>OY728131.1:1474474877-1475805461 GCA_963277665.1 Viscum album | reverse complement strand
GAAATGATAGAAAAACAACTCCAAAAGGACATTCTAGGTGAGCTATGATCCTTCTTTTCCTCTACCATCATATCCCGCCATCAATGACCAGCTCCTTCGAGTATAAATATGGATAAGTGAACCCAATGATATTTTAATGTCTCAATTATCTTAAATATATTATGAATGAAATATACCCAATTTTCTTAAATATCATATGAATGAAATATACCCAATCCCTAGCTTCCTTAAGTGAAACATCACCCAAAAGGTTGGGGTGATGGAAATAGAAATCCCTCATGATATTTATAGACAAGTGTTCTAATCATGTAACTTCCTATCATATAGCTTGAATTAATTATAATTTCCCCTCTAGGACTTGAGGTTCAGTAGGTGTTATAGAAAGTGAATCATGTTCATTTTATCTTTCTTAAATAGAAACAGGGGGTCAATATGGTGGCATAATCTATATGTAAGTAAATAATCATATTATATTCACTTATAATAATGGATAATTTTTTAAAAAAAATAGATCATCACAACAATAGTAATGTAATAACCCCATCCCCTCTTAATTTCATTCTATTTTTATCAAATAATTTCATGCTTTGGATCACAATTTTAAAATTTTAAAATATAATTTATATTTAAGAATGATAAATTCAACAAATAATTACAACAAAGGGAATTTATAAATAAAATTAATTAATTGAACAATTTATATTAACCTAATCATCATTAATAAATAAGTAGGAAACACTATTTATTTAAACAATATGTTTTAGTTAATCTAAATCCTCAAATGATTCTAATAATAAATTAATCAAACATAGGAAAATAAGAAATACGTATTTCAAACCTATATTTTCTTACCTAATAATACCTACTCTTGATACAAAAGACTTAAAAGAATCAAAATAATACAAGGAGAAAATCAAATCAAACCCAGAACACCCCTAGTAACTCAAAATTATACCATAGTCATGCTTCCCAAATATATTTATGGGTTACTTACTGAGTATTAATAGTCCTAACTCATGAATATTATCAATACCACTAACCCTTTATATGTTATGATACTATTTTGTAATAATACAAACCTAGGCACCTAAATAGTATCTATATCATGTTGCCATAATGCCTCAAATGAAACTCTCAATCGACTAAGGATGGTGTCATCACCAAGATAGTGATGGAGTAATTAAAGATGAACTCTCCCTTGTTCAAATTCCATTTTTATTTTTTAGATAATCCAATTTGTAATTGGGTTGAGAGGGAACCCTTACATGGTTTAAAGACACCAAAATACATAGTCTAAAGACCCAATATCCTAAAGGCTGAATGCAAAGGTCCCCCTATCTACCAAGGAAACTTTTATACCATGGATACCTATTGTATTTAGATATTAACATCTGAATATAGATATATGTACATTCCACTCTATCAAAACCTAATCTAAGAATACCCATACAAACCGTTTTTAGTGAAACTAGTCATAAAAAATTTATAGATAATTCACATAGAAAAATGTCTTAATATATTCATAGTGTATATTCTAATAAGGAATAAACTACTATGGAACTCATGGTACCGAGGCATGAAAAATAAGTTGGTTGGTTGGGGATTTAAAAATTGTCATCGTCAGAGCAACAAAACTATGTCAACTCTAATGATCCAAGCCCCGATAGAGGTCTGGGGATCTCACATGAATATTTCAAGGCACAAAAATTAAACAAATGTGTACCATGTTCAATTCGATGATGTGTTTGACTAAAACTCATCACCGAAGATCTTTTCTTGAAGGATCCAAGATTGAACCCCTGTATATCATACACATATTCTTTATGAATCAGCTCATAAATCGATCATCAAATTTTGAGTGCTAGAAAGGAGCTATGATGATTCCTTCTATGTCGTGATGATCACCTCAATCCCATGACTTCGATCTGTGAAGACGTTCTTGTATCGATCACAAGAAGAGAAACTTTCTCTATATAGGATGTGGGAGGAGAGAGAATCTCTCAATTATGAAGGAATGAATAGTCTATGGAATGGTCTTCTCATCTATTTATATAGTGGATTCCAAAAAAACCTGATAAGGGTTCCCCAACCCCTATATATCCAACATCCACTAAATAAATAATAAATGAAAATTTATGACGAACTAACTATTCCATTAACATAATTTATATTTTATCACCTACTTTAAATATATAATAAATATATTACATGATAAAATTGAGTCATTTAAATCAACTTGAAATTCCCACAATATTAAACGAACCTTGAATATTAAAATAATATTTGTTTATATAATATTTTTCCACATATTCACTTAATACCTTGTGAATTATTTTAATAAATTAATTAAACCCTATTATTAAATACTCTAATAATAATGAATTTATTTATTCTTTGGTGATAGATAATATTTGGAAAACTCTCGAAACCTAGGTTGGGTCCCACCACGTCCTATATACCTATTCACTATAATGGATAAGACTCTTGAATATGCCATTGTGTGTGACCCTCTATGCCCTTATCTCGATAGTAGTGAATATTATTCATAGACAAAGAGTGGAGTCTTGAAACCCATAAAGGCCCCGAAATAGATAAGGAAAATCCATATCAATAACAGCCATCCTATGAACACACACTGTATAATATAATCTTTTTGTCATACATATCTCATAATGTAGGATGAACACTTTTTTCATTATCCATTCTTGCTTTATTATTTATTGAAATAACTGGATAGACTTACCTTAAACTACCTTGGCTAACGATTTATGATGGTACTACCATCCTATGAACTTGGTTTGAGTTATCACCTCCTCAACTTGGAAGTGAAAAGTTCTATCTTGAACATTCAACCAATTCCACACCACTAATGATACATGAAACACAAGATACCTCACCATGACTTCAATGTCATGGTTTTTTCCTTATATCAAAGTATGTGATCCAATGGTACACATTGATAATTATATCATGTTAGGAGACCAATACAGATGTTCATAGATAGGGATAACCAATGTAACATGTAACATGTGGTGTTCCTATTAATGGGTTAGTCCTCATGATCTCTCTTACTAGAGATCACCAAGTATGAACTTCATGAGAAGAATTCTTAATTCTTATAAGGCCCAACACATGATATTCATACATTGGTTGTGTCTAGTCGGTATGATGTGTTTAGACCATTGAACATATGTTTAAGATTAATTTCATAGTATCTAGAGGTTCTAATTATATATTTGGAACTTCTATAACCTTTTTATATAAAAAATAATACATGGACATTACCATTTAAATAGTGGACGCAGAAATATCAACACTATTATAATAAGTGTACACCATACATAAATAATGATATACACGATAAAGTAATCGAAAATAATTGTTCAATTTGGGTCTATGAGACCCACAATTATAATAGGAACTCCATGGACAACCTTGGAATACTCACTTATGCTATTAAATAAATTCTTAAAAAGGTCTTACACAACTCCATGCTTTGGGCCCTGTGAAATTCCATGATTTGGTGATTTTTCGTTTTATGGATCATGTAAAATAAATCCTACATATATCCTTATGGTACATGTGTTGTGTGTGAGTACATCATACCCAATAATAGGCTTTCACTAAACCCCTAAAAAATGATCATAAATTCAAGTGCAAGTAATATAAATATTGGTCATGTGAATAATAAAACAACACACTCAACAAACTTTTCTATAATTTATAAATATAGTTAATAACCATAATCAATAATTCCATATACCAGGAGGGTGAAAACTTATGTGTAACTAATTTTATAAAAACTTATAATTTTAAATAAATGTCACCTCATATTGGTTAAATAAAAGAGGGAAAATTCACTCATGTTTAATCTATAACCTATAAAAAGAGAGAAAATACACTTAGTAAGGGTAATAAATTCAATTAGTATATAATAAATAGGTAAAATATATTGGGTAAAGGGTTATGTAAATATAAAACACATGATTATGAACATATATCAACTATCCCATGTCCAACCATCAATATACAATAGGTTAAATAGTATCCAAGCCATTACATATGCTTGAAGTAAAAAAGAAGTAATATATACCAGTATGGGAATCTATAAACTCAATATAATATAACATAATCCATGATTCCATGCCAAGGTGATTAGTTAAAGAATCTAACATGTCCTTACACATATCAAGTGAAACAACCAAGGTATACTAATAATATAAAAAGAAACCATTTATTTAAATCACAACCAATATCAAAGTTAATTTTTTAAAATATATTACCTTTATAAGAATGTATTATTTAGATTAAATTTCACTTAGAATTATAATACTTCTAGATAAAACACTACAAAATCATGGATAAGAGGAGAGGTCACCTACCAAAACCTGTGTGAATTGATGAACTATGCCCAGATGAAGAATATTTCCACCTCTTCCATGATTAAACTAACCTAGAATATATATAGGTATTTAGTCACTGAAAAAAATAGAGAACTAAAAAGTATAAAAATGGTATTACCTTTTATTCACTATATATTAACTCTTATAATATTTTTTAAAATAAATTCTAAAAGGAGATATATATTTTAAAAATATAGAGAAATATATAGTTTAGGGATCATTAATTCGTAGTTAAGGATTGTGGAAACATTGATAAAGAAGTATGATCTAAACTTTAGTTCACCAATGGAAGTCCCTTGAACAAATTTATTGAATTTTGGTCAACCTATGATGGAGACATCACATGAAGGTAAAGTAAAATGGGAGGAGAGCTCTCAAGTATGAGTAAAATGGTTGGGATGAGAAAAACTACAAACCAAATGCTTTTTAGGGTTTTTAATTTGTGGTTAAAAAATATAAAAATTACCCTTTTTTAAAAAAATATCATCATTCTACTAGATACTCGATACAATAACACCAGGTACTCGATGACTACTATTAGCCACTAAAATCACACTAGACAACATTGGGTACCAAATACCCTTCGAGTAGGTACTTGGTGTTTCCAATGCACCAATACCCAACTATACTTCAACCCCTTTATTATATTACCTTAAATAATTATTAGACTTAAATAAACATCATATTAACACATAATAGATAGAAACTTTTAAAAAAGTAATAGGAGATATGAGAGTGATTATATATAAAACCATTTTACGGTTTGTAGAAACTTTCAAAAAAAGGGTGTTTTTGAAAAAACACCATGGTCTTTATTATCATAAAACAGAGCATCATTTTAAATATTTTTGTATCATAGTTTTAGGACTAAATGTTCATGGTTTATGGAAATTATATTTTTATTCTGAATAACTATGTCACAGTGAATGTAAAATGGTCATGACTTATGGTATGACCATAGAATGAAAAAACAAGTTCTTATATACTATATCATGGTTCTAGGTGGGACCTTTAAGATGTTAAATGTCTAAAATGTCTTGGGAAATGAAATAAAATCATGGTTTTTGGATTTAATTTTCAAAATGATAATAATTTTTTTCTCAAAAACCTTCATTTAAATGAACATTTTGGACCTAATCTGAATTCACATGACTTTAGACCATATCGAAACCAGTTTTGATAGATTTTATATCTGTCTGAACATTATATATATCATGATAAATATATGAATTATTAATTTATTTTAAAAAATTCTTATTCATTTATATAAATTGTTTATATTATTATTATTATTATTATTATATCCTATAATTTAAAATATTTAAACTGATTCTTGTAAATGGTTATTCCATGCATATAATAGTTACATGCTTTGTAAAATATGAAATATTTAGTTTTCATTCAACCAAGACTATGATTTTTTATTGTAGTTATAAATTTGATAATAAGGGTTGGTTATTATTTCTACATGTTAGGAGTTAAAGTTGTCTTGGAATTGAAATCTCTATTGAATATAGATATATGGATAATGGAAATTTGGGCTAGACTTCTCATTAGCCCGACTGCTTAGGCCCCATCAAAGAAAATTGGGGGTTGGCTACCTATTTCACTATCATTTCTCTTACTGGGATTTTAGTTTTATATGATTCTAAAACTTTATATTAAAGTATTTCATATTTTAAAACAAACCCCTTGAAATACTAAATGAGATATTCCTTCCAAATAAAACACTTTTCAATACACTGATAATTTATTTCAAGAGACTCTAACCATTTTTTACCTATTTGAATAAAGTTAGGATAAATAGATGATGAATTGGGGAATTATTTGTTTACCTTATCATCCAAGATTCATATATGATATAAAAAACATGATTATTTACCAAATATATTCATGGTTTTAGTTTTGAGACAATATGGGTTAATTCATGATGATATATGGATATTGATCCACTAAATAAATATGCCACATGGTTTCATCATTTTTATTGGGAGAAAATTCAATAAAATTAATTATTAAAATGACATAATATATGATACTCACCCAAGGATGTATCTTATTATAGATAATGTTATAAATCATGAACACCAGTTTGATATCTCTTATAGGTTGGAACTATAGTTCAATAGATCAATATTTAAGATCGAGAAGTGTTTTTAAGGAGAATTATTCTATGAATATGAATACAAACATTATATAAATCAATTTATCTAATTCTTACTCATGGGTATTTGATACTGATTTCATATCACATATTTGTGCTGATAAACACACACTCAAAAATAAGATAGAAATGATGAAAGGAAAAGTATATATTTATATTGGAAATGGGGAAAGAGTTATCACATTGTAGGTTGAAAATTGTGATCTAAATCTATATAGTTTATTAGTTATAGAATTAGAAAACTATTACTATGTTCCAACCATAAATATAAATTTAATTTCTATATATTGTTTATACAAGATGAGATATTTTTTGCATTATTAATAATATTATTTTTTCAATATACATGGATGAAATGTTTTATTACACTGAAAATATAATGAATGGTTTATATATTATATATATTGATATCTAGTATATAACATTCAAGATAAGTAGGACGAGGTTTATTATAATTCCAATTATATTTGGCATTGTTACCTTAGGAATATAAATGAGAAACACATCCAAACACTTCATATAGATGTATTTTTGGAATCATTCAATTATAAATCATTTTAAAATAGAAAATATTAGTTATTAATAAAAATGAACAAAGAAACTTTTAATATAAAAGGTGATAGTGCAAGTAGATTATTTGATCTAATACATAATGATGTATGTGGACCAATGAGTAATCAAGAAAGTGGTGGGTATAGGTAATTTGTATCCTTTATTGATTAATTTAGTTAGTATGGTTATACATTTATTTTGAGAAAAAAAGTCATAAATAATTGAAAATTTTAAATAAATTAAATAATAAATTAAAAAAACTGTTAAGACTCTATGTTTAGATTGAGGTGGTGAATAATTAAGCCAGGAATTTACTAATCATTTGGGATATTATAGAATAATTTCACAACTGAATCCTCCTAGAACACTATATCAGAATGGAAAACATTAGAATAATAATCATACCTTAATGGAAATTTTACAATTGATGATCTATTAGTGTGACCTTCCTATATCATTATGGGGTTATTCTCTAGAACCATCATTTTTCATATTGAACTATATTCTAAATAATTCATAAATAAACCTATATGATATATGGAATAAGAAGAATCCTAATTTTTATTTTATAAGGATTTGGGTCATAAATAATGTGTATATCTTTAATATTTTGATAAATTTTTCCCTAAATAAGATAAATTATTTTTTATGGCCATCCTAAAGATACATTGTTATATTAATTTTATAATCCTATTGAACACAAAGTGTTTGTTTATTTACTTTAATTTTACCTTAATAAGGACAACATTGTTTAAGGTATAGGTGGGTGGAATGTAAAAATTATATAATTTCAAAACTAAAAAACAATAATGGTTAATTATATGAAAATAAATTTAATTTCATAAGGGTTATAGAGAAGAGTTGAATGAAGTTACACACAAACTTTGAAGGCCTGGTAGTATTTTTTTGGATCCTAATAGATATGGATTTTTTATATAAAACTATAATGGTATAATTTTCATAGATGATTAATTGAAAATATAATGAGAGTAAATTGGGAATTTTTATTTTGATAAATTTTTTGAGGATTTGAGATATGAGAAGGACTCCATGTACACTAACCATGTTTTAAATCTGGTAGATGCAACTGAAGAGGTGATCCCCATAAGGTTAAAATGGGTTTTCCATAAGAAAACTCAGATGGAGGGTAGATTTTATACTTATAAATTTTTCATGGTGGCAAATGTTTATAAAAACATTCATATTAATGACTATAAATAAAACTTTCCATCAGTTGTGTGGATAAATTCCAACCAAATATCGCTTTCCATAATTTATTATAATGATTATGAGATATATCAAATGGATATGAAAACCAATTTATATAAAGGTAATTTAGTTAAGGATATGTATATGATATAACTAAAAGGTATTAAAATTACAAATTATGTTTCTATGTTTTAAAAGATACAATAATATATTTTTGGATTGAAGTAAACTTATCAAATTTAGGATATTTGCTATAATAATGTAATCAAAGAGTTTGATTTCATTCAGAATAAGGATTATTATTGTGTATACAAGTAGGTTTGTCGGAGTGTTGTGTTATTTATTATGATGCATGTGGATGTCACATTTCTCATCAAGAATGAAATCCTCACTTTATATTCTGTAAAGGTAAGGTTGGGAAATTACTTCTTGATGAAAGAGATACATGAAACAAACTATATATCAAGTATGAATATATATATATATATTAAATAATTTTCTTGGATTAAGTTAAGACATATATATTTGTAAAATTATAAAGAGTTTTACCATGGATAACTCTAAGAATGGGTATTTACCAGAGTTACTTGGAACAATTCTTAAGAAACTCATTATAATAACTGGTCCCCAGTAATAGTTTATGCACCCCACCATTTTAATATAGCCACTGGGTCTTAGACCACTAGGCACTAATAGTTTCCCCTCATACACTTGTTGTACCCTCATGGGGACCACCCATATGCCCATATGGGCCATCAGACTAATGAATATATGCAAATTCCAACACATGTTATTTCAGTGTGGTTTTATCATTAATTACATACACCTTGAGAAACTTCCTAGGAGTTCACCCATCTTGACAGTACTTCAAGATAATCTCTCATAACTGTGGAGTTCTAATCAGACAATCTCCCAAAAAGAAAATTCCAATTTGTTTACATGGTAAGTAACATTCCCCTTAACTCTTTGGGGTTTTATATTGAATGTCCTTCTAAATATTTATAAAAGAGAAACATAAATAAAATTCCATATGCATATGCTACAGGATCTATCATGTGTCCCATGTTATTTAACCTACTTTATGTCTATTAATATATGATAATAAGAGTAATATATTAATATAATTTTGGTGAGAGTCACTATATTTACATCAAGAATATCTTTAAGTAATTTAAAATAAGTAAGGATATATTCTTGGTCTTTGGAGGTTAGGAAGATCTCATTATATGGAGTTAGAATGATGCTAGTTTAAAACCCAAGAAATATGATATTAGATATTAATATGGTTTTGTATTCTACCTCAATAGTGGAACTATTAATAGGAAAATTTCTAAGAAAGCCACTATAGAGGATTCAAAAATAGAGGTGGATTACATGTTTACATCATATATTATGAAGAAAATTATTTGGATTAAGAAGTTATTCATTAGAATTGGGTTTTTTCATAGACTTTTAGGATAAATTGAGATTTAATATGAAAATAATGGAGTGATTACCCTGACCAAGGAACCTCGATCTCACCAAAGGACCAAACACATCCTTTAAAAATACCATATTATTAAAGAAATCATTTAGAGGATAAATGTAAAGATTTATTAAGTGGATACATATGATGATGTACTAGATTTATTTAAAAATATATTAAAATAGAAAAATCATGAGTTTCATATAAATTCTTTGGGTATTAGATACATGAGAGGCTGAATGTATTTTTTATCAAAATAAATTTATCATTGTTTTATAATCAAGGAAAAATAAATTTATTATTCATTCATGTGTACCGTATATATTACATGAATAGTGTAAATATAAAATCCTCTAAAATTATGACTTAGAGTTATCCTTAATTAATTATCATCATAGAGTATTATGGGGTTTAGTGATATGTTAAGATTAAAATGAGTATAATATTGTATACGATACAGAGTATACCCATGAGATAATAAGTTGAAATTATTATCTATACTGAACTATGAAAGTGTACCACATGGAATTTCATATGGTCATTGATATAATTAGGGGTGTATAATTTATATGAATCCTTATTACTAGATTTTTGAAAGAAACATAACATGTAAAACTTCATACTTTGATACCTTTATTATTTCAACCTTATAGTTATTCTAATTAGGGGTTGGTTGGGTATGTTGCTGATCAAGTTTTTTGTTAAGATAAACTAAGATGTGAGTTTACTCTTGTATGATAGGTATGACATATGGTAGCTTGATTGAATTGGACCAATGAAATGTCTGACCATACTTATTTGAGTGGCATGTGGTGTGATTAAATATTTATATGAATGAAATGTGATGTATTCATTAAACCTGATCAGTCTATATTAGAGGATCATGAATAAATGATATGAACTATAATTGATTGACATATTAAACTTATAGTGGTAACATGATGTATTATAATAAATGATTATATACGCATGAATATGATGGATTGATATATGTCTTTTGGAGGACACATTCATATGAATATATGACTACATTTGATCCAGATCATGTCAAAAACTTTTATATCTTGATTAGAAATGATGCTTTTCTTGAGGCTGCTCTTGGATTAAAATTATTAATTGTGAAAATTATAATTTCTGAAATGGTAAAATGGTCAATTAGGTAACACAATATCTCTTGGAAGAAGGATTAATTTTTGTAAAAAGTGCTTGTCCAAAATTTTGGAGAGTTTATATGATAATCACGTACAAATGAGTTTGGATGGATAAAAGAAGAGTTGTAAAGTTTTTCATAAAGTCTATGAGGATTTAGTGCAAGTGGTAGATTATTAGACTTATTCACTAAATCATAAACCAAAATTTGGCGATATTCACCACATCATAGTTTATGTTAGATCATGGTTCTTAAAACTACATTATAGTTTATATTATGGAAGATCTGGGATATCATTTTTCTAACTTTCATAATATTATTATCATGTTGATTCAGATTATTAACATATCATTTGATAATGTGTATATAAATTATTGATTCCTAAAAGAATTTAACAATAACTTAATTACTGAGGTTTATATTATAAGAGTTAAAAAATTAAATAATAAATTATGACCATTCCAACAAATTTTAAATGTTATGGATTAAATGGATCCTTTATTTAATAAAGGAGGCCTGCATATTGTACTTTATATAACTAATTCTGTTACATTTTCATTCATTATCTCTAAGTTAAATCTATCTCAATCTATGTTTACCTTCTCCTTCTTTACCTTCAAGGTGAATTTTCTAGAGAATTTTTGTTGAGATGATTTCTTATTAAAGTGCTCCATGATTCTAGTGTCTAGTGGATACCTTTGTAGGTAAAATGCCATTGGTTTCTACTAAGGAAAATCAGTCAAAATCAATATTGATTACTGGTCAACATGGATAATAATGAATGTATGTTTTATGGTTTTTCATTTTATCTTGATGATTCCTCTCTTGATAGAATTTATACTTGGGTTTTATGTTTACTTCCACTACTTATGTTCATACAAAAGTCCCAAACAACCTTTCAATAATCCCTTTACATCATCCCAAATTCCAAATCCAATTTGGGATTTATTATTTCCTCATGTTTATGTATTAATAATATAAATAAATAATTATTTATATTATACCACTACATTATTTTTTTAATTAAATTACTATAATTTAAATAAATATATTATATTACTAATGAAAAAATCCTATTTTTTTTATTATAAATATAAACATTATAATGTATAACCTAATCACGTTAATAAAATTTCCAAATAGAATTATCTTATGTTTGACCCCAAGGGCCCTTTGTAATGTTATAAATTATTATAAATATCATTTATAATCACAAACTAACTATGGAATCTAGTAATTAGACATTTCTTCCCAAATTGAAAAAAAATTTAGTGTGATTTAATTCACTACATGTCCATTGAAAAAGTTCCTTTTTCATTGATATCTAGATTAAGTATGAGAGATGGATAATATCAACATTTTATAACATATCTCTTTTTTTCAATTTCTTAGTTGACTGAAAAGTATATAATTGCATCATATTAATTATCTTAGAATGATAATACACTTAGTCAAATATCAATTGGGGGCCATAATGTAATAAACCCCAATATTAGTTGACACATCCTATCTTGGTTAATGAAATCCATCCTCTTGTTAAACATCATACCCAATCACCTTCTATTAATCCAAATTCTTAGAAGAATTTATATAGGCATCATAGTTCATAAGTAAGGAAACCATTTGATAACCTCATGTCGAAGTATCCATACCCAATATTCACTTGAGTAACAACAACGGAATATATATGTATATATATTAATATAATTATGTTGTACTCTAATATGGCCAATTTAGATAGAAATTCCCTTACTTGTATCCCATGAGTGATCAATTAAATCTCTATATAAGTGATCTTACTCATAATTATATAAACATATCATAAAAACCTAACATGCTGATCAAAAATGAAGAAAAACCTAGAAACACATATATTTAAATTGTTATTATCTAATATTAATCCATATTCTATGGAAAAAACATAAATAAATGATAAACCATTTCCATTAATATACATTACATGACACAATATATACCTAATCCAATAACACTTGATTAAATTTAGGTAAAAAAGACCAACAATCTCCCACATACACAAATACAAGTTACCCATGTATCTAATACCAATATATTCAACATGTCTTTCATTATTTTATTATGAAATTGTATTTTTTATAGGATATATAATATTATCCTCTATGGGAACTTGGCACATACTAATATCATATCTATCAATAATATCTCAAATAAGATGAAATTGATGAAGACTATATTCAAATATTTGGTGAGATCTGGGATCTTTATTATGTGTAACTGCTCTACTAATGTCACAATATTGTTCAATTGAATGGATAATTATAAAGAGAAACCTTACTTTGGTAATGAAATTTTTTATCTAAATTGATTTGTTAGCCAAATAAAATGTTGTGATATACTTAAAAAATATTTATTTCACGTGAATTTTCTAAATTATCACTCTACTATTTTTGAAAAACAAAAATCATAACTTAGATTTACCTCAACTTTCTCAGTTTGGGAACAATCATCAATTTAACCCTTTATAATAAACACTTCCTCACCACCAATGTCTAAGAATGCATCCTTATTTCCTCTCAAGTATTTAAGGATATTATTCATAGATACCCAATGAATTTTACTAGGACTTAATTGGTATATACTAATAATATTTAATGTATAAGATACAACAGGATGGAAAAAACAAATTGTACATGATTAATCCAATATTTGAAGCATATAAAATTATATTCATGCACCATTTTTCTTCAACTATTGAAGAATATTATATATTCGAGAGACTTTTTCCACACAACATTGGTAAATAACCCTTTTATATTTTTCCATGTTAAACATTTTCAATAATTTTACAATTTAAATGTTTTTACCAAGGCCAATATTCTAGTTAGATCCATATTTATGGATCTTCATACCTAATATACACATTATTTTACTAAGTTCTTTTATTGATAAGAAATATCCCAAAAAATATTTTTTCTATTTTTAAAATTGGTATTCCATTTATAATGAAAACCATTTAATTTAAATACAACCATAAAATATAACTAAGATCCCACTAAAATGTCTATATATGCAAGGTTCATCCTTATTTTTGATAAATTATAACTCTTTTATCACTTCATTAAAATGAATATTCCAAAACTGAGAAGTTTTTTTAAACCCATATGGATCATTGTATCTTATAAATATTAATTTAATTTATTAAATTTTCAAAACTTTTAAGTCATATCATATATACATCCATGAAAAATTCTCATAATGAAATATATTTGCTACATTTAGTTGATATATCAAAAATTTATAATATGTTTCTATGGATTAAAAAATCCAAATAGATTGAATCAAATATACTAAATATTTATTTTCTCATAGTTAATACTATAATTTTTTTAGAAAACTTTAGTTACCAACCAAATATTATTAATAGAAACTCTAATATCCATGCTAGTCTCCTTAAGAAAAACCTTCTTGGACCCAGTAGGTTTTCCCCATCAGGTGAACCCATTAGGTTTTAAACTTGATTAGTGTACATGGATTCCATTTCCAATTCCATTTATTTTAACAAATTTTCAAATTAAAAAACCATTATAAACTCTTGATATGATATTAGATCACATTTTAAGACCGTTTCATAACTTTCATTAGAAATGAGAAATCTATATCATTTAGGTTCTTGATAAAATATCTTAGGAATTAATAGTTCTTGTTTATACTAACCAAATTAATTTTCAACAAGATTTGTGTTTCAAATTAATCCATCTAAAAAAGAATCATATGTTTTTCTTTAACATTAGCATAATAATTTTTTTCTACTAATCCTTTTTGAAATAAATTCTCTTTCTAGAAGGACAACATGTTGAGATAAAAAAATTTGTGCATTGATGGATTAAAAAAATAATAACCCACAATCTCTTTGGGATCACCAATAAATGTAAATTTATTTAATTTTGGTTTAATTTTAATTGAGGTAATACATAATATA
This sequence comes from Viscum album, assembly GCA_963277665.1. Classification (NCBI taxonomy): domain Eukaryota; kingdom Viridiplantae; phylum Streptophyta; class Magnoliopsida; order Santalales; family Viscaceae; genus Viscum; species Viscum album. Next base: position 1,475,790,560 of record OY728131.1, on the reverse strand, counting down.
CATTCCTCATAGTACCAAATATTTATAAAATAAAAATTAGAATGCTTCCCAGTCCACATATCATGTGGTGTCTTTTGAATAGCCTTTGATAGAACATGATTGAGTGAAAATAAAGTATTTTCTAGACCATAACTACAAAATAAAATAAAAAGGATTGCATGATTTATAAATGATTGAACCATTCCCAATAATTTCTAGTTTTTCATTTTAGATACATCATTTAACTTTGGTGTACCATGTGGAGAGAGTTGTGATACTATACCACACTCTTCCATATAGTCATGAAATTATTAATTGAAATATTATCCACTGTGATCCGATCAAAGTGTTTTAATAATTTTATCAAGTTAACTTGGTACTTAATTTTTGAATACTTTAAAAATTTCAAAGGACTCATAATTTTGTTTCATAATATATATATACCTATACCTATTTAAGTCACCGATAATGGTAATGAATAAATGAAATACAACTTGACTTAATTTACTTATAAGATTATATACATAAGTTTTTATGAGTCATAATAAACCATTAAATCATTTACCTTTGGCCTGAAATGGTGATTTGATAATTTTATTTAATAAAAAAATTCTGGTATATCAAATAACTCATAATTATTTAAATCCAAAAACACTTCATTATGGATTCATTTGATGTGATTCCAATTTATATGACCTAGGAGATAATTCCAAAGATAAGTGGAATTAATATAATTAATTTCGAGTTTCTTATTATTTACATTATAAATAGTTTTTCAAGATTAAATATATATAAACAATTAAACTTTAATGAATAACAATAAAACATTTCATTCATATAAATATAATAATAGTTTTTCTATATTAAAAATGAAATACCCACCTTATCTAGAGAAGATGTAGAAATAAAATTTATTTTTCTTGATGGTACATGATAACAATTTTTAATAGATAATGAAAACACACCAGCATGAAGTAGATTTAATGTTACCATAATTCAACAAAATCTTTCTCTATTCCCAACTCATAATATTATTCTCCCTTAATAAATTACCATCATTCTTTGAGAAGATACACATTATCTAAAATATGAAATGCACATCTGGTATCTATAACCTATGATTTGGAGTTTGGGAAATTGATCACTATAATATATATTTTTTATCACCTATGATTCATTGATCTCTCTTTAAGCCACTCAATCACAATTAATGATTCCATGTTTTCATATACCATTTGAAGCATAAAAATAAAGGATGATTACACTAGATATATTATTACATATTCATACTTTGGTACATTTAATTAGAATCTTTTCCTCTTGTGAGGTAGAAGAAAATATCCCATATGGTGTGAGTTACTCTAGAATACATAATTTTCCTCCTTTTTGAGTATAATTTACAAATTATGATACCAATCATTGAAATTATTACTATGAAGTTTTCCTTATCAAGGGATAATCTCATTGATAATTTTTAGTTTATTATTTATTCCATGAATATATTCAATTTTTTTGTCATTATTAGTGTCGTGTATGTTATTATTCCATATAGTCTTTAATAAAATATACTTCCACTAAAAAAATATCCCCAAATATTGTATAATAATGATTTGGTGGGCCAACAACCAAATTTATATATGTCTTGACCCATATATTCTCTCCTATTAATCCATGTATATTTAGGTAAATGAATATTATTAACTGTGTCAAATACAACTCTTCTATTTTTTAGTGAACAACATCTTTCCCAATTCATATTTTGAATTTTCTCAGCACCATTTATCTTGTAACTAATCTTATTGGGTAACTTAGTCAAGTGTATAATAATATTAACAATAAAACAATTAATAACCTTTTCATCCAACAAAATATAGACCATTGATGCTCAACCAAACAATACCCATCTCTTTGATCGATTTTGGTTTTGATGAATGTGATTCTTATTAGAAGTTATCTAACACTTAGATATTTAATAAAGGATTTTAGTCTCACCATTAATAATATATATATCACATACATAAACTATAGGATTATATTCACATTAATTCAATAGTATATATCTAATACATACTTGATGCATCTCATGAATATTAATTACTTAATTAATTTACCTTTTTATATCATATGATGTTTAATACTTAAATCACATTATATAAAATAGTTTTATGTCTCTACATTGATTTTTGCAAGAAAAAATATCCATCATTTTTAAGGGGTATCATGGACTATATCAAAAGGAATGTGATATTTCAAAAAATACCAAGTGGAAACCCACTTCCCAAAACATCTCTTAAGTGGAGAAACCATGACATCAAAATTCCCATCAATGTTTCATGTCAATATAAAATTAATTTAAAAAAATATAATATATTATAAAACTATAAATATCTTAACATTTAGCTTATATACTTTTCATTAATTGATTGTGAAAATGATACTAATTATAGTATTTAGAAATGATATCGACATTCAACACACAATAGAAGTAATAATTAAACCTTTCCAAGATCATAATAAAAAATAAAAATATAATAATAATATGAAAAAATAAAAATAAATTCTAAAATATGTTTAGAATATCTTGATAAAGCTTGAATTATCAAATCCAAGCCTCCATTAGTATTACTACTACAAAATAGGCCTTTAACAGCCCTAAAAATGGCTTTTATTAGTGCTAGAGAAGAACTAACTTCTGGAATTAAAATACCAAGTCTTTTTATCCACATAAAAAAGTGATGATAAATGAACCTTTTATTAGTGCTTAGAATAGTGTTGATAAAGGACTCATTTATCTATTCTTAAAAAAGAACTGATAAAGGGGTATGTTGCACTGTCCTATAATAGCACACCACAACACAAAAAACACCATAAAGTCCATAAAATCAAGCACTAATACATAATTTAAATGAAATAAAATTTAAAACACAAATATAAGAAAAAAATCTATATTATAGACATTTAAAACATTGGTTTATATAATTACATAAGTACAAATTATTACATATATTCAAAAACATCATTGTTCCTTTGTCTTTTGTTCCTAACCCCTTCTCGAGTAAAAAATGAACCTGTATAAGAGAAAAATTATAATTTTAGTAATTATATAAATAAATAAATTAATATAAATTTTTAATTTTAAACTAAAGTCTGAGTCATATTAGGAAAAATGTGTATTAGATTTAGTTGTGATTGATTCTTAAATGTCACACCATTTCTTTTCCATATTCAATATTTATCTCTATGAAAATTAACTAAATAATTATAAGATAAAAATTATAAGGAAATTAATTTAGAAATAGTAGATAGAACGATGAGAAAACAATCTAGTCTTGCTTTCTTGGATTTGGTGATGTAATGAATGTTTTAAACTAAAATGACACTTATATATTGAAAAGACACACATGGAGTCATATCGGGCTCATCGTGCATCATATTTAGGTTTGTCTAATTCTTAAACATATCAAATGACTTATGGATAATTTTCCTAAATTATTAAAACAATCTGAATGTGTTTTATTAGTTTTGAGTATCTCACTTGTATTTTTTACTAAAATGTCATTTTAAACTAGAAAAACACACTTTAACTCATACCAGTAATATCGTGTGTTGGTTTAATGTGATACAGATTCCTACATGTCAAAAATTTTCTATGAATATTTTTCATAAATTATCAATAAAATATGATTTCATTTTCTTTGTTTTTAGTGAGTGGAACTTTTTGAACTGAAATATTGATTTTAAACTGATAATAGACACATTGAGTCATACTAGGAACATCATTTATTATATTGAGGTGTTATTTATTCACAAAAATCAAAAACTAATTATGTATCATTTTCCTAAAGTATCAAAACAAACTGAAAGTGTTTTCTTAGTTTTGAGTAAGTCAATTGTTATTTTTACTAAAATTGATGTCAATTTTAAATTGAAACACGTACTTGGATTCATATCGGTCACACCATGCATTGGATTGTGGTGAGGATTATTAATAAATGTCTCAAATGACTTATGGACCACTTCCACAATGTATCCAAACAATATGATTGCATTTACTCAGGTTTGAGTACGTCACTTGTCTTTTTTACTAAAATGTCATTTTAAACTGGAAATGAGCACTTTGAATCATAAACATCAGATCATATATCAGTTTGATGTGAAAAAAAATTCCTAAACATAAAAAATGACTTATTAATATATGTAAGAAATTATCAAGAAATTTCTAGCACGTTTTCTCAATTTTTAGTGAGTGACATTTTTTGAACTAAAATGTTGATTTTAAACTATTAATGAACACATTGAGTCATACTGATCATATCGAATATCAGATTAAGGTAATTATGATTAATACACATCAAAAATGACTTATGGATAACTTCTCTAAAGTATCAAAAACATTGGAATGTGTTTTATTGGTTTTGAGAAGGCCGGTTGTCATTTTTACTAAAATTGATGTCAATTTTAAATAAAAATATACAATTGGAGTCATATCGGTCATATCGTGCATCAAATTGAGGTTTATCTGATTCTTACACATCCCAAGTGACTTATTGATTGTTTTCATAAACTATAAAAATAATCAGAATATTTTTTCTTTATTTTGAGTTTGTCAGTTGTCCTTTTTACTAAAATTAATTTCAATTTTAAATAAAAAGATGCACTTGGAGTCATAACGGTCACACAGTGTGTCAGGTTGATGTGAGATTGATTCCTACACATCCCAAATGAATCTTGGATAATTTTACTAAATTATAAAAATAATAAAAATTTATTTTATTGGTTTTGATTATATCACTTTTCTTTTTTATTAAAATGTCATTTTAAAATGGAAACACACACTTTGACTCATACATATCACATAGTGTATCGGTTTAATGTGATACTTATTACAAAACATAAAAAATAAATTATCAACCTATTTTATAAATTATATATAAAATACAATAGTTTTTTATCAATTTTTAGTGAGTGCCACTTTTTGAACTAAAATGTCTATTTTAAAATGATAACAGACACATTGAGGCATACCAGTAACATCGTGTATCATATTGAGGTGAAGAAGATTCAAAAATGTAAAAAGTGACTTATGTATAATTTAATTAAAGTATAAAAACAATTTTAATGCATTTTATTGGTTTTGAGTAGGTTATTTTTCATTTTTACCTAAATTGATGTCAATTTTAAATAAAAAGATGCACTTGGAGTCATGTCGGTCACACTGTGTGTTAGATTGAGGTATGTATGATTCCTACACATCCCAAATGACTTATGGATCCTTTTACTAATGTATAAAAATAATATAAATATTTTTTCATGGTTTTGAGTATGTTAGTTGTCCCTTTTACAAAAATTATTGTCAATTTAAAATAAAAATAAGAACTTGGAGTCATACCAGTCACACTGTGCCTCATATTGAGGTGTGGATGACTCCTAAACATCCCCAAATAATTATGGATCATTTTAATATAGTATCAAAACAATATTAATGTGTTTTCTTGGTTATTTGTACATAACATGTCTTTTTTTACTAAAATGTCAGTTTAAACTAGAAACATACAATTTGACTCATATTGGTCACATTGTGTGTCAGTTTGACATGATACAAATTCCTACAAGTCACAAATGTTTTATGAATATATTTATTAAATTATTAATGAAATATGAGTTTATTTTATTTGTTTTCAATGAGTGACATTTTTTAAACTAAAATACTGATTTTAAACTGATAACAGACACTTTGAGTCATACCAAGAACATTGTGCATCAGATTGATGTACATCTGATTCCTACCAATCAAAAATTAATTATGTATAGTTTCCTTATATTATAAAAACAACTATAATATTTTTCCATGGTTTTGAATATTTTAGTTGTCCTTTTTACTAAAATTAATGTCAATTTTAAATAAAAAGAAGCACTTGGAGTCTTACCAGTCACACTGTATATCATATTTAGGTGTAAATAATTCATACATGTCACTAAGTCTCAAAAAATTATTAACTACAAATGTTTCCATGATTTACATTTCTTTTTTTGTTGAACTTCCAACACTGTATATTGACCCGATATTCTTAGCTGAAAAACATTTCTCATTGTTGAAATCCAGAAGAGCAGGTGAAGATCATGTGCTCTATACTCTTCTAAATCTTAATAATGAGAAAAGTTTTTTGGATAAAAACATTTAATCAATATGCAGTTTTGGTAGTTTGACAAGAAAGAAATTGGAAATAGAAATCATGGTAACATTGGAAGAATGAAACATTTTATCTCCATTGTGTCTTGTTGTGGATCAAAATATGAATTCCCAAAAGATCCATGAAAAAACTAAATAAGTATTAGATAAATATTATAAGGAAATTAACTTAAAAATAGTAGATAAAATTATGAAAAAAGTAATTAAGTAAGTAGGAATTCACCTTTTCATGATGGTTTTATGAATTCTTGATGCATTTATTTATTTCCATTATCTTAGTTGCAGGCTCGAAGTCCAATCTCTCACAAGCATGAGATGCTTCGAATAAACCACCCCAACTCAAATGAAATAATACACCTGTATAAGAAAACAAATTATTACATGAGTAATACTAAAAATAAATAATTTAAACATAAATATGAAATAATAAATTAATTATATGGACAATGATTTTACTATGAAAGCATCAAGATTACCTATGTGATTGAGCAATAGAGGAAACTTAAAGGAAAGTGATAAATGACAATACTGTAGAGGTGAAAAGGTTTTTAGGGAGAATAATTATTTGGAATTTTTGGTGCAGAAAGGCATGAATGATGGATAGACCACCCTAACTCGAACAAAAGAATCCACCTGTATTAGAAAATAATTCTTATGTGAATAATATTAAAAAGAAATAAATTAAACATAAATATGAAACAATACATTAATTATATGGATAATGATTTTACTGTACAAGCATCAATATTACCTCTATGATTGAGCAGTGGAGGGAATTTGAAAGAAAGTGATTAATGCCAACACTATAGGGGTGAATAGGTTTCGAGGGAGAATAAGTCTATGGATGTTTTGGTGCATAAAGGCATGAAATATGGACATAAATTTTCTAAAATAAATGAACTCTACAAGAAATAATGAAAATTAAATCAATGTTTCATTATATAAATTTTCATTAAAATAGAGAAAGTATATCGTAACATTACATTTACATCATCCAAAAGGGTTTCCATCACTATATTATATTTTTCCAAGGGATTGGTAACATAATCATGGGTAGATGACATTGTCTGCATGAGTAGTCAAACATCTAATTTATATTCTATTAATGCAGTAAAGAATATAATATATTATGAGGAAAAACATAGTATATTAAAAAAACTTTTACCTTATCATTGATATTTATTTATTTTTTTCAATGGTTTTAGGGATTTTGTTCCTCTATCCAGAACCCAAATCCCTTATTTGTGTTCTCCTCTAATATAGACGCCATTGTCTACAATATGACTGATATAAACTGATTGTGATCTCCCAATGAAAGGTTCATCCTATAAATTATTTATTATGTGAATTTGATATCCATCCTCATTAGATCATCTCCCAAACATTTATCATTTCATTTTTTTGAAACACATCCTCCATATCTTGTGGAGAAGCACCTATTTTTCTTGAAATAATCTAAGTAGTAGTCATTCATAGGATGAATAATGCTTAGAGTAGAAAAAGAAACATAAAATATATGGGGGATGAGTCTCAATCCAAGAAAATGAAATAATAACTGTTCAGGAGATAAAGATGATGAGGATAAAAATTGTACTGCATTATGTTTTATAAAAGGGCAAATGTCTCTCATTTGAGAAAATTACACCTTTAGAACTAGTTATTAATTTTCGGCCTATTAAAGTTGAGATTTTGGGGTCATAAACATTCTTGTATGCGATTCAAGGGGTATTGGTAGAGACATGTTATGATAATATTTTATTATTTTTTATAAACATACAAATCATTATTACCATATATATCATATTTACCGATGTATTTTCACTATTTACATAGTAACTAATTTTTAACCCAAAAATAATTTTTATAGTTTTACTTAATTTCAATTTTCTATTTCAAAGTATTATATCAATTTTATTAACTTATAAATCTAAATATTTGGGATTTAACTTTTAAATAAAAATAAATAATATACAAGATAAACAATTATTTTAGAAAAAAAATATTTCTTTATCAATGGATGATATCTATTTATTTATACATTTCAAATATATTATAAATAATAAATTACTCAATTATATATAAAGATTACATTTCAGTTATGAAAATTTTAATTGACCCATTTACTATATGTATACCCAATGACTATATATATCAAAAAAACCTATAATGACCACTTTATCCTTTTAAATTTCAAAATATTTTCTAATAATTCTCTAAAAATTATTCATCCCATTTCTTTATAACTTCTATAAAATAGCTATCATATTTCTAAAAACGTTCATTATTTATATAGTTATACTTGATTATATTATTTTAATGGGAAACTATTAAAAATAATATTTAAAGCATAAGTTTTTTATTAACTTGTATCTTTTGTCCTTTTATGGTTTTAATAATCATGTTCTTTACATTATTCTTATAATTTTTTATAATAAATTTTATTACATTTTATATTGTAATATTATACTATAATAAAATAAAGCATTATTTATTTAAATTTGTGTTTTACTTGAAAACAAATATTGAATTATGACAGACATGAAAGATATAGAAGGAAAATTCATACTAAAATATGGGATGCTACATTCTCCATCTCCTAAAGAAAATTTCACCCCTAAAATTCCATTACACAATTGAGAACACATGAGAATAACTTTATTTCATTACATCTTCTGATTAACATGTCACTTCTAGAGACTTATGATTTTGGAACAAAACTTTAACAAGTTGTGTAGTCATGTTTCATCATACTTTATCTCAAATATCCATTATGTTCACTATTTATTCCTCATAAGAGAGATCATGCCTTATTTCTAAAACCTCTATATTCATAAATAAAATTGGATGATGAATTTCAACCACTGAGTGAAATCTATTGAAATATATTTGTATAATATACTTGTGTAATATATATTTGTATAATATATATTTTTGTATTGTATAATATTTATATATATATATATTCTTATTTTTATTTGTGTAATATATATCTTTATTTTTATAATATATATTTTTATTTTATATATTTTTGTAATATAATATGTATTTGTGTCTGTATAATATATATATTTGTATAAAATATTTTTATAATTTATAAATATATAATATTTAATATATATTTATTTACATATAAATATAATATATATAGATATATAACAATTTTTTATTTTTTAATTGTATACATATAAATTTGTGTAATATATTTTTATAATATATTTGTATAACATATATTTTTAGAATATATATTTTTATAATATAATTGTATAATATATTTATATAGTATATTTGAATTATGTATTTGTATAATATATTTTTATAATATATTTTTATAATATGTATTTGTATAGTATATATTTGTATAATATATATTTTTACCATGAGCCAAATCCTACTCCATCCATTTAACCAAAGGAAATTATTTTCATCCATAAACTTGGTATATGTTAAACTTATTCGAAGTTCAAGTAAAATTCATATGAAATATCATATTTAACAATGTATTTCCCCATAATTTAAAGATATTTATCATTGAGTAAATAAAAATTACTAAAAAAATGAGATACATAATAATCTATGAATCCTTTCTTGGTTATAGAGTGGAATGAAGTATCATAATTAATTATCCATTATTCCAATGTATTTTTTAGATGCAAGAATAAATAGTTACTTCCTTTAGTGGTGTTGGGTTGGGCAGGTTTCATAGAATCAGCAAGCGGTGAGGGTGGGGGAGTGCAAGGAACGATATCCCTATCTCCTTTAAACCAAACATCCCTAATAAAAATTGATGACCACATGGATATGCTGATGGTAAAGAAATAATGAAGATAAAAAATCACAAATAGGTCTCACCAAATAATCAATCAACAAGTGAGGAGGATGATGAGAAAATAAGATACCATGGATTGAAAATTTGAAACATCTGAGAGAAAGTAGAGATATCAAAACCTAAAAAATGTTCGAGCCTTGGATTCATCCGGCTCATAAATCATTCAACCCTTGTATTTGAGCTTTGAAATTATTCGAGCCTTGGATTTGAACCTTGATTCAATTTTTAATTCACTAAGCAGGAGCATGATAAAGGGTGGCTTTGGTGAAAATCTTCAGTATAACGAAAAGTTTGTGACTAGTTAGGGTTATTGAAATAGATCTAAACACATTTATCAGCGCTAAATTTTCAACACTGATAAAGATGGATTTTATCAATGCTTAACTAATTATCGCAAAAAAGGATTTATAATTATAATTATAAATATTTTTTTATAATTATATATATATAATTATATATAATAAATAAATAAATAAATAAATAAATAAATATTGTAAATATATTCTTTATTTAAATATATTTATTTTAATTTTTTAATTTTTAATTTTTAATTATATAAGTACTTTAAAAATAATAATATTTCTATCATTACATATATTTATACAATTATAAATATATATATACTTAATAAATATATAAAAATATAAAAATATTAAATATATTCATTATTTAAATAAATTTACTATAATTTTATAATTATTTAAATATATAATTAAATATTTATAATTATAAATATATAAATGTATAATAATAGAAGATATAAATTTATAAATATATTTATTTATAAATATTTTTTTACAAATATTTTTTTAACATTATAAATGAATATTTAATCTTAAAGTGCATGCATGTCAAAAAATGTGTGAAATTGAATAAATAAAAATGCGTACACTTTAACAATATTGGAAAAATAGATAATTTTTATGAATTAAATATGAATTATTAAAAAAATTGATATATATTGAACTAACGATGAATACATATTGAAAACATTAAAACACAGTATATATATATATATATATAATAATTGAAATTGATTAAATTCCCAAGAAATATTTCTATATGTGTATGTGTTGTATATAAAAATGAATTAATTACGTATATGTTAAATCAATATAACACACATTGGACCTATTTTAAATAGAAAAATTAAACTACATTCAATTATGTCCATTACTCGATGCAATTAGTCAGTGTTTTTAATTCATATTAATTTTTAATTATAAACCATTATTCACTAAATATATAATTACTATTTAATGTAAATCATAAATATTTTTTATTATATAATTCATATTTATATACATATATATATATTTAATATATTCTATTATTAAGATTATCAATAATTACTTAATTAATAAAATGTATAATATTTTTCTCAATTTATTTATTTTTAATTTTTATTTATTTAATTTTCATTTTACATTTATCTATATATTTAATATATACTATTTATTAGTATTTATAAATTATATAGAGTATAATCAATTTATTTATTTTTATCAAAAATTATTTAAATAATAATTTTTTTTAAAAAAATCATTTCTTATTTTTTTATTTAATTATTTCATTTTATTCAAACCTTTATCAGGGATTTTTTATTGCTAATAAAGGATCCCTTTATGGGTACTAAAAATAAATCACTAATAAAGGGTGTATTTTATTAGTGCTAAAAATAAAGTGCTGATAAATGGTATCCTTTATCAGTGCTAAAAAAACACTGATAAAGGGTACCCTTTATCAGTGTTTTTTTAGTGATGAGAAAGAGGTCTTTTATCAGAGCTTTTTTCTAGTGCTGATAAATTCTAGCAATATTAAAGGCATATTTTTTAGTAGTTTATTGAATAATAATTCTAATCACTAGTGCCTTGGTGGGATACTCTTATTATCTAAGTGATGCTAGTCACTAGAAAGGTAAAGGATGATGAGAAAAACACCAGAGAGCTTCTCAAATGAGGTAAACTAAATAATTATTTTTGATTTAGAAAACAAGAGAACTCTGAGCAGCTTATTTATATTATCTCTATGAAATGAATTCTACACTCCTTTGATACCACATCCTGATGACCCATTTATTTTCAAGTGATTATTTTTAGAGGGAATTTAATTTTTTTTATATCGAATTAGGGGAAATTTCATGAATTGAGACTTTGACCAGGAATATAAGGATTGAAATGTCTCTATAAGATGTCTTTTAGATAAGGATCAATGCCATGAGTTGACCTAGGCTGCCCTTGAACGAGATACTTGAGCTAACCTATGACATGGTTTGAGGCTCACTCCCGATCACTCTGAGTTGGAAATGAGCACCAAGGAATCATAAATAAGAATGTGGGAATAATTTTTCATAATAGGAATAATAAAATACATAGCAGAAACTTTCCAAGAATTTGACATGCCTCATCCATAAGTCATAATACCATGAAAACAGACATAAATAGATCTAAAAAGATAAACAAAGAAACATAAGAATAACCAAACATAATAATCCAATTGAAGGTCATAAAATTAAAGTAAAATGGAAGATGATATCAAAATACAGTAATAGAAAAAGGTTAGTATATATAAGAAACAAAAAACAAACATAAAGAGCCCAAATATTAAGCCACTAATCTTTATTCAACCCATGATCACTATCTCATCTCAATAATGAACCCAAACCTGAAGCATATAGTAGAAATACATTAACCAAAATGAACCCCTATAGAATCTGAACCAAACCTAAAATTAATTTATAGTCATGTGCATAAAAATTATTAGTATTTATCCTTCACACACCCCATGTATACTCTTTAAAAGTGAAACCTTTTCATGCTAGTTTGAAATACACTTTATGAAGATAAAAACCTTTTTAGATTTTAAGTAAACCAAATTTCATAATTAAATCCTAACTTTCATTTTTTTTAAATCAAACCTATTTATTTAATAAAACTTTCGATGTTCTAGAAAATTCACCCAGGTACCCCTTTTAAAGCAAATTATAAAAATACCTTTTGAAAACAAGATATATTAAATTAATTGATTTATAAAACACATTTACTAATTTACTTTCAAAACATTCCATAATTTGATTCTAAATATTAATAAAATTAGTGAAACAAAAGACAAAAAATTTAAATAACTAGAAATATAAACCATAATAAATAAAGAATAAATGATATAATTTAAATAGTAGAAACATACACTAGGTAAAATAATTGTATGTAAAATTAATCAGAACCAATAATATCATATTTGAAGAAATATAATAAATAAAAATTGTATAAAACTTAAAGAGAAAGAACTAAAAGTAAATAATAATATGGGATAGGCCCTTGGGAAACTAAAGATAGGGTTACCCAGTAAAATAACTCCAAGGTTTTGGAAATACATTCAATGAGTGAGATGTAGATATAATAACATCACTGGCCAGTGATGGTACCACATATATCACTTCACTGGTCAAGGAAACACACTTAACTAATGGAAAGAGCCTCATCTGTTATAGGTTATCCTACCTAAGTTACCTAGTTCCCATGAACAAATAAGTGTAGGTGATTCAATAAACCTTAAGGGAAATCACATGAAATTACAAAACATATAAACATGAAAGTCACACCATTTTTAAGAAATCCATTTCATAATGTGCCAACTAGGCCTTGATACCTCTTTGAAAGGATCAAATTAAAAATTTTATTTTCAAAACCAAACACGACCCAAATATTTTAAATAATAATTTTAGACTAAAATTAAACCTAATTCCATTATAAAAACATTTAATTCATTCAATATAAAATGCAAACATCATTTAAAAACTGAGTTATAGAATCCACCTTAAAAACCAAACCACATAACCACCCAATAAATATCTCATGAAACTCAAGAATCAAAAAGAATATATAATTAATACAAACAAACCCATATTTCCCAAAATGATACATTTATATTAATTTGGAAGAAAAAATACTAATTATTTGTTAGAAATTAAATTTAAAGGTGCAATCGAACATTTAATTTAACATTTGAAATTTATAAAACTTTAAAATAGATTTGAACCTTAAATCCAAAGGGGAAACAATTTCACCTTCCATGAAATCAAAAGAGAACAAATTTATTTTAACAAAAACATATAAAAATACTCAATATAGGTCATAAAATATTATTTTTTTAGATATATAAATAAATCATGGTTTCAAATCTAAAGAGTAATACATGGAATAAACATACCTCAAACTGGGAACAGATGATACCAATCCTTCAAATATGGGAAGAGGAGGACCCAAATAATAATCTTCCCACCCTAAAAACACGAACCAAAATATATTTAAACAAAACCTCACCGAGGGTTTGACCTAAAAGGACCTAAGAGGAGAAACATGACACATGAGAAGAATGAGAGGATAAGGCGAGGATAAAAGAGCATCTAACCTTGAGGAATCACTTGGAAACCAAGGGATAAAGGGTAAAACCCATGAAAGATGAATGGGGATTCTCCTAGGGATCTAATTAGACAATGTAATGTGAATGGGAGAAGAGGTAGGCCAAAGGGGTTTTAAACAATAGGGGGAAAATATATATTTTAGATATTTTAATATCTAGGAAGGTCATACAATTTGGACACATTGTTTATCAAACCTTTCACCAACCATACATCCATCACTAGATAAGAAAATGATTTTCACATGGTTTGAGTACATGGTTAGGGAAACCACTCACAAACAATTCAATTTATCACTGATAATAACTATCGGTTTTCATGGATGACTACATAGTTAAAACTAACCACACTCTAATAGTGCTCCTATCACTATGACCTATAAAATTAAAAGTTTTCAAATAATTCAACCCAAGATTCAAGGAAAAAGATAAAAATAAATATATAAAAAAATAACCAGGAAAGTGAAGTTTATGGTGTGACAATTCTCCCCAATATAATCCTTTATATCTCTAGAAATTCACTAATTTATAGTAGGACATGATCAGTCCAACATAAAAATAAGAAGAGATAAGCCCAAAATCAAAACTGAAATGAAACAATCCCAAAAAAGACATGTCAATAAATCTATGGACATCAATAATTTTCAATTAAAAATAAAAATAAAATTATATAAAAAGAAGCTGTAATGGAAAATAAAAAGGAGACATGAGATCAATACCCAATCTCTATACCATATAAGGATTTCACTAACATGGTGGGTCAATGGAACTATAAGGTATCCCAAGGGAAACATTAAAACCATAATAAACTCTTAATCAAGGAAGATCAACCATAATATCAAATCAAGGGAACATACATAATTTCACTAAACCAATTATTTTGATCTCTTATCAAACACATGATATAGAGAATCCTAAATTTCCATGCCATATATCAAGGAAAGGAAAGATGGAAAGGGAAATATCAAAGGATAACCGGGTCTAACAACAGAAAATACTAAAAAAACAGGGAAAAGGAGAAAAAGAAATAGGGATCCCCTAAATCTTCTCCCTTAGATTACTATACATACCTCAACACAATGGCTTAGAATTCCTATACTAGATATACTAGATAATACCAATAACTTCTCTTCACAACTATTTTAAGAATCAAACATTCATTGAGACCTTAACTTACGACTCAAGATAAAAGAATCCAATTAATTAAAGATGAACATAAACTAATAAATAACTCTTTGGTAAGGATAAAAAACCAAGAATGGTTCGACCTTACCACTCCACATGGACTTTGGAGAAGGCCTTTATTTGGAAAGACCACACTTACCAAACTATAGGAAACAAAAATTCGAGAAACATCACAAAACACAAACTTCTTACAACCCACTTATATTTTTATAAGAATCAAACTATATAATAAAGGGTTAAAAACTAAATTATAAATTCCTAAAATTTCAATTTATCTAAAACTGACTAAACCATGAGTAAATTAAAAAAAACCTTAAGGAATATATCATAACCACCACTTGAATAATCTAAATACCAAAAAAATAAAATGATAAATTTAATATTCTTCCAAAATAATGATATTTTATCCCAAAGTAAAGTTTTGAGTTCAAAATTTCATCATTAAAATATTTAACACATCCCTCCACATCATCCATCTTCAAAATATTTTAAAATATTCTTTTATAATTTCAAAATTAAAAATTTTCGATTTAAAATCAAGATTTATTAGCATAATCACATTTCCAAACAATTTTCATTATAAATAATTTTATAAATTGAATATTAGAATAATTATAACTTGTTTCAAGATCATAAAATTCCACTTTAAAATCAACTAAAAATTTCCTAATTCCATTTTAAAATCATTTTAAAAATATGAATGTTAGGTTATTTTAAATTTATCATAGAAATCCTCTTAATGAATTTCAATTTATACTTAAAAGAACATTTTAATTAAATAAAACTCCTATTGTAACCATTTTGAAATCCAAAATTTTTAACTCATTCCAAATCATTTTCGAAAACCCATTTATTACCTTTAAAACTCCACATTTTTCTATCAAAAACAAATTTTCAACTTAATTCATTAAAAAAATTAATAAAGTGACATAAAAAACATTAATAATTCTATTCAATTCACCCCAAATATAAAGAATCATATATAAAAGAAATATGAAAGAAAAAAATATCTAATTAAAAAATTAAAGAGGGTTTAATGGCTATGCATGGTTTGGACACATGATTTTGATAACTATGATCCAGCATTAAAAATATCAATGGGGGTATAAGATAAAACCATATGCACAAGCATCACATATCTTTCCAGAATGTGAAAGCTTACCTCATGATTCTATTTCTTCTCCCATTTTTTCCTAGAACATGAGAGATCTCAAAATAACGCTTAAAATTTGATTATCATTCAATATACCATCAATAAAAATCAACAAAAATTAAAAAAATGATGAATAATATCAAAATTCATGAATCCTAACCTGATATACAATGGTAACTCAAGGTTTTGTGTGAGGAAGATCTACCTAGACTCTCCCTACACCTATCTCTGGAGGTCGAAAATTTCATATCTCAAATTTACCAAACTCACTAAGATAACAGTTTTATAATACCATTTTTCATGAACTAACTGATTTTATTCATTTATTCATAGTTTTTTGTCTACTACCTTTAGTAATTTTCAAGTAAAAGTGTATAATTGGTGTGAAATACCCATGTTTTAATACTAAATATAATTTTTGAGCATTATTATAATTAATTAATACTCTATCCAGTTTACTTTTTTAATTATAACTCTCACACTACTAATTCAAATTGTGTGATTATTATTTTTTAGGGTTAATAATTCAATTTTCTACAAATAACTAAAAATTATATTTGGATAATTAGGCCATATAAAGGGTCATATGGACCACACAAGAAGGGACACCAAATCTAGGATGAAAATTAGACCAACCATCAATATATAATTTATGGGCTCTATCTAGAAGTCCAGATTTGATGAAACCCCATAATATGTTCTTGAATATCCTTAAAAATCTTGTATAAAAATTTAAATTCCCAACTCTATAAATGGAGACCAAATGATTCTTTAAAGTATATACCACAATTATATTTAGGAATTGAAAACATCCCAACTTTATTAACTTTATTCCCAATAAAATTGACCAATTGAGATGAAATTTTGTGGTGTGAAATACAAGATGTAGTTTCCTAACTTTTTAGAATAAATGGTTTGGATTTTAAGGCATATTTATAGATATAAATTCATTCACATTTAGAATATGGAAAAACTCGACTGAAAAATGGACAATATAACATGGTTTGGTAAAACATCTATAAAATTGGATCCAAAAGTCAAATGGCTATAAAATTTGGAGGGTGGACTTTAAAAATCCATATCTATAAAATTTAAGAAGAATATATCTCTAGATTTTTATATCTGAATTGTGAAATTGGTGATACAACAAGAGGAACAATTTTGGAATGAATACAATCCACTCTATTTGGATATAAATAGATACTCATCGTCACCTTAAAAGAGGTTGAAATTTCAGAGATTATGAGGATAGGATAGAATGACCATAATCTTGAAAAAGGTCTAGTAGGACCTTTCAAATTCATGTTTCAACTTGAGATACCATTCCTCAATGTTTTCTTTTCATTTATTTAAAGTGTTTTAAATTGTAATAGCATAAGTTTGTTTTCATTTCAATTAAATATTAATGCATGATTCTTCATCATAATATCGATTTATCATCCACCTGATATTGTGTAATCTTAATGTTCTTAATTTTTTAAAAAAATGTTAAAAATCATTCCCCTCTTTCTTTTTCTCATTCAATAAAAACAATGCATTTTACTTCTCTTCACATTTTTTTGTGTGTGTTCGGCACACCAATCTTATCTTATCTCATTCCCTTTCTTCTATATTTAACTCATCACCATAAACATCATAAACCAGATTAATAACCATGTCAATTTATGTGTAAATCATCCATTGGGTGAGTCATAATTTGAGGATGTTAAGTGATTTAGATATTTTTCTTATTGAATATTATTTAGGTAAACATTGTGTATGTTAAACTTAAAATGTCATGGATCAATGAAATGTTTTTTTATTGTGTGGATTACATGGATTATTGTAACCATAAATAAATAACCATAAACAAGTAATTATTTATATTATATCCTTAGTTAATTTAAGTCTTGGATTAAAGCCTAAACACATGGGAATTCTGATCAAAATCATCTGGTGAAGTGGGTGTTAATTTAATGCAATTTAAAGTAAATATAAAGGATCTTATAAGATTAATTCACCAATAATGAAATGACCTAAATATTTATCAATTTTTAAATAAAATACAATCTATCAATCAATTTAATTAAGATCTACAAACAACCCCCAAATTCAATAAACAAATAAATAAAAAAATCGACTCTAGAAATAATACAATCACTGAAGATTCAAACTAAGTGACACTATACACATTATCTGAGCACCAGAACATTGAACGGTCAATAGGAGAAAATCATATATGCTTTAAATGGGTCTATTTATGGGGATTTTACAACTATTAGTTTGTAGTTTTTGATTATTTTTTTAAAAAAGAAACAAAAAGATATTTGAATAAAAAACCCAAATAAAAACTAACCTACCAATAAAAATCATAAATAAAAAATAAAATAAAAAACCCACCTTCCCCATCCTTTATAAACATTATTAATTGACTTATAGCCTCCCAAAAAATACAATGGATTTGTTTGACATTGAAATCGAGCAAACTCTTTACTAACTTAGGAGGAACATTAGGGATAGTCAAATCACCCAATACCCATTCATTGTCCATCTAATTGAACAAGATATAGAAAATCTTAGGGGAAACCCCTTAAATAACTCACCACCCTTAAAATAAATTACCAACCCCTTGTAATTAAATATCCAAACATTGAGGTAGATTTCAAACTCAAATCAAGTTTGATTCATCTTCTTCCTCATTTCCATAGGCTAGATGGTGAGGATCCTCATATTCACCTCAAAGTGTTCCAAGTTGTGTGCTCTACCATGAAACCTCAAGGGGTTTCTGAAGATAAATTCAAACTTCTACCATTCCCTTTATCCTTAACTTACTCTACTATGTCATGGATCGACTACCTACCTCTTAGTTTCATAACCACATGGGATGAAATGAAGTGACACTTCTTAGAGAAAATTTTCCCCACTTCTAGATCGACTTATATCTAAAAGGGAATAAGTGGTATCCATCAATTCCTTAATGAATCAATCCATGAGTACTAGAAGAGGTTCAAAAAGATTATGGAAGCCTTACCACACCACCAAATCTCTGACCAACTCTTGATCCAGAACTTCTATGAGGGGTTATTGGATATAGAGATAACTATCATCGATGCCACAAGTGGTGGTTCTCTTATTGAAAAAAATCATACAACTGTATGAGATATCATAAAAATATGGATTTAAACACACAAAAATTACATACTTGAGCATATTCTTAAGTAAAAAAAGTCCAAGAGAATCCAAAAAAGATGATCGTGTGGATGAGTGATCTTACAGGTCTTGTCCATCAACTTGAGGTTGCTTATAAAGCCCCAACCTTATCTTCTCTACAATCCATATTCCCTAAACCTATCAAAAATTGTGGAATTTTAAGCTCACTAGATCATCCAAATGACACATACCCACAACTTCAAGATGATCCATCCGATTCTTCTAATCTAATGGAGCTCAATGCAACATATTTTTAGTAGAACACCAACCCTCAAAAATCATTTCTATTCATTAGAAACTCCACCCAACCCCAATATGATCCCTTATCTTTTACATATAACCCAAGATTTATGTATGGTAATTCCATCTCTCATCTCCCTCAATTCCTTCCTCAAAATTGAAACCAATTCCAATATGGTAAAGGTGGTGGTAACTTCCAACAACCAAATCCTTTTGTTCCTTAACATAAAAGGATAAATCCTCCTCCTGCTCCTCATGGATACCACTATCCTAGTGATCCTTCCAAATTCCCAACCCAATACAATTGATTCCCTAAGAACCAAAATCAAGGTAATTCCAATTCAATACAAGCCTATTATTCTATGAAACCATGTGAATGTGCCATGTAAGATCTTTCCTCTTTAACCCATTATATCCATACAAACATTGAATCCCAAAATGGTCAACATGAATCCCACCTCATCTAGCAGCAAGAATCCAATTCTTTCCAAATCCTAGCTCAACCATTGCACAACCCTAAGGGTAATGTAAGGGCAATTTCACTTACATCAGGAAAGAAAATAGAAATTCCTCATGATGAATCCTCTAAATCCTTTTTAAATGTTGAGATGTAAAAAGAAAAAAACAAAATTCTATAAAATGAAACTAAAGAAACCCACTCACCTCTTTTTATCCCTCTAAAGTACTCAATTCCTTTTCCTCAATTCATATATAATCTAAAGAATACCTTTGAACTTGATTTTGAAATGATTTAAATGTTTAGACATTTTGAAGTGAACATTCCCCTATTATATGCCATAAAAAAGATACCTATGTTTGCAAAGATATTTAAGGAATTCTGTAACCATAAGAGGTAACTTAAGTGCATTGAAAATGTTTCAACCCATCAATCCATTCCCATAAAGTGAAAAGATCCAGGTACCTTTCCTATTCCATTCCAAATAGGGATTTCCAAGTTTGATAATGAAATCATAGACCTGGGAGCCTCAATAAATGTCATGACCAAATCCATCTTATCAAACCTTTGTCTAGGTCCCTTGCACCGAATAAGTGTTGTCATACAGTAATCCAATAAAAGCACTACCTTTCCCAAGGAATAATTGAGGATGTCCTCGTATGAGTTAATGATATTATATTCCCAGCTAATTTCTATTTCATTGACAAGGGAAGGTGAGATGAATTCTTCTCAATATCACTTATTTCTAGGAATATCATTCATCATGATATCTAGAACTAATATTTATGTCCATGAAGACATCTTATCCATAGAATTTTGTGATCAACTAGTCAATTTCAACATTTTTAAAGCCATGAGATACCCATTAGAGGATCACTCTACCTTGTCAATCCATACTTATGGGGAAACTTCTGAGAGTTAATTGAATTCCATTCCATCATGTTAATCTTGTTATAATGAGAGGGGAGATTATGAAATTTTCACCATTATTAACCAAGTCATAAATGGGGAAGTTGATGTTGACTTTCATTAATATACTCCATCAATCTAAAGGATCATGAAAAATCTCTTGACTCCCATAGAAAATATGATATCTGCTATTCCACCTTAGAAAATATTGATGAAAATGAATCAAAAACCAACTGAAATCCCTTATTATATTCCTAAGTTGTATGGACCACAAATAAAGGATGAAAATTATTATAAATCCCTTCTTGTACACTTGAAATATGAATTCCTTTTCCATAATCACTCTTATATAGTCATTATCTATGCTACACTTACTAAAAGCGAGGATTCCAAACTTGTTCATGTGGTATAGGAAAAAATGGCCTTAGGTTAGACCCTAGATGACATAATATACATCAACCATGCAATTTTTATGTATCACATCCATCAAGAAGAACCATCAAAACCAATCATACAACCTCAAAGAAGACTCAATCAACTCATATTTGAGGTATTTAGGGAATAGATTACCAACCTTTACAATTTGGTTTTATCTACCAAATTTTTGATAGTTAATGGGTTAGTCCAATTAAATTGGTACGTAAGAAGGGTGGGATAACTATTTTTACAAATGAACATGTAGAGGTGGTCATAAATCAAGTAAAAAACAACTGGTGTGTGAACATCAATTATAAAAAAGTGAATGCTGAAACATGAAAAGATAACTGAACTCTTCCTTTCCTTGATCAAATGCTATAATGACCAGCCAAAAATTCAAATTATTTCTTTCTTGATGGATACATCGACTCCTTATAAATCCCAATCACACCTTAGGACCAAGAAAAGACAACATTCACTTACTCTTTTAGAATATATGCATATAGGGGAATGCCTTTTGGACTTTTCAATGCTATTGAAACATTCTAGAGGTATATGATGAGTATAGTTTCTGAACTCAATAAGAATTACATGGAAGACTTCATGTATGAATTTACCATTTATAGAGAGTTATTTTAATCATACTTGAATTCACTCTCTATGGCCCAATAAAAAGTGTGTAAAATGTAACCTTGATGAATTATGAAAAATTTCACTTCATGGTTACTAATGGGATTGTGCTAGGGAATATAATTTCACAAGAGTGTATTCAAGTCAATGTTTCCAAAATGGAGGTGATCCAATCACTTCCTGAACCCACATCAATTTGACACATCCATTCATTCCTTGGTCATGCAAGTTTCTATCAATGATTCATCAATAACATTAGTGGGATTTTAACCTCACTCACTTGACTACTCCAAAATGATGTTACATTCCATTTTAATGAGTCTTGCAAGAGATTTTTAATTGACCTAAATTTTTTTATTACATCTTCCCAAATAATCCAACCCCCAGATTGGTTCTTACCCTTTTAATTGATGTGTGATTCTTCTGATAGGGAAATTGGGGCGTTCTTGGTCAAAGAAGAGAAAATATTCCTCATGTCATCTATTATGTCTCAAAAACATTTTATGAAACTCAATCTCACTAAACTATTACAGAAAATAAAATTTTATCTATGGGTTTTTCCTTGGATAAATTCTGGCCCTATATCTTAGGTTCCAAAATCATCATTTGTATAGACCATTCATCTTTAAAGTTCTTACTTAATAAAATTAATTCCAAACTGAGGATAATATGATAGATCCTAATGATACAATATTTTTACATTGTTATTAAAGATAGAACTAGAAAATAAAACTTTATGGAGGATCACTTGAGTATAATTTCTAATTCTTCTCATTCTAAAATAATTGATAAAAATTTTCCAACTAAAAACTTATCATCTACCAAAAGGTTCTTGACTCGGGATTCTTCTGGACTTTACTCTTTAAGGACTCACATGAGTTCTCTCAATTATGTGCTAATTTACAAAAGTTTTTAACAATTTATAAAAGAAATTAAATGTCCCAAATTCCTTTAATATTATGTGATATTTTGATGTTTGGGGCATCGATTTCATGGGGATATTACCCTATTCAAATGGATTCTCTTACATTCTTCTTACGGTCAACTATGTTTCTAGGTGGGTTGAGGAGAAACCAAATAGAAAGGATGATTCATAGACTCTTAGTGAGTTCTAAAAAACCCACATCTTTCATTGATTTGGAACACATCGTTCCTTGATTAGTGACTTAGGAACTCATTTTTGTAACCATACCATGGAATCTCTTTTGAAAAATAATGGGTTTATACATAAAAAATCAACTATATATCATCCCCTAAAAAATGGAATGACTGAACTTTCTAATAAATAATTTAAAAAGAGTTATCAAGAGAATTGTTAATCCAATTTGAAAAGGATGTCCTAAAAGGCTTAGTGAAGTGATTTGGGCTTATCAAACATCCTATAAAACACCCATTGGAATGTCTCCATTTAGGTTAGTTTTTTTGGTAAAGTGTCATTTACCAGTTGAAATCCAATATAAGTTATTTTGGGTTGTCAAAACATGTAATTTTGATTGTGAAAAATCTGGTTAAGAGAGATTATTATAGTTGAATGAACTGGAGAATCTTCAATTAGATTCTTACGAGATTTAAAATCTCTAAAAAGACAAGTATAAGTCACTCCATGACAAACACATACTAGAAAAGGTATTCCATGAAGGTGAAAATGTAATTCTATTCAACTATCGATTTTGGATTCACCCAGGTAAGCTAAATTCTCATTAGGAAGGTCCTTTTATTATTACTAATGTTTACCCATTTGGTGTAGTG
The DNA here is from genome assembly GCA_963277665.1 of Viscum album. NCBI lineage: Eukaryota > Viridiplantae > Streptophyta > Magnoliopsida > Santalales > Viscaceae > Viscum > Viscum album. The sequence goes on along the minus strand of OY728131.1, from coordinate 1,475,766,217 downwards.
AAAGTCCAAGACACCTCTTAAAAAGGATATTCATGGTTAATGGATATCATTTAAAGAATCACCATGATATGACACACTTCTCGAGAACCACATAGGCTTCCATCAGATCCCCAACTACTATGGTAGACCCACCACTGTATGGAGATGATGACCCACCAAATCCAAACTAGGGTCACCTCTTTCACTTTAACTTCATATCCCTCTCTTCATCCTTATCTATCTCTCTCTAACCCATTTTTTCTCTATTTCTTCTTCTTTCATTCCCATTCTAAATTTTTTAATCACTTTCATAATCAAACCCCTTTTACATGAGTCTCTTTTTAGTGGGTGTGTATTTTAATAAAAACTAAAAAAAAAACTAAAAAACCAAAAAATTACAGAAAAACAAAAAAAATTCATAATTAAACACCATTAAAGTTTAAAATTGTTTCCAACCTTTTTGGGGAGTCCAATGTCATTCATTCATCTCAAATATTTTGTATTTTCATCATAAATTTGGATAAAAATTTTTATTTAAAGAATAATAAATTTTGAAATATATATTTTTTTGATTTGGAAAATGACACTTCATAAATCATGAGGAAAAAAATTATCTTTCATGCCAAGGTCACCTATAAATTTATTTTCATATAATGTGTTTTTAACCCCTGATTGTGAGTCATGATTTTTTGGGCCTTTGAGCTGAATTTCCCACTTTATAATACATTAATATGATAGAGGCATTTTATAAACCACATGAGAATCAAAATATCCAAATATACTCCCATTACCCTGACATTTATCTAACTTTTAAAAGACCCTTTGACCCTATGAAAACCCTTTTTTATAGCTACATTACAATCCCAAAACCTTGACCCACTAATCATTTACATAAATTTTCATTGTAGATTTTATTAGAATTTATGTGCGGTGGAATGTATTTTATTTTGGATAAAATATACTTTATTTTTAATGCATCGTCAGATTCTTGATGGAAAAAATCCTTTAATTATGGGGGAGATATTTTCATTTGGTGAGTTTTGGAAATGGATTAACATTTATGTAACTATGTATGTGTTTTTGAAAGGCGTTCAAAAAAATGAAAAAATGAAAAAAAAGAATGGGTTTTGTCTTGGGAAGGTCAAAAATCACACTTCCTCAACCTTTTATCTTATTAAAACTATTACAATTAGTGTCATGAGTAGATAAAAAAAGGGTAGGGAGATGAGTGTGAGATTTTTTTCAAGATAAACTTTCTAAAAAAATGGAAAAAAGAACAGTTGAATCATCTTTTCTTGTTTCATTGATAGAAGTTTTGTGTTTTTTACACATTTCAACATTTAATCCCCTTACAATATTTTTTCCATATCATGACTTCCTTAAAACATTCATGTCCTTATAAATATGTGTTTCAATTTCCTTCCATATCTCATTTCACAAAAAGTGTGCATTACTTTTTCTTTGTTGGTGTTTTACCCATTTTTTCCTATGTTTTTGGAAATTATATTCCTACTATACCATAGCCACTAAAACCCACCTAAAAATACCTATTGATTCTTGTGAACTTTATAATAGGTAATGGAACTTGGGATCACTTTAAAACTCTAATATTTTCACTTTTGGTTGATGAATGAGTGAACCTCCATAAATATTATTTTATCATCTTGAGAGGAGTAAGTTCAGAGTTCCCACATTTTCCAAATCAAAATTTGAACATGAAAAATTATTTTTTACACATTATTTCTATAAAAAGTTATGGTGTAATTATTTATAGATGATTGAACTATTCTAGAGCCCCTGATTGGTGATAACTAAATTATAATATTTGTTGGCAAGTGAAAATGATTTTGTTATGTATTTTTTGTACATGAGGGAATGAGAAAGCCTAAATGTGGTGGATTTTATGTTATTAATTTATTAATCACTTTCAATCTACTCCCTTTAGTAATTTTCAAGTAAGAGTTCATAATTTGGGTAAAATACCCATGTTTTAATACTAAATATAATTTCTGAGCATTATTTGAATTAATTTAGATTCATGTCAGTTTACTATCTTAATTATAACTATCGTCCTACTTATCCAAAATGTGTGGTTATTATTTTTTAGGATTATTAATTAAATTTTCTATAAATCATTAAACAAGATATTTGGATAATTTTTCCATCTAAAGGGTCATATAGACCACATAAGATGACCCACCAAATCTACGATGAAAACTAGACCATCCCTGAAGTTATAATTTATGGGAACAATAAATAATCCCAAATTTTATTAAACTTCATAATATGTTTTTGAATATCCATACACATTTGGATAAAAATTTTAATTCATAAATCCACAAAAAGGTGCCCAAATGATGCTTTAATGTCCATACAACAATTCTGTCGAGGAATTAAAAACATACCACCTTTCTTGAATTTTCTCCCAATCCAATATACCAATTGAGATGAAATTTTGTGGTGTTGAATAAAATATGTAGGATCCAAAATTTTTATAAGAAATGGTTTATATTTTAAGTCATATTCATTTACATAAATTCATTCACATTTAGACCACATAAAAACTAGACTCAAAACTGGACAATAGATCATGGTTTGAGAAAACAACCACAACTTTGGATCCAAAAGTGAAATGGATGAAAAATATGAAGTGTATTCTATAAAAATCCATATATTTAACTTTTATGAAGAATATATCACCATATTAAACTATATTAATTTTCAAATTTTCAAGCCAACATGAGGGACAGTTTCAGAATGCAAATAGTTCACTCCCTTTGGCTATAAATAGATTCTCATTGTCACCTTGAAAGAGGTTGGGATTTTAGATCTTAGGAGGATATTTTTTCATGAAAATTTCCCTACCAATGTCCTAGTGGTATCTTTCAAACTCAAGTTTCAACTTGAGATACCATTCATCGATGATTTCTTTTCATGTATTTCAAGGGTTTTCAATTATAATCATGTATGTTTGTTTTCATTTCAATTAAATATTAATGAATGTTTATTTATAATAATATCTATTTATCATCCACCCTCTGTTGTGTAATATTAATTTTCTTGAATTTTTTTAAATGATGTTTCAAATCATTCCCCTATTTTAATTTATCATTCAATCTAAAGTATATGTTTTACTTCTCTTCAGATTTTGGGTTTGTGTTCAGTTCACTACTCTTATCTTTTCCCATTCTTTTCCTTATATTTTTAACTCATCACCATAAAAATGATAAAATAGATTAATAATTATGTCAATGGATGTGTAAATAATCCGTTAGGGTGAGTCCTAATTTGGGGATGTTAAGTGGTTGAGAGGTTTTTCTCATTGAATATTCTTTAGGTTAACATTTTGTATGTTAAAAATAAAATTTTAGGGATTAATGACATGTTTTGTTTATTGTGTGGGTTCCATGGATTATTGGAACCATAAATACAGTACCATAAACAAGTATTTATTTATATTAGTACCCTAGTTAAGTTAAGGTTTGGATTAAAATCTCAACACTTGGGAATTCTGATCAAAATCATCTTGTGTAGTGGGTGTTAATTTAATGAAATATAAATAAAATCTCAAGGATATTATATGCTTAGTTCCCAGATATAATGACCCAACCATAAAACATTACATAATTTTGAATTAAATTAATAATTCAAATTAAGGATATTTTCATGTTTAGTGTTTTAGAGAATTAGGCCATAACTATTACATATTAACTTGAAAATTACTTGTAGACACTACTACTCAGTATCCATTTTTTCATAAAATAAAAAATCTTAAAAAGAAACATGTCTGGTTTGATGTTCTAGACATCAGGACTTTTTCTTGATCCCATCATTGTCCCTATTCGTCTTTAAGTCCTATGGAAAACATTTCAAATACTTGGGATGAGCATAAAAATCTCAGTAAGGGTTATAAAATAAGGAAAAGAAACATTAACCCATCAATAAATACAAATCAATGAAACCATACTTTTCAATAAAAACATATCTCATGAAATCATAATATTTATGAATAACACATAGAAATCATAAATCATAAATTCAATTTATGGCATTAATATCATACTTACATTATATCTATCATAGCTACATAGGGAGTTACGTTGGAATACCCATCACAGTATATTCCCTAAATCACTTAGGAGAAACATTAATGTTTACCTCCATCATGTTACCCAATGCAATGGAGAGCTATCTTAGGATCACTCGCCCAATGTTTATCATGGAACCACCGGTATACATAAACAATTCCCAATAAACATAACATAATCATAACACGTAACAAAAGCATAAAGTAAAGATAAAATTTCCACATTACAATCAAAATATATCATATCATGATATTTAAATAAACAATGCTTTATCAAACCATTTTTAAAACCATTTAAAATATTTAATATAATGATTTTTGAATCAAAGTGTCCCATACCACTTTGAATATTATAAAAGAATTAAAATTTTAAAACATTAATTTCTATATAAATAAATCCTTAAAACCATTTTTAAAACATGGAAATTAATGAGAAATATTTAGAAGAATAAATCTTTAAAACATTTAAAACGATATTTTAGTTAAAGAGTTCCTAACCAAATGAGAGATATTGAATACAAATAATTGAGGAATAAAATCAATAAAATATTATAATATCATGAGAATAGATATATTCATGATATAATACATAAAAGGGCAGTATATACACCATATAAAAGTGAATTTGTGTATAAAAATATATAAGTTTCAATGGAATGTAAATTGAGACAAAGTCTATTGCAAAGAACATATCCTTAGATTAAAGACAAATCAATGGCATAATTATGTGTGACAAATAAGAATACACCCAATATAATTGGATATTAAGTGTAAAACTATCATATTTTATTCACACATATTCATATGATTACATAATCAAGAAGTAGAAGTTTAACCCAAAGAATTGAAATTGGGTGAATAAGTTCACTTACAAATATTTGATAGCCTAACAATGTCACTTTAAAATTCAGAAAATTAGTTGATGTGTAAAAAAAGGGTATCTCATCACTTGGACATAAAACTTACAGAAATAAGGATATATAAGAACATATCCCAACATAAGAAGATGTAAATTAAAATACATAACAAAAATAAGTCTTTTAAAAAGAGGTGGGTGAAAAGTTCTGTTAAAGATTTGGTAACTTACAAAACATACACCTCATGAAAGAAGGATCATATGATAAAGATGTAAATACAAAAAAATGAAAATATATTACACTAAGAGTACAATCATGGGCAGTCCATACACCACATAAAGGAAATAGTGATAAATATTGCATGAATCTCATAGGAATAATAAGTGAGATGAAAACCCCTAATCACATTGTAATCAATTGAGTAATATGAAAAAAAGATAATAAACACCAAATTATTCACATAATACCATGAATATAAATAGAATCATGATAATATATATCAAATGGTAGTACACAATACACCACATTCAATAAATAAGTGGTGAACAATGGATATCTCACGAAATTAAAAGTGAGATAAGAAACCCCATACCACATTGTAATCAATTGAGTCATATAACCAAAAGTTAATAACCACCAAATAAATCACAAAATAACATGAATATAAATATAAAAATTATAATATATATCAAATTTCAGTACACAATACACCACATTCAATAAATAAGTTGTGAATAATGGAAATCTCATGGAATTAAAAGTGAGATAAAAAACCCCTTACCACATTGTAATCAATTGAGTCATATGACCAAAAGTTAATAACCACCAAATGAATTAAAAAATAACCTGAATATAAATATAAAAATTATATTATATATAAAATGGTAGTAAAAAATACACCACATGCACTAAATAAGTGGCGAACAATGGAAATCTCACCGAATTAAAAGTGAGATAAGAAACCCCTTACCTCGTGTATGACTTGACCCGTTCATTCTTTAATATCTGGAATAATAAAATAAAGTTAATTTATACTTTCATAAAAACCTTTTTCATGTTATTATTCCTTTTATATTAGTTATTACCATGTTATAAATATTATGCAATCATTTTAAGTTAATAATGGTCGTTTTGTTGATATTTAGTACTTGAGTCAAAAATGAACTTTTTATAATATCAAGTTATTCCTGAGGTCAAAATACCATTATCTCCAGAATTATATTCATGATTTAGATATCATATATATCATAAATATCCATTATATTTAGGTATTTATAATATTACATAACATTTGAAGATAAGAAATGAAATGCATCGTTCATGGAGACGGAAAGCCGTATGTACGCATGAACGCTACTTTCATTTCTATTTAATATTTAATGGAATGAAAAATTAATGATTAATTGGTATATTATAATTATAGTATAATATATAATGATATATATGTTCCATAATTTAATTAATTCCATCCTTATACATTCCATTTATGTCATGAACGAATCATATCACCTTGAGGGGGTAGTAGTCCGCACTTCCTCAAATGAAATTATCATATTTACACATATTGGAAAGAATAAAGGTATATTTGTAAATAAAAATTATAGAAACATAAAGAAAAATAAACATATTATATAACATATATAAATAAAGTGTCATCATAGTGGCCACCATGAGAGGTGGTAAGAGAAGATTGAACAATCATCGTTTCATGAGGCAGTAGTTCGCCGTCCACAGAAACAATATGTTCTTTACCCATTAGATGTAGGTGTGTGTAATTTTAGATTGAATAATAATCATAAAAAAACATAGTATATTAAGGATACTATTTTTTTTATAAAATAAAGGAATAAAAATAGTTTATTGGGTTGGAGAAGTAAAATTAAACAAAATAACTTAAGAGAAGACGTTACCTTTAAATCGGGCATCTCCCTTTGGTTTGAAACAAAAGGTTTACTTGAATTTCCTTATGCCTAGGGGAAGGATTCTAAAAGGAGGAGAGGGATGTATAGAGATTAATTAGGTAGAGGTTGGATGAGCCAAGGGGCTTGATAAGTGTGAGGAATGAGTTATAATTGAGAGCTTTTTATAAGGGGGAGGAGGAGATCTTTAAGAAAGTTTAAAAATATTATTTTATTATATAATGATATTCGATTTATAAAGGTACAATACTCATTAAAGTCAAAGATAAGATGAATCATGTTAGAAAAAAACCATCCAATAATAATTGGATAGGTTTAGATATTTGTTTAATCATTATAATGTTATTTATTTAAATCATTCATTAATGAGGTAAACACTGCATCATTATTGTGTCATAAATAATTTTATTTATTTGATGTCTAAAAATTATAAAAAAATAACATGATGTAGAAAATATTTTTATCTTTAAAATTAATATTTATAGTCCAAGTAATAACTTATATAACCCCATGTAAAAATTGATTTATTAAAAGATATATGTTTAAGTTATTTTTGTCTTTACTTTAAATTAATTAATATAAATTGTCATTATCACTCCCAAGTGGCTCCATGGGGTCCAAAAATCGACCCAAGGATGCCCATGGCCAGAAATGTAGAAACAAATAGGATTAGGACACATGTTAGGGTAATTTAATATTATTATAATATTATTTTTTTACCCTTTTTTACCAGATTTAAGATTTAATCATGGAAAATGAAATATTTACTGAAGTAAATATTCATAATATATAAAAATAAAAGTTACCTATTTACAAAATTTATACCTAATGATTCCAAATATGGAATCCATTTTTCTAAATTCAAAACAAAAAAGTGGTAGAAATTAATTTAAAATTAATTCCCACTATCAAAACAAAAAGTGCATTTTTAAGAAATAATAATAATCAAAAGATTAACACTTATTTATATCCAATTTCAAAGTGAAATTACTTCCAATGACCAAAATTAGATTAAATAGTAAAAACCTAATATAATTAAACTTTAAAACAAATTAAAAAGATAATATAACTTTATAAATAAATTAGATTAAAAGGAATTTTTGAATTAAAATACAGTATTTTTCACTATTCATGAAAAAATGAATTTTATCAGAAAAATACCAATAATTTACCCAAAGTAAATTTTGATGTCCCAATTCTAAATAAGAATTTTATTTTGTCCAATATAATTTATAAAAGGACCAGAAATTGTTTTAAAGAGGGTTCTCTATCAAAAGGTGGTAATCAAACATTTAAAGAATATTAGAGTATTTATGCTTAAAATTGGATTCATTCACATTTAAGCCTCTAAATTTTCTTAGAAAAATGTAAAAACATTTAACAAACATGTATATTCATATTGTAGTTACTTATGTACTTTACTTCCAATACAATGATTAGGCATTAACTACCATTTAAAATAATATTATATTATTATTTTTCAGTATGAATCAACATTGTGTGTAACATAAGATTTCAAAGAAAACTGTTGTTGCATTTCAGGTACTCTATAAAACAAAGAATCTCATTTAAATTAAAACTAATATTTAATTCACAAATTTTAATATATATAAGAAAGTTATATTCTTTATTTACCTGGTATATTACATCCTTCCCCCTATTGAGAATTGCGTCCTCACAATTTTAAAATTGGGCTTGGAAACATCATTGAAAGTTCCACATCGGGAAAAGAGTCAATAAAACATATCACTTTAAAATAAAGAAATAGAAATAGAAAGGTCACATAATATAGCCCATACTAGGATTCCATATAGGAAAACATGGATATGGGAAAGAAACAAACCATCAAGGTTTAATAGAGAGTTGTAGAAAACATGACTAGGAGAAAGTTAACCACAAGAAAATCAAAAACTTGTAATGGGTTAAACGGTCTTTGATTCCCTAGTAGGAAAAGGTAATGGACAATTTTTTTGTTTTAATTTACTTTTAATAAAGTTGAGGAATTTATTTATGAGCTTAACTAAAAACATAAGGAAACATACTTACTTTTCATGTAGACTTTCATCCATTACTAAATTTCTACCACAAACTCATCTTTTCTCTAAACGATTAGTATTCAAAATAACTTGGTCACATTAAAATCGGAAGAATAAACTTCTAGAGTATCACATAATCTAAAAAATATGAACTATATATTTCCCCTATCTTTAGACGTCAACCAAAACCAAAGCGTTTAGTACAAGACCAGATAATCCCTAAGAAATGATAATACTTTATAAAATTAAAATACTACTCTTAATCCCCAAAATTCGACAAAAAATACCCAAAGTTCGGAAAAGACCATTCAATAAACAAATGTCCTTAAAATTCTTCAAAGTAACCCAAACTAAGATTGTAACCCCAAACTCAGAAGTATTTAATCACATAGACTTCCATAGTAAATCTTAACATTTACCTTCAATTAAATTTAACTACTCCTAAAGTCTCATACTAAAGTTAATTAAACAAATAACATATTCTCTATGATTGGTTAATCATTTACATAAATAACCCAAATAACCATATGTCCATAATAAAAACATAGATTCTTCCAAAACAAAATTCCACCATTACTCATCAAAATAAAGGATAATTATTCCTTTAATAACATTTTCATATATCAAACTTCAAGGTTACACATACTATAAAAAGTCTTACAATGTAATCCCATCCCCAAAAGAGACTTAATAATTTTAAGAATTTCATCATCTTAAAATATAACATAAGTCTTAAATCCCTTATATGTTGACTTCTTACTCATTTAATGTTATTCATGATCCATTAACCATTCCTTACCAAATTATTCTGAAATACTTATTTCCTACAAAAAAATCATGAATCATAACCTAAGATTCAATAATATCAAAACAAAAGTTAAGAAATAATTCATACCTTTCATTAGTCATTTTCCGTTTCTTCATCCTCAATAGGAATAGAATTAAGTATTGGTAAACATATATTTATATGATCCTAGTGATCCCTTTCCTGAGACTTCATCGTAGGACATCTGTTTGTATAATAACAATGCAGACCACATTTAAAACATTCAATTGATCCCTCAGAAAGAACTTCTTTCCCTTTCCTAGAGTCAACTAGATGATTGCTTTTTTACATGGAATGTTCTTGCTTTATGACCTTTATTCCCACATCTATAGCATCTTCCCATCCCTTTGAATTATTTTCCTAGGTGTTTCCTTCCACATCCTTGACACATAGGTTTTTAAACATACTTACCTTTATGATCATTACCTGAACTTATGTAGGGATTTATTTCTCGCATTTACGATTCCTTATAAAAATCACCATGGTTCAGGTGGTCAATCATGACTCTAGATAGTTGGTTGATAGTAACCACAAGAGTTTTCATTGCATCTCCCATTTCATTTAGTTTCTAATTCAGAAAACCACCACAATTTTCTTCACATCCACTGTTACTTTGGTGCCTGCTAGATCCTTCCATTTACTAAAACCAAAAAGGTCAGTGTGAGTATATCAGTAAAATCATCATATAATATCTAATGAGGAGGGTAAATACTAAGATATAATAATTCATGTTATCTTAAACTCATTTTATTTATCCAAAATAACTATGGCTCTTTATAATATTCTAACCATTATGGTTATGTCACTTATGCTTAAATAACACCCTAACCTTTAAAGTTATCTAAACTGACCTCTCATACCAAATTTAAGGACCTGGCCTTAAAACATTACATAATATTGAATTAAATTAATAATTCAAATTGAGGATATTTTCAGGTTTAGAGTTTCAGAGAATTATGCCATAACTATTACATATCAACATGAAAATTAAATGTAGACACTAATACTCAATATCCATTTTTTCATAAAATAAAAACTCTTAAAAAGAAACAGGTCTAGTTCCAAGTTTTAGACAACATGACTTTTTCCTTGATCCAATCCTTGACCCTATTCATCTTTAAGTCCCATGGAAAAACATTTCAAAAACTTGGGATGATCATAAAAAGCTCAGTAAGGGTTATAAAATAGGGAAAGGAAACATTAAACCATCAATAAATATAAATCGATGAAACCATACTTTTCAATCATAACATACCTCATGAAATCGTAATATTTATGAATAATACATAGAAATCATAAATCAATAAGTTAATTTCTGGCATCCATATCATACCTAAATTTTAGCTATCACAACTACATGGGGAGTTACATTGGAATACCCATCATAGTATAATATCTAAATCTCTTAGGAGAAACATTAACGTTTACCTCCTTCACGTTATCCAATGCTTTAAAGAGATATCTCGGGCTCACCCGCCCTAGGTTTATCATGGAACCACCTATATATGTAAAAAATTACCAATAACCATAACATAATCATAACACATAACACAAGAATAAAGTAAAGATAACATTTCCACATTCCAATCACAATATATCATATCAAGATATTTAAAATGAACAATTCTTTATCATACCATTTTCAAAAACCATTTAAAACATTTAATAATGAGATTTTTGAATCAAAGTGTCCTATACCAATTTGAAGCTATTAAAATAAATAACATTTTAAAACACTAATGTACTTATAAATAAATCGTTAAAACCATTTTTAAAACATGGACATTAATGATAAAGATTTAGAAGAATAAATCCTTAAAACATTTAAAACGATATTTTAGTTAAAGAGTTCCTAACCAAATGAGAGAGTTTGAATACAAATAATTGAAGAATAACATCCATAAAAGATTATAATATCATTAGAATAGAGAGATTCATAATATAATACCTAAAAGGTCAGTATATACACCATATAAAAGTGAATTGGTGTATAACAATAAATAAGTTTCAATGGAATGTAAATTGAGACAAATTCCCTTGAAAAGATCATATCCTTAGATTAAGGACAAATCAATGACATAATTATGTGTGATAAATAATAATACACCCAATATAATTGGATATTAATTGTAAAACAATCAGAGTTCATTCACACATATTCATATCATGACATAATCAATAATTAGTAGTTTAACCCAAATAATTGAAACTGGTTAAAGAATTTCCCTTACAAAACTTTGATAGCCTAACGATGTCAATTTAAAATTCAGAAAATGAGTTGATGAGAGAAAAAAGGATATCTCATCACTTGGACATAAAATTTTTAACAATAAGGATATATAAGAACATATCCCAACATAATAAGATGAAAATTAAAAGACATAAAAAACGATGTCTTTTAAAAAGTGGAGGGTGAAAAGTTCCCTTAACGATTTGGTAACTTACAAAAAATACACCACATAAAAGAAGGATCATATGATGAAGATTTAAATACCCATAAATTAATGTATATTAAATAAATATTACAATCATGGGTAGTCCATACACCATAGAATGGAAATAGTGACAAATATAGCATGAATCTCACGGGAATAAGAAGTGAGATGAAAACCCCTAACCGTGTTGTAATCAATTGATTCGTATGAACAAAAGTTAATAACCAAAAAATGAATCATAGACTACCTTGAATATAAAAATAACCATGATAATATATATCAAATGGTTGTACACAATATACCACATGCAATAAATAAGTGGCGAACAATGGAAATCTCACGGAATTAAAACTGAGATAAGAAACCCCTTACTACGTTGCAGTCAATGAAGTTATATAACCAAATATTAATAACTATCAAATGAATCACACGATACCATGAATTTAAATATAAAAATGATAATATATAATAACTGGCAGTACACAATACACCACATGTAATAAATAAGTGGTGAACGATGGAAATCTCACAGAATTAAAACTGAGATAACAAAACCCCTTACCACATTGTAATCAATTGAGTCGTATGACCAAAATTTAATAACAATGAAATGAATCATAGAATAATATTAATATAAATATAAAAATTATAATATATATCAAATGTAATTACACAATACACCATATGAAATAAATAAGTGGAAAACAATGGAAATCTCACAAAATTTAAAGTGAGATAAGAAACCCCTTACCTCGTTTCTGACTTGACCAATTTTTTATTTAATATCCTAAATAATAATCTAAATTAAATTTATACTTTATTAAGAACCTTTTTCATGTTTATTATTCCTTTTATATCACTTATTACCTTGTTATAAATATTATGCAATCATTTAAGTTAATAATGGTCATTTTGTCGATATTTGGTACTTGAGTCAAAAACGAACTTTTTGTAATTACAAGTTGTTCATGTGGTCAAAATTCTATTATCTCCATAATGATATTCATTATTTAGATATCATATATATAATATATATCAATTATATGTATTTATTTATAATATTACATAACATTTGGAGATAAGAAATTAAATGCACCGTTCATGGAGATGGTAAGTCGTACATACGCATGAACTATACTTTCATTTCTATTTCATATTTAATGGAATGAAAAATTATTGATACATAGGTATATTATAATTTTAGTATAATATAATATTATATATATGTTACATAATTTCATTAACATCATCCTTTATACATTCTATGTATGTCATGAATGAATCATATCTCCTTGAGGGGGCGGTAGTCCACACTTTCTCAAATGAAATTATCATATTTACACATATTGGAAAGAATAAAGGTATGTTGGTAAATAAAAATTACATAAGCATAGAGAAAACATAAACATATTATATATCACATATAAATACAGTTCCATCATAATGGACACCATGAGATGTGGTAAGAGAATATTGAACAATCATCATTTCGTGAGGCAGTAGTTCACCGTCCACAGAAACAGTATGTTCTTTACGCATTATATAGAGGTGTGTATAATTGTAGTTTGAATATTTCTCATAACAACAACCTATTATATTTAGGATACTATTGTTGTTATAAAATAAAGGAATAAAAAGAGTTTATGGGGTTGGAGAAGTAAAATAAAACAAAAGAACTTAAGAGAAGATGTTACCTTTAAATCAGGTATCTCCTTTTGGTTTGAACCCAAAGGTTTACATGAATTTCCTTTTGCCTAGGGGAAGGATTCTAGGAGGAGGAGAGGGATTTTGGGAGATTAATTGGTCAGAGTTTGGATGAATCAATGGGCTTGAGAAGTGTGAGGAATGGGTTATAATTGAGGGCATTTTATAAGGGGGAGGAGGGATTCTTTAGGAATGTTTAAAAATATTATTTTATTATATAATTATTTTCATTTTATAAAGGTCCAAAACTCATTAAATTATAAGATAAGATGAATCATGTTCTAAATAAAATCATCCAATAATAATTGCATGGGATTTTGATATTTGTTTTATCATTATAATCTTATTTATTTAAATCATTCATTAATGAGGTGAACACTGTATCATTATTGTGTCATAAATATTGTTATTTATTTGATGTCTAAATATTATAAAAAAAACCATGATATATGAAATATTTTTAGATTTCAAAGGAATTTTTATAGTCGAAGGGATAACTTATATAACCACATGTAAAAATTTATTTACTAAAAGATATATGTTTAAGTCATTTTTGTCTTTACTTTAAATTAATTAATATAAAGTGTCATTATCACTCCTAAGTGGCTCCATGGGGTCCCAAAATTGACCCAAGGATCCCCATGGCTGGAAATGTAGAAACCAATAGGATAATAAAACATGTTAGGGTAATTTAATGTTATTATAATATTATTTTTTTACCCTTATTTACTATATTTACCATTTAACCATGGTAAATAAAATATTTACTGAAGTAAATATTCGTAATGTATAAAAATAAAAGTTAGCTATTTACAAAATTTGAACCTACTGATTCAAAATATGGAATCCATTTTCCAAAATTCAAAACACAAAATTGGTATAAATTAATTTAAAATTAATTCCCGCTGTCAAAACAAAAAGCGTGTTTTTAAGAAATAATAACTATAAAAAATTGACACTTATTTATGTCCAATTTCAAAGTGAAATTACTTCCATTGACAAAAATTGGATTGAATAATAAAAACATAATATAATTAAACTTTAAAAAAATTAAAAAGATAATCTATTATTATAAATAAATAAGATTTAAAGGCAATTTTGAATTAAAATACAGTATTTTTTACTATTCTTTTAAAAGTAAATTTTATCAGAAAAATACCAAAAATTTTCCCAAATTAAATTTTGATGTCCCGATTCTAAATAAGAATTTTATTTTGTCAAATAAAATATATAAAAGTGACCAAAACTAGATTTAAAGAGGGTTCATCATCTAAAGGCGATAAATTGACCATTTAAAGAATATTAGAGTATTTATGCTTAAAACTGGATTCATTCACATTTTAAGACTCTAAATTTTATTGGATAAATATAAAAACATTTAAAAAACATGTATATTCATATTGTAGTTAGTTCTGTCTATTACCGCCAATACAATAGCTAGGTGTTAACTACCATTTAAAATAATATTATATTATTAATTTTTAGTATGACTCAGCATTATGTGAAACATAAGATTTCAAAGAAAACCGTTGTTGCGTATCTGGTACGCCATTGAACATAGAATCCCATTTAAAGTAAAATTAATATTTAATTCACAAATTTTAATAAATATAAAAAAGTTGTATTCTTTATTTACCTGGGATGCTACACTAGATAATGAACTCATCCTAATATTTTTCATGTTTTTAAATCAAATATAATCCACCAATCAATTTAATTAAGCTCCACAAACAAACCCCCCATTCAAAATAAAAATCAAGGAAAAAAAATCAACTCAATAAATAGTACCATCATCGAGGAATAGACATGAGTGACACTATATACATTAGAAAAGCACAAAAACTTTGACCAGTCAATAGATGATAATCATCCATGCTTCACCAACCTATGTCACCTTTGAACTAGGCACTCAATTCATCCTGTGACTAGACCTGATGTATGTCCTTGATCACCCAGGGCTAGCAACAAGCACCATGAAAAAAATGTTGGAATAGTTTCACCCAATAAAAAAATACACTATGGATAAGTTTTGTGAATCAAGCATGCCACACCCATAAGATGGACTTATATGCGAGCTAACATACACAAATATAAAAAGAGAAAAAAAGAAACTAAAGTATAACCAAACCTAAAAATCCAATAAAATTACATAACATAAAATTATAATGAAAAGAGATATATAACTATAATAAGGATGGAAAGGTCAGTACATATATAATACCATAAAAAATTGGAAGGACCATAAAACTGAACCACTAATCTCCACATGTCCCATAGTTACCTTCCTACTTCAAAATAAAATCCAAACAAGATGCATCTAATGGAAAGGGGTCCACTAAAATAAAATCCTCTAGAATTTAGACTAAAGCTAACATTTATTTATAGGCATGAGCATAAAAATTACTAGTAGGTATCCACCCTACACCCCATTAATACTCTTTAAAAGAGAAATCAATTCATACTATATTGAAATACATTTTATGAAGATATAACCCTTTTAGATTTTAAGTAAACAAAAATCTCATAATTAAATCCCAAATTTACTTTCTTGAAAACCAATTTATATATTTAATAAAACCCACAAAGTTGAGAAAAGTTCACTTAAGTCCCCATTTTTAATAAATCATAGAAATTCCATTTTTGAAACTAGATAATATAAATTAATTAATTTAAAAATATTATTTACTAATATAATTTCAAAGCATTTTATAATTTGGTTCCCAATATTATCAAAATTAGTGAAATTAAAGACAAAAAATTTAAATAACCATAAATAAAATCCATAGGAAACAAAAAATAAATTTTAGTATATAAAAAGAATTAGCATTAACTAGATAAAATAATGGTACTTGAAATTAAGAAACAATAAAAATATCAAAATAGAGTAAATATAATCAACTTCAATATCATGCAATGAAAATATAAATAATTGTAAGTAAATAACATCAGGGGTGTGGCCCTTAGGATACTAAAGATAGGGTTACCTAGTTAAATAACTTGACAATTTAGGTAAATACCCTCAAAAATATGGATAGATATATAATAAATATACTGGATAGTGTTGGTATTGTATATATTACTTCACTATCTAGGGTAGTACACTTAACTAGTGGAAATGACCTTGGTTGTTCTAGGTTATCCTAACCATATTTATGGGTTCCCATGACCAACTAAGAATAAGTGTTTAAATAAAATACAAGAAAAATCACATGAAATTCCAAAACATATAAACACACCATTCATATTCTTTTCAAGTAATCCCTTTCATAAAGTTCCAACTGATAGTTAATACCTCTTTGAAAGAATCAAATTAATAAATTCTTTTTCAAAACCAAACATAGTCCAAAGATTTGAAGTAATACTTTAAAAGTAAAATTAAACTTGATTCCATCATAAAAAGCATTTAATATATTCAATAAAAAATATAAACATCATTTAAAATCCATGTTATAAAATACACCTTAAAAACCAAACCATATAATCACCCAATAAATATCTCAATCAATTCAAGAATAAAAAAAGATCTAATTAATCCAAACAAACCCATAATTTTGAAAAAAACCCTTTTATATTAATTTAGATTCTAAAACACCCATAATTTGTCAGAAAATAAATATAAATATATAATTTGAAATTTAATCAAACACTAGATGTGTTTAATCCTTTAAAACAAATTTAAACCTTAAATCCAAAGGGGAAATATTTGTCATTCCGTGAAATCCAGTTCAAATGATTTTTTTTAAAAAAGTCATTAAAAATAATTTATTGAGGTTATAAAATATTAAATAAACTCTTAGAGATAGAAAAAATCATGGTTTCAAATCTAAAGAGTCATTCAAGGAGAAAACCTTCCACAAACTAGTCATGGATG
The DNA here is from genome assembly GCA_963277665.1 of Viscum album. Lineage (NCBI taxonomy): Eukaryota > Viridiplantae > Streptophyta > Magnoliopsida > Santalales > Viscaceae > Viscum > Viscum album. The sequence goes on along the minus strand of OY728131.1, from coordinate 1,475,748,503 downwards.
ATACAAATCCTTTGAATACAGAAAGAGAAATACTAAAAGAGAAAGAACCACAACATAACATCATGAACCAAATGATATTTATATAAACCATCATTTAGGGTTAGAACTACTAGGACCCAAGAGAAGGAATAAGAAACATGAGAATTTGGAGAAGAGAAGAAGAGGATAAAGGGGCATTTACCCTTGAGGAATCACTTGTAAAGTAAGGTAGGAAAGAATAAACCCTTGGTAGAGGAAAGGGGAGTCACCTTAGGCTTTAATTTATCTTAGTTATGTTAATGGAGGAAGATGGGGCCCAAAGGGGGGGGGGTCATAAAAGGGGTTGGGTTGAATATGTATTCCAAATATTTTAAAATATATATAGGTCACATGGTTTGAGCATATGGTTTACCAAACCCTATGCCAAATATGTACCCTACACTGGAGAAGAAAACCACATAGTTTGGATACAAGGTTAGGAAAACCATACACTAAACATGAAAATCACCTCTAATATAGACTATAATTTTTTTATGGTTGGTTTCAGGGTTAGTACTAACCGTACTCCAAATATTCTCTTCACAATGCAACCTAAAAAACTAAAATTTTCAAATAATTTCAACCCATAATTCAAATAAAAGGATATACATCAATCAATAAATAAAATAATCATAAAATTGAATATCTGGGTGTGACAATAGAGGCATGGTTGGTGCATTGGGTTCTTGGGTGAGCGTTGGAGTGAGGTCAGGGTGACCCCTCCCTTTGTGGGTTTTTTTCTATAGGAGGATAGTTGTGTCATGTCCCTTTAGTTGTTATGTGTAGTATTTTGGTGAGATGTATCATGATAGGGGGTGTGAGGAACAACTTCATGGGAGAGGGAGGTAGTGCCTTGGGGGATTAGGCCACAAATAGATAATACACATCACACTATGAACTAGAGGGTTTACTCCCTAACAGTGCTTCATTAGGTGTTATGTTCACTTCCTGGGGGGGGGGGGGTTGTTCTATAACTCAGAGGGGGTTTTCTTTAATGAAGAAAGACTGATATTAGAGTCCTCAACCCAGGGCAGTTGCACCATGACCAAAATGTACCACACCTAGAAAAAGGTAGGCTAAGGGTCGATTACTTTACCTTGGAAGGTCATGCCATGACCTAGGAGGGACACACTATAATGAGGCCCAGGTATGGAGGCACCACATCTTGAACCTCATGGCCATGCCATGCCCATGTTCTTGGGTAATGTTTTTATTATGGGTGACTTGTAATTTACTAGTCATCCCTTTGATTTTAGACCGAATAACCACTCAAGGAGAGCCATTTTGGATAGAAATCCCATTGTTCTTATCCAATTTTATACCCCATATAGAGGAGTGATTTTTAAGTAATTCCATAGTGGATTCATGGTACATTATTCCTATCATCCCTCTATTTGTGGTTCCTCTATTAAACCCTTTAGTTTTGGATGATTTTAGTATAAGGTTTTAGTGATGATTTCACTACAACATATTGAAATCATCCCATCTTGAGGGGGAATTTTATTGGCATGGATAGAGGAGGTCCCAAAGTGATAAAATCATGAGATTCCATGTTTTTTTGATAAAGTGGTGATGTCTGATAAGTTTTTCAATGAATATACCTCCTTATATTAAATCAAACAATTAATTATAATTTGTTATAATTATTTATTTTGATGTTTTTATGTGAGATTGTGGATTGGGTGATGATGCGAGGTTGGACGAGGCATGGATATTCTTGACTAAGGTTGAGTGAAGTATCATGAGTATGGTAAGTCTATGTTTGAGGGTGGTAGATCCTTTAATATAGAACTATATGGTTGTTTAAAAATTACTATGTATACCGGTATTTTTTCAAGGAACTAGGTAATGGATATGAACTGAGATAACCTTAGGTAATAGGGAGAAGGTGGAGTTGAGCCTATCCAAGTTGTAATAAGTTCTCGTTATATATTTTGGTAAATTGGGATTGCATGAAAATTATGTCACCAAAGTGGAAGATGTGTTGGTTGAGTTGGAAAGAGACCTCTATTGGGTCTTGGGATGTGAGGTTTGACTTTGGTATTCTAATTTAGATTTATTAGGTTAGCTGGGTAAGTATGTGAGTCTTATGACTATTAAGGATAGGTGAGATGGCTATATGTATCATGTGTTATGAGGGAAAACCTCTTGAGGATGGGATGGGTCTTAGTGTGAACTATGAGTAAGATGAGTCCTCTAGGGCTATAAGAGGTTTGTTAGAGAGGGGTTTCATCTTGGTGATAAATAAGATACCTCTTAAAGATATTTGGGATTAGAACATATAGTGGGTCAAGGGTATTGTTAAAAACTTAGTAGGAAGTTTCCAATGGGTTTAGAGTGAGGTATATCTAGGTACTATTTGGTTAGCAATACTATGTAATGATGTGAGTATCAAAAGAGGACAGGACATACCTTCTTAGGCTAGGGATGGGTAGGTAATATTGTTTGATGTAACACTATAGGGTTATGAATATGGTTTGGTGTCAATGGGAAGAGTCCAAGAGAGACATATGAGGCTGGATTGATGATTGAGAGAGCTATAGAACATTGGGGCTAGGTTCTGAGTGACTAGTTCCCCAATTTATGTTTCTTTTTTTGTTTCTAATTGTATGGATGTTAAGTAGAATATTTTATACCAATCCATCCATAAGGAAGAAGGTTGGGTTATGAGGAATATGTGTGCCCTCCCCTAAGAGGGGATGGGTCAGGTGCTTGATAGATGACATTCCCTATAGAAGAGGAGATGGTTGGGGATATTTTTTACACACTATCCCAAGTGGGATTAGGTTGGGTATTTTAGTGTACCCTTCCCTACAAAGAATAAGATGTAATCTATTTAGTGTGAACACTACTAAAGAGGATGAGGGCTGTGATCTATTTAGTGTTCCCATTGCTGGAGAGAAGGAGGGTTGGAATTTATATAGTGTAGTCACTCTTGTAAAAGGAGTAGGGTTGGGTACTTTCAATTCACCATTCCCTATGAATAATGGATTGGAATATTTTAGTGATCCCTTCCCAGAGGGGAACATGTTGGGTATTTTAATGAATCCTTCCTTAAGGGGATTGACTTGGTAGTATGACGAGAGAAATGCCATGTATCTTCAAGTATGGGTCGAGGATGGTGATGTGAGGTATCTAGATTACTAAAATGGTCAAATTAGGTATTGTATAGTGTCATTATGGCATAGTTAGAACATGATGTCCCAACATATATGTGTGTAGTTCCGGACTGAGGTGGATTTTCAGTACAGGTCAAAGAAAGTTTGGTCAGGTGTTTTGGTTCTATGGTAAGCACACAATGTCCCTACATGCATGGTTTTTTTGTTTTTTCCTAGTTCATATTAGAACATAATGGAATATTTTAGGGGAACTTGGTGATACCATACTAATTTTTATTTCTCACACCCTGCATAGATATTCTAGTTCATGTTTATATCTTATGTCTTCTTTTAAGATGAGCATAGGTTGTACAGTGGACCATATTAGTGCATCTTAACTGGGTATTGGGACTAGATTGGTGGGTATCAGGGGTAGAATTAGAGCCTCATTGTATTTTTCTTATTTTTATATGTGACTAGTTGAGTGGGATATCAGATATGTATGACTATATGATTCCAAATTCATTCATTAGAGTGTTGTTATTTATTGATTATGTGTAATTTTATGATTAGCTATTATGGATCATGTTTTTTATTTAAATTATTTTTTAACTCTAATTAAATGTAATTGTCTCTCCAATTTATGATTTAGAAACCCTACACTATTTATTATCCTCTTTCGTATGAGGAGGTTCACTTGAGGTCACATGCACTTCGAATCAGACTAGTGATCTGGGATAGGGTGTTAATAGTGGTACCAACGTTTCTTTTTTTATTATCTATATATTTAGGGATATAGTAAAAAAGTATCAAGGATGTATTACAGTTTATTATGGGCCTCATACTGGTGCATCATCAACATTTTTCAGATGGGAAGTCCTAATTAACAAGGTGATGGAATTACTATTTTTTTAGGATGTGACAATCATAATGTTTATTCCATATGATGGATTAATAGATATTATGATTTATAGTTTGAGATATTATACTACCATCAATATTCTTGTGCATATGCATCATTTATATTACATATTATTCACATGACATTCACATGATTTTGTATGATTAATTTAACTGACCAAAGATCTTCAGTTGTTTAAAGTGTCAACAAAAAGGTATATGGTGTTCTATAATATATCTTATTGGTGGAATTATATTTAGCTGAACCAAAATATTTTTTCCATAATGATAGTACATGTGTATATTAAAGTGATATGTTCTTTAGTGATGGATATATAGTCCCTTCAAAAAAGGGATGCATAAAAACCATTAATGGGTTGGTTCAAACACTGGATGCCTGGGTGATGGACTTATGGTAGGTTGGTGTATGCATTAAATTTCTTGGTGATGGTTCCCTTGGGGTGACTATTATGGGTTTTGGTTAGTGAATGTTCCTATAACATCCTACATGGTGTTTCCCCATATATCTTCTTGGTGTAATTTTTCTTATCTAAATCGTATGATTATGTGGATAATCATGAAAGGGTTGAGGAGAGGCATGTTGAAATGCATATGGTTCTTAAGATAGAGAAATACTAAGGTGATTTGGGTATTGAGGTTGTGTTTTGGGAGATATAATAAGTCATATTCCAAGATCATTGATTCTAGATGTGATTTTCAGTAACAAAACAGAAGCATGGATGAACAGTTCATGGTTTTGGAACTATGCTTAGGTGTTGGGTGATCATGTGGTTTTAATTATAATGGGTAAGATGCATTAGTATTGTTATGAATATAGTAGATAGTATCATTTTTGGGTATATATGATATTTAAATAAAAGTGGAGCATGGTAAGTGGTTTATGTTGTGGAAATTTTGGGAAAACTGATGATATTAGGTTCCAGAATAAAAGAAAAAGACTGAAAAAGAAAAAATAAAGAATAATAAAAACAATACATGGTTTAAATGGGTTAGGAATAATCCCTATATCCATGGATAGGAATCATAAATTCACAATATATGGGAGGAATATTACTAGGCACAAAATTAGAGTAAAAAAACCTAGCTTGAAATGTGCTCATAAATAAAAATGGTGCTATAGTAACCAAAATTATTATTGTGTTAAATCTTCATATTAAGTATATTTTTCTACATTAAAGGTGAAAATAATGTATTAAAATCTTCCATAACCATATCGGTTTTGCTGGCTATCTTTTCTATAGTAACCATGTTGAAGTCCACACTACTACTGTATATATGCTAGTGTTTCCAATTGGATTTACTATATCACGACTGTCAGTTTCAAACTAAAAAAAGTTTTAGACTAGTTTATAGTAAGGGATCTGAGTATTTAAACTAACTTGATCTGATGGATCAATCTCCATGCACCAAGGTTTGATAAGACATAACTCAAGGGAGCGTGAGTCATGTTTTATGATTGGGCTGTACTGAAGCAGACACCTACTGGTTTTGGATGTTATTGATTTATATAGTGAGTAAAAACCCATGAGATAGTTCTTTGGAAGTTAACTTTACCATGAGAAGGAGAATGAGTTATGGAATGGATTTTCAAGGAAAAACATTGATGCTTGAGGGAATGTTCATGCTGGTTATACCAGATTCCTATTTGGTTATGGACCAATGAGAGGACATGTGTGGGATAAGGACCAATATAATTGATGATATTCTTTCATGAATGGTGGCTTAAGGTCTTAGTGATGATAGAAGGTGTTAGGGGTTGATAGGATGTGTAATCATGTCTTTAAAGGAGTGACACATGTGTGATTTTGGGAACTTTTGACCATTTTCCTTGAGTATTGGTGTAAGAGAAACCATATGGCAGGGAGTGCACCATTGAATATTGAAGGGTGTGACCCATGTTAGGGGTAGATTTTGTGAGTGTTAAGGGTGAAATTCCTAGTGATAAATGAATGGGTGGTGAAAGGTTTTTTGGTATGTATGAGCAGGGTGGCCACATCCAATAATTACATTCAGTAGTGGACATAGCATAGGGTATTGAGATCATATTTTTTGTTTGAAGGTGAGATGATAAAGATAATATTATGGTATAGAGAATCATATCAGTTATGGATATAATCCCCTTATGTTGGTAGGTCAATAGATGCGATGAGATTGGTTGATGGATGGTTTTTGTGACACTAGGATGCCTGTAGCACCCCCAGTTTCTTGTATGTAACCATTTATTTATGATTTTTATGTATATAAAGTATATGAGTGAAGTTTGGGAGTGTTTGGAGAACCTTTTGGGAGTTTTGGAGCTTTTATACAGGTTCATGGGTGGTTCATGGTTTTTTGAAACTATGCAACACTTACAGGAAACCGTGAACAATTAGACATGGAAAAAACAGAAGGTTCATGGGCTATGTACTGTTTTTACAAACCGTACAGAGGACTATTAGAAACTATGATGTGTTTTGAATTTTTTGGATAGTGATATTTGGAATGGTTGGTTCATGGTTTGGTAACCATTTGAGAGAACCATGTGAGGGTTATCCTTAAGGTAGTGACTAACACACATTTAGCGCACAATTTTCCTAACCATGCGACTAAACTATGCGTCGAAAGAAACAACTTCCTTAAAAAGTAGATCACACTAGGTTTTCCATTAAAAACACTTTTTTTTCTCTTATGAGGCCCTAACTCAGGATTTTTCATTCACAAAGGTCAAAGAAGGTTATCCCATCAATCTATAGGTGATCTAAAGGCTTCCCTTGGCAATTAAAAGCCGATCACTTGTGGCAAGTCATCATTCTTGATGTTTTCTTAGATATACTTCACCCTCTCTCTCATTTTTTTATATCTATGCCCAATATGGATAGATATAAGGTTTTAAATGCTAAATATGTTTAGATTTTGTCTTTTTGTTGATAGGTTAATAGATCTAATGTTGGTTTTTGTAAATTTTACCCATTTTCATAGATTTTTTTCATGCTGTTTTTCATTTTCACCAAAACTCTTGAGGTAGGTGGCTTCACTCATATCTCCTCTATTTTAGATCTTGAGGTATTAGTTTAAAATTGATTTATTTGATTTAAATTTATTTTTTATCCATTGTGAAATAATATTTTAAACCCTCTCGAGTGACGATTCGTGAAAATTGGGAAATTTGGGTTGTTGTTGGAAAGTGTTGTGATAAATTGATTTTAAAATGTTGATTCTAAAATAACAGTTTGTTTTGATGAATGGAAAAATGTTTTTCAATAAAAAAAATATATTTTTTATTGAATGGTTGTAACACACATGTATTTTACATGAGTTTTTATGGTTGTGTGGGATGCATTCATATGCATTGGGATGGATAAGGGCGTGAAGTGCCCCTATGAAAAGGTTGGGATGGATATTGGTGTGAAGTAACCCTGTAAAAGTGGTCCACTAAGTGATATATTAGTGGAAGGATATGTCACCACTCGTGAGTATAGGGAGTCCAATCAGTTGCATTCATGGTTGGATGTATGGTTTTGTAGAAAGGAATGGGTTGTGCCAAAATAGAATGTTAAATGATTTAATGAATTATTTATGTGCTTTCCTTAGAAAACTGTTTATTTTGGGTTGTGTTTATATTTTTATATAAACTATTTAGAAATTTTTTTATATAATTTTTTTATATAAATTTTGCTAACATGTTTTATCCTAGTGGTATGAGTTGGGAATTCATTGGGGGAAAATCTAATGAGTTTTAGTACTCACCACTATTTTTTCACTTTGGTTCTTTTAAATATATCATCTACCAGGATATGAGAATAGGTAAAGTATCAAACATATTTAGTACTAATTCATAATACTTTGGCTTATTGGTGGATTTGGAGCTTAGATAATGTGGAGCCTTGTAGTCATATAGTTGTCTTTGAGTTTTGATAGTTTTTCCTTCCACTTTTTACTTGATGTTAGTTTTTCTTCATTTGTGGTACTTGTTGGTTGGTTTTGATATAAATAGAATTTTCGATTGTCTTTCATTTTTAACATGCATCATGTAGTGTTTTACTTTTGTAGGATTTGATGGTTGGTTGTTTATCTTAAAAGGAAAAATCATCCCCAAAATTTTAAATGAAGACCTTGACATTTATTGTCAGCCTTTGACATCCTGGGGATATCGCTTAAAGACTAGTAACATCTCACCACCCTCTCAAGCCAATGAGAAGGGTTAGGATGTTACAAATGGAAACATATTTGTTCATTCCAAAAGTCTATTTGAGATAAGTGGTATCAGCTTGGTACTTTCTTTGTGGAGCAAGCAGCCATCAGTTATATCGGTCTTGGAGTTGAATTCATTCTTGTATATTCCATAAGTTAGGATCATATAAAAGAGTAAGATTTTTGGGACATAAAATTCAGATCATAAAATAAAAATCTAACCTTTTTATGATGAACTTCACGTTACCAGAGAGTTGGGTAAGTAACTGTTTTGGAGACACTTATAGGTTTGAAATCTAATTTTCATGGGTTTAACCAATGAGATGTGCATGACATGCATTAGATGAATGACTTCCCACTAGGATTTTATATTTCATACAGAGTAATGATTTATGTTTTGGTGAAAAAATGGTATATTTTTGAAAAATGTAGAATTTTTTTTCAAATGAAGGATTTCGAAAAAGAGCACAATTATGTTATTTTGAAAATAGTTTGATTTTCAAAAGAAAGTAGAGATTTTTAAAAAAAATGGTGAAATATGGAAAAGGTAGATTTAGGAATTCAATGTTGTGATAGTTTATGTGGTATAATTTTAAATTTTTAAGCCTTAAAATAATAGAGAGTGATACTTATGGTCTTTGTTCTATGTATAAAAATGGAACTCGCTAGGCATCGTAGAAACCAACAGGAGGAAGTTTTTGAAAAAAATGGTTTCACCTTAGCCACATGTGAACCAATAGTTTTTTTAGAGTATTGTATAATCATTTTAGGTTTGGGACACAGGGAACTGGAGGGTTGAGTCAAGACATGTGGATCATTCTATCTAGTTCTAGAAGTATCATCCACCCATATTCAAGGGTGATTATGAACCATGAATGGAAGTGGTGTGGATGAATAGGATGAATCATATCTTCAATTTCATTGGCACACTAGTGGATCTGAAAGTCCAACTAGTGACATATATGCAAGAGGATCTTGTACACCAGTGGGGGGATCTTGAAATGTAGGATAAAGTGGATCAAGGCCTCGGTTGGGAGGATTTTGACGGATTATTCAACAAACAATTCTATCCTCACATGTTCAAGATTTGAAGGATGATAGAATTATTTATTCTGAAGTAGGAAAATATCTTTATCATAGATAATGTAGCTAAATTTATGAATTTAGTTCACTCTTCACCCAAGGTTGCGGCTAGTGCGTCCTTGAAGGAACACATCTTCAAATCGGGACTAAGGCATGAGATTCACTCAAAGATAGTTGTGCTCTGTATTATAGATTATAAAACGATAGTGAACATAAAGATGGTGGTGGAACAAGACATATTAGGAGTATGGGAGGATGAAGTATATTGATACCCATGAGAACTAGTGGGAACTCTAATACATAGAGAAAGTGGAAGAGGGACACCTACATACAAGGTGGGAGTATGAATCAAAATCAAATGGTTGGATCAGTGAACCTTCCTCTATGAACCAAGAGAAAAGTAGGATGTTTCCAATGTGCTTTTCTTTACCACGTAAAGAGAGAGTGTACAAAACAACCTAGAGCATTCCACAACTACAACCAGATAGGGAATCTTCAGTGTTATTGTCATAGTGTTATGAGGTTAGGTACTTGAGACACATCTCACGAGTCACAGACATTGTATGATTAAATGGGGTGAGGGAAATAGAACCAACCTCGTCAGATGAACTAATCTTTCCATGGTTATTCTAGGAATACCATGACTCCTTGTCTAGGGAAACATAAATAGGGAAATAAGAATCATATTGTGTCAGGAAAACAATTATATGAATCTAAGCAAGTGATTACGGATGATCCGGCTAGACCATATATGGTGAGAGGTATGACTCTTTTTAATTATACCCTTATACAAGTGATATTTGATATTGGTGCATCACAATCCTTTATTTCTTCTAATGTAGTTGATTTTATGAGTTTAAAACTTGAGATGATGCCTTCTAGATAAAACTTCAAACTCATCTTGGAAAAATAGAATGTCAAGCCTTTCTGTGTAGAAAATATTCTATAACTATTGCTAAAGCTAAGATGAAATGGAATTTCTCTATACTAGAGATGAATTTCTATTATGTAATCATGGGCTTGGATTTGTTGAAAACATTCAGGGCTCACAAAAACTATTATATTAAAATAGTTAATTTAGAGAATGAGGATGGTATCAAGCATCTCTTTAGAGGAGAAAGGAATGTGAAGACATGAGTAATGGGATTGTTGGCACCAGTAGTGGTAATGATATATTACTAGATAGTGGATTTGAATTTGGTATTGATGGAAGAGATTGAGAATAATAGTTTTCTAGAGGTCATGGACATGTTTTACAATGTGCTTCCAAAAAATTTCTTATGGGTTACCACTGGTAAGGGAAGTGGAGTTTACAATTGATCTCCTAATTAGGACTAGTCCTATCTCACTTCTGTCTTATGAAATGGCACTAAAAGAATTAAGGGATTTGAAATTGTAGTTTTAAGATATGGAAAGAAAATATTTTACTCATCATAGTACATATCCATGGGTAGAACCAATATTGTTTATAAATAAAGAATATGGAATCCTAAGATTGTATGTGGATTATCATAAGCTTAATCAAGTTATGATAAAGAATAGATATCCACTTCCACACATCGATGATATTTTAAATAAATTTAGGGGAGAACAGTGGTTTTTTAAGATCATGTAGCGATCTGGATATCACCAATTGTAATTTTGGAAGGAGCATATTCCAAAGACAACTTTCAGAAGTAGATATGGACATTATGAACTTGTGGTATTACCTTTTTCTATTATGAATTCACTAGTAGTCTTTATAGATTTGATGAATAAGATATTTCATCAATATTTGGATGTTTTTTTGTGGTATTTGTGGATGAAATATTGGTATATTCAAGGACAAGGCCTTATCATGAGTAACACTTGGCGATGATGCTGGGAAACTTGATAGACTTTCAGTTGTATGTCAAACTATCAAAGTGTATTTTTTTGGATACAATAGGTACACTTTTTTGGCCATGTAATTTCTAAAAGAGGTGTTTTAGTGGATCCAGATAAGATAGAAGTTGTTATCTCCTGGTAACCACCAATGAATGTCTTTGAGATATGGAGTTTTCTTAGTCTAGATGGTTATTACCAAAGATTTTTTCTTGAATTTTCATGACTAGTTTATCCTATTACAACTTTGAAAAAGAAGAAGGTTCCTTTCCAATGGAATGAATAATGCTAGAAATATTTTAAATATTTGAAGTTTCACCTTACATCATCACCTATCTTGATATTTATAGAATCAGGATAAGGTTATGCAGTGTATTTTGATTCTTTAGGATATGGGTTTGGGTATATTCTCATGAAACGAGACTATGTTGTTGCTTATGGATCAAGGTAGTTAAGGGTTAATGAGAAGAACTACCCAACACATGATTTAGAGTTAGCGACAATCATCCATGATTTTAAGACTTGGAATAAGTACCTATTTAGTGATAAATTTACCATGTTTATAGATCATAAGATCTTAAAACATATTTTCTCACAAATAGATTTGAATCTGAGGCAAAGAAGATGGATGAAGTATCTCAAAATGTTTGAATTTTACATAATGTATACATTTGGTAACATAAATTCGGTGGTTGATGCATCAAGAAAAAATCCATATCCTCAGTTTGAAAAAGAAGCTTTATATGAGTGGTAGTTGATGTCAGTCCTAGACGACATGCATGTGAAATGCGAAGACCAAGGTGATGTTGTGGTTTTCTTTCCAGTTTTTCATTTTACTAATTTCGTAAACATCATAAAGGGGAAACATTAATTCGATGTAGTATGTGTTTTAATGAGTTTAAAACTCAATGGTGGGGAGGCCATTAAGGGATGAAGGATGGATGGGATTTTAGTGTTGTGGTTTAGAAATCAGATGGTTATACCAATGTCTTGTTAGGTGAAACTTCTTCTTAATTACCACTAATCAAGATGGGTTATCCATCCTGGAATACATATGTTGTATAAGGAATCGAAAGAGTAGTTTAGGTGGATCAGAATAAAAATGAAAGTTGATGATTTTGTTTCAAGATGATAACCTTTTCAGCAAGTTAAGGTAGAACATAAATGACCTGTAGGTATGTTACAATATTCACCTATTCCAGTGTGGAATTGGGAGCATATATCAATGAATTTTGTTTTAGGTATCCCTAGAACGGTTTAGAAACATGATGAAATATGGGTGATAATGGATCAGCTTATGAATTCATACCATTTAATCCCTATTTGTGAAACCTATACATTGGAATATCTATCCAAAATCAATATAAAAGAAGTGGTAAAGAGACATGGAATACCAATTTTGATCATATCAAGACAGAGATATGAGGTTCCCATATCGTTTCTAGAAATACTTATAGAATTACCTTGAAAATCAGTTGACTATAAGTATGTCATATCATGATCAGATATATGGTCAATCTAAAATAATGATACAAACATTGAAAGACAATTTTTGAGTTTGTGTAATGGATTTTGGTGGCTCATGGGAAGATAACATGCTATTGGTGGAGTTCTCTTATAACAATATCTATTAAGCCTTGATACATATGGATCCTTTCAAAGCATTGTATGGACATCCTTTATAATCTCCACTTTTTTGGGTGAAAAAAGGTGAGACTTCACTAGTTGGGTCAAGTCTTGTCCTATAAAAAACAAAAAAGATTTAGTTAACCAAGAAATAGAAAAAGATGGCTCAAAGTTGTCAGAAATCATATGCGGCTCATCATCGACAACCTTTTTCTTTCATGGTGAGTGATCATGTGTTCTTAAGGATTTATCCAAATCTTGGACACCATCATATTGGGAAGAAGGTAAAGTTATATACTAGATATATAGTCCCTTTTGAGATTTTGGAATAGGTTAAAGAGGTGGAAAATTGGTTGGAATTCCCTCCACATTTTAGTCTGGTGCATAATGTGTTCCACGTATCTCAGTTGAAAATGTATCAGCCTGATCCTGACCATGTGATCAGATGGGATCACATTGACCTATAGCCAGATTCTTCATTGGTACATATCCTAGTGTGGATTATGGATAAGAAATATAAAGTCTTATATGGAAGAAATCATTGATCAAGTGTAGATTTTTTGGCAACATGGTCAAATTTAGGAAGATAATTGAGAACATAAGAATGAAATGAAAGAGAAATGGATGAAACAATTTCAGGTAAACAATGGTTTTCTACATTCTAAGGATGGAAATACCAATTGTGGGGAGAATGTATCACCCTCAGTTTCTGGTATGCAACCCTTTCTTTATGACTTTTAATTATATAAAGTATATGGGTGATTTTTTTGGATATTTTGGAGAAGTTTTTAGGAGTTTTTGGGATTTTATATAGGTGAGTGGGTGGTTCATGATTTATTAAAACCATGAAAAAATTATAATAAACCATTCATAGTTAGACAGGGGAAAAAGAGAAGGCACACGGGCTACACATAGTTCTTCCAAACAGTGTAGTTGCTTAGGAGAAACCATGTCGTTTTGTGTGTTTGTTGGAAAATGAACTTTGTCATGGTTGGCACATAATTTGGTAAATTTGTGAGACAACTATGAAAGGTCCATCTTTAAGGCATTGGCTAACACACATTCAAGCACATAGTTTTCCTAAACATGCAAATAAATTGTGTGTGGCAAGAAACTACATCCTTAAAAAGTGTATCTCATTCAATTTTCACTTTAACTAACTTGTTTTTTCTTCTATGTAGACCAAACTCAGTATTTTTCATTCCCAAAGGTCATAAAAGTTTCTCCCATCGATCTGGAGGTAATATGAAGATTTCCCTTGGTTATTAGAAGCTGATTTCTCATGGTAAGTCATCATTCTTGATGTTTTATTATATCTGCTTCACCCTCTCTCTTGGTTTCTTATATCTACACCCACTACGAGTAGATATAAGGTTATGGATTCCAAATATGTTTATATTTGTTCTTTTTGTTTATAGGAGAAGATATTTAAGGTATATTTTTGGATATCTAACCCAATTTTGTGGATGTTTTTAAAGCCATTTTTTATTTTCGCCAAAACTCTCTAGGTAGGTGGATTTACTATCAACTCCTCTATTTTATAACTTGAAGGATTAGTTTCAAATTATTTACTTTTATTGAAATTGATTCTTTATCTACTGTGAAATAATTGTTGAAACCCTATTGAGTGACAGTTTTTGTAAATTAGGAAATTTGGGGTGTTGTTGGAATATGTTTTGATTAATTTATTTTAAAATGTTGGTTTTAAAATAATTATTGATATTTATGCATATAAAAAATGGTTTTCAATAAAAAGAATGATGTTTTATTTAATTCTTTGAATACACTTGGATTTGGCATGAGTTGGCATGGTTGTGTGGTATTTGTTTATTTGCATTGGGATGGATAAGGGCATGAAGTACCTCCATCAAAATGTTTGATGGATATGGGAGTGAAGTACCCCCATAAAAGTGGTCCACTAAGTGATGGCTCAGTGAAAGTATAACTCACCACTCATGAGTATAGGGAGGTCCATGGGTTGCATTCATGGTTGGATACATGGTTGTGTGGAAAGGAATATGTTATGTCAAAATAGAATGTTAAATTATTTAAATAATTGTTTATATGCTTTCCTTGGAATACTATTTACTTTGGGTTGTGTTTATATTTTGATATAAACTATTTAGGATTTTTTTTATAAATTGGTTATATCAAATTATAAACACAACCCAATGTAAACAGTTTTCCAAGTAAGGAACATAAAAAATTCTTCAAATCATTTAACATTATATTTTGAAATAACACATACCTTTCCACACAACCATTCATCCAACCATGCATAAAATGCATGGACCTACCTATACTCATGATTGATGATTTATCCTTACACGAACACATGGACCCCTGGTTTCTAGTATGTATCCCTTTATTTATTATTTTTAATTATATAAATTATATGTGTTAATTTTTGGAGTTTTTGGAGAACTTTTTGGGATTTTTTGTGGCTTTTTTATAGGTTCTTGGGTGGTACATGGTTTGTGAAAACCGAGCAACACTTTCAGGAAATCGTGCATCGTTATACATGGGAAAAAGGGAAGGCACACATGCTACACATGATTTTTCTAAACCATACAAAGGTCTAAGAGAAACTATGTCATGTTTTGCGTTTTTTGGATAGTGAGCTTTGGAATGGTTGGAACATGGGTTGGTGTCCATGCGAGACAACTGTGAAAGGGTAATCCTTAAGGAAGTGGCTAACTCATGGTTAGTGCATGGTTTGCCTAACCGTGTGACTAAATAATACGCAGCAAGAAACTACCTCCTTAAAAAGTGGATCTCACTCTATTTTCTCTTTACATCAGTCATTTTTCCTTCTATGTGGCCCTAACTTAGGATTTTTCTTTCCCAAAGGTTTAGAAAGGTTCTACCATTGATCCAAAGGTGATATGAAGGCTTCTGTTGGTGATTAGAAGATGATTTCTCATAGAATGTCATTGTTCCTAATGTTTTTCTAGATATAATTCACCCTCTCCCTATCATCTTCTTGGATATAAACCTATTTTGGGTAAATATAAGGTTATAAATTCAAAATATTTTTATATTTGTTCTTGTTGTTGATATGGGAAGAGATCTAAGATGGGTTTTGGGAGATTTAACCAAGTTTTCTGGATGTTTTTCATGCCATTTTTCATTTTCAAAAAAAGTCTTGAGGTTGGTGGATTCAGTCTCGACTCCTATATTTTATAACATTAAGGATTAGTTTTTAACTGATTGAAATTGATTGTTTATCTTATGTGAAATAATTTTTGAAACCATCTTGCGTGATGTTTTTTGGAAATTGGGAAACTTGGGGTGTTGTTGGAAAGTATTTTGATAAATTGATTTTAAAATGTTGATTTTAAAATTATTTTTGGTTTTAGTACATGTAAAAAAGGGTTTCCATAAAAATAATGATGTTTTATTGAATGGTTTGAATACACTTGGATTTGAAATTAGTTTGAATGGTTGTGTGGCGTGTTTTCATATGTGTTGGGATGGATAAGGGTGTGAAGTACCCCCATCAAAGTGGTCCACTAAGTGACAACTTAGTGGAAGGATAACTCAAAACTCATGAGTATTGGGAGGTCTATGGGTTGCATTCATGGTTGGATGTATGGTTGTGTGGAAATGAATAGGTTATGCCAAAAAAATGTTAAATGATTTAAATAATATTCTATGTGCTTTCATTGATAAAATTCTTACTTTGGGTTGTGTTTATAATTTTTTATAAACTTTTTAGAATTTTTTTATATAATTTTTTTATATAAATGTTTCTAAAACATTCTATCCTATGGCCTGATTTGAGAAGTCATAGGGGAAAACCTACTGAGTTTTAGTACACACCCCTACTTTGGAACTTTGGTGCTTTTTTAGAAATCATATATCTAGATATGGGAAAATGTAATGCATCACACTTATTTAGTACTAATTCATGATACTTAGGCTGTTTTGTGGAGTTGGAGCTTGGATATTTTGGAGCCTTAGAGTTATATAGCTATCTTTGAGTTTTGATAGTTTTGTATTCCACTATTTACATGATGTTAGTTCGTCTTCCGTTGTGGTACCTTTTGGTTGGTTTCGATATAAATTTAATGTTTGGATTGAATTTAATTTTTACCATACATCATGTAGTGTTTTACTTTGGTATGGTTTTTTGGTGGATTTTTTATCTTTAAAATGAAAGACATCCCCCAAATTCTAAATGAATCCCTTTTCTTTTATTACCAGCCTTTAGAATCTTGGGGATGTCTTTTAAGGCATAGTAACATCTCACCACCCTCTCAATCCAATGAGAAGGGTTAGGATGTTATAATTATAGTATAGAAAAATATCTAATTTGGTCTATTTCCTGGAAAATAATTGATTTATATTTTAGATGAGGTGTTAGATGGAATTAAAGTATTGGAATAGGTCTTAGGATGGTTTTTTATGATATGAAGGTGAGTTAGATTTGGGGTTCATTGGTGCAAATGGGGAGTGAATGATATCCAATGTGAGTGGTTGGTGATAAAATCTTGTAATTATACCAAATTTTATTTCTATACTCTGATTTGGGTGTTCAGATGATTTTATAATGCCTATGGGAGTAAAGGAATCATGATATGATGATGGGATAACACGTCAGTGGGTAAGGGCATGATTTTTTTGGTGAAGTTGGATAAAGGAGTACTGAATAGTGTTTTTTTGTATAATTATGTGTAAGGAGGTGGAATCAACATTGATCATGTTGATGGATCATTGGAAGTGATTTTTTAGTAGGTGATTCCTATTATTGGGGCACCATGATTTGAAATCAGCCTTTGTGATAAATGTCTTATGATGGGGAGTTGAAGACACCTTGGTGCCTTAGGATGGTTGGGTGAAGTTGAGAATAATCTTAGTGTTAGTTATGGTGATAAGTAGGAGAATTTAATTTTGGTAAATAGTGAACCCATATGTTTAAATTTTCACAACTGAAGCTAATTTAGTGTTTGAGGATAGAACACAATGGGTTAGTGGTTAATTCATTACCAAGGTAGGTTGAGAGTGATGTATGGAGGACCACCAAAAATTATCAAGGATAATAATCATTATTTTGGGGAGTTTTTAATGATCTATGTATTTTCTAGTTGTTATTTATGGAGGAAATTTTAAATTTTTTCCTAGAGCATGGGATGTTTCAGAAATTAGGATGTGGATTAGGAATTAAAGAGTTGCAACATCTTTAGGAGATGATTATAGATGAGGATGAAATCCCAGATGGTGGTTTGGGAGATTTGGTGAGTGTTGGAGTAGGGTAGGGGTGACCCCCTCCCTTTATTCATTTTTAAAGGTGACTAGTCGTGCTATTTCCCTTTGGTTGTGCTGCAAAAACATAAAAAAGGGGCTTCGTGGTGGGGAGCATGAGGCACCATGCCATGAAAGAGGGAGGAAACACATTAAGGGACTATTCATCACCAGAAAAGGAATATTTCTCGATGAATCATAGGGTTTGTGTTATAGTGGTTCTTAGATAGGTGTTGAGTTCTTTATCTTTGGGCGGTCTTGCCACGACATAGAGAGGTCATTCCATGATTGAGGCTAGCCAATGGTCGAGCCCTTTTCTTAGGGTGGTTGTGCTATAATCCTGAGGGTCCAAACCATGATGGAGATAGCCCAATGGTTTAACCCTCTTCTTGGAGTGTTCACATAGTGACCTAGCATTTATGTACTATAATTAGGCCCACACATGGAGGTATTGCACCGCGACCCCCATGGTTACATCCTGACCAAGTGGTTTATCCAATTTTTAGTAGAGGAATATTTCAAATTTTCCATTTGGTTTGTCATTAAATTTTATTTCAAAAAACCACTTAGAGGGATCTATTTCTTCAAGATTTACCCCATTTTATTTTCCAATTTGATCAATCATGGAGAGGGGTTATTTTAAGATAATTCCATGATGAATTCAAGGTATTTTATTCCTCTTATCCGTCTATTTTTGGTTCCCCTTTATATCAGATGATTTTGGGATAAGGGTTTGAAGATTATTTCATCAAATAATAGTGAAATCATAACGTTTCAATAAGGGTTTTTCTCAACATGGATAGAGGAGGTCCGAGAAGTTTGAATGCATGAGGTTGCATGTGGTTTTGATGAATCAGTGATGCTTTATGAGTTTTTAGTGAATATTCCCCTTTAGATTGATTTTAATAATTAATTATAATTTTTCATAATTAATTATTTTGATATTATGGCATGACACAGGGGCTCAAGTGACGATATGATCGTAGGAAAGTCTTGTACAATCATGGATTAGGTTGAGCAGAGCATATTGATGATGAAAACATCATGTTCAATGTTGGTGATTCCTTTAATACAAAACCACATTATTGTTTATACAAGAGAATACATGTTTTCATGTTTTTATGGGATCAATTATTGGATAGGGACTAAGATCTATTTAGGTAACAGGGAGAGTGAGGAACTAAGACTTCTTGATATGAAATGAGTGCTCCTTAGCACATTGGGTAAATTTGGATGGCCCAATTAATATGTACCCAAAGGGAAGAAGGTGCTAGTTTAGTTAGTGAGAGACCTTGGGTAGGTATTAAGATACTAGGTATGACATGTGTATCATAGTTTTGATTTCATAGGGGAATTGGGTAGTCATGAGAGGCTTATCCCTAGTGGGGACAAGTGACATGGGTGTACATATAATGTATGATGAGGGACATCTTCTTGTGGGCAAGGATGGGGATTGGTGTGTTCTATGAGTGAGATGAGACCTCAAGGGATAAATGAGGTGTGTCAGAGAGATGTATCTTCTAGGTGATGGTTGAGATATCTATTAGAGAGATGTGAGATAGAACCCTAGAGTGTATCAAGGGCATTATTAAGGTCTTGAAATAAGGTTTCCAAGGGGTTTATAATGAGGTATCTTGTGTCGGTATTTAGTTAGAAGGACTGAGTGGTGACATGAGAATCAAAAGAGGACAAGGCCTACCTTTTTTATTCTAGGATCTGATAGAGACTATGGGATTGGGGAACACAATGAGGTTTAAGATATGGCTTATTGCCAGTGATCAGTGGGTGAGATCAGACTTTGAGTCCAAATGGATATTGTGGTAAGTTGGGGGATTTGGGGGATAGTTTATGAGTGATTAACACCATGGTATAATATGGTAAACTTCATAGATTGACCATGTTCCATGGTTTGTATTTCTTGAGTCTTCTAGGTTGTGTGTATGTCAGATGATAGATTTTATGGGAGCTAACCTTAAGAAATATAGTTGGGCTCTGAGGCAGATGTGTTGCCTCCCATGAGAGGGGCTCAGTTGGGTACTTGATGAATAAATTCCCTTTTAGAAGAAAGGATGGGATTGTATATTTTATATGACTTTTCTCAAAGGGGGATTAGTTAGGGTATTTTAGAACATGCTTCCCTATGGGGAATGGGGTGGGATCTATTTAGTGAAACTAATATTAAAGAGGAGTAGGTTTGGAATATATTTAGTTTAGACAATATTTTATTGAATTAGGGTTGATATTAATTCACTATAACAACTATTATAATAGTAATAGGGTGGGTTATATTTAGTGTACCAGTTCCTGTAACAAATGGGTTGAGATATTTTAGTGTTCCCTTATATAAGGGGGACATGATGGGTACTTCAGTGGAGTCTTCTAGTATTGTATCAGATTATTATGGGTTTTATGTCACTATTTTAGAATGGATTATATAAGGATTTAGGGAATAAATTAAAAATGAGTATGACATACCATCCTCTAATCAATCAATAATTGAAAATAACAATCCAAATTTTGGAGGATATGTTCTGGGAATGTTTTCTAGTCTTTAGTAGATCATGGTATGTTTACCTATCCTTAGTGAAGTTTGAATAAAATAATATTTTCTATTATTTGATTTATATGAAACATTTTCAGGTTCTTTATGGTTGATTGTGTCATTCACTGCTCTGTTGTCATGAGGTAGTGGAGGTAGTTGTTTTTGGTTTGAGTGTGGTGTATGAGACCTCTAAGAGGGTGTATACAATGAAGAAGTGGTTAGTCAAAAATCATAGTATAAAAAAAATCATATTTTCACTGGAGGAGTTGGACTCAAGGGTTTTTTGTGGGTTTCTAGGTTTTCTTTTTGGTGTCAACATGGTTAGGGAATCATCATTTTTGGAGGTAAGGGAAGCCGAAACTATGGGTTGTGGGGCCATTTGAGATCACCAAGCGTATTAGAGTAGAGAATTACTGACTAGGCCATCCTCCATGATATATTGGTATGAATAATGTATTATATGTCTCTTAGATTCAGAGGCATGAGTTTGATCCTATGAATGTGATCTACTATGAGGAAATTTATTTAGAACTATAGGAATTGTGTGTGGAATGACCAATGTGAATTATCGATTGGAGTGAAAAGTTATTGAGAAGGAAGATAATAAAACTTGTTAAAGTCTTATAGAATCATGAATGAATACAAAAGGTGATGCTGGAGAAGTATTATAATGTCCAGGATCAAAGGATTGAGTTGTTCGAGTATGACTTCTAGAGGCCCTACTCAAAGATGGAAAGTTGTTATAGGAGAGATTTGCAACACCGTTGAATTAAAAAGGTTTCGAGAAAAGGCTCAAATAAGGTTGTAGAGGGTAGTTAAACTTTTTTTACAAATAGAACTAGATTCTATGGCATGGTTCATATTCTATGAAATAGAGGGTGTGGCTATGGTGTAGTTGGGTTACTGTGGCATGACGACCAGTTCTGATGGTTCTGGTTATTTTGGAATAGTTGTAGTGTATAACTTTATCTGTATTGTGAAGTCTTTGAAGTTGGATTTTTATAAGTTATTCTAATTTTGGTATTGTTTCATTGTGGATTTTGGTTGTGTAATGATGTTATTATTGTTCTTGGAGGTTGAATTTTAGTGATGATCATTTCACCGTGGTACTTCCCCTAGCTTATAGAATCTGAGTATTGACCTCCAAATGGATTCTGAACATGATTTTTTCCAAACACAATTCTGGTATGGGCATATCCTTTGTTCCATGGTTTCTATTGATTTGGTAACCATTAGAGTGTATCCATATATGCTACGTCATGCTGCATTTTTTCCCAGATTACCTATAAATTCTTGAAGTCCCTCAAGCCCTTCTCCTTTACATCCTTGAAACTTAAAACTTAGGAATATTTAGAGAATCTTTAAGATCACTTTTATCCCATGAACCATGGGATTCCTCCATAACATTGGATGATCAAATATTAATGATTCTAGTTGAGTTCCTCTACCATACTATTTGTTTTTAATCCCTTATTCTTTTGTTTTATCTCCATACATCACCTAGGAAGGTTTCATGGTCGTATACATTAGATGAACCATGTATTTTATGGTGAGAGACTGATAAAGGGTAATGTGTTCTAGTTTGGTGAACCTTCCTTGTATCAGATCTGTATCCACCATTGAAGGTGGTTGTTGTTGAGATCTGTTTATAAAATTGATTCATATGGTGAGCATGCATGATTTAGGTATCAACACATGGAAAATTTTGATTTTTTCACCACATAATTGAGGTAGGAATATATTTACTACCTAAGTACCTTGTATATGGCTATTAGAATGATATTATGTTATGTTTTTATGTACTTGAGACCCATTCTTGATGTGTTTTTCTTGTGGGTTTATATGTGGCCTTATGAGAACCATAATTAATATAAAAATTTATTTTTGATATGATAAAACTTTCTTGTGGGTGTTTCATAACATGTCGAACTTTTATTTGGGTATAAAGATGGTTGTGTTGCCCAAAATTGTATAGATTACCCCTTTGAGTGAAAGCATGGGTGTAATAAAAAATTTCAGTGACTTGGGATTTGTTGATGGTATTAGTAAAATATCAAAAACCTGTTCAGTTGGTGTGGGAGTATACCATATATGAGTAATGTTTATCCAATGTGTCAGAATTCCAACAAATGATAAAGACCATGTAGGGGTTTTTTATCTAATTTATCAAGTTTGTTTGGTATATGTTCCTTCATGTAAGGAAATATGACCACCTTGGAGTGGGGTATGAGGTATTAATTTAAGGAATAATATAGACTTATGACTGATGGGAATAGGGTGCTTAACTGACATGAGAACCTTTTGGTATGTTCCAAGACATGAAATGACTGACATTAACACCCTTACCAATATAGTGTTGTAGTAGGTGGGGTTGGGGTTCATGGTATCTTGGTTAGTGTGTGATGACCTGAAACTTGTGTGGTTGATTGTTCACTTATGCATTACTCTCATGTTGTATCATACACTATATATATATATGAACTCATGTTAAGGACACATTGATGGTATCCTAATGGATTCATACTCACACCTTGCTTGGGCATCTCAACGTTTGTGTAGACTCTATGTTCAGAGATCTAGAAAAGGGAAAGGGCCCAAAAATAAGGAGTTGAGACGATTAAGAAAGGTGTTTGTTGGTGGTACTAGGACAGACTTTGAAGTGACGCCACATTGACTTTATATGTTTTCCTGACCTATGACATTAGGGTTTTTTGGTTTATTACTATATGTGACTTGAGATACCTACCATGGAATCTAGTATATTATTGTTATTATTAATAATTAGGTACTTAGGTTATTATTATTTTCATGATTTGATTATGATATATGGATTTGGATATTGGTGTTATAGTATCCCCACTGCACCATCTGGGCCCTCACTGATAGTTGAAAACCTTTTGTATTCGAGGAGTCACACATAAGGCCATGTAGAACACTAGCCCAGACTGGGTAATTCAGGTTGGGATGCTACACCTACAATGTATCTTAATGTATAGATCGAGGTTGGATGGAATGAGGTGAATTTTCAATATAGGTTGAAGCAGGCTTGGTCGGGTGTTGTGGTGTCCTAGTTATCAAATGAAGACCTAATCTGTATGTTTTTTTCTATTATCTATTTTCCACATACATACATGAATTTGATATATTATAGTAGGGGAACTTGGTGAGAAGAATATGAGATTTATTTCTCATACCTTGTGAAATCCGTTTTATGTTTAGACCTTAGGCCTTCTCTTAAGTTGATCATAGGTTTTGAAGTGGATTAGGCTTGGAAAAATTTTCTAAGTATTGGAGATTGTATTGGTGAGGCTCAAGGATGTAAATATAACATGTTTTTAATTTTTTATTTATAAATATGATCAAATCAGTGGTAGATTATGGATATATGACTATATACTTATACATTCATTTACTATATCATTGTTGTTTATTGGTTATGTGAACTATGATGTTTACCTATAATGGATGATGTTAAATTATTTATGCTATTATTTGAATCTGATTCTAGGGAATAGTCTCCCTAATCTATGATTTAGTATCTCACTACTGGTCAGTAGCTTCTGGCTTATTGGAAAGTGTTCTTAATACCATGTATCCCTTCATCTTGGACATGTGATCTGGGCCGGAGTGTTACACAAAGTATGAAACTTCACATGTACGGAAACTATTGGATAACCCAAGTAAAAATATATATAACTAATTTTTACTTGAGTAACACCAATGAAACACACACACACATAGGAAAATCCACGTGGTGTACTCTAATAAGGACAGTCCAGATATAATTTCACTAACACCTATCCCATGAGTGATCAATTATATTTCTATACAAGTGCTAGTACACATACTGATCTTAAAATATCATTAAAACCCAATATAATAATCACCAGTTAGGGATAATCTAGTAATACATATATTCTTGGGGTAATTATCATATCATATCCCATGTTCTAGGCAACCAACATAAATAAATTATAAATTATTTTCATTAATATACATTACATAATATCCAGGTACCTAAACCAATAAAATTTCACTATCTTCAGTATATAAACACTAATTATAGTCGCTTTATACATAAAAATATATGATACTGGTTTTTATGGTATCATAATAGATAATATAACAATCAATAAAGTCAGGTAATATGAGAATGAGTGTTTATGTCAACCTTCTCTTCAATTCTTTGAAAAATATATAAATTTTTGGAGTCTATAAGAATGTTACATAATTTATAATGAAATATTTCATTAGTGAATCTATGTATGATAAATAACGAACAAAGAAATAATAATACCCAACAAACATGATAAAACTAGATACCTTAAACACATTATTTGATGATTTCCATTATAGAATCATTTTTATCTTCTCAGACTTGATTTATATTCCTATTTCTAAAATCAAAAACCTTATAAATCCATTTTTTCAAATTTAATAAGTTCATTTGGATAATTTTTTGTAAAGGTGATTATACCTCAATGTGGTGAGCACAATATCCAAACATCGCTTGTAATCATTCTATGATCATGAATACACCGATATTTTATTGATAAAGGAAATGGAAGATGATTTATGATATTTATAAAATATGTGACTAATAAATTCCATTAAAATTGATAGAGTGTTAGTAAAACCAAATGGAAAAACCAAATACTTATAGTGGTCATACCTACTCCAAAAAGATAATTTTGGTATATCCCCATTCTTTACCCTAATTTGGTGGTTTCCTAAAATTAAGTCAATATCAGAAAACCATGTGTGACCATTTAGTTAATTAAAAATTCATCAATTCCAGGAATGGAATATTTTTTCTTGATAGTGACTTGATTTTTATTTCTATAATCGATACATAAGTGCAATGTTCTCTCACATTATTTAACAAAGAGTTCCAAATAAACCTAAGGCAATGTGATTGATTTGATGAAGCCTTTATTTATCTTATTTATTGAATTAAATATTGAAATCTACCATTTAAATTGGAACCATATGATACTAAGGTATTTATATTGAACTCATCCGAGGTATAAAATCATCCAGAACTATACCTAATACTCTAGAGGTATACTAGGAAAATCTTCTGTAAAAAAAATTTGGATAAAAACTGATTATATTTAAAAATCCATCTTATCCAACATCTTTCATTTCCCTAAATAAAATAAACACAAACTAAAATGATATATTCATAACACCTATCATCATAGGTATATCTATACTTGTTTTTATATCATATTCTCCCTTGATGGTGTGTATCACACCATATGAAGTGAAGAAAGTCACATTACAATAGTGTTAGTTGGTATGTTCATCATATAAAATCAACTAGTACATTTCTATAAAGATGTAAAATAGGAACATTTCAATTATAGAAAAGTCATATTATCATTAAATGATTCCTCCCAAAACTGTACATGCTAAACACTTGAATCATTTTGACTATCTTGCTCACCTAGAGGTGTTTGTATGCACATGACATATTCCATCATTTATAATCACAAACCCAACTAATCTACTTTACAGGACACAATAAATAAATTATAAAATTCTATATCAAATAATAAGGAGAAAATAGTAAAACCAATAAATAAATTATCTCTAACTATAGAATTTTATGCCTCTTTCAGGATTATATCTAACCATGTCACAAATAGAAGACCATTCTATTTTTCAGATTAGGATCACCCTCATACTAAGAAGGTGCATTCTGAAATCCTTACGAAGTTATAGAATCACTAATCATAAATCAACATTACTTCCTTAAACTATCTTTATTAAGCATACCTACTTGGGATTGTGATACCTGAGTCTAATTCAAACCCCCCACTATATATACACTTGATGTATTTGTAAAATCTTGTATTAAGTGTCCCAAATTTACATACTAATAAATAATCTAAGGCTATTAAAAAAAATAATCTTTAAATTATCTAATTATAAAAATAAAAAAACTATCTTATATATAACTCTAGTATATAGAATAACACATTGATCTATATCGACTATATAATACCCTAGTTCTGCAAGAAGAATCACCATGTATCCATTTTCCCATTACTCAAAGTATATCCTCGACATGGATAAGTAAAAGTGTATCTATCCAAAATATTTCTCATAATATCATTCTCATCCCACCACCTTATTTAATATATCTACATATGAGTCAATGAAAAGAAATTATAGGATCGAAATAATGATGTAGACGCTCAATATACAAGAGGGGGTGAATTGTACACTTTAAAAATTTCTTTAAACAAGGAAAGATCTTTGTATAACAAAGTTAAACTAAGAAAATTCAAAACACCTCTAACACCAATTAAAATATTGTGACAAAGTATGAAGTTACAAACTTCTAGTTCTACACACTTACTTAAATCTGGAAAGTGATTCCGAAAAACAGGTTTTTGAAATATGGATCCGGAAAATGAAACTTAATCAAAGTTTACAGTATGAGATTCTACCTTAAAGCGTATAGAATCTAACTAAGTCAAGGTACATGTTTAAGGAAATATAAGAAGGTTATACTTTCCTTACAATAAAAAATGCAGCAGAAAAACTTGTAACAAAAACAAGTTACAAGATATAAATCTTTTAACCCAAAGAGAAGGGCATCCAACAAACTTGGATAAAGGTCCCTTGATTAATACTTTCAAGAAAGTCTGTCTTACCCACACCAGGGTAAGCCCTTGATACGAAGATCTAAGTCTCTGTCTTGCTATCTCCGTAAGCCCTCAACATCAAGGTAGTTGGAACATCTGTCTTCTTCAGCAAGGAAGCCCTCAAACTTCAAGGTAGTTAGAACCGCTGTCTTCCTTAGCAAGGAAGCGCTCAAACTTCAAGGTAGTCGGAACCTCTATCTTCCTCTCCCCAGAAGCCCTAAAATGTAATCACCAACATTCAGAGTCGCAAAAAGCAATCTAAATGAGCAATTTAGTACACATAAGGCATGGAAATATTCTCTCTCTAGAAATCACCTTAACAGTGTGCGGTCTCTAGAGTGATCAACTTCTTTTTGATCTCTTTCAAATGAGCTCCTATTTATAGGCTCGGTAGAAACGGTCGGCTCCCTCCTCCAATGGTCATATTTTCCTTAAATTTCTTAGGGACCTATACATGTGTCACTCAACCAATGGTTAGTTAAAAATAGAATGGATGACATCATTTTATAACAAAACATGTGTAACTGAAAGCACGACATCATTTTATAATGAAACAAATGTAAGCATAATTAAAACTGAAGTTTGGAATGTAAGAAAATAAAAGTTTGGAGTCTAACCAAAATGGAATTCAGAGTCTAGTTTCACTAGAATTCAGAATCTGAACTTACAGAGGTCAGACTCAAACTTATAGGTGTTCGGGGTCAAACTAGTAAAAGTTTGGAGTCGAACTAGTAAAAGTTCAGAGTCGAACTCATAGAAGTTTGGAGTTGAACTCATTGAAGTTTGGAGTTGAACTCATTGAAGTTCGGAGTCCAGAATTCGGAGTTGAACTACATGAGAGTTCATATCTAGAATTCGGAGTCAAACTATTTGATAGTTTGTATCCAAAATTCGGAGTCGAACTATATGAGATTTCGTATCCGGAAGTCGGAATGGAACTTCATTAGAGTTCGTATCTAGAATTCAGAGTCGAACTATATGAGAGTTCGTATCCATAATTCGGATCCTAAAACAGAATGCTTCATATATAAGTATTATATGACTCTGAGTTTTTAGGTATTAATCCGATTTTTATAATTAAGAAAAATATTTATATGTATAAGGAAATCTGGTTAGGGTAAATTTCCTTAAGGAAGGAAATTTTCTTTATAGAAGTAAAATATTGATTTGCTTAAGTGTAAGGTGTCTGTGATTTTCAATACAAGAAGGAATGGAAAAGTTGTGAAGAAAACCTTATTGAATCAAAAAACTCCCCCTTTTTGGAAAGCACAAACAACCTTTCTAAAAAGAATATAAGGTCTTAAAAAAATTTCTTTAGACTTTAAAATTAAAACTTATCTCCCTTTGATCATAGATGATGATGAATACAACTAACTCCTCCTTAGGCTTTGGAACTCTAAGAATTAAATTCTGAATTTCTGGAGTGGAGTTTTTCATTATCATTAGAAATGGAAAACTTCGTAATGAGGAACTCCCCCTTACATAAGGGTAGTTCTTCACTTAGAAAATTTTCCCTTCTCCCTCTTTTGAGTAGTTATTTTTCCTTCTCCCCCTTTGTGATTTTCAAAAAGAATTTAAGGGAATGGAAAAGAGATAATGTACCTGAAACATTAGTACATAACAAAACAAAATAAAACCAACCAAATATTTCATTAGAGTTGAAAGAATTTTTACAAGGAAAATAAAATACAAAAAAAGATCGAATTGAGTCTATTTGTATTCCTTTTCCTTTGTGATTAACTTCTTCAAGAGGGTTTTCAGCTTCTTCAAATCTTTCTAGTCCTCCTCAACTTACTTCTCCAAAGCTTTTATCCTTTCATCTTGAGCTTTCAGGGCCTCAGATTGTGCCTTAAGAACTTCATCTTACTTTAGAAGCTTTTCTTCAAGATCAATCCAGAGATATCTATCCCTTTTAAAATTTTGAGCAAGATAGTTAACCTTCCCATTTAAGTCCTTCACTTGTTGACCTTGAAAATTTTTCTCAAGGTTCAGCTTTTCCTGAAGATCCTTCACTTTGGAATCCTCGGTGTCAAAATCATATTTAACATCATTCTAAAAATGATCAGACTCTGCCATGTCTTCATCAATTTTCTTAGACCATAATGTGATTTTTCTGCATGATTTCCTATGAACATCATAATTGATAAAGAAATTTCTATGATTTGCTTCAATCTTCACAAACTTATCCATCACCATGGATAAGGATTCTAACTTCTGATTTAGACTGTGTTGCATCATCTGGCATCTAGAGTCTATGGTGGGAAAGATCAGAATGGTGTCCACCAACTTATTCAAAGATTCCACAACAAAGTCATGACCCGGAGCTGATGACTCCGAATCAGACACTTTGCATGGGGATTTTTGTTCTTCATTTTGCACCAACTTTCTTCTAGAAGAACCAGAAATATCTTTCCTTCTAATTAATCTTTTGTTGGGGTGTCCAAAAGCATTTTCCTCCCCTTATTAACTTCAAGAATGTGTTCCTTATTAGGAAATTATTCCTTAGATTCAGATAGTTGAACAATCTTATCTTCATCTGGTTTCTCCTTCTCTGCTCCTTCTTCAAGGTAATGCTTCTCATAGCTTACCTCCTCATTAGATAATTCATTTTCTTTCTCCTATTCCTAAACTTCATCTCTCTTACATTCTTCCTCAACTCCATTTCCCAGAGTGACTAACTTTAAAGATTCATCCTTTTCATGATAATCTTCCACTTGTTTAATCAAGTCATCCAGATCATCACTTCCTTCTACTTCTTTTTCGTCTTCTTCAACAACTTCTTCATCTACTTATTTAAATTCTCCTTTCACTAATCCTTCAGCAACTTCTTTCCCTTTGGACGTTTCCAGAGTGAAGTAATTCTTCCCAGGAGTCTCTGGTAATGGTTGGACATCAAAAGTTTTCGGAATGGGAATCTTCTCAGAAGCTACTTCTGTGGCTTTTAAGAGAGATTGAACAATCTCTTCTTCTGACATCTTCTTCTTCATCTTTTAATCTTTGGCCTATTTTTCTAACTCATCCTCGACTTTTTCTCTTAAAGCCTTAGCCTCAGCAGGGTCTAATCCGAACTGTGGATCCTCTTGTTTCCTTTTCTCCTTATCTTATCTCCATTTAGCAGCTACCTAATTTGGATATGATTTCTATTTTTTCAGCTTGGGAGGTGCGGATTGGGTTTCCTTAGATTTGGGGGTCTTGTCTTTAGTAACCACTTCCTTAAGCTTCCTCTTCTTAGTAACTTTCTTTACTGGCTCAGCTTTTTCCACATTTTCTGGAATGGTTTTAGACTCTTCCT
This sequence comes from Viscum album, assembly GCA_963277665.1. Taxonomy (NCBI): domain Eukaryota; kingdom Viridiplantae; phylum Streptophyta; class Magnoliopsida; order Santalales; family Viscaceae; genus Viscum; species Viscum album. The sequence goes on along the minus strand of OY728131.1, from coordinate 1,475,717,990 downwards.
CTGGAAAATTATAAAATTCTTTTGTTTCCTTGGAAAAAGCCATATTCATTATTTTCAGCGTGTCATCACTGAAAAGAATAATCTAGCAATTCCGAGCTTTATACTTACATGCAATCTTGAAAGAATCAAGCCACCCAACAATCAGCTTTGATAGTAAGGCAAGGTACATGATGATTTGAGCTCTCAAATTTACTTCCTTGATGTTATTTATCGTCACAAGAACATGCCTCATCAGATTTATTTTTCTTAGATTCACCCAGAAGTCTAAGAAATATATATCACTTTTCTTCAGGGTATCTTTATCACCCTTTTTCAGAACCAAGAAACCTTGTACCCAAAGCTGAAGAATCTGATTATTAGGAGATAGGTGAGAAATCCTTGCTGTATTGACATCAGCAAGTCCAAGACATTATAAGGCCTTAACCTTAACAAAACTACCTTGAGCATCTGCGAGTTTGTGTGAACAAAATTCAGCTTCTCCTTCGTATGCTAGACCTACCAAGCTTGCTGCCTTGGTGTAAGTAAGTTTTTAAGTCTTTCCATAAGACTTGAAAGAAAACTTTTCTCTTCCCTCTTCCTCCTAAAAGCTTGTTTATTCACAGAATTCTAAAAGTAACTCCGGATAGACCACATATTGATCACTTGTCTTGGATACACATGCATCTTTGCCAACCATTCAACTTGATGTTCTTGGAGATGATAGAATCATACATGTAAAAGTTCAAATGGAATAGTATTTCTCTATACACTTTCCATTTTGAAATTGGATTCATGGTAGACATATCTTGGGAAGTAGCTTCAACAGACATTCAGAAATGAGGAGCTCTAAAGGATTCAGAATGGCCTTTAACAACTGATGTAGAGCTTCGACAAACGAGATCTTGAAAATCAATGTGGGAAAACCATCAGGGGTCCCCTTTATATAGGCGATGGAACTGACCTTTGAACTTCCAAAAGCAATCTAACGGTTGAGAACTTCTCTGATCTGATCTAACAGTTGGAAACATACCTGTAAGGAAATATTGAATTCGATCTTTTGAGGTTTTAAAAAAATTAGGATTTGAGAAGAATTGAAACCAAGAAATTTTATAAGAAAATGAAACTACTAGCAACTAAAAAATGACTACGAAAGACATAAGTAAGGAAATTATACCTTTTGGATTGGATAAGATGTTTATTGGTAATAGGTAGTATTCTTTTTTAAGAAAAGTTGACTACAAAAAAAAACATTACGAAAAAACTCACTATGAAAATTATGAGTACGAAAATTCCCATTATGAAAATTCTCATTACGAAAATCCTTATTACAAAAATTCTCATTATGAAAACTCCAGTACGAAAATTTCTTTATGAAAATTTCCATTACGAAAACTTTATTACGAAAATTTCCAGTATGAAAATTTCATTACAAAAATTTCCAATACAAAAACTTCATTACAAAAATCCTCATTACGAAAATTCTCAGTACGAAAATTTAATTACGAAAAGTTTTGAAAGACTCATTACGAAAAATTTTAAAAGACTCATTACGAAAAATTTTGAAAGACTCATTATGAAATTTTTTGAAAGAGTCATTACGAAAAATTTTGAAAGACTCATTACAAATTTTTTTGAAAGACTCATTATGAAAAATTCTGAATGAATCATTACGAAAATTTTTGAAAGACACATTATGAATTTTTTTGAAAGACTCATTAAGAAAAAATTTGAGAGCTAACAAACAAATGTACTCCCCCTATTAAAAGGAGTTTATTACTATAAAGAGAATGGTTCAACAAGAAGTTATTGAAGGAAGATTACCTTACGGTTATCATTCCTAACTTCTGTTTAATGTATTAAACTCTATCAGAGGGTAAATATTTTGTTAAAATGTTAGCAAGTTGGTCTTGTGTTCCGATAAATTGAATAATTATATCTCCTTTAAGTGTGTGATCCCTAAAAAAGTTATGCCTAATATATATGTGTTTTGCACGGGAGTGATGTACAGGGTTTTTACTAAGGGAAATGGCACTTGTGTTGTCACAGAAAATTTGAGTCTTAGTAAAACATAAGCCATAATCTGTGAGTGTGTGTTGCATCCACAACACTTGAGCACAACAACTTCCAGCTGCTACATATTCAGATTCAGCAGTGGGGAGTGCTACAGAATGTTGCTTCTTTCATGACCAAGAAACTAATGAATCTCCTATGAAATGAAAAGTTCTGGATGTAATCTTTCTATCCATTCTACATCCACCAAATTCAGCATCTAAAAAACTCTTTAAAACAAAATCATTTCCATAAGTGTGAAATAGTCCTAGATCCATGGTTCCCTTTAAGTAGCGAAATATTCTTTTCACTACCTTTAAATGAGATTCCTTAGGATTGGATTGATATCTGGTACACAAGCATACTGAAAACATTAAGTCTGGTCGACTAGCTGTCAAGTAATGTAGACTTCCTATCATACCTCTAAAAGATGATTGATCTACTGATTTCCTAGCTTCATCAAGATCAAGTGTGTCCGAGGTACCAATAAGAGTACTTATACTCTTAGTGCTATCATAACCATACTTTTTAAGAAGATCTTTCATATACTTATGTTGGGATATGTAGATTCCTTCTGGTTTTTGAGAAATTTGAAAACCAAGGAAAAATGTTAACTCACCCATCATACTCATTTCCAACTATGATTTAATTAGATCTGTGAAGGAATCAATTAAAGATTACTAAGTTAAACCAAATATAATTTCATCAACATAAATTTGAACAACCAAAACATTTTTCTTAACTTTCTTTATAAAAGGAGTTGGATCTGCATTTCCCTTAACAAAGTTATTTTGAAGCAAAAATCTGGTAAGTCTATCATACCAAGCTCATGGTGATTGTTTAAGGCCATACAAAGCTTTGGTAAGTCTAAAAACATGATCAGGATGTTTTGTATCTTCAAAGGTAGGAGGTTGTTCAACAAAAAATTCCTCTTGAACATAACCATTAAGGAAAGCACATTTCACATCCATTTGAAAAAGCCTAAAGTTGAAGAATGCTGCAAAGGCAAGTAAAATATGAATAGATTCAAGTCTAGATACTAGAGCATAGGTTTCTTTATAGTCTATTCCTTTTTATTAATTATAGCCTTTAGCAACCAATCAATCTTTATTTCTTAAGATTATTCAATTTTCATCACACTTATTTCTCAAGACTCATTTTACTCCAATAACATAAGTTTCCTTAGGTCTTTCAACCAAGGTCCGGACTTTATTCCTTTAGAATTCATTTAGTTCATCTTGCATGGATTTAATCCAATCATCATCACCTAAAGCTTCATCTATGAATTTTGGTTCTAATTGGGAAAGGAATTATAGATGCTCTACTTCATTTCTTAAGGAACTTCTAGTCCTTACTTGTTGATTCACATCACCAATGATACTATCACTGGGATGATTCTATAGAAATGACTGGTTTGGGTTTTGTAAAACTTGTTCATCAACATAGGGTAGGAAATCTTCTGGGGTAAATGTTTCAGAAGTATCTTCTTGAATATTTTCCTTATCAGAATTATTTTCTATTAAAGGATGATAATCAGTTTTTGAAAACACATCTGAGGATGTCGGTTGGGATGATTTAAAAACAAAAGGATCAGACTCATCAAATTTTACATGTACTATTTCCTCAACAGTACAAGTGTTTTTATTAAAAACTCTATAAGCCTTAGAAGTTGTGGAGTAGACTAAGAAAATTCCTTCATCAGATTTTGGTGTAATTTTTGTAAGTTATCTTTTGTATTCAGGATGAATAATTTTCAACAAAAAACATTAAATTAGGAAAGTCTAGGTTTATAACCATTCCATAACTCATAAAGTGTTTTATTAAGAAAAGGTCTAATCAAAACTCAATTTATTGTATAACAAGCAGTATTTACAGCTTCAGCCCAAAAATGTTTGGCAATAGAATACTCACTCAACATGGTTCTAGTTATCTCTTGAAGAATTCTATTTCTTCTTTCAACAACACCAATTTGATGAGGTGTTATGGGTGCTGAAAAGTTGCGAGTAATACCTTTTCTACTACAAAAAGTTTCAAAATCAGAATTTTGAAATTCTCCTCCATGATCACTATGAATAGTTTTCAATGGAAGACTTTTCTCATTTTTGACTTAGGCTCTAAAACTTTTAAAATAAGAAAAATCTTCAGACTTCTTTGCTAGAAAATAGACCCATGTAAATCTAGTGTAATCATCAACCAAAACAAATACATAGTACTTTTCTCCAATGCATCCAGTTTGTGTTGGACCGAAAAGATCCATATTCACTAGCTGTAATGCATCAGTTGTTGAGACTTCACTGATTGATTTAAAACTTGATTTATGTTGCTTGCTATATTGACAGGGTTCACAGACTTTTTAAGAATCAAATATAAGCTCTAGTAGATCCTTAACTAATCCTTTCTTAGAAAGTTTACATAAGTTTCTAAGGTTACAGTGACCTAGCCTTCTATGCCATAACCAAGAATGATCTTCAATTGTACTAAGTCAAGGTAAGAATTTGCTCCTAAGGTCTTTTAAGTTTAGTGTGTAAACATTCACTTACCTATGGGAAGAAATAATAAACTCTCCCATGGAATTGTGTACAAAGCACTTGTAATTCCTAAAATTCACAAGGTATCCTTCATCACATAATTGACTTATGCTGATGAGGTTGTGCTTAAGACCTTTAATAAACAAAACATTTGAAGTCAATGTTTTTCCGAGATGAACGATGTTACCTATACCAATACTTTCTCCCTGATCATTATCTCCAAAAGTTACTTTTCCTCCTTTTGTCTTGATAATCTTTTCAAAATATCTTTTATTACCAGTCTTATGCCAGGAACATCCACTATACATGTACCAAGTATTTTTGTTGGTACATTCCCTATTTTCCTGAAAATAAGAAAAAGTTAGGTTTTCGAAATCCAAACTTTCTTGGATCCAAAAATGTCAGAAAGCAAATTTTTTTTACCCACATATTATTAGAAAAATAAGCCTTATGAACTCTTAAATATTGGGTTTTATTTAGTGAACAATTCTTTGCCTAGTGACCACCACATTGAAACTTTGTGCAAAATTGGGCACTTTGAGGAACAAAGTAGTTGTTACTAAAAATCAGTTTAGAACTTGTGTAACCAAAACCAGAAGTATTCCTTCGATGTCGGATTTGTGAATACATTTTGTCAAAATTTTCCTTACCATGGGTGAAGTTTGACAAACTCTTCCTTAAGGAAAATATTTCAGATTTGAGTTTTATAACAAGATTCTTTATTTCAAAAGCATCTGAAATAGTTCTAGGCTCGAAAACATCTTTCTTAGAAATTACATTTTCAAAATATTAAGAAAGTTTACTCTTCTTATAATTTACTTCCTCAAGATTTTTTAAACTACTTTCAAAATCATCATTTTTCTTATCAAGATCTTTAGAAAGATCTGATATTTCCTAAGTAAGAATAATATTCCTAGAGTTTTCCTTATCAAGAATTTTCATGAATTTTGAGTTCTCAATCTCAAGAAGTTCAGCAAACCTAGAAACTTATTCATAGGTAGGTAAAGTATTTTCTTCATCAGAAGAGTTATAATATTAACTATCATTACCATTCAAAGTAAAATTGTTAATAGATTAAGAATTGTGTACCTTATCCATAAAGCAATGGTTATCAATAGGTATCCTAGTTATAAGACCAATATTCTTTTGTCTAAAAGATTCATAATCTGAAGATTCATCTGATGAGTCACCACCACTGGCACTCCAGGTGCCATTAACTTTCAGAACATTCTTAGCTTTGTACTTATAATACTTCTTTCTGTTCCTTTCAGAATGTATTTCTTTCCTCCCTTTTATTTTGAGCATATGGAAATCAGGTCTTATGTGTCCAGCTCTCTTACATTCATATCATGTGACCTATGAATCTTTTTTATCTTTCCTTTCCTTCTTCTTATACTTGGATTTGAAATTTATCTGTCTAGATATCTTGTTCATCCTTCGATCAAGATTAGCTAACTCATTTTCTGAGACTTCACTCTCACTATATTTTGATTGGATAATAACTTTCTTAGACTTGGATCTAGTAAATCTCTTTGGAGTCTTAGCTTTCTTGTGATTTGAAGTTGTAGTAAGAGATAAACTACCATTCCCATTCTTCTTCCTTATGTTGTCAGCATCTCTCTTCATCCTTGTCTCATGTTGAAGAAGAGTTCCAAATAGCTCATCTAAGGAAATTTGAGTAACCTTCCTATTTTCATCAATAGTTGTTCTCTTTGATTCCCACTCATTGGGCATAATATCTATAATCTTTTCAACAAGTTCTTCATCATCCAAAACTTTCTCTCCCATAGATTGTAAGCTGTTCACGATAGTCATGAATCTCTGTTGTAGTTTGTATATGGGTTCACCATAAGGAAAATTAAAACCATGATACTCAACTCTAAGCATAGCTCTTCTAGTCTCAATCACTTTAGATGTACCAAAATGAGTAACTTCAAGTTTCTTCCATATACTGTTAGCTGTTTCACAAGAATAAATTTGGCTATATATGTTCCTAGTCATTGAACAAAGTAAAGTATTGTGTACCTTATAGTTGAGTTGGTATTCATGCTTTTCTTGATTAGTAAAAGCACTTACCTCTTTATTAGGAATTTTTTATTCACTGGTAAGCATAAAAAAATTATCTACCCCAGTATTGATAACGAAAGTCTTCATTCGATCTCTCCAATACTCATAATCATTACCATAAAAAATTGGTGGTCTTGTAGGATTTATGTTATCGATGGAACCAACATTGATTCCTTCCATCTTAAAAATTCTTCCACACAAAAACATGTTAATAACAAAAGTTTGGATTCAAGGAGAATATTCCTAAGCAAGAAAAATATAGAACAACGAAAAATTGAGCAGAAAAACTTATATGTGAGTATAATTATTTCAGAGACCTCATTTTATACCAATTGTAGGATCGAAATAAGGATGTAGATGCTCAATATACAAGAGGGGGGGGGGGTGAATTGTAAACTTTAAAAATTTCCTTAAACAAGGAAATATCTATGTTTAACAAAGTTAAAATAAGAAAATTCACAACACCTCTAACACAAATTAAAATATTGGGACAAAGTATGAAGTTACAAACTTATAGTTCTATACAGTTTCTTAAATATGAAAAGTGTCTCCGAAAAAATGGTTTCGGAAATATGGATCAAGAAAATGAAACTAAATCAAAGTTTATAGTATGAGATTCTACCTTAAAGCGTATATAATTTTACTAAGTCAGGGTACAAGTTTAAGGAAATATAAGAAGGTTATACTTTCCTTACAATACAAAATGCAGCATAAAAACTTGTCACAAAAACAAGTAACAAGATATAAATATTTTAACCCAAAGAGAAGGGTATCCAAAAACCTTGGATAAAGGTCCCTTGATTTATACTTTCAAGAAAGTATATCTTACCCACACCAGGGTAAGCCCTTGATAAAAAGATCGGAGTCTCTGTCTTGATATCCCCGCAAGACCTCAACTTCAAGGTTGTTGGAACCTCTGTCTTCCTTAGCAAGGAATACCTTGAACTTCAAGGTAGTTGGAACCTTTTTCTTCCTCAACAAGGAATCTCTCGAACTTCAAGGTAGTCGGCAGCTCTGTCTTCCTATCCCCAGAAGCCCTCAAATGTAATCACCAACATTCGGAGTCACAAAAAGCAATCTAAACAAGCTGTTCAGTATGCAGAAGTCATGAAAAGTTTCTCTCTCTATAAATCACCTTAACAGCGTGTGGTCTCTAGAGTGATCAAATTCTTTTTGAGATCTTTCAAATGAGCTCCTATTTATAGGCTCGGTAGCAATGGTCAGTTCCCACCTCCAACAATCATATTTTCCTTAAATTTCGGAGGGAATTGTACATGTGTCACTCAACTAATGGTTAGTTAAAAACAGAATGGATGACATCATTTTATAACAAAACATGTGTAACTAAAAGTACAACATCATTTTATAATGAAACTAATGTAAGAATAATTAAAACTGAAGTTTGGAATGTAAGAAAATAAAAGTTCGGAGTCTAACCCAAATGGAATTCAAAGTCTAATTTCACTAGAATTTAGAATCTGAACTTACAGAGGTCATAGTCGAACTTAAAAGAGTTCAGAGTCGAACTAGTAAAAGTTCGGAGTCGAACTAGTAAAAGTTCGGAGTCGAACTAGTAAAAGTTCGGAGTCGAACTCAAAGAAGTTCGGAGTTGAACTCATAGAAGTTCAGAGTTGAACTCATAGAAGTTCAGAGTTGAACTCATAGAAGTTCAGAGTCCAGAATTCGGAGTTGAACTACATGAGAGTTCGTATCTAGAATTTAGAGTCAAACTATATGAGAGTTCGTTTCCAGAATTCGGAGTCAAACTATATGAGAGTTCATATCCAGAATTCGGAATGAAACTTCATTAGAGTTCGTATCTAGAATTCGGAGTCGAACTATATGAGAGTTCATATCCAAAATTCGGATCCTAAAATAGAATGCTCCATATCTAAGTATTATATGACTCCTAGTTTTTAGGTATGAATCTGATTTTTATACTTAAGGAAAATATTTATATGTATAAGGAAATCTAGGTTAGGGTAAATTTTGTTAAGGAAGGAAAGTTTCCTTTTAGAAGTAAAATATCGATTTGCTTAAGTGTAAGGTGTTTGTGATTTTCAAAACAAGAAAGAATGGAAAAGTCATAAAGAAAACCTTATTGACTCAACAGAAATCACCACTGATGATTGTATATCAGGTCAATTGAAATTACTTCTAATGGAAATCATAATAAAGTAACAAAACAAGATGCATACTTCATGATCTTCATGGAATGATACTATAGATAATAGAATTTATGTTTTTGATTCCTAGAAAATATAAGGATATAAGTATTAATTAAAAATATTCTTAATCCCTTTCCATTTTATCTTGTCATACAACTTAGCTTGCCTGAACGAATCCCACTATTCACTTGTGATTCCATCAAACATGTTTGTGTCTAATTTCACTCTCACATCCCTTGAAGTATCTAAGAACTAAAATATTTTTTAATGATGCATCCTATATCACTCTGAATAGTAACTGGATTAGTGGATCCATGTGACTTTACGGGCACCTCCTCAAACCCAAGAGGCTACCGATTAATAGTGGGGGTCTAAGGAGGTACCATGGGGAGGATATACCCTAAATATATGAGTGTTTAACTATAAATAAATAAAATAAACATTATAAAAATACATAAGAATTAGAGTATACATAAATAATAACTATTTGAAACATGCTATAATAAAATAAAATGTGGCATGCAGGCATATAAATTATCAGATATACAACAACTTTCCACCCACTGGGTCGATCCCATATACATGATAAAAGAAAAGAAAAGTAAAAGATAAAACAAAACTATTTGAGGATCCACTATAACCCTAGAGCCCCAAATCATCCCGAGATGAAATATCCAATTATATATCCCAATAAATCATGTAAATCCTGAACTTAGGCCTCAAACGTACTTGTGTTAGCATTACTATGTGAGAGATACTTGGGTACCCAAATGCAATGGCAGCCCAAACAGGGTGTGAGTACCAAACTCAGTAGGGAACCACCAATGAGGTCCAATACTAAACATAATATTTCAATATATGTATATGTGAAATGATCAAAATAAATAAATAACTAAAAAACAATAATAAAATAAACAACCCAAAATACATTTTTTGTCCTGATTTCAAAATGTCTCTAAGCAGGTCATGTGGTCCATGTTAACCCATGTACCAAAAAAACACCATTTCCAATTTTTATGTCCATAATCTATATCAACTATACCTTCTTCAGCTAATTATGGGGTTCCTCTGAGCACATCAATAAATTTTTCCAACCTAGTAACATGTAGACTCCAAATCCATGGCATCCTTAACCGCATCCTCATGACTCTAGAGACCCATTCCACAATAGTCCAAACAACTGATCTCTAAAACCATGGAAGCTCTAGCGCCAAGCTCAATTTCCATGGAATCTCTAATGGTATAAAATATCAAAATATTTGGTTGTCGAACCATATATCTGACTCCAATTCCATAGAATCCTTAACCATATCCTCACGATTTTAGGGAACTATCCCATGATTTTCCAACATACGAGCTCCAAATCCATAGAAGCTCGAACACTAAGATCTAAGTCGTGGAAACTCCAATAGTGTACTCAACTAAAAATCATGGAAACACAACTAGTAGTATCATATAAATACCTTATGAGAGTTTTCTTATCCAAGTATCACATAATAGACGCCGCCTCGAGGGTATGTTCTATACAAAAATAAAACTACCCCTGAGGGAATATACCATGTCACAACATAAAAGAAGAAGGATTCATGGTTCGATGAATGCCAAAACTCATCATCTCTATCCATCCCAAGGTAAACCCTCTCACTTGGGTCAATGCATCACTGGGACACCCACTAGGGTCCCCAACACCATCCCATGTCACTCAGGCCACTAATTGTATATTAAAGGTGGTCATGCTTCTCATCAAGGTCATAGTCATTGAACGACCTCATATACATCATGGGTAGGCCTCACCAATGTTGGTCTTAAGAGATGGATAATGAACCATCTCTATGTCCAAGGTTACTCTTGGATGGTTAGATCACCCACCCATCTCCAACCTGCTAATTCCCTATCCAACTAGCATAATTTTTTTTAAGGTTTCTCACACTACCTACTAGAGAAGTCCATCTCAGGTTATGGCATACCCTATCTTAGAGGTGTCTAGGGGTCTAGGTATCCTTCTTGTACAAGCCTTGACCATCATTGGATACATTTTCAATCCAGTTTCCAAGGTCTTCACTGGCCTTAGCAGTTTACACCCTTCAACCTCTACATATTCATAGGTTAAAATTTTTAAATTAATTAAACAATTCAAATCAAATAGTTTATTTTTAACTAAATAGGTGAGTTCCATTGGTATCATGACCACACATTACAATCATCATAAAAAAATTAAATAATGGAATAACTTAAGAACCATGGACCACACACCTCATTTTTTAACTTTTATATTTATTTATAAATGAATATAATATGCTGCTATGTTCTATCCATGCCTCACCAATACCGACACATCACCCAAGCACCTACCTCATGCCACAAGTAAAAAAAATTAATTCTACTAAAGTAATAATTAATTTATTAAAAAATTAACATTTATCAACATGTAATAAAAACTAAACTACCCACCAAACTAATCGTGAACCCTCCCTCCAAAGATACCCCTCCAGGGATAACAATGAAGGAAGATAAATAATGACCCCTGAGTCCCGCCTCCAGTAGGCCCCGAGTTGATTAAAAAAGCTGTGGGTATAAAAATATAAAAAATGAGAAGAATTACCCTCTAAATATATATAGTATTGAGAGAGAGGATAAAAACCCACAAAGAAAATATAGTATATACAATAAAATTAAACTCAAAACCATCCCATAATATGTTTTTAAATAAAACAGACATAAATAAACATCTCTAATAAACAACCAAAAGAAAAGTTAAGGTAGTGACACAAGAAAAAAACCAAATATTAATCCAAAAATGTCCATCACGGTTCAAAAAGACCCCATGGAAACCGGAAAGTAGTTTGTATATATGTAGGGTGAGAATATAAGTATACTTAGTAGGAACATACTACGGTCTCACACGAACATGTAAAAAGAGCATACTAATGCACCTGTGAGATAACAATAGAACCAACAACACCTAAATAGATCAGCTATACAATGCCATCCTCACTAAGGTACACTAACCAAATAATGCATCCATGTATGATAACATAATATAAAAATATCGATAAAGGGTTACCCATACCACATTCCCATTTGGTTTCCACTCTCACACCCCAATGTCGCTTTTCCTTGATACTCCCATCTATTTTTTATAACCTCACATCACATCACATCCCATCCTTAGACATCTAGGTAATCACATCACATATTTCCCATAGACACCCGGGCCATCACATCAAATCATATATAATCAGAAGTCACTACAATATACTTTTTATATTATCCATCATAGCCTATACATGTTAACATCACATGGATGATAGATTGGGATATAGGGGGTAGCATACCATCAATCCTCATCACTGGGTTATTGGGAAATCACCCCAAAATATATGGATGTTGGCACATGGTGATCTACACAGGTGGGGTGAATATATAAATAAAAGGAAATACATTATATATAGATATGCACACACAAGCCCAACCCATGGGTTCACAACAAAAGAACTAACCAACTCACAACATCACCACCCAACCTTACAACACTTCAACTTTCTCTACCACTACTAAATGCACAACACTGAACAAAAATCCACAATCCACAATTCATCTTCTTTATCAAGTTAGGAAATTTTATATATTTCCCATTACAAACCAATTCCATTCATTTATCCCATTCATTTCCCATCCCATTCACTTAATTATTTAATCCAATTTCAATCACATTAAGAAATGACCATTTAATCTGTACTTCCCATTTCAATTTGTTCATTAGCCATCCAACCCATGTTATTTTAGTTTCAATATTAAAAAATTATTCCATCACTACATGAAAATCTAGAAAAACACAACACAATCCAAAAAAACCCAAATTTATCATCCTAACCACCCCACACTACCACCATCACAAACACAACCACCTTCTCGTCTCAACTGCTACATCAACACAACTTTTTATCTCAACAACCCCATAGAATGGACACATAACTCATCACATTCAAACCCAAAACAAGACAACACATTGTCACCCCAAAACACAACCACACATCATAACACTTTTCACATCACATTCACATAACATTTAATCAAGTTTATTAGGGATATTTCATCACATTCCATTTCATTATTCAAGGTAATTCCCAAAAAATCTAATAATATCCTAGTGTGACCATTTTATTGACTAGATATAAGTGTTTAACCAATTTCAATTTTTGGTGATAGAAAATAATCACACAAAAACATTTCCATAATCACAAAAGTCATAGTCCAAACAAAAACCCCGATAGATATGATTTTTAGTAAGGCATCAAGCCCATTCGATAACAATATCAAAATAACAAAAATTTATAAATCATGTGATTCTATATCATTCTCATTCAATTTTTAGATTACCATTTCATTATCTTCATTAGGTCGGATGTACTATCCTTCAAAAGATAAAAAAATCATAACCTCTCTTGCATGATAAACTAGATGAGAATTGAAGGATCCCCCACATCAAACGGAGATTCTTGTTCTACTACACATGGTTGGAATAGGAGGTGAGCCCCCAAGAATCGTAAGGAAGGAGAACACCCTTATGATCCTAGAATACAAAAACCACATTAACCCCTTATCAAAGTATCACTAAAACTAAAGAATATCCATAGAAGAAACATTCCTAGATAAAGAACATGAATAAACTAATAGAAATCAAGGAGGTAAATTACTAAAAACTAGCATGGATTGATTGTCTAAGATTGATGTTGAAATCCACCAAAAGGGGGTAGAAAGAAATCCTTGGGATGCACTTAGGTCACCCAAGAAATGATAAAAAAGTCAAAAAAATGTTAGGTTGTTTCAGATTTAAAAATTTTTAGGTGGTCTATAAAATACACGACTATGACATAGCTCCCCTTCACTATGACCTAAAGGGAGAGGTCTATAGAGCAGTGAGGAGAACCATGATTCAACCAATATGGTCAAACTAGCCTTTGATATCTACAACTATTTACATGTAACAGATCCCACAAAATAAGGAAAACACCATAACATATTCAAGACCTCTACATTACAGGACTCAAAAACCTAAAAGGGGGTTATGCCATAACCCATATTCTTAAAACAACTTCCTTAAAATGGAAGCATATCCAAAATGTCTCCAACCACCTACTACACCACAACTTGCTCTCCCACGACACAACCAACATAGGAATCACTCACCACCACATTGTAGCCATGTAATAAATGGTAGTGGAATAAAAAAACTTCCCCATGCACCCTACACCAAATCCGTCCTATCCACACCATAATGGAAACCCTTATGGTGTATCCCCATGATCCAGATCATATAATTCTATCAAGATGGATTTTCTATCCATATCCTATCTATCCCTCCAAACTCCTCTTGACTTCCACTATATACCTCCATCACTATAATTCCTATAACACAATAGAACATAAGGTTCAGGGTGTTATGTCAGACACTTATCAAACTATTCTCACCCTTCAGAATCAAAATCCAAAATAATGAAAATAGGGAATAAGGCCTAGAAACCATCCCCCAAGATACTTCTCAAGTATATAATTATAACTGAAACAAAAACACCAAACAAACACACCAATACCAACTAAAAAAATTCCATGATACATTTCACACAACCACACAACCACACCACTTTACCATCTTCCCCACTATGAATAACACCACACCACCATCTAAACCTCTACGTGGCCCAATCCAAAATCTTAATGACCATTACATAGTAGATCTAAAATCACATAAACCAATGAATCTAACCTTCCATGTTGAGATATTTTCTACTTCAGGTGGCACTGAATCACCCTCACATTTTAAAACATTTCATAGTGCAACACATCTCAATTGTGAATTTGGGTTTCCCTTCATCATATGCTTGAATTTCTGAAATAAAAATCACATTAAGAAAAAGAAAATATAATAATCTGCAAGAATTGAAATATTACATTGTTAAATAACATAGAACAAGGAAAAATATGAAAACGATAAAAAAACTCTAGGTACATGGAACATATTTGTCTCTATCACTCCCATGCACTCTCCTCCATGCCACCATGCTTTTATAGACCACAAACCAAAGGAATGGAACATCCTAGAAAAACCTTCTCTCAATGGTCCAAGATCTCTATTGGATGCTCTAATAACGTTACATATTCCTTGATATCCAACTCTCCCCAGTCAATGAAACTTGAGTCATCTTGAATATACCGATGGAGTTAAGGGGTTTGGAAGATATCATGAATCTGGTCCATCTATAGAAGAAGTTCCAACCAATAATCCACCTCACAAACATACCCCAAGACCTTGAAAATACAAAAAATAGAGGTAATAACATACCCCTACAAAACCTCCACTGCCCACATTGGGGGGATACTTTCAAGAACACATAGTCTCCAACCTTGAACTCCAAAGACCTCCTCCCATGATCATCATAAGACTTCTACCGATCCTGCACCACTTTCATCCTCTCATGAACAACCTAAACCATCTATATGATGATCTAAAACACATCTAGAGAATGAAATGATGAATCACCAACCTCATCCTAGCACAACTGAGAATGAAACAACTGAACATACAAAGCCTCAAATGGGGACATGACAATGTATGAATGATATATGTTTTTATAATAAAAGTCAATCTAAGAAAATTGATTTTCCCAAGATCCATTGAAGTCTAAGATTCATGCCCACAAAATATCATCCAGTATCTAGATGGTACACTCTATTTTCCCATTCGTATGATGTTGGAAAGTAGTTATGAGGTGTAACTGAGTGCCAAAAGTGTGCTTAAATCCCCTCCAGACTCATGAGTTAAAACATATATCCTGATCTGAGATAATTGAACATGGAACTCCATGAAACTGCACCACCTCATCCACATACGTCCTCACCAAAAAAAAACTGCACTTGAATCCATGATCCCTTCAAAGTGGGCCTATTTCATCAAATGATCCATGATTACTTAGATAACATCATAAACTCCCTGATCTTAGGGTAACCCTATGAAACATTCCATCGATATTTCATCCAATTTACACCTAGGAACATCTAATGTATATAATAATCTTCCAAGAAAACAATGTTATTATTTCACCAACGGGAAAACTAAACACTGATCCACATACTCCACCACTAACTATTTCATCCTGAGCCACAAAAACTACATTATCAAGCCATGGTAAATCTTGTATACCCTAGGGTGCACCACCAAAGGTAATCTATGAAACTAAAAAAGGACTACCTCATGCATACCCACTATAAAAAATAGCTTCACTTGAAATAAAATTCAGTCCCGACCATCTTTTGACCATCCCTACAGAGTATCTCTATGGATAAAATGATCACACATTACCTCTTCCTTTGAGTTTCTCCACTGGTACTCCTCCACCTTCTACCATAGAAAAGACCGATCTGTCATATGAAACAAGAAACTCCATCATCAACCACCATCACATATAAGTGTAGGGAGACCAAATCCTCCTCTACCCTTTATGAATATATGAACTCCTAAACAATATCCTTCCAGGAATTCCTTATCAATGTTTTGATTATGAATTTTCTATTTCATGATATGTATAAGATTTCAAAATCATAATCTTTGAAAAAAATAAATCCACCACCATTGTCTCATATTCGTATATCACTAATAAAAATATACCTCAAGCTCATATGATCTGTGAAGACCAAAAATCACTCCCCAATTAGGTAATGTTTCCATAGATTCAACACAAAATCAAAATATGCAAGCTCTAGATCATGGGTGGTATAGTTACGCTCATGGGGATGTAAGTTCCTATACCCATAAGAGAACAACACTTTCTTTTGTATCCAGAAATATCCTAATCTTAGATAGGATGTGTCAAAAAAAAAACCTCAAGAATGACGCCCTCCCCAGGAATTGAAGCAGTAGAGAACTGATCAATTTCCCATTTGGGTATTCAAACACTACATGAAACTGACAATTCTAGATAAAAAAATTTCATACCTTCTAAAATCATTCAATAGGGCCATGATCCATTGGAAATCATACAATAACCTTCGGTAATAGCCTGCAAGGCCAATGAACCTACAAAACTTTACCACACTCTTGGGTGTTGTCTAAGAAAAAACTGCCTTTACCTCTGATGGGTGCACAAACACACCCTATTAAGACACCACATTCCCATGGTAATTCACCACTCATGTCCATAACTTCCACTTGGAAAACTTTCCATAGAGCTGGTGGTGTTGGAGAACCTAAAATAAAACTTTGAGATGATCAAAATGATCCTCCCTTGAATTCAAGCAGATAAATATATCGATGATGAACATGACTAGTAACTGGTATAATAATTTAGGTAACATAGAGTTAATGATCCCCATAAATACAACTAGTGTGTTCGTGACACCGAATAACATGGCCACTAACTCAAAGTGCCCATAACTACATTTGAAGGTAGTATTTAGAAAATCATCTTTCTTCACCCTCAACTAGTTATATCCACTTTGTATATCAATCTTAAAAACCAACTCACCCCCTTAACTAATTGAAAAGATCATCGATTCCTCAATAGTGGGTAACAATTCTTGATCGTTACTAGATCCATCCTACAGTAGTCTATACAAAACTCGATACTAACATTATAATTCTTATCGAATAACATTGGATCTGTAACATCCTGAGATTTTATGATAAATATTTATTTTAATTTATTTGATGTCATGTGTTTTATGCTACACCAGGATTATCTTGTGCTATACGAAACACCGTATTAGCTTGCAGTATACGCAACACTATTCTTGGATTGTGTTACACACAATTTCAAGTTCTTTTGATAGTAGTCATTCTACGCAACATTGAGTGTGTGTATATATATATATTCAATGTGTAAATTAAATATGGTTGGAATCTGTTATACGAAACAACAAATGAGTCTTACACAACACACAACCCTGACTTGGCTTTCATTACACGCAATCGCGACCTTCCTCGATAGCGTGTGTAGTACGCAATACCGTGTTTCACTAAACAACGATATATTGTTATAATATTATTATGGACTAGCTGTTATAAGTAGTATTAACCACATTTTTAATTTTAAAACATTATTATTCATCTTAAACATTTTCTAGAATGAGGTATGAAAACAAAATCAGTTTTTCGGATAAAAGAAGTATTTTTCAAAAAAATATAGTATTACCGCCTTTTGATGGTGCACCCATTTTAAATATAGTTCTTGACATGTTTATAAGTTCAATTTGAAAAAATAAAATTCTTCTATGGAATCAAGAAATAAAAATTTACTTTTGATAAATTTTTCATATTATTCTGGTAACTTTCATATTTTGATGAATAGTAAAAACACACAATATTTTAATTAAAAACATCTTTTTTCATCGCAATAGTTTATATGGGTAAATTATAATATTTAATGGTGTTAATGTATAAATAGAATATATTTTTACCATTTAATATAATGTATGTCAGTATAATTAATTTTATATTGAATTCATAGGTAAAAACATTTCAAACTTTGGCAATGTTTTAAGTTTTAAAACCCGTTTGCTTAACAACGGGATTAATTTTAAATTAATTACTGAAACTTATGTGTTTTAAATTTTGAAAAATGGATTATATATTTGGAATCAGTGGGTCCAAATTATGTTAATAGGTTACTTTTTTTTGATACTATGAATAGTAACTACAGTAATTTTTATTTACCGGGGTTAAAGGTAAATAGGGTAATTCAAGGTTAAAATGTTATTATAATAATTCAAAATTACCTTAAAACTTTTCCTAACCTTATTTTATGAGTATTTTCCGGCCATGGGCATCCTTGGGTAGATTTTGGGACCCCATTGAGCCACTTGGTAGTGATAATGACAATTTAGATTAATTAATTTAATGTAAAGACAAAATTGAAAATAAAAAAAATCTTTTAGTAATTAATTTTTATAATGGTTTATATAAATTATCTTTTAGACTATAAATATTAATTGGAAATTTAAAATGTTTTCCTACATGGTGGTATTTTTTTAATAATTTTTAGACATCAAATAATATAAATTATTTTTGACGCAATAATGATGCAGTATTTACCTCATTAATAAATGATTTAAATAAATAAGATTATAATGATTAAATATTATCCAAAACTTGTCCAATTCTGATTTTATGATTTTATTTCGACCATGATTCATATTATCTTCATCTTTAATTATTTTGGGACCTTTTGAAAATGAATATATGTTTGTAATAAAATAATATTTTCACACTTTCCAAAAGAGCCCCTCCTCCCCCTTATAAAAGGAGACCATTTATATCCAATTCCTCACACCACTCAAGCCATTTGGCTCGTCAAAACTCTACCCAATTAAGCTCCCTACATCCCTCTCCTCCCCCTAGAAGCCTTATATTAGGAAGAAGGCACTTCCAGAAGTCCTTTTGGTTCCAACCAAAGGAAGTTACCCAAATTAAAGGTAACAGTTTCTCTTAAGTTGTTTTCTTTTATTCTAATTCTCTAACCCCTAAAATATTTTTAATACTTTATTTAGTAACAAAAACAGTATACTAAATATTATAGGATATTGTTATGGGAAGGATTATAACTACACTTACACACACCTCTATCTAATGGATGAAGAACATAATGTTTCTGTGGATGGAAAACTAACGCCTCACGAAACGATGATTGTTTGATTTTCTCCTACCGCCTCTCATGGTAGACATTATGATGGAACTGTATTCATATATGATATATATTATGTTTATGATTTCCTTATGATTCTTCAATTCCCAATTATATCAAGCCTTTATGGTTTCCATAGTCGGTAAATACAATAATCTCATTTGAGGAAGTGAGGACTACCGCCCCCTCAAAGTGAAGTGATTCGTTAATACCTTATGTGGGATGTATAAAGGATGTGGTTAATGATATTATATATGATATTATACTGGAATTATAATATACCTATGTATCATTATATTTTAATTCCATTAAAATAAGAAATAGAAATGAAAGTAGTGTTCATACGTACGTACGGCTTACTGTCTCCATGAACGGTGCATTTAATTTCTTACCTCCATATGTTATGTACTATTATAAATACATGTATATTCTGAATATATAATGAATATATATGATATATAAATCATGATTTACATTATAATAGTAAGTAAATCCTGATATAGGTAATAAAAACATCAAGAACAACAAGTCCAAACACGTACGATAAATACGATGATTTGACCCAAAACGTTGCTTTGACATGAGATTTACAAAATAACGGGTAATATAAAGTCATAAGTGAACCATATATGATATAATAACAATTAATACGATTCTGTAATAATTCAATGACACTATATAAATCATTATATAGGAGGTTCGGATATGTACGAAGCATATCAGACCTATGGTAAGGGATAATATTTCCAATCTTGTTTTTTATCTGAGATTGTTTATTCGTAAGTATTTACTGGGGTTATTGTTATCATCCAAGACCATGTTTTCTAAAAATGTTTTTATGTATATTTAAAGTCATTTTTACCCATTTGTTACTTTTACCACATGTTAAGAAATGAAAAATATTTTTGAAGTAGAAAGGATATTTTCCTCAATAATAGAGTTCTAGTGTTTTATCAAAATAATTTTCCATCTAAGATAAAATAGGGTTCTTTTTATATCCCTATTTTTCTACATTGATTTGATTGTTTTCTGATGGAATTAATTTTATGATGTCCTTTTATCTTATATGGATTATGTTATGATGGCATGATGTTTAAGAATTCCATTTTTATTGCATGGGTTATGCTATGATGTATGATTTATGATTTTATGGCACACATAAGAATGGTTTCATTATGAGATGGGTGGGACCTATATCTCTCTCCAATGCATTAGGTAAAGATTTATATCTAATGATATAGACATGAATGGAATGGAAAGTTAATCCAGTTCAGTGATACAGGACTGGAACGAGGAGTGAACTCGGTTCAGTAATGGACTTTGTCCGATAGGATAGTCTTGGCAATGAGTCTTGACTAAAATGAAATGATTTTCTATGATTATGTGTGTATGCCACAAAGTTTCTTATTTTAAGTTATGATTATTTGGGATTACTTTTCATTAATAGGATTTATCCCATGACATGATATTATGATCTCTTTTTCCGGTCAACATTTTCAAAATGTTTTGTTCTTTTAAATATGATATGATTGATATTTCTTTTGTTTACCCTTACTGAGAATTTGAGCTCACCCTTTTGTATGATTTCTTTTCCCCAGGTCTGAATGAAGGGTATTAAGTAGAATATTCCAAAAGGGACTCTATATATGATGAAATAAATGGGATACAACATAGATGTTTTATGAACCAGTTGTTTATGTTTCCCAGTTTCTAAAGACACTATACCTATACGGTCCTTTCATGCTTTTGTTATATGTTGTAATAAGTGTACTTAAATTTTGAAGTATTAACAATGTATGTAAAGTCTGAGTCATTATAGTTGGTATCAGAGGAAAGGTTTTTTCAACCTTTGGAAACTGGGATGCGAAAACTTTAGTGAGATCCCTAGGGATATTTCTAAGGTATGTCTAGGGATGTCCCTAAGGTTAAGTATAAGTATAGGTTATAGTCCTAGAATTACGGTAATGATCTTAGAATTAAACCGAAGATGATAGATATTGAAGTTACTCCCTCTTTATTATTTTGTTTTACCTATCATGATTTTTTCCTCTCACAATCTTCTTTTTGGGTTTTAGAAAATGGCTGGAAATAAGAAGATCAATGATAATGGATAATATGATGGATAATGGAATGTTATTATTCATGATCAAGAAAATGAAATGAGATTTGGGAGGTGAAACATCATTATTATTCCTAATCAGCAATCCCATAATATGATCAATAATCTCAGCTTTGGTAAGTTTCCTGACTCAGCTAATAAGAGAAAGATGAATTTTCATGATGATCATAGAGGAAATAAAGTTCAATTTCCCTCATGTAAGTCATGTGGGAAGAGGCATCAAGGAGAATGTTTCAAAGGAACTGGAAGATGATTTTGGTTTGGAAAAGAAGGACACAATTCTAGTAATTGTAAAGGAAAAGGTTCAGTTAACACCATGGACAAGGATAATGGTATTGGTAAGACATCAACAACAGTTAAGTGTTTTAAATGTGGAATGTGTGGGCATTATACAAACCAATTACCTAAGGGAAAATCTCATAAAGAGAATCAGCATGATCATATGGGTAGTATTTATGTGGATGATGATGAAGAGACTACAAATGATATATGAGATGAAATAAATGATGAAGCTTAGACAGTGGTTTAAGATGGTAGTGTAATGATTGTATGTTTATCAAGAATAATGCATGGTACTATGGAATAAAGAAAAATCTAAGGATTGTTACACTGTTTCCTTTGCTTGTGTTTTGAAAGTATATGATGAATGGTACCGGTAACTATGAAAGGTTATTCATATATTTTTAGAAAATAGATGATCTACACATAATGAAGGGATAAGGAGATAATGAGTTGTTTGATAGTATTAATGAGCTCATGACTAATATAAGGACAAAGTGATATCATGGTTTGAGTATACAGAATTTTTGGGATTTTGGAATGTGGAAAGAGACAACTTTTAACAGCATTCATGTTTTCAACTAAGGTCCTATGGTAATTCATGTTGCAATAGAATACATGATTAAGGAATTCACATGTTTGGAATATGACCAACAAGATATATCGTATGATAAATGATTTTATTCACGTTCTTGTTATGTGACATTTCCAATAATCATTTTCTGTATACAATGAGATTGGACAGATGTATTTTGGATAAGCCTAAAGATTGGAATGAATTAAGTTAGACATAATATAGTATTGTTTAAGGCTATAACATTTTTTCGATATTATTGTAGGAATGTTATTATAATGTAGTTTTAGAAAAAGGGACAACCTGCAAGACGGGCAATAACCCGTCGCGTCAGACAAGGCTGTGGGAATCGAACCCGCAACTAAAGTGCGACATGCCTTTATCTCCAACCACTAAACAACAGAAAGTCCCTGGTTATTAGAAACTATTTTTATTTTATTAAGCAGTATGATAGATGAATTATAAGTCCATTTTTGGGATCATATATGATTAACCTCACCATACATGGACTTATGTATTCGATAACTTTTGCTAACCTTTTCTCTGAGACATATGGAATGACCCATCATTCTATCACATGATTTGATAACACTTCAAGAATGACAAATTCAACTACATTTGTTTAAGAGTTGAAGTGGAAATTGTTCAAGGCATAAACACCAGTGAGAATGTACCGAAATAAAGTAAGTATTTCTTCTAATTCAAATTCTTTAACTTTAGGAAATGATATTGAAAAAAAATGTTTTCCTAGTGCTCTTATATCTGATGAATCAGATGGTACCTTAGATCATCACAAATTTATGGCTTTGTGATTGTTGGCTTTTTCATATCCATGTTCTCTACCACTCTCCATCAGAACTTTATGGTTAGATTTTTCTTCCATATCCATATTTTTACCTATGTTCTCCTATGTGGAAACCCAGTGATGTGTTACTTTGGGTAACTGTTACGTTTCATAATTTAGTTTTTAAAGTTATGTTTTGGTATTCCTTTTTACAATGTGGGTTTCTATTAAAGAAAATTTCAAGTATTAAACCATTTATAACCCCGACGAATTTCGAGAGAGAAATTAATTTTAAGGGGGGTAGAATGTAACACCCCGAGATTTTATGATAAGTATTCTTTTTAATTTATTTGATTTCATGTGTTTTATGCTACACCAGGATTATCTTGTGCTATACGCAACACCGTATTAGCTTGCAGTATACGCAACACTATTTTTGGATTGTGTTACACACAATTTCAAGTTCGTTTGATAATAGTCATTTTACGCAACATTGAGTGTATATATTTATATATTAAATGTATAAATGAAATATGGTTGGAATCTGTTATACAAAACAACAAACGAGTCTTTAACAACATGCAACCCTGACTTGGCTTGCATTACACGCAATCACGACCTTCCTCGATAGCGTGTGTAGTACGCAATACCAGGTTTCACTAAACAGTGATATATTGTTATAATATTATTATGGACTAGCCGTTATAAATATTATTAACCACATTTTGAATTTTATAACATTATTATTCATCTTACACATTTTCTAGAATGAGGTATGAAAACAAAATCAGTTTCCCGGATAAAAGAAGTATTTTTCAAAAAATACAGTATTACCGCCTTTTGATGGCGCACCCATTTTAAATCTAGTTTTTGAAATTTTTATGAGTTCAATTTGACAAAATAAAATTCTTATTTGGAATTAGGAAATAAAAATTTACTTTTGATAAATTTTTCATATTATTCTGGTAACTTTCATATTTTGATGAATAGTAAAAACACGCAATATTTTAATTAAAAACAAATTTTTTCATCACAATAATTTATATGGTTAAATTATAATATTTAATGGTTTTAATGTATAAATAGAATATATTTTTACCATTTAATATAATTTATGTCAGTAGCATTAATTTTACATTGAATTCATAGGTAAAAACATTTCAATCTTTGACAATGTTTTAACTTTTAAAACTGGTTTGCTTAACAATGGGATTAATTTTAAATTTATTACTGAAACTTCTATGTTTTGAATTTTGAAAAATGGATTCCATATTTGGAATCATTGGGTCCAAATCATGTTAATATGTTACTTTTATTTTTATTGATACTATGAATAGTAACTATGATAATTTTTATTTACTGCGGTTAAAAGTAAATAGGGTAATTCAAGGTTAAAAGGATATTATAATAATTCAAAATTACCTTCACACTTATCCTAAACTTATTTTATGAGTATTGGCTGACTATGGGCATCCTTGGGTTGATTTTGGGACCCCATTGAGCCACTTGGTAGTGATAATGACAATTTGGATTAATTAATTTAATGTAAAGACAAAATTGACAATAAAAAAAATCTTTTAGTAATTAATTTTTATAAGGGGTTATATAAATTATATTTTCAACTATAAATATTAATTAGAAATCTAAAAATATTTCCTACATGGTGGTATATTTTTTATAATTTTCATACATCAAATAAAATAAATTATTCATGACACAATAATGATGCAGTATTTACCTCATTAATAAATGATTTAAATAAATAAGATTATAATGATTAAATATAATCTAAAACATGTCCAATTATGATTGGATGATTTTATTTCTACCATGAGTCATCTTATCTTCATCTTTAATGATTTTTTTCCTTTTAAAACCTAATTTAAGTTTATACTAAAATAATATTTTCACACTTTCCAAAAGAGCCCCTCCTCCCCCTTATAAAAGGAGACCATTTCTATCCAATTCCTCACACCTCTCAAGCCATTTGTCTCATCCAAACTCTGCCCAATTAATCTCCCTACATCCCGATCCTCCCCCTAGAATCCTTAAATTAGGAAGAATGAACTTCAAGAAGTCCTTTTGGTTCAAACCAAAGGAAGTTACCCAAATTAAAGGTAATAGTTTCTCTTAAGTTGTTTTCTTTTATTCTACTTCTCCAACACCTAAACTTTTTTTAATCCTTTATTTTGTTACAAAAAAAGTATCCTAAATATACTAGGATGTTTTTATGAGATGTATTATAACTACACATACACACACCTCCATCTAATGGATGAAGAACATAATGTTTCTGTGGATGGAAAACTAACGCCTCACGAAACGATGATTGTTCGATTTTCTCCTACCACCTCTCATGGTGTCCATTATGATGGAAATTTATTCATATATGATATATATTATGTTTATTATTTCCTTATTCTTCTTTAATTCCCAATTATATCAAGACTTTATGGTTTCCATAGTCGGTAAATACGATAATCTCTTTTGAGGAAGTGCAGACTACCGCCCCATCAAAGTGATGTGATTCGTTAATTCCTTATGTGGGATGTATAAAGGATATGGTTAATGATATCATATATGATATTATACTGGAATTATAATATAAATTTTTATAATTATGTTTTAATTCCATGAAAATAAGAAATAGAAATGAAAGTAGCGTTCATGCATACGTACGACTTACCGTCTCCATGAACAGTGCATTTCATTTCTTACCTCCATATGTTATGTAATATTATAAATACATGTATACTCTGGATATATAATGAATATATATGATATATAAATCATGATTTACATTCTGGAAGTAAGTAAATCATGATATAAGTAATAATAACATCAAGAACAACAAGTCCAAACACGTACGATAAATAAGATGATTTTACCCAAAACGTTGCTTTAACATGGGATTTACAAAATAACGGGTAATATAAAGTCATATTTGAACCATATATGATATCATAACAATGAATATTATTCTGTAATAAGTAAATGAAATTATTTAAATCATTATATAGGAGGTTCAGATATGTACGAAGCATATCGGACCTAAGTTAAGGGATAACTTTTCCAATCTCGTTTTTTATACGAGATTGTTTATTCGTAAGTATTTACTAGGGTTATTGTTATCATCCAAGCCCATGTTTTATAAAAATGATTTTATGTATGTTTAAATTCGTTTTTACCCATTTTTTACTTTTACCACATGTTAATAAATGAAAAATGTTTCTGAAGTAGAAAGGATATTTTCCTCAAGAATGGAGTTCAAGTGTTTTATCAAAATTATTTTCCATCTAAGATAAAATAGGGTTCTATTTCTATCCATATTTTTTTACATTGATTTGATTGTTTTATGATGGAATTAATTTTATGATGTCCTTTTATCTTATATGGATTATGTTATGATGGCATGATGTTTAAGAATCCCATTTTTATTGCATGGGTTATGCTATGATGTATGGTTTATGATTTTGTGGCACAATAAGAATGGTTTCATTATGAGATGGGTGGGACCTATATCTCCCTCCAATGCATTGGGTAAAGATTTATCTCTCATGAGATAGACATGTCTGGAATAGAAAGTTAATCCGTTTCAGTGTTACAGGATTGGAACGAGGAGTGAACTCGGTTCAGTAATGGACTTTGTCCACTATGAGAGTCTTGGAAATGAGTCTTGACTAAAATGAAATGATTTTATATGATTATGTGTCTATTCCACAAAGCTTAATGTTTTAAGTTATTATTATTTGGGATTAATTTTCATTACTATGATTTATCCCATGACATGATATTATGATCTCTTTTGCTGGTTAAGATTTTCAAAATGTTTTGTTCTTATGAATATGATATGATTGATATTTCTTTTGTTTACCCTTACTGAGAATTTGAGCTCACACTTTTGTATGTTTTTCTTTTCCCAAGGTCTGAATGAAGGCTATTAAGTAGAATATTCCAAAAGGGACTCTAGATATGATGAAATAAATGGGAGACAATGTAGATGATTTATAAACCAGTTGTTTATGTTTCCCAGTTTCTAAAGATACTATACCTATACGGTCCTTTCATGGTTTTGTTATAAGTTGTATTAAGTGTAATTCAATTTTGATGTATTAACAATGTATATAAAGTATGGGTCATTATAATATCACCCCATTATGACACATTAGGATGGATAAAACCTTTTTACATTAGATCTTCTATCTGAATCCTCAACTCCAATAACTCACAATGCAACACCCAGAGATTTTTATGAGATAGTATTTTTTATTGTCCTTGATGTTTTGGGTTATACTATAGACCAAGATAATATTACACAACACACAACACCTTCTTATCTTACGGTATACACAACACTATGCTTGGCTTGTGTTACACAAAATTTCAAGTTCTTTTGATAGAGTTCATCTCACACGAGACCAAGTTTTACCGAACAGAAAAATATCATTATGTTACCTTATAACCTAGCCATTATAATGGAAAGTATAATAAATATTAACTAAATTATGAAATTATTCTTTACACATGTATATATAAATAATTTTTTGGTGAGATGTTAATTATAAATGAAAATGAAACCCTTTTTAAATAAAAGGAAATGTTTTTTCGAAAATAACTCTTTAAATGAAAATAAGTGTGTTTAAAAAATAATAATATCACTCTTGATGCATCTTATTAATGAAATATATATGTAATATATTAAATTTAATATTTTAAATTCATCTTATATATTTTCTAGACATCATATAAGAAAAAATTTATTTTTTTTCGGATAAGAGAAGTTTTTTTAAAAAAGATGTTTTGTCACCTTTTGATGGAGAAACCATTTTGAATCTATTTTTGACACTTTTTTGTATTATATTTGACAAAATAAACTTCTTATTTGGAAGAAGGAAATAAAAATTTAGTTTGGATAAATTTTTGGTATTTTTATGATAAATTTCAAATTTAAATGAATAGTGAGAACTACTACATTTTAATTCAAAACTGCTTTTCATCTAATTTATTTATGTTTTTATATTATAATTTTAATTTGTTTTAAATTATAATTATATTTATTTTTTATCATTTATTCCAATTTTGGTCATTTTATGTACTTTCACATTGAAATTTTATATAAACACATGTCAATCTTTTGATGGTTTTTACTTTTTAAAAACCCATTTTCCCACTTTGTCAATGAGAATAATTTTTAATTAATTACTGAAACTTTTGTGTTTTAATTTTTGAAAAAATGATTACATATTTGGAATTAGTGGTTCCAAATTATGTTAATAGATTATTTTAATTTTTTTTGGATATTATGAATAGTAACTATGCTAATTTTTATTTAAGGTGGTTATAGGTAAATCAAGTAATTTAGGTAACAAAATAATACACAATTACCCTAACACCTTCCAAAATTATATTGGATGATTAAACATAGATCCTTAACACCTAATTATTATAATTGAATCATTTAATGTACTTTCATCCCTAAAAATGATATAAATGTTATTAAAATAAAAGAAAGTGATATGAAAGCAACAAAATGTCACATTCTTATTTATTATAAGTATAATAATTTTAATATAGCGATAAACATGATAAAAATTCAATAATAAATATTATCCATAAATATAATTAAATATATACATCATGGTAATTTATTTATACTTTTTAGAGATTAAATAATTACCTTACAGGTTTATATATTGATGATGCATAAATTTTTTAATTGATTAAAAGTCAATAAAATAATTTTTATTAAAATGATAATAACAAGTAAAAGACACAAACACTTAACTAAATCTTACTGTAAGAGTATATCTCTACTAAAATCATCCAATAGTAGAGTTATTGACCATTTTCATACTTATAGAAGAGATTATGACACTTATATTATTTTATTTAAAGTGTTGTTAAACTTGTCACATTCATGTTTTAGTAAATATAACATTTGTAATGATGGATCTTACAGAAGATATATTCGACTAAATGTATTCTCCATAAATCTAGTATATTTGAATTCATCATAGTATTTTATTTGTAAATTTTACTCAAAAAATAGTTATATTAAATAATTACACAAAACTGATGTAGTAATTATTTTATTAATGGATAAATCAAATTAACATGATTAAAAATACTAAAATAAATTAATTTTGGATAATTAATATATCTAAAAAATATTCTAGATAATTTTTTCCCATTATAGGTATAATAAAATATTTTTTTTCGAGTTTAAAATCTTAATTTGATATTTTTAAAAATCCATTAAATGAATAGTATCAAAATTGGCACTATTAATATTTGAAAAAATAATGTTTTATTAAATTATTAAAAAATCATAAAATATTTTAAAAAATATAAACTAATTATATTTTACTCTAAAATGTTCTATATTTTTCATTTATGGTATAATTGATTTCAAATAATTAAAAATTACACTATTTTAATATTGAACAATTTGTTACCTTTGTTAAAATTAAAAGAGAATAATTAGGGGTAAAACAGAATGATAAGGTTTAAAATTAAATAAAGACATGTTTAAAAATTATTGGTTTATGATATTACTATATTATATAATCTCATATTCTAAACTAATTGATTTTTAAGGTTTTTGGATGGGGTTCAAATTTATTATAAATTAATATTTTTAGAGATACCAAAAGTGCCCCTCACCTCAATTTTAAAAGGTCATCTCCTCTCTCACCTATTAACATAAATTTTAGCCTTAAATCTCAACCTTACCCTTCCAATTTACCTTATAAACTTCTTTATTCACATTATAGAGGTTCTGGTCTTCTCAAAAGATCAATTCTAGTTCCTTTAAGAGGAAATCTAGTGGGAGCTTGCCGAAGAAAAGGTAATCTCCTTTATCGGATCTCTCAAGATAATTTCTTCTTATACTTCCTTTTCATTTGTTTTTCCCATTATAAAGTAACAAATCCAGTATCACATATATAATGAGATGTTATTTTGGTTTTTAACAACCTTGATCCACCTTCTATCCATCTTACAAAAATCAAAATCACCACGCGTGCTTATGTACGTGTTACCATCTCCAAGCCATGGTGTAATCTGTTTTTCACCACCACTTTACATGGATGGATAAAATGAAGAAAATAATAATAATATATGATTATTATAGCATTATATTGATTATTTAATAATAAATATATCATGAAATTCCATAATTTTTACTATTAAGGAAATTTTATCGTCGCTCGTGCGTACGAATGACCTACCGTCTCCATGACGTGATGAAATTCATATCTATGTACACTATTAATGCATGATTATATAAATATACATAATGAATAAATATGATATATATTTCCTTAATACGATTCTTTAAATTATGGATCTATATCCTATTTACATGATTTAGGACTTATATGACAAAACATGTAAGAGAAAATAAAGCAGTTAACACCAAAAGAAGGGTAATAATGATATATTATTTAACAAGTGTTAATATGATCACATATGATATCATAAATATAAATATGGTTCTTTAATAAGTTAATGACATTATTTAAACCATTATATTTGAGTTTTGGATATGTACAAAGGAAATCAGACCTAAGGTAAGAGATTATTCTGTCTCACTTTTATTTCTCTGGGACATATGCCTTATACACCACCTATTTCTTTTATGTGGTGTTTATGCTGCCCATGAATATTTTTATGATTCTTATTATTAATGTTTTTATATTTAAAATATTTATATAATTTTATTTATTTTATGATTCATATGATTTGACTGATTATAAATTGGTAAGGGATAATTTCACAATCTCATTATTACCCAAGATTGTTTATATGTAAGTATTTACTATGTTATATTAATCATACATATCCATGTTTTATAAAAATATTTTCATAAAATATTTTTATATTCTTATATGTATTTTAAAATTCATTTATAACCATTTTGACTTTTTAATACATGATTTTAAAGGAATCTTTCTTTTATTTTAGAATGAAGTACTTTTTGATTTTTCCAATAAAAGTATGAGAAGAATGTTTTATTTTAAAATATATGGCATGAATGGATTTTTACACTTTTATAACTCCATATTTCATTGAATATTACCTTTAAAGTTTTCAATTTTATTTTTAAATAAATTATTTTTTCTAAATTACGTAGTGTTTTAATAAAAGAAAATGATTTTGAAGAAGAAAGAATATTTTAATCATGAATTAATTTCTAGTGTTTTATCAATATTATTTTCTATCTAAGATGAAATTATTTAATATGGATATTTTTAAATTATAATAACCCTATAATTATTTTGTTTTGATTATGTTTATTCTATATATTAAATCCATTTGTTTTCCTAGATTAGGTTATGATAGAATGATGTTTAAGAAACCCATTTTATTCTATGGGTTTTTTGATGAATGATTTCAATTTTTGTGAAACACATATGTATGATTTCATTATGAGATGGGTGGGACCTATATCTCCCTCTAATGCATTAGGTAAAGATGGGAAACTCAGGAGGTATATATGTGATGTGTGAACATGATTTCATATTCCCAATTTTATGAGTGAACCTTGTTTCCATGTCTATATGATTATTCAATGGACTGATTTCATGTCCTTAATTTAATGAGTGAAACTATTACTTTTTATACACATTCAAAATTATACAAGTTTATGTGTATGCCACAATTTTATGTATTATGATAATATTATGATCTCAGGGATTATGTTCTTTGATTTCCTTATGATCCATATCTTATGAAATGATAATATTTATTCCATGATTTTTGATATGTAGGGTATTATCTTATATTTTCATGATCATGTTATCATACCCTTATTCTCATGATATACCTACATATTTCCTTTTTATAATATTAAAGAGAATTTGATCTCACCCCTTTTTAGGTTTTATTTTCCTCATTTTATAGAGAAATATTTTAAGTAGGAGTATTGAAGGGGAAGATATTTATAGAAGATGTTAAAGATATTTCACCAAATTTTAGAATGTGTTCCAATATTAAAAATAAACTATAATATTATGGTCCTCAGGAATGTGTTGTGTAATTTAATGAATATTAATATAAAAATAAGTAATATCCATGTATGTTAATCCTAGGTTATTATAACTGGTATTAGAGGAAATGTTTATTCAACCTTTAGAAACTAGGATGCGAAAACTTTAGTGATATCCCTAGTGATATTTATAAGCATATGACTAGGTATTTACCTAAGGATAAGTCTTACTATGGGTTAAAATTTTATAATTTTGGTAATAATCCTTAATAAACTTGTATTAAACCTACTATTTCATAGATTGAAGTATTTAATTAATTTCCCTTGGTTATAGGACTTTTATCTATGATAATTATTTCTCACACTTTTCTTTCTAGCCTTAGTCAATATCCGAAACTAGATAGAACATGGTTAAAATTGAATGTTTCACATGTGAAGAGTTATGGGAATTATGAAAATATATTCCTAAGTGGAAATATCATGAGGAGAATCATTAAGATTTCATGATTATTGGTTATATTTCAGAGGATAAAGAGATTGAAAATGACACGTGAAAGGTATGGGATGTTCTAGCATTATTGTTTACTTTAAACCTAATAATCTTGGTTAGATTAACCTTGAGAAAACTTAAGTCATGATTTATATTTTAGAAATACTAGGATTATGGATCCTGATAATTGTTTTAAGAATAAATTTGGATGATTGAGGTGTATATGTTTCAGAATTCAAATATTATGTTATATGAATCATGAAATATATAAGTGTTTTTAGTATAAATTATTCATTAAGGATTGGAAAGGATATGTTAAATATTTATAAGGACCTATAAAATTGATTTAAGGTTAATTTGATATAATTAGAGAACACATGATTAAGGGAATAATAACCCTTAATATGAGCATGGTTTTAAGATAATGATATTTGGATAAAGAAATGTCAGTTATGAATAATTGGAAGGTGATGATTTCCTTAGAACTAATTTTGGATTTGTTTAAAAGTGGTTTATGATATCTTGGATGGAGTTTAAATTTTTTTGGTTATGACAATAAGGAAAAATTCATGTTTTCAATAAGGTTATATAGTAATTCAGGTTATTACCTTAAATTAAGAGAATATAGGATGAAGGTGATCACATGTTTAGAATGTGACCAATAAGAGGTACCTTATGATATATGGAAGATAAATATTGATCCAATTTAGGTCACCTCTTTATAAATTTAAGGATTTTAATCTTTCATAAGGATTGAAAGGTTATCAATTTATGCAATGTTTAAGCTAAACTTCATATGTATTTGGGTATAATAATGTATTATCTCACCATAGGTGGACTTATACATATTTGATAACTTCTACTAACCTTTTTTTTGTGATAAAGACAAATTGAATGACCTAAAATTATATTGATGGATTTCATGATATTCTAATGATTCAGGAATAAAAAATTTAACTTCTTTTTTTGGAATAAGAGATGAAGTGTAAATTGATCAATTCACAAGGAAAGGATGAGATTATACTTAATCAAGTAAGTATTTTTTTCTCATTCTTTAACTCTAGGAAAAAGATCTTAAAAACAAAAATATTACCCTAGTACCTTCATTTATAATGAATCAAATGGACCCTTAAATAATCAAATATTTATAGCTTTTTTATTGTTAAATTTCTCCTAACCTTATTCTCTATCTCTCTCCATCATAACATGGTGGTTATATTTCTCTTCTACAACTATATTTTCACTTTCCACATTAATTACCCTATGTGTAAACCTAGTTATGAGTGAAGTTGGGTAATCATTATGTTTATTATATTTCATTTTTAAAAGGATTTTTTATTATGAATTTTTATTATGTGGGTTTCTATGAAATAAACTTTCAAGTATTAATCATTTTATAACCCTAATGAATTTCGAGGGTGAAATCCATTTTAAGGGGTAGAATGTAACATCTCGATTTTTTATGAGATAGATTATTTTATTTTATTTGATGTTTTTTGTTGTACTGTACACCAATATAATCTTTCAAAACACATAACAACAGATTATCTTACGGTATACATAACACTATTCTTGGCTTATGTTACACAGAATCTCAATTCTTTTCATGGAGTTCATTTCACATGAGACCAAGTTTTACCGAACAACAAAATATAAATATGTTACCTTATAACCCAGTCATTATAATGGAAGGTATAAAAATTATTAACTGAATTATGAAAGTATTATTTACACAAGAATATATAATTAATTCTTTGGTGAAAAATTAATTATAAATGAAAATAAAACCCCTTTTAAATAAAAAGGAATTTTTTTCTGAAAAAAATTATTTAAATGAAAATAAGTGAGTTTAAAAAACAATAAGATCACTATAAATGGATTTTATTAATGAAATATATATTTAATATAAAAAATTTAATGTTTTAAATTCATTTTATATATTTTCTAGACATGATATATGAACAAATTTAATTCTTTTGGATAAAAGAAGTATTTTTAAAAAAAAATACAGTTTTGCCGCCTTTTTATGGCACACCCATTTTAAATCTATTTTTTAAACTTGTTATATTATATTTTTCAAAATAAAATTATTATTTTGAATCATGTTATAACATCTTTTTTGGATAACTTTTGGTATTTTTATGATAATTATTAAATTTAAATGAATAGTGAAAAATATTTCATTTTAATTCAAAACTGATTTTTGTCTAATTTATGTATATTGAAAGATTATAATTTTAATTTGTTTTAAAGTTTAATTATATTTATTTTTTATAATTTAATCCAATTTTGGTCATTTTGGGTACTTTCACATTGAAATTGGAGACAAACACATATCAATATTTTGATGGTTTTTACTTTTGAAAAACTCGTTTCCTACTTTGTCAACGGGGTTAATTTTAAATTAATTACTGTAACCTCTATATTTTAAATTTTGAAAAAGTATTCCATATTTGGAATCAATGGATATAAATTATGTGAATAGGTTACTTTATGTTTTTTGATCTTGTGAATAATAACTACGGTAATTTTTATTTAACGCAGTTAAAGGTAAATCTAGAAAATTTAGGTAAACATTTAATATAAAATTAGCATAACACCTGCCAAAATCCAATTATATGATTAAACATTTAAACTTAACACCTAAGGATATGAATTTACTCATTTAATGGACTTTTTCCAATGAAAATGATATAAAGTTTATTAAAATAATATAAAGTGACCTGAAAGTAACAAAATGCCACACTTTTATTTAATATAAGTATAATAATTTTAATATAGTGATAAACATGATAAGACATTGTTAATAAATAGTTTTCATAAATATAATGAAATTATATACATCATGATAATTTATTTATAATTTTTAGTGATTAAATAATTATATAAAGGTTTATATATTGATGATGCATAAATTATTTATTTGATGAAAAATCTATAAAATAATTTTTATTAAAATGATAATAACCATTATAAGACACAAAAAATTGACCAAATATTATTGGTCAAGTATATATCTACCATAATCATTCATGGGTAAAGTTAATGACCATATTTATCCATATAAAAGAGATTATGAAACTTATATTATTTTACATAAATTGATGTTAAACTTTTCACATTCATGTTTAAATAAGTACACCATTTTTAATGATGGATTTTGCAGAAGTTATATTTGACTACAAGTATTCTCCTAAAATATAATAGATTTATATTCATATTTTTATTTTATTTTTAATTTTTACCCAACAATTAAGTATATTAAATAATTACACAAAACTGATGTAGTAATTATTTTATTAATGGAGAAATCATATTAATGGTATTAAAAAAACTAAAATAATTATAATTTTGGATAATTAATATATCCGAAAAAATTTACATACAACCTTGACCCCTTATATATAAATTAAAATATTTTTCTCTAGGTTAAAATTTTAACATCAGATTTGTTAAAATCCATTAAATGAATAGTGTCAAAATTGGCGCTATTGATATTTTGTCAAAAATAATGTTTTATTAAATTATTTAATAATCATAAATTATTTTAAAAAATATAAAATAATTATGTTTTAATCTAAAATTTTCTATTTTTTTCATTTATGGTATAATTTAAATTAAATAATTAAAAATTTCACTATTTTAAAATTGAACAATTTGTTACCTTAGTGAAAATTAAAAGATAATAATTAAGGGTAAAATGAAATGATTAGGTTTAAAATGAAATAAAGACATGTCTAAAAATTATTTATTAATGATATAACAATATTTTATAATATCATATTAAAAAATAAGATATTTTTGAGGTCTTTGGATGAGGTTCTAATTTATTATAAATTAATATTTTTGGAGATCCCAAAAGTTCTCCTAACCTCAATTATAAAAGGTCAAATCCTCCCTCACCTCTTCACTTCACTTTGAACCATCAATATTTGACATAAAATTCCCTGTTTACCTTTTAAACTTACTTAGTCACATTATAGAGGTGATGGTCTTCTTAAAATACCAACTCTAATGCCTTTAATAGGAGATCTAGAAGAAGTTCACCGAAGAAGAGGTATCTCTTTTACCGACACTCTCCCGATCATTTATTCTTCCACTTACTATTACATTGTTTTTTCCATTATAAATTAATAAATCCAGTATCAAATATATAATTATATGTTATTATGGTTATGAAAAACCTTAACCCACATTCTATTCATCCTATAAAAAACAAAACCACCACGCTTGTGTACATACGACTTACCATCTCCATGCCATGGTGTAATCTATTTTCTACAACCACTTTACGTGTATGGGTATAATGATGGAAGTATTAAAAATATATGATTATTATAACATGATATTTAATCTGTAATAAAAATTATACAATCCAATTCCATAATATTTATTATTAAGGAAATGATATCGTTGCTCGTGCGTACGTACAACCTACCATCTCCACGACGCGATACGATTCATATTCATGTAGACCATTCATGCATGATTATATAAATGTATATAATGAATAAATATGATATATATTACCTTAATATAATTCTATAAATGATAAAACTATATCTTATATACATGAATTGGGACTTATATGACAAAAAATTCAAGAGAAAATAAAGTAGGTAACACCAAAAGAAGAGTAATAATGAAATATTATTAAACGAGTGTTAATATTATCACATATTATATCATAAATATAAATATGGTTATTTAATAAGTTAATGAAATTATTTGAACAATTATATAGGTTTTTTAGATATGTACAAAGAAAACCAGATCTAAGGTAAGGGATTATTTTGTCTCACTTTTATTTTTGTGAGACATATGCCTTATGCACCACTAATTTCTTTTATGTGATGTTTATGCTCCCCATGAATGTTTTTATTATTATTATTATGAGTTTTATGATATTTAAAATATTCATATTTTTTATTAGGCATATTATTTTACTAATTATAAATTGGTAAGGTATAATTTCGCAATCTCATTATTATCTGAGATTGTTTATATGTAATTATTTACTAGGGTATATTTATCATCCATGTACATGTTTTATGTTAACGTTTTCATAAAATTTATTACTATTATTATATGGATTTTAAATTTCATTTTTAACAATTTCATAATTTTTAATACATGGTTTTAAAGGAATCATTATTTTATTTACAAATGAAGTACTTTTTGACTTTATTTTTGGTAAAAGTACGAGAATCTTTTTTTATATTAACTTATACGACATGAATGGATATTTAAAATTTCATAATTAATTATTTAATTGAATATTATCTAAAAAATATTCAAGGTTATTTTCAATGAAATTATTTTCTTTTATAATTGTGAAATATTTTAAGAAAAGAAAATGATTCTGAAGAAGAAATGATATTTTACTCATGAATTAATTTTTTTGTGTTTTATCAAAATTATTTTCTATCTATGATGAAATTTTTTTATAAGGATATGTTTAGAGTATACTATACCTATTATTACTGTGGTTTGATTATGTTTATTCTGTATATTAAATCCATTTGTTTTCCTAGATTAATTTATGATGGAATAATGTTTAAGGAACCCATTTCATTCCTTGGGTTATGTTAATGATGAATGGTGTCTGTTTTTGTGGAACACGTATGTATGATTTCATTATGAGATGGGTGGGACCTATATATAACTCCAATAAATTGGATAAATATAGATAACTCCAGAGTTATAAATGTTATGCGTGAACCTGAATTCATGTTCACAATTTTATGAGTGGTCCTGGTTTCCATGTCCAAATATTTATGCGAGGGCCTGATTTCATATCCTTAATTTAATAAGCGAACCTATTACTAATTATACATGTTAAAAAAGTTAAAAATTTATGTGTATGCCATAATTTCATGTGTTATGTTAATGTTATGATCTCATGGATTATTATATTTTATTTCCTTTTTATTAATGTCTTATAAACTACCAATATTTACTCCATGATTTTTGATATGCAGGGTATGATCTTATATTTTCAAGATCATGTTCTCATACCATTATTCTCATGATATGGCTACATATTTCTTTTTTATATCCTTACTAAGAATTTTATATCACCCCTTTTTATGTTTTCATTTCCTCAGGTTATATAGAAAGCTTTTAAGTAGGAGTACTAAAGGGTAATATCTTTATGGGAGATATTGAATATCTTTCACCAAATTTGAAGAATGTGTTACAAGTTTCCCAAGGAACTAAACTATTACAGTCCTTGGTAATGTGTTATGTAATGTAATTAATATTCATCTAAAAAGATGTGATATCCATATACGTTAAGCCTGGGTCATTATACAGAAGGTTCTATATGATAATAATCCATCAAAATTAGAGATGCAATGGGCTGTAAGTCTATCCTGAACTCAACGTCACATCAAGGGTGTAGTACCAAAATCTAGTCAAGAAAAACATCCAGGAATTCCATAAAAAATTGAGATACTTATCTATCCCACTTTCCACTAGACCCAAAAACAAGTTTTCCATCAAATAAAGAAGGTTATATACACATCTATTGGCCACCTAAAAAATATTCTCACCAAAGAAAACCACATGTTGGCCATCCATATCTAGGAATACGACTCTCTCGTTGAATAATTCAATAAAATCACACACAAAATAAAACCATTCAATTCAAATAATGACATTATATTGATACATCTATAGTCAGAAAAGATCCCCATGGGAGTAATACATCCCCATAACCAGTCTACACACCAAAAACATATCAAATAAGATAAGTTTGAATTTGAATGGAATAGTCAACACTATTGTAATGGAAACCCTCTCTATGTAAAGTCTCAAGTCATGGACCAAATCAAGTGCAACAAAAGAGTGTGTATCTCTTGAATCAAACAAATAAACAACAAGGGTGGATGATAAAATTATCATACCTTGAATGATATCTACCCCCTCTGGTTCTTCCACCTCCACTATATGAATCTAACCACAACTATCTCCTATGCCTCTATACTTATTCACACCCCCATGTACATGATTATGTTGAGGTCCATAAATATAAGGAATATCCTGAAGTCATCCTCTAACAATCACATCTCCCTTCGACACAATATAAGATTATTGTCCCTACTGTTGAAACAATCTCAGTGGAAAATGCAGTAAATGCTATTGCTAAACCTATACACCTACACCATATTGAGCTTTAATAATTAATGGAAACTAATCTTGAATATTACCACAAACACCACAGAAAAAAACACTGGACTGAATCCCCTAGTAAAATGATTAAAACCATTGTCCACAAAATTCTAGAAGTGAAACTACTGAGGTCGACTCTCCACTATTCAAAACATAGAAGTACTTGATGCCAAAGACACAGAACTAGAAAGTACAATCCTTTAGAAACCACACTAATTACCCTATCATGATAAGAATCCTTGTGAGTGTATACAATTGATCATCTCTGCCTTATTTTGAACCTCCATATACATCAATAATGTAAAGGGAGTGACTATATACTGGATAGAAGGACTGAGTGCATCCTTAATATGTTGTTCATGTGACTCATCCAAAAAAAGGTTCGGAAAAAACATGATAGATCCTTGATCTTGATCTTAAGATTCTGTATAGACAACCTCACCTGATAAAGGGAT
This sequence comes from Viscum album, assembly GCA_963277665.1. Classification (NCBI taxonomy): domain Eukaryota; kingdom Viridiplantae; phylum Streptophyta; class Magnoliopsida; order Santalales; family Viscaceae; genus Viscum; species Viscum album. The sequence goes on along the minus strand of OY728131.1, from coordinate 1,475,677,660 downwards.
ATAAGTTGTTGCCTCTTCACTGCCTTCATAGTCCTCGAGAGAAACCCACCTAGAAAATCCTTCTAAAATTTGATCCATGAAATGTCTATCTCCTTTCACTCACCAATATATAGCATCTACAACTAACATGTAGCTCCGCACATTTGACTAACTTCCAATAGGGCCCAATACTCTACATAGACCTAGATTAAAATAAAAGTGATCTCAAGATCCTCCAATGATCTCTCTATCTCCAGATAAAAAATGGTACCATCACACTTCCCCAAAGCCTTCTTCTTAAAATCAAACAATTTTTTCTACCACTGATCACTACCCTGAACAAAATTAACCCTACGACGATCAATCAGATCATCTTGCTAAACCTCCATTGCCGTAACCACACAGAAATGATGACCAAGTGCTATAGTTGAAAGGGAAACAAGTATTTTCTATGTCCATTAGTATGAAATTTTATTAAGATTTATTTAATTATTTTTAACTTCCTAGAACAAAAATAACTCAATTAAAACAAGAGAATAGTTTAATCATGACACATGTACCTTTCCTAGGTCTATACCCTACAAGATACATTAACTCACTTGGTCATTATTTAGGCCAAGATTCCTTATTTCAGTTAATATAGGGCATAAAATTCCTATGTCCTAGCCAGTCTTCCCTGACCTATGTGATGCACCAAGATCAATTGAAACTATTGCCTTACTAACCAATACAATACTCAGTGTTCCTAACTCTGAACTCTATCTTCTCCCTCAACCACCATCTTTTGATACTAATATGTCACCCCTCCAAAGATTCCCCAATTATGTTTTCAATTAAGGAAGATAAATAATGATCCTTGAGTCCCATCTCTTGTAGGCCCTGGGTTGGTGACAAGCATCAAGGATATAAAAATATAACAAATGGGAGGCATTACTATCTAAATATATATGGGATAGAGATATAGGATAAAAAACCACCAAGAAACTACATTATATAATATAAAAGTAAACCCAAACCATCCCACAATAAATGAGTAAATAAAATAGACACATATAAAAGTATCCAATAAATGCCAAAAAGAAATTCTAAGGTAGTGATATAGAAACAACTCCAAATAATGAGCTATAAATTTCCAACGTAGTCTAGGAAGTCCCCCAAGAAACCTGAACACAATTTGTTTATACATTGGGTGATCATACAAGCATACTTAGTAAAAACATATCAAGGTCTCCCTTGTACATGTGAAAAGAGAATACTACTACACCCATGAGCAAACAAGAAAACCAACAGCACCTAAATAGGCTATCTATCCAATCCCATCCTTACCAAGGCACACTCACAAAATAATTAATCCATGTTTAATAACAATATATGAAGAATATTGATAAAGGGTACCCCTCACTACTTTCCCATTGGGTTTCCTCTCTCGCACCCCAACGTCATATGTCATGGTGATCCTATCTATTCTGTATAACCTCACATCATAACACAGTTCATCACAACACATCTCAACTAAAGACAATTGGTCCATCACATCACATCTCGCACAGGGAAACATGGTCCATTACATCACATCACATCTCCTATAGAGACACTTGGTCCATTACATCACATCACAACCTTACCCATAATTGTAGGGTAACATGAGAATGAATGAAATCAACCTCATGAACTCCTTAAACCATTCAAGATACCCACTATAAACCACATTATCAAACATCACCACAATGCACTTTATACTTATGTCCATCATATCTAGTGCATGTCAACATTGCATGGAAGAGTGATTGAGAAATTGGGGGTTTCCATTCATTCATTCTTATCACCAGGATGTTAGGAATACACCCTCCAAATATATACATGTTGGTACATGGTGCTCGATATGGGTGGGATGTGTATAGAAATTACAAGAAAATACACGATATATATATCCACACACATGAACAACCTTTTGGTTCACATCAAAAGCACTAAACAACTAACAACATCACCACTCAACCTCACAACATCACCACTTTCACTACCAAAACAAAATTTATAACACCACATAATAAGATAGAAGCCACATTTCATCTTTATTCTCAAGTTAATACATTTTAATTTTACATTACCAACCGTTTCCATTCATATAGCCCGTTAATTTTTCAGCTAATTAATTTTATTATTTACGATTGTTTTAATCACATTAAGAAAAAACCATTTAAGTTATACTTCCCATTTTAATTTTTTCATTATCCATTCATCCCATGTCATTTCACATTCATTATTAATAAATTATTCCATCACTACCTATGAATCTAGCACAAAACAAAAAAACACAACACCAAAACCCAACATCTTCATCCCTACTAGCCCACACTACCACCATCATATCCACACAAAAAATACTCATCACAATTAAAATATCACCACCACTTTCCATCATAACCACACCATAGCATGACCACACAACTCATCAAATCCTCCCCCCACAACACAACTTCACATCACAACTACAATGTACCACATAGACTTCTCATCACATCATCACCCCACAACCCAATAACACATCATCTCTCCACCACAAAAACACACATCATAATAGTTTTTACATCACATTAACACAATATGATATCAGGTTTATCAAGGGGATTTTATCACATTTCATTTGTTTATTCCAGGGAATTCTCACACTATCTAGTAATCTCCTAGGGAAACTATTTTATTAACCATATATAAGTAGTTAACCAATTTCCACTTTTGGTGATAAAAAAAATCAGAAAACATGGTTTCCATAATCACAAAAATCATAGAATAAATAAATACCCCATTAGATATGATGATTAGAAAATTTTAAAGCATGTTCAACTGCAATTAGAAAGTATCAAAAATCTATAAATCATGTGATTCAATCTCATTCCCCTTTAATTTTAAAATTACTAATTCTTTATCTATATTAATTTGGATGTAGTATCTTACTAAATATAGATATGATCATAAACCCTAACACATGATATACTATATGATAAAAAAGGATCCCCTATATCAAATGGATATTTCTAATCCACCATATAAGGTTGGAATAAGAGGTGATACATAAAGAAATACAAGGAAGGAGAACACCCTCACTATCCTTGAACACAAAAACCAAATAAATCCCTTATAAAAGCACCAAAAAAGTTAAATACCCCCTATTAGTAACCTTTCTAGATGAAGAACATGATGAAACTGGGAGGAAACAAGGAGGGGCTTACCAAAAACTACCATAGATCAATCCTCTAGGATTAAGATTGAAATACATTAAAACGGAGGGGGGGTGAAAGAGCTCTATGAGATACACATGGGTTGACTAATAACTAAGAAAAAATTTAGAAAAGAGGTTTGTTTTGTACATATTTTATAATTTATAGGTTTTATGTAGAATACAATACCACAACACAACCACCCTACACCACGTCGTAGAGGGATAAGTCTATGGCACAGTGAGGTGAAACACGCCACAACCAGGTGCGTAAAACCATACTCTGAGATCCAAAGATATTTAAACACCACAAATACTATAAAATATAGAAAATAACACATCATATCTAGGACTAACTTGTCATAGGACTCAAAATTCAAAAAGGGGGATACACCATAGCCTATCTCTATAGCGCATCTTCCCTCAAAATGACAGTATCTCCCAAAATGATTCCAACCAACTGCTACACCGTAGTCAGACCTCCCCCTTGATAGACCACTTAGGCATCACTCACCTTCATACTATAGCCATTACATAAATTGAAGTGGCATCAAAACACTATCCCCATGAACCTTATATTGTGGCCACCTTGTCCACATTGAAGCATCCAACCCTATGATGCAACCCTAGGATCAACACCACAAAAATCTCTCCATGTAGTTTCCCTAGCCAGCTCATCCCTCTCCCACCAGAATCCCCTGACTTCCACTGGATGCCTCCATCCCCAGATTTCATGCAAAGTAACGGGTTGGAAGATCCAAACAATTACCTTATACTAATGTCATATTTAATTATACTAAATTCTTAAAAAATAATTTAAACAAAACATTATTTAATTTTTTTCAATAAGGAATTCCCACTAAACTAGTCACTGATCCCTTCAATATCACTATAATCTCTGTCGAACAACCACAAGATATCCACGCCAGACCCCAGGCATGAACTCAGGAAAATTCCCTAAACCACGTACTAGTTACATTTCTAAATTAATTCATATTTAATATCAATATTTAATAAATTATGTGTCACAATGTAACTTAATTATACCAATGAATGATAGAACCTCAACATTGTCTTGGAATTTTCCCTTACTAGGTAGCAAAGAAACCCCATGATAATCAAATTATTCCACCATGATTCGATGGAATATATATCAAATCCCTAAACCCATAAACCCAAACTAAAGATGAATGTAGGAGATGGAATAAATAGACTATCATGTGAATGGAAGTGCCTTATATTAGTAAAAAAAAAATTAAAAAACAACCCTTGATTAAGAGGGAAGAGAGGAAGGGGAAGATGCCTTCTAACTATATGTGCAAACAAAGAGAGAGATATGGGTCTGCCTCCTAAAAAAACCTAAGGCAAAAGAAATGTAATTTGCTTCTTATAGGGCCATTGGCTAGCCAATACATGACCATTGGCTAGTCGGTTATCATAAGAAATAATCCAGGACCATGGCTAGTAGGTTCCCAACCAGTAGCTAGATGGTGGTTTCATATTATAGCCACCATAGAGCCTAGCCTCCTTGGGATACCTATGATGCTCGATCGAGCCACCCCTCCACCCATTGGAGTTTAAACACCATCATAAATACCTTCCTGGAGTGGTTACAACATCAAGAATTAGATTCAAAGTCTTGGTTCAAAATTAATCCCATCCACTACTTGAAAGGTTCACATTTCCCTTGATTTTTAAAAGCTCGTATGGATAAGGTAATTAAGAACTCCCCACCATAGTAGATTTCATCCATGAAAATACTTGATTTTTATACAACCACATCATCCAACCTACATCGGTTGTTAAAATATATTCAAATGTACATGTTCCATCATTAAAATCTCAATATTCTCCTCAAGAAGAACTCGTAGCAAAAGAAACAAGGATGATCGATCCCAATACAATGCTCATAATTATCATAAAAATACCAATACAATGATCCACAACATCCATCCATACTGATACACCCATGTGCAATCATTCATTTGATTATCTGGCCTATGGTTCTCCCTAACATAGGAATTATCCCATAATACTATGTTTCAATCCATAGTGGTTATTACTGTCAGAATCCCCTATCCAATTATACCTCAAACATCCTCATGATGCACTCGGTGTAGTTTCCAAATTATCTTAGTTGTTTATATATGAAAACACTAGTTAATAGTTGTTATAATTATCATTACTGAAATCTAACTCAAATGGATAAAGCACCATTATCTAAGAACCATTTCAAAATTTTAATTTTTCGACAAAAAATCCACATCTAAAACCCAAACACACATTTCCGGTTAGAAATGACATACCCAAATGTTTTCTAGCTCACCACATGTAATTACACACTAAAGTGCTTATCATACCTTCTTTGGGTGGCCTGTCTAAAAAATGACCAGTTACACCTATCGACGTATTCCTATAATACTCGATATTGATGCGCCAACTCCTAGAAGCACCCTATTATTGTTCAAGTACACCCATAAAAGTATGTACCTAACTTATGATGTGGTTATGGGGTTAAATACTAAACTGGAAAAAACAAGTCATCATGCTCTGCCATATTGTGAGCACCGATGTACCTCTAACCCAATCAAACTCGAATCATCTAAACATATCCCAATCCTAAATCCAATGATTAGAATCCATCTAGTATCATACCTAAATTTATAATCCACATTCACTGAGGATTCCAATTAAAAATAGACCTATTTACTCAACAGTATCTCAATGCCAAAATGACTGTCCTATAATGACCTTGAATTTTATCATTGGAATTTACCTTCTTATAATTTTTTCATGTAAGTATAAATCATAAAAATGAAATAGAGAGACCAAAAAATATTATTATCATAAATTAATAAAGATATATTAGTCAAAAAATAAAACAATAAGAATTCCAAATATTTTAGTGGAATGATAAATAAGAAATAAGATAATCAGAATATGAAAATTTTGATATACATGATCAACCAGAATGACCGTGCTCACGAACAAAGTTATAGAAATAAAACATAACATTAATAAAAACATATTTATTCTGAAGATGAAAGTATATATATAAACATGATAAAATGTATATGTGAATGAATAATGAATGTAATAATAGGTATTCATAGTATATAGTGAAGCCATATGACCATTATAAATATGAATATTAGGAAGTGAAAACTAACTATTAGGAATAGTATTCCGACCATTAGTAATAGTAATCTAACCATTAAAATTGTAACTGCACTTATGAAAGTTAAAATTTAGGAATCCTATAAATGCAAATACGATATATTTGTATCATGGTACAAGTAAATAAATGTTTAAAAAATGGTAAATTAAGTTTGGGTATTTTTGAAAAAAACAAATATTTTATTTGGAATTTTATAATGAATATTGTTATTTAGAAGAAAATTTATTTTCATAAAATGATTTAATAAATTAATATAATGCTATATTATAATTATTTGACAATTTTATGAGACGATAAATAATTTTCAAAGGGTTATAAAATCTATTATAATATTAAAATCAGTATTTTTTAATCAAATTAGGATTTTATTTTAAAATTGAATTTATCATATATAGAAAATAATTTTCATAATATGATGTTAATTTTTTAAATAAAATCATTAAAAAAGGTTAGGGTGAATTTTTGGGATTTTTCTAAAATAGTTGAATCTTTGGTGAATAGTTATACTATTTAACATTTTAAGCCAAATACAAGAATTTTTTAGTCATGGATGATGTAAGAACCCATTAGTTAGAACTCACATACACTATTTACTTCATATAGTCACAATAATGAACTCTATTTATGGTCTTGATCCAAAATAATAAACTAATGAATATAGTAATAAAAAACACCCCTCCGTTCCCCATATAAATACCACACCTCACCACCCCTTATTCTTACACCTTCTAAGCATTGAATATTCCCAATATTCTGCCCAAATACCTCCCCAATACTCTTTATCAAATCCTAGTCTTTTTGGTCTTACCAAAAGTCCTATTCCATGTTCCTTAAGAAGGTTCTCTAAGAGATGATATTCAAGAGGTAAAATCCTCCTTCTCTCTCTTTTAAATTATTTATTTCTTATACTTTATCCTCACCCTATATCGAAAGTGAAAAGAAAAATCCAGTATCATATATATACTATAATTTAATATTTTTAATTTAATATCAATCATTAAACCCCTTCTCTCCTCTTTTGATTGTAAAAATGAAAACATCATCCTTAATGTGTCAGTTTACCACCTTCATGGAGGACGAGTTTTCCTGTTCCAATACCATTTTTATGGCTAGTAATTAAAGAATTATTATTGTTAAATATGATATTAATATATATATTATAAATCATTTCATGTTCTATAACCAATATATATTCATAATATTAAATAAAATAATACTATTTTGTGAGGGTTGTAAAAACCGTCAAAATAAACTAAACATTTTTAATAACATTTTATCAAATGAATCATCCTCATATAAGAAAATAAAATGGTATATAGGACCATTTAAATTTTATAAATTATATTAATACGATATCATTTCACTTCTATAGTTTTACTTCCATCTGACAATAATTCCATAATTATAATCAAGGGAACTGACCAGAAAACCATGAAATTAACACTCTAGAAACAATGAAATTGAACATTATTACCCCTTAAAATGGACATAAATTAACTTAATAAAATTATAATAAATAAAATATATTTTTAAAAGTTTATGAATTAAGTAATTAATGTATAAAAGTTTTTTCTCCAAGACATTAAGTGAAAGTCCAGAACACATTTGGACATAAGGTAAGAGATCTCTCTGAACCTCTATATTTCATTTAGGTTATACTTTATCTTTAATTGAATCACGTTACCTATAAACTATTCTTATGTACTAATTATATATTTTATATGTATGATCCAAACATATAAATATAGCTCAATACATCTTTCCTTGAAGGGGAAATACAAATTTTAAAAGTTTCTCTTCTCAATTCCTCCTGATAATCAAGTCTGATTAAAGGGAAATTATTCATTTCTTACCCATTTTCAAGTGCATTTCATAAAATGTTTTGAGACACTAATATTTTTATAAAATAAATTATTTTATAATGAAAAAATACCTTACTTAAATGAATGTTTTTTTAAAACATTTTTTCCTTTATCCTCTTTAAAGATTCTTTATTCTTTTCCCTAATACTGTACTAAAGTGACACACTTCCAAAGGTACATAACCACTATTTTTAAATTTTTTAACTTTAGTTGATCATAATTCATTACGATCTATGATTATTTTACATTATTAATGTCCATGTATTATTTAAATCCATTCTTTCATGAATACCATTATGATATTCCTTTTGTTTATGCCTTGTGGCATGATTACAAAAACCATTTATTTATATGGGTAACTCTATATTTCATTATTCATGTTCCAAACATATGAATGGACATGTTATGATGGGTTCTCCCATATTTTACTCTGATGCATTGGGTAATGTTTTGTCTCATGAGACATTATATATTGGATTAAGGAGTAAACCTAATCCATTATGGGACTTTGTCTACTATGTGATACCATCTTAAAAGTTAGCCTTGACTCATGTTTATGTCATGTTATGTGTTTCTTCCACATTTCCACATTTCCATGATCATATGATTCCATGTTTTTTATGATATACCTCAATATTTTTAATCATGTTCTATGATTATTATGTTATCCTATTATAAATTTGACTCATGTGATATGATTCTTTTCCATGATTATTCCCTTACTGAAATTTTTAGGTCACCCATTTTATATATGTATTCCCTAGGATATCCTATTCATATTTAGGTGATCAATGTAAGTTATGATCTGAGTATTTTTTATTAATAAAGATATATTTTATTCTATTTCCATGTTTTCAATTTTATGTACTCAGTCTTCCAAATACATTAGACTTTATAATCCTTTGTTTGAATTTTTTAGATGATTATAACTAAAATAATGTAATAATATGTGTAAAAGGATTGGGTTAATATAGTGGCATTAGATCATGGTCTAGGGGGATTAAGAAAATAATGTTATATTAAAAACCCTAGGGACTATTCTATCACCATGGATTTATTATATTGAAACCTAGAGAATTAAAAGTTAGGATATATTTTATATTTACGAGTTTATCCTTCTATATTAATATTTTCCTTTTTATATACTCATTAACTATATTTTAAATCCACCTTAATTTTATTTTATTTCTTTAGATAATGTTTGGAAATAAGAGAACCCGTGAAAACAACCAATGTGATAGGAAATGTAATGATTGCAACAACGATATGCTAAACCTAATGAGAATGGGAGATTATGAATTCATGATAGTAATAACTCAACTGGATCAAGTTAAGAATAATAACTTGAATCATGTTGAATTCCCTCCTTCTCCTAGTAAAGAGAAGGTTGTAGAATAATATTTTATATAATAAAGGCCTCGTATATTTAGTGTATCTTCTGATCCCGTCATCACAAAACAGTGGATTAAATCTATTGAGAAGATTTCATTCATCCTCCAATGCTCTAAAGAAGATAAAGTTGTTCTAGAGGTCTATCATTTTGATGGGGAAGTTGATCAGTGGTTGAAATTTATCAAAAACAAGAAGTATAAAGTGCATATTTATTCCATGTATTCAGAATGATTCATGAAAATATTTTTTAATAAATATTTTCCACAAAATCACCATCTCAAAATAGAAAGTTATTTCCTCAGATCAAAGTAAAATGAAGATGATTCTATTGGGTTGTATGATGAAGAATTTAAAAGGCTTGCACGATATGCCTTTGGATTCTTCATGAATACTGAAGACAAGGTTGAGTGCTTCTTTGGTGAATTAAAGCCTATTATATGAAAAATGTTTAATATTTGAGACTTTTACAATAATGAGAATATTTTATGTTGTACCCTTAAGGTTGATATGGATATTGGTGACTCTCAATGGTCCCATGGACCTAGAGATAAAAGTTTAAAATAGAGTTTAATATGGGAGGATCAATAGATAAATCCCATGGAGGCATGAAAATCCATCATACCATGTGTTAAATGTGTGGGAATAAGCCTCCTAAGAACTATCTAAAGGGAATCAAGAGATGATTCAAATGTGGAAAAGTGGGGTATTAGGATAGTAATTTCTCAAGGTATGTAAATAATCCCACAAATGCGGAAAAATAAAGGAAGCCTAAGATCAATACTCATCCTATATTATAGTGTTTCGACTCCAAGGAAAATAGGTATTATGCAAGTCAATACCCATATATAAGGGTTGTTGGAGATAATCAATGAAAACAAACTCAAAAATAGAAAGGAGGGACATATGATATCACTGCTACTAAGTTGGAGACCAATAATAATGTGGTGATAGGTATGTTGGTTATTCATTCAAGAATAAATAACATACTTGTTGATTCTGTTTCTTTGAATTATTTCACTTCTTGTAAGTTTATTAGGGATATTCAAACACCACCTCAAAATATAGAGGTTGAGTAATCCCTAAGAATATGAAATGAGAAAATTATTGCATCCAAAGTATATAATTCCTCCCAGATCAATATTCATTGATTTAACCTCCCAAAAAATCTCATCTTACTTACTTTTTTGGAGTTTGATGATATATTCGGAATGGATTGGATATCTTTATATAAATCCAACATCAACTGTTGGGAAAGGGATATCACTCTTCACATCCCGATGTATCCTCCAATTCAGTAAATGTGTAAGGAGGATGATGAATCTTTTTTAGAATCGTCACCTTAATTATGGATATTATTACCTTATGATCAATAATATCTAACTGAAATTATTTAGGACATTATTTTTTTCAAAGACTTTCCCATTGTGAGTGACTATACTAATGTGTTCCCTAAATAATTACTTGGTCTTCCTCTTGAATGATAGGTTGAGTTCTCAATTGAAATATTTTTAGGATATTTTCCTATATCAAAAACTGTTTACAGAATATCCACCACTATGTTGGAAGAACTAAAGAAGTAGTTACAAGAGAATTTGGACAAGAATTTCATACGCCCGAGTGCTTCACTGTGGGGTGATCTAGCCCTCTTTTTTAAGAATAAGGATGGATCAATGTTCTTATACATTTATTATCAAGATATCAAAAAAATCATGATAAATAACAATTATCCTATGACATAGATAGATGAATTGTTAAATCCACTATACTGGGAAAAGTATTTCTCTAAGGTGGACCTCCGGTTGGGATATAATCAATTAAAGGTAAAGAAGGAAGATATTCTAAATATTTCCTTTTGAACGAGGTATGGACACTATGAGTTCACTATGTTTCCCTTCAGACCAAAAAATTCCCAAAAAAATTTCATGGACTTTATGAGTAAATTCTTGATATATTAACTCAACAAATTTGTGATAGTATTTATTGATGATATTATAATATACTCCAAGAGTAAGGAGGATCATGAGGAGCATTTGAATACCGTGCTAAATAATTTTTGAAGGGAGAAACTATATGCAAAGTACATTAAATGAAAGTTCTAGATGGATTAAGTATCATTATTGGGGCATGTTATCACTAAAAAATGAATATTTGCAGACCATTATATGATAAAGGAAATCGAAGATAGGCCGAGTAAAATATTTTTAATGGAGATCTATAGTTTTCTCAATCCAATTGGTTGTTACCGATGATTTTTGAAGAACTTATCATGATTTTCAACCCCACTAACCAAGCTGAATTTAAAGGGAGTAAAGTTTTCCTAGATGTGGGATTGTGAATATTTCTTTAATGATTTGAAAAAATGCTTATAAGAAAACCAGTACTTACACTACCGATAAGTGGGAAAATATTTTTGGTATACAATGATGGTTCAAAGAAGGAATTAGGTTTTATACTGATTAAAAATGATAAAGTGAAAGACTACGCCTCAAGGAAGCTCAATCTTCATGAGAAAAACAATCCCACACATGATCTAGAGTTGGCGGCTATGATCTTTATGTTGAAAATATGGAGGCATTAGCTCTATTGGGAGAAGTATGATATATATACTGGTGAATAGAGCTTAAAATATATATTCACATAGAAGATGATTAATATGCACTAGCGAAGATGGTTAAATATCATCTAGGATTTTGACTACTAAATCTACTACAATCTTGGTAAAGGAAATAAATTGGTAGATTCTCTAAGTAGAAATTATCCTATAACTTTATTAGTGATGAGAATTGGGAAAGATCCAATATTATTAAACTTGTAAAAGATTTACATGGGAATAATATAGGAAGTAACATTATCATTCCTTTATAAAATGATTTCTCAACCATTCCATTCAAAGAAGATAAATGATGCTCAAATAGATGATGTAGAAATTTAGAATAAGGTGGAATCCACAAAAATGGGAAATCCTCATAATTTAAATTTTTTGAGGAAGGAGTCATAAGATATGGGTCACTAGTATCAAATCCTGATATAAATATGTGGATTGTTACTGATTCACATATCTCAATATTTTTTATACACATAGGGAGCACAAAGATGTATCAAGATATCTAAGAACACTATTAGTCAGACAATATAAAGAAAGAGATTTATAAATGTATATCAAAGTTCCTGGTATGTTAGCAAGTGAATGCTGAAAGGAAAAAGTATAAGGTTATGATTAAATGATTATAAGTACCTACATTGAAATATGATAAAATGACCATGGAATTTTTCAGTAGGCTTCCAAAGACATCCAGAGTAAATAATGCTATATGGGTTGTTGGGGATTATCTTACAAATACAACTCACTTCATTGAAATTTGATAAGACTTTCAACTTGACCAACTTGAACGGGTATACATCATAGTAGTGGTGACGATATATGGAGTACAATAATCGATTATATCTGATCAAGATTTGAGATTTAACTCCAAGTTCTGGAAAATTCTCCAATATTCTCTGAACAATGAGTTGAACTTCACTATATCTTATCATCCTCAATCTAATGACCAATATAACCAATCAATTCATACACTAGAAGTTATTTTGAGAGCATGCTGAATGGACTTAAAAGAGGAGAGGATCAATAGGTTCCACTGGTCAAGTTCTCTTAAAATAATATTTTCCAGTCAAGAATCCAAATGGATCCATATGAATTTCTTTATGGGAAAATATTTAGAACATCTAAATGCTTGGATGGAGTCAGGGAACATAATCTATTGGTACCTGTAATGGTCGAAAAAAATAAAGAAAAGGTGAAAACCATTAAGAAAAACATCATGACTGCCCAAATTTGATAGAATATCGAGGAATATAATCATTGAATAGACTTAGAGTTGGATGTTTGAGATATGTTATTCCTCCACATATCACCATGGAAGAGAGTCATGAGATTTTAGAATAAGGTAAATCTATGTCCTAGGTATATCAACCCCTTTGAGATTGTTGGTCACATTAGAGTAGTGGTATACCAACTAGGTCTTCCACCAACTATGGCTTAAGTACATGATATATTATATACATACCTCCCAATAAAGTATATACCATACCACTCACATGTACTGAATTAAAAGGTGATTCAACAAGAAAATGATCTCTCAAATGATAAGCATCCTATTAATATCTGGGACCGCACAGATAAATTTCTATTCAATAAGACTACTCACCTGGTCAAAGTATTATAGAGGAACCATAAATCTAAAAAGGCAACATGACAACCATAGATAGCCATGAAAGATAAATAAACACACATATTTTCAACTTAAGAAGTAAAATGAAAATATGAGGGTGAAATTTTATAATGGGGGAAGAATGTAATAACCCAGAATTTTATCATTGGAATTTTCATTCGTATAATTATGTCATGTAAGTATTGATAAAAAACATGAGATAGAGAAACCAAAAAATATTATTCTCATAAATGAAGAATGATATATTTTTCAGAAAAGAAACCAATAAGAATTCCAAATATTACTATGGGACAATAAATAGAAAATAATATAATTAGAATAAATTTTTTTTGATATGATCGATACACTAGAATGAACGCGCTCACGAACAAAGTTGTAGAAATAAATCATAATTTTTATAATAAAATATTCATTTTAAATATGGAATTATATGGATAAACAAGATATAAAGTATAATTTAATGAATAATTAATGTAATAAGATGGACTTATAGGATGTAGTAAACCCATATGACCATTATAAATTTGACTATTAGGAATAGTAATCTGAGCATTAAGAATGGGAATATTACTATTAGGAATATTAATCCTGTCATTAGAATAGTATCCTCATCTATGAAAGTTTAAAATAACATTAAGGTATATTATAAATGAAAATATGATATATTTATATCATGGAACAAGTAAATAAATGTTTTAAAAATGATAAATTATGTTTTTGAATTTTTTGTAAAACACAAATATTTTATTAGTAATTTTATAATAAATACAGTAATTTAAAATAAAATTTATTTTCATAAAATTATTTAAAAAATTAATATTACATCTTATTATAATGATTATATAAATTTATGATACCATAAATAATTTTTCAAAGGGTTATAAAATCGTTTATAATATTAAAATTAGTATTTTTCAATAAATGAGGGTTTTATTTAAAAATTTAATTTATCATAATTAGAAACCTATTTTCTTAAAATTAAGTCCATTTTTTAAATCTACATGTCAAAAAATGGTTAGGGTGATGTTTTTGTGATTTTTCTAAAATAGTTGAATTTTTAGTGAATAGTGAAATACAATAATTTACGATATTCAACATTTTAGGCCGAAGACGTCAATTTTTGAGTCATGGATGATGTAGAACCAATTAGTTTGAACTCACATGAACTAGTTACTATATAAAGTCATAATAATCAAAAATATTGATATTCTTGAACCATAATAACAAACTAATGAATATAACAATAAAAAACACCCCTCTCCCTCATTATAAATACCACCCCTCACCACCCCTTGTCCTCACACATTCTCTACTTTAGATCTTGCCAATATTCTAAAACATTACTCCCCAAGACTCTTACCCATGTCCTAGTCTTGATGGTATCACTAAAATACCAATTCCAAATTTCATGAGGAGGCTCTCAAGGAGTCGATATTTAAGAGGTAAAATCCTTTTTCTTTCTCTTTTAAATTATTTATTTCCTTTACTTTGTCATCAACCTTATCCAAAGTTACATGATAACTCTAGAATAAAATATATAATAGAATTTTTTTTATGTTAATATAATATCCATCATCAAACCCCTTATCTTCTCATTTTATTGTAAAAATGAAAACATCATCTGTAACATGTCAGTTCACCGCCTTTGTGGATGAAATGTTTTTGTTTCCCATTACTGAATTCAAGGCTGGTCATAAAACCATTATTATAATTAAATAAAATTTTATACTTATATTATAACTTATTTGATCTTATGAAACCAATATATAAACATAATATTAAATAAAATGATACTAGTTTGTGATGGTCGTAAAAACCTCCAAAATAAACTAAACATTTTTCATTAATGCTTTATCAAATTAATCAACCGTATATTAGAAAAAATTATATATGGATCCATTTACAATTATATAATTATATTAATACTATTAAATTCTAATTCATTATTTCTACTTCTATTTAACAAGAACTCCTATAATTATACTCAAGGGAACCTACTAGAAAACTATGAAACGAACACTCCCAAAACTAAAAAATTGAACATTATGACCAATAAAAATGTAATTAAATAAAATTAATAAAATTGTAATAAATAATATATATGTGTAAAAGGTTATGAATTAGGTAATTAATGGATGTAATTTAATTATCTAATACATTAAGTGTATGTTCAGAACATATTTAGACATAAGGTAAGAGATCTTTCTGAACCTCTATATTTAATTTGGGTAAAACTTTATCTCTCATTTCAACAAGTTACCTCTTAAATATTCTTATTAACTTCTCATATATTCTGTATATATGGTTCAAAAATTAAAATATAGCTTAATTCAGCTCTCTATTATGGGGAAATATATATTTTAAATGGTTCCCTTTTAAATTCCTCCGGATAACCATGCCCGATTAAAGGTAACTTCTTTATTTCTTACCCATTTTCAAGTACACTCCCTAAAATATTATAATCCACCAATATTTTTATAAAATCACTAACATGATAATGAAAAACTATCTTATTTCAATTCTATTTTTATGAAAATAATTATTCAGTTATCCTCTTTAAATACACTATTAATTTCTCTTAAACTATGTAAAAGTGGCACATTTCCAAAGTTACATAACCACTATTTTTATATGTTTTCAATTCAGTTAGACATTTTTTATCATGATATATGATAATTTACCACTATCAATTACCTAGTATAATTTAAATTCATTACTTTATGGATACCATTATGATAAACCTTTTGGTTATGCCTTATGTCATGATTATGAAACCCATTTCATTCTATGGTTTACCCTTATGTTTAATTCATCATATGGCATGCATATTTTTGAATATGTTATGATGGTTGTACTGAGATAGTTATCCAATAAATTGGATAATTTTTGGTCACATGAGATTTTATGTATGGGATTAAGGAGTAAACCTAATCTATTATGGGACTTTGTCAACTATGTGTAACTGTCTTAGCAGTCATCCTTGAATCATGTTTATGTCATGTTATGTGTTTCCACAAAATTCCTATATTTACATGATCATATTATTCCATGTTTTCTTATGATATTCCACAAAATTTTTAAACATTTTCCATAATTATTATGTTATCATTTTATTCCTTTGAATCATATGTTATGCTTCTTTTCCATGCTTATTCCCTTATGAGGATTTTTAGATCATCCCTTTTGCATATACATTCCACAGGTTACCCTATTTAGATTTAGGACCTCAAAGAAAGTTAGGATATCATTTTGGAATATTAATAATGTGATATTTTATTCCAGTTCCATGGTTACAATTTTATGTACCTAGTCTTCCAAAGACATTAGAATTTATGATCCTTGGTATATATTTGATGTTTAATTATGACTGAAAACATGTAATAACATGTATAGAACTATAGGGTATCTATATGTCCAATGTATGGTTTCATGCATCCATGATTCATCTAGTGAAAGGTTCTTATCTCAATGGGTGAGATTACACTCCCAACCATAGGAGTTTCCTTTTCATCATATTAATGGATCAAATTCTTGATCATCATAACTCACATCCCACCCCATTCTGAATATCAAGGATGGACATGGACAAGTTCTCACACTCTCGAGCATCATTCAAAACGTCAAAATCTACCTATCACTGGAAAATGTGAACATTATCCATGACATTCATTGGAAAAAAATTATAACCAGGCCCTCCACAAAAAATGGTCACTAGTGAACTCACCACCACATGACTTTATTCATGTCACTCCTCCTGATCGATATTCACAACATTTCCATCAAAACCCATTGGATGTCGGGTTGAACAAAGATGTTGATGAATCAAAAAATCAATAGGATCTTGGACTATTAGTCCCAAAAGAAATCCACTAATCCCCACTAGTCTTCGATCCAATCATGTCAATAACTGAATTGATAACTCAACTGGTTCCAGGCACAAATAGCCTGCATCACATAAATCTCCTTTAAACATAATGGGCACACTATCCCATACCACTTGATAACTAAAATCCTACCCATTCTCTCATGAGTCACAATGAATCCATACTAGGCTTATATTCCTAGTTTAATGGACAACCACTTCCATTTCCTATCAGTTTCACCCTATAAAATCATTCTAGATTCCCACATCAAAAAGGGGCATGTCATATCACCTATATCAAGGATCCCCACCCAAAACTGCTAATGATTCCCCTACTACAGATCAAATCTAACCAACTAGGATCACATTGGGAACTCCTATTTTGAATAAACCACTTTACTATAAAATGGTTACTCATATGAAAAACCACTAACCAATTCCATTACAAACCCATGAGCATCTACCCATGCTCCCAACATGTGAAAAATATGTTTCTATTAATAATAGGGTCAGGCACACAACTAGTCATATTCTATGAAACTAAATTTGATCATTACCCTCAAGGTGAATTCTCATGCACTAAAGTAATTAACATGATTGTTCCAAAACCCCTAATCACCTCTCGTGCATTAGTCTTAAACAAAATCCCATACCTGTGATTTCACTTTTAAATAAATTACAAGCCTAAGATAACCCCTCTCACAAATTTCATTTGATCATACTAGTCACCACTCATGGTGTCATCTAAGAACCTATCTCAAAAATCCCATAACATACATCATTCCAAAACACCCATCTATTGGTTCTCAATATAAAAAATGACATCACATGCAACCACTAGCTTGATAGGAATCGATTCTGACTGACCATCCTCATACGAGACTGATCCATGGAGAATAAAATCTTATCAATCGGGTTCTATATGAAACATTTTCATCCAATATGATCTATGAGATAAAACCAAATAATAATTTTCAGTTATATAGAATACTATTCCATGATATATGAGAAAATTACATATAGGTTGTTACTGGGACATTAAATAAATGAAACTTAATACTAACAACACATTAATGATTTCCTAGTATAGAACCAAGTTCCTTAGCAACCTATTAGGGTGAATCCACCTCCTATGCATACAACATATTCCATCTTCAAAAATAACCTCACTATAAATCCACATGACTGCCATCATAAGGAAATTAATGTTCCAATAATCTTGGTTGAGTAAAATTCTGTAGACTACATATATAGTAAAACATAATTTGCGAAGTTGTTGAAACTTTAAACAACTAGGAATTTGTCTTCTGTGATATAAATCACACAATATAAATCCCATATATGTCATTTAAACCCTATGTGTCTGATATGATGCATGATATGCCTCTTTCTTCCATGATCAAATAGCCAAATCCAAAACTGAACTCTTTTTGATGGTCCAAGAGACAAAAATACAATATAAATCATAATCGTGAATCCAAACACCATGTGTGTCACACAAGGTAAAATAGTATATAAAACCATAACATCACATAGAAAGAACAACTATACCATCCCTATATTCTTATAGTTTTTACTGGTGAAGGTGTTCATAATGTTGTATCCCATTATCCATCATAGGCTCCAACATATTTCTATAACTTTTGAATACCATATCCCAAATAGTAAGACAAATAAAATAAAAAAACCTATGATACCACTTTGTAACATCCTAACCTATCTTACTCAAAGTAGTAACTCGACCGATGGAACCATGTGATGTCAAGAATGCCTCCCCAAATGTCATAGGATTCCGACTAGTATCTAGGATCTATGGAGGTATTGTGGGTAAGTTATACACCCTTTATCCAAGGGTTTAATCATAAATATATAAAACAAACATCAAATGAATCTATAATAATTAGAGTACACATAAATAATAACTAAAATGAAACATGATATAATGAAATAAAATGTATCATACAAGCATAAAAACTCTCTGGAATACAATAACTGGTCTCCCACAGGGCCAATCACACACTCATGATAAAATAATAGAAAAATAAATGGATGAATAAAAGTATAGGAGGCTCCACTACAATTCTTGTGACTCACTTCATCTCAATATCCAATCTCAACTAAGCTTTCCAACTTGATTATGCGAAGCCTGACCCCAATAATCATCTATAATTATGCCTATAATACCATGTGAAAGCTGCTTGGGTACCTGAATGAAATTTAGACATGCATAGGGTGTGAGTATAAAAATAATTAGGGAACCAAAAACAGGGTTCTAATCTAACTAGAATATGTTATTATATATTCAAATTAAATTCTTAGAAAAAATAAAAAACTACTAAAAAACAACCCACAATAACTTCTTCGACCTAATTCTAGAATGTATTTGAGAACAACATGTGGATCATGCCAACCCATGTACTAAAAACCACACAATTTTTTATCCTTAATCCCATGACTCTGATTGACCATACCTTCTTCAACGAATGTCGAGGTCTATCTAAGAACATTACACATATCGTGTCAATATAGTAACATGTAGTTTCCAAATCCATTGCAACCAAACCCAATCCTCATGAATCATTGGACACATCATATGACAATCGAAACATCAAAGCTCAAAATCCATAGAAACTACAGCACCAAGCTCCATGTCTATGACATATCCAATGGTATACCAACTCCAAATCCATGGTATCCCAACCATATGTTTGGATCCAAATCCATGGTATCCCTAACCACATCCTCATGTCTCCGGGGACCCATCCCATGGAAGTCCAACATCTGAGATCTAAATCCATGGTTTCTCTAACATTGGGCTCTAAGTCCATGGAAACTCCAATAGTGTACCCATCTCTAAATATTTGAAACCCAACTGATAATAACACACATCCCCTATGATAGTATTTTTAGTTAGGTATTACATAAAGTACACTACCCCAAGGGTGTTTTACATATAAAAATAAAACCTCCCCAAGGGAATATACTGCGTCTCAACATAAAAGAAGAAGGTGTCGGGGTTGGATGAATGCCTAAAACTATAATCTCTATCATCCCAATGTACACCCTCTCACTAGAGTCAATATACCACAAGGTCGCCCACTAGGTTCCCCAATACCTTCCCATCTCACTCGATTCATAACCCATCTATCTAAAGAGGACACACCCCTTAGTAAGTTCATGGTCTCTGCAAGACATCATAGGCCTCCTGGGTAAGCCTTACTAATGTAAGTCTTGAGAGATGGATCAAGTCTTATATCCATGTCTAGGGTCACTCTAGGATATTTATCTCACCCACCTATCTCCAAATAGCATATGGACAGTCCTCATAGGCAAAATATGTATCAAGGCTCCTCACCTAGACTACTAGGGCTATCCATCTCAGGTTATGCCACACTCTATTGGAGGTTTCCAAGGTTCTGGATATCCTTATAGTCCTGGCATAGTCCATCGATAGTTTAGATGTCAAACTTGTGTGAAAGTTCTTCATTGGCCTTGGAACTTTACTCGTTTTATCCCTGACATTTTCATAGATTAAAAAATTTAAATTAAATTACAATTTAATTTAAATTAACTTAACAATTCAAATTAACCAGTTTATTTTTAATGAAATAGGTCATTTCCCTCAGTGGTAGAACTACACTTTACACACATCACAAAAAAAGTGAAATAATGCCATAGAGAAAGCATCAGGGACTACCAACCTCATTTTATAGCCTTTTCATTTATTTTCTAAACACGGGCACCTACTTCTAAGGCATGTACATGCCTCTCCAAGCCTGGTACAACATCTGAGCACCCGTATCATTCCATAAGTCTAATAATTAATTATACTCAAGTTTTAATTAATTAATTTAAAAAATAACAATTTAATCCCAACAATTATCAATGTTTTATAATATCTAAACCACTCAATAATCCCTTCAACGTCACCTTATTCTCATCCAACCAACCACTAAAGGTCTTCTTTATGCACCTCACATGAAACGAGTCAAAATAACTAGAAATTTTTTTTAGTTACATTTACAAATTAATTCAAATTTAAGGGGAAAAAACTAATTGATTAGGTTATGTGCCATACCTTAATCAATATAATGAACAACAACACCACGACGTTACATCTAGATATCCACTCACTAGGTAGAGTGAAATCCCCATGATAATTGTTTGATTCCACCATGATTTGGTGGAATCAACACCATATCCATAAAATAAAAAACTTAAATTAATGATGAACCAAGGAGAATGAATTTACAGACTAATAAAGTCCATAACATACCTTATATTTCTAGAAAACCACCTAACAAACCACCCATTGATCAAGGGAGAAGAGAAAAAGGAAGGGGAGGGTACTCTTGTCTATGAACACAAACAAAGTAGGAGAAAGGGGTCAAAATCATAAAAAATCTAAGGGGTAGAATTGAAATTCTTCCCCCTTAAAGTTTCACTGGCTGGCTAGTGGTCAGCCAACGACTAGTCGGTGGTTACAACCACCCTATATACCAACCACACAATGTTTCTTCTAACACTCTATCAAGCCTCATAATCACCAATTAAACCTAAAACCCCATACAAAATACTATTTTGAGGGGTTACAACCTTTAAAATTATAATTTAAATCCAAGTTCCAAATATGGAAAATCCACTAATTGGAATGTTCAAATTTATATTGAATTTAAAACTCTCATACAGACAAGGTAATTATATATGTTATTAATATTTTTCATCTAATGTGACACTTCTTTAGGTACTATATCCCCTAAAAATATTTACTAGTGATGGCTTTAAAAATATAAGGATCTATCCACCTAAGGTTTCTATAGTGGTACAACCTCAAAAGCATCCTAAAAACCATAAAACAAAATATTTAATAAATATTTTTCAAATGGTAGATCATTTAGTAACACATTATTAGGCCTTAATCACACTGATTCACAAGATATCTACTTAGTTAGATCTCCCTACAATGACTATGTAACGAATATTAAAACTAGATATAAAACAAACTTTTTGGCCACATACAATTCACACAAGGTTTTGTTCGACTTTACCTATGAAATATATTTAAACTATCATCATAAAACTTTCTTAATCTAGTCTTAAAGGGATAATTTAGATTTAAAACCCTTGAAAATCCAACAAAAACGACATTTTTTAAAAAAATTATTGTTAAAATGACTTTAAGAATATTTTTTTTAAAATAATACTTTTTGAAATTCATTTCACAATAAAAAGCATACAATTTTTTCAAAATAGTGAAAACTCTATGTATTTATGATACATGAATGCCTATATGGTACCTGAAGAATTCCTTTGTCTATAACTTAGGAGAAAATACCAAATAACTCCAATGAAAATCTATAAGGGGTTAAAAAACCTACTGATTTATCTACGCAACTTGGTAACTTATGGTTTTATATAAATAGCTCACCTAATCCTTTTTATAACTATATAATGAGTCCTAAAACAACCAATATTTACACCTAATGTCTAAAGAAACCAATTTGATACCATTGGTAACATCCCAACCTGATTCATCACTACTCAACCACACCGAGTAAAGATAAAATGTTATTTGGACTTAGGTGTCACCCCAATCAACAAAAGATAGAAATAAATGTCAAGGGATCAAGAGTTAATATGTGGTATGGGTGATGATTTTCACTCAAACTTAATATATTTCTCATGATAAAACTCTACCAAAATTTTAGCATGAGGTATCCATATATCAAACATACCTAACCCATAAAAAAGAATAATATGTCGAAAAAATATTAAATCTTATGTGTGATATAATTTTTTTAGAAACTTCAGATACTGCTAAAAAATCCAAAAAAAATTGAATCAAGTTTTTACATTCCAAATTAATAAAAAAATGTATAATTCTAAAATATGGAGCATCCAAATGATTCCTCCATGTCATAAAAAACTCTAAGAGACCACTAATCATAAAAAAGTACCTCTTTCTCCATTACTATATCACTATATCTACTACATATCAATAGTAAATAAGTATAAATTATATTTTCTTATATCATTCCACACACAATATATATATCCACTAAGGTGGGCCTCTATAGAGTGAATATAATACCCAATACAAAACCCCCAAGAATTCATGTACAACCAATGAATTTGAAGAACCATGTAATGTTTTCTTGAATTTTATAAAACATTCTAAATACAACGAAATTTAATAAATATAAATTAAATCATTTTATATTTAAATTATAAACAAGATTTCATCCAACCAACAACTAACCAAATGATATTACTGACACATTTTTCTGAAACCATTCCCCCCACACCCTTTCTATTATAAAAAACCCAAGGGATCCCTTTGACCATGAGTATCAACTAATGGGTACCACACACTCAATAGTATAATGGATACCCCAAAACTTCTTTATATTATTGATAAGTCTCCCCACCAAAGATGGTATTTCCACTATCCACTTAAAACATGGTGAGGTACCCACACCTATGTTGGAATTTTCAATATCATGTTTAATTCATCAACTGGATAATCTAATAATATAATATTTAACATCAATATAAATGAAACAAGATTTTTTTTAATAATATCACAATTACCAAATTACACTATAATTTTCCTAATTTTATTAGAATTCACACATTCATTCATAAATACGTTGGTTTAATTTTCACCAAATCTGCCATAAAAATATCCTTGTATTCTATAACCAATTATAAAATGCAATTAAATAATTTTAAAGATAAAAATTAATTTAATTTAAATCCAAAATTCAAGCTCATATGATTTTCCATAAGAAAGACTGTTTGAGAATCCACCTACATCAACCTAGTAACATAATGAAATTTTAATACCCTAAAATTCTATATGTATTTTCTTTGAAAGAAATTTAAAGTATTTGATAACAAACTTTACCGACAACCCTATGTCTAAATCAACTGTGATATAGCATACTGTTATAAATTCTCTGTAAAATTGGATGTATAAATAAGAATAACCACATTATGAAATATGTATATATATAAAGTGTTTATAGGGTGAAAATTTATAGATTAATTCATAATTATAAAGTCCCAAAAAATCAATATATTTTTTTAAACTTATTTGGGATTATTATGAGTCTGCAAAAATTAACAGTGATGGATTCTGAGGCCCGGTGTGCCCAAAAAGAAATTTTGAACTTTTTTATGGTACGTTCAGTAAACGTATAAATGAAATTTTCTATCTTTTGAAATGATGCTTGGAGTAAATATCTGAGGGCACCTTTGAATTCATAGCACCAGGATTCACATAAGGTATGTTTAACTTTGACCATAGTAGGTCAGGTGAAAAAGATAGTTTTACGTACTTTTTGAAGAATAATATAATAATATAAAAATGTTATTTTATTTTCTATCAACTATTGAGCAGTAGTGGTGGGGATACTGGATTGTCAAGCCATTTAATGGATTGAATCTTCTTTTTTGTAACCAAACCATTGAGAGTTAAGAGGTTTGTTAATTAAAACTCATTAATGAACATCATTAATCATACAATGTGTTAATATCTATTCCCCTTTATTTAAATTAAGCTTAGTCTTAGGCTTTTGATATGGAAGAGAGGAACCTCTAATGAAGTGATGCGACATCTTCCACCAATGAAGAACGAAGGCTTGGATGTCACTGTTGGTGGAATCAAACTAGAAATGATGAAAGATGAAGAATTCATAAAACATGGATTCTTATTCCACAATCGCGACGTATCCTCCGAATCTAAAGTAGGGGTTGTTATTAAATTCAAGTAATTTTTCATTTCAATTCCTCGTTCTTAAAAAGTATGATGAACACGGATCAACCAAAATGATTTGATCCACAATTCGCATTAAATTGTGGGTGGTTGTTTCGGATGTTTTGAATAGGTTTAGTTTATCTTTGGTGATTTAATTACTACCTGCTTGATATGATTCTTACACAGAGGGTGTAGGATAAACAAACAAGGCCCGAACCCTCTGCTGCTTCGGTTTTTTTCTCGTTCTTTGGGCACTGATTTTCAACTCGACGGAACACTGAATCCGAGAGCCACGTAGTGACAGTAGCAACCCGAGAGTCCCGTAGGCACATTGGGAAGGGAAAATGACCACTAGAACTCACCCAGTGGCCGGCGAAAGGCCCGCTGACTCGTTGATGCCGATGTCAGCCGACCACCGTGGCAGAAGGGTGGTGTGCTATCAAGCACTACGGATGAGGCCACAGATTTAAAGCCATGACAGAGGGGAGCCATGCCCCATGGGTCCCATTGAATGGAGGGTAGAGCCACGTGGCATCGTCGGTTGAAGATCCCGAATGTCTTTCCCGTTCGGGAAGAAGGGTGGCCACCTGGCTAGCGGACTGTGGCAGCCACCGGGCCGGGTCACCCGGCAGGCCGCACCAAGCCAAGGCGGGCTGAGCCGGTCTGCAGCCCCGCCCACATGGGCCAGCCCAGCCAGTTCGGGTCGGACCAGGAAAGGGTGGGTCGGTTCGGTCCGACCGGGTCGGACTGGACCCAGACCCTTTTCAGACCAGATACGCTTAAAAGGTTGTATCTCACAAACCAGACATCTGTTTGACGAAGAATTTGTGGAGTTGGAATCCTTGTTATGAGATGGTCCTTTTGAGATTTTACAACTGAGTTTTGTAGAATGTTGGAGTATGACCGGGTTGGATCAAACTCAAATCCAACCAGGCCCTCACTTCTAAAATGCTTATAACTCATATACTGGGCCTCCAATTGATGCATTGTTTGGAACGTTGATACCCTTACAACATGGTATTCCTTTAGGTTACTCCTTTGTGGAAAATCGTAGAAGTTGAGGCATGATTGATATCTTGAGGAGAAGATACTAAGGAACTCAAGCGCACAGAGTGCGGAGGATCCTATGGCTGACTGTCAATTGAAGAGCGACCCAGTGTGGATCAACTTCATATTGACCCTCTGTGGAATAACATTATAGAAACCCTTTTTGGATCATCCTCAAAGTGACCCTATGTGGATCAACATCATAGAGACGCTGTGTGAATAAGAATCATATTGACCCTCTGTAGATCAACATCATAGAGACCCTGTGTGGATCAATATTCTAGCGACCCTGTGTGAATCAGCAGTGCGTGACCCGATGAGGAACTGCCTTAGAGCGGCCCATCATTGATCAGAAACATACGACCTTGTGTGGATCAAAAATGGAACAACTTCTTCTTGGTTCAATTGTGGAAACTTTATAATGGAATAAAATGATGTAGTTTAAGACTAATCATATTTATTCGAGATCTAG
Organism: Viscum album; assembly: GCA_963277665.1. Classification (NCBI taxonomy): domain Eukaryota; kingdom Viridiplantae; phylum Streptophyta; class Magnoliopsida; order Santalales; family Viscaceae; genus Viscum; species Viscum album. The sequence goes on along the minus strand of OY728131.1, from coordinate 1,475,650,660 downwards.
AAGTTGTATACTTAGTTTGATCTGAGTCTCTTTTCTTTATGCTTTTGTGATTGATATCATGCTTTGAGTTTTCCTCTGTGTAATTATGGGAGGCCTTTAGGGGTCTTGGGGTCCCTACTGGGTATTTTTATACTCACCCCTGCACGGGCTTCGTCAGCACCTTGTTGTGACTTGTGCAGAAGACAAGCAGCTTGGATGAGACTTTAGGGAGCCAGGAGCAGGTGGTACACGGAGGTGACTAGTTAACATTGAGAGCTGTAATGATGAGATGTACCTACCCTTTAGGTAGGATCCATGGGGGATGATCTCAAGAGAAGTTTTCTATTGTAGTTATATCTTTTCAGTTCGCCTTATATTCCGGCCTCCTTTACTTTCATTATACACTTTTACTACTGCAGTTTTACTTCATGGTTTTCATCATGTCATGTTCCTGGTCTGTGTGTTTACAGGTTTAAAGGAAATACCTTCCCACATTCTAGGATATGCCTTTTCTATGCTAGTCACCAACCCATGGGCTATGAAAGGTGGGCTTGGTGTAGTCACGAAACAGGCCCAAAGGGATGGGTCATGAAAAGGTGGTATCAGATGAGTCGGTTCTACCAAAGAACTAGGACTCTGATATTTCCAATGTAGTAATAGTGTTAAGTGTTTGAGTGTGGTTTTTAGTTCGGGGAGTCTAGCGTTGGTGTGGCCACCAATGTATCCACACACTAGGACCCTGAATTCTGATTTCCAACTCAGTGCATGAAAACACTGATTGTGTGTGTTTTGGAATTGTTTTACTCATGATCTATTTGAGTCAGCTCACCAGGTATAACTTATTGAATGTGGAACGCCTATTTCTTTTCAAGATTTAACCACATAGAAAACCAGCCAGGAATCAATATAGAGTTCATGATGACTTCCCACCAAGCGATGAGGTTTCAGTGCAAGGCCCTCTTTCAGCGATAGCACCTTTAGGTGGTGTAACAGCAACACTACTACATGTTGGGAAGTAGTTGCTAACATCCCCAATAGAAGACAGTGCACTCCGACTAACTGCATTTCATGAGTTCCAGTGACAGAGGTCTCTAAGGTTTTGAGGCATGATAGATCCCCAGGTAGCTAAGGATTGGCTGGAGGCTGTGGGTAGAGTTTTCTGCGTAGTTGGGACACCAGTAGAGGAGATGGTGATCCTACCTGCTAGCCTCTTTCATGGAATATTAGGAAGATGTTTGAGCCTGATGTTCTATTTACACGATGTGGAGACCCTCACCTAGATAGACATCAAGATCCTCTTCAGGGCAGAGTTTTTTTTAGCGATGCTATTCTCTGTGCATATTCACGAGTTTCTACACTTACAACAGGGTAGCCTGATAGTAGCCCCGTACTCAGCGAGATTCACTAAACTCTCATGCTACTCCCCTGACATAGTACGAGACCCTTTCTTCAGGGCTTGAACCTTTGAGCAGGGTCTCTTGTGGGAGATCAGGGCATTGATGATATCACTAAATATCCCAACACATGTTGGAGTACTCGAGTGAACATTATTAGTGGAGAGATTCTTAGCTGAGGAGACACCGGTGGTGAGAGTCACCACCAGACGATAGGTAGATGAGTCATCTGTAGTAGGCAGTAGGTAGATGGCATAGAGGTCTAAGCGTGTAGGACCTTCCAAAGGACAACCCCAGGATTCAAGGTTAGAGGTGTGGAGCTCACAAGGTAGAGCAGGACAGTAAAGGAAAATATTGTGCTTCATGTGCGGCGGGCAGAGCCACATGGTTCACCACTGCCTGACCCACCATACGGATGATTAGTATATGGTCAAGGGACCATCGAGGTAGAGGTAGATATTTGAGCGAGGAGGTCCGCAAGGCAGAGAACATAGCATATGAGCAGGCCATGCAGTAGGTGGTGGGTGATGATTTGAGGTTCTACCACCACCACCTCCATGTGGTCCACCCTGACCTCAGGGAGCAGGCGGATGTTGATGAGCAAAACTTTAGGAAACTGAGGCCTACGACCACGGTGCCCCAGAAATGATTTGAGGTACGATCCGTGTCTTCTCCAACCCAGATGCAGTTATTATAGAGATAGGTTCTAGTCACTATTTCATTGCCATGACTCTCGTTCGGAGCTCGGAGATTCTGGTAGATCCATTGGCTCAATCATTACAATTAGAGACTCTTACAGAATAGGATTTCATGATTACACACTGGTGCCGGTAGTGTGAGCTTCCTCTAAGAGGATGAGATATTTGGTTGGGATCTCCTTGTAGCAGCGTCGAATCCTTACGATGTCATCTTGGGTATGGACTGGTTATCCACAGTCAATGCTCAGATTGATTGTTTTAGGTTAAATGTGTGGTGTTTCTATGAGGATGGGATCAGGTTTTCCTTCACCGGCTAGAAGGAAACCTTTTTATCATAGGAAAAACTTTATCAGAGGAGGTTGTAGACGATCACACATCAATTGGCTAACCTTACCCTCAGAGTAGTTAACGTGAAGAGTCTGAGTTACCCTGTAGTGGTGGACCAGTATGCTGATGTCTCTCCAGATGATGTTATAGAACTATCTCCTCACAGAGACATAGACTTATATATTGAACTGTACCTCAGGATGACACTGATATCTACACAAGCATATTGGATGGCTCCCGTGGAGCTTTGTGAGTTGCGGGTATATTTGGAGGACTTGCAGAGGAAGGGGTTCATAAGGCCCAGTGATTCTCTATGGGATTCCATGATTTTGTTCACCAATAAGGAAGATGGGAGTCTGAGGATTTATGTGGACTATCGATGCTTGATTGAGGTGACCGTGAAGAATAAGTATCCTTTACCGAGGATTGATGATCTCTTCAACTAGATGAAGGGAGCATAATGGTTTTCGAAGATAGACCTCAGATCAGGCTATCATCAGCTCATGGTATGTGATGAGGAAATACTGAAGATGGCCCTTAAATGCCGGTATGGACACTATGAGTTCTTAGTGATGCCTTTCAGAATGACCAATTCATTAGAAGTGTTCACGGGACTCATGAAAAATATCTTCTAGCCATACCTCGATCGATTCGTGATGGTCTTCATTGATGACATCTTGATATACTAGACGTCTGAGGAGGATCATGCCACACACCTACAAATATATCTGCATACACTCTGAGAGCGCTAGATTTATGGAAATCCCTCGAAATTATAGTTCTGGATACATGAAGTGCACTTACTGGGGCACATTATCTCGGATGATGGAGTTGTAGTGGATCCAGTGAAGATAGAGGCAATGCTTTCTTGGGAGCCACCCAGGAGTGTAAACGAGGTGAAGAGTTTTCTAGGATTGGTTGGGTACTACTAAAGATTCATACCAAACTTTTCTAGAGTTGAAACACCCTTTTTAGCTTTTACAGAGAAGGGAAAACCCTTCATGTGGACGAAGAGATGCCAGTATAGTTTTCAGAAGCAGAGGCAGAGGCAAACAAGTGCTCCCATCTTGAGGCTACCAGAGGAGGGTGTTGGGTATGTAGTCTACTGCAACACATCAAGGACTAGAATAGAAAGTGTACTGATATAGGAGAGAGTGGTGATCACCTATGAATCATGGCAGCTGAGACAACACGAGTAGAACTACACTACCCATGACCTGGAGTTAGCAGCAGTGGTCTTCACCTTGAAGATGTGGCGACACAACCTGATGGGAGAACATTTTATAGTCTACTCTGATCACAAGAGTCTCAAGTATATATTCTCATAGAAGGTCATGAACCCTAGATAACGACATTGATTAGAGTTCCTCTAGTACAATGACATTGAGATAGTCTACACACCTGGGAAGGGGAACGTATTAGCAGATGCACTCAGTAGTAGGTCTGATCTACAGTTTCTAAGTGAGGCAACATAGCAGCTAGCTGTGTTGTAGTTATCCTTATTGGATAGTGATGGAGAAGCTTACCTCTAGTATATGATATTTACTCCCCCACTCCTTCAGCGAGTTAGGGAGGCACAACTTGGGGATGTGAAATGCGAGGTCCGAAATTCTTAGATATCCTCAGGATAGGCTTCTGATAGATTTTCAGAAGGCGAGGTTCACATTATCTTCTTTAGAGGACACACTATGGTACCAATGAAACTACAAGATAAGGCGTTGAATGATTTCCATAAATCTTCTTTGGTTTTATATCCTGGTGTCAAAAAGATGTACTATGACCTCTGGCGTCAGTACTGGTTTCTAGGGACGAAGAAAGCGGTGGTGGAGTTCATCTCATGATGCCTCACTTTTTAGCAAGTGAAGGTTGAGCATCAGGTACCAGTAGGATTAGTGAAGCCACTTGAGGTACTTGAGTGTTAGTGGAATGGTATATCCATGGACCTTGAAACAGGGATACCACACACATCTAGGGGCCATGATTCCATTTAGGTGATCGTTGACTGACTCACCAAGTCGACCCACTTCCTACCCATCTGAGATAAGGGATCAATAATGATCTTGAGATGCCTCTACGTACAATAGATTTTACGACTTCATGGGGTTCCATTGATGATCGTCTCAGATCATGATGCTCATTTTACATCCCGATTGTGGAAGGTATTACAAGTGGTGTTTAGGACTCAACTACGTTTGAGCACCGCCTTCCATCCTAAGACAGATGGTCAGACGGAGTATACCATTCAGACACTTGGGGACATGCTTCATGCTTGTGTCCTTCATTTTGGCTTCAGTTGGGAGGACCAGCTACCCCTGGTGACATTTTCTTAAAATAACAATTATCACTCCACCATCAGTATGGATCCGTTTGAGGCCCTATATGGGCGATAATGATGGTGACCACTATGTTGGACAGACCCAGGGGAGTCGGCAATTATGGGTCCAGAGTTGGTACATGCTACCACATAGAAGGTACAGATTATCCAAGAGAGGATGAAGACTACACATAGATGGTAGAAGTCTTATGATGACAGGATATGGAGAACCTTAGAGTTTGTGGAGGGAGACCATGTCTTCCTATGGGTCACACCCTGACGAGGAATACAGAGGTTGGCTATGGTGATAATATATCTTTGATGTTCATCAAACCATTCCAGATCCTTAAAAGAGTAGGCAAGATGGCATACCATCTAGCTCTTCACCTATAGATGCATCAGGTTCATAATGTTTTCCATGTGTCATAGCTGAGGAGGTACATGCATGATCCATCCCACGTTATTGACTAGGGCGATCTGGACATTGACGATGGAGTGATGTTTGCGGAGTTCCTAGTGGAGATAGAGGATTGAAAAGAGAAGGTCCTTTGTGGGCAGTCGATTCCTCTAATGTGAGTTTTTTAGAAGCACTTGAATCTCTAGGAGAGCACATGGGAGCGAGAGGATCAAATACATGCTCAGTAGCCCAATTTGTTCCCCTAGTTTTGTTTTAGCTTTAGGGGATTAAAATCCATATGGAGGGGAAATTTTTAAGAGTCTTAAATTCAATATAATTTTGTTAAATTATTTGGGATTATTACGAGTCTGTGAAAATTGATGGTTCTTGATTCCGAGGTCCGGTGTGCCCGGGATGGAATTTTGAACTTTTTTAAGGTACGCTCAGTAGTCATGCGAGAAACATTTTCTATCTTTTGAAGTGGTTCTCAGATTAAAAAACTGATAGCACCATTGAATTCACAGCACACAGAATCACTTAAAAGAGGTTTAACGTTGACCACAATAGGTTTGGTGAAAATGTTAATTTTATAGACATTTTGAAGAATAATAAAATAACATAAAAATGTTATTTTATTTTTCTATCAACTGTTGAGTGGAAGTGGAGGGACTGCAAGATTGTGAATCCATTTAATGGATCGACTCTTATTTTTTTAACCACACCATTGAGTGTTAAGAGGTTAATTAATTAAAACTCATTAATGAACCTCATTAATCATACAATGCATTAATCTCCCTTCCCCTCTATTTAAATGAAGCTTGGGCTTAGGTTTTTTGATACAGAAGAGAGGAACCTATGACGAAGTGCCACAACATCTTCCACCAATGAATAATGGAGGCTTGGAAAACAACATTAGAGGAATAAAACTGGAAACGATGAACGCGGATGACTTCATCAAACATGGATTCTTCTTCCTCAACCGCAACATCTTCTCTGAATCTGAGGTAGGGGTTGTTATTAAATTCAATTAATTTTTCATTTCAATACCTCATTCTTGAAAAGCATGATGAACACAGATTAACCAAAATGAGTTTATCTATAATTCATATGAATTTGGAGGTGGTTGTTGCGAAAGTTTTGAATAGTTTTAGTTTATCATTGATGATTTAATTACTACCTGCTTGATATGATGATAATGTGTAGGGAACGGGAAAAATGAGCAAGGCCCGAACCCTCCACCGCTTCAGTTTTTGTTTCATTCTTTAGGGACAGATTTTCAACTTGACAGAATCCTAAATCTGGGAGCCACGCAGTGATAACAATAACTTGGGAGTCCCGTAGGCATGTTCAGAAGGGAAAAAGGACCACTGAAGCTCACCCAGTGGCCCGTGTAAGTCTGCCAGCATGGTACCGACGCGGTGGTGGCGGTCGTCCGTTTCTGGCCACAGAGGAGAGGTTGCGCTCGAAGGCGTCGAGGTGGACAATGGGGCGGCCGGTGTCGGCCGACCATGGTTGAAATAGGGTGGAACGCTGTCACACACCACAGATGGAGGCTGCAACATCGATGTCGTAGTGGAGGGGACCCATGCCCTGCAGGTCATGATGACAGGAGGGCTGCGCCACATGGTGTCGCCGGTTTAAGAGCCCGAATGTCTTTGTTGTTCGGGAAGGAGGGTGGCCACCCGACTGACGGACCGTGCTGGCCACCGGGCTGGGTCACCCGGCGGGCTGTGCCCCGCCAAGTCAAGCTGAGCCAGTCCGTGGCCTAGTCCACTCGGGCCGACCCAACCAGTTTGGGCTGGGCAAAGTCAGACCTGGGTCAGACCCGGACCGGGTCAGACTGAACCCGGACCCTTTTTGGCCCAGATACGCTTAAAAGGCTGTATCTCACAAACTAGACGTCCATTTGATGAACTGTCTACAATGCTAAAATCCTTGGAACCAAAAAACCCTTTTGAGATACACCACCTGATTTTTGGAGAATGTTTAAGTACAACCAGGTTGGATCAAAATCGAATCAAACTGGGCCCTTAGAACTAAAATGCTTATAACTCACAGACCGGGCGTCCGATTGATGCGCCGTCTGTCTCATTGGGACCCTTACGACATGGAGGTCCTTTGGGTTACTCCTTTGTGGAACATCGTGGAAGGTGATACACGAAATATATATTGAGGATAATATAATATGGAAGTCAAGAACACTATGTGTGGAGGATCCTATGGCTGGCTATCAATTGAAGAGCGACCCCATGTGGATTGACATCATAATGACCCCGTGTGGATCAGAATCATAGCGACCCTATCTAGATAAACCGCAAAGAAACCCTGTGTGGATCAGCATCATAGAGACCATGTGTGGATCAACATCATTGTGACCATGTGTGGATCAATATCATATCAACCCTATGTGGATCAGTATTCTAGAGACCCTATTCGGATCAGTAGTGCACGACCAGATGAGGACTATACTTAGAGTGACCCATCATGGATCAACAATATACAAACCTGTGTGGATCGACAATGAAAAAACTTCTTTGTGGTTCACTTTTGGAAACTTCATAGTGGAATAAAATGATGTAGCTTAAGACTAATAATCTTTATTCTTGATCTTTGAGTTGTATACCTAGTTTGAGCTGAGTCTTTTTACTTTGTGCTGTGTAATTGAGATCATTATTTGCATTTTACTTTGTGGAACTCTGGGAGACCTTTAGGGGTCTCAGGGTCCTTACTGGGTATTGTTATACTCACCCCTACATGGGATACACACATAACTTGTTTTGTCTTGTGAAGATGATGATCAGCGTAGCTGAGACTTTAGGGATCCAGGACTAGATCGTACGTGGAGGTGACTGGTTGACATGGAGAGATACAAAGATGTGATGTACCTACCCTTCTGGTAGGATCCTTGGTGGATGAGATGTACCTACCCTTCAGGAGCTATTTTTTATTGTAGTTATATCTTTTCATTTGGGATTTTGTTTCATCCTCATTTAATTTCATTACACACATTTAATACTCTAGTTTTACTTCGTGGTTTGCATCTTGTCGTGTTCTTGGTCTGTATGTTTACAGGTTTAAAGGCAATGCCTTCCCACTTTCTAGGATATGCCTTTCCGGTGCTAGTCGCCAACCCCTAGCCTTTGGATGGTGGGCTTGGGGTAGTCATGGCATGGGCCCCGGGGGATGGGTTGTGAGAATAATAAATATGTACTCAATTTTATAGTAAAGTCATTTTATGCATTAAAAGTATGTTCTCTTAAAAAAAGGGTTTTATTTCATTTTCTGCACAAGTATTACAATTTTTTTCACATTTAGAAATTGTATTTTATAAAAATAATATCATTTTTGAAATTGGTATATTAAAATTATCTCATGGTGAAATTTTGGGATTTTTCTATAAATATTCATTTTTTAGTGAATAGTAAAAAGTACCGATTTTATAGAAAACTATCCTCTCCACTCAAGTATTTACTAGGTCATATTTTGTTTTTAATTGATCTTAAAATGTTATTAGTTTTTTATTAAAAATAATCCAATTAATTTCATTGTAATCAATATTATTCTTAATTTTGGAATAGGAAGATTTTTGCACTCAAAAGTCATTTTTCTAGAAAACCACTTTTTGACGCATTTTGTGAGTTTATTTTAAAATTAATTTCTTCCAGTTATATTAATTAAATTTGATTAAATGGATTCCATATTTTAAATCATAATTTCAAAAAAATTTAATGAGGAAACTTTCATTTTTCTTCATAATGAATAATAAACATAGTAAAAATTTGTTACCACAATTAAGGTTAAAACTGGTTACCAAGGGATAAACTAAGAGATAAGTGTGATATTTCCATATAAACTTGTATAAATCCCATTTTTTGGACTTATTTCAATGTTATAGTATCTTACCATTGAATAATTGTCTATTTAGAAGATTTTTTCTTGTAGAATAAATTATTTATACCCTATATTACTTTACGTTTGAATCATTGTCCATTAGGAAGCATTTTTCTTAAATAATAAATTATTATATGTTAATATTTTAAGAAATTCTAAGCTTTTCCTCTCCCCCACTTAAAAAAGTAAACCCCTAATCTCTATTATTCACACATCAAGATACACTTAGATCATCCAATACATGAAAAAATCCTTTCTTAACATCCCTCCCCATGTAATATAGGTCCTTGTTTGACCATAATAACACCCTTTCAAGGAATAAGGTGTCAGCTAAAGGATTGTTTTCAATGAAGAAGTATAAATCTTAATCGAGTGGCTTCAATTTTATTTATTCTTCCACTTTTTATAAACCTATTGTATCCATCATAAAAATATGAATCTAGTAACATTAATAAAATGATATTTTGTTATGATGATTGTGTAACATTTTTCCACCTATTTTCCAACAAATGGTAAATTAAAGTATCGCTCGTGTGTAAGTGTGGACTACCACCTCCATACACTGATATACATTATTTCCCATCACCACCTCACATGGATGTTTATAATTATGGATTTACTATATATAAATTATATTTAAAATTTTATATGATTCTATAAAAACAAAATATTATTTATGTTTTTTTTCTTTATTTTTGTTCTAAAATGAAAACAACATTCATACGTACGTAAAGACTCCCATCACCATGAATGGTGTTATTAATTTTTCTTTTTTCTACATTTTATAGATGGTTATAAATATTTATATAATGAATACATATAATATTTAAATCATTATTAATATTACATAGATAATTGAATCATGCTCAAAGTTCAATGAAAAGAACTTCTGAACGAAAACTTTCTTGAAAAATGAAATTGTTAATACCCAAAATTGATGATTTTAATAAGAAATTATTAATAAATAGGTGTTCCGATGTCATAATTGTATCATATATTATATTTTAATTATGTACATGATTGTTTTATCTAATTATAATAAATTTAAATTTATTATACATGAGGCTATAACACTTATGAATACTATCAAACTTGAGTTAAGGGTTTTATGACACAATCTCATTTTTACTAGGATTGTTTATGCTTAAATTTATGCTGATGAATTTACATGATCTATATCTCCATAATCTTTTTCCTTTTTGTATACTTTAGTTAATTTTATATATTAAATGTTTTCATTTTATTTTAAACTCTAATTACTCAAGATATTGAATGATTTTTTATAGCGAAAACTTACTTTATTTCCCTCTTTATTCAGGAGTTATTTCTTCCATGCCATAATTTTATTTAAATTTTTTTCAGGAATGTTTTAATATCCCTCTTTAATTTTTAAAGTCATTTTTATCCTTGTTTTAATTTCTATGAAATTATTTATAGGGAATCTTCTTGTCATTTTCTGAATGAGGTATTTTTGACTTTTTATACTAAAATTATGAATGTAATATTTGGTTAACATTTACTATACAAAAAACTACTCCCACCATTATGAACGATCCTTCCATTGAATATCACTTTATAATTTTCCATATTTACTTTCAAATAATTTTTTTTCTTAATATTTTTGAAATTTTTATATATTAAATAAGTTATTTTCAAAATAAAAAGATTATTTTATTCAAGAAACATTCCAATGATATTTTAAATTATTTTTTCATATATAATAATATCCATTGATGTTACTTATGCTTCTATGAGGATATTATTCTATGATAAAATATAGATTCTTTATCTAGATGTTTTATTTTCATTAAGATGAAATATGGATGAAATCCACTTTCTTTTCCATGGGCTAAGTTATGATGAATGTTTTTATGATCTTGTGGAATATATATGTATGGATTATGAATATGTGACAGGTAGGACCAGAATTATATATCCCTTTAACGAATTGGGTAATGTTTAATGTTTAATGAGATAATTGTGTATATGGGTGGTTACCCTATGTCTAAAATAGGGTACACAGGAGGTCATCCCAAGCCCAAAAGTGTGTACATGAGGGGGGGGATCCCAATCCCAAAAAGGGTAAACAGATGGTCATCTAAAGCCCAAATTAGGTACACATGTGGTTAACTTAAGCCTACCATGTGAAGAATGTCTTAGTGGGTATCCTTGAAATAACATTTATATGATTATGATTATTCCACACTTTATTATACTATTTTAGTACATGAACTTATTCCATTGTTATGCTCCCATGATTCATGTTCTATATTTCTTTTATGATTCATGTATTATGATATATAAATATTTATTAAATAACTCATGCTTATGATATATGATTTAATATGTATTGTTTTAAAATATTAGTCCCATGTTTTCATACACTTATGCTCATGTTATTCTTAAATGATCATTGATATCTACCTTGTTTACACTTACTAAGAATGTGATATCACCATAGAAAACACCTCCAATAGATAGTCTAATGAACTCAACATCATCTCATCCATCATGCAATACAAGGTCTTGAAATTCCATTGACCAATCTGAAGGAATTACACACTAAAAAACATAGATTACTCTCTATAAAAATCATAAAATGTAACTCACCAACTAAATCATCCTAAAATATCCTACATTGAATAAAACCATTCCATTCCATGTATGATATTGTATGACTAATCCATAGATATAAAAAATATCCCCAATATTGATTTTTTAATAGAATAATCTATCAATCTCTAAACACATTATAAAATCTAGGTTGAACACAAAATGAAGTTGTTAATACCAAGGGAATGAGAATCCTCTCAAACCCAAGTCCCAAATCATGGACTATAGTTGGTGAAATGACGAATTGTGTTACACCTGAATCAAACTACTTATACAACCAAGTAGATTAAATAAAGACAATACCTTATATAAAGTCTGGATCACCTGATGATGGAATAATTAAGGCATGGATATAACCAAAACCTACTCCATGACCTGTAAGACCATGATTGAATCCACCTCCATGACTGCATTATTCTCTCTATCCACGAGGGTGAGATGTATCATGAGGCTAGCATCTTCCTTCCTTCTCCCCTTTTTTCTAATCAACAGCTAGACCACCTTACTTTTGATATTATATTATAAAAAAATACTATAATTACAAATCCAAAATGGGACTCTATATCCATTATTACCACCAAGGAAGTTAGGTAACTCATTCATTATATAGTCACAATCTCCACATGTAAAATAAACCATGCCATGATCCACTAGTAGGGATTTTATGACTGTTTCCCCAAGTGAAATGGTATAAAGAAGAAAAAATCATCTCCCTAATATTTAAAAAATTTTCTAACAAGGAAATAGGGAACCTATATCCACAAATTCTCTTTATGGAGAGTTTTGAAGACTCCTTTCACACATCTATATGGTCTTATATGACACCCTTTCAATAATCTATACCATCTCCAGCACTTCAAGATATACTACAACATGAACAAGGTGACCTGATGTATTTTATTTGGATGAAAATACTACAAGAAATTCCTTTACCTAGCCTCCTCATTAGGTAAGAGGTCAAAATAATAAATATATTAGTTCTTATAATGAATACTAATATTTCCATAATAGAATTTTCCTAAAGGAGTGTTAAAATATAATTCACTATAGGTCACCTTCCCGTTTGATGAAAGAAACTTGGCTTGAAATTGATCACAAAACTTCCCCTGAAAAAAAATTAATCCTCGATATCACACAAAATCAAAAACCATTATTATTGAGCTTCCCATTACAACATTTTAATAGTCAATGAGACTCATTGATCCCTAAGAGCATGGATCATACTGATGGAAATAACTTACTCTAGAAAATACACAATATATTGATCTAAAATTGATTCCTCATTATTCTATAGGACATGGTACTGACACTTTCAAAGCTTATTCCTATAAGAACCATCATGGTCAGCTTTAACTGTTTGGTATTTTTCTAGAATATCTTGCAGAACATTGTCGATGTGAACCTGATGGGGATGTCAAATTGGATTATCTATTTTAAAATAGAAAAAATAAGGACTCCTAGACACAAAATATAGATCATTCAATGTTAAGCAATTATGGTTCATCATAATTACCATAGTCTACCCAATTCAACCATAAGTGCATATAATCATGATGCATGATATTAACATATGACTCTATCTAAAAATTAGAATCACTATAATTATAACATTAAATATACCTAAGGTCCTTGTGTAAGATCATAGGGGGCCTTAAAATATCACGTCCTTTCTTGTTACCCTTTATTAAATCACAATCTAAGTTTAACTAGTACTATTTCCATACCACCTCAAGTAATCCTCACTAGTGAGTATCTCAAATCTACATCCTTTCTTTCAAGCATAATATTTGATAACACTATCTCACATACCCCACTCTATTATTACTCTTCTTATATTGATGGTGAAGAGAGGGAGAAACCATCAAAGCTCATATCTAATAGGAAATTTGTAAGTGACTAACACTAAGGGTATAGAATACATACAAACGGGAGGCATTACCCTCAATTTATAAATTTTAGGATAAGAGAAAAAAACGAGATCTACCAATAAACTAAAAATAAAAAATAAATATATAAAACCAATACATTAATGTTATGCTATACATGTTGGAATAACTAAAAATAGAAAAATTGAATCCTAGGTAGGGACCATGAGACTCTAACTCCTGAAAAACACCATGAGTAGTAGAGACTTACTTGATTTACAAACAACTTATAAGGACCTAAATTAAAATTTATAAATAAATATATATGATATATATATAGGGATATCTTATTAGTTTTCTAATTAAGATCCTCCTAGGAACCTCTTGTAAAAAATTTGAAAGGTACATACAAAAGATCCATGAATAAAAATTGAAACCAACTCATCACCTAAGTACGTATAACTATATCCCATCCTCACTAAGAATTAATCACTATGTAATGAATTGAAATAGGTATCATAATATAAATATTAAATTTTGGTGAAAGGTACTTGACATACACTTCACCACAAGTTTTTCACTCTCACACCCAAAATCCAAATGTCATGTGATATAATCACTTCCATAATCCATCTTGTACACCAAGAAATAATGTCACAAACATATAAACATCTCATTATACAACCTCTAAACACATGTATCTATCACACCCATAACCAATAGTATGTTAATAATCCATTACAACCTATGTATCTTTCCTTACACCTCATGAAATTATATCCCATGCATGTACACTGGTAGGAAACTATAATCACTACGTCCAAATAAAAGTATATTATATAACATTAAGCCACTCTATCCCAAACATATAAGTATCATAAAATGATGAGCCATTATAGACTTCATAGAAATGTACCTAATACCTAAATCTATCCCAAACAAAGATATACAAACACAGTAAGATACAACTGAAGAGAGGGCAGGGAAGTGTGAGAATTCAATCATCTGTTCCCCCACTAACATGGGTGATGGTGAAAACTTTGAGGACCAAAAAAATTGGGGGTGCTATATGCCAACCCCAAAAAGGTGATATAGAGACTGAAATAAAAAAACATAAATAATATATATATATCACACAACCACACTAGGGAAAAAATTTTATCCTCAGACACGAAATGTAATTATCATCCAACATGACACTTGACTTCCACCATTAAGACCTTGGGAACTAGATTTCATAAAAAAACACAAAAACATAAGCCAAATATAAACAAAATAAATTGATAATTTAGTAATTACCATTTCATTTGTATAATCCATTCACAAATTTTAGTATAATTAGTTATAATTAATTTATCATTCCGAGGAGCTTTTATAAGCATCATCAAAATTTCTATGTTTCAACCTATGATCCTAGAGTGTTCATTATTACCATCCCATAGTTTCTTTTTATTTAAAAATTTCAACCATTAACAAAAAATCACATTAATTCATTTATAATTAATTTATCGTTACATAATTTTTTTATTCTTGGAATTGGACAAATCTAACACAATGAGGATCCACTCACAATGCACTAATCCAATTGCAACAAGAAGCTGGGAATCAAAATAAAAAGATAATAAAAAAAATAAAAATAAATCAATAAGAAAAATAGAAAAATAAAACTACCAACCTATGTAAACCATACAATCAATAACCCCATCACAACCATTTGATAATAGGAAAGACTAACTCTCAACATGTTCTAATAATCTTATCATCACTGACACAAACCCATTACCATAACCAATGATATCATCCCATCTGTTATCTATTATCCCAAAAAAATAAGGTTATAAAAAATCATATAATTGGATACACAATCCTATGGTACATAAACATGATATGAAATATATTTCCTACATAATATACTACCATGGAAACCAAGCCTATCATAATAAAAAACAATCTTAACTGAAAATTTATAACATCAAGGTTAGTCTCCCAACATTTTAGTACACATTAATCTCAGAAATCATCATTTTAATTACCTTATTGGATTAACCAATTCATTAGAAGTAAGATTTAACAATAATAAAACCATAATTATAACAACCATCAATATCTAAGAATCATTTATAAACATGTTTTAAACAATACTTTCTTGAATATTATATTTTAAGAAGAATACTAACACATATATTAAGACTAATTCATTATAAATTTTTTTTACAATATTTACATTGTTCAACATATTGAAATCATATAAATAAGGCTAATGGATTATAATAATCACAAAAAATAGATAGAACACTATCTATATGAAATCACATGGCATTATCAACATAGAAAAAAACACCAGATCACAACACCCTTCAAATACATTCTAAATTTTAGTTATTATCATCATAAAGGTAAATTCCACCATTACCCTATAAGTTAAAGTATGTTAACCCCAAACATGCACATGAAAATTGAAATTTCATGAATCCACTAACTAGATTAAATTATTTCAACATTCACTGAGAAAGAATTGTTGAATATGTGTATATTTCCAATCACCACTCCCATTGAGAACCCTAAATCCCTATGGATATCATTACCATCAAAATACTCTATTAATTTTTTATAGAACCCACAAAAATAGAGGTTTTATATCCTAGGAAGTTGGATTAGGAGAGATGAAAACCAAAATTGCAGAAAACCTCACTATGTATATCCAATACTTGATTTATAGGGGCCTTGGTGTAACACCTTTAGATTTTATGATATATTTTTTTATATTTAATATCTTTGATAGTGTATGATAAACCCAACCCCCAGTGTAAATGAATATTAATATAGCATACTATTAAAAACAATCCATTAAATTGGTGTGTGTGAATAGGACTATCAAAATTATAAAAACTATAAGGTTAACACATGCATAAATTAATACATTGGTTATCAATTGAATATAAATAAAAATAAAAATCATTTGAGAATTTAAGAAATGTTTGTTTAAAAAACAATTTTTATTCACAAAATTCGTTTTTATCTTAAAAAATTAAATTGATCACTATTGGTGAATAAATGAATGAATTTTATATATTATATATTCATTAAAATGTTTTATTATTTATCTAAAAATCTTTTTAAGCTTGAGATAAGAAAAAATCTAGTTTTATGATTAAAAACTATATTTTTCCAAAAAAATTATTTCTCGAAATTTTCAAAACATAATTTAAAATTATTTTTTTGACAATTTTAGAAAATTTAATTGAAAAAATGATGTTCAATTTTGAAAGAAACTTTTCAAAATTATCTTAAAGGGAATTTTTTTTAATTTTATGAAAATATTAAGTGAATATTGAGAAATACTGATTTTTATTTAAGTGTCTTTCCATTTAAGGAATTTTTAAAGATTAATTTTCATTAAAATGGTTTTTAAATTAAAATATT
The DNA here is from genome assembly GCA_963277665.1 of Viscum album. NCBI lineage: Eukaryota > Viridiplantae > Streptophyta > Magnoliopsida > Santalales > Viscaceae > Viscum > Viscum album. Next base: position 1,475,633,759 of record OY728131.1, on the reverse strand, counting down.
AGTTCAATAACAATATTATTATTTTAATTTAGGTCATTGGAATTAATTTTATGTAAAATTTATATCCAAAAAATTTTATAATTAAAAAAACTTATCTTGGGAAAACTGTTTCTCATCACGTTTACATGTTTAATTTTATATTAAATTATGCTATGTATAAGAAATTAAATTGATAAAATGGAATCCATATTTTTAATTATAATAATTAGTTTTATTTTATAAGTTCAACATAATTTTTGTTCATTAATAATTGTAAAAATGATAAAAAATCAATTATCGTAGTTAAGGTTAAAAGAGGGTTTTGTGCATTACATGCACATGTGTAAAATTAATTTCCCACACACATAGTTTTTTTAAATTATAAATTAGATTAATTATTCAAAAATTTTCTAAAAAAATTATCTAACAAATAAAATTTTATTTTCAGGCTTAAAGAATAATTTATCGAGGTAAAAATACTAGTTACCATGGTGAAAACTAAAATAGTAAAAGTGAGTATCCTTGGAGGTTAAGGGAATATAATGTTTAAAAAAGAATTATTTTCAAGTGTTAGAGGTGTGTATCAACCTTACACTCCATCAAATAAATTATTTATAAATTTTTTAGGAACATGGATTGAGTGTGAATTCACATTATTGAATAGTTTTATGAATGTATAAAAATGTCATTCCTTCTCACTTATAAAAGGGAACCCCCTATCATCTCCTATCAATAATAAAAAAAACTTTTTGTTATACCATGGATTAGAAAAATCCATTAATTACTAGGACCTACTGGCATTACATACAATCCTCTTTAACATTATAAGAAGGTTCTAGCCTGCTAGGTACCACTAGTTTCCCTACATACATGTGGTCCCCTCCTTGGGGCCTACACATAGGCTTAAACATATCATTAGACTAATGATTGTCCCCACAGAATAGAAAATTTTATCTCTAAAGTGATTTTTTACTCACTCAAAAACTCCCTTGTAACATTACAAGATGTTCATACACCCCAATCACTACTATTGTCTAATCTTGCTTAACTGTGGATTTCTAACTTGGTAGGCTTATGAAAATAAATGTGCACATTGTTGACACGAGTCATATAAATTTTCCCTTTAACCCTTTTTCTTATGAGGTGTCAATAACACAAGTATCTTACCTATACAAAGAGTTTATTATGTTTTAGAAATAACCTATATCCATTTCCAATTCTGTAAAATTGGAAATGAAACTGATGATCGTGTTTACAACAAACTACCACCTCGTGAACCGATGTAATGTTTTTCCATCACCGCATCTCATGGATAGTTATAGTATTTTATTTAACTTATATATATATATATATTATATTTATAATATAATTATAAATTTTTAATTATAAAATTATACCAAATTTCTTACCTTCCAATCTATCAGAAAATGATAATGTCGGTCGTGCGTACGTGTGGACTACCACCATGACAAAGCAATGTGATTTGTTTTCCATGTTAATTTTCATTTTATGGTAAAAAAGGATTTATTTGATGAATATATAATATTTATATGTTATAATAATGATTCTTAAAGGTTATTTGTTATTTAAATTTCTTTTGTTCCATCCTTCGAAAATGAAAATGATATTCATTCGTACGTTCGACCAGCCATCTCCATGAACAGTGTAATTCATTTTTCTATATAAAACTTTTATAGATTACTATTAATAAATATATAATGAATATATGTTATATTTATATCATTATTATAATTTTTATATTATAGAATTAATATCAAATTAAAGGACTGAAACAACAAAACCAAAACATACATACAAAATGATGCAGTATGGTAGAAAACAATGATTTTAACAAAGAATTATTATTAGGTGGGAGATAAATGATTAAACATAAATAATATATGGAATTATATATATTATTATGGTTTTATATTATATTTATAATAAATATATATTTATATACATGAGTTTCGAACATGTACGAAGGAAGTTAGACCTGAGGTAAGGGTTAATTTCACAATCTCATCAATATTCAGGATTGTTTGTGTTTTTGTCTCCACTGGGAAAATTATTTTATATTTATAAATTAAAACCAATATATTTTTTTAATATGTTTATTTATATAAATTAAAAGTTTTACATTCAATATAATCTCATTAAGTACTCAATATACTAAAATATTTTTTTAAGGAAAGTAGACATTGTTTATCTACTCGATCGATAATATTTCACTTTATTTCTATATTTTTATTCATATGTCTAAAATGATATTTTTAAAATTTTAAAATTATTTATTAAATAACATTTCAACCATGTTTTACTTTTTCAAAATAGTTTAAAAATAATCTTCTTATCATTTTTTTAATGAGGTACTTTTTGATCGTTTTATAAAAGTGTGTAAGGAATGTTTTTTAACTTATTCGAAATGAAAATAATCTCCCACCATCATGAAAAATTATTTCATTGAAGTTTAATTTATTATTATTCAAGGTTATTTTCAATGAAAATGTTTTCCTTGATATTTTGGAAGTATTTTAGACTTTAAATAAGAGACTCCAAAGTGAAAAGGGTATTTTCATCATGAAAATTTCCTGTGATCTTAATAAAGTATTTTCATCTATGTCAAAATCCATAGTTTAATACTATGTTGATGATATATTCTAACAATAATATCCACCTTATTTATCTAGATATTTTATGATTACTTTTATTGGGAAATTTATTGATATTCCATATGTTTTTTCTTCCAATACAGATAGTTATTTTTTTAAGGCATATTGATTAAGTTGAATTGTTTATTCATATGATGAAATAATTGGAGTTATTAATGAACATGAGGGGCTAATAATTACTTATTATCTTAATTCAAAAGTATTTATCATGATGTAAACTATATTGGGTATTTGGCCAAAGCCTTACCCATTTATGTAAGATATCTTGACATGAGGTCTCAATGGTATATTTCAGTTGTCTGATATTTTCATTCCATCATTATAAACCCAGTTATTTATGTCCATGAGATTTTTTTGTGATATCCATGGATAATTTTCCATCTTATTTGATTATTTATATAGAATTATTTTATCATCATTCATTCTTTCAATTTTATTCATCCATTTTTAGCTTATGTTATCTACATACCCTTACTGAGCATCTGAGCTCACCAATTTCTTACGTTTCCTTTGACTAGGATGTTACGAAGTGTATTTTTGATTTAAATGTAGGAATATTATAAAGATAATAATTTTGTTATCAAATAAAATACTATGTTTTATTTTTATGTTTTCAAATGTAATGTTTGATACAAGTATTTATCTAGTTTACAAAGACTAAAAACTATTTGGGGTGTGATTTCTTGTATCTTATGCCAATATAATAATGTAACCACTAATTTTGAGCTATGAGGATTGGGGGATTTGTAATTTGTATTATATAATTTATAGAAGAAGCATTGGGAACTGGATTTTGGAAAACTTAGATTAGGGAATACAACCTTATAAATGATATTGGGGACAAAATATTAGTATATGGTAACATCCTAATGTTTAGAAAAGGTAGATATTATTAGGATTTCTTATAAATAAATATCTATATGGATACTGTGGGAAGACATTATTTTTGGAACATTTTCCTCTAGGGTTAATAACACCAAAAAAATTGTTAGTTAGAGTATATCTCGACTATTACTCTAGTGAACGATGAGCGTTACCTTATTGCAAACCTATTTTGACACTCTTGATGGAAATTATTAGGATAATTTACATTTTCTTTACAATACATTATAAATTATTTTAACATATTTTTATGATTTGAGAATATTCCCAAAGAAACCGATTTTATGATTCTGGGTTTGGCTATGTATAAATTTTTCAATTTATGTTAATTTTTTCACTAGTTTAGATATTATACATTATGATTGATAATGTTTTAATCTAAAATAGAATATTAAAATGTTTAAAAATGGTTCCTAGTGTTTGTAAAGGAATCCATATCGATACACATAATCCATGTAGGGATTTCACTCCTGGGAAAGATAATGAAACAAGAGATGGAGCTGCATCTATATTTGAACAAATTATAACTATGTTGGGGAATCTGACTCTAATTATGACTAATAACCATGCTCATACAAATCAACCTACTAATCCATAATTAGGTGAAACAATGTTATATAGCATCATATTCCAGTAACCTCCATCATTTAAGGGGAGTGAAAATCCATTTGTATCTAATAAATGAGTTAGTTTTTTATAGAAGATATTTCATACTTTGGGAAGTAACAAAAGGGTGAAGGTTGTAATTATAGTTTATCATCAATTAGGGAATGAGGAATAATGGTGGCCATTTATTCAAAAAAACTAAAGATAAATAAGAAATAGATATCATGTAATTAAAGTATTTTAATGAACTTTTCTTGGGAAAATATTTTTCTCTTGAACAACTATCAGATGTAGAGATAAAAATATTGAGTATGAGAATAAAGGAAAATATTATAGAGTATAATGTAATTTTATTGGGTTAGAAAGGCATTTTTAGACTAATTACATAATAAAAATATGGATATGTATTTTTTCTTTGATGGGCTTAAGAAAATACTTCAAAGGCTACTAATATCTAAAAAATTCTCATCATATGATGATATCTTATCATATTCTATAAATATAGAGAAATAATTCTCAAGGTCTTTTGGATTTTACAGAATCAATGATAATAAGTGGATGGTGGGGAAAAAAATTGATAAGGGGAATATGAGAAATAGTAATTTTCTAACATGCGATACTTTTGGAAAGAAATTCCTTGTTACATTCATAAAAGGAAAATGAGTTTTCTTCTAGTGTGGAGAAAAAGGAAATCATACACATAAATGAGAGGGAAAGGGAGAATCCATAAAATTATAGGGATTTAACTGTAAGTATATTGGGAACTAGTCCAACTAATAACCCAAACACCAAGGTGACTTACCATAAATGAATCCTAGGTTATAAGGTCATGTTTATTTAATTACTACGAACGACATGTATGTTTTAAGTGATGTGGTAAAAGGTAAACTTATCATCCACTAATGAATTTAAAATGCTTTATTTGATTATAGTTTAACCCAGCCATTTATATCTAAATAATTTTCAAAGGTTATCAGATCATACCTAAATAATTAGATATTTAGTTGGTGGGGAAAACTTCTAATGGTAGGATGGTTTCATCTCAAGTCTATAATTCCTCTTTGAGATAATTTTGTGGAATTGTTTTCCAATGAATCATATAATATTTCATCTTAGTAGAATTTGATGTGATTTTGGTTATATATTAGCCTCTTGGTATATATCTCATATCAATTGTTGATAATGGAAAGTTACATTTTATATTTTGAGTCACCCTTCACTCATCTATCAGTGTGAGGATGAACCTAAAACAACAATAGAAATTAATTGTATTATATAGAATTTTCTACCTACTCATGATGGATATTTATCCCAAATGGTTGGGGATAAACTCAATATTTAAAAAGTACCTATTGTTCTAGAATATGATAATATATTTCCTAAGGAAATTTCTAGTACTCCTCCAAAGAGTGAAGTTTAGTTTTATATAGAAATCATGATTACCTCTATGCCTATTTCAATGAATCCATATAGAATCGCCTTTATTGTGTTATAGGATTTGAAGAAGAAACTTCAAAATAATCTAAATAAGGTATCATTTATCTTAGTTCTTTTTTATAGGGTGTACCTGTTCTTTTTGTTAATAAGAAATATGGTTCAATGCATTTTTCATTAATAACAAAAACTTAACAAGATAAAAATTATGAATAATTATCCTCTACATAGTATTGATGATTTTTGTGATAAATTATGAGGAGATATATACTTTTCCAAGATTTTTCTTCAATCTTCATATTATCAGCTAAGAATCAAGAATGACGATATACCAAAGACAAAATTCTATACGAGGTATAATCATTATGATTTTATAGTAATTCCATTTGGACTCATTAATTATATTATTATCTTCATGCATTTAATGAATATATTCTTTAGATATTAACTTGATCAATTTTTGGTATCCCTTATTAATGATATTATTATATATTCAAAGATAAAATAATATCAAAAAGAATATTTTAAAATTATTATGAAGACCTTGAGGATAAATAAATTGTATTCTAAATTTACTATGTATGAATTTTGGATTCATAAACTTTCATTCTTGGGACATATAATCTCAAGTGAGGGTATATTAGTAGATCCTTTAAAGATGGATGTTATTTAACAATAACTAAGACCAACAATAGTAATATGAATATGTAATTTTCTTGGGTTGGCTAGACACTATTGATTCATTGTGAGATATTACTCATGATTATCTAATCAACTATTCAAGTTGAACGAGAAGTTATGTAAGTTCATATGGATGATAAATGTGGAGAAGGTTTCAATGAACTGAATAAAAGGCTGGTAAATGCGCATGTGCTTACACTACCCTACACTAGATAAGGGTTTATGATTTATAGTGATGTTTCAATTAAGGTACTTGGATGTGTCCTAATATAGAATGACATGGTGATAGAATATTCCTCTCACCAATTAAAAATTCATGATAAAAATTATCTGACTCATGATTTAGAGTTGGAAGTGGTAATTTTTTTATTGAAATGTTAAGGATTATTATTTATAATGAAAGGTGTGATATATAAACTAATTATCAAATCTTGAAGTATGTATTTATACATAATTATTTTATGATTTCACAAAGAATATGGTTATTGTTGATAAAATATTATGATTTCTCATTACATTACCACCCTAGGAAAGAAAAACAAGGTGTTGATCCTTTATGTCCAAAATATTGGGATAACTTATTTATGATAAGGATAAAAAAGATTAAATATTTATAGGTTTTAAAAGGATGGATCATGAAATATTAATGTAATGGGAGAAATATTATTTTTCTCAAATGAGTGTTCGACCATCTTTACATTTTGGGATTAAAGAGATGCAGAAAGAAGATGTGGGGCTGTAGAATAAGGTGAAAATGTTCATCTGTATAACCCTTATTATGATGGAATGACAAGGTTTAGGAACCATGTATGTGATATTTCCATACTATATTTGAATAATAAGTGGTTTGATGAGGCTCATAGTTCGTTGTTCTCTATTCATCAGGGTATTATGATGATGTATTGAGATCTGAAAGAGAATTTCTGGATAGACCACATGAAAGGAGATATTGTAGAATATATATATATATATATATATTTTGGTATATCTGTATGTGAAGGCTGTGTGAAAAAATTATAATAGGATTTTACAACCATTACTCATACCAAGATGGAAATTTCAAAACATCCCCAGAGAATTTTTTATCATACTCCCCAAATGTTAAAAGATTGTGATTCTATATGGGTTGTAGTCAATAACCATATGAATTCATCACACTTAATTTCCATAAAATAGGATTTATCTCTTGATTAGATTTCCAAAATATGAATTAAGAAAGTCGTAAGGTTTCATTGAGTACAACATTATATTTTATCTGATCAGGATAAGTGGTTTACCTTGATGTTCTGGAAAAGTCTTCAATAGGATATGGATATGAAGTTAGGCTTCAGTACTATTTATAATCCTCAAATAGATAGTTTTTTAAGTGGAAATTCAGTCACTATAAGATATTATAAGATATTACAAAATGGATGCAAAAGGTGGTTGAGGTTAATACTTTCCTCTTGTTGAGTTTTTGTACAATTTTAGCTTTTAATCAAGAATTTAGATGGATCATTATGAATACATATGTGGAATGAAGTGTAGAACACCAAAATATTGGGATAAATTTGTAGAAATAAATATTTTGGAACCTTAATTAGATAAGGAAATTGTAGATAATGTCAGAGTCATTCAATAGCACATAAAGTCAGATCTAGGTCGATAGAAAAGTAATGATGATAACTATCGATGAGATTTAGAGTTAAAAGTTTGTGAGAAGGTTTTTTGTGAATTTATTTATAGAATATAGTTATGATATTCTAGAATAATGTAAATATTATCCCTTGATAATTTCTCCCTCCAGATTCATGATCGAGTATGGGTGATTGCTTATTGATTTTCACTACCAATGAACCTATCTCATGTTCATGATATGTTCCATGTATATCTCCTGAGGAAGCATATACATGATTCTTTATGAGTACTGAAATTAGAGATCATACTATAGCAGAATGGTCTTTCCTAATTAAAAATTCCAGTAAAAATATTCTATCACAAAGATAAAGTGTTATAAAACATGACTACTCATCTGCCTAAGGTTCTCTGGGGGAATCATAAATTCGAAGAAACATCATGAGAACCTGAGGATGAGATAATAAAGTAGTATCCTCATTTCTCTATATAAGAGTAATGGAATATAGATGGAAACATTAATTTTGATGGGGGGTGGAATGCATCACCCCTAGATTTTACGATATTTTCTTTAAATTTAATATATTCAATAGATTGCAATACATGAAACCCCACGTCTAAATAAATCGTAATATAGTATACCATTATAAGATTAAAATTAAATTGGAAGGTAAAAATAAGAAGAACTAAATTATAAAAATTATATGGTTTACACACAATTACAATTAATTCATTCATTATTAGTTGATTAGAAATAAAAATAAAAATCATTTGAAAGTAAAAGAAGTGTTTTTATGAAAAAATGTTTTATGCACACAATGTGTTTTCATCTTAACATATTAGATTAATCACTATTGCTGAATAATATTAATAAAATGTATATATTATATTTTCAGTCAAATATTTTATCAGTCATCTAATATTTTTCTAGGCGTTAAATAAGAAAATAAATACATTTTTATGCTTAAAAACTATATTTTTATTAAAAGTTGTCTCATAAAATTTCCCACACTTATTTTATTTTTTTTTTAAAAATTTAGATTTTTTTTGTAAAAATTAACTTTATTTTTCAAATAAACATTCCAAATTTATATTAGAGTGAATTTTTAAGAATTTTATGAAAATATTAATTTTTCAATGATTAATGAAAAAAATGATTTTTATTAAAAAAAATTAATTTAAGAAACTTACAAAGATCCATTTTGTTTAAAAATGGAATTAATTTGAAAATTAAATAAATTTTATTATTATTAATCCATTTTTGGTTATTGGAATCAATTTTATGTTGAATTTTGATAATATAAATTTTTATACTTAAGAAATATTTTCTTTAGAAAACCACTTTTGCAGTGTTTAAAGATTTAATTTTAAATTAAAATTCCAATTCTGTAAATTAAATTTCATAAAATCGATTCCATACTTGGAATCATAATAATTAATAATAATTAGTAATTTCAACTTAATTTTTGGTGACATTGAATTGTAATTATAGTACAAAAATTAATTACCATGGTTATGTTTAAAACACAGTTTTTTATATTACATAAATATATGATCGAATTAATATTTCAAAATGTATATTTTTATTTTATAAATAAAATTTATTAATTAAAATTAGTGTGTCCTAATTATATAATAATAATTATTTTTATTTTTAGACTTAAATGAAAAATTACCTTGGTAAAAAACTAGTTATCGTGATGAAAAAATGGGAAAACTGAGCAACCTTAGAGCTTAAGGGAATAAAATGTTTAAAAAATGTTTATTTTTTATTTTTGGAGGGTTATATCACCATAATATTCCCTAAAATCCATTATTAATCAATTTTAGGAACTTAGATTGAGAGTGAATTCCCATTATTAAACTTTTTGAGTATTTTAAAAAATGCCACTCCTTTTCACATATAAAAGGGAACCCCCTCTCCTATCCAATCCACACATGTTTTTTTTTCAAAAAATAACTACCTAAATAATTTCATTAATTACATTCCCATATCATATAGTTATTTTTTATTAGAAAAACTTCCTATGAATGCCTTTGGTGCAAATCTAATGTGGTTTTCTAAAGAAGAGGTACCATACTTAACCAAGCATTTTTTAATTATTTCTTCTTCCAACACCATTACATATTATTAAATTGTGACTAAATCATAAAAAAAATAACTTCAATATTCTATGATGTTATTTTCTAATAGAATAACTTATATTGATCTACTATTCAGTCAAGTGGGAAACAAAAATATCGATCATGTGTACTGTAAAAGAGTGCATAACGAACCAATGTAATTAGTTTTTCATAACCACCTCTCACAGATAGATATAGTTTGGATTTAATGTGAATATATATATATGTGATATTTTTGAAATAATTATACTTCTATAATTATAATATCATATTTACCTTATTACATTCCAATTTATTAGAAAATGATAATGTGCTTTATGTGTACACGTGAACTACCACCTATTTGGAGAGATGTGATTAATTTTTTATATTAAATTTATATGAATGGTAATAAGGATATATTGGGTGAATATATAGGATTTATATGGTATAATAATTATTCTATAAAGGTGAATTATTATTTTCCTTTCTTTATTTCCATCTGTTGAAAAATAAAAACATAATTCATGCATACGTACAACCCATTATCTCAATGAATGGTGTATTTTTTTCTATCTATAACATTAATATATTACTCTAAATAAATTTATAAATAATATATATGTTATTTAAATCATGATAATAATTATTGATATTATGGAACCATGATCAAAATTCAAGGAACAAAACTACCGAACGAAAACATACATAAAAAATGGAGCAGTTATTACCTGAAATAGTTATTTTAACAATGAATTTTTTATAAATACATGATAAAAGACTATAATTAAATAATATATTATATTATATATAATATTATTGTTTCATAATATATTTATAATGTATCTATATTTATTATATAAGATGACCAAGCATGTGTGAAGGAAGTCAGACCAGAGGAAAGGATTTATTTCATAATCTCATCATTATTCATGATTGTTTATTTTTATGAATCAACTAGGGAATTAATATTATCTAGATATATATTAAACCAAATATATTTTATTCTCCTATATCTATTTCTATAAATTAAAATATTTCATTTCAATTTCTTCCCTTTAATTACTGAAGATACTGAAATAAGTTTTTGAAGTAAAACCAACATTATTTTTCTACTAGGTTGGGAATATTTCTCTTCCATATCTATATTTTCCTTAAAAATGTCAAAAATTAAGTCTTTAAAACACTCCAATGATTTATTAATAATATTTTTACACATTTTTTATTTTTTAGAAAATGTTTTGAAAAGAATCTTTATATCATTTTTTGAATGAGGTACTTTTTTACCTTTTTATAAAAGTATGAAATGAATGATTTTACCTTATATGGAATGAAAATAATTTATAGAAATATGAATAAATCAATAATTTGAACCTTTATTTATAGTTTTACATATTTATTTTCAAATAAATTGTTTTTCATAATACTTGGGAAATATTTTAGACACATGATATTGTGATTTTAAAGTGAAAAAGCTATTTCCCACTTAAAAATATCCAGTGATATTTTTAAACTATTTCAATTTATGTAAAAATAATTTATTAAATATTATAATAATGATATAATCTAATGATATCATACATATTATTTCTATGGATTTTTATGATCAATTTTTATTAGGAAAAATATTTATATTCCATATTCTAGTTCTTCCAATACAAACTATTATTTATTTTCAAGGCATGTTTATTAAGATGTATTATTTATTCATATGATTAATGCATTAGAATTATTATGTGATAGGTGGGGACCAACATTATATATCCCCATAATGAATCAGTAATTCTATTGAGATAAACTATATGGGTGTATCGACAAAGGCCTTACCCATTTATGTAACATGACTTGAAATAAGGCATTGAGTGTAAATTTCAAAAGTCCACCATTATGCATTTTATCATTATGGAATCAGTTATCAATTTCATTATGATTATTTTATTTTTTATGATATCCATGGATCATTTTCTAGCTCATTTGATTATTTATATATAATTATTTGATAATATTTTATTCTTTTCATTTTATTCATTCCGTATTAGCTCCCGTTATACAAATACCCTTACTACGTCTTCTGAGATCACCCCTTTCATATAATTCTTTTACCCAGGACACCATCAAGTTTATTTATGATTGATTTATATGGGTATTCTAAAGGTAATAATGGGTTTTTCAAAAAAATACTATGTTTTATTTTTATGTTTTCAAATTTAACGTGACATTGGAGTTTGTATCTAGTTTACCAAGGCTAATAAACTATTCAGTCCTTTTGAATGTGATCACATGAATATTATGCCAATGTAACAAAGTAACCACTGATTATGGGCTACAATTTTTGGGGTCTTTATAAATGGTTTAATGAAAATAAAACGGGGCTCAAAATTCTATGAAAGGGGTCTTTAGGTAACCTAGGGTTTTAAAGAGATGTAGGGAAATAAGATAAAATAAATGTGAATTATGAATTTATATATTCTAGTTAAAACATAATATTATAACATAACTCTCTTGAAAAATATGTAATAATTAGTTTATCCATTAAAAGTTTGGTGTAAGATGGGTGACCATGTTACAATGGTCCCAATCAAAACTAACCTCTAAAAATCGCAATTAAAATACAATGTATCTCTCCATTTATAAAAATTATTCAAGACATGATCCTATAAACTTAGGGTAAGTATATGATGCAACTTAATAAACCACACATCAACTACTGCTAAATTTGATGTGGAAAGAACCATACCCCCATGTTTCTAGATGTAACCCATAAACCATTCCTCATCAGTATAATAACCAATAGAACGAAATAATTGAATCCCCCAAACTATATGGTATAGTCTTAAGAACAATTTTGTTTCCACCTCTAAACTGACAGAGACACCCAACCTGAACCCAAAGCTCCATAGCTCAATCCACTGCACTATGTAACATGGGTTTCCAAAAAAATAAAACCACCAAAAACCATTAGTATAGAATAAAGGTATATAACAAAATCTCAGTCCCTAACTGATGCTTCAACTGAAACCACACTCTTACTCCTCCAACTTGTTTTGGATACCTTAAACCAATAAAAACACAAATGAAGGGCTAAAGAAAAACAAGGCCCATACAAGGCCCATACAATACCTATATATTGTACTATTTATCAGATAACCCTTTAGAGTGTAGGGAATTGATCATGTTCTTGGGAAACCCAATAGAGGAATGTTTCATTAGGATCATTGTGACCTATTTGGTATTGTATAGAGATTATTCCATGGGAAACATTCAATCATTATTTTAGACAAAAATGTCCGGACCCAGATTCCACTAAATCGGTTATCTGAGTTGGTTCATTATAAGGACTCAAGATTTCTTCTCCAAATGTCAAATCTCCACACTCGTTGCTTGCTAGCTTTCCCGAGTCCTCTTGCGGGATAGGGTTTTCGCTGGAGGAGCGGTGCTGGTCGGAGTTCGAAGCTCAAAGCTCCGGTGTGGGCGGTTGGGGTTTTGCGGCGACTCTCGTGGTTGATAAGGATGGCGGCGACGGGATATGGGTTGCGGCAACGAGATCTGGGTTGCGGGATTTTGCTGCTTGCAACGATAAGGGTTTTTTGGTTTGTGTTTTGCTTTCGCTGAAGTGAGTTGTTGTTTTCTGGTGTTGTTCCTGGTGTTATCTGGATGGAGATGGTGATGTTCCCCGGTGGTTGCTGGCTTACGGCTACGGTGAGATTGATGGCGCTTCAGGTTGGATCTATGGGTGTAAGACCGATCCGTCTACGGCATACTCTACGGAGCGCTCTGGACCCTTCCTGGTACGCGTCGGCGTCTTCCGCGGCGGTCTGTTCTTGACCACGGGTGATGGTGTTGCGGACGTTGGTGCAGCTCATCTCCGTTCCGGTTATTTTGATTCCCCTGCTGTTCTCTGGTGGGCGCGGTGAATGTGTGGCATGGTTGTTGGATTGTCGGTTCCCACTGTGTATCTGCCGGTGGAGATTTGTGGGTTGCCGGAGGTACGGCGGCTTCGCAGCGTCGTCGATTTTCCAGCGCCGGTGAACGGTGGCGCGTGACGATGGAGGCTGTTGCTCGGCCCTCGTTTGGCGTGCGGGTTGAAGGCGACTGACATCTCTGTTTCGAGACACGAGGCCTGTCAGCGTATCAGGTCGCGGTTCAAGGCGGTTGAATTTGAAATTGAAATAGGTTTTTGAAATTTGAAATTTGAAACTTGTAATGTGGTTCTGTGGTGATGTGGGCTACTGGATGGTGATGTTTGGGTACCGGCAACCCCTTAAACCGGTCATATGAAAATGCAGAAAAAATGATTGGTGGTGGTGGTAACCCACTAGGCCGACTATACATGATGGATTAAATAAAGTAATGTGAAATAAAATTATAGTGCTCAAATACTAACTCAAATCCAAAACACATACCCAGTCTCTAGACACTGTCAAACCACATCATCCCGATCATAAGAATCCAAATGAGTAGCTCTGATTGATCATGAAAAACTGAGCCTAATCCCTAACCCCCAAGCATATGTGCTTAACATGAAAATCATTCTTAAGGTATGCACACACATGAAGGTTCATGTACAGGGGTGAGAATATAATCTCTATAGGACACCACAATGATGAACCTATAAATTTGCTGTCATAAGTTTTTTCTCATGAAGTATACTTAGCCTAGTCAAAACATAACTAAAATGATAAAATAAAACAAATAACAAGAAACCATAGTGGATTCCTAGGTCTGAGATCTCATTCTACTAGGAAATATGCAATCATGTATATTTATCATTGTATGCATATATATGTATATCACCATAAATATAAATATATAAATATATATAAATATATATGAATAAGGTGAAGAAATAACATAATCAACATTATTCAATCCCTAGGTATGTGATCCTGATCACCTGGTCATCCTATGCAAAGGATATTGAGCTAGATGTATTACCAATCAATCCATGTATAAGTAAGTCAATCTATGGGTCTGTAATCCTAATCAATATTACCTTCTTTAGATAGTGCTAGAAATTATTCTGACCATTCTGCGTCACCAAAGGGAGATACTCATCCTTACCCTAGGCTCACCTGTACTCACCTCCAATCAAAATAAAAATATATTCTACGGAAGTACATCCAGGCATCATGTAAAGTCCTAGAGATGGACACCATACTACCCATTCTATTTAAATATTGTTCAATTTATATTTCTTAGTTCCTCATCTATAGTCCATCACGACATTACAACTTGGATAACACATAAGGGTCTGACCCTCACATGATCTATAAGGATATATCACCGATGATACATCAATCCCACTCCTCTAGGTCTCTAATTAGGGAGTGCATAATCCTCCCTATCATCTGGGAGAACATAATCATCCACATGTATTCAAAGATGTAAAACTCTATGTCCAACATTGTGGTCTAATAATCGATTTTGGAGAATTTTATCATCCTTATATCTCCATAGAGCATAATCATCCAGGAGTATAATCATCAGGGATGCCATGCCAACATTGAGAAGAGTGTAATAATCCTTATCACATAAAAATTAACAGAAGATAGAATAATCATCCTCATCACTCAGGAGAGCATAATCGTCTATGAGTATCATTATAAGGGACCCCATGCCCATATACCATAATCCTAGGATCAAAATTCAGATCCTAGGAAATACCTCTAGAGATCCCAAAAATATAATAATTAAACATATAGGCTTAACAGTGAGATCCCAGGTAGTACCTCTGGTAAAAATAAAAAAAACAATAACATGTCTTTGAAGCCAGATCATAATAAATATATACAGTTGTCCTAATAAGTAAAATAATATAGATCCCATGAAGTATGTCAAGGAATACCAAAGATAAGAAAGAGACATCGCGTTAGACTCATCACTCACCAACCAGGAAGAATCTCTAGCCCTCATTTCTACATCAACAATAAACAAGTGAAAGTATTTTTAAAAGTGTGATGTTGGACTAATTCCTAAACCACCACTACTGGCTTAGCCTCTTAGGATTACAAGTTCAGCCTGGATTATAAAATGACACCCACTACCACCTCATTCCAAACAAGATGTACTAGCTTAGGGAGAGTCAAACATCGAGGCACCCCTGGGTCCCTCATGTCCTGAAACAAGAGAGAAAACATAACCAAGATCCTTAGAATTAATTGTTAAAGAGGTAATCCCACATTAGATCCTTGATGGTTTGTATACAGGGGTATCCTGCACAAGATCCTTGGAATAGTACAAAGGAAGGGACATCCTACACGAGACCCCTAACAATGGCCTAGGAAGTAGAGGCATCCAACATGGGATCCTTGGAATAGTATACATGTAAAGGGATACTACATGTGATTCCCTAGATCATCATATAAGAAAATGTTTCCCACATGGGAACCTTGGTATATTATGATGATAGATACATCTTATATAATATCCAATAGGTTAAAACATAAATATAGGCTTTCCACAATAGACCATCAGAGATAACTAACCTCACAACCTCCTCGTCTAGAAGGGAACATCCAATAGGAGACACAACCTCAAGTTAAATCTAAAGAATAATTGGTTATGGAGATGGTTCATGGATCATTTTAGATCAAGTTCTCACTCTTAGGAGAGAAATGGATTCGATTATCAGAGGAATAACTTCTCTATTTAAGATAAATGCCAAAACATCACTTAGGGGTCCCTAAATCACCTCAAAGGTTTTACCATTATGATCTACACATAAAGATACAAATAATAGACTACACCTAGGTTCTAATTCCAACTCCTAGGTATAATTATATGAAAAAAACAGGAAACCCTGTGAAAAGGGTAACAAAGGAAGAGTACAAAACGTGTCATCCCTATAACATAGTATGTACCCTCATGGCCCCACCTAGGTGTGTACTTCCACTGGACATGAAATTTCAAAGCGTATCTAAATTTTTTTTTCATCATGTACATGTTGCGTAACACACATAGGGGTACCTACTCATGTACCATAAATGTCTTGGCTAGGTACCTCATCTATTTGTGTAACTCTCTATGGCATTCGACCCACAAGGGGTATGGCTATGTGATTTACAAGACCATGTGCCCCTACACCGGCTGTATGGCTGGGTACTTGGCTACAAAGCTGAGTCCCACTACACTGTTTCTATACCTCCTACATGGAATGTATTTCTAAATGATCATCTTATCTAAATAGGAATAACACATGGCATGTCTTCAAAAATACACACTGTGTGATCAAGATTTCTAAAGGGAAAACCACTCAAGTCACCCAAAAGCCACATTTCCCCCCAAAAACAATAGATCAACCCATAAGGGGTCCTAATTAAGAATAAAAGTGAACTAAAAATTTAATATTTAAAATCTACAGGTATATATGAAAAAATATAAAAACTTCCTACCATTGGGTGGAATATGGAGATGCTTCGCCCATTTACATGCTCTATGACCACCGTATGATGATCTGATGTGTCCTGAGCTTTGTGGAGGTACCTATATTCCCTTATCCATCTTACTCTCTCTCCATATCAATTTTTCACTTGTTCACATGATAAAGTAGGATCCCCCTAGATCATACTTGAAAATCCAGGGAGGAAGAAATGAAAAGAGGAAAAGAAAATATGAAAATAAAATAAAATGAAAAGCGTGGCCTAGGACAGCCCTAGTGCCCAACATGAGTTTACACCCCATCTAGGAATAAATCCCATTATAGACTCAATGGTGAATATAGAATCTCAATTTGATGCCCCATTCAAAATATATGGTTGAACAAACACATGCAAATAACTTTATATTTAAATAATTAAATATTAAATATTAATTATTCCAATAATATTCAAACATCTTGGAATTCCACCGAACTCATATACTTGGGTAAAACCCTTATTATGAGACCAATAGAGTGGTAATAAATATTATACAAGATCATAATCGAGGGGAAAATACCATTTTACCTCTTACAAGCATTTGAATGAAAAAAATCAAATATCTGCTCAAAATTTCTAGTCTAAAAAACACGGGTCCTTACATAGAAATTTTTGAAACCTAGTAACATTTTTGGGATCAAAAAACAACTCTAGTATGTTGTAAAATTATGGAATCATTATTGATAGAATTAATTAATGATGAAATTTACTAATCGAAATTTTAAGTGATCAACACATATGTTTTAGGTTTTATTTTTTCTCTTGATTTGAGATAACATGTAGTATGGTAGTCCCTATGTGTATAGATTATGTATTTGAGAATATTATCCCTTTTTGAGTCTGTAGTGGAAATATTTCATGAAATTTGGAGTTGTGGTGGGTTTTTTGATTATAGTAGTGCAGTTATGTCGTGGTATATAATACCCTAATGGAAAAATTATTCACTGGGTCCCATGAATATATAGCCTTGGTATTGTTGGAAGTGTACCACTAATCAATTGTGAAGTTCCCCCCAATATATAACTAGTTTTTGAATATCATACTGAAATTATTATTGTTTTAAATGAAATTCCATATATTACATGGTAGTGTTACTAATGAATTCAATTAAAGGTTGGGAGTGTATCTTATCACCTCATGTTTGGAAAGTGATATTAAGTTAAGATTCACTTTTGTTGTTACGATGAACATATTTTAAGATAATGTCTCATAGAAGGATATGGAAAACATAGTGGTTTTATTCTAACAAATAATTGATATTAATCCTACGATAGATCTAGATATGTGGTGAAGGATTTTTTTCTAAGGATTTTGGTTTCATTTTCTTGAGTGAGTTGGTGTCATCTTTGGGTTTGTAACTCATAGATATAAGTACTCTAAATAGGCTAGAACCATCCACTCTAGATAGTGAAAATATGGGTCATGGATGAGATAAAGGTTAGTTTTATAGATATTTGAAGAGTTTAGTATGACCATTTGATATTCTCTTGTTCAATTCTAAAAATAGATACTATAACCAGATCGAGTTCACTTTGGTGTTGGGTGGGATCTGGTTTACAATTAATTGGGAGGTATTTTGATTCTAATTGAGGGTTTATGAAATATATATATTAAGGTTGATGATTTATTAAGTATTTTTTTGGATGTGTAATAAATTGATCATTTTTTGGTATAAACATAGAATTGAAGCATTACTCTAGGTTCTTCTATCTAAGAGTGCTTCATGTCTAATTTGTAATATTTTAGAGAATCACCATGCTGTAGGATTTGAAATGGTTTAATGGTATAAATGAGGAAACCTTTGGGTTTTTCATTATATTCGGGGAGTGTGTATCTCCCAAAGGTGGTTTCTATGGAAGAAAACCACCCACATGCTAAAGATTATGGTTTATTTCCTCCTTTATAATATATGTATGTGAGACCATGGATGGAATTTTTCCCATTAAAGGTATTTATAAAGAAGTGGTTAGATAAATTATATCAATTTAAACTTATATGTACGAATTTTCCTTAGAACATAAACCCTCTGAGATGGATGGATCACATGATAGGGTGGTTTGTTTTACCATATGAAGTGGTTTTGGTGAAATCTTGTTTTTTTAGTCTGGGATATTTATTTTTCAAGGATAAAATAGTCTAAATGTGGGGTGGAAGTAGTGAACAAGATGATTCAAAAGTGATATTTAGTTTAGTTTTTGGGTTTGAAGTCTTCAACCCCTTAATAGAATAAAATAATAACTTTAACCAAGAATTTGAAATCTTTTTTGATAATTCCATTAAGCTCAGATCATGGTGTTTACCATGGGTTGAAATTTTGTGAGATTTTAATCTTGTTGATTTTTTAAGAATATTTAATATTTAATTAATAAATTTAATTAAATATTATGATGAATTTAATTATAAGACTTATAATATTTTTCATGTCGTAGTGTTTATGTGTATTTATTAAAATTTATGGATTAAAACTTTATTTTTTTGATAACATGAATAGTTGAGATATTTTTTAGAAAGTTTTTTAATTGGGAGAAATTAATTATAAAAGTAATAAAAATGAAGAAGTTAATAAAAATCATATTGGTATAGAGAATCAGGACTAGGAAATATAAGGAACATTATTGATTTGAAACTATTGAATATTTGGGGTGTTTTTTCATAAGTTAATACTTTTCTTATTGGTTTATGCATCATTATTTGTGTTTATAGAATCCATACCTCTTGAATAAACTATATGATTCATATAAAAAATGTATATGATTAATAATAATGAAAATTCAAATATTTCAATGGAAAAATATTTGATATTTTTCTTAATATTATATATATATTTGGTGGTTCCCTCAATAAAAAATTGATTAAGGAATTTATTTAGCATTTATTTTTATTTCAAGTATTTGTTTTATTTAACCTAACATATTTTTTTTGTCAATGAAAATTTTTACATGAGTTTTATAATGATGGTGATGATTATTGTTATTATTTTTATCATGGTATAACAATTATAAAATTATAAACCTTGTCAAATGATGATGAAGAAAAATGATTAGGGATGATGATATTCTTAATCCCTTGACACTTAATTTGATTTATGTATTTCAATATTTACTAATAAACATTATTTCAAACATGGTTTTTGGTTGTTGGACCTTCTCATCAACCACCATTACTTGGTTATTTACACTATTTACTACACTTAAATTTTTTCTTTATAATGGGGTTTAATATTGATTGATCAATGGTCATATTTATACATTAGAGTGGAGAATTGTGGGAGGTTTAGCATGATAGTGATGGAGTTAGTGGAATACGTCAATAGAACAATGATAGTTCAAATTAAATCATGAAAGGGTTTAATGGAGGTAGTTGGAGGAGTAATTATGGTTAATGATAGTGGAATCAGACAAGTGATATGCATCAGATGATTCTTCAAGTGGAAGTTGTGGTGAAAAAAGTTGTCAATGGATGAAGAGATGATATTAAACTTAGGTCTAGAGAATTACTATAATAAAGGGTGGTAAAATCATTAAACATATGTCATGTATGTCATCACCCTAAAAATATTGGGCTCATAAATTTTATAATTGTAACATATTATGTGTCTATGGGTTACACACTATTTAATTCCCATGATTTAGATTAACTTTGTATCTGATACACACAATCTAGTCATTTGGCCCTACATTTTGTGTGGGATAGAATACATTACCTGAATGTATCATGGACATGAGGAAAGAATTGGTGGTACAAGATGAATGAATCATAATAATTCACACATTATGTTCCATCGAACCACTTGCTTTCATATCAAAATGACTTGATTCCATATATATGTGATACACACCTAGATAAAGCACATATCCCACATGCCATGTACCCTACTAAAATATTCAATGAATTTTTATTTTATGGGAATTGGAAGACAACATCTTGAGATTTAATCTTTCTTTGGTCCACATGACTTATATAATAAACCACATATTTTATACTAAATGAGTTTATGTGTTATTCATAATTTCTTACTTGTGTGTTGAAATTTATCACATGTGTAGTCCATTCTGAGAAATTTTCCACATTGAGTTAAATTGAAATTGAATGATTGATAGATGGGGGTTTTTATTATATATTAGATATATGATGTTCCCAAACATTGTATAGACTGTATCATGGAATGGGTGAGAAGTTTGTTGTATAAAATGCGTAGATTACCCCTAGAGATGTTCTGAGGATAGGGCATGGGTCCCATGTTTGTATTATAGAGTATTTAACCCTCTATTTGAATTAGTGTCTTAGAAATTATATCCCCAAAGTGTGATTGTATATGTATTATTGTTACCTAGTATATTGAATCTATCATTTTACACATATTATTTCATGATTTTAAGCATAATTAACCATCAATTACAAGACACGAATAATAAAGTCTAATGTATTTAGAATATTAGATATATAATTATAAAACACGAAACCAAAATAAATACATATTTAATTTAATCTCTATAAAGAGATCATAACAACATTTTATCTCATACATATTTATAGGATAACCTGGGGAACACATATACAAAGGGATGAGATAAAAATCTCAGTAAGGTAATAAAAATTGAAAAAAACATAGAACATTGGTTGGAAGGAATAACATGATGACTTAAAAAGGAATGGAACATGGGTAAACATAAGGAATCATAACATGTAGAATATGGGACCATGTAATCATAGAATCATAGTAATGTGAAAAAAAACATTCAACATCACATAAGTATGAGTCAAGTATAACATCCAAGACCACTGTACATGGTGAAAAATGTACCATAAAAGAAATAGGTTTACTCCCTCTATCAACATGATGGCTCATGAGACTAAAAAATTACCTAATTAATTGGAGTTATATCAGGGTACACCCACCATAACATGTTAATGCATATGTGTGTCACATGAATAATAAAACATAAATATAAGGTTTACTCATGGAAATAAATGAGTATCGTAATCATGTCATAGAGAATAACAAATTGGAGTACCATAAAAGCATCTATCAATGAATAGATTTTAATATTATATGGAAATTAATAAGGTGGAATAGGAATAGATCATGATAAATAATATTTAACTGAAGTGAAAACAAGTAAAAATATTTTTTTAAAACATTATAAATGAGCCTTTTTAGTGAGGTTTAAGGGAAATTATTGAATAGTATTTTAAGAAAGAAAAGGAATAATTGTTTATATAAAACTAAAAATGGAGATAGAAATATTTTCATGATTAAAAAGTTTTTAAAAAAAAATAGTGGTGGCCTAAAAAATGTTTTGGAGTGTACTTGAAAATGGGTAATAAAAATGGAAGTTCCCTTTAATCAAGCATGGTTATCAGGAGTAATTGAGAATAGAACCTTAGAAAACCTGTATTTACCTATAAAATAAAAAATAATTGATCTAGTTATATATGTTTTTAACATATACACATAATTTAGGGAGAGTATATATGAATAATTTGGAATTATATTTGGGTAAAGAGAGAGAAGTTGATAAAACACAATTTTATTGAATATTTTTTTGGTAATAAATGACATAATTTCCTCACATTAGGTTAAATATGTTTATTTATAAAATATTTGGTATTATATTATTCAATTTAAAATTTGATGAAAATTATAGTTTTCGTTTTTAAATTTCACTATAGTATTTCAAACATAAATATTTTTCTTGGAATTATTTGAACATAAAAATTTAAAATTGTGTTCCTAACTAAAAGGGTATAAATTTTATTCAATAAATATGATATAAATCATGAATTTTATTGGACTAAATGGGCCATTAATTCAATGTTGGGATGGACACTCTAGATTGTACATCACTTTAATATTTTTCCCATAACTTCTTTATCCATGTTTTTATTAAGACCAAATTTTTAGAGACGATCAATTTTTTTTTGCACAAATCATCCTTCAATAAGGAAAACTAGCTCATGTATTTTTAAGGTCAAATAGGTGGTGAAAATGGAATAAAATATTTTGTGGAATGTCTCTGTTCACACATGAAATCACTTGTAATATAGCCTTCACTACACTCTATAAATTTGTGTTTTTCTCATTTGGAGGGGGTTATACATGAATTAGAAATTAGAGGGAATATGATTAGTGGTTCTACTAAAATTATCCAAGCATTACAGGAAGGGTATATATGGAAGTAAGGATCCCTTCATTGAAGCCTTCTTCTTCTTCTTCATCTTGTAATATTTGTGTTTTCATAATAAACTTATTAGTTACTATTCTATTTATTCTATTTTATTATGAATTCTTATATTTTATTCTTATCTAATATTACTCTTTAGGATAGAAATAAATAGTATAAATGTGATTGGGTTATACCCTTTCAACGACCTTTGTAAATGAAAAATGTTTCTATGATAACTACACCACCATGGAAGTGTAATTATTCTTAATAATTGATATCACTCTAACCTTCTTCACTTAATTATTTTTAATCAATGAAATATTGTAATTAACATATTATTTTTAATGAATTATGTTTTTAAATTAAAAGAAACTAAGAAATCAATAGAAAAATTTATGCAAAAACACGTGAGGCTGAGTAATGTGTGAATTGTGAGAGCGCTATGTTAATTAGTAAAACAAACCCACACTAGATAAATTTTAAGAGTTAAAATATTATACATATAATCAATTCATCTAGAGTGGGTATGTACCCTAATCCCCCACTGACCATTATCTACCCTTATTACATCAATCAAAGTAGGGTTTTAAGATTCCATGTTCCAAAGCAAGCCTAGGGTTTAATTCAGTTCATCTTTGGGGTTTAGAAAATTATCATAGAGTTTGAGGGTTAAATAATTAGGGGATCATAATTCAGTAGATTCTAATTTAAAGGATAATTTTTAAAAGTATGTGAATAGTAGATTCAGATAGGTTATTATTTCTAAAATAGTTTTTTAATTAAAATCTTCTCATTGTGTTTTATTAATAAAATTTTATTTCAAAAAAAAACACAAAAAAACAATATTCTTCCAGTAAACTTATTATTATTCTTTTATAAACATCAAACCCCAATCCTTTTATGTTATTTATTTATTTTATATTTATTTTCAAAATAAATTTAAGAAGTTGTTTTGATTTCTGCCTATTTGAGAGATCACTTTGGCCAGCCACTCTCCTGCACCTATGTACCCAAAAATCACACGTCATTTGAAAGAGACCATAAAATCTCTTTTAATAATGTGTAACCGGAAGGAAAAATATAGGTTCAAAGATAATATATTACCTTATGTCTGAGAGTTATCTGCACTTTAACTTAATGTCATGGATAATGAAATTATATTTTTAATTTAAAATCTATTAAACATATATCTGATTTATTATTATTTTATTAAGTTCATTTATGTCCACTTATTTCCATTTTTTTGAGTTATAATATTCAATTTCATCATTTAGGTGTGTTCATTTCCTTGGTTTTTATAATAGGTTCATTTGTATACATGTATGAAATATCATGTAAAATGAGAATTATTGTCCATAATTGAATTTATATATTATTAATGAATTTATATAATATTAAATTTCCTTATATATCATTTTTTAGATATGATGATGATTCATTAGATTAAATGTTAATGATAACCATTTAGATTATTTTGGCATTTTTTTTGATCATCATGAACTCGTTCTATTTTATTAATCAATATTATGTATATATACTTGTTCGAGAACAATTAATAAGTTGTAATAAACATTTTAAAATGTGTTTTAACCATTATAATGGTTTCATGACTAGATTTTAAGGTAGTAATAGAAAATGAAAAATCATCATCCACGAAGGTGGTGAATTGACACAACTTAGAGGATGTCTTCATTTTTCAAACAAAAGTGGAAGAGAAGAGAATTGATGGTGTATATACCCTTAAAATAATAAAATCATAGTATATAGAATATATGGGAGTTATCATTAAACTTTTATATATGGATGATAAGATAGGATAAGAAGAGAAAATAAATTGAAAATAAATTAAAAGAAAAAAGAGTATTTTACCTCTTGAACATCTCTTCTTAAGAACCTACTTAAGGAACATGGGAACGATACATTGGTAAGACCAAAAAGGCATGGACACGGGTAATAGGTTTTGGGGAGTAATTTTTTAGAATACAAGTAAGATTCAAGGATTTGTAGGTGTGAGGTGAAGGGGTGGTGAGGGTGGTATTTATAGTGAGGGAGTGGGGTGTCTTTTGATTATTATATTCAATATTTTATTATTTTAGATCAAGAATATCAATAGTGTTGAAACTTGTCACTAAATATGCTAAAAATTTAAGGATAATTCTATATTATGGGCTTATATCACCCTCACATCATCCATGAATCCAGAATTCATATATTTATCTTATACTGTAAATTATTGTATTTCACTATTCAGTATAAAATTACACTATTTCAGAAAAATTCAAAAAAATCTCTCTAACCATTTTTTAATGTGTAGAATTCTAAAACGGAGTCCATTTTAGGAAAATAATTTTCTAAATATAATAAATTTAATTTTTAATTAAAATCATCATTTATTCGAAAAAATAATTATTTTAATATTTTAACTGATTTTATGACACATTGAAAAATTATTAAAGTCTCATAAAATTATCTTATAATTATAAAAGAAATATATTAATTTGTGAATCTATTTTTTTAAAAATAAATTTTCTTTTAAAAAAATATTATATTTATAAAATTATAAATAAACATTTACGCTTTACAAAAATACTTAATCTTAATTTATTATATTAAAAACATTTATTTAGTTATACTAGTATATAAATATATCATATTTTCATTTATAAGATACCTAAATTTTTTATACTTTCATAGGTGAGGTGAATATTTTATTGGTCATGTTAAAATTCCAAATGGTCACACTACTATTCCAACGCTCAGGTTACTATTCCATTAGTATATGTTCCTTAATTTATAAAAATACCTTTTATTTCATTAATTATTCATTTATAAAGTTATTATTGTGTTATCTATGTGATTTTTTGTGATTTAAACTATATGAAATAATTATAAGAAGAAAAATTTCTTTGATAGAATCTCGGCTTGTTGCACTATTCCCCTATAATGAAATCTCACCCTTGAAATTTCATTTTAAAAACTAAGGGGAAAATAGGCGAGGGTACTTCTCCTTCATTGTTTCTTCTGATTCTCATATTTCCTCTTCATTCTTATGGTTCCTATATGTTAATTTGTCCAAGTGAGTTGCCTTGTTGTGTATAACCTTATCTCCAAGATCCAATATCTTCACTGGATTCTCCTCATAAGAGAGATAATTTTCCAATTACACAACCTCTAAATTTAGTACATCTAAGGGATATGGTATGTACTTTATCAAGATATATATGTGGAATACATCATGTATTTGAGACATGGTTGGTAGAAGTTCTAGTCGATAGGCCACAGTTCTGACACGATCAAGAATATCAAAGGGGACGATGTACCTAGGAATCATCTTTTCTTTCTTTCCAAATATCAAAATCCACTTACATAGATATATTTTGAGGAATACCATGTCTCTAACCCTAAAATCTATGCCTCATTGAAAATTGTCATCATATCACTTTTTTCAAATTTGGGATTCCATGATATGCAGTTGAATGGTTTTTACCTTTTCTACCATTTCTTCAACTATTTAAGGTCATAGTATCTTACATTAACCAACATCATCATGGAATGTTGGTGTTCCACATATTTTTTTCATAAATAGATTCATATGGATCTATTTGTATGCTCAAGTATAAACTTTTATTGTAAGAGAAATTGACTAGATGTAGATGTTGGTCTCATCCTACTTTGATGTCCATAAAACATTCACTCAACATATATTGTAGTGTCTTAATAGTCCACTCATAATGGACATCAATTCTAGTATGATAGGACATACTGACGTTCAGCTCAGTGTTTAGATCATTTTGGAGACATTTCCAGAACATAAAGTTAAATATCAAATCTTGATTGGATACAATAAATTATGGTACTTTATGCAGTCTCATCACTTATTTGATGTATATCCATGCTATTTGGTCGAGTGGGAGATCATATCAAAGAAAAATAAAGTGAGTTTCCTTTTTAGACAATCCATAATAACCCATATAGCATTATTTCTTATGAATTTCTTTATAAGTATTGTGAAAAAGTCCATGGTTATGTTTTCCCATTTCAATGTTGGTATGGGTAATGGTTGTGTTATCTCCTTATAATTTTTCTTTTCATCCTTCACTTGCAACCATACCAAGAAATTTTATATCTATTCAGTAATCTCTTTCATCATATTGTCCCACAAATAGTGATCTCGGATATCTCGATATATATTTCTGCTTCCTGGGTGAATAGAGAAGGTTGAGAAATGTGATTTAGTAGCTCTATATTCATCGAAATATTAGAAGGTATACAAATTCATGACCCAAATATTATGACTCTTTTGTAACACCCCAAGCTTCCACAATACGCTTCTCTTTGAATAATACAGTAGTGTGTGTTTTACGCAACTTCAAGTTCTAACACACATTGTAACCAATCAAACTAGCAGTTATGAATAGTAATACCCAATTTTTAAAATTTTATACATTTTATCTTCCAAAATGGACTTCATTTTTGGATTAGTAATATTGAAATTAGCCTAGGGTGAGTTTTTGGTATTTTTCTGAGAACATTAAATTTTTGATGAATAGTGAAAAACAATGAGTTATAGTTTAAAAACGAATTTTTATTTCAATAATTATTTACTTTATTTAAATTTAATTAAGGTCAAAATGGATAAATAATACCTATATAAGTTCAATGTAATTCATTGGAGTCAGTTTAGAATAATTTTAGATATATAAAAATTTTATGGAACTTTTCACCGTCTTTTACCCACCTCCTAGGAGAATTTGGAAGTTCACATAAAACTTAATTTTACCGCTTCTGTGAGTGGAATTTTGAAAATCATAGAGACATGGTTAATATAAAAGAGTAAAATTTGGTTCAATAAGATAAACATATTTTTTGGTGAATAGTAACGTTTTACTTTTATTTACCACAGTTAAAAGTAAATAGGGTAATTAAGGGTAAAAATGATATTAATATTACCCTAACACATGTCCTAATTCTATTGTACAAGTTTACCTAGACCAAAAACAACCTTAATAATAAAATATTATCATTTAGTTCCACTTGGATTAGATTAGGACATTTATTATTATTTAATTCAAAGAAGAGTTAAAAGAGTTAAAATCAAAGTTTAATTACTAAAACATTTTTAATATAGGGTTATACATAAGATAAATTCGATTATGAATATTAATTATAATTATAAAAATATTTCCTACATAATCGTATTTTATTTATAATTTTTAGACATTAAATAATTTATTTTATTAATGACACAATGCTGATGCAGTAATTACCTAATTAATGAAATATTAATATAATTGATATTATAAATATCAAAATAAATGTAATTTGAGACATTTTATGAATTAAAGTTATTTTATAGGTTAATATAACATATTATTATTGGTTATATAAAGGTTTTTCGAAGTAATAATGCTGTTATGAAATTATCAAAAACAAAATACCCAATAGTGTCAAAATTGACATAAAAGAGTTTTAAAAAACAATATTATATTATTAATTGATATTATATTCCTAAAAATCTAAGGTTTAGCCAAAGGACTTATATAATGATAGTTTTATTATTAATGGATCACTTGGTGGATGATTGGAAGTTTATATTAATTTTATTAACTATATAATATAAAAATACAAAGAGACATGGTAAATGTCAAACTACTTAACTAAGATTTAAATATAAATGATAAGGTTAATAGAGTGACCCAAACCAGTATAAAATATATTTTTTGAAATTATTTCGACCCATACCCACCTTAAACTTTAAATAATCCTATTTGGATCCATTAGAAGTAAAATATGAATTTATTATAAAATAATATTTCTAACTTTTCCAAAGGTGCCCCTCACCCCTCTTATAAAAGGGAACTCCACCTTCTCTCTAATTTACACCTTCAAAGCCTTTTGGAATGGCCAAAACCTTCCACAATATTCTCTCAACTTCCATCACTTCGACCTAGAGGCCTTAGTTTTATCAGAAAGCCAACCTAATGATCCCTTTTGATCAAATCAAAACGAAGATCCTGATCAAGAGGTAATGTTTTCACTACCCTCTTTCAAGTTCCTTTCTTCTTCAACTTATCCTTTCTTTGTTATTACAATTCTAAAATACTAAATCCAGTATATTCTATATACTATGATGTTATTATAAATATGGTAAAACCATATTCATTATTCTATCCATCCTTTGAATGACAGTTTACCATACGTGCATACGTACGACTTACCGTCTCCACGTCGTGGTGTAATTGTTATTAAATAAATTATTATTTGGATGGCTATAATAGTGATGTGTAATTCTTGTAAATAATAAATATAACATGATAAATATTCTATATATATGATATACCATCCAATTATATATTATTTTAATATCAAAATAATGATATTGTCGCTCGTGCGTACGTAAAGACTACCATCTCCATGAACATGATGAGATTCATTCCCCATCATATCCATCCAAGACCAATTCACATTTAATGATTAAAAATAATTTTTAAGGACTTGATATCATTATGGATATGAATAAGATACAACCTATCCATAACAAACACGGCTTATGTAATAAAACATATAAAAGAAAAAAAGTAAGTTAACACCCGAAACGACGATAATACTAAGATATTATTAACAAAACAATGTTAAAAGATCATATATGATAACATATTAATATATATGATTCTTGTATAATTTAATAACAATTATTCACCATTATATAGTAGTTTTACCTATCCCTAACCATGGAAAAGTACAAGGTAATGTTTAATTTCACAATCTCTTTATTATCCGAGGTTGTTTATACGTAATTATCTACTGGGATCTCTTTATCATCAACATCCATGTTTCTTAAAAACGTATTTCAAAATATTGTTAATATTTTACAGAATATGGGTTAAATTCCTTTATACCCTTGTTTGACTTTTTATATGAAGTTTATAAAGGAATCTTTACTTCATTTTCCAAACAAGGCCATCTTTAACCTTTTCGACAAAATTAAGGTAAGAATGTATTTTTTTAACTTATATGGAGGGTGTGGAAGTTTTCCACCATTGTAAAATCTTCAAATCTTCTCTTACAAGCTTATATGGATATTTTCAATGTAAATTTTTTATTTTATAATTATGTAACTTTTAAATTATTTTAAAAAAGAGATATTTCTCTCAAATAGTTTTGATTTCATCTATGTCAACATCCTTTGATGGATTTTAAGCTTATTTGAAGTTGATTTATCATGATACAAAAAATCCATATTGTATTGAAGGTTTTGTGATATGTTTGACTGTGGATGTGTTATTTTTTATACCATTCATTTTTTATAGAGAATGTATTGACATTTTGTATTCTAGTTTTAATACGAATGTTTATGTTATGTTTAAACCTGTTCATATGAGGAATGAATTGGACTTAATAAGTGACGAGTAGAGCCTACTATAGCTCCTCGATTAATCGGTAGGTCTCATGAGACAAACTAGTGTCTTGGAACAAGGACTTGAAAAATCTTATTTGTAGTCTTGTCACAAGGCCTTGACTATGTAGTTATGATAGTCTGACATTATGCATTCCATCATTATGAAAGTGGTTATTGATATTGCATGTGATTATTCGACTAGTAGAATATCCATATGAATAAGTAAATGGAATTATTTAATTTTATCTTTTCCATATTATGCTAAAGTTCAAGTTTAAAAGTCTTTTTTTAGTTATACATTGCCTTAAATGTTTATGATTTTTTATGAAAGTTTCCGCTATATTGTTATCCTTACTAGGCATTTGAGCTCACCCCTTTTTATGTTTTATTTTTCCCAGGATGTGAAGAAGTATTTTATGAATGAACTATAGGGATAGTATAAGGGGATATGAGTGTGGAGACAAGATCTTGTTGTAGTTTTCATTTTATGATGTAATGTAAACTTTATTAATGTATCTAGTGTTTCCAAGTCTACTAAACTAATAGGTCTTTCAAGGTTTGGTATTTTGTGATCATGCCAATGTTATGTAATAATGCACCAACTCTGGGTAACTGGGGTTGGGGCATTATAGTTGGTATCAGAGGAAGTTTAGTACAAACCTTGGAAACTAGATTAAGATAAACTCTGATTAGATCACATAAACCTAAGATGGACTTTAAGGATTAGTATATATGAACTTCCTAGAATTTGGGTATTGTAGAGATTTTGCGAGTTTTTTGGGCAATACATACCTGTCTGGATATGAGCAGGTAGAGGCAGCTCTGGCACAGATGTACCTAGGGGTAAAACCTGAAAACACTGCTTTGAGCTAGACTTGAACAGGAACTGGTGCACGACAACGGGCCTTGCTGCACTCTTGGTTACAACACTCCTGGGGGATATTCTTAAGATAATTCTCATTTTCATTACAAACCATTATGAAGGGTTTATGATTATATAATTCCTCAAATAAAACATTTTTATGATTATGGATTATATCCATAAATTGTTTAATTTTTGTTAAGTATTTTACAAGCATGGAATTATGTATTTTGATTCATAAACTTATCTAGTTTATGACATGGTTTAGAAATGGTTCCTAGTGGAAGGAATAGAAACCATATCAATACACACACTCAATTTAGGTATTTACCTCCTGCTCAAGATAATTATAGTGGAGCTGGTGATGCAACTGGTGCTAATCAGCTAATCACCGTACTGGGACAACTCACTCAGGTTATGAATAACAACCTTACCCATATGGAGCACACTGATCCGCAGCATGGAGGATCAATGTTAGATCAATTCATGAGGAAAAAACCACCAAAATTCCATGGGAGTACAAATCCATTGGTAGCTGAGAAATTGATTAGTTTCCTAGAGAAAATATTTTAGGCTTTGGGGAGTAGTGAAAGGGAAAAAGTTATCATGGCAGTTTACCGCCGCACTAGAGATACTGATCAATGGAGTTCATTGATTCAAAACATGAAGGAAGATGATAAAGTATCAAATATGTAATGGAGGGAGTTCAAAGATCTGTTTTTAGAAAAATACTTTCCTCGTGACCATCGAGAAGATATGGAAAGGCAATTTCTAAGTCTGAGACAAAAAGAAGGATGAGAATGTCACAAAGTATGAGGATAACTTTACAAGGTTAGCAAGGTATGTTTCTGATTATATACGTAACCCGAGAAGTAAGATTGATCATTTCTTTGATGGGTTAAAAGCATTTCTCCATAGAGTATTAGTCTCACAAACCTTCTGATTGTATGAAGATATTGTCTCATGTGCTATCAAGAGAGAAAAAGAATTCTCTAAGTCTTATGACTTTAAAGCAAAGTAAGAGAAGAAGAGATATACTGATCACTCTAGAAATGGAAATAAGGGGAAGATGGGAAAAGTTGAATATCTATCCTGTAGTAAATGTGGGAAGAAACACCTCGATACTTGATTGAAGGGAATGAGAGTCTGTTACAAGTGTGGTGAAAAGGCCACCAAGCTCATGATTGAAAGGGGAAGAAAGAAGCTACCAATGTTCAATGCTACAACTACAAGTACATGGGCCATTATGAAAATGAATTTCCTAAGCATTAGGTAATCTTACCTTAGAAAAGGCCAAGGGATCAGGGTCAAGATTATGCTATCACTACTGCAGAGGTAGAAGCTCCGAAAGACGTGGTGGCAGGTAATTTAATGGTTTTCTCAAGTTTAGAAAATGCATTATTTGATTCTGGATCCTCTCATTGTTTCATATCTTCCTAGTTTGATATGAAAATTAGATATTTCCAATTTTTTTAACAAGGGAGATGTCAGTCAAAACTCCTAAGGGAAGTATCATTGCTACAAAGTTCTGTGAATCAGTCCCCATTAGAGCACATAAATGTTCTTTATCTGTTGATCTGATCGTCATACCTATGATTGAGTGTGATATAATCCTCAGTATAGATTGGATTTCAGACCATGATGTGAAGATTTATTTTAAGAATAAGGAGGTTATGATTTTTGATGATGATGATAAGGAACACCTTATCGTTAGATCAGAATCGTCACCATCTACTTCTTATCTAGATACACCCCCAGTAGCTCCACTAAATTCAATTATTGGGGGGGAAGAGAATGAAATGACTGTGGGTGGGGAAAGGAATGTTTAAATAGAGGATGTACCAATTGTGAGAGAATATGTTGATGTGTTTTCATAAGATTTACCTGGATATCCTCCAGAACGATAAATTGAGTTTTCCATTGATTTAATTCCTAGTTCAAGGCCTATATCAAAGACCCCTTATAGAATAGAAACTTTGGAATTAGTTGGACTAAAGAAACAACTAGAGGAGTTGATTAATAAGGGATTTATTCACCCTAGTGTTTCTCCATGGGGATCCCCTGTCCTTTTTGTTAAGAAAAAAATATGGATCTATGAGGTTATGTATCGACTACAGGGAAATCAATGCTATAATAATAAAGAACAAGTATTCCCTATCTCGCATTGATGATTTATTTGAACAACTGCATAGAGCTCAATACTTTTCAAAGATTGACCTTCGATCTGGGTACCATCAGTTGTGTGTGAAGAAGGAAGACATTCCAGAGACAGTATTTCGAACCTGGTATGGGCATTATGAGTTTATAGTAATTATTTTGGGATTGACTATTGCACCCTCTATATTCATGGATCTAATGAATAGTGTTTTCAAGGAATATCTTGATGATTTTATGGTGGTATTTATTGATGATATCTTGGTATATTCCAAATGATATGAAGATCATAAAAATCACTTGCGCATTATCCTGAAGACTCTGAGAAGACATGAATTATATGGGATGTTTAGCAAGTGTGAATTCTAGCTTTATAAGATTTCTTTTCTTGGACATATTGTCTCTAAAGATGGAATCTCTGTTGATCCTTATAAGACTAAGGCAATCCAAGAATGGTCTACAACGAAGAGTATAACTTAGGTGCGCAGTTTTATTGGTTTAGCATGTTATTATCGACTTTTCATCCATAATTTCACCAATTGGCTAACCCATTAAAAAAGCTCACAAGTAAAGGGGTTAAATTTGTTTGAAGAAAAGAGTGTGAAGAATGTTTTGAAGAACTGAAGAGAATATTAGTCAATGCTCCTATATTGACTCTACCATCGAGGAATGATGGGTTTGTTATTTATAGTGATGCATCGAATAAAGGACCTGGTTGTGTCCTTATGCAGAATGATAGGGTTATTGTTTATGCATCACGAAAGAAAAAAAATCATGAGAATAACTATCCCACTCATTATCTTGAGTTAGCTGCTGTAATCTTTTCTTTGAAGATATGGAGACATTATCTCCATTGTGAAAAATGTGATATTTATACCGATCACAAGAGTTTGAATTATATTTTCTCATAGAAATAACTCAACATGAGGTAAAGGAGATGGCTTGAACTACTCAAGGATTATGATTTCACGATACACTACCACCTGGGGAAGGAAAATAAGGTGGAAGATGCTTTGATCAGAAAGGATCATGGAGTTTTGAATGTGATGAGAATTGAAAGGGGTCCTATTTTCATGGATATAGTGAAGATGGATATGGGAATTACCATGGAATGTGAAACATCGATACTTTTTCAAATGGTTAGCAAAATATCTTTACTAGAAAGGATAAAGAGTTCTCAGAATGATGATGAAGAATTTCAAAAGAAGATTAAAGTTGTGAATGATGTGATATTGAGTGACTTTGAGTATGAAAATGGAATTTTGAAATTTGGGAAGAGACTTTTTGTTCCCGATATACTTTATCTAAAAAGGGAATTTTTGGATGATTCTCATAGTTCCAATTTCTCTATACACCCTGGGAGAACCAAAATTTATAGAGATTTGAAGGAATATTTTTGGTTGGACAACATGAAGAGGGAGATTTCTGATTTTGTGTCAAGATGTATGGTTTGTAAACAAGTGAAAGCTTGAAGGCAACAGCCTGGACGAGTCATGAAACCTTTTCCCATACCGGAGTGAAAATGGGACAATATTACGATTGACTTTGTCATGGGGCTACCAAAGAATCCTAGATGAAACAATTTAATATGGGTTATTATTGATCGTCTTACCAAGTCAGAACATTTTCGTGATATAAGAGAAGATATACCACTAGAATGTCTAGCAAGACTGTATATTAATGAAGTTGTGAGACTTCATGGAGTACCCCTATCGATTGTTTCTGATTGTGATCCCCGTTTTACATCAATATTCTGGAAGAGTCTTCAGAAGTCCTTGGATACTGAACTTCATTTGGGTACTGTCTACCACCCTCAAACAGATGGACAATCAGAACGGACTATTCAAACCTTATAAGACATGTTGAGATCATGCTCACTTGACTTTCAGGGTATGTGGGATCAATATCTACCTCTTGTAGAATTTTACTATAACAATAGATTCCATTCAAGTATTCATATGGTACCATATGAAGCGTTGTATGGAAAGAGATGTCACACACCAACCTATTGGGATGACATTGGTGAAAGAAAACTCGTAGGCCTAGAACTGGTAGAGGAAACGATGGAAAAGGTGAAGGTAATCCAAAACCACATCAAAGCTGTAACGACCCAATGTTTCATTAATGGAAAATCCCTCTTGATCTAGTTAAATGTCACTTTATGAAAAATGTTTTTATATGATGTCAAATTCTTTGGTTTTATATTAAATTTTTTGACCGTTGTTAATATAGCCGTTGAACAGTGATCACATGATTAGTATAAATATAGGACCTTAACAAATCCAATTTACTCAGAAAAAAGAAGCGATGGCCTCATCCAGTAGAATTTCCCCATACGAAGCCCATTTGTCAGAGCTCAAAAAAGAGGTGGCATCCTTGGGCTTCACCCTTGACCAATCCCAAGCTGAGCTTCACCATGTCAAGCTCGAATGAGACCGTCTACGGGAAAAGTGGAATTGATAGAGATTACCACTCGAGCAATGTTATCCGAGCCGCCCCAAGAGTCTGTCACCATCGCACACCTTACCATTAGGTCTTATGCGACTGTTTTAAGGGGTTATGTAACAAATAAGTAGTACTATGTTCATGTACATTATTTTTTTTGTATATAATAATGAATATAATTTCTAGTCATTTTTGATACATTGTAAATAGTTTTTAAAGTACAAATGGTGTTTTTAGTTATTATTTAATTAAGAAATCTACTTTATTAAATTAAGGGATTTTTTTAATTATATATATTTTAATAAAATAATAATAATAATATTAAATTAATTTTTATTAAATATAAATGATCTTATAATTTTATGAATGCAATTAAAATGTTATATTAAGGTTTGAAAGCCATTTTTGTCGAAACCCATGAATTTTTGATAAATGTTAGTTTTTATTTTAAAAGTAAAAATTCACATATTTATAATATTATTTAGATAAAATAAATGTTATTTTTGGAATCAGGACGTCGAAATTATCCAACGGTGAATTTTTCATAATTTTATGAGACAGTCAAATTTTTGGGTAAAAATTAAATACCGTTTAAATATATAATGTGTTTTATGACATCATAATGACCAAATAGTGATGTAACAATATACTATAATATTTATGTTTGGACAATATATGTTTTACCATTAAAATAAAGTGATTTTGGGTTTGTTTGACTTACTTTTCAAAGCATTAATGGACCCCTCAAGACATATTCAGCACTTTGCCTTTTTAAATTAATTTCCATGGGAGTGTGACTCACCTCCCCATAAGAAACCCTAATATTTTAATAAGTTCGGACCTTGGCCTTGTAAAATATTGTTTTCCTCTTCCCTTTTCCAAAAACCATGGGAAAAAACCATGAGATGGTTTGTGGTTTTGATTAATTTAATATAAGGGGTCCCAAACCTAAATAATAAAGAATTATCTCACCTTTCCTATATAAACCCACCCAAGCTCCCACTTCCTCCTCACTAAAATCCATTGGAGTTCGTCCAACCTCTATAATACTTTCTCTAGAATCCTCCCAAGGTGCCCCAAGCTCCCAAGAATCCTCTCACATGCCTCTCTCTAGCCTTTGGAAGCACACTTCCAAGTAAGGGTTTTTTCTTCCTTTGTCTTTTTTGTCCAATTTTCATTAAGTTGTTTTGCCTTTTAATTTAAATTATGAATGTTCGGGTATGGTTTCAAACCTCTCACATACTTCCCTTTTATTTTTTTTAATGATGGGAGACCCCTTTGTTTCTCATTAAATGCCTCCAATGTACACACGTTACTATGCCGAAATTCCGAAAGGAACTTCTCTCTCTTCTTTTACATTCAAGCAATAATTTTCTATCATGAATCTATATTCCATTAAAATTGTTGGGAAATGTACCTATATGACCTCCTTACTATCCATTACATGTGAATATGATGAGTAACCCCTTTCTCTCCCATCAACCATTTTTAATAATTCTTATGTCATGCCGTTACGCTGCCGAAATCACACCGATTTTCTAAGCCAATGTCATTGGGTATTCACCTTTATGCTCATTTACTTATTGATTGTAAAGTTTCATGTATGAATTCCACATTCCTTTATCGTGGAATAAATGATTATGTTTTATGAATCCATGTTTTATGATCCATGTGGAACACTTATGCATGAAATGAAATGTTTAAGAAGGGTGCGCCCTTATAGCGCTCCAATGCATTGGGTAAAGTATAGTATCATGATACGTCATGTGCAATGAGTGTTGACTCATGCTAATTCAAGTGAAATGAGGGTTTACTCGTGCTTTATGTGCAATGAGGGTTTACTCATGCTTTATGTGCAATGATCCTTGGCTCTTGCTAATTCAATGTTAAGTGTTGTTGCCACATTTCCATGTTATGATTATCATGCTTTATCATTACTTTATGTTCATGTTTCTTTTATGATCTATTGATATGCCTATTTTCTAACATGTATTGTACTCCTCATGTTATTCCATGTGTACTCCCTTACTGGGCTTTACAGCTCACCCTTTTCTTATGCATGTCCTCAGGTTATCCCATGCAATGCAAAGTACGAGGGAATGTAGTGGTCATGTAAAGGAAGTTTTCAATAAAGATGTTGTATTTCGTGTTTTAAGTTTTTTTGTAATGATACTGAGCCCCAAAGACACTAAACCTCTCAATCTTATTTTTTGTATCAAGTGAAGTTTTATGTAAAGAATCATGTTTAAGTTGTAATAAAAAGAAGGGTTGTCATAGTTGGTATCAGAGGATAGGTTTAGTTATTTTTGGGATTTGGAAAGCCCTAGTAAAGCCTTAGATACAAGACTAAGTATAATAAAAACATCCCTAAGTTTTGGTAAATACTAAGTAATTGGTTTATCAAACAAATACATCTCTGTCTGGATATGAGCAGGTAGAGGCGGCTCTGGCACAGATGTATCCTATGGGTAAAACCCAAAAACACCACTTTGAGCTCGACTCGAACGGGAACTGGTGCACGACAACGGGCCTTGCAGCACTCTTGGTTATGACACTCTCTAGGGATATGTTTTGATAAATTCACAATCTTAGTATGAACCATTATTAAGGAAAAAATGCCCCTAAGAATATATGTTAGAAAGTAGATCATGAAAAGCCTAGATTGAAGCCTATAGACTCATGAGTTAAGGAAATAAAAGTTTATTTTTGAGTCATCAAATTTTGTCTTTGGATTACCCTTTATGTGTTACCCCTAACTTTCCTTTTAGTCCAGCCAATGGCCGATAATAGGAGGACTCGGGCTAAAAACCGTTGTGAAGATCAGTGTGATGACTGTACTAATGAGATGCCAAATCCAATGGGCGCGGGAATCGTGAACTTTGTCATGCTTCTCTCTCAGCTAACTCAATTTTTGAATAGAAACACGAGTCAAGAGGAACGTTCAACCCCCCCTAAGAAAGAACAAGTAGCTATCGAGAGCTTCATGAGACAAAGGCCTCCTACTTTTAGTGGATCATCTGATCCCACGATCGCTGAACAATGGATCAACTCCATTGAAAAGATCTTCTCCAACCTTCAATGTACTGAACAAGAGAAGGTTCTCCTGGATGATTATCGTATGGAGGGTGAAGCTGATCAATGGTGGATGTTGATCAAAAATACGAAGCCTGAGGAGGAGATCGAGGCTTTGGAATGGAAGGAATTCTGGATGATGTTTTTTGATAAATATTTTCCGCGCACCCTCTAGCTTAAGATGGAAAGGGACTTCCTTTCCCTCAAGCAAAAAGATGAAGAATTTGTTAGAACGTACGAGGAAAACTTCACAAGGCTTGCACGATATGCTTCCGGCTTTGTCGTTACCCCCGAATGCAAGGTTGACTGCTTCTTTGGTGGGTTGAAGCCTAGCTTGCGGAAAACATTAGCGATCCGTGACTTCGACAGCTATGAGGAAATTGTCTGATGTGCCCTCAAGGTCGAAATGGAGATCAGGGAATCACAAGGGTATCCTAGGGACAAGAAGCGTAATGTGGACTTCAATGCGGGTGGTCCGATGGATAAATCCAATGGAGCTAAGAAGTTCCAGCACCCCACTTTCCAAAAGTGCGGAAAGAAGCACCCAGGAAATTTCCTTAAGGGGATGAGAAAATGCTTCAGGTGTGGAAGAGAAGGGCACCTAGCTGTTAACTATTGGCAAGAAGGACCCGCTGCTGAGATAGAGGAGAGGAATGCTCCGTTCGAACCTCAATGCATTTTTCAATGCTATAAATTCAAGGAACCGGGTCATTTTTCAAATCAGTGCCCTAATCCAAAGGTTATCGGAGGCAACCAAAAACCTCCAAGACAACAAGGAAGAGCTTTTGCCAACACTTTTACCGAAGTGAACCCCGACAACGAAGTGGTGATAGGTATGCTAGTTATTCATTAAAGAATAGCGAACATACTTTTTGATTCAGGTTCTACACATTCTTTTATATCTCGAAAGTTTAGTAGAACAATCCCAGCACCACCAAAAATCATGGATGTAAAGATTTCGGTGAGTACGGAAAATGGGGAAATCATTGCATCCCATGAGTACAAGTCCTCCCCTGTTATAATATGTGGATTTAATTTCTTGGAGAACCTCATCATACTCCCTCTGGTGGAATTTGATGCAATTCTTGGCATGGATTGACTTTCCTTATATAGAGCCAACATAAATTGTCAGGAGAGGGAAATCACACTCCATATGGAGAATCGGCCCCCGATTCTTTACAAGTGTCAGGAGGAAGATGAATCTCCTTTAGCTCCATCATCTCAAGCATGGATATTACTGCCCTATGAGCACGAGTATCTGGCTCAGATGATTGATTCCAAAGAAGAAACCATCCTTGAGGAAATGCCTATTGTGAGGGAATTCGCTGAAGTGTTTCCCGAGGAACTGCCCGGTCTTCCTCCAAGAAGAGATGTTGAGTTCTCAATTGAACTTATACCTGGGGCACTATAAATATCCAAGAATCCATATAGAATGGATGTTGTAGAGCTTGAAGAGCTAAAGAAACAACTACAGGAGAATCTGGATAAAGGGTTTATATGCCCAAGTGCTTCACCATGGGGTGCACTAGTCCTCTTCGTCAAGAAGATGGATGGGTCAATGCGGCTTTGCATCGATTATCGTGAACTTAACAAAATCATGATAAAGAACAAGTATCCTCTCCCAAGAATCAATGAATTATTTGATCAGCTGCATGGAGCACAATACTTCTCCAAGGTGGACTTGCGGTCGGGATATTATCAAGTAAGGGTGAAGAAGGAAGATGTCCCCAAGACTGCTTTTCGTACAAGATACGAGCACTATGAATTCATAGTAATGCCTTTTAGACTCACCAATTATCAAGAAATATTCATGGACTTAATGAATAGAGTCTTTAGAGATTACCTTGAAAAATTTGTGGTAGTCTTTATAGATGATATTCTAATATACTCCAAAACCAAGGAGGATCATGAGGAGCATTTAAAAACTGTACTAGAGACTTTGCCCAAGGAGAAGCTCTATGCAAAGTATAGCAAGTGTGGGTTCTGGTTGAAGGAGGTCTCATTCTTGGGCCATATCATCACAAGCAATGGAATATCTATGGACCCCTCCAAAACATATGCAATTGAGGGATGGCCGAGGCCAACATCAGTAACGAATATCTGTAGCTTCTTGGGGTTAGCTGGATATTATTGATGATTTGTGAGAAATTTCTCACGATTGTCCAACCCTCTTACCAAGCTAACTCGAAAGGGAGTAAAGTTTTCTTAGAGTGATGAATGTGAATAAAGCTTCAAGGAGTTGAAAAGGAGGCTTATCACTGCACCCATGCTCACTTTACCCACAAGTGGGGAACTTTTTGATGTATTCAGTGATGCTTCAAAAAGGGGCTTAGGTTTTGTGCTGATGCAAAATGATAAAGTGATATCCTATGCCTCAAGTCAGTTGAAAATCCATGAGTGAAACTATCCAACACATTATCTGGAGTTAGCAGTTGTGATAATTGACTTGAAAATATGGCGACATTATCTCTATGGAGAGAAATGTGAGATATATACTGACCACAAGAGTCTTAAATATATATTCACACAGAAAGAGCTTAATATGTGCCAAAAAAGATGGATATAGCTCATCAAGGATTGTGACTGTTCAATACATTACCACCCTGGGAAAGCGAACAAGGTGGCAGATGCCCTAAGTAGAAAGGATCCAGCGATTCTATTAATTATGAGAATTGAGAAGGATCCAATCTTCCGAGACTTGATGAATATGGACGTGGGAATCATAATAAAGGGAACATCATCAGTCCTTTCACAAATGATTGCTCAACCATATCTTTTGGAAAGGTTAAAGGATGATCAAAAGGATGATGTGGGAATTAAATAAAAAGTGGAAGCTATCAAAAAGGGGAAATCCTTGGAGTTTAATGTTAATGAAGAAGGAATTGTGTGGTTTGGGAAAAGACTATGTGTTCCATCAAGTCCAGAGCTGAAGAAGGAACTTTTGGATGATGCACATAGTTAAAATTTATTTATTCACCCAGGGAGCACAAATATGTATCGAGATCTCTGAGAAAACTTTTGGTGGGATAATATGAAGAAGGAGATCGCCGAATATACATCAAATTGCCTGGTGTGTCAGCAAGTGAAGGTAGAGAGGCAGAGGTCTAAGGGGATGATGCAACCATTTCACATACCAGAAAGGAAATGGGAGAACATCAACATGGACTTTGTCACCGGACTTCCAAGGACATCCAAAGGCAACAATGCAATCTGGGTTGTTGTGGATCTTCTTACAAAGACTGCACACTTCATTTCTATTCGGGAGGATTTCTCATTGGATCAACTGGCATAGATATATATCAGGGAAGTGGTAAGGTTGCATGGTGTACCACTATCTATTGTGTCTGACTGAGATCCAAGATTCACCTCTATGTTTTGGAATAGTATTCAG
Organism: Viscum album; assembly: GCA_963277665.1. Classification (NCBI taxonomy): domain Eukaryota; kingdom Viridiplantae; phylum Streptophyta; class Magnoliopsida; order Santalales; family Viscaceae; genus Viscum; species Viscum album. The sequence continues at coordinate 1,475,590,883 of OY728131.1, read as the reverse complement.
CATGCTCTGAATACTGAACTGAACTTCAGTACGGCCTATCATCCTCAAACTGATGGCCAATCCAAGCGGACTATCCAAACAATTGAAGATATGTTGAGAGAATGCTCAATGGACTTTAAAGGAGAATGGGATCAACATATTCCTCTGGTTGAGTTCTCTTATAATAACAGTTTCTACTCGAGCATCCAAATGGAACCATATGAAGCCATGTATGGGAAAAGTTGTAGAACACCGACATGTTGGGATGAGGTCGGTGAATGTAAGCTTCTTGGACCAGAAATGGTCGAGGAAATGGTGGAGAAGGTGAAAACCATTCAACAGCATATCAAGGCAGCCCAAAGTTGAATGAAGAGTTATGCAGATAATAGTCGACGAGACCTTGAGTTTAACGTTGGAGACATGGTGTTTCTACACATATCTCCGTGGAAAAAGGTCATGTGGTTTGGAAAGAAAGGGAAGTTAAGGCCAAGGTACATCGGCCCCTTCGAGATTCTTGGTCGTGTCGGGGTTGTGGCCTATCGACTAGCACTTCCACCTGCCATGGCCAAAGTACATGATGTCTTTCATGTATCCCTCTTAAGGAAGTACATACCATACCCTTCACATGTAATCTCTTCTGAGGTGGTACAATTGGAAGATGATCTTTCTTATGAGGAGCAACCAGTGAAGATCTTAGATCGTAGAGAAAAAGTTCGACGAAATAAGATGATTCCTCTCGTCAAGGTGTTGTGGAGAAACCACAAGTTTGAAGAAGCGACTTGGGAATCATAGAATATGATGAAGGTGAGTTACCCACATTTGTTTTAGTGTGGGAAAAGGAAAATTTCGAGGGAAAAATTTCTTAAGGGGGGAATATTGTAATGACCCAAAGTTTCATTAATGGAAAATACCACTTGATGAAGTTAAATGTCTTTTTATGAGAAATGTTTTTATAAGATGTCAACTTCATTGGTTTTATGTTAAGAATTTTTAACGTTGTTAATATAGCCGTTGAACAGTGATCACATGATTAGTATAAATATAGGACCTTAAAAAATCCAATTTACTCAGACAAAAGAAGCGACAGCCTCATCCAGTAGAAATGCCCCATACGAAGCCCATTTGTCGGAGCTCGGAAAATAGGTGGCATACTTGGGATTCGCCCTTGACCAAGACCAAGCTGAGCTTCACCATGTCAAGCTTGAACGGGACCGTCTACGGGAAAAGTAAAAGTTGATAGAGATTACCACTCGAGCAATGTTATCCAAGCCGCCCCAAGAGCCTGTCACCATCGCACACCTTACCCTTAGGTCTTATGCGGCTGTTTTAAGGGTTTATGTAACAAATAAGTAGTTCTATGTTCATGTACATTATTTTTTTTTGTATATAATAATGAATATAATTTCTAGTCATTTTTGATACGTTGTAAATAGTTTTTAAAGTACAAATGGTATTTTTAGTTATTATTTAATTAAGAAATCTATTTTATTAAATTAAGGGATTTTTTGAATTATATAATATTTTAATAAAATAATAATAATATTATTAAATAAATTTTTATTAAATATAAATGATCTTATAATTTTATGAATGCAATTAAAATGTTATATTAATGTTTGAAAGCCATTTCTGTCAAAACCTGTGAATTTTCTATAAATATCGATTTTTATTTTAAAAGTGAAAATTCACATATTTATCAAATTGTTTAGATAAAATAAATGTTATTTTTGGAATCAGGACGTTGGAATTATCCAACGGTGAATTTTTCATAATTTTCTGAGACAGTCAATTTTTTGGGTAAAAATTAAATACCGTTTAAATATATAATGTGTTTTATGTCATCATAATGACCCAATAGTGATGTAATAAAATACTATAATCTTTATGTTCGGCCAATATATGTTTTACCATTAAAATAAAGTGATTTTGGGTTTGTTTGACTTACTTTTCAAAGCATTAATGGACCCCTCAAGACATATTCAACACTTTGCCTTTTTAAATTAATTTCCATGGGTGTGTGACTCACCTCCACATAAGAAACCCTAATATTTTAATAAGTTCGGACCTTGGCCTTGTAAAATATTGTTTTCCTCTTCCCTTTTCTGAAAACAATGTGCAAAAACCATGGGATGGTTTGTGGTTTGTATTAATTTAATATAAGGGGTCCCAAACCTAAATAATAAAGAATTCTCTCAGCTTTACTATATAAACCCACCCAAGCTCTCACTTAATCCTCACTAAAATCCTTTGGAGTTCGTCCAACCTCTGCACTACTCTCTATATAATCCTCCCAAGGTTCCCCAAGCTCCCAAGAAGCCTCTCACAAGCCTCTCTCTATTATTTGGAAGCACACTTCCATGTAAGGGTTTTTTCTTCCTTTCTCTTTTTTGTCCAATTTTCTTTAAGTTGTTTTGCCTTTTAATTTCAATTATGAATGTTGGGGTATGGTTTCTCACCTCTCACATACTGCCCTATTATTTTTTGAATGATGGGATACCCCTTTCTCTCTCATTAAATTCCTCCAATGTACACCCGTTACTATGCCGAAATTCCGAAATGAACTTCTCTCTCTTCTTTTACATTCAAGCAATAATTTTCTATCATGAATCTATATTCCATTACAATTGTTGGGACATGTAACTATATGACCTCCTTACTTTCCATTACATGTGAATATTATGAGGAACCCATTTCTCTCTCATCAACCATTTTTATAAATTCTTATGTCACGCCATTATGCTGCCGAAATCGCACTGATTTTCTAAGCCAATGTCATTGTGTAGTGAATACCATGCCCATTTCTCCATCAAGGGTATTCACCTTTATGCACATTTACTTATTGATGGTAAAGTTTCATGTATTAATTACACATTCCTTATTGTGGAATAAATGATTATGTTTTATGAATCCATGTTTTATGATCCATGTGGCACACTTATGCATGAAATGAAATGTTTAAGAAGGGTGCACCCTTATAGCGCTCCAATGCATTGGGTAAAGTATAGTATCATGATACGTCATGTGCAATGAGTGTTGACTCATTTTAATTTAAGTGCGACGAGGGTTCACTCGTGCTTCATGTGCAATGAGGGTTTACACATGCTTTATGTTCAATGAGCCTTGGCTCATGCTAATTCGATGTTAAGTGTTGTTGCCACATTTCCATGTTATGATTATCATGATTTATCATGCCTTTATGTTCATGTTTATTTTATGATCTATTGATATGCCTATTGTCTAACATGTATTGTACTCCTCATGTTATTCCATGTGTAATCCCTTACTGGGATTTATAGCTCACCCTTTTCTTATGCATGTCCTCATGTTATCCCATACAATGCTAAGTATGAGGGAATGTATTGGTCATGTAAAAGAAGTTTTCAATAAAGATGTTGTATTTCATGTTTTAAGTTTTTATGTAATGATCCTAAGCCCCAAAGACACTAAACCTCTTGATCTTCTTTGTTGTATCAAGTGATGTTTTATGTAAAGAATCATGTTTAAGCTGTAATAAAAAGCAGGGTTGTCATAAAAGTAGCTCAAAGTTGGAAGAAGAGCTATGCCGATAATCAAAGGAAGGATTTGGAATTTCAGGTAAGAGATCTTGTTTTCTTGAAGGTATGTCCTTGGAATGGAGTTATAAATTTTGGTAAGAAAGTTAAATTGAGTCCCAGGTACATCGGACCCTTCGAGATTCTAGAACAAATTGGGGCTGTAGCTTACTGTTTGGAAATGCTGACAAATCTCTCCAAAGTTCACGATGTGTTCCACGTATCACTGTTGTGAAAATACATTCCTGACCCAATGCATGTACTCACCTATGAGGAATTAGAACTGGAACCTGATCTGTCTTATTGCTAAGATCCCATCATGATTCTTGATACAAGAAAACAAGTGCTGAGAAACTGGACGACTCATCTGGTAAAAGTTCTATGGAGAAACCATAAGATGGAAGAGGCAATGTGGGAACCTGAGGAACTTATGATGAAGAACCACCCAAGTCTTTTCATGTGTTAGTATTCTAGAAATATCAAGGATGAAATTATTTGAAGGAGGGGAGAATGTAACACCCCAAGCTTCCACGGCATGCTTCTCTTTGAATAATACAGTAGCGTGTGTTATACGCAACATCGAGTTCTAACGCACACCATAACCAATCAAACTAGCTTTTATGAATAGTAATACCAACTTTTGAAAATTTTATTCATTTAAACTTTCAAAATGGACTTCATTTTTGGATTCAGAATATTTAAATTAGCCTAGGGTGAATTTTTAGTTTTTTTCTGAGAACATTCAATTTTCGAGGAATAGTGAAAAAACACTGAGTTATAGTTTAAAACCTAATTTTTATTTAAAAAATTATTTATTTTATTTAAATTTAATTAAGGTCAAAATGGATACATAATACCTATATAGGTTCAATGTAATTCATTGGAGTTAGTTTAGAATAATTTTAGATATTTAAAAATTTTATGGAACTTTTCACCATCTTTTAGCCACCTCCTAGGAGAATTTGGAAATTCACATAAAACATAATTTTACCACTTTTGTGAGTGGAATTTCGAAAATCCGAGAGACACGATTAATATAAAGGAGTAAAATGTGGCTCAATAAGATAAAAATAATTTTTGGCGAATAGTAACTTTTTTACTTTTATTTAGCTCGGTTAAAAGTAAATAGGGTAATTATGGGTAAAAATGATATTAATATTATCCTAAAACATGTACTAATTCTATTGGACAAGTGTATCTCGACCAAAAACAACCTTAGGAATAAAATATTTTCATTTAGATCCACTTGGATTAGATTAGGACATTTATTATTATTTAATTTAAAGAAGACTTAAAAGAGTTAAAATCAAAGTTTAATTACTATTTTTTTTTAATATATGGTTATACATAAGATAAATTCTATTATAAATCTTCATTAGAAATATGAAAATATTTCCTACATAATGGTATTTTATTTAAAATTTTTAGACATTAAATAATTTAATTTATTTATGACACAATAGTGATGTAGTAATTACCTAATTAATAAAATATTAAAATAATTGATATTATAAATATAAAAATAAATGTAATTTGAGACTTTTTAGAATTGAACTAATTTTATAGGTTAATATGACATATTAGTGTTGTTTATATAATGTTTTTTTGAAGTAATAATGCTGTTATGAAATTATCAAAAACAAAATACCCAATAGTGTCAAAATTGACATAAAAGAGTTTTTAAAACAAATATTATATTATTAGTTTATATTCTATTCCTAAAAATATAAGGTTCGTCCAAAGGACTTATATAATGATATTTGTATTATTAATGTACCACAAGGAGGTCTATTGTATTTCTATAGTACGTTTATTAACTATATATTATAAAAATACAAAGAGACATGGTAAATGTCAAACTATTTAACTAAGAGTTAAATATAAATGATAAGGTTAATATAGTGACCCAGACCTGTCTAAAATCTTTTGGATGAAAGGATTTAGATCCATCCTTACCTTAAACTTTAAATAATCTACTTTGGAGCCATTATAAACTGAATATGAATTTATTATAAAATAATATTTCTAACTTTTCCAAAGGTGCCCCTCACCCCTCTTATAAAAGAGAACTCCCCCTTCTCTATAATTTACACCTTAAAAACCTTTTTTCTTGGCCAAACCCTGCCCAAATATTCTTTCAACTTCCCTCACATCTACCTAGAGGCATTAGTTTGATTAGAAATCTAACCTAAGGATCCCTTTTGATCAAATCAAAAGGAAGAACCTGATTAAGAGGTAATGTTTTCACCACCCTCTTTCAAGTTCTTTTCTTCTTCAACTTCTTCTTTATTTGTTATTACAATTCTAAAATAATAACCCCAGTATACTATATATAATGTTATGTTATTATAAATATGGTACAACTATATTCATTATTCTATCCATCCTTTGAATGACATGTCACCATACGTGCGTACGTACGGATTACCGTCTCCACGTCATGGTGTAATTGTTATTCAATAAATTATTATTTGGATGAGTATAATAATGATGAGAAATTAATGTAAATAAAAAATATAACATGATAATTATTATTTATATATGATATACCATCCAATTATATATTATTTTAATATCAAAATAATGATATTGTCACTCATGCGTACATACGGACTACCGTCTCCATGAACGCGATGAGATTCATTCCCCATTGTATCCATTCAAGAATAATTCTCATTTAATGAATAAAAATAATGTTTAAGGACTCGATATCATTCTGTATATGAATAATATACAACCTATCCATAACAAACACAGCTTATGTAACAAAACATATAAAAGAAAACGAGTAGTTAACACCCGAAATGACGATAATTCTAAGATATTATTAACAAAGCAATGTTAAAAGATCATATATGATATAATATTAATGTATATGATTATTGTATAATTTAATAAAACTTATTTCACCATTATACAAGAGTTTATCCTACCCTAAACCAAGGAAAATTACAAGGTAAGGGTTAATTTCACAATCTCTTTATTATCCGAGGTTGTTTATACGTAATTATCTACTGAGATCTCTTTATCATCCACATCCATGTTTCTGAAAAATTTATTTCAAAACATTTTTAATATTTTACAGAATATGGGTTAAATTCATTTATAACCTTGTTTGAATTTTTATATGAAGTTTATAATGGAATATTTACATCATTTTCCAATCAAGGTCCTCTTTAACCTTTTCGATAGAATTAAGGTAAGAATGTATTTTTTGAACTTATACGGCAGTTGCGGCTATTTTCCACCATTATAAAATCTTTGAAGCTTCTATTACAAGCTTATAAGGATATTTTAAAAGTAAATGTTTTATTTTATAATTATGTGACTTTTAAATGATTTAAAAAAAAGATATATTTCTCCCAAATAATTTTGATTTCATCTATGTTAACATCCTTTGAGGGATTTTTAGCTTATTTGAAGTTGATTTTTTATGATACAAAACATCCATATTTTATTTAAGGTTTTGTGATGTGTTTGACTGTGTATGTGTTATTTATTATACCATTCATGGTTTGTAGAGAAAGTATTGAAATTTCGTATGATAGTTTTAATAAAAATGTTTATATTATGTTTAAACCTGTTCATATGAGGAATGCATTGGACTTAATAAGTGACGGGTGGAGCCCGCTATAGCTCCCCGATGCATCGGTAGGTCTCATGAGACAAACTAGTGTCTTGGCACAAGGCCTTGATAAAATCTTATTTGTAGTCTTGGCACAAGGCCTTGACTATATGGTTATGATAGTCTGGAATTATGCATTCCACCATTATGAAAGTGGTTATTGATATTGCATGTGATTATTCGACTCGTAGAATATCCATGTGAATAAGTAAATGGAATTATTTCATTTTATCTTTGCCATATTATGCTGAAGTTCATATTTAAAAGGCTTTTGTTTTAGTTATAAATTGCCTTAAATGTTTATGCTTGTTTATAAAAGTTTTCGCTATATTGTCATCCTTCCTGGGCATTTGAGCTCACCCCTTTATATGATTTATTTTTCCCAGGATGTGAAGAAGTATTTTATGAATGACCTGTAGGGATAGTATAAGGGGATATGAGTGTGGAGACAAAATGTTGTTGTAGATTTCACTTTATGATGTAATGTAAACTTTATGAATGTATCTAGTGTTTCCAAGGCTACTAGACTAATCGGTCTTTCGAGATTTGATCTTTTGTGATCATGCCAATGTTATGTAATAATGCACTGACTCTGGGTAACTGAGGTCGGGGCATTTAATCATTCCTCATCAATTTTTAAATTTTGGGATTTCTTTTTTTATAGATTCAACATTTTTCTAAATTTCCACATCATTTAATTGAAATTTTTTATTTTCTCTATGATGGATTGTAGATAAATCATTTGAAAAAGTATTTATGATGTTCCTTACTTAACTATTCCCATGTACATCCTTTTCCGGTCAAATAAGATGGTATCCTTCCCAATTCACATCATTGATAAAGTTACAGGATACTTTCTACTTATAGAATATGTCATCTAATTTGATTTAAAAGAATAGTAATGGATTGAGTAGTCATAATCCTTGATGAGCTCTAACCATCTTCACTGGTACATATTAAGATCCTTATATGTGATATATATATTTTCGTTTCTATAAGGTCATTATATATCTCAAACTTCACTAGATAAAGATATTGATTCCATATTTTCAAAAAAATATCACGGCTTCCAACTCCAGATCATACATGGTTTTATTTTCTCATTAATTTTTCACATACTTGAGGCATAAGCTATCACTTTAACATTTTACATCAGTATACATCTGAAACCCTTCATTGAATCATTAAATTACACCACCAAGAGTTCCCCAATTTTCAGAATTGTGATTACTATTGTAATGATAAGCCTCTTTTTTAACTCATTGAAGTAGTCTTCACATTCACTAGTCCAGATAAACTTCACTCGCATTAGATTAATATTGCTTAGTGGGAGTGAAAATAATGAGACGTTCTTCACAAATCATCAGTTATAACCATCTTGACAATTGAAATGATGGATCCCCACTACATATGTTGTCTTAGGCTACTCTTCAATTGCCTATGTCTTGGAAGGGTCCACATATATTCATTTACTAGCGATAACATTCCCCAAGAATGACTTACTCCATCCATAACTCACATTTATTATAATTTTCATATATTTTCTCCCTTAAAAAGGTCTATATTACATTATTGAAATTCTTATCATATTACTTCTTACTGTTATAGTATATCATAATATCATCAATAAAGGCTACCACACATTTTTTGAGATAATCTCTAAAGACTATATTCATCAAGTACATGATTTTTTTTGGAGAATTAGTGACTTTGAAGGGAATCACTATGAACTCATAGGGTATATACCATTTTCAAAAGGTATTATTGGGAATATCTTCCTTCTTCACCTTTAATTGATTATGTCTTGACCACCACCTTAGAGAAATACTTGGCCCCACATAGTGGATCGAACAATTCATCTATCTGTGGTAGGGGATCCTTGTTCTTTATCATGATTTTTTGAGCTAACGATAATCAATGAATAAGGACACATATCAATAATTATTTTTAATGAAGAGGACTGATGCACTCTATGGTGAATCACTCAGGCTTATAAAACACTTTTCCATGTTCTTTGGTAACTTATTCTTCAGTTCCTCCAACTTGACGGTGGATATTCTATAAGGTGTATTTAATATAGGAAGAGTACTAGGAATAAGTTCAATTGAGAATTCAACCTATTTACCTAGAGGAAGACCGTGCAATTCTTTAGATAACACATCTGTGTAGTCCCATGCAATGGGAATTCCTCCGAGAATGGTCCTCTCTATTATCTAAATCATTTTAGATAAATATTCTTTCTCATAAGTAAATAATATCGACACGTGAGATGATGATACTAAAAGAGATTCATCCTCCTCCTTACACTTGTATAGAGTTGGAGAATACATTAGGATATAAAGAGTGATCTCCCTTTACTAATAGTTGATGTTATATTTATATAAAGATAAAAAATCTATGCCAAAAATAGCATCAAACTCTACCGAATGAAGTAAGATGAGAATTAATGGGTGGTTCAATCTACAAACATTAATCGGGGATGAGTTATATACTTTTGATGTAATAATTTCACAAATTTTTATTATCACAAATGAATAAATTTTCTTATTTTGAGGTGGGGTTTGAATAATTTTACTAACTTATAATAAATAGTAGAATTTATAGTATTAGAATCAAATAGAACATTTTCTAGTCATGAATTAATAGCCAGTCTACCTGTCACCACATTGTTTTTGGGCTCCAACTAAGCATTACTGATAGAATATTCACTTCTTTTATTTCTTGGAGGTTGTTATTATTGATTTCGTCCAACATTCCATTGCTTAGGGAAATAGATCACATAACTCCCATGATCCTTGTAGTTGAAACATTACACTAAAAAATGAGTACTAATCTGAACCTTCCTTTCTTCTTCCACATTTTTCAGTTTCTTCATATCCCTTCATGGATTATTATCCATATTCCCCTCAATTCCACATTTGAAGCATCTCCTAGTTCCATTTAGACAATTACTGGGATGCTTCTTCCCACAACTTTAACATTTGGGTTGTTTGGTTTTCTATCCATAATGGTATTTATCTATTGATCCTCCCATATTAAACTCTATTATCCTCTTTTTATCCCCGATGAAATGAGGCCACCTAGATTTTTTGATATCCCTTTCAACCATAAGGTCATAACAAACAATCTCCTTATATATATCAAAGTCTTGAATTTCATGAAATTTTTATAGACTCATCTTTAGTACTCTAAAGAATAAATCCACATTTCTTTCAGTGTTTATGAAAAATCTAGAGCCGTATCGTGCTAGCCATGTGTTTTTATCTTCATACACATTGTTAGAATCATCTTTATTTTTCTTTAGATTGAATAATCCACTCTCTATCATAAGATAGATAGTTTAGGGAAAATATTAATGGAATAATATTTTCTTGAAGTCTTACCATTCCATGAAATAATTTTTATTAATGGACTTCGTGTTCTTGATCAGTATCTACCACTAATCAAATTCCCATAAAAATTATTGAACACTAGTAAATATTTCTATACTTTTGATCATTGGAGGATATAGAATATCTTTTTAATAGAGTTAATCCATTATTTCATAATGAAGAGATCATAAGATCCAATATATTTTGGAGGCCTTTGTTGAATGGAATATTTGACCAAAAATTAATATTTATTAATAGACGGAGGGTGTTCCATAGGATTCAAGTTATTATTCATAACTTTAGCCAGTTGTTCTAGTACTGCCATGATGTTTTGAGTGCCCATTCCCATCAGATTTGAAATTTTATTTGGGAAAATGTCAAATTTCTTATCACATTGATTGTTGGAATGGGTTCTCCAATTTCCATCCATTAACTAAAAAGTAAATTTCAATTAGGGTGTCTTGAATACTTTTTTAATAATCATATAAAAATGGAAACATTTAATATAAAAGGTTAAACTTGTAAATGAAAAGTGTATGCTAACTTGTGATTCCCTAAGTTTCAATCCAGGTTATCCAAGGTGGTAGAATTGTCCCTATAACACCCCGAGATTTTATGAAAAATATTCTTTTTAATTTCATTAATGTCTTGTGTTGTACGCTACACCAAAAGGAGCTTGCACAACACGTATCCTTGTCTTGCCTTTCATTACACGCAATCGCGACCTTCCTCGATAGCGTGTGTAGTACGTAATACTGTGTTTCACTAATCAACGATATGCTATTAAAATATTATTAAAACTAGCCGTTAAGAATAGTAATAACCACCTTTTAAAATTTTAGAAATTTTAGCTCTCAAAATGGACTTCATTTTTGGATTCGGAGTATCGAATTTAGCCTAAGGTGAAATTTTGGTACTTTTCAGATAACTTTCATATTCTGATGAGTAGTGAAAATTACTAAATTTTAATTAAAAACAACTTTTTTAATCGAAATAATTAATAGTGATAAATTATTAATTTGAGTGGTTTAAAAGTATATTTAGAATATATTTTTACAATTCAATACAATGTTGGTCATTGGATGTAATCTCACATTTACACCAGACATAAACAAGTGTTAATCTTTGGATAGTTATTATCTCTTAAAAACACGCTATTTGTTGTGATAGCGGAAATTAATTATAAAATTAATTAATGCAACTTATATGTTGGGAATTTTGTAAAATAGAAATCATTTTTGAATTCGGAATATCAATTATAGCTTAGGGTGAAATTTTGGCATTTTTCTGAAAAACTTCAATTTTTGATGAATAGTGAAACTACTAAGTGGTAGTTAAATTTTTTTTTCATAAATCTTAATTTTACCGCTTCTGTGAATGGAATTTCAAAAATCCGAGAGACACAGTTGATGTCAGTAAGTAAAATGTGGTTCAATGAGATGAAAATAATTTTTGGTGAATAGTAACTTTTTACTTTTATTTACCACGGTTAAAAGTAAATAGGGTAATTAAGGGTAAAAATGATATTAATATTACCCTAACAATGTCATAATCCTATTGGACAAGTGTATCTCGGCCAAAAAAAACCTTAAGTGTAAAATATTATCATTTAGGCCCACTTGGATTAGATTAGGACATTTATTATTATTTAATTCAAAGAAGAGTTAAAAGAGTTAAAATAAAAGTTTATTTACTAAAACATTTTTAATATAGGGTTATACATAATATAATTTCGACTATAAATATTAATTAGAAAGAGAAAAATATTTCCTACATAATGGTATTTTATTTGTAATTTTTATACTTTAAATAATTTAATTTATTTATGACACAACGATGATGCATTAATTACCTTTTTAAGAAAATATTTACATAATTGATGTTATAAATGCCCAAATAAATGTAATTTTAGTCTTTTTATGACTTAAAATAATTTTATAGGTTAATATGACATGTTATTGTTGATTTATGTAACTTGGGTTGAACTTATAATTCTGTTATAAATTTCATAAAAATCATGTACCAAATAGTGTCAAAATTGACATAAATTAGTTTTTAAAACAAATATTATATTATTAATTGTTATTTAATTCCTAAAAATTAATGGTTCGGCCAAATGACTTATATAAGGATATATATATTAATAATAAACAACTTGGGGTTCGTTGGGCTTCATATAGTAAGTTTATTAACCATATAGTGTAAGAAAACAAAAAGACACGGTAAAAGTTAAATTATCTAACTTAGAGTTAAATCTAATTGATAAGGTTAAAATAATAACCTAAACTTGTCTAAATCCTATTGGATGAGAGGATTGCGACCCATCCCCACTTTATCTTCGAAATAAGACCATTTGGAACCATTATAAACCGAATTTGACCTTAATATAAAATAATATTTTGAGATTTTCCTAAGATGCCCCTCTCCTCCCTTATAAAAGGGCACCTCCTCCCTCTCCTCCTCACACCAATTTGAGCATTCAAGATTGGCCAAACCCTGCCAAAATCTCTTCTCCACTTCCCTAGTATCATACTAGAGGTCCTGGTTTTCTTCAAAGACCATACTTATTTCTTTAAGTGGAGGTTAAGTGAAGGCGCGTCAAAAAGAGGTAATATCCATTACCGATCTTTTTCAATTTCTTTCTTCTTCAACTTCTTCTTCTTTAGTTGTTTCATGATAAAGTAATAACATCAGTATTTCGTATATACTGATATGTTATTATAAATATGAAACAACTCTAATTAACCTTCTATCCATCCTACGGAAAAAAGGAAATCACCGTGCGTGCGTAGGTACGGAATACCGTCTCCACGCCGTGGTGTAATCTATTTTCCGCCACCACCTTAATTGGATGGGTATAATGGTGTAATGAGTAAATATATATGATTATTATAAAGTGATATTGATACTGAAATAGTATACATACACTTCAACACAATTCCACGACCATGGGAACAATATCATCGCTCGTGCGTACGTACGGACTACCGTCTCCACGACGCGATGAGATTCATTCTCAATGATTAACCATTCATGAATGATTATAAAGAATATATAATAAGTAATAATGAAATATATGACATAATAATGATACTTTATTTATGTATATTTATATGTATGTCATCTACTTAATTCCATTCAATTCAATAAGGAAACGAAAACAGCGTTCATGCGTACGTACGGACTACCGTCTCCATGAACGGTGTATTTCATTCCATTTATCGATATATTATATATATATATTCGGAATATATATTATATATAAATCATTTTTTAAATTCTGGATATAATTAATCATGATCCAAGTAATCATACTAATAATTACAAATTAAAATCCCGAACGACGAATGAGACGATTTTACCCAAAACGCTACTTTAACATGAATTTACAAAAGAACGGGTAATATAAAGTCATAAGTGGACCATATATGATATAATAACAATGAATATGATTCTGGAATAAGTAAATAACATGATTTAAATCATTATACAGGAGGTTCGGACACTTACGAAGCAAATCGGACCTAAGGTAAGGGAAAATATCACAATCTCATTTTTATCCGAGATTGTTTATACTTTGGTATTTACTAGGGTGTATTTTATCATCCACATCCATGATCCATCAATATATAATATTTTTTCCATCCACTTACAATAGTTTAAATTCAATTTTACCCTTCGGTGAGTTTTTAGTAAAGGATATGAAAGGAATCTTTTGTCGTTTTTCGTACGAGGTACTTTTTGACTTTTCCGACAAAAGTACGAGAAAAATGTTTTTTTAACTTATACGACATGAATGGATTTTTAAAACATTATTTCCAAGAAGATTTCTTTACAAGTTTTAATGTTTATTTTTAATCAACTTCTTTTATTTTAGAATATTATTACATGTTAAGAAAGGAAAAGTATTTTTGAAGTAGAAAGGATATTTTCCTCAAGAATGGAGTTCAAGTGTTTTATCAAAATTATTTTCCATCTAAGATAATAAAGGGTTCTGTTTCTGTCCCTATTATTACATTGATTTGACTATGTTGTGATGGAATTATTTTTATGAATTCCTTTATCTTATATGAATTGTTTTATGATGTCATGTTGTTTAAGAATCCCATTTTTACTACATGGGTTATGCAATGATGTATGATTTATGATTTTGTGGCACACATAAGAATGATATCATTATGAGATGGGTGAGACCTATATCTCCCTCCAATGCATTGGGTAAAGATTTTATATCTCATGAGATAGACATGGCTGGAATGGAAGGTTATACCGGTTCAGTGAAACAGGACTGAAACGAGGGTGACTCGGTTCAGAAAGGGACTTTGTCCACTAAGATAGTCTTGGAAATGAGTCTTGACTAACAAGAAATGATTCTCTATGATTATGTGTGTATGCCACAAAGTTTCATGTTTTAAGTTATGATTATTGGGATTTCATTTCACTACTATGATTTATCCCATATTATGAAATTATGCTCTCTTTTGCAGGTTAAGATTTCCAAAAGCTATGTTCTTATGAATATGATGTGATTGATTTTTCTTTTGTTTACCCTTACTGAGAATTTGAGCTCACCCTTTTATGTTTTCTTTTCCCCAGGATATAAAGAAAGGTTTTAGGTAAAAAATAAGGAAGATCTTTATGGGAGATATTGAAGATCTTTCACCATGATTAGAATATTACGTTCCGAGTTTCCAAAGACACTAAACTATTACGATCCATGTGTGTGTGTTTTTTTTGTTATGTACTAAGTATTCCGCAAATGTAATGTAATGTCCATGTACGTCAGGCTTCGAGTCTCTACAGTCCCTAGGGTTCTTAATAAAGTTTTCTAGTACTAATCACCAATAATAACTAGATCATGATCTAATTCCAACTATAGTAACCCTATACTTTTACATATATTATTACATAATTTTAATCATAATTAACAAAAAATTACAGGACAAAGATTGTAAATTCTAGTGTCTTTGGAAGATTTTATACCTAATGATAAAACATAAAACCAACATATAAACATATTTTATCTAATCTTTATAAATATATCCTAAATTTATTTTAAATCTTACATATTCATAGGAAAACCTAGGTAATTCATTAATAAATGGATGAGCTAAAAAACCCAGTAAGGATATAAACATTGAAATAACGCATAACACTTGGGTTTGAAGTCAAAACATGATGACCTACAAAAAGAATAGAATATGAATAAATATATAGAATCATAACATATAAAACATGATATCATATAATCATAGAATCATAGGATTGTGGAAAAAACATTAAATATGACCAAAGCATGAGTCAAGGCTAACTACCAAGACTATTGCACCTGGAAGACGAAGTATCATAAAGGAATTAGGTTTACTCCCTATCCCAACATGACATATCATGGGACAAAAAAATTACCCAATTAAATGGAGAACAATCTAGGCACACCCATCATAACATTTTCATGCATATAGGTTACAAATGAAGAATCAAACATAAACATAAGGGTTACCCATGGAAAGAAAGAATTATCATAGAAATGTCATAGAGTATAAAAAATGGGTGTATTAGACAACTATATATGAAAGAATAGATTTAAATCATACATGGAAATTAATAAGGTAAAATATAAAAATATCATGATAAATTATTTTCAACTGAAGTGAAAACATTTTAAAAAAATTGATTATGAAAATTTAGAAATGAGTCTATTTTATGAGTTTTAAGAGAAAATATTAAAGAGTCTATAAAGTAGAAAAATGTATAATTGTTTGAATAAAACCATAAATGAACATAGATAGTTTTTCTATATAAAAATGATGTTTTAATAAAATAGGTTATGTAGTGTACATGAAAATGGGTAACAAAACTGGAAAGATTCCTTTAATCAATCATGCTTTCAGAGAGGAATTGAGAAGGGAACCTTATAAAACATGTATTTACCTATCAAATAAATAATAATTTATCTAGGTACATATTTTTTGAAAATAAAAACATAATTTAGAAAGAGTAAATAAGAATAATTATTAATTTCATTGGGGTAAAGAGAGAGAGAAAGTGTTTCATGAATGAAAAAATAGAGGTTCTAAGAGAATCCATTAACTTATGTATGAATGTGTTGTGCACTTAAACTTAACGTCCTAGATAATGAAATTAGATTCATTAATAATATAATTAATAACCTACTAAAAATTTATTTTACGTATTATAATTTTATTAAGTTCATTTATGGCCTTTTTATGAGTTATAAGATTCAATTTTTTTTATTCTGAACTCTTTGTTTCTTTCATTTTCTTGACTGGTTCACTTTTATACATATAAAAAAGATCATATAAAATGAGAATTGATCTCCAGAATTAAAATTATATTTTACTAATGAACTTATAGAAGATTAAATGGTATTATATATTGTTTTTTCTATATATGTGGATTATTTATGAGATTAAATGTTAATTATAACTGTTTAGATAATTTTTGTGTTTTTTTGATCATCACAAAGTAGTTTTGTTTTATAAATTGATATTATGTATATATATTGGTTTCAGAAAATTGAATAAGTATTAATATTTTCTTTTAAAATCTAGTTTAACCATTATAATTGTTTTATTACCCTCCTTGAAGGTGATATTAAAAAATTAAAAATCACTATCCATGAAGGTTGTGAATCGACAACACTGAGACGATATTTTCATTTTTTGATCAAATGATGAATAGAAGAGAACTGGTGATGGATATAACATTATCATAATAGAATTTTAGTATATAAAATATTTTATAGTTATCATTATTATTTGGGATATGTAGCTGAGGAGAGGATAAAAAAATAAAATAAATTGAAAATAAATTAAAAGAAATAGAAACTGGGTTTTACCTCTTGATCTTCTTCTCCATGAGAACCTCCTTAAGAAACATGGGAACGGTATTTTGGTAAGAAAATAATGTATATTAATTTTTTACTAGTTTTGGTAGAGTAATTAGGTATAATATATGAAATATTCATGGCAGTAGAGGTGTGAGTAGAAGGGGTAGTGAGGGGTGGTACTTATAGTAGAGGAGAGGGGTGTTTTTTATTATTATCGTCATTATTTTATTATTTTGGATCAAGAATATAAATAGTGCTGAATATTATCAATAAATATATTAAATAATGAATTATAGTTCAATATTATGGTCTTACATCATCCAGACACTAGGCATGCCTGAATAATTCATGTATTTAGCTTATACTGAAAATTAAGGTATTTCACAATTCACAAAAAATTCAACTATTTTTGAAAAATAAAAAAATTTAACCCTAACCATTTTTCAATGTGTATAATTAAAAAATTGAATAAATTTTATGAAAAAATATATATGAGGGAAATTTAATTTTTAATTAAAATCATTTTTTTTTTGAAAAAATACCAATTTAAAAATTATAACTGATTTTATAACACTTTGAAAAAATAATTAACATCTCGTGAAATTATATTTTAATTATAAGAAAATAAAATATTAATTTATGAATATATTATGGTTAAAATAAAGTTTCTTTTAAAAAATTGTATTCATTATAAAATTGTAAATAAACATTTATGATTTACAGAAATACAAAGATTTAATTTATCATTTATAAACATTTATTTACATAAACCAAGATATAATTATATTATATTTTAATTTATAATATTCAAAAAATTTATTTATACATTCATTGGTGAGGTTACTATTCTATTTGTTGGGTTACTATTCCTAATGGTCACATTACTATTCCAATGACTATGTTACTATTCCATCAGTATAGGTTCCTTATTTTTAGAAATACATATTATTTAATTAATTTTTCAATTATAAAGTTTTTATCGTGTTCTCGATGTGATTTTATGTGATTTATACAATATGAAATAATTATTAGAAGGTAAATTTCTTTAATAGAATTATAGTTTGCTACACCTACGGAGCATAATGTAATCATTGGCTAATTTCTCTCTTTTGTTTAGAGGACATTCCACATGGTTCTGGTTATTATTAATGGCATGGAACAAGTAGTTAAGTATTACCCTAATATTTTTAACTCCATTGCATGTTTCTTTAGAGGTTTTATTCAGGCCATCATTTTATTGTCCATAATATGGGTTTTCAGCTCGGTTTTTCCTTATTTATACCATTTTATAAAATAGAAAAGGTTAGAATAAAATATATTTCAATAATGTATGATTAAATAATTTATTAACATAAATAAATCCATGAAAAAGTATTATCTTATAGAATCTATAAGTTTTACTTATATTTTATTCTCATCCAAATTCTATTTTTAATTTTAAACAAATATACTTTATGGTTTAGTAGGAACCAAACAAATAATATAAAACCCATAGAACCCAAAAAGGATAAACACACTAGCTTAATGAACATAAACATTGAAAATCAAAAGTAAACCAGATACTGAGATATGTAAAATAAAAAAAATCAAATTGAAATATATTTCAGAGTGAAAAAATTAGTGGCGAATCTAGGAATCATCATTAAATATAATTTCATGCAACATAAGATATCGCATCACCATCATTTTCACCCAACACAGATGACTTCATCACCACTAGAACCATACATATCATGGCCTTTGTCAGGTCTCAAATGACTTTGCCTCCAAGGAAGCCAAATTTTCCAAGAAACTAGGTTCAAGCATGAATCTCAGTTCTAACCTCACTAAAAACTACATCACACCATGAGTAAGAAACACAACACATAAATAGATACAAATATATTTTCATCTCCAACACCATCAAAATCGCCATCATGAACCTCCATCAATATAATAACAAGAATGATCTATAAAAGAGGGCTCCCAAAAATCCTATATTGGATGCCTCTCTTAGAACATCGAAAACTTCATGAGAAAAACATCTTAAAACACCATATAAACCTTCACACTATACTGAAAGAGAGAGTTATAAAGGAACCTATAGTAAGAGCAGATATCAAAGTAGACATGACCCCCCAGTAAGACGTAACATTTTCTAGAATTTTCATCTCCTAACTTTGGTACCTCACTATGTGAACTATACCATCATTCAGAGGTAACTAATCTCACCAACATGAATCAATTCGAATCCAAAACACTTCAATGTTGAAAAAAATAAATCATACAAAGAATGCATGAGATAAACCGACATCCAACCCCAACACCATCAGAGAAGCTCTTATAAAACGTATATGAAAATAAATAGGTTTAGTGTCTTGGAAAAATTAAATTCATAAAACTTGAATATATATGAAACAGTAAAAATTATTTAAATTCTTCAGTATATTATATTTTATAACCCTTTTATTAAATTTATTCTCCATAGGGTATATATTAAAGAAATGGTATGCTAAAAGCCCAGTAAGGGGTGGAATAACGTGGAGGAAAATTATGAGTGCATGGGTGATCATAATAATCATTATAATATCAATAAATGTAATGTTTTTATATCTAAAAATGTTCTGGGAGGTGTAGTATAGATATTAAGGATCAGTTGGGCATGCTACAATGTCAATTACCAGTGGGGTACCTCAGTGCTCCAGTTTCCAACAGTAGGATCAAGAAGGTACTTTTTGATGACATCTTGAATAGGATCACATGACGAATATACAACTAGAAAAGTAAATTCCTCTCCTTATGTGGAAGAATAATGTTGATCAACTTTGCTCTAACCTTAATCCCAATGCATGTTCTTTCCATTATTAAACCTCTCAAAGGGATGATCTCCATACTAGAGAACATCTTGAACTCCTTTCTATGAGATGCAAATCAAAAAGGATGGTGCCACTAGGATTCTTGGATATGGATGTCCAAGATAATGGAGGAGGGTGGTATTAGGCTATGGAATGTGGGTGAAACCATGCAGGCCATGTAGGCTAAAATGGCATAGGATTTGATCGCTAGAAATTGTTTATGGGTGAAGTTCATTAAAAAAAGGTATGGGGAAGAATGGAGAAGTTGGGATGATAGCAACAGTAGGTTTTCTAGCCTGGTTCAATGCATGAACACCCATATGGAGGTCTTGTAGGATCATATGATATGGATTGTTGGTTTTGGAGACATCAACTTATGGTTGGATAACTGGGTAGGAGAGGATCTCTTTTTTCTGGAATGTCTAGTGTGAAACATCACTTTCAAGGAGGCCTCTAAAAATCCTCATTTCATGAATGTTATTCTCAACTTTGAGTACAAGGAGGCATACAATTCCATTCAGTTGGTGGGGGAACCTGATCGCTGAATGTTCATTAGATCTGATTCAGGGTAGTTCTACAGATGAGATTACATGAAGCTGATCCATGTATGGGATATGAGAGATGAATGGAATAACACAATCTAGTACAAAGCGATTTTGGGGAAATTAAATTTTCTTTTTTGGAGTTTAAGATACCAAGCCATCCCTATAAAGAACAATATTCAGAAGAAGGGAGTAGAGTTAGCTTTCCACTTCCAGTGCTGTATATACTCTCTAAATGAATTTGTAAAATATGTGTTCTTTACAGGGGATTGGATGAGAGTGATCTGGGGATTCCTAAGGAAATTTTTGATCATCAGTGGGGGATGGTTTTCAATATAAAACTTTCTGGAAGATTGGTTCCTAGGTGATAGAGAAGCGGAGATGGAATCCAAGGTGAGAGGTGTGGTTTTTGCAGCAACATTTTGGACTCTATGGGATACGAGGAATAAGGCTAGAGAAGGAATCAAGTAGTCGCACAATTTTCTCCAAATCTGTGTCAAGATGCTGGTGGTAGAGATGGGTGCACTTATTAAAGGGGGGGAAAATACTGTTTTTTAGGAAGACAATTCCCATGGCTTGCATGAATAGAACAGTGATGTAGTACGGGTGGTGGGTATGCTGGAATTCCCATCATTCCATTATTAAACTGAATGTAGATGGCTCTTGTTTGGATGGAGTTATAAGAGGGGTCAACCATGTTAGGGACAACATGGGATTAGTTATTCTATCCTTTGGGGTCTTCTATGGTGAGGGCACATCGATAAGAGCTGAGTCACGCACTATGGACACATGTTTATCACTTTGCAGGAACTTCAATATTGAGATATCAAATGTGGAGTCCGACTCAGTAGTTCTGGTTGGGCTGTTACAGAAGAACATAAAGGTAACATGGGGGTTAATGTATATCATCAAGAAATCAAGGTTCCTCCTTAATCAAGGAACTTCTATTCTTCACACATGGAGGTAGGGGAATAGTGCATCCGACGTGCTTGCCAATAAAGTTATGTCTCAGGAAAGGTTGATTTTGTACACCAGCCCAAGTTTCTTACCAAATGATTGTAAGCTCATTGTTGGAGGCGCTGCTCTTGATCTTCACCAGTTTTTCCATTCATAATATGGGCTTGTCCTTTTCATGCCTTCAATAAAAATTTAACATTCAGTCATATGTGTAAGGAATATAATGTGTCATATTCATAATAATGAAACATCATAAACATATTTCAAGGCTTAATTCTAAGAAATAATAACATTATAAAAAATGATAACTACAACTTATTCCTACATACATTATAGAAAAAACTAACTATAACACGTCCACCCTTATTAATATTATGAGATATAATAATTTACCCAATGAATTGGAAGGATATATAATTCTAGACACACCCACCATATAATTATATGATCATAATCTTTCACACTATATAGAAATGATATGTACATCAAGTATTATATTGAAATAAACCAATGAAAAATGAATGAGTTTCATAATAGTTATTTAAGGAATATATCAATGAATAAAATTATAGTTTAAAATTTTTAAAAGGAAAAAAACTATTTTGGACATTAAATGGTAGCATAAGATATCATATTTCATGTAACAAAAAAGAATGAACACAAGGGGAAGAAAAAATATGTTTGGAAAAGGTTGTATTTTTCAAAACTCATTAAGGATAGATATAAATTAAATTTAATGAAGTAAAAAATGCATATCCTTAGAATATTAAAATGGGAAGTAAAACAATGTAAAATTTTTAAGTGATTTTATGAATAAAAGGAAAATATAGTGGAAGAGAGAATTAACCCAAACGAAAGAGTCGAGTTTTAGAGTCCCCTTACCTTGGGTATGATTTATTTCTCATATTTAAACTAATTTGATAAGATTTTTTTTATTAAAACATTAAAATATAATCATTATATATTAATTATATTATTATCAATCAATTATAGTTATTTTATTTTTTAATTAACTATTTTTTGAAGATTAAAATGTTTAATGACATGTTTATTTCAATTTCTCCATTTTCATTTTGATTTAAATTATTTTATTCACTATTATTTATCTAATAGTCAAAATAATACTAAAATAATTAAAATAAAAATTTAAATATTAAAATTTTTTTCTAGCCATCCGTGAAGGTTGTGGTAAGTAAATAATTGAAAATATTCCCAGATGTGGTTAACCGACCATTAACAGGGCTTGAAAAAAAGAGAGTGAGTGGTAATACAAATAAATTATAAGAATTTTATAATACATATATATTTTGGAATAAAAATTATAGATTTATAATCTACCTTAACTGTCTATATATCAATTGACAAATAAATAATTGACAATTCCCTCATAGGTAGTAAACTGACCATTAATATGTCTTTTCAAAAAATGGAGAGATATTATATATATATATATTATAAAAAACATTTTCCTAGTATAATAATATCATTAATATAATTTTAATATAATAATTAATAAATTTATAAAATATATTTATGAAATAAAAATAGGAATGGTAAAATAAGAGAAGATAAAATGAAAGGAATATGAAAGAATGTCACCTCGTATTTGATAGTTGATCCTTTTCAACGACCTTAATTCCATGGAGGATTAGAGTTTTATTACATTGAAACATATCATATGATCATGGTAGGATTGTGAGGGTGGAATTGGGTAGATATTTAGAAATTATAAGTTTTTGGGAAGTGGTTTTCCATGGGTAGTGAGCATGGTGTATTTATACATGAAGGGAAGGATGTATTTTGGGTTAAAATAATGAATAAAATATTATTTCTAGAACATGACTTTTAATAGTTTATTTATTTGAGACAATGAATAATATTTTATGAAAAATATTATTTTTTATTAATTTTAAACTCATAATCCATTTAACATATTAGTTTATACAAAATAAAAGAAAAAAAATACAAAATAGTATTTTAATGGAATACTTCATTTTTTAGATATTGGATATTAATTTTTATGTATGTAATTTGAGTTTATTATTTGTTAATTAACTATTTATCTTATTAAACTTATTTTAAGTTGATAAAGACAATTTAGAATATATTATATCATTATTATTTCAAAATTATTTCATAAAACATTCTATATTTTAATAACAATATTCTCATTATTCACCTAAAAAATCATAAATTTTAGAAAATTATAAAAAAACTCTTGGATAGATTGAATTTTAAGATTCAAAAAATAAAATAATTTTTTTTAAAAATATTTCTAACTTAAGTAATATTAATATAATGTTATTATTTTTAAAAAATAAGTTAAAATGTACTTTATTAAAAAATATGCACTTGTTTAATATTTGGGTTCCCTAAAAAGAAAATTAATTTTATACCATCATTATATCTATATTGAGTTATTTTATTTAGTCTGAATATTAATTAGAACACATTTTTCAATTTCAATGATCAAGTTTTTATTCTAACAATCAGGTTTTTATTCATAATGTCCATTCTAATATCCTTAAAAGTCAGGTTACTATTCCAACATTCTCATTGGTTTTATAAATCATAAAATAACATCTTAATTCATTCATTCATAATTTACTTAGATTCATCTCAAATATCTCTACACCTTTTTTAAAATTCCAATCACATTTCTAATGTTTTGTTTTCTACTAATAATTTTTTTCATTTGTGTGATTTTACTTGGAAACCATAACCCAAGTTATTTTCACATTATATATATATATGATATTTATTTATATTTATCTTCCTATCATCATTTTTTAAATTTTTTGATGTATATTTATTATACTGATTCAATTTTATATATTGATGAAATAATATAGTGTTTACTTTATTCTGTGGTACATGAGTTTTATATTATGAAATATAGCTAAATATGAAACACACACACAAACACACACACACACACATATATATATATATTCAGAAGGAAAATATCATATAGAAAAGTCTGGGTCATTAAAAAATGAGTGAGATATAATATCACATGTGAAATTAGTGGCCATATCATTCTAAGTGAATGACACACTGGTTATTTTGGGGATGAAAATTAGTATAGTGGTGATAATTTTAATATCAAATATTTTTTAGTTTAATTAATTAATGTGAAGATAATATTGTGTTTAGTAATTAATTTTTTTCATGGGAATATGAAATTATTCTTATGATAATTTTATTATATATTTTTAGAGGAATATTTTCTATTATGTGATTAATGGATAAATATTAACATGGAAGATATTATAGAAGTTAAATTAGGAAATATTGATGTAGAGATTTAATTACAGGGTAATAATTGAAATAATGGAATGAAAATTGATAATCAATTAGAGTTTTATAATTTTTAAAATAATTGAGATAGATTAAATTGTGTTTGGAAAATTTAAAAGAAATTGAAACCAAATATTTTTTTGAAATAAAAAAAGAAATAATAAAAGAAAAATCATGGACTTATTTAGGAGAGAGATAAGACTTGTGATAAAGTGGGAATAATATATTTTGACACCTTTAAGGTGGAATTATTTCATTGAATAGAGATATTATGCTTATAAATGCAGGGGTGCCTTGAAATGGTCTTCTATTCAATTTCTCTCTACATTCACTATTTTTTGTGGTGGAAACCATGGATGGAAGATTTCAGAGAATGATGTTATTGAATTTATTATGTGTGGATTTTCAATGTATGTTCTCAAGAGATATCAAATTGTTAAGTACATATTTTTATTTTTTTACAATCCATCCTTAGGCTCTAAAATAATTATATTCATTATTCTCTCTCTAAAAGTAGAGAGTGAGGAATTTATGTTGTTTTCCATGATGGTCATTCAATCGTTATACTCTCTTGGAAATGAGGTACAACCTAATTTATTATATACCACATAGGGATTGAGTTACATGTAGATATGTCAAATGGCATAGGCGTGGTGCCACTTATTGGAGGTCGGGTACATTGAACCCAAGATTTGCACAGAGGATGTGCCAATTTCTAAACAGACATGAAAAATGCACACAAGTTATAATAACCTATTTTATATTGGAATTTTATATCTTTGGATTTATGATAAATCCCATTTTCCTCTACCTTTTAATTGTTGATAGAATTTATATGCTATAATACCTATGAAATCAGAGGCATAGCATATGGAAAAGAATGTGGTAAGGACCATATACATATAGATACTTGACTTTGTCCCTATTTCCCTAGATTTCAAGTGAAACCTCAACCCCTATAGAACATGGATTTTTATCTAATATGATGGATTAAATATGAAGATACAGAGTTGTTTTATAGTTTATGGTAAATTCGAATGATATGCGTTGAAGAATTATTCCATTTAGATCATCAACTAATAAATTGTGGACAATTTAAAATTAATAATCTAAGGTTGGTGGCATATATTTTTTCCTTGGTGGGTTATTATTCCATTCCATGTGATTGAAGTCATTTTCAAATTCTTGATTCGAAGTAGAATTTTATCAAATAATCTATGTGAAATTGATTTAATAAAATGAAAGTTTATTTTCATTAGTGGTAAAATAAAATTGGGACTATTAATGAAATTAATGAATATTGGGCTTTTAAAAACATTTAATTTACTAAGGGAAATGTTATTTTTATCTAAAATTGAATTTAATTATATGATATGATTGAAGGTTCTAGACACCACATATGCCAGTCAAATCTATGACCAATAATGTAATTTCATTAAATCTGACATATAAACCATAAAATCATGGCGAATAATGACACGTATTATAATATATTCTAAGAAACATAATAACATTATCCTAGAACCTAAGATAGGATAATAAATATTAATTTTATAGTAAATTTAATAGTTAGGAGAATACATCAATCTTGAGATTTTTATCTGATATATATGTTGATCATTTTAATTTTCTTCTTTTTGTATCATTATTATGCTATATAGATCCAAAATTCAATCCCACTAGTAGTGATCCACACATGAACCACAATATCTGAATTTCAAAAATTGGTTTACAGTTACTATCATTGTGGTACCAAGTACCTTATTGCATTCATATTGATATTCATGGGTGATACTTCAGTTTTAATAACATGCCTCTTGATCTCTCAGTTTTAAGAGTGGGGTGGAAGAGGTGTAAGATCTCTCTATATTGAGAGAATATTATATATGTTTTTCATTGAGAGATAACCCTAATAGGAGAATTTTTGTGCACAACAATAAAATCAACCCCCACATATCAAAATGATATTCGATATAATATATAGTTCTTGGGTTTTATTTTTGAAAAATTCAAAAAGGACATTTGTTAAATAATAAACCCAAAATATTATCCATGATAAATAAATAATAATAATAATTTTTTATTTCATCCTATAACATGTTCATTGTTAATTATATTTTTTATTAAATAAATAAATTAATATATATTTAATGATATTTAATTGTTATATCATTCTCTTCACGTAGCTCTTGATGAGGATCATCTTTCTTCCTTGAAATTTATCAAACCTTGAACAACAAATAAATGTTATTCATTTGATAAATTAAAAAGTATTATTTTCATGTTCTTGTGAATAACTATTTATTTTAATATTCATGTAATAAATAAACAAGATATTAAAAAAATTCTATTTGATCATCTTGCAAATAAATATTTATTTAATATTCAACTAATATATATATATATATATATATATATTATTTAAATATAACATGTGACAAAATATTTCTGATCAAAAAAATCTTGAATAAATATTATTACTCATTCATGAGAATATTATATATATTTATTTTCAAATTCAAATAGAATTTAACCCTGGTCATGTAAAAAATTTGTGTGTGGCCCTCTAAGACTCTATCAATGGAATATGATAGGATTTCCAAAATATCAAAATTATTTTATAGTAACATATCATGGAACCCATAGAAAAATAAGTTAATGTCATAATGATAATAACCACATATGAATTCTTACTTTATAATATAAACCGTTTTTCATGATATCTAATCAAACATGTTTCACACTCAGTTCATCAAACTAAAAGGTTAATATATCTTTCTTTGAATCCATAAAAAACATTTTTGTCACTATGTCTATATATTTTAGTTATAAAGTTATATTTTAATCAAATGTAATGAGATATATTCTTTTATTATTGGGAAAAGAAAAATTATTTCTTAAATTTTTAATTAATTTCATATCACTCATGACACAACAACCACAACAAAGATTGTCAAGGTTTCTGGAAGTAAATCAAAGCACATAACTCATCAAATTCATTAATAGCAACCTTAATTTCTAATAATAATTAGACACATTCATAGATAGGAAAATCCAAAGACATTTAAACGTGTGGATTTCTTATAAGCATCATTTTCCTCTTAATAAAGAATATTGGATATTACCATGGGAAAATCTCATGATAAAATTCCTAGTCCACATATGAGAATAAAAAACATGAAATTGAACTTAATATGTTTCCCATAATTTAATTTTATCTTGATTGTGGGACTATATTTTGGAATATGTCATTGCACTTCAAAGATCTTATAAAAGTGGAGAGCTGCTATGTCCTTTTTATGTGACAAATACCCCAAGAACATTATCACATTAATGTAACAGATGATAAAATACCTCATGTGATAATATATTTCATTAATATTTAGGTCTTTTAATATATATATATGTAATCTAGAGTATAAATTATTTTATTCTAAGGAACCAACTCTAATAGAATATAACTTTCAATTGATCCAACTACTAACAACATTTAGTATATAGATTTTATATGATAGTCATAATTTTGTGGAGGTAAATATTTATTAAATGGGCCCCACATATTCTCCTTCATAGATAATCTACTCACCATGACCCCATCTATCTAATAGAAATCCTTTAAGAGATAGTACTTCTAGAGTTTGGGATCCATTGACTGATGTGACCTTGTCTCCTTGGAATGAGTCACATGTGTAGTATTATCATTTCACAATTTCATCATATCCCTACTACATGGTATCACATAAATCTCTTAGATGAAGTTTTATATCCATAATTCTTACTTTTTTTTATAAAAAGATTAAATATACTTAGACTCTTTTGTAGAAATAGTGATTCTTTGCTGCTTTGAGCATTTCCAACACACAACTCCTCCATCATGGGAAAATAAAAATCTTGACTATGATTTAGATCATCTCGATATATCTAGAGACAATAATGTGTATATCACATGATGAATAGATCCTCATATCCTCTATAAAATATTAAAATATCCTTAATATGGCTCGTATACCTTAGAATAGTCTTGACTACCATCTAATGGATATCTCCTGGGCCAACTAGATATCATTACACTAAGCTCAACTAAAAAGAAACATCATGGCTCGTACATAACATAAAACACATGAATAATCCTATTTCTAAAATTTATGGAGTCCTTTTCATCCTTTTACTATCCTCTTATGTTCGAGGACATTTTTTTAGGAGATATTCTTGCTATATTCCATTCGAAACAATCCCCTCTTGGAATTATCAATATTGAATCTATAATGACCCAGGTATTTATAGAATAATAATTTTTCATATCTATTAAAATTTATGAATATGATATTATTTTTATGTTAAATAAGACACTTTTTTAGATAGCATACACAACACCCAATAATGCATTTTTTTAAAATCTTATATTGCACACAACTTTGAGTTATACCAAAAAATAAAATAAAAATATTATTATTTTAAATGGTAGTTAACGCATAACCGTTGTATTATTGGGAATGAACATAACTAACTTCATTATGATAAAAAAATCTTTGTTAAATTTAATTACATTTATCCAATAAATTTTAGAGGCTTAAAAGAATAATGATTCCAATTTTAAGCATGAAAAACTCTAATATTTTTTAAAAAGTCGTTTTACCAACTTTTGATGGTGAACCATTTTTAAATATAGTTTTTCTCACTTTTATATGACCCATTTTACAAAATAAACTTCTTATTTAGAATAGGGACATCAAAATTTACTTTGGGTAAAATTTTGGTATTTGTCTGATAAAGTTCATTTTTTAATGAATAGTGATAAATATTGCGTTTTAATTCAAAAATGTCTTTTAATCTAATTTTTTTATATAGTTATATTTTACTTTTAATTAGTTTTAATGTGTAATTATACTATATTTTTACCTTTTAGTCTAATTTTGGTCATTGGAATTAATTTCACTTTGAAATAGGATATAAACACATGTCAATCTTTTGGTAGTATTTACTTCTTCAAAACACGCTTTTTTGCTTTTGACAACGAGAATTAATTTTAAATTAATTTCTGAAAATTCTGTGTTTTGAATTTAGAAAAATGGATTTCATATTTTGAATCATTTTGTAAATTTTTTTAAATAGGTAACTTTTATTTTTATTCATTATGAGTATTAACTTTAGTAAATATTGTATTTATCATGGTTAAAGGGTAAATCTGGTAAATAAGGGTAAAAAATAATATTATAATAATATTAAATTACCATAACACTTGTCCTAATACTAATATATGAGATATATCCGACTATAGGTATCCTTAGGTCTATTTTGGAACCCCATGGAGCCACTTGTATGTGAAAATGACATTTAATTACATTTAATTTAATGATAAGGAAAATATATCCTAAACATATATCTTATATTAAAACAATTTTTATATGGGTTTATATAAGTGATATATTTAACTAAAAATATTTATTAAAAATCTAAAAATATTTCCTAAATCATATTATTTTATTTACAATTTTTATAGATTAAATAAATAAATTCAATTATGATACAATGATGATGCAATGATCGCTTCATTAATAAAGGATTCAAATAAATGATATTATAAATGTTAAAATAAATATAATTTTCTTATTTTAATGTCATAAATGAATTTTAAGGATTATATTTACATGTTACCTTTGTTTTAATGAACTTTTTTTTGAATCAATAAAGTTTTTAAGGGTTTTGAAAAAGTCATGATATGAATAGTGTCTAAATTGACATAATTCATATTTTAAAATAAAAAATATTTTATTAAATATTAGAGAATTAAAAAAATATATAAAATTACTCCAAATAGTTTTAATAAGTATAAAATTTTATTATTGACTCTTTAAATGAACATTTTTCATGTTTTGGTAATGATTATGATTCTCAAAGTGTTAAATTCTTGGTAAAATAGTAAGAGTAAAAAAGAGTTAAATAAAAAAGATAAGGATTAAAAAATATCCAAATCCTCTAAAATTATTATTGGATGATTTTATTTCGACTTATATTAATCTTATATTATATTTTAATGAGTTTTGGACCTTTTTAATCCAAAAAGTATTTTATAATAAAATAATACTTTCAAAATTTCCTAAACAGCCCCTCCCCCACTTATAAAAGGGAATCACCTCTTACCCTTACTCACACCTCTCAATACCCCCTTGTATCATACCAAATCATCCCAAATAAGATTCAAACATACCTATATTCCACCTATAATACTTAACTTAGTCATAAGAAAATTAAAGAATGCTTTTTTCGTTCAAACCAAAGGGTGTTATCTAATTTAAAGGCAACGCCTTCTCTCAAGTTCTTTTCTTTTATTTACATTCTCCTCTTCCTATTCTATTATTATTATTTTATTACATAACATCACAAATATACTAAATATACTATAATTTTGTTATGATAAGTATTCTAACAACACTTACACACTCCTCCGTCTAATGGGTATAGATCATACTGTTTCTATGGTCGGCTAACTACTACCTCACAAAATGATGATTGTTCGATTTTACCCTACCACCTCTCAAGGTGGAAATTATGATGGATCTGTAATTATATATGATATATATGATATTTATTTTATCTTTATTACTCTTTAATTATCATTTATATCATAAAATTATGTTTTCAGGTTGTATAAATATGATAATTTCATTTGAGGAAGTGTGAACTACCTTCCCCTCAAAGTGATATGACTCGTTCATGATATACAAGGAATATATAAAGTATGTAAATAAGGAACTTGAGTAAAATATATAAAATATATATTATAATGTAATTATAATATACCTATGTATCAGTTATTTTTCATTCCATTAAATATGAAAAATAAATGAATATAGCCTTCATTCGTACGTATGGCTTACAATCTCCATGAACAGTGCATTTCATTTCTTATATCCAATTGATATGGACTATTATAAATACATATTTACTGGATATATATGATATATATGATATCTAAATCATTAATATCATTCTATAGGTAATAGAATTTTGACCACATGGAGAATTTATAATTATAACAAGTTCATTTTTGACTCAAGTTTCGAACATCGACACAATGTTTGATATGAACTCGAATAATTAACTAATTGTTATAGAAAGGTAATAAGTGATATAAATGGAATAATAAACTTGAAAAAGTTTCTTAAGGAAGTAGAAATTAACTTATGTTTATTATTCAGTAAATTAACAAATTAATGAGTCAAGTCAGACATGAGGTAAGGGAACCTTCTACCGTCCTCTTTTAGTCAAAGACTTCTTTTATGTTACGTATTTTAGTCTCCATTTTATTATATTGATATATGTTCTTATATATAAATATTGATTTAAATTTTATTTCCATGTGGTGAGAGAACCTTTTCTCTCTCATCAACTAATTTTCTAATTTTTTAGGTGATGTTGTTAGGCTGCTGAATTTTTGTAAGGGAACTTCTTAAACCAATTTGAATTATTTTGGTTAATATTATACTTCATGAATATTTCGTGATAAGATTAGGTGAGAAATTAATTT
This sequence comes from Viscum album, assembly GCA_963277665.1. Classification (NCBI taxonomy): domain Eukaryota; kingdom Viridiplantae; phylum Streptophyta; class Magnoliopsida; order Santalales; family Viscaceae; genus Viscum; species Viscum album. The sequence continues at coordinate 1,475,558,346 of OY728131.1, read as the reverse complement.
TTATATCCTATCTTGTATTTATACATTAAATATGTGTACTCAGATTGAATACACATAATCAATCTATTTTTTTTTCAAAATGATCTATGTATGGGACATCGAATCAATCTCCTTTAATTAAGGCAGATTTTGATAATATGTACCTCCATATTTTATATTATGTATAATAATACCTTTTGAATTTTACTTTCATTCAAAGGTAATTTTTTTTCTGCAAATAGTTTTACTAAAATATAAAAGGAATGTTTTTAATGTTTGTTGTGACAATGACATCTCTTCCACCGTAATCATTATTTGGCTTCCTATACAATACTTAATGTTTTTAAAAGGAAAAGAAATCCCTTATTCCTTTTTGGTGTTTCCGTATTGAAAATGGATTTTGAAATGGATAGAGTATTTCAATATATTGAAATGATTTACTATGATTGAAAATAAATTTTTATGAGTGAAGTGTTGATATTTTAAATATTTTATGTGTTATGATTATATACTGGTACTTGGGAATTTGATAGGTGGTTACTTGATAAACCAATTATGGGTGGTTTTGTGATAAACCCTGTGATGGGTGGTTCTATGATAAACCAATGATAGGTGGTTATGTTATAATCTCCAATAAATTAGGTATGGAAGTTGGATGAATTGATATTCCCTTTAGTGATATGTAATGAAGTTGACCGTATGGTTATTCCATTTTAGTATGTTTACATTCCATGTTACCTTTATATGTTATACTTTTTCCATGGGATTTATGGGAGTCTTTTGGTAATAAAAAGGGTAAGCAATGAGCTCATATTAAGTGAAGTGTTTTTTCTACTTCTTCAAGGTGAAATGTATTACTTTATGATTATGTATTCATGGTTTAAATGTTGTTTTGAAAAACTAATAGTTTTCCTTATTTATGTATACCTTATTGAGATTTTTATCATCATCCCATGTTTTGAATTTTTTTTCGAGGGACATAAAGATGGATAGGGTCATCGATGGGATCAAGTAAAAGTCATGCTGTCGAAAACCTGGAACTAGACATGCTTCTTTTTTATGATTTTTGGTTTAATGGAAAAAAGGATAGTGAGTAGAAGTGTCTACTGGTAATATTCATTTTTTATGTATAAGTTATGACCTAATTCTCCAAATATATAAACCTAAATAGATCATCAATGTGAATTATTAACTTAATTCAATATTATGTAATGATTATGTTCAGAGCGTTATAGTTGGTATCAGAGGTTGGTTTTGATAACTTTAGAGGTTAGGGTGTTAGTTTAAACATAAGTGACATAACCATAATGGTTAGAATATTAGAATGATTCATATTTATTTAAGATAAATCGAATGAGTTTTAAGATAACATGAATAAGTATATCTTAGTTTTTACCCTCCTTATAAGAAATTATATGATGATTTTACTAATATACTCACACTGACCTTTTTGGTTTTAGTAATTGGTTGGATCTAGCAGACACAAAAGTAATAATAGATGTGAAGAAATCTATGATGGTATTTTTAATAACAAACTCAATGAAATAGGATCTATAATGAGAACTCTTGTGCTTTTTCTCAACCAACTATCTAGAGTCATGATTGACCACCTGAACATTGGTGATTTTTCAAAGGAATCATATATGTAATAAATGAATCCCAACGGAAGTTCATGTAATAATAATAAAGGTAAGTATATTAAAAAACCTATGTGTCAATTATGTGGGACAAAACACTTAGGAAAAGGATTAAAAGGGATGAGAAGATGTTTCAAATGTGGTAATGAAGGTCATAAAGCAATAACCTTACATGGAAAAAGGAAGCATCCAGTTGACTCCAAGAAAGGGAAATAATTTCTTTCTAAGGGATCAATTGAATTTTTTAAATGTGGTGAGCATGGTCATTATACAAATAGATTTCCTACGAAGATGGTTTGGGAATGGGATCAACAATACCATACAAATATGTGTTTACCAATACCTAATTTCATTCCAATTGAGTATGAGGAAACTGAAAATGACCTATGAAAGGTATGGATTATTTCTTAGCTGTTGTTTTGACATTATTGAATCATAGGATATGATTCATGATTATTTTTGTAAAAAATAATTATTACAGAATAAGGTGGAAAATAATGGTTAATGGATCATGAATAATGTTGAATGACTAATAAGTCTACATATAAGGGATTCAAGTGTTATGATAGATTTTAGGATAATAAAATACTTAAAAGTATTAAGGCTCTTTTAATTATTGGATTTCTTTGGAGGACGTTTTCTATTATGTGTAACCCTGATGTTTTATATTTGAAAATTTTATTCAAGGAAGAAATATCTTTTCTTGTGTGGACATAATGGATAACCATAGGGGTTTATTTGATATTTTGTTTTTGATGAAATTATGGGTTTTTAGTTTTTGGGATGTATAATGTTAGTAATGAAATAAAAAATGAGGTTAAAACATGTTATGGATATTTTTAAGTATTTTATTTCATTTTTTAATGTTATTATAATTATATTTTTTTTTGTAAAAGGACAACATGACGACTGTGTGTCAACCCGTCGTGTCGGACAAATAAATGGGAATTGAACTCACTACTAAATTGCGATTGGGATTTATTACCTACCAATAGAATATGTGATGTACTTGGTCAGTATGACATATTATTTTTAGTTAAATGATTTTATTGATCAAGAATATTTTGATTTGGTATCTTATGTTTTATCTAATGAATATCCTTAGTATAAGAAAATGATTTGGTTATTAAGTGATAAAGGTTATTTTAGAAGACATTTTCTCTTATGGGAACACTATATGCCTAAGGAAAATAAAATACATTGGGATTTAATTTGTGGAGTAATGGTAGAATTTTATTTTGTAAGAATATATGTTTTTATTTTGGACAAATAGTGATTCAGGTTATTATGGAAATGATTAACCTAACTTGGAGAATATGTGATTAGGTTAACTAATTTTTAGTTTAAGACTTTAAGAGTAGTCGATGTTATTTGGAGATAAATGTTAAGATTTATCGTGGATGACTATGTGATCAGATTCTCTTGAGTTTTGGGTTTCAATCTTCTTTAGGATTAAATTTACGAATTTTAAGGACAATTGTGTATTTAATTGTCTTTGTTTAACTTTGGTTAGTGTTTGTTGAATTTTGGATATTAAGAGTAGTATTTCTTTTTATAAAGGATTATCCTTTTTGGGGATTATCTGAACTGGAACTAAAAATTTCAGTTTTTGTTAATTTCTAAAGACATGGGAAATATATAGTTCATATTTTGGGAATTATGTGATTCTCTATAAGTTGATTCTAGCGCTTTTTATGTGACCAAGTGATATTGAATACTCATCATTTGCAGAACAGATAAGTTTTTGGTAGAAATTTAGTAAATGATGAAAGTATACATGACAAGTAAGTATGTTTCCTTATGTTCTTAGTCAATCTCATAAATAAATTCTACAACTTTATGAAAGAAAACCTAAAACAAAAAACTTTCTCTATTTACTTTTACTACTGGGGAATCAAATACCATTTAACCTATCATAAGTTTGTGGTTAACTTTCTCCTAATCATGTTTTCTATAACTATCCATCTGAAATTGACACTTAGTTTCTTTTCTATATCCATGTTTTTATAGAATCCTATTATGTGTTATCTTAGGTGACCTATTTACTTATCTTTATTTATTTTAAAGTGATATTTTTATTGACTCTTTTTCTAATGTTGGACTTTCAATGAAGTTTCCAAGCCCAATTTTAAAATGGTGAGGACGCAATTTCCAAAAGGGTGGAACGACGTAACAACCCAAGTATTTATAGAGTAATAATTTTTCATATCTATTAATATTTATGAATAATATATTAATTTTATGTTAAAGAGGACACTTTTTTCTATAGCATTCTCAACATGAAACAACATGTTTCTTTGAAATCTTATGTTGCACACAACATTGAGTTGTACCAAAAAATAAAATAATATTAATATTATTTTAAATGGTATTTAACACATAGTTGTTGTATTGATAGGAATGAACAAAACTAACTACATTATTATTACACATATTAATTAAATGAAATTCTAGTTATCCAATAAATTTTAGAGTGTTAAAATAAGAATGAATCCAATATTAAGCATGAAAAACTCTAATATTTTTTAAATGTTGTTTTGCCACCTTTTGATGGGGAACCCTTTTTAAATCAAGTTTTTTGTCACTTTTATATGATTTATTTGACAAAAAAACTTCTTATTTAGAATCGGGATAACAAAATTTACTATGTATAATTTTTTTTGTATTTTTCTGATAACGTTCATTTTTTAATGAATAGTGAAAAATACTGCATTTTAATTCAAAACTGTCTTTTAATCTAATTTATTTATATATCTAGATTGTAATTTTAATTTATTTTAATGTTTAATTGGATAATATTTTTACCTTATAATCCAATTTTGGTTATTGTAAGTAAATTCACTTTGAAATTGGATAGAAACACATGTCAATCTTTTGGTAGTTTTTACTTCTTAAAAACATGATTTTTGGTATTAACAACAAGATTTAATTTTAAATTAATTTTTTCAACTTCAATGTTTTGAAGTTGGAATAAAGGATTCTATATTTGGAATCATGAGGTCTAAATTGTATAAATAGTTAACTTTTATTTTTAGACATTATGAATAGTAACTTTAGTAAATATTTTATTTACCATGGTTAAATGGAAAATCTGGTAAATAAGGGTAAAAAATAATATTATAATAATATTAAATTGCCCTAATGCGTGTCTTAATCCTATTTTATGAGATATATCTGACAATGGGAATCCCTGGATTGATTTTGGGACCCAATGGAGCAACTTGTGTGTGAAAATGACATTTAATTACCTTTAAGTTTATGTTAAGTAAAATATAACCTAAACATATATATTTTACTAAACCAATTTTTATATGGGGTTATATAAGTGATATATTTAAAAATAAATATTTATTAGAAATATAAAAAAATTTCCTAAATCATGTTAGTTTATTTATAATTTTTATGTATTAAATAAATAAATTTAATTATGACACAATGATGATGCAGTGATTTCTTAATTAAAAAAGGATTCAAATAAATGATATAATAAATGTTAAAATAATAGTAATTTGGTTATTTTGATATCATTCATGAATTTTATGGATGATATTTATGTGTTATATTTGTATTAGTAAAGTTTTTTCTAATCAGTCAAGTTGTTATGGGTTTTTAAAAAGTCATGATATGAATTGTGTCTAAATTGACATAATTCATATTTTAAAATATAAAACATTTTAGTAGATATTATAAAATTATAAAAAATAAAATATTCATCAAAATAGTAATCATAAGTCTGAAATTATATTATTTACTCTTTAATAGGATATTTTTCATGTTTTGGAAACTATTTTGATTCTCAAAGAGTTAAATGCCTGATGAAACGGTAAGAGTAAAAAAAGTGTTAAATAAAAACGATAAGGATTAGAAAATATCCAAAACCTGTAAAATTCATATTTTATTATTTTATTTAGACTTATATTAATCTTATATTCTACCTTAATGAGTTTTAGACATTTTGAAATCTAAAATCATTTTATAATAAAATAATACTTTCAAACATTCCTAAAGAGCCCCTCCTCCCTTTTATACAAGGGAATCACCTATAACCCTTACTCACACATATAAATCCTCCTTGGATCTTCCAAAATATACCCAAGTAATATCCCAACATACCTCTATTCCACCTAGAAGCCTTACATTATGCATAAGTCAATTCAAGAAATATTTTTGGTCAAACCAAATGGAGTTACCCGATTTAAAGGTAACATCTTTTCTCATGTTATTTTATTTTATTTTCATTATACACTACCTTTTATATTATTATTATTGTATTACATAAAAACCAAACTATCCTAAATATACTAGGATTTTTTTATGAGAATTATTTGAACTACAATTACACACAACTCTATCTAATGGGTATATAACATATTGTTTCTGTGGACGATGAACTACTGCCTCACAAAACGATGATTGTTCGATTTTCCCTTACCACCTCTCATAGAGGCCATTATGATAGAAATGTATTTATATATGATATTTATTATATTTATTTTATCTTTATTATTATATAATTATCATTTATAACATACCTTTATTCATTTCATGTTGTATAAATATGATAATTTCATTTGAGGAAGTGCGGACTACCACCCCCTCAAAGTGATATAAATTGTTCATGATATACATGAAACATTTAAAGGATGGAATTAATGAAATTATGTAACATATATAATATATATATTATACTGTAATGATAATATACCTTTGTATCACTTAGTTTTCATTCCTTTATATATGAAAAAGAAATGAATGTAGCATCCCTGTGTACATACGACTTACCGTCTCCATGAACGATGGATTTAATTTCTTATATCAAAATGATATATAATATTATAAATAAATATATAATGGATATATATGATATATATGATACATAAATAATGAATATCATTCTGGATATGAAGGTCTTTTGACCACATGGACTATTTATAATTATAACAAGTTCATTTTTTGACTCATGTTCCGAATATAGACAAAATGTACGATATGAACTCAAATAATTAAATAATTGTCTCATATTGGTAATAAGTAATATAAAAGGAATAATAAACTTGAAAAATGCTCTGAAGCAATTATTAATTAACTTAAGTTTATTATTCTGGAAATTAAGGAACGAACGAGTCAAGTCAGACATAAGGTAAGGGAACCTTTCACCTTCAACATTAAGTCAAAGACTTGTTTTATGTTATGTATTTTACTTTCCATTTTATTATATTGGTATGTGTTATTATATATCATTATTTATTTAAATTTTAATTCCATGAGGTGAGATACCCTTTTTTCTCTCATCAACTAATTTTCTTAATTTATTTAAGTGATTCTGTTAGGCTATCGAATTTTCATAAGGGAACTTTGTAACCCAATTTCCATTCTTTGGGTTAATCTTCTACTTCTTGAATAAGTCATGATAATATCATGTGAAAAATAAATTTTTATATCCTATCTTGTATTTACACAATACATATGTATACTTATAGTGAATAAAAATAATCGATCTAATTTATTTAAAAAAATGATCTTTGTAAGGATTTACATCTCAATCTCCATTCATTAAGGCATATTTAAATAATATATACCTTCTTCTTTTATGTGGTGTATAATAAAACCCTTTGACTTTTACTTTCATTCAATTGGAATATTTTTTCTACAATGTGTTTAACTAAATGACAAAAGTGTTGTTTCTAACATTTTCGGCGACAATGACCTCTCTACCACTGTAATCGTTATTTGGCTTCCTCAATAAACATTAATGTTATTAAAAGGAAAAGAAATCCCATATTCCCTTTTTTTGTGCTTTCATATTGAAAATGGTTTTTGAAATGGATGGATTATTTCAATATCTTGAAATGATTTCTTGTGATTTCAAATGAAATGTTACTAGTGAAATGTTGATATTTGAATTATTTTATGTGGTATGATTATATAATGGTACTTGGACATTTGACGGGTGGTTACGTGATAAACCAATGATAGGTGGTTATGCAATAAACCAAATGAAGGTTGGTTCCATAATAAACCAATAATGGGTTGTTACGTTATAACCTCAAATGCATTGGGTATAGAAGTCGGCCGTATGGTTATTCCATTTAGTGATAAGTGTGGAAGTCGAACATATGGTTACTCTATTTCTATATGTTTATGTCCCAAGTTACCTTTATAGGCTATATGTTGTTTTATTGGGGCTTTTTGGTAATATTTTGGTTACTAAAAGGGTAAGTAATGATATTATATTCAGTGAAGTGATTTAGATAATTCTTTAAGGTCAAAAGTATTCATTTATGATAAGGTATTCAGGGTTTACATGTTGTTTTAAAAAACTAACATTTTTCCTTATTTATGTATCCCTTAATGAGATTTTTATATTCATCCCAAGTTTTGAAATGTTTTTCACAGGACTGAAAGATGAATAGGGTCCTAGATGAGATCAAGGAAAAGTCATTATATCTAAAACATGAAACTAGACATGTTTCCTTTTTAAGAGTTTTTGTTTTACGAAAAAAATGGATAGTGAGTAGAAGTGTCTACTTGTAATATTCAAGTAATTTTGTACAAATTATGACCTAATTATCTAAAGCTCTAAACCAGAAAAGAACCTCAATGTTAATTATTAACTTAATTCCAAACTATGTAATGTGTAAGGTCCGAGCCTTATAGGATCTATTTACTACCTTATCAATATAAGCACCTTAACTTGTCCCAAGTAGCATCACAATTCTATCATGATATATATTTATCCTGAGAATATAAATTGCTTCACATAAGTATTTTTTATAGAATCATGTGTTAAACCACATATTAACATACTATAAGACTGGTATATGGTTTTCAATTTTTAATATTTCATAAAAATATTCTATTTGGAATAAAATCAAATTACCACTAAAATAATTAAAGGAAATAAAGGCTCACATTCATTATTTGTGAAACAAAATTCTCTTAAATATTCATCAAAGAAAATGTTCCATGATATAGATTCATTATATAAACTCTAAATAGATCATTATCACGTGAATACATTTTTGGTATCCTTTAGAGCCACACCCCCATTTAATTTAGTTATATAGACATAATCATAAAGTTTCCCATTACAGAATGTACTTACGACATTCATATTCCAAATCTCATCATCATGGAAATATTTCATGGAAATTAGAATTATGAAAGATTTTTTCAAGTCAACAAGTGAAAATAATTTATCATAATCAATTACTTAACTCTATTTAACCCCTTTTGAAACTAATTATTCTTTATAGGAACATAATATTCCATCCATGTCTATATTCATCTTAAATACCCATTTTAAAACACTAATATTCACATCCACCGTTGGATCTATCAAAATCCATACTCAGTTTTGGTATAAGGAATCCATCTCAAAATTTATGTTTTCTTTCCATTTGGTTGTGTATGTCCCAATTAATACTTCATTTTAGGTCACATGTTTATTATTATCAACTAATAATGATACATCAACATTGATAATAAGAGAACCATATCTCTCTGGTTTTCTAATTTCTTTAGTTCTCTTATACAGTACTTGTTCCTATGGAATGCCCTCTAACATGGGGATTTTTGGAATCAATTCTTGTACCAATGATTGGGTATCTTGGGGATAGAATTCATAAAAATCATTTTTATCCCACCATCTTCTTTATATATGTTCTCCATTTCATGGAATATATCTTTTCATGCCACTATTACCTTCTTAAATGGGCGTTAGTATAGTAAATACCCTTTAATTTCATTTTAATATCATATATATATATACTTAGTGACTCAAGGTACAAGTTTATTTTCAAATATAACCTTAAAAAATAATACACATCCCTAAGTACACATATGTGACAGTACAAGTTTCATTATACTTAATAATTTAAATGAAACCACATTTACATTTTATTTGGTACTAATGTTAGAGTGAAATATATTTTCTATAATGTGTTTCCTCAAAGGGATAATAGAAAACTTTCATGACTCATCATTTATCTCACTATGTACAATATTGTATGGTTCCTCCTTTCACTTTCACCATTCCAGTATGGTGTATAAGGACGAGTGAGTTAGGAAAATATATAAAAATATCCTAGATAATCGATGTAATCTTAGTTAAGATAATCTCTACAATAGTTTAAGAATATTTTCTTCATATTCATACTAATTTGATTCTAAAAAATCATTATTATATTCCTTGAATTTATCTAAAGATCCAAACATATATCTCATTATGTATATATCTTAATATATACTTAATTCATCAATAAATGTTATGAAGTAGGAGTATCCACCCCTTGCTTCAATAGGAAATGTTCCATACACATATTTATAAACTAATTAAATAATATTTATTGTGTATTCACCTATTCAACTAAATGGTTCTTTGGCCATTTTACGTTTCAAAAACTATGAATCATGCCACGTTATTTTAGTAAAAAAATATAAATAATTGTCTTGATATATGTTTTTTAAATGGTTTTTTTAGATGACTTGGCTGATGATTCCACATTTGGGTGTGAATTGAGTCATGTAAACTTGATTCGTTATCAATTTCCAATGACACATTTTCATTTTCTATAATATAAATACTATAATTTAAATGGTCGACACTATAATATAAACTATATTTTTAAAAGATTAATTTTCTATTTCAACATTTTAAATTAAAACTTTCCATATATAGGATAGATTTAGATTTTATATTTTTAGTAACATTTGGAAAAAAATAACAATCATCTAGAACTACAATCAATCCTACAAGAAATGTGAGATAGTAATATCAAATGGTAACTGGAGAAAATATTTATCTATTGGAAGCATGTAGACCTACCTCACCTCAAGTAAATATTCTGAATCTACCTTGTTCTTGTAATTGGGTATAAATGTGAGAACGAAAATCTACAACTAATAATTAATATATATAAATAGAAAGATTACAGTCAACAATGAACACACCAAAATCCTCTCTTATCTCTTTTACCATAGTGAAATTATTTTTCTTATGGACATTCTTTCCACATGAAAAATAGAAGACATCATATTCCTTTGATTTACCCTTGATCTTTTTCCTCTTGTTCGAGAATTATAAATAATACTTTTAATTAAATCTATCCTTATAGAATTTCTTCATTCCATTCCTATATATCACTATGAGAACAATTTGTTTCTTATGCTTCACATCCTTATCTACCACATGAATTAGAGTTAGGATATAATGGATAGACATCTCAATGTTGTTCATATTTAAATCTACAATAAAGTGGAATGTGTTATGAGGGAGTAAAGTAGGTATGTGATATGTGAAAAATTCATTGAGAAGTTTTAAACCTAGAATCTCTAGATACTCAATATAGTTGATCATCTTGACTAAATGAGCCCCAACTACTACACCCTTTGTAATATTTCATGGAAATAGTTCCTCATAGATCCTATAACGCTCCTATATTTCTCTCTATTGATAAATATAGTGATGGTTGATCGTTGTATATGAATACATTATTTTTTAAAACTTATACACTTCATAAGACATTAATGAAAGCATCTATTGGTCGGAGTGGATACTCAAGAGGGGGGTAAATTGAGTTGGAATTAAAATTTCTGTTAAAAATATTATGATAAAAATCCCTTAATTTAGAATAGCCCAGTCAATTAAGGCAATAGAGATATAAATGTTTAATTTCTCAACAAGTTTCTCTAAGGTTGATTATTCCTTCATTTAATCAATGTAATTACTGATTCAAATTTTGAAACAGGTTTACAAAATTAAGTATATATACACACTAACAATTACTAACTATCAGAGTGAATGTAAAAATAGTTTTGTTTCTTTGAAAAGTATAATCAGCGGATAAAATAAAATTGAGTATATGAGGATTAACACAACAATGTAAATAAGATGTCCAGTATCAAGGTGAGACCTAATCCTCTCCACTTGGTGATCACCTTCCACCAATAAGATTGTATAAATAAACTTGATACAAAACCAATATCAGATTTTACAATAGTTTTTATACTGTCCAGGTTCTAGAACCTCTACCATAGTTATACGTGGGAAAACAAGAAACCAATACACATAAGGCTTCTTCCACAGTTATGTGTGGGAAACAAAGGTGAGAGAGTTTTCAGTGGAGATTTTTAGTATCCACCAGTCAAAGCATAGGAGACAGTGTGTGTATAACAAACAAATACTGCTCAGAAATGTTAAATAAGGAACACATTAGAGCAAGAGAAATTAAGATGAACTTTATAATTCTCTATGTGTTTTACGGTCAGCTCTGGACTTCGTAAAGTTGAGGAAATGAAGGTTTTTGTTCTTCTTTTCTAGTTGTCTCCAAAAAAAAGTGTCACAAATTCTAGGTACTAGCTTCTAAGTACTGATATTTTAAACTTCATGGTATAAGAGAGTTGATGAAGCACAGCCGGAAAACCTTGAATATGTTCTTCAAAAATATCTTCGTGAAGCTTTTGGATTTTCAATATATGCACTGGAGTGTTCTTCTTCTTGTTCTTCTGCAATACATTCAGCTTCTCGACACCCAACTCTTCTTTATGCATTCTACTTGTGAACAACACTCTTCTTTTATGTTTTTCTAAATGCTTATATATATGTCTTCCATCCTCAGTCTTTTTCTCTTCCATATTTGAGGTCCAACAATAGGAGTACTTACATCACGTGCAATCACTATCTTACCTTGTACTATCAAGATATGGTCTCCTGATATGTCTACAAACAATATTAATTAATGTCAGATGCATTAAATTAATCAAATATGGTCGTTATGATAATATCAAGAAAATGGATAAAGTATAGAATATGTTATCAGTAGATTGGTAACAGTAGCCTGTCAATCTGTAGCATCTTCAGCGGCAAGCTGAATCAGTAATAGACTTCTATCAGTAGGCGTATCCAGCGGTAGGCTTCTCCAACGGTAGGTTTTTCCAATGGTATGCATTATCTAATGCTATAAATTACCAACGGTAGACTTTTTCACTGGTAGAATTATCAATAGTAGACTTTTTCCTACCATAGACTTATCAATGGTAGACTTTTGTAATAAGTCTGATAGTGTACTTTTAACAGAAACTCTTTGTAACAGAAACCTTGTCACAATAGTGACCTATCACATTGACTCAGCATCAGTATATTTTGATAAGTACTCCAACAGTAGGATTTACAATAGAGACCTTGTTCTGGGGACTTTCAATAGAAACTTTATAACTGTAGATTTTATAATGGTAATCTTCATCAGTAAGGTCTACATCGGTGATATTTTCACCAGTGGCCTCTTACCAGAAACTTTCAACAGTGACCATGACGCAGAAACTTTTTATACTGTAAACTGGTTCCAGTAAAGTCATATGATTAAAAAATATACTGAAAGAGATTGTAAAAAAACTAACCAATTATAATATTAAACATGATTTGGGATTATCAAAATAGGGTAATCTAACAATCTCTCCCTTTTTGATAATCACAAATTATGCCATTAAACTTTAGAATAATTATATGATTATTAGAGATAATGAAAATTAGAGATAAGTTAATAGAATAAATAGGTGTTATAGAAAATCCTGTCACACATGTAGTAGCAGAATTACCTGTGATTTACTTGTGGTGTATTTTCTCCCACTTTGTGATTAGGAAAAAGAAATACTATAACAGAAAAAAGAGAATATTTATATTAATGAAATATCATTACATGATCCAAATAGAAGTACAAAATCCCTATCAAAAGATAAAACCACACTCAATCAACATTAGAAATGTCCATTGGAGCCTTGGATTTGGATGCTGAGGATGTAGGATTTGAAGGTGGAGGGATAAGCTGAGGTATGGTAGTCAGCAGGGTAAGATGAGATGAAGTAGAAGCATTAGTAGACCTGTAGTGAGTAGATCTCTAAGGAATGGTAGGGGTCAAGCTTCTGATGGCTTGAGCAGGAGACAACAAAGGAGAAACACTGGAAGATCCTGAGGCACTGGAGGTAGAGGGAAAGGTCGGAGGGATAATGATGGGTGTGCAGTCCACATGGAGGAAAGGTAACATAAGATTATTGAATTCCATGATGACACTGCCTCCTCTCTCCATGGCTGAGATTAAATCACCCTAATTCTCCATATATTTATCCAAGGCAGGAGTTAGCTCTCGAAGCATGCTTACTTGATCTTTAAATGCCTGAGTGACAGGTGGAATTCTCAAGTTCTCCAACAACAACTTGATGTGGCCATCCATTTGATGCTTAGTGTGGACCCTTTTCTAATAAATGACAATGTGTTCCTTGATTGCCTTAAGATCTTGAGCAGATTCCCTCAAATAATTTCCCACAAGGGTATGAATCTGTCTGGTAATAGAAATGACCTGAGAATTTGATGTACTAGTACCAGAGATCATTTCCACTTATTCTATAACAATAGATCTGAATGCCTCAATGTCAACTAGAGGAGAGGCTGAGGTGGAAGTAGATGCACCTAGAGGTGCCAGAGAGAAAGCTACTGTCTCCTTAAAGGATTTAGTCAAACCACTGATCAAACTCTTCACATCATCATCTTGACCTTTTACATGAGTTTCCATGGACTTCTTAAAATCATCAAACACAGTTACTAACTGCTGCACTACACTTTTGAAAAATTGAATATTCTTGTCCACTTGAACTCTAGAGGTCAGAAGAGAATTTAAGCTCACCACTAATTGTTTCAGAAGCTCCGCATATTCTGACAACTCATTCATTTGACTCTGACGCTATCTTACTTTTTGAAGCAGATCAGAGTAAATATTGGAGTGTAATTTTTATAACACAGATGCTTAATTCTCTTGAATTAGAGAAACATATTTGTCCATCTCAGAGGAATTATCCTTATACATTCTCTGCAGGTCGGATTTCATGGATTCAAGGTCTGACTTTCTGACATAGTCTTGAGGGAAAGAGTTTTCTGGAGGTACGAAAATGAGATTTGGCACTGAAGGTTTTCTTTTGGGCCTTTAATCTTCTGAGTCATCATAATTTAGTCCCAACACCAGAAACTTAGGGTAATCAGTCCTTCCTTAAATTTCATGCACAACTGATACTGATCCTTTGGCAATAGGATAATCCCCCTCAATTGGAGATATCTCTTAGACATAAATTTCAGATTCTTCCAGCCTTGTAACTTCAGCAACTATTGCTTCTTGATCAACTGAATCACCAGTAAAGTGAGCTTCTACCTCAACTGAATCATCCAAAATTTCCATAGTAGATACAATTTCTTCTGCCTGTTCACTCACTACTTTTTTTAGTGACTCCTATAAGAGGACTCAAACTAAGTTCCTCTCCATCACTATCCTTATCAGCAGTAGCCTCATGTTCTTCATGGACAGAATGACCAGATTTAGCAACTATTTCTTCATCAGAGGTATCTCTAATAGTGATATAAGCCTCATCATATTCTTCTTCACTGGATTCTTCAACTTCATTGTCCCTTAGGACAAATTATCTTCACGGTAACTCTCTTGGAGGACTCGTCTCTCCAGAAGCTACCATTTTAGCTAGAGGACTGGTAGGTAGATCGGGATCACTCCTATCATCTATAGGAGTACATTCTTTTTCAAGTTCCTCAACCTCCTCTACTTCTTCATCAGAATAAACAGGTTCTACCTCATCAGGCTTCAAACCTGGATCCCTTTTATCCTTTGGCCTAGTAGGATTATTTTCAGGGTCAAATTTCTCATAAAGCTTCCCTTCAACATTTACCAATTCTCTTCTCCATGGATTCTAGCTGATCTTCATGAACTTATATAAAATATTAGAGATACAAAAATTGTTCTTGGATATAATTGTTTCCTCCTTATCTTCAGCAATGCCCTTAACCATCAGCATCATAGAAATTAGTTTGGCATGAAATAGAGCATTTTATTTGGAACTTAGCTTAGTCATGTCTTCCAACTGAGCCATTAGAAACCTACACAGGTTGATCTTATGTCCATGCTTCAGAAAATAAAATATGAATATGTCTAGATTATTCCATACAGTGAAGTCCTGTCTCCTGGGATTTATCACATGTTGGATAAACATAAACAAAAGTATATCCTCTCCATTAATTTTAGCAAAACTCACCTTCCTTGAGGTCACATTTCCTATCATATCTTCTATTACTTTATTATATCCAAAAATCTCACTATCTGGAGGAATCAATCTAGAATATTATTCATAAATACCCTCATGAGGTAACCTTTGACATTTATCCCATTCAAAAGATGAAAAGGTTACCTCGGTTTAATTTACTATTGACACCGCCGGTTCTCATCATTTGACTTTTCGAATTTTAAAAATTTGTAGAATTCTTTGACTACACTCAGGTAGTACGACACATTATTGTTAGAAAAGCACTCTACCTAGCCTTGAGACTCTATGTAACTCCCCGAACCTAGTTACCCAAAGTCGGTGCATTATTACATAACATTGGCATGATCACAAGGAAATCATGTCTCGGAAGACCGATCAGTTTTGTATTATTGGAAACAAGATTCATACATAAGTTCAAATTTACAACTAGAAAAGAAATACATCACGAATTTATTCCATTAGAAACATCCAAGCCTCCTAAATAATGCCTGCAAGTCACTCATAACTAACTTCTTCATATCCTAGGAAAATGAAACATAAGAAAGGGGTGAGCTCAAACGCTTAGTAAGGGTAAGTAATACAGTGGAAAATGACATAAATATTAAGCAAGGTAAATAATTGAAACCACATGCCTTTACCAATAATAAACATGAATACTTTTATGGAAAGAATATGAGCTGAGTAAATATGGCCATAATAAAACATAATCATGGGTATTCTACTAGTCGAATTACCACATGAACCATCAATATTATTTTCATGACGAGGGAATGTATAATGCTGGACATTCTAAAATATATTATCAAGGCCTCAGCCAAGACATCTAAAAATGATTAAGGCCTCGGCCAAAACCATAAATCAAAATGGGAAAGGGCCTCATCCAATTCCTGGTCAGGTTGTCTCATGAGACCTACTGATGCATCTACGAGCTATAGAGGGATCCACCCGTCACTTACTAAGTCCAATACATTCCTCATATGAAAAGGTTTAAACATATCATAAACATTCATATTAAAACTAGCATAAGAAATGTCAATAATTTAACCATAAATAATGAATGCTATAAAAATATCACATCCACATTCAAACATATCACAAAATCTTCAATACAATATGGAAGTTTTGTATCATAATAAATCAACTCCAAATAAACTTAAAATTCATCAAAGGATGTTGACATAGATGAAATCAAAACCCTTTTTAGAGAATTATCTCTTTCTATTTTGAAATCATTTAAGAGTGACATAATTATAAAATAAAACATTTACTTTGAAAATATTCTTATAAGCTTTTAAGGGATGCTTACACGATTTTATAATGGTAGAAAATAGCCGCACCTGCTGTATAAGTTAAAAAAAGACATTCTTACCTTAATTTTGTCGAACAGGATAAAAAGGACCTTGTTTGGAAAATGACGGAAAGATTCCTTTATAAACATCTTATAAATAGTCAACAAGGGTATAAATGACTTTAACCCATATTCTATAAAATATTAATGTTGTTTTGAAATAGATTTTTAAGAAACATGGATGTGGATGTTAAAGAGGTCCCAATAGATAATTACGTATAAACAACCTCAGATAATGAAGAGATTGTGAAATAAACACTTACCTTGTAATTTTCCTTGGTTGAGGGTAGGTTAACCTATGGTATAATTTTCAAATCATTATTATTAAATTGTACGAGAATCATATACATAAATATGATATCATATATGATCTTTTAATATTGCTTTGCAAATAATATTTTAGTATTATCGTCGTTTTGGGTGTTCACTTACTCGTTTTCTTTTATATGTTTTGTTAAATAAGATATGTTTGTTATCCATAGGTTGTATCTTATTCATATCCAGAATTATATCAAGTCCTTCAACATTATTTTTAATAATCAAATGAAAATTAGTCTTGAATGGATATGATGGGGAATGAATCTCATCGCGTTCGTGGTGACGGTAGTCCGTACGTACGCACGAGCAACAATATCATTAATTTGATATTAAAATAATATATAATTGGATGATATATAATATATAAAGAATAATTATAATGTTATATTTATTATTTAATTCAATTACACATCATTATCATACCCATCCAAATAATAATGTTTTGAAGAAAAATTACACCACAACGTGGAGACGGTAAGTCGTACGTACGCACGTATGGTGACATGTCATTCAAAGGATGGATAGAATACTAAATATGGTTTTGAAATATTTATAATAACATAAAAGTATATATAAGATACTAGAGTTATTATTTTATAATGGAAATAAAAAATAAAGAAGAATTTGAAGAAGAAAGGAACTTGAAAGAAGGTGGTGAAAACATTACCTCTTCTTCAAGTTCTTCTTTTTGATTTGAGGAAAAGTGATCCTTAGGATGGCTTTATGACTAAAGTAAGGCCTCTAAGTTTAATTTAGGAAAATTTATAGGATAATTGGGCAGGGTTTGGATGAACCAAAAGGCTTTGAAGGTATTAATAATTCGTTAGAAGTGGTGTTCTTTTATAAGGGGTAGGAGGGACTCTTTAGAAAAAACTTAAAGTATTAATTTATAATAAATTAATATTCCATTTATAATTGCTCCAAAGTGGATTATTAAAAGTATAAGGTAGATATGGGTCGAAAAACCTTTATCCAATATATTTTATATAGGTTTGGGTCACTATATTAACCTTATCATTTATATTTAACTCCTAGTTAAATAGTTTGACATTTACCATGTCACTTTGTATTTTTATATTATATGGTTAATAAACTTACTTTATACTTCCAAGAGACCCCCAAGTGGTCCATTATTGATACAAATATCATTATATATGTCCTTTGGATGAAAATTAGATTTTTAGGAATAGAATATCAATTAATAATATAATATTTTTTTTAAAAACTCCTTTATGTAAATTTTGAAACTATTTAATAATTGATTTTTGTTAAAGTCTTAAAAACTTTATTAATTCAAAACAATTCATTTAAGAAATAATGAAATGTAATATTAACCTATAAAATTCGTTTATGGCATCAAAACATTCAAATTAAATTTATTTTATCATTTATAATACCAATTATTTGATTCATTCATTAATAAGAAAATTACTGCATCATTATTGTGTCATAAATAAATTTAATTATTCAATGTCTAGAAATTATAAATATAATACCATTATTTATGAAATATTTTTAGCTTTATAATGAATATTTATAGTCTAAAATATAAGATATATAACCTTATGTAAAAATTGTTTTTCTAAAAGATATTTGCTTATGTCATTTTTGTATTTACTTTAACGTAATTAATATAAAGTGTCATTATCACTCACAAGTGGATCCATGTGGTCCAAAAATAGACCCAAAGATTTCCATGGTTAGAAATGTATCAACCAATATTGTTAGGACATGTTTTAGGGTAATTTATTATTATTATAATATTATTTTTTACCCTTATTTATCGGATTTACCATTTAACCATGGAAAATAAAATATCTACCGAAGTAATTATTCAAAATGTCTAAAAATAAAATTTAAATATTTACAAAATTTGGACCTCCTGATTCTAAATATGGAATCCATTTTTATAAATTCAAAACACAGAAGTGGTAGAAATTAATTTAAAATTAATTACCGCGGTTAAAACAAAAAGTGTGTTTTTAAGAAATAATAACTATGAAAATATTGACACTTGTTTATGTCCGGTTTAAATGTTAAATTACGTCCAATGAACAAAAGTTTATTTAGTGGTAAAAATATATTCTAAATATACTTTAAAACCACTGAAATTCATAGTTTATCACTAATAATTATCTTGATTAAAAAAGTTGTTTTTAATTAAAATTTAGTGTTTTTCACTATTCATCAAAAATTGAATGTTTTCAAAAAAATACCAAAAATTCACCCTAAGATAATTTCGATATTCTGAATCCAAAAATGAATTCCATTTTGAAATATAAAATTTATAAAATTTCAAAATGTGGGTATTACTATTCATAATGACTAGTTTGATTAGTTGTGGTGTGTGTTAGAACTCGAAGTTGCGTACAACACACGCTATTGTATTATTCAAAGAGAAGCGTACCATGGAAGCTTGGGGTGTTAAACTCTAGTGCCTCCATCCCTAAGTATAATTTTGAGAGAATCCAATCTTCACTTAACTCCTTTTCATCTACAATAGTACTCTATGACAGATGTGGGTTAACATGATCTATTGATATATTACTGCCACCACTAGACTCGGATTGGGGTCTCTTAGGCCTTGGTGCATCTCCATCATCCATAAAAGGTCACTTGATCCTTTCTATTGAGGTTCTAAGTGGTTCGAGGGTTCAGAAAAAAGTTAAGGTTTATGGATTTTGAGAGTAGGGGTTCGAGAGTGAGGAAGAGAGTTGATCGAAATGAGTTTGTAATCTAATTTTATCATTTAGGGATTGAAACAAAAAAATCGAAGTAAATAAAGAAAAAGTAATAATAAAACGGTTTAGATTCCTACATAAAATATGAAGTAATCATAATGTCCAACAGTGAGGTAATAACAGTGAGGTTCAACGGTAAGGTTCTAACAGGGAGGTGCGACGGTGAGGTTCTAACAGTGAGGTGCAACGGTGAGATTCTAATAGTGAGGTGCAATGGTGAGGTTCTAACAGTGGGGTGCAATAGTGAGGTTCTAATAGTGAGGTGAAACGGTGAGGTTTTAATATTAAGGTGAAACAGTGAGGTTCTAACAGTGAGGTGCCACGGTGTGGTTCTAACAGCGAGGTGTAATGGTGAGGTTCTAATAGTTGAAATTAATCATCCCTAATTCATGTTTGATGTAGTTTAACCTTTCTCAATTTTAATACTTTGTGAATATATCATCTAATTGATGTTTAGTTCTAATGAATTCAAGAGTTATATCACCTCTTTGATAATTATCTCTCAAGAAGTGAGGTCTTACATCAATATGATTTGTCCTAGCATGAGATACTGGATTTTTAGAAATGTTAATAGCACTTGTGTTGTCACAGTTTATAGAGACATGTTTGAATTGATATCCATAGTCTAGTAAAGTCTGTTTCATCCACATAATTTGAGTACAAAAACTACCAGCTGCTATATATTAAACTCTGACAGTATATAATGCAAAATAATTATATTTCTTGCTACACCATGATACTAGTGACTTTCCTAAAAGGTGACATGTTCCAGAGGAGCTTTTTCCATCTAACTTGGAACCAACAAAGTCAGCATCAGAATAACCTATCAGATCAAATGATTGTCTTCTTGGATAAAATAGTCCTAATATTGGAGTATATTTGAGATATTTGAAAACATTTAAATGATATTCTTTGGGATTAGCTTGAGAGAGAGCACACACGCATACATTGAACATAATGTCAGGTCTGCTAACTGTAAGGTAGAGAAGACTCCCTATAATACCTCTGTAGTTGGTTTGATCCACTGGTTCTCCATATTCATCTATATCCAACTTAAAAGTGGTACTCATAGGTGTATCATAACCTTTATTACCATCCAAACAAAAACTTTTTAAAAGATCCTTGATATATTTACATTGATTTAAAACAATACCATCTTTATTTTGAAAAATTTGAAATCCAAGGAAAAATTTATGTTCTCCCATTAAACTCATTTCAAATTAATTTTGCCTTATTTTTGAAAAATCAGTACATAAATAATATTTATAAGATCCAAAAATTATATAATCTATATAAAATTTTACTATCAAAACATCTTCAGAAATTATTTTAATGAAGAGTGTAGGATCAACTACTCCCTTGGTAAAACCTTTCGAAATAAGAAAAGAGATGAGCCTATCATACCAAGCTCTTAGAGCTTGATTTAAACCATATAAAGCTTTAGAATGTTTAAAAACATTATTTAGAAAATGGGAATTTGTAAAAACAGAGGGTTTTTCAACAAACACATCCTCAACTATATAACCATTTAGAAAATCACTTTTAACATCCATTTGATAAAGTTTAAAATTCAGATGAGCTGAATAAGCAAGTAGTATCCTAATGGTATCTAAACTAGCTACAAGTGAAAAATTCTCTTCATAGTCTATTCATTCTTCTTGACTGTAACCTTGTGCAACTAACCTAGCTTTGTTTCTAACTATATTTCAAGACTCATCAACTTTGTTCCTAAAAACCCATTTAGTGCCTATCATCAAAGTGTCCTTTGGTCTTTCAACTAGTTCCCAGAACTTGTTTCTTTAAAATTGATTTAATTCTTTTTTGCATAGACATTACCCAAAATTCATCATTTATAGCATCATAAATATTTTTGGGTTCAAGCTATGAATGAAAAGCTTGATGTTCAACTTGATTTCTTATAGAAGCTCTAGTTTGTGTCCCTTAATTTAAATCACCTAATACAACATCTAAAGGATGATTCATGAGAGTTCTAATACCTCTAGAAAGAGTTGAACTAGAGTCCTCATGATTATATATTGGTTTAAAATCAACAGGTACAAATTCTAGAAGATTCCAAGAATTGGTTACTTTCATAGGGGATTCACTATCATTATCATTAAGTTCCTGAATTTACATATCTTCCTCAAAATATTCAAGAGGGGTTTTGGGTTCATGTGGATCAGTCTCATCAAATTTTACATGAACATATTCTTCCACACATCTGGTATTCTTATTTAATACTCAATAGGCTTTACTCGAGATTGAGTAACCTAGGAAAATTCCTTCATCACTTTTGGAGGCAAACTTGTCATGATTTTTCTTAGTGTTATGAATAAAGAATTTGAAACCAAAAACTCTAAATTAGTTAACCTTAGGCTTCCTATTGTTCCAAAGTTCATAAGGGGTCTTCTTAAGAACAGGTCTAATCAAGACTCTATTGATGGTATAAAAATCTGTATTTACAACTTCATCCCAAAAATAAATTGGCAAATCATACCCACTGAGCATTGTCCTAGAAATTTCTTGAAGGGTCCTATTTATTCTTTCCATGACTCCATTTTGTTGAAGTGTTCTAACAATAGATAAATTGTGACTATAGACATTGTGTGACCAATAGGATTCCAACTCATGATTTTCAAACTCACGGCCATTATCACTTCTCAATGTCTTAATTCTGAGTCCACTAAGAATTTCCACAAACTTGGAGTATTTGATAAATAAGAACAAGCTTAACTTTTGTGAGACATAAAGTATACCCATGTGTACCTAGAAAAATCATCTACAAGAACATAAACATAGTGATTCCCATTTAAACATGAAACTCTTGATGGTCCAAACAAATCCATGTGAACCAATTCAAGTGGTTGTGAAGTAGAAACTTCTTTTTTGGTTTGAAATAAACTTTGTGTTGCTTTCCCTTTTGACAAGTTCACACACTTTGTTAAGAGGAAATTATAATTTAGGTAAGTCTATAACTAATTCTTTCTTAGTCAGTTTCCTAAGTTAGTGCACATTGTAGTGTCCAAATCTTCTGTGCCACAGTCAGGATTCCTTACAAAAATCATTTAAGTAAGAAACATTTTTCTTACCTAAAGAATCTAAATCAACAGCATATACATTCTCACTTCTAAGAGAAGTAAGTATTAAATAAATTTTGAAATTAAAAATATTAAATAAATCATTTTCAAATGTGACATTAAAACCATCATCACACAACTGAGAGATGCTAAGTAAATTGTACTTTAATCCATCAACAAAAAGTAATTTGGAAATTAATATTGTATTAAGGTTACCAATCTGGCCTAAGCCAATGATTTTTACCTTTTCATTATCCCAAAAAGTTACATGTCCACCATCAACTTTGATTAGGATCTTGAAGCAAAAATAATCACCTATCATACGTCCTGAACATCCACTGTCCAAGTACCAAAATGTCTTACAGGAACTCTTTAGGCCACATCACTACAAATCAGATTAGGCATGGGGTAACTTTGGTAACCATATTATCTTGGGTCCAGAGATGTTAGAAAGTATAACTTTGGGAACCCATACTTGTCTCACAGATTTAATATAATTAAAAGATATATTTTGAGACATAAACACTTAGTTTGGTCATTTAAAGAATTGTTTTTCAAGAAATGGTCCAGAACATGAACTAGTTGTGAATTGTCCAGATTTAGTAATAAATTTAGTTTTAATGATCCTTCTCTGTCCTGGTTGATATCCTAGACCAGTTTTATATTTTGGGGCAATTCATTTTCCTAGAAACTGAGTCAAGGTATCTCTACTAGTAGTAAAATTCTCATGATATTTTCTTAATTTTTCATTGTATAATTTAAGTTTAGTGTTTTTCTTTTAATAGCTGGGAAAATTTATCTTTTTCAATATCCAGATTTGAATTATAATTTGTATTTAAATCATGTTGTCTCTTTAATGATTTATATTTGTCTTTATGCTCATTAAAGGTATCCTCAAGCATTTAAAAATATTTAGATAGTTCATCCTTAGTCATATCTTCATCATTATGTGAGTCTCTTTTATAATAGACATTATGTATATGAGAGTTATGTGTTACCTCAGATGTTTCTATCATGAAACATAAGTTGGCAAGATTGTTATGTTCACTATTAAAAGAATTAGATCCACTGTACCTGTCTTTTAAATCAAACCAGGTAGCTTTCATATCCTTTTTAAAACCCTTTCCCTTATCTTCAAATTTATTCTTAAAATTTAGCTTGGGGCAGTCTGCCTTCACATGACCTTTTAATTTGCACTCATACCAGATAATTATATTTGTGTTTTCATTCTGTTTTCTTTCTTTCATCCATTTTCTTTTACTGTCATACTTTCCCTTATAGTTTGACTTCCTAAACAATTTCTTCTCTCGGTAAAACTTTTTGAACATTCTAGAAAGATGATCCATATCATCATCACTGTCTGACTCTGACTCTTTAGTAGTGGAACTGTCTACAAGAACTTGAATTTTTTCTTTGTCTTTGATCTTTGAGGTTGAAGTATTGAATTCTACTGACTTCTTCCTTGGTTATTATCCTACTTATTGATTAACTTTAAGTTATTCTTCATACATCATAATCTTTACAATTATTTATTTCACTTATAGTTTTCCTATGTCACAAGATTCTCAAATAGAGACAGAAGTTCTTATCTATCTATTAGGTAGGCATCGAAGCAGTCTCATGATTTGGTCCTTGTTGTCCATTGGTTTTCCAAGAAGACTCATAGTGTTCACTATTTCATTGAACCCGAGATACATTTCAGATATAGGTTCATCATACTTCATTTTAAAATTATCTTATTTAATAGTGTATGTATTTAGTCTCGTTTCTTTAACATTAGTTGTTCCCTTATGAGAAACAGCTAAAGTATCCCAAATTTCATTTGCAGTTTTACAAGTAGATATTCTATTGAATTCATCATAACCTAGATAACAGTACAAGGCATTCATTGCTTTATAGTTATTATTATATGTAGCTTTAGTCAATTGAGATCATGTGTCCCTAGCAGTAGGAAACAATACATGTTGTTCTTCAATTGTATCCCAGATTTCATGTCACTTGCTCTCGAGATACATTTTCATTTTTAATTTCCACTGAACATAGTTATTACCATTAAAGAACGGTGTTCTGTTAGTAGTAGTACCCTCAACTCTAGTTTCCATAGTCACTTATAATTTAAAGAACTGAAAATTTAGATATGAAAGAAATTTTATGATCTTTACGATACAACTAAAATCACAGCTGAAAAGAGTGTGAACAATTGAAAATAAAAACCCTCTCATACTAAATATTGGTCGGAGTGGATACTCAAGAGGGGGTGAATTTAGTTCCAATTAAAATTTTTGTTATAAACTTTATGATAAAAATCCCCCAATTCAGAACAGCCCAATCAATTATGTCAGTAGATATATAAATGTTTAATTGCTCAAAAAGATTCTCTAAAGTTGATTATTCCTCAGCTGAATCAATGTAATCACTAATTCAACTTTTGAAATAGGTTTACTAAATTAAGTATATATACACACTAACCAAAACTAACTATCAGAGTGAATGTAAAAACAGTTTTCTATCTTTGAAAAATATAAGCAGCGGATAAAATAAAATAGTGTATATGAGGATTAGAACAACAATGTAAACAAGAGGTTCAGTCTCAAGCCGAGACCTAATCCTCTCCACTTGGTGATCACCTGCCACCGAGCAGTTTGTATAAATATACTCGATACACAACCTGTAACGGGTTTTACAATAGTTTTTACACTGTCTAGGTTCTACAACCTCTACCATAGTTCTATGTGGGAAAACAAGCAATCAACCCATGCAAGGCTTCTTCCACTGTTATGCATGGGAAACAATGGTGAGAGAGTTTTGAGTAGAGATTTTCAGTATCCCCCAGTTAAAGCACAGGAGACAGTGTGTGTGTAACAAACACACACTGCTCAGAAATGTAAAATAAGGAACACATTAGAGCTATAAAAATTAAGATCAAGTTTAGAATGCTCTATGTGTCTGAAGGTTAGCTCTGGACTTCTTGTAGTTGAGTAAATGAAGGTTTTTGTTCTTCTCTGCAAGTTGTCTCCAAAAATAGAGTGTCTCAACTTCCAGGTACTAGATACCAGGTACTGAGATGTTCAACTACTGGGTATAAGAGATTTGATGAAGCACAATAGGACAAACTTGAATATGTTCTTAAAAAAGATCACCATGAAGCTTTTGTATTTTCAGTATATGCACTGGAGTGTTCCTCTTCTTGTTCTTCACTAATGTATTCAGCTTCTTGAGACTCGACTCTTATTTATGCATTTGACTTGTGAACTTCACTCTTATTTTGTGTTTTTCTCTATGATTCTATATATGTCTTCCATCCTAGGTTGTTTTCTGTTTCATATTTGAGGTCTGACAATAGGATTACGTACATCACATGCAATCTTTCTCGTACCTCATACTATCAAGACACAGTCTCCTGATATGTCAATAAAAAATATTAATTAATGTCTGATGCATTAAATAAATCAAATATGACTGTTATGATAATATCAAGAAAATGGATAAAGTATAGAATATGTTATCAGTAGATTGGTAACTGTAGCATGTCAATCTATTGCATATTCAGCAGCAAGCTCAATTAACAGTAAGCTTCTATTAGTAGAAGTATCCAGCTGTAGACTTTACCAATGGTGGGCTTGTCCAACGGTAGGCTTTGTCCAATGGTAGACTTTACCAACGTTAGACTTTGTCAATGGTATACTTATCAACAGTAGACTTTGTCAACGGTAGACTTATCAATTGTAGACCTTGTACAATGGTAGACTTATCAATGGTAGACTACAGTAATAAGTCTGACAGTTGAATTTTAACAGAAACTCCTTATAGCAGCAACCTTGTCACAATAGTGACATATCACATTGACTCAACATCTGTTTGTTTTGATAATTACTCCAACAGTAGGCTTTACAATAGTGATATTGTATCGGTGACTTCCAACAGTAACATTATAACTGTAGCTTTTAAAATAGTAACCTTCATCTATAAGGTTTTCATCGATGATATTTTCACTAGTGACCTCTTACCAGTAACTTTCAATAATGACCTTGACGTAGAAACTTTTTTTAATGTAAATTAATTATAGTAAAGTCATGAGATTAAAAAAATATATTGAAATAGATTGTCAAACAAATAACCGATTATAAGATTAAACATGATTTGGGATTATCGAAATAGGTGAATCCAACAGTATCCAACACTGTATATCTAGCATATCATTAATGTGTTTCTCATAGGTAGAGAGCTCTTCATAACTCCCCTCTTAAGATGTTATATTATTAATTGGGGAATCTATCATGTAAATCTTACTTTCATCGTATAGTACATTGAGAAAGAATCTAAACCAATTCCAAAAATTACTTCTATTATTGATTTTATATTTCCCTAGTAAAAATAACATTGAAATTGAGGTTAGTAGAATTTTAATTTTGAAACCACATTATAAAAAGAATACACTCAATAATTTTCATGATTATCAAAATATGTTTGATGAAATAATTTTTATTGTTACTTAGAGTCCATGTGGACCAGTTTAGCCACACATTAGAGGAGTCGAATATGGTGTTTTCTAATTTTTACTAAATTCAAATTTATTCTTTAAACCTTTCAACAACTTTAGACTTTTAACCTCGGATGTCATTTAAGATTACTAGTTTTTTTGTTTAACCAATAATTCACCAGGTAATGGATCTTATTTTTCTGATTATACCATTTTAATAATTTAAATAATATTTTCAGATAGTGTCTAAGATTTGGTATGATGTTTAAGGAATCATAAATCCCAGATGTTGATATATTGAAAAATATTATAACTCACCCACACAAATAATCTCAAAAATTATTTTTTGTCTCCCGAGTGGATTCTTGGATAGAGAAACTTGTACCTCCATTGAAATTTTAATGTGTATTTTAACCTAGGAGCTATATAAAACACATTCACATTGGGTTTTAGGAAAATTTATAGTTACTTGATGAAATATAATGAATAATTTAAAAAAATAATTTAATTATTTTAAATAATTTAATTTTTTTGGATTATATAGTAGTTGGTTATTTAATACCTATTATGAAAAACCTCTGAGGTTATTCATCTAACACTAGCTATTGTATGATAATTATAGATAGATTTTGGGGGGGCATTAATGTTGGTAGGTAGATTGGGATTGAGGAATCACCAAAAATGACAACGCAAGATTATCTTATTCACTAATTTATCATGATATTCCTGGAGAAAATGATGAATTAGAAATATACTATAATGAAATATATAGTGAATATGTTCTCAACCAATGATCGAGTTGTTCTTTAGGCAAGGATTAATTTTCTGGATTCTTTTACCAAATTTTTATATCGTTTCTTCTTTATATTATTTCACCATGGAACTAAATTTGTAAATCATCCATGGAAAGACCCAATCAACTTATAGATTTTGATTTAGTTGTGATTTTAAATAAAATTATTTTAATACTTGTATATAACCATTATTTCTATTATTTCCAATAATATAGGTCATGATCATCCATGTGTGTTCATCATAGTCACCTTTCTATGTGTTTTCCTAGATTTATCCTCTTTTCTTTATATTCATCATCAACATCTGAATATTGGATGATGGTTTGACCAACCTGAGTAATTTTTTTTGCTTAATAATTTATAGTCTTGTAGATTATTGTTGCATGTAAATAATTAAGTGTCATGATATGTAAAATAATTGAAAATGATGGAAAATCCAAGAGAATATAGATGATGAGAATTCCACATGATGTAGATTCATGGAGGAAATGGGAGTTTAATTTTATAGGTGTTGGTGGTTGAAATCTAACATTAGATGAGGTATTAGTGATGATAAATGTGTTTTATAGGCGTTTTTAGCGATGATTGTAACAACCCAAGGTTTTGATATATATTTTTCAAACAGATTTAATCTTTTAAATATTTTTCATTATACACACCAAAGAGTCTATATTGCATTACACAAAAACACCGAGTGTAGATTACATTATAAGAAACACCGATTTAATATTTTATTACACACAATGTCAAGTTAAGCTTATGTTACATGAAACACTGTGTTTAGCTTGCGTTACACACGACACTGAGTTTTAAAAAAACTATGATATATTATTAATATTAATCAAATGAAAATGTTATAATATAACAATTAAACATATAGATATAGATATCAATAACTAATTTTAAAATATTAATTATATTTGTTTTATATAAATAAGACATATTATTCAATAAAGTCTTTATATGCTTTGAAAATACTATTTTTCCCAAAAAATATCATTCTTAGTTATTTTTTAAAACAATAATTAAATTAATTTTTGAAACTTTTGGAAAATTAATTTGATAAAAAAACTTTTTTTTAAATAAATATATCAAAATTAGTTTAGTGTGAATTTTTTATAATTTTCTTAAAATATTAATTTTTTGATATATAATGAAAAATTTAGAATTTTAATAGAAATTTTAATTTTTTGTTAAATTATTTATAATTATAAAATATATTTTAAGTGGGGTTTTACATAGAATTAGTTCAATTATATATCTATTAATACAATTTATTTCATTGAAATCATTTTCACACTAAATTTTTATATAAAATCTTTGTAATCTTTTGATCATTTTCTCTTTAAAAACATGTTTTCTTGTCATGTCTATGGGATTAATTTAAAATTAGATTTTTCCACTTATGAGAATTGAAATTGTAAAAATTAATTACATATTTGGAATTATAATAATTTATACTTTATAATAAGTTCAAATTAATTTTTAACCTAAATGATTAGTGAAAATAGTTAAAAATTAATTACCATGATTAAGGATAAAATAAAGTTTTTCATATTCCATGCGCTTATATTAAAATTAAATTTCCATACTCCTAGGATTTTTGTTTAATAATATTTATTTCACATTTAAAATTATTTGGAAAAAATTATATAATAATGATATTTTTATTTTATGTTAAAAGAATAAATTACCTAGGTTAAAAAACTCGTTGCCGTAGTGAAAATTAAAATGTTAAAATTGAGTAAAACCTAAACGCTTAGGAATAAATTTTCTAGAACATTTGTTTTGTTTTGTAGGTTTTTATTGACCATAAAATTCCTAGCATACATTATTTATTAATTTTGGAGCCACATGTGGTGAGAGAGACCCACCATTATTGAATATGTTTGGGTATTTACAAAAACATTCACTCCTCCTCAATTATAAAAGGCCGCCAACTCTCATATTTTAGTCACACCATAAAACCATTTTTTGGAAACTAAATACCCAAAAAACATCCCAATTTACCTAATATAATCCTGAAATCCATATTTTGTACATAAATCCATCAAAAGAAGGCTTTTGGTGCAATCCTAAGGAGGATACCCGAAGGAGAGGTAATTTTTATCAATGAGTATTTTTGTTTTATTTATTCCTCAACCCCCCTCAATTATTATTATACCATGATGATATCATAAAAACATTATATTAAATATAATTAGATGTTTTTATGTTAAATTAATTACCTAAAACTATCTCCACTTCCATCAAATGGGTTATGAAATCATCGTTCATTTGTATGGTGGACTATCGCCTCACGAACTGATGTCAATCATTTTTTCATTACCAACTCTCATGGTTGAGTGTGATGATGGATATAAGGTATATATATATATGATATTTATAACACAATAACACTTTTTTATTCAGTATATCATATATAACCTTTTTAATTTCCATTCCATAGGGGATACAATAGTGTCAATCATGTGTATGGTGGACTGCTGCCTCATGAAGCAATGTGATTTGTTTTTCTCTAACACTTTACATGGAAGATAATAAGGATAATTATATTTGATTTAAATGAAATAAATATCATATTAATGAAATATTTATCAGTCTGTAAAAATAATACATCATTTTCTTTCTTACTATTTCTCTCACTAAAAGATCATAACATCGTTCGTGTATATGTGGACTACCATCATCACGAAGTGACGTGACTCTCTCTTTTCAGCACCGCACCAAATGGAAGATATTTGTAAGTATATCTAAATAAATTATATGATATTTATGATAATAATATCATTTTTTAAAATAATATATTACTTACCTACTTTCCTAAAAAATCTTTGAAAATTGAAATGTTACTCATGCATGTGTACGACCTACTGTCTCCCTCATCGTAACATACTTCTATTCTCAAAACCATATTTAATGATTTTTATTAAAATTATAATTTATGTATTAATATGATAATTATTTCATGATTATTATTCTATAGATTATTTAATAAATTTCAATGTAAGATGACCAAAAATAACAAATCAAACCATATATTAAAATTAAGTGGCTATTACCCAAAATGTGACATTAACATGGAATTGTTAATAAATATAAAATAGAAGGATGTGAGTAAAACATATATGGTATGATATATATATGTATGTGTGTATGTATCCTTAATTGTTTTATAATAAACTCATATTTATTTTATAGGAGATTTTAACATGAATAAAGGAAGTCAAGACTTTAGGTAATGTATCTCTAGTCTCTCCTTTAATTCTTGGAGACACATGCCATATTCACCACTCATTTTTTGTGGTTTATATAATAAAAATTAATGTATTTTATGATTATTATCCGGAATATAATTGGGATTTATATATCTATTATAATAAATATATTTCATGGGGTTTACGGTTCAAACGTTATCAAAGTGGTAAGGGGTTTTTGTCTCAGTTTCCCTTCTTTAAGACATATGTTATGCTATACAACTATCTTATTTATGAGTTGAATATAAATCCCTACTCATATGTGTAACATTATTAATTAATTTATTATATATATATTATAAAATTCATTTAATTTTATTCTTTTATAGGGATAATGATTTGAAATAACCAAAGTGGTAATGTTTTTATGTTCAATCTCATCGTTTATCAGGATTAATCATGATTATTGTTCCAATGATGAAATATTATGATCAATATCTCAAAAACACATGGTTATTCATGAAATTTTAATGTAATATTATAAATTTTCTACTCTTTGGTATTTAAAATAATTTATCATATGTTTTTAATAAAATCCTACATTATTTCATTATTCAGCTGAAAATCCATTTTCTTCCAAAACCATGTTTTCTTAAAATGTTTTGAAAAATATTTTACTATTATATTATGATATTTAAATGAAAATTTTACCCATATTTGTCTTTTCACTTTTTTTAGAAGAATATTCTTGTCATTTTCAAAATAATTCCCCTTTGGATTTTACCGATAATGAGTTATTATATAATTAATTTTGTATGATTTTTTGGCACTCTTATGTATTATTTTCATAATTTTACATGTGGGAAAATATAAAGATGTTAATGGTCTTGATAAAAATTAGAAATAAGTCAATGGGTTTAATCCACTATGGGAAATAGGTGCGTCCTAATCCAATATAAGAAATAGTTATGTCTTGATCCACTATGGAAAGAAGTTGTGTTCATAGTGTTGTGATAATGATGATGGGATAAAGATATTATTGATATGGATAAAAAAATTTAATATTACAAATTTCCTTGGAACTTATTGAGGATTTGTTGACATTGTGTTTTATGCTATCATTGATGGATTTTAAAATTTTTTTTTGGATTTAAGGAATATATCTAATAATTTTTGTTTTATATAAGGAAAGATGGATAATGTATATTTTCCATAAGGTTTTATTTTAAATTAGGTTATTACCATGTTTCAATAGAATACAGGATAAAGGTATTCACATGTTTGGTATGTGACAATCAAGATCTACTTTATGATATATGGGGGATCAATGTTAAGCTAATTTTGAGAAATTTAGTGAACTTGTTTATAAATTTTGAAATTTGGAAGGAATATATCGTTAAGAATTTATGGAATGGTTTATGTTAAAATTTTTAAGGTTTTTTATAGATTAACTTACTCTTCAACATATGGATATTTGTCCATATTTATTAATAAGTGATTACTACTTTTTCACTAAAAATAAAAGTAAAAGATTATCATTCAATTATGAATCCTATGATACGTTATTGATTCTCAAAAAAAAAATCATATTAATTTATTGGAGTAAGATATGAAGTGTAAATTGATCTAATAATGACCAAAGGATGGAATAATTCATAAAATAAAAAGTAAATGAAAGCCTTAGGTATATCGCCCCCTTGGAAGTTCTTAACCATATTGGGATAGTAGCCCATCAATTGGGGATTTCACTGATCTTATATTAGGTTCAAGTTGTATTCCATGTATATATCCTAGGGAATTACATTCATGATCCATCAAATATACTAAAATTAGAGGTCATGCTTCTAGAGTATGATATTCTTTATGAGGAACATATGATAATGATTTTGAATTGAATTGGGAAAGTTCTATGAAACATGACTACTCTCTTAGTAAATGTTTTGAGGAAAACCCAATAACTTGAGGAATCTACATTATAAACTAAAGATGTTATGAGAAATAATTATCCTCAGTTATTAGTATCAATGTTACTAATTTTAAGGCTAATATTTATTTTAAGGGGGTAGAGTGTAACACCCTGAGATTTGGATATTTCTTGTCAAATAGATTTAATATATATATGATATTTTTTCCGTATACAAAACAATTATTTTAACTTGTTTTACACAAAGAAACTAATTGAATCTTTTTTTAAATGAAACACTGAGTTAATATCATGTTATGCACAATATCGAGTTAATCTTGTGTTACACGCAACACTAGGTTTAGCTTGTGTTACAAACGACACATATTTTTAAAAAAACCACAATATATTATAAATATTATTCAAAAGAAACTATTATACCCTTGAAATTAAACATATAAATATGAATAATAATATATAATGTTTAAATATTATGTATATTGGATTTATATAAAGGATACATATTATTTAATAAAGCATCTATATTCATCGAAAATACTATTTTTTTAAAAAACGTTCTTTTTTGCTTGTTTCTATGAATAATAAAAAGAGTAATTGTTGAAACATTTTGAAAATTAATTCCATAAAATAAAAAGCATTTTTGAAATCATAATATAAAAATTATCTTAGTTTTTATTTTTGATAATTTTTTGAAAAGATTAATTTTTTGATATATAGTGAAAAATACTGAATTTTAATTGAAACCTTCCTTTATATTTAAATAATTTGTAAAGTTAAATTATATTTCAAATTAGTTTTAGAGTAAAATTAGTTAAAATATATATATATTAATATAATATATTTTATTTAAATTATTTTCATATTGAATATTTATATAAAAACTTTCTAATCATTTGAACATTATCTCTTTAAAAACATGCTTTCTCATAATGTTTGCAGGATTAATTTTTAATTAAAATTTTCATATTTTATTAATTAAATTTAGAATACTAGATTCCATATTTGGATTAATAAAAATTTATTTTATATAATATGGTCAAATTAATTTGTAACATAATTACTAGTGAAAACAATTAAAAAATAATTACCATGATTAGGGTTAAAAGAATGTTTTGTGTGTTACATGTTATTTTGTTAAAATTAATTTTCCACACACTTGAGAATTATATTTAATAAATTTTAGTTTTAATTTAGAATAATTAATTATAAATCATATAATAATTCCCTTTTTATTTTTAGGTTAAAGGATAAATTACCTAGGTTCAATAAACTATTTACGATGGTGAAACTTAAAATTGTAAAAGCAAGTAAAACATAAAGGACAACGAATGAAAAATTTAAAAGATGTTTATTTTTATATTAGATATCTTTCTAGACCATATAATCCCTACCATAAATAATTTATAAATTTTTGATCCACATGAGGGGAGATAGGAGACCAGTTATTCAATATTTTCATGTATTTACAGAAATAATACTCCTCCTCAATTATAAAATGAAATCCCATATCCTCTCTTATTCACAACATAAAATACATTTGGTTAGGACAATAATAGAAAAAAAACCACTTACCAAATCCCCTCATATTATCTTATGTGCCTTATTTTTTACATAAATCCAACCAATAATGAATTTTGGTGAAAAGCTAAGGAGGATATCCAAAGAAGAGATGACATTCATCAATGATCATTTTTTATTTCTTCCACTACCACCATATATTTCTATTATAAAATTATGATATAATAAACAAATTATCTTCCAAATACTAATATTTTTATGTTAAGGTTATCAACTAAAACCATATCCACATTCATCAAATGGGTTGCAATTCATCATTCGTGTTTATAGTGGATTACCACCTCACAAACTGATGTCATTCATTTTTTCATTACTACCTCTCATAGTTGGTCATGATGAAGTACATAAAGAATATATATGATATTTATAACATAATTATAAATTATCATTAATTATATCATATATAAAATTTTACTTTCCATTCCATATGGGATACGATAATGTCACATGTGTGTATAGTAGACTACCTTGTCACAAAACGATTTGATTCATTTTTCAAAAACACTTTCCATGGAAGATAATAAGAATAAATATATGTGATATAAATGACATAATTATTATATTAATGAGATATGTATAATTAATATATGATAATATTTCATTTTCTTTCTTACCTTTTTCAGTCACTTAAAGATGACAATGTCATTCATGTATGTGTGGACTACCACCTTCATAAAGTGGCGTGTCTCTCTTTTTTCATCAACACACCCTATGGATGTCATGTAAAAGTATATTACAAGAAATAATATGATATTTAAGATAATATTATTATTATTTAAATATAATATATTACTTATTTATTTCCATAATGATCATTGAAAAATGGAGATGTTACCCACGCATACGTATGACCTACCATCTCCATGATCGTAACATACTTTATTTATCAAAACCATTTTCCTGATTGGTATTGAAAGTATAATTGATGTATAAATATGAAAATTGTTTCATTAATATTTTTCTTGATATTATGGAACCATAATTAATGTTATAGGACAGAAAATAACAAATCAAAACATATATAAAAATACAAGCATCTATTACCCGAAACGTGACTTTAACATGGAATTGTTAATAAACTGGTAATAAATAGAAATATGTAAATTGTATATGATACGATATATATATATATATATATATACATATTTATGTAATATATTTATATATAACTTATAATTATTATATAGGATGTTTTAATGTGTATGATGGATGTTGATTCTTATGGTAAGGGATTTATAGAATCTCTTTTATTTTTGGGAGACACATGTCATATTCACTGCTCATTTTATTTTTTTGGTGTATATACATCCCATGAATGTTTTTATTTATTATTAACCTGAATAATATTAATATTTATAAATGAATTTTAGGGCCTCTCTCTTATGGGGTGTACGACTTAAAAGTTACGAAATAGTAAGGGATTTTTACCTCAATTTACTTTCTTTGATAAATTTGTTATGTCATGCACCTATATTATTTACAAGGTGTATATTAATCCCATTTAAAGTTTCAAATCATTAATTTATTTATTATCATTCTATTATATGTTTAATTTAGTTTTATTATTTCATGTGGATTATGATTCAAAGTTACCAAAGTGGAATGGTTGTTATGTTATAATCTCATCATTTATCGGGATTACTCATTATTATGATTCCAATAATGACATCTTATAACATATCTCCAAATAAACTCATTTATTTTCTTCAATTATAGTTATTAATGAAATTTTAAAGTAATACTACCATTTTAAACTCTTTTGTATTTAAAATAATTGAGAAAATCTGAGTATAATTCTCTCGGTCAGAAATCTGTTTTCTTTCAAAATAATGTTTTCTAAGAATGTTTTAAAAAATGTTTTAATATTATCATATTATTTTTGAAAGATATATTTACCGGTGTTTTAATTTTTTTTAAAATTGTTTGAATGTAATATTTATGTCATTTTTAAGACAATGCACATTTCCCTTTTATCAAAAATGTGAAAGGAATCTTGGTTTTTACATGTATGGAATGAATCAAACTTTCCATTTTCTTGACCATTATTTTTTTGAAGATTCTATTATGATTTTTATGGTAATTTTCCAACAAAACTATTTTATAAATGTTTTTATGTTTTAAATTATTTTCCAAATAATAAAGGATAATTTCCCGAAGAAATGTTTTAAATTATTTTTTAAATTACCATTATAAGTTTTCAAGGTTATTTTAAAATAAAAGGATTTAAAAAATATTTTATAATTATTGAGTTTTAATAATTTATTTTTATAGAAAAATTATCTTCCTCAAGAAATAGTTCAAATTAATTATCTTTAAAAAGTTTCCTCTATCTAAGATGAAAAACTTTGACATAATTTATTATTTACCAGGGATATAAGTCAAGGATAGTATTATTATTATTTCCCTAAATGGTTTATGTTTATAATGGAGTGATGTTTGTGAAACCTATTTGTCTTTCATGGGTTATACCAAGATTAAACTCTTAAGAAACCTGATTCTTCCTATATGGGACATGAAATGATACATTGATGAAATGATTATGAAACCTATCTCTTTTCCATGGGTTATGATATGATAAATTTTTTGTAAAACCCTTTTCATTTCATGGGTTATGATATGATGATTGTTTTATGATTTTATAGCACACGTATATATGATTTTTATTATGTTAAGGGTGGTACCAATATCTCCCTCCATGTAATTTCTTAATGCTTTATATCTCATGATATAACAATGGGAAACTAGTTGATGGGTTTGATCCACCATGGAAGATAGGTGTGTCCTGATATGCAATCGAAAAAAGGTTTTTCTAAATTTCTTATAAGAAACAAGAGTGTCCTTCTTCATAAGGGGAAACATGTGATGATTCATGACCCACTATGTTGATGGTTTTTTTATTTAACATTTATATATGAATGGGTTTTAGATATTTATGTTTGTGCCACACTTTTAGGACATGATTTTAGGGTTCATGAATTATTTATAATGATTTGTCACCCTTATCATCCATTTTTTAGAAATGATAATGTTTTACTCCATGACTCATGTTTGTTATCTATGAAAGGTTTGGAATGAACTTCATAAGTTATGTCTATAATCATATACCCTTATTATTATCACATTTCTTCATATTATCATAGATTTATATCTTTTATGTTGACCCATACCAACCATATTAACTCACCCTTTATTATGTTTCCTTCCCCATATTATGAAGAAATGTTTGGGTAGGGTATGCCTAATAGGATTACTATGCTAGAGTATATTTTTGGGAGATGCTAAAGATCATTCACCAAATTAAAATATAGTGTACCTAGTTTCAAAATACACTAACGAATTAGAGTTTTAAGGAATGTGTTTTTTGTAATGTATTGAATATTAATCTAAAAATATATAATATATATGTATGAAAATCATGGGTCTATATTAACTTCATGGAGAAAATAGGAATAAAAGAAAAAATCTTGGAGATTCTTAATGAGTTTGGGGTTTTAGAAAAAACCTAACTACCTAATGTGTAGTTTGAAAAAAAAACATTTAATGTATTTTAGTGATGAAACAGTAGGGTTTTCTTAGAATATAAAATCAAACTACATGTGGTTGGCCCCACATATCGTGTGACCCTAGGTGACTGACCTACCATGTTAAAATGATAAACACCAAAGGACCCCAATTATTCGAACATGCTTTTTTATAGGCCCAAATACTGTTCGATCTTGGTGAAAAAATGAAGCAAGATGAGTCACACATCGAGTGCTAACCAAGACCCCCAGAAACCATGTGACACATCCATAGGTTGTGTGGTTGGGTTGAGACACACCAAGTGGTATAAGAGAAAAATGATAGGTGGACAACTATGGGAAACATTTAATGAAACTTTAAAACGTGTTGTATAATTTTTCCCTATTATAGGATCGTTCTTAATATGTAGTTTCATTCTTCTAATCCTTCTAAATTTCTTCCAGCATCTCACCCATTGTGATAAGAATACTCCCACTACTGGAAAACTAACCTATACCAACGGTTTGGAATTGTTGGTATAGGCCTCCAAACCATTGGTATAGCCTATACCAACGGTTTGGAGAACCGTTTCCAAGTAAGCCATTGGGATAGGTCTATACCGACTGTTTTCTGAAAACCGTTGGTATAGACCTATCCCAACGGTTTTCGAAACCGTCGGTATAATTAATATGAAAATCTATACCAACAGTTATGGAACCGTTGGTATATGTATTTCAAAAAAAAAACATTCACTGGGATTTGATCCCAGGACCCCTAGTTTATTATTCAATGACTTAACCACTAACCTAACATGAATTTTGTGAATATAATTACATATATATATATATATGTATTCTCATAATGATTTTAAATTTTGATTTATATAATTTTCTGGGTAAGAAGAAATGATAAAAAATCAAAGGATATATACCAACGGTTGTCAGAACCGTTGGTATAGGCCTATACCAACGGTTTTGACCCCCGTTGGTATAGATTTTGATTCTGGATTTTGATTCTGGGGCAAGGTTGATTTGTGGGGGACCTTTCCCAATGGTTTTGGAAAACCGTCGGGATAGGTATACCCTTTCCCAAAGGTTTTGGCCAAACCGTTGGGAAAGGGTATACCTATCCCAACAGTTAAAATTTGGGCTTTCCCAACGGTTTGTCCAAACCATTGGGAAAGGTGGCCTCAAAGTGGGATTTCCCAATGGTTTCGCGAAACTGTTGGGAAAGGGAACCTATACCAACGGTTTTTACAAACTGTTGGTAAAGAAGCATTGGGAAAGGTCAGATTCATAGTAGTGTCCTTAGGAGATGGTATTTATCCCATGTCAACACGGTGCTAGGATTCTCTAACTCAAGAATTGGAATGACTTAGTATATCATTCACATTACTAGGTTGGGATATTTAATCTATAGAGTGGTTATTTCACACATACATATAACTTGAAAAAGAAATATATCTTCCAATGGAGTCATTATTTTATCCATAACAATGGGAATAGGATCTTATAACATCATATGAGGGAATGAAGGTGGGAAATTTTTGAGACTCCATGATTGAAAACTAGGATTTCATAGTTTTTTGGAGGGATGAGAGTGGATACTATTCTCTATGACTTGAATACCTTCTATGTAAATATCTAGGTTTTTCCATTAATTTTTCCTCCAAGTTATGATTTTGAGGTAACTCGTTATTTTTTCCTTACTTCTTGGTGATTTTGTAGTGTATATGTGGGAATTTATATATTCACCCCTTCATGTGTTGTGATCATGTATGTCATTCCTAATATAGCTGAGAGGATATTTCATGGAGATCTAGGGGCACTTGGTGTAGGTGGTGCTTATTGGATCATGGTGTTGTGGTAGAAAGTGCATTTTTGGACTGGTTATTGTGTGCTGATACATTTTTACTTCTTGTTGGAAGGTTGGACTTACTGGTTATTTGGACTATAATTCCCTCATTAATTGACTATATATTGTCATATCTAGTTATGGAATATTAGAGGTTGTTCATGCATTTATTATTTTATTTTTTTACTTTTTAATTCCTCTGTTCTGTTTATAGATATGTCTATGTGTAAATGTATATTAGGATAAGGCCTCTCAGATGTGTGATGTACCTACTCAGTGATGTACCTACTCAGTGCTATTCAATAGACACTAGTTTGTTGGACACAAGAATAACATGGAACACATGGATTACTATCATCCAGTAGGGACCAAGTAGGTTGAGTCATGTCAGAGTGTTAATAGAGCCTAGTATTTCATTATATGGAGTATGGTGTTAGTATATTCATGAGGATTGGTTTGGGTTTTAGAGAATATGTATTTATGTTTCTTGAGTTCGACACTTTGGATAGGGACCCCAAGGATGGTGAGACGACTAACATATCCATACACAAGGACCCTAATAACTTGATTAATGAATTGATACACCGAGGAAATGGTTGTATGGACAACAATGGTACACACATTTTATATAAATGTGTTGATTTTTCCACATCCTTCTTATATGAGCTCCCCAGATAAGATGTTTTTATCATGGTTTATATTAACTATTTTATGATACCTATACATATCCGTACAACCAGGATTCCATGATATGATTACAATGAGGCCATATTAGTGACGAGGCCTCAAATAAGCAGCCCATATAAGAGGTGATACCTAAGGGTAAATTACAAGAAGTACTCCCACAAAACGAGTAATTAAAAAACCTTACTATGAAAGAACAGAAATATGTTTCACAAATTCCTATATGGAATAATTTTTCAAAAACATGTCACAATTATATACATGGGTTTAGTGTGCTTTGTGAGATTTAGACGTAGATATAGCCTATTTTTTAGTGTGATCTAGACCCACAGATAGTAGAGGTCTGGTTAGAGTCCATGAACTGAGTACTCCATATCATTTGGAACCCTTAAAATCATATGATGGTGGTCATAGAAATCCTTATCCATGGCTTGTAAGGATAATGGTGAAGATTAATGATATATAACCAAGATGAGGTAACTCTTCCTTAGGTTGAGTTTGAGTCCATATTTTTGGTGGAGTTTTTCTTGGTGACCCTTCTATTAATACACATCCATAAAATTATTCAGCTTCATCAGGCTTGCTTATTAGTGGATGAGTATATTTCAAGGTTTAATGAACTCATGTGATACTCTCATGACTTGGTTTATAAAATATATTTTTAGGAAAGGGGTTTTGACCATGGATTACATAAAAATATTTGATTCAGACTTGTGCCATATTGCATCCCCACCCATTAAGGGGTGATAGGGCATGGATTTATGGTAGAAATCTTTTTAAAAAAGCACTCACAAATAGCTGGTGTTGATGGAGGTCCCATGGGAGTAGAAACATCAGCAGATGGTGGGAGGTAATGGGGTTCCGGTTTGTGCCACATGAAGTGTCAGAATATACAGTCTTATACCAAAGGGTCCACATACTAGGGTTCTTAAATATTTTTCAGTCAATTGATGAATATGTGATGCTTTGATAATGAAGATGGAGAGGTCATATCACCCAATACCGCTCAACCCACATTTTTGATGTATATAGATAAATAGTAGATGGGATTCCCTGGTAGAGGTAGTGATGTGAGAATTAATAACTATAAGGAAGAAGTCTGGGTAGAGTATTTGGGAGATTTTTTGGAGTTTGTAAGCATTATGATCCAATAACACCACCACAACCACATCTATGTGATCCTCATCACATTCATGGAGCTAGAAACCAGGGAAGTGGATAGTTGAAGGTGGTTGAGGTTTATGGCCCAGAGGCTCGTCGTATAATATGAGGTACGATATTTGTCTTCTCTACCGTAGCTTTAGTTTTTTTAGACATAGGTGTGGAAAATTACTTTATAGACATATTCCATTTTTGAGAACTAGAGATTCCCTTAGATCTCTTAGATTGACCCTTAAAGATATAAACTCCCACTAGGTCATATTTGATGATCCCACTCTTCTCTCAACATTGTGACATAGCACTGGGTGGGGAGATTTTCTTAGGGGAACTTCAGTGGTTATAATGATAATATATTATTTAATTATTTGTATTGATTGGATTTCCACCATCCATGCATATATTGATTGTTTCCATTAAAGGATGTTGTAAAAAACGATAGACGGGATGATATTTTTATTCACATGTGAGATGGAATTTTCAGTCAGAGATGGTTAGAATCATATGAAGGTGAGTATAACCAATTTCTAATTATATTTCTAGAATAAATCTTGGTTCATCAAACACAGAGTGTGTTTGATTCCCTATATTATTATAGGAGTACCCAGTTGTATTTTCTGATTATGTACCTGGGTTAAATCTTCATTGGGATGTCTAATTCTATAAATACTTGAATCCAAAGACAACCTTAATATATTTAGTTGTGTATCAGATGGATCTAGTATATATTCAATAATATATGGTGTAGTTTAAGGACCTTAAAAGGAAAGTTTTTATCTAAAATAGTGCATCTCCCTTGGCATCTCTGATATTATTCCCCAAGAAGGAATATGAGAGTCTATCACAAAAAAGACCAAAAACCCTGGTACCCAGATATTTGAGCCG
This sequence comes from Viscum album, assembly GCA_963277665.1. NCBI lineage: Eukaryota > Viridiplantae > Streptophyta > Magnoliopsida > Santalales > Viscaceae > Viscum > Viscum album. The sequence goes on along the minus strand of OY728131.1, from coordinate 1,475,515,097 downwards.
ACTCTAGCATAGCCTGAATGGAATTCCTAATCCTCATAGGTTCACAACTAGCACCTAACATCAATCATGATAAAATAGGAAACAAATTTTCCAAAAAATATAGGATGATAAATATTAGAAGTTAGAATGCTGAACACTACAAAGGGAGAAATTACAAAAAATAGCTAAAACAATACCCAAAGAAGTAAATCATAATATTACTAAACATCTAGAATGATAAAACTCAAACAACCCGAAGAAAACATCACTCCAAGACCAAAATATCAAGAACATCCACCACCTCCAAGGGGTGATTTCCCTTTGCTCAGACCTGGCATAAGAAAATAAACAAATTATTGAAGGAAAAGGTATTGTGTGAGTTATAAATACTAGTAGGGTCTCACCAAGTGTTCCATAATAGATTCCATAATAATAATAAAAAAACATTCTTCAATTTTTAAATTAACTAGTTAATGGAATGAAATATCATTTTCAAATTCAAAATAAAACATTCTTCTCTTTCAATCGATGGAAAACATTTTAAACATGAATTAAAAAATAATTTTATTTAAATGAATTTATATAAATCAACTGGGATGAGTAAAATGGTTTTATAATAAATGAAAAATATATATCAAAACCATTACAATTATTACCATAGTAATATTTTATATAGTGAATTAGTTTCTAGTTATATAATCCTCACACTTCTCATATCAGTGATCATGGATAATATGCATACACACATCCCTCATAATTAGGATTAATAAGACACATCAATATCCCATCAGGGATAAGATTTGTCAAACTATGTTTTTAGAGTTTTCATTGTCAATACCTTGCTAGGGGATCAATATCCTGATGTGATTATCCAAAATAACCCACTAACTTCTCAGGTTAACATTTTCTCTATAATTTAATAAAAAAATTCAAATAAAATCATTTCAAATCAAACATAATTTACAATTCAATTTATCATTTTTTAATATACCAAATGAATTCCTAAACCAAAACATGAGTTTTCATGATTTAATGAATATTTACACAAAAACACAATAATAGGTATTCATCATTTAAAATCAATCCATTTTCTAAAATCAATTCTCATGTCATTTCATCAATTCCATCATTTTCTAAATAAAACCCAAATTCCAATTTCATTATAATTGACTGTTTTCCCCAAAATACCATCCATTCTAATTTCTAACATCAAATGATATAAAATTGAGTTTTTATAAGTCAATTGAAAGATATTTCAATAAAATAAAGAAAAAATGGTTTCAATTATATGGAAAATCTCAAATGAGACCACATACCTTTAAATCAAATATCATGAATAAACACCTGTAATAGGATACACCACTGCAGAATAAAGGCTTCAGAGACCAAGAAATCAAACCAGAGTATATTAAACATGATAAAAAAAATTTTATACCACCAAGATAAGGGTTTTCAGTATCTAAAACTAATTATTGAGAGCCTCTAAATCAATGGAAATTTGTATAAGGTTGAGTGGTGGTTGACTTGGGGTTAAACCAGGGGGTTCAGAATTTTAAAATTAAAATTCTGAATAAAGTAAAATTGCGTGTACATTTTGTTGGGTAGGGACACAATTTCAACCATATTTTGATCCATAACCATGAACCCCTATTATTGGGTGCATATTTTCTCTTATGTGGGAGTATGGTTTTGAAAACTGTAGACCAACTATGCATTCCAAACTATCCAGGGGGTGTATGGTTTTCACTAATGTGGTGAACAGTTTGGGAAACTGTGTGATAAACATGCATAACCAATAAGGGCTCCAAAAATATCCAAATTTTACCCCAATAATCCCAAAATATGACCCAACCAATGTATTATAAAAATAATGGTTGATGAGTTCTTTAAGACAAGTATTGGGTTGTACACCCTCCCCACCATAAAGACATTATATCCCAAGTAATTTTGTCACAAAGTTTCCATATCAAGAAGTTGAGGCCACTACACTCTCACAAGTTTCTCACTCTCCCATGTCTCATGAGAATTATAACCATTCCACCATAGCATACAAACCAAATGTATTTTCCTCCCATGAATTACCTTTTTCATAGAATAATTTTTTTTACTTGATGATTAGACACAGATAAATCAGGCTCCACATTAAGATCCTCCATGCCCATGAAATTAGAAGGATTATAAAGACAATTCAGAAGCCCTGATTCCTCGAACACATTATGTATAGAAATCAATTGTGGTGGATGTTCTAAATAATAATCCAATTTTACCACCTTCACAATGACCTCAAAAGGTCCCACAAAAAAGGAAAAATATTCCCTTTCCTCCCAAGATGTCAGTGAACAAACTGAGGTGTAACTCTCAAGAATATCTAATTACAAACAATGAACTCCAATGATCTAAAATTATTGTAAAAAAATTATTTATATTGGTTTTGTACCATAAATATTCTACTAAGAATCAATTGAATCTTTATTGACATCTCTTGGACCACACTCAGCCCAAAAAAGGAATATTCACCAATCTAGGAACAACAAAACAGAGATTTATATGGGCTATCGTAAAAGTCCTCAAAAGGATCCATTCTAATAAAAATCTAGTAAATATTGTTAGTAAAGAACTCTAAAAGTACCAAATGGTTATCACAATCTCCACCAAAATTGATGAAAAAATCACGAAGCATGTCCTTGAAATTTTCTATATCCATCCTAGTATTCTATATATATATATGGATGGTATGAAATACTAAAAAAACCTAAGATTACCTTTATCACTTGGAGGCATCTCTAAAATTAAGAGGAAAATAGGGATCTCTATCAAAGACTATAGCATATGGAACCCTGTGAAATCCAAAAATCTCTTCCACAAAAATATTTCCCAACTCTCCAATTTTAGTTGTATCATGAATGGGTATAAACAGAGATGATTTGGTCTGCTAATAAATCACATTCCATGTGTATTATTCTTCATAGAGGTATGGGGAAACCCAAAAACAAATTCCATAGTGATATCATCTAAATTCCAAGTCGGCATAGGATGTGGATGAAGCAAACTTGAAGTTCTGTAGTGATTACAGTTAACCTATTGGAAATTATAAATATGTGAAAAAATCATGGATTTCCCATATCATATGTGGCCACCAAACTCATCACCACATGTTATAAAAAATATTTTTGGTTCCTAGGTGCACAAACCATTGGTAATTATGAAAACCCCCCATCATATATTTTCTTACTAGAAAAGGTATAACTTAACAATTTAAAAAACACATGAATAAGAGAACTAATATTCACCCATGGTCTCCCCTCCATAAATAGAGTCCCTAATTATATAGAACTCTCCATAAATATGATTCTCCTAGTGAATCATCTTTAGAAGATAGAAGGTCAACTGGAAACTTTTATAGACAGCCTTATCCCTCTCCTCCTAGAATCCTAAATGAAACTATACAAAAATATCCATCAAGTTCCACTCTTTAAATGATTCCTCCATGGCCCAGGTCTAAATATTCCTAGTAAAATCATCTGTAATGAAATTCCCCTTCCCAAGGGTGTATGAAATTTTAAAATAAAAAAATTTTCGGTACTCCTCCCAATGTCTCTGGAGGAGATTAAATTTTTTTAGAGAAGATATAATTGAAGCCCTTATGGTAGGAGTACAAGTTAAGCCTTTCTCCAAAAATGAAATTCCACCAACTCTAAAGTACATACATCACTATTGTGAGTTCAAGGTCATGGGTAAGATAATTCTTCTCATGTGTTATAATATATTTAGAATCATTGAAGACCACATGATCACACTATATAAGAACATATGCCAAACATGAACGTGATGCGTCACAGAAGACCACATTTCCCTACTCAGCCTCCAGAAGAGTTAACATTGGTGCAGAAGTCAGTAGACATTTTAACTCCAAAAAATAACTTTGAAATTTTTTATCCCATGTAAACTTCACCCCCTTTCACGTGAAATAGGTATTTAGATAATCAAACATTTAGAAATACTTTACAAACCGGTGATAATTCCCTACTAAACCCAAGAATTTATGAATCGTGAAAACATTTCCTGACTATTCCCATGCCATAAAAACTTTTTTCCTTTCAAGGTAAAATAAGATTCCATGTTTCAAGACCAAATTTTCCAAAAAAGTCACCTCCCAAATCAATAAATCACATTTCAATATATTGACATAAATTTACAGATTTCTCAACATTTCAAGAACTTATATTGGATAACACACATGATCCTCCATAGACCAAGAGTAAACTAAGATTTTATTTAGAAACACCACCATGAATATATCAAGATACTCATAGAAGATCATATTAATAAAATCTATAAAGACTATAGGAGAATTGGTTAGACCAAATGGCATGAAAGGATACTCATAATGGCTATACCTTTTATAGAATGTGGTTTTATGAATGTTAGATTCTCTTATTCTCAAATGGTGATAACAAAACTAAAGTTCAATCATCAATAACCACTTCACCCATTTCAAATGGTGAAATAAATCATCAATACAAGGAAATTGATAATTTTTCTTTACTATAACTTGGTTGAGTCTCCGATAATCAACAAAAAGGAAACATGTTCCCTTAGATTTATTCTTAAAGAGAATATGCACTACCTAATGTGGAAAACATGTTCATATAAATAATTTCTGTAACAGATCATCAAACTGAGTCTTTAACTCATCCAGTTCAGCTAGTGCCATATGGTAAGAAGGAATTGGTACCCTTGAAGTACTAGGAACTAAATACAATGAAATCCCTTCCTCTGCTATCAGTGGAAACCCATAGAAAAAAGAAAAAAACATGTTAGGAAAATCTATGAAAACTGGTGGGAGACATTAACTCAAAGATTTCTACTCTAGATCAAAAGTGACTAAAAATATTATTATCCCAAACTCTAGATAAAAAGGTCTAACTTTACTCTACCTTAGGTATTATTCTCCCTGAATGATACAATACACCCTATAGGGTGAAGTAAAGGATACCCATTGAAGATAGAAATTAGTTTGAGCTTAGTAATGATACATTCTATCGTAAAAATTACATTGAGATATATCATTTTGAGAACTATAAAATCCAAAACAAAATAAATATCTGATAAAGAGAATTATGACCACAAAGACTCCACTGTCTCTCTTCGTTTTGAGAGGTGTAGTAATATCCATCACATAAGATAAAATCTCCATAGTAAAATTTATCAAGTTCAAATTAAATGCTAATATAAATGAATGAGATGCACCGGTATCAAATTAAGTGTTCAATAAAGATGAATATATAATTATGGTACCTCTCACGGTATATGGACCTGTTTCTGATTACTTAGGAGACTCTTTCACTGAATGAAGAAGCTTCATTCTAGATGCATATGGCTGGAACCTCTCTACTCGTGAAACATTTGACTAGACCACAATAATTTTTTGTGATAATGAACCTATGAGGCTATGTGTGGAAGAAAATATGTAGAATTATTTATGTATGTGACCTGAGAATCTCTTGGAATGATAGATCTTGGGTACCTCAGTGGAAACTCATTTCAAATACTCATGCTTTGAACATTGGAAGAAACTCATAGGGCCTTTTCTTGGCATTGTAGGAGGACTGGAAGAACCTTACTATCAAGATCTACCATGAGACTCATCATTATTCATATTTATTTTAAAGTAACTTATAGAACATCCACTAGCAGAAAAAATAATTCCCATCAACCCTAACTTACCATCTAAGTCAAGTTCAACTATCAATTCCCTACCTGACACATCATTATAGGATGTGAGCTTTAGTATGAAAACATAAGAATGAATTTTATGTTTAAGACCCATATCAAAACTTCAAGTATTCATATTATCAATTGATATAGTATTAAGTGAAAAATGAACAATCTCTATGAAGTGTTTGATATAATCCCTCACAGTCCTATTAGCCTTCTCAAGTTTGAAAAAATCTATAGCCTTAGACAACAACCTAGACACTAAACATAACTGAATGACGAAAACAACCATGATGTCCTTAAAATCTCAAAAATTTTACTTCTTTATCATTACCATTTAATGCCCCTATCTTATTCAAGGTCCTTCCAATATGATGTTATCACATTTAACATTAATCAGATTAGTAATCTCTAAAAAATAAAATGGATTCTCTATCATTCTCAACTAATCCTTAAACTCTTGAAGATCATTAGAGCCTTGGAAAACTGGTGGATTATAGTGAAGGACTTATTGAACCTGATTTTGAGATTAATCCTCTAAAGTTCCATAATTAGATCTGGAATGGGAATGGATTGATGTTTTTATCCTAGATATTGGAAAACATACACAATAATCTCAACAAGATTATGGTCCATGGTAGGATCCTCTCACTATGGTTCCCCAATAGCTTCTTCTTGGAACCTATTCAAAAATATTCTCAGAGGAATGATTCTACAAAAAATCATGAAGCTAAATTTAATAATTCAAAAGATTACTCAAATCAAAAACTCAAACAAGATAAATAGAAAAATTAATCCCATAAAATAAGATAAAAAGATTTTTATTTCAACCTATCTAAATCAAAATCTAGGAAAAGACTATAATTATATAAAATTATTCCTCATGAAACATTTACCAAACTATGCATGGTTACTTAAGGATCTCTATGATGATAGATATCCAATAACTCACTCATAACTACCTCCCAAGTCATGAAATGAAATTCCAAATTGAATACTAACATCAAGGAAATATTTTCAACCTGCACCTCTTATACCACTTTTTCATAAACCAGCCAGAAAATCCTAGTACCTTGATAACCAAACTGAATATTACATAGACCGAAGGGAATTCATGACACCCATGGGTTTGTGACTCGAAAATAGAATCATACATGGTAAAGAAGTGAATTAATCTTCCACAAAATAGTGGAATATAATGATTACAATTTAGTATGCTAAAAACTCCAAATGGAGAAAGTAACAAAAACTGAACTGGTATAACAAAAAAATGTATTAAATCATAAAATTCATCAAAAATTAGATAAATAACACACAAAAATTCCAAAAGAACCATCACTTCAATCCCAATGGACCAAGAACATCCATCACCTCCAAGTGGTTATTTCCCTTTCCTCAAAAATGGCATAAGAAAATCTACAAATTCTTGAAGGAATAGTTAACATGTGAGATATAAATCCCAATAGGGTCTCAACAAGTGTTCCATAATAGATTCCCTAATAATGATGTAAATCATTCTTTCAATTTAAATAAACCAGTGTGTGGATGAAATATTATTTAGATATTAAAAAAACATGATTCTCTTTCAATAGATGGGAAAATTTCCAAACATTGATTAAATATAAATTTTATATAAATGAATTTATATAAATTAATGGTAATGAGTAAAAAATTTGTTATAAATGGAATATATATATTATAAAAATCCAAATGAACATCGTGGTCATCTATCCTGTAATACGTTAGTTTATGGTTAAAGGATCCTCACACTTCTCATATCAGTGAGAATGGCTAATATGTGTACACACATCCCTTAGTATTAGGTCTAATAGGACTCATCATCATCCCATCAAAAATAATATATGAAAAATGGGATTTTATTAGACTTTTCATCATTAATACCTTCCTAGGGAGTCAAGATCCTAGGGTGCTTGTCCCAAAAAACCTAGTAACTACCCAGGCTTGAATGTTCTCAATAAATCAATTGAAAATAAGAAAATAATCTCATTTCAAATCAAACATAATTTACAATTCAATTTCCTAATTTTCTATTTCAATATGAAAAATCAATTTCAAAACCAAAATAAGGGTTTTTCGTCATTTCATTTTTCATGAAAAAACAATCATGGGAATTCATAATTTAAATTTAAAATATTTTCTAAAATCAATTGTTAAATAATTTCATCAACTTCATAATTTTCAAAATACACCCGGAATTCTAATACCATTAGTTTTTTGGGTTTTCAACAAAATCCATGCCACTCCAATTTCCAAATTCAAATAACATAAAATTAAGTTTATATAAATCAATTGAAAACAGTTTCAAACAAATTAAGGAAATAAAGGTTTCAATTATATCAGAAATATCAATTACAACCACCAACCATTAAATTAATGATCAAGCATCAACACGCACAATGTGATTTGTCAATGAAGAATGTTGGTATTAGAGACCAAGAAATCAAACTGGAGGAGATTCAATGTGATCAACCACACCTTGATCCACCAATTGTAGGGGTTTGAGGATAAAAAATACTTTTTGAGAGCCTCCATTTCCATGGAAATCATATAGGTTTAAGTGGGGGTACTCTTGTGATTAAACCATGGTGTTTGATATTTTAAAATTAAAATATGAAATAAAATAATGGTTAATTCATGGTTTTCTAGGCAGGGAAGCACTGTTAACTAAACCATGCACCCTAACTGTGTGCCCCTATTCTTGGAGGCACATTTTCATCAAGGTGGGAACATGATTTGAGAAACCATGCACCAATATTTCATTACCCACTATCTAGGGGGTGTACAAATTTCACTTATCAGGTAGATGGTTTTGGAAACCATGAACCAACTATACATAACCCAGAAAGTCTCCAAAAAAACTCTAAATTTCACCTGAAACATCCCGAAATAAGACCCAACAAAAGCATGATCAAAAGAATGGTTGAGGAGTACATGAATACAAGTAAGGTGGTGCTATAAATCCTGATGTTGTATAAGGATAACCATCACCTAAACCAGCTGACCACCATGAATAAGTATCCACTTCTAAGGATCAAAGACATATTTGATCATTGGAAATGGGTAAAGTGGTTCTGGATGATTGAACATTGGAAAAGTTATCACTAGTTAGAGGTTTGCGAGTAGGAAATACCAATCATGGAATTTTGATGTCTTTATGGTCACCAGAAATACCTAGTAATTCTCTTTAGCATGATGAATGACCTAGTGGTGCTTATGGGACTCATGAGTCTAATATTTTATCCTTTACTAGTCTAGTTAGTGTTAGTATTTTTTTGATGAAATTCTCATATACTCAGTATTAGAGTCAGGGCATGAAAATAATTTGAGGATCATCCTCAATAAACATCAAGAACATCTGTTCTATAAAAAACTCACAATGTTTTAGTTCTATATCAGATAGGTACACATTCTAGGATATGTTATCAAACAATAGGGAGTGTTTATAGATCCATGGAATATTGAGGTAGTTCTATCTTTGTAACCAGTCATGATATAGTAAGTTGTTCAGATCTTCCTTGGGTTTACTGACTATTAATCAAGATTCATGCCATTCATCTCCAAGATTGTGACTCCCTTAAATACCTTGAATTGAGTAGGGAAACCTTTTATCTAGCCATATAAGTTCTAGAAGGTTTTTAGGTGTTTTGATAGAGGTTGAAAATCATTCTCATTCTAAGGTTTCTAGAAGAATGGGTTGAGTACATAGTATTCTATGATGCCTCTAGAGTTAGGATCAGGTGCATCTTGATGCAAAGGAAAGAAGTGATAGCATAGAGGTATAGGAAGTAGATAACCAATGAGAAGAACCACACAAATAATGACTTAAATCTAGAAACTATGTTGTTCTCTTTGAAGAAATTGATACAATACCTTTTTAGTGAGTATTTTATTTTTTATTCCAACCAAAAGAGTCTCAGGTATATCTATACTCACAGAGATCATAACCTAATATTATGGTAATGGATGGAGTTTCTATTGAAATTTGACTTTAAGATAATATATACTCCCTGTAAATGGAATGTTGTGGTGAATTATCATAGTAGGAAATCTCAATTATAGTTACTAGGAGAGGTATCAGATTAGTTGGCCTCAATGTAGTTATCCTTGATAGATGTTATAGGAGCATCATTCCACTAATCAATGGTTGTGACTCCTCTACTTATATATCGTGTGAGGGAACTACAACTTCATAATGATTATTGTAAGGTCTTCTATGATCATATATTCATAGAATTTCCTCTTGATGGATTTTTTGAATATGGAGATCATTCCTTCTCTTACAAGGGTGGGTTTTGGTACAATTCACAGTTTGAGAGGAGGTTCTGAGAGAGTTTTATACATATCCCTTAACGGTATATCTTAGAGTAGCAATGATGTGCCAGGATCATTAGTAAAAGTTTTGATATCTAGGGATGAAGAAGAGTGTTATGAAATTTGTTTCTCTACACCTCAAAAATTAGCAGGTAAAGGTTAATCATCAGGTACTAGTGGGTTTGTCTCAGACCGTAGAAGTTATAGAATGGAAGCTGGATGGTAAACATATAGTTTTTGAGATAGGATTTCCATGGATGATGAAGGGTTTCAATTCTATCTAGGTGATCATAGTTTTGTGAGTGGGTACCCTAGGCCCAACTTTATTATGTACTATTATTTTCATTACATGTATATAGTTTTATATACACATGTTTTTATTCTTACCATAGTTGTTTTGATACTTCTACAACCACTATTTATAATGTAATTTCCATAGATTACATTTTTTATCAAAAGGTTATAATAATTCCCAAAAATAATGAAAACTAAGAGATACTATGACAACAATATTAAATACATGTTTTATAGTCTGGATACATAACACTGATAGGAAACATATGAAGTATGACTATTAGGTGTTAGGGTCTCATAAGATTTGATAAAATTTATCATAATGTTCATACTTGATGATCTCATGTAAATGAGATCATAACGGATGACACACCAATATGAACACTATATGCTTTCGGTTTAATTGGTTGTTCATATCTATAATCATGTGTAATGGTATCTTAAAATGATATTATTTTCAATTTTTACCATTTGATCATTTACTTTGATATAAGGAAAAAACAATGACATCGATGTAATAGTGAGGTAACTTGTGTTTGGTATGTCCTTGGTGGTCTGGAACTAGTTTAATTACCAAGTTATAATTTTTCACTTATAAGATGGGTAAGATATATCTCATGGGACCATGTTGACAAGGATGATAGTGCCTTCATTAAATCCATGTTAATTGTAAGATAAGGTAAGTCATTCTAGTAATGTTATCAAAAATATAATGCATTAAATAGATGATGACACAAGTGTGCATCCTAATTTATAAGATATCACGAGACAAAGAGATTATATTACACATATCGTATTCATGATAAGTATTTATAGATATGAAATTCTTTATCTATTTATGGTACATGATGGAATATAGAATCCTCTCTTGTTTTTTGGCCCCTAACTCACTTCAATTTAGATAAGGACCAAGTTGGTAACATGTGAAGTGTATATACAAGTTCTACCTATTTAGATGAATATGATTTTATGATGTAGTGGTACCCACATTTGGGGGTTGGTGAATGACCAAAGGATCACAGTTAAAATAATTAAATTATACTATGTAATTTTACAATAATAATGATTTATTTTATTTTAGAGGTATTAATAGGTTGTTAGTTCAGAAAAGTGAATATTATAAAATATAAAATTTTAAATGAATATTATATGTTCATGGTTTGTCAAATTATTAAGGGAGGACGGAGATGAGATGATGGTTTTTATTTTATTACATAACATTTTAAGTTGTATCAAGAGAGTGATAAAATATTCATTATATTTATGAAAAGTTTAATAATGTCAAAAGTGTTCACAAGTGTGTAAAATGATGGTTATTACTTTTGAAAGAAAAAAGTGATATTTTGGAAATCATAACCTAGGTATAAAAGATCATTTTAGAATCTTGAATAGTATGACACACCATTTGGGAGAATTCAGAGAGGGAATCTCTCCACTCCTATCCTCTCAAAATATTTGAGTGAAAATCCAAAGAAAAAACAAGTTCAGATCGATCCCACTTTCTCGATCAAGTCCCCATTCTTCACATGGTAAAAAAAATTATAAATATCTTCGAATTACCATTATATCAACCAATAATTGAAGTTCAATGATCCATAAACTATGGTGCATGTTTGGATGATCTAGAGGATTCCTGTATTTCTATCTTTGAGTACTGACAAGCTGACAGTGAGTGAATCAAATTAGTGATTTCAAAAAACAAGGTGCCATTTACGATTCTGTTTTATTTATTATTCATCCACAAATTGAATTTCACATGATTGATTACTAAATGTAGTAATTTTTTTTTCAAATTCAGTTTTTTTAACTTGAATCCAAAACCAAAACATTAAATTGTGTATTTTTAATGTTTCTATAGCACCCGGGTTCCTTCAGATGGTACCAGAGGGAATGTGTAATCATTTGATTCAAAAAGTTTAAAATTTTGATTAAAATTACTATGATTCAAAAAGAGGGTTATTTTCTAATGTAAAATCATTATATATATATATATATTGTGTGAATACATATGTGTGTGCCCTTAAACAGATCCCCCAACTAGACTTCGGTCAGACTGGTATAGTCTGGATCCAACCTACCTAAGCCATCAACCATGTCAAGATCCCTAAATTAATATCCTTGGATCTACTTTAGGTATAAATGGACCCCAAAAATTATGAAATAATGTAGGGAATTTAATTTAATGGACTAGAATTTAATAAATTTATTTTGGAAGTTATGGGATATATTGACAATTAGTAAATTTTTTTAATAGAAGTTAAAGTATTAAAAAATACCCTTGAGTTGAATTTTTGTAAATATTATTTTTCTTCTTTAACATAATTTCATGTTGATGGGTCATGATCCCAGACCATCCTATACCTGTTTTTTTCATTGTTTAAGTGATAAAATGTGTTTTATCACCTATTGTTCCTCTCAAATGTGTGTAAGTACACTTTTCAATGGACATATGCATTTTTGGAAATGCAGTTCAAGTCTAAAGTCGATGTAAACCAAACAAGTAAAGTGAATTGGTGTTGTGGGAACTAAAATTCAAATAGGGTATTTTCTTAAGTAATTCCACAAAGGTCTTTGTGAATCCATTATTTTCTTGATGGATTGATAAATAGGTAACAACTCATGGTCACATCATTATACATATCATATTCATGGTTTATTATTTTTTGAATGTTTATTAAATATTCAGGATCACATTGTATAATAATAAATAAACATGCATAGATAAAATAAACATATTGGTGAATATTTTATATTTAATAAATTGTTATATTATAAGTGAAATCACATAGAAAATGCATGTTAAATAAAAGAATTATTTCATTCGCCAAGATTAATTTACTAAATCCCTTAAAAAATCATAAAGGAAAAATATCCTTCCATCACCTGAATGTTTACACAGTAGATTTTTTGAGGTTCTTGTACTTCCTAGTTGAGTGTAGATCTTAATACCATAGATATATAATAAGATAGGTTGATAAAATTAATTAAATTTTGTGGTAAAGGAGTATCCATAGCTAGGCTGTAGCAACTTTAAATGTAAAGTATTGAGAAATGAAAGTAATTATTTATAGGAGATGAGACTTCACTGAACATATCAATGTGTCACAAGACAATGTGGTTGACCAGTCAAAATCCTACTATGGACTCTCATATTAGTGTACATTCCATAGATTAGGATATGAATGGAGGTTTAGGGATCATTTTAACTAGAATACATAGGCGACTGGGTGTTCTAAATCTATTAGTTAAGGGATACAAGGATTTTATAATAAAGTGGGAGACATTCAAAATTAAAAATGTGAAAATGTATATTGGAGATCAAGATAAAGTAATAATATACAAAATTTAATAGTTTTAGATCAAATTAAAGACACCACCAATTTAATTTCACAGTGATCAATATTGGATAAATAAAATATCATATTTGGACATAACATCCAAGAGTGGTAGATTTGCTTGTGTATAGTATTTCTCTAAGACAGGAAGATTTGAGTACCATAATACCCACTTCATATTGAGCCTCCAAATGGAATAAACTTTTCAAATAGATATAAATATAAGAATAATATTGATTATGTACCAGATTATTACTTATTTAGGTTTCCATCTATGTTCAATAAGCTGTAGAAATTGCATGAGGACAAATGAAATTTACAAATATTGTCTTATCACAAAGTGTTATAGAATAAGAGAGCTAAAAATGAATACAATGAGATATCTAATGCATTATATAGATGTAGGATAGTATAAGGTAATATAGAAGGACCACATGTAAGAAAGTTGATCCAGTATATTGAGTGACTTGCGGCCCTTGGGTTCAAACTGATCCAAAGACTAGAAAATAATGTCATTGTTTCTTCTTTACCTCATAGATTCTCTAATTTCATCATTAATTATATTATGAATAACATGAATAATAAATTCTTATATTTATTATATTTATTTATCCAAGACGATAAGGATGTGAAGAATTCCACCTCTTCGGTCCTTTTGGTGAATAAGAATAAAGGAAAAGAAAAATCATCAAAAGCTCCTAGTCAAAAGAAATGATGCACCAACATTCCAATAAGATGAAAATATAGTGATATTTAAACGAGTAGGAGGCAGTCAAATTTTCTTGGGGCTAGAAAAGACACTAGAAAATAATTGAATAAATCAGTAGAATAAGTAAGGAGAAACTAATCTGTCAGATATATTTGTCATTGAATGAAGTCTATCTATATCTACATGCTATGTATTGGATACTATATGCATCTCAAAAATTTGTATTGAAGTACAAGAACCAAGTATATTGAAGTTGATTTCAACATATTAGGTGGATCTCCAAGCTAAAAATATTGTGAGACTACCAGCAATAGCTGTGGGAGATTATCACCTTACTTTTCCAAGTGGAATGGTTCTTAAATGAAATATTTGTTATTATATAATATAAGAGAATTTAGTTCTAATAAAAATGAATTTGAGCCATGTGAATATAATAAATTTAGTAGGAGTGACACCATTTTTCTATTATTCTATGTTAATGACATATTTTTAGTGGGAAAAGAAGAGAAAGTCTTGTAGTCAGTGAGAAATTGGGTAAATAAATGATTCTACATGAAAGACTTAAGTGAAGTAGGATATATTATATGGATCAAGATCTCTCAAGATAGATCTTATAGAATTATTAATCTAGGTCAAAGTAAATATATTGACAAGTATCTAAAGAGGTATAATATGAAACAATCTAATAGAGGATTATTTCCAATAACACATGGAAATAATATCTCTATGTGGATGTGTCCACAAAAACTAGAGGATATTGAAAGAATTAAATGAATCCATTATGCTGTAGTAATCGGATTTATCTTGTATGTCAAGATATTTACATATATTGATTTTTACTTTACATTATTCATGGTGGAAATATATCAATAAATTATAGGAGAGATTCATTTGGAAGCTGTAAAAACTATCCTAAAATACATGATATGTACTATGGATATGTCCCTTGTGTATGGAGGATATGAGGATCTAGTCCCAAGTGGATACACTGATACAAGATTTGAGAGAAATCATGGTGATTCGAAATCATATTCAGACTTTTTCTTTTACCTTAATGGCGTTGTAGTGAGATAGAGAAGCTCAATGCAGTCTATGGTTACTGATTCTACTCTAACATCCAAGTATATAGAAGCTTCTGATGAAACTAAGGAAGTATTAGGGATACACAACCATTTTTTTTGCTTAGAATTATAAACATTAGTGTAGAACCTATTACAATCTGTTATGATAATAGATAAATAGTTTTTCTTACTGACAATTATAGGTCACACTAGATGAAAAAAGAATATACTTCATAAGTTTTATCTCTTGAGGGTGTTTACTCAGATAAGTGAAGTTACAGTTTACAAGGTATCCATAGATGATAATGTGGAATACCTGCTGACTAAATTCTTATCTAATAATAATCATGATACTCATATAGAGCTAGTTGGTTAAGAATTGTTGCCTATACTATAAGTGGGAGTGTTGTGAGTGGGTTCCCAACACCAAACTCCTTTATGTACATTGATTATTATTACATGTATACAGTTTGATATATACATGTGTTTATTTTACCATAGTTGTGCTGATACTTTTTCATCCACTATTTACATATTAATGTCTAATTAAATGTCATAACAAAAGGTCATAATAGTTCCCATCTATAATGAAAACCTATATATAATATTAATGTAATCATAAACATATGTATTATAGTATAAATAGATCATAGTTATAGGAAAAAAATGATGTCTTTATTTTTGGTGATGGAGGACCATAAGAATTTAAACTTCATCTCATGATTTTTAGACTTGGTAGTCTTGATTTCATGATATCCTGTGGACTGACCCACTAAATGGAACATCGCATGTTTTAGGTGTCATTGGTTCTTCCTATCTATAAAAAAGTGTATCGTTCTAATGACTAGAGATACTTATCAATATGTACCAATTAATAACATTATTTGATGAAACGAAATACCATGACATTGAATTCATGGATAGGTAACTTTTTTGGGTGCATCCTTGGTGGTCTTACATTGGTTGAATGATCAAGATAGAATTTGTTGCATCTATGTTGAGGAAGAGATATATTATATGACCAGGTTGATTAGAATGGAAGTACCTTTATTAAATATTTGGCCACAATATAGGAAGTAATTTTAGTGATGTATGGTCATGAAATATATAAATAATTATAAGGATAGTGATTCAAGTGTGCATCCTACTTTATGAGATATTTCAAGATAAAGAGATTATATAAAATAAACCATGTTCATTAGAGATAGTCATAGATATGACATTTCTTATCACCTTAGGGGTCATGATGGGTTACTGAAATCCACTCTTGGTCTGTGAGTTGGAATCAGTACTATCGAGATAAGGGCCTAGAGGCTCACATAATAAGTGTATCCACAAGTTCAATATATTCAGATGAAGAGGAGTTTAGCACATAGTTTGACCCATGTACATGGGCTGGTGAACACCCAAGTTTGAATGATAGAAATTAAAATAATTCAATTATATTATTAATGTTTAGAATAATGATTATTGAGTTAATTTATCAAGGTATACCTATGTTAGTTTTTTCAGAAAAGTGAATATAAAAAAAATACAATCTTACAATTGAACATTATATGTTCATAGATCATTAAATTATTAAGAGAAGTGTGATCTAAGTTAATGGTTTGTATTTTATCTTGTGACATGTAAAAGTGTTAAAAGTGACTAATAAAATATCCATTACATTTATGATATGTTTAATAAAGTCATAAGTGTACATGAGGGTCTAAAATTAAGGTTATTACTTTCTAGTGAAAAAAATGAAACCTCAGAAAGTTTAATGCAGTTATAAAATCTTATTTTATCCTCTTAAATTGAATATTTTTCCACACTTTTGTTGTGTCTATATTCATTTTCCTAGATGGACTCACCATTTAATACCACTTCCTAACCATCTGAGAATAGAGTTTGGTAGAAATATTAGGACACCTGTATATGTAAGAGATCATCTTGTTTCTTGTTTTACACTTGATTATTTTCTTGGACTGTAATTGTTGCTTCATGTCTTAGTTTTAAAGAGTCTTTTTGGAGGATTTTAGGAATCAATTATATATGATCGCGACTTTCCACCCCCAGATAGATGACTATACTAAGCATACTATTCATATCTTATAGGACATTCTATGAGCCTTCATGTTAGACTGTAGCCAAATTTGGAAGTATCATCTACCCTTAATTGAGTTTTCATGTAACTATAACTATAACTCGACTAGCGGTATAACACCTTTAGAGGCCCTTTATAGAAATCCATGTATGTATCCACTATACAAGTCAGAATTGAGAGAATAATAACTTATTGGTTTGATGTTTCTTCAAGCAATGGCAGTGAATGTGCAGATCATTTAGTAGAGGATGAGAACAACCTAGAGTTTTCTTATGTCTTATGTGGACCAATAGTAAATGCCTTTTGTGTTTAGTGAGGGAGACCACATATTCTTAAAGGTATCAACTTAACATAGGCTATGATGATTCTCTTGTGGTTGAAAGCTATCTCTGAGTTTCATTGATCCATTTGAATTCTATTTATGAATAGTAAGGTTATGTACCACCTAGATTTACCTCCGTAGTTTTTCTGAGTACATGACATCTTCCATTTGTCCTAAATGATGAATTACATACATTATTCATCACATGTTATGTATTGGGTAGTACTAGTAATCGAAGAAGGGGACACCTTTTCATAGTACCTAGTGGTAATCAAGGATCAACAAGATAAGATCCTTAAGGGGAGAATGATTCCCCTTAAAATCATTATCTGGTAAAATGAGAACCATTAAGAGAGATCATGGGAACAGTAGAACAATATGTGATCCTAATATCCTCACCTATTTCAGTTTTTCCTTCTTTTTGGTATGAAATTCTTTTGAGGAGGGAGAGTGTAATAGTTGTGGTCTTAATTAATAAACCCAGTGAAAAATTATAAATAACATTTTCATATCTAATTGTGGAGTTAGAATAGTGTTTTAGGGATTTTAAGTTCTCAGTATTGATATATTAATATATATATATATATATTAACTCAAATGTGAAGATAATATCAAAAATAACTTTTCATATCTTAAAAAGATCCTCAAAGGGTAAAATCAACATCACCATTTATTTATTTTTTAATTTTCAAAAAATATTCTGAAACCTATAAATAACCCATGTTTCCCAAATTTTCTCTAATGTAGGGGATTATTGATCATGCATGGTTATCACCATCACCTTTTTATGTGTTTTCCTAGATTTATCCCCTTGTTCTTCCCATTTATCATCAATTTCCGCATTTTAGTTGATACTTTGACAAATTTGAGTATTATTTCCTTGTGTGATAATTGTTTTTCCCAAAATAGTTATTTTTAGTTTAAAATCAAGGGTTTTATTATAGAGGATAATTTATATCATTGTAAAAAGATAAGATTTAATAGAAAATGGGAACTGCACATGATGTAGATCCAAGGAGGGAACAAGAGTTTGAATTTTTCAATGATAGTGTTAGGAATCTTAATTTATGTGAGGTAATGATGATTATCAATGTGGTTTAGGGGAATTCCAATTGAGGATCATAGAAAAATAAATAATGAATTTGATAAACTATGAGATACATCATAAATTGGAGTTTTAAGAAAACACCTAATACACAACGTGTAGTTCAGAAGAACACATGATGTGTATTTTAGTGATGTGACAGTAGTCTTTACATGGAAGTTTAATATACATGACTTGTGGTTGCAACCACATGATGTGTGACTCAAGGTTAACATACTTCCATGTACATAGGATACACACTGAGGGATCCTTGGGGCTCGAACACACCAAGTGGTTGGGCCAACCACCATGTGGTCTCATAAGAGTATGGCTCAAGATGAATCACACACTGAGTAATGAACTCAACACCACATGTCATGTGACACTTCCACATTCCATGTGGTTGGGTTGAGACAAACTAATCTTAATAAAAAAACACAATCATGCGGCTGATATGGGATAAAAATCCATGTTCCTATAGGAAACAACATATATATTTTCTCTAGCTTGGTTCTTCATATATATATTCTTTCCCCTTATTATTTCTTTGTGGTATTTTTATATCACCCATTAGGACTGGGATCCTCCTAGGGAGTTAGTATTTCATCTATGTGATCATGGGTCGAAGATCATTTAGCTTTGAAATAAGATGGAGTCGGTATGTCACCCACATTATTGGGTTGGGATCCTCTATCTATATAGTTTTTTCTCATTTTATATACCTTGGTCAAGATAGTGATTCTCCACCAAAGTTATTATTTCACCCATATAGATATGGTAGGTATCCTCTGGCATCATTTATGGGAATAACCATGTGATATACTTCATACTTCTGGATCATAAGTTAGTATTACTAAGTTTCATAGCCCTCTTAGAGATGATATTGTACTCTAGGACTGTAGTACCTCCAATGAGAATATCTATATTTCCCTTTCCATTAACGACTTGGTTATGTTTTCAAGATAACTATTTCCCTATTATTTTACTTCTTGGTGATTTTAGGGTATCCTACTAGTTATGTATTTACTCACCCCTACATGGTCCCCACCCACATATGTCTTGTCTTATGTAGAAAATATACTGTTTAATAGAGATCTTGGGGAGACCTAGTACAGTTGGTCCTTAATGTTTCTTGGAAGATACTGTATTAGTATTTATGTCAAACTTGTGATTAAATCCTAATATTTTTTACCTCTTTTTTCGAAGTTGGAATTACTTACTAGTTATTAGGATTGTATTTTCCCTATTTATTAGACTATATACTAGAATATTTATTTGTGGGATGTTATTGGTTATTCATGTATTTATTATTATATATTTTTACGTTCAACAATACTCAAGTTTGTACGAAGATACATGTCCATATGTACAAGTGAATTAGGTCAATTTCTACCATATGAATGATATACCTACATTGTTATAGTCACAAACCCCTATCCTATTAAAGGTGGGATTGGGTTGGAACACTCAGCTTACCACCAGCCATGTAGTCCCTGGCAGGTCAGCTCATGTGATACCTATTTGAAATGAAGATAAAGATGTAAATTAGAATAACTTGTTTTACAAGGTTTGGCCCCTCCTGAGAAACGTACTCATTTTAGTGATTGAGATCTCCATGTTTTAAATTATATATTAAAATATTTTTATCAAAACAAGTGGATTTTAGACCTGGATTATCCTAGAACTAGTTCATAGAATATTACAAAAGTGTGTTTCAAAATTATTACACATATGTACATTGTGCTACTTCCCATATATCCTCTTCAAAAAACCATCCCATTAGGTTTTCTTTTCATTCCACATTCTATTAATATAGATCAAAAATATTATAAAAGGATTTCACTACAATCATGAATTGATATCCTTATCCCAAATAAAAATAAATTATGATGTACTTCTAGTCAACATGAACTAGTCACAAAAAATAGTCTCTTCTTTCATGTGCACAATATTCATTCTCCTCAGATTTTAATTGTTTTTCTCTCTCTTAGCTTATTCATTAAAAATACAGTAATAGAAAAATATAACAAGAAAATAAACTAGAACTTAAGAAATATAAACATTGGTTCTTCTATTTCTCACTATATATAAATCCATATAGGTCTCCTACTACTTATTCATCTCCTGTTCATCCTCGAAATAATTTGACACACAGTAGTTCTACATAGGCTAGCCTATTCAGCTTCATTATCTTCTCCATTGGAACCCAAATCGTTGTTTCTTCTAAAAAAAGGCCTAAAATTTTATCCTACTTCCTTAAGATAATTTTGTTTTTTGGCTCAATAAATATCTTTTCTTGTCTTTAAGATTTATCTTATCTTTATTCATCAGATTCAATTTCCCATGAGCATATTTTGTCCCCCAACATAGTCAGCTATATTCTAAAGTGTACAAAATTGTATCTTTTTATTTTTATTTTTTCTATGAACAACTATATAGGCATATTATTTTTTAAAATTTTCAGTTTATCTCATATTTCCATCAATGGGATTGTTTTATCAATATCATTCATTTTAAAAAAACTATCCTATAATATAGTAATCCGTGATATCTATATCTCCTTTTTCCCAATTAAAATCCATACTAAAATGATATCTTTTTTTCATTTATCCATTCTCCTTTATCTTTTATCTAGTTAAATATTTATCCTTTGTAAGTTTTAACCAGCATGGGTTTCTCTTCTTTAAAAAATAAACTCAAAAACAAATTAATTCACCCTTGAATCTATATAAAATTCCCAACATTAACAACATGTTGAGTATATCATTTTCTCTTGATAACTTATCATATATTCTATAAATATTTATCTTGATTCATTAATTTTCATAGATAAATTGAACCATCATTATTCCTTCTCATTCTTGAATAAAAATATATTTTTGATTTTTAATACACTTGAGAACAAAGCCCACATTTTTGGACATTTTTCTCATTTGTAGATTTCATTGAAACATGATGTCCTCTCATTTAATGCTTGGGTAATTTCATAATCATCCAACTTAGTCAATTTTGACCTCCCTTGAATTAGTATGGAATATTATCTCTTAACTCACTTATCTATCTTGGATTGTAATAATTTTTTATTATTTTAAACACTGCTAAATAGGCCAATATTTGACTAAACTATAATGACCCAATATTTTATCTATGGAATTTCGCCTCTGATTAAATAATATTTTCATAATAAGTAATATAGTATTATACAAAGAACATTCAATACATGGTAAAACCAATAATATTTTTTATAATAATTTTAAAATTACAAATAGAAAATAAATATTACCATATGAATTGAAACTATTATAATGGGATAAAAAATCTAGATATGATAACTAAAATATAAAAATTTATATATGATCAATCCACTAGAATAAAAACATGCATGAACAACACTGTATAAATGAAATAGAATATTATTAATGTAATATTCATCGTGAAAATGATAATATATAAATAACTTTGAGATAAAATATAATTGAATGAATAACGAATGAAATTTGAGGTATTTATAGAAAGTAGGAAACCCATATGATCATTACATATATAACTATTTTAATAGTAATATAATCATTGGAATCTAACCTCTTTAATAGAAATCATACAATTATGAATAATAAAAAGACCAATAAAATAGTATCCAACATTATGGAAGTGTATAATTTAGTTATCTTACTAAATGAAAATATGACAAATTTATATCAGGAAACTAGAAAATAAATGATTCAAAATTTATAAAATAAGTGTTTTTATTTT
The DNA here is from genome assembly GCA_963277665.1 of Viscum album. Classification (NCBI taxonomy): domain Eukaryota; kingdom Viridiplantae; phylum Streptophyta; class Magnoliopsida; order Santalales; family Viscaceae; genus Viscum; species Viscum album. Next base: position 1,475,492,424 of record OY728131.1, on the reverse strand, counting down.
TTGAAACCATGTGTATTTTATTTAAATCTTTATAAGAAACATAATATTTTAAAAGAAATATTATTTTCATAAAATAGTTTTATAAATAAATATTAATATTTTTTATAATGATAATATAAATTTACGATAACATAAGTAATTTTTAAAGGGTCAAATATTGATCATAATATTAATATATATATTTTTTCAAATAAAAATAGATATTATTAAATAATTAAATTTATCATATTTATAAAATTATTTTCTTAAAATGGATTTTTTTGGAATCTAAACATCAAAAAATGGCTATAGTTGAATTTTTATAGTTTTCTCTAAAATAGATGTATTTTTAGTTAATAGTGAAATTCAATAAAAGACAGTATTTAATATTATAAACCAAATACAAGACTTTTTGAGTCTTGAATTATGTAAGAACCCCTTAGTTCATACTCAAATACCCTATTTTATTTATATAGTCACAAGAATCAACACTACTGGTAGTATTATGTCAAAATGATAAACAAATGAATATAATATTCAACAAACACCCCTTTCACCCCTTATCAATAAAACACTCTCCTCTCATTGTACTCACATCTTCTAAAACATGGATCTTTAAAATGTATAATTTTTTTTTCAAATCCTTTCCCCAACGACCTACTGCTCCTGGTCTCACGGAAATACCAATTCCAAGTTCCTTAAAAAATTCATGGAGAGAACATTCAAGAGGTAATATTATCAAACAACCTATTTTAAATTCTTTTCTTCTTATACCTTCTCCACACATCTCTCATATAAAATGGAATAATAAATCTAATATCATATATATACTATAATTCTGTAGTTATAATTTAATTTCTACCATCCATATTCTTATCATCTCCTCTCATTATAAAAATGTAACCATTGACATATTTTGTCGATTCACCACCTCTGTGGATGATGAGTTGTTATTTTCTATTAACGTGTTAATGGAACATTTAAATTCACTTATAATGGATTAAAATGACATAAATATGTATATTATTTATTTTTCACATTTGTAATGAATATATTGTTTAATATTATATAAAATGAAACTAGTTCATGAAGGTCAGTAAAACAACCAAAATAAACTAAAAATATAACATTAATGACTTCACTAAATGAATAATCCATTTTTCATGACACATATGGGTTTTAGGACCATTTCATTTTTTTGAATTAAATTAATATCTTTTAATTTAACTTTTTTATTTATATTACCATTTTACAAGAATCTCTATAACATTCCTTATGTGATATGAACCTTGACCAATGATATGAATGCCCTTAGAACAGTGAAATTAAACATTGTATCTCATTGAAATGGTTGAAAATGAAAAAAAATTAATTATAGCAAATCATATATAGATGGAATAGGTTTTTAATTAATTAATTAATTAAGTAAATATTATTATTAGATTTTTTATGTATACGTGAAGAACAATTTTTTAACAAAAGTTAAGGGATCTCTCCAAACCGCCCTATTTTATTTTTATTACTCTTTATCTATTTCTTTATTTCCCTCACATTATATATCTATTTTTCTTAATTACTTATTCTATATTATTTATATATTATCCCTTATATAAATAGTTTAATTCTCCTTTATTTCATGGGGATATACATGTTTTAATGGTTCCCTTCTCAATTTCATTCATTAAGATAACCCGATTAAAGGAGGATTTTTTATCTCTTAACGCATTTTTTTACCACTACATAAAATGATTTAATTCATAAATAGATTCTAAAATTATCCATTTTATTATAGAAACCCTTTTTTAGTTGGTGTTTTGTTTTATGGAAATTAATATGCTATTTCTCCTTTTAAATACTCTTTATTGTTTTCCCTAAAAACTAACTTAAGAGGTATATTTCAAAATTTACATATCCACTCCTTTTAACATATTCACTTTACCTAGACATCAATTTTCATGAAATATAATTAATTTTCATCTATGAACTCCCAATAATGTTTTAATATCCGATTTCATGGAAACCATTATGATTTTTCATTTGGTTGTGCAATAAGATATGATTATCCAACCTATTTCTTTCCATGGGTAATATTTATGTTTGTTTCTTTATGTTTGATTCCTTAGGAGGAACACATATTCATGTACATGTTATGATTGGTGTGCCTTAATAGTTCTCTAATAAACTTCATATCATTTTTGTCACATGGGATGACATGTATAGGATCTGGTAGTAAACTTAATCAATTATGGGACTTTGTCAACCATGTGATGTTGTTTGGGATGTTAGCAATGAACTATGCTTATTTATTATTTTATACTATTTACACATTCTTATATTTACATGATATTATGATTCCATGTTCATTATATTATTTTATTATATGATTATGCATGATAATTTTCTTTAATGATATTATAGTATGCCTTTTCACTCATATGTTATGATTCATTATCATGTTAATTCCCTTACTAAAATTTATAATGAATTCCTTTTGTTTATGTATTTCCTTCATTATATTATAAAATTTTAGGAGCTAGAAAGCATTTAGAATCTCGTTATGTAGATAAAAATAAATAATGTGTATTCTAGTTTCGGGTTTTTTTTACGTACCAATTCTCCAAAAAACTATAGGAATCTTGATACTTGGTTTTTATTTATTGTATATTTATGTTATAAATAATGTTATAATATGTTTAATAGGATAGAGACACTATCTCAACAATATATAAATTATTCTTAAAAAATCACGAAGTTTAAAATGAATATCTTCCACTTGATCTTTTTCAAAAGAAATATTGAATCATATCAATAAATAATATCATGGTATTTGAAAATTTAAACCACAAATTCAGTGTCATCATATAGAATTTTCATTATAATTATTATTTCTAGAAACTCAAAATTTCATACTATAAAATTTCCCTCAATTATACTCTTGTAATTCTTCTCCTTGGCTTAAATGTTAGATCTTAATAGTTTCATAGCTTTAATACTAATCCATTTTACGAGTTTTTAATGTTCCAAATGATGAATATTACCTTTTCAATCCTCACAATTAATTTATTTCTCCATATTTTAAATTTGAAAACACTAAATTTAATTTTTAAAGAATATAAATTTTCCAATAATTCTTGATCCTTACACAGAACACAAATGATTTAAACATATATTCATTCTTATGTATCTCAAAATGATCATTACAAACTGAGGATTCATGTTTATGCATGGAATTGATGATTAAATATAACATATGTTCATTAAAAAGGATATAATTATTCTTATTAAAATTCCAATGTTGTTTATGTATATCTAAATTGATGTTTACACAAGCCAATATATCTCTTACATAGTCCATACCTCTTCCTTTATTTTTTATTTCAAGGCTAAAATGATGATTACAAAAACTATAGTAAATGGTCAATTTTCATATATTTATTTTGAAAATGATGTTTATAAAACCCTAGAATCATCCCTACATTGCACGTGGTCTATCCTTAATTTTCGAGACTTTATCAAATTCTATATAACATGTAAATACCAGAATTATTAAAATAAATCCCTCCATAATTCAAATGATTTTAGGCCTTTTCTACTCTTTTCCAGATTTCATAAAAGTGTTATTCACTTCAATATTAAATAACCTCCATAAAGGGTTCACCTTGGATGATTTCTCATAACTTCTCACAACTATAAGTATCTATTTTACCCATATATAAGGATTAAATATCACCTATAACTTGATTCATCCAAATAACTTACCAACTATTGTAGATAGTGTTCCAACTTTAGATCATGTCCTTCAAATGAGGTTCAAATATCTAAATATCTGATGTTTATGGTTTGATCATGAAAAATAGAACTTCCATACCCACTATCCAACACTAGATAAGTTCTATATTGAATTTTTAATGGAAACTAACTCTTCATTTACATTCATCTTTGTCACGTATTACATTATTTTATATAGGAAAATAATTCATAAAACATAAAAAATAATATCAATGCATCTGAAAGAACTTAATTCTACCCCTTTGGATTAGTTGTCAATTAAATATTTTCTTCTAATTTCAATGTATATTATCACCCCATAATTGACAATAAATAAAAATGAGGGAAATTTTTCCCTCCTTATTAAATATTTAGGGAAGGATATCTAAAGGTAAATTTTGTAGGATCGAAATGATACTGATTGTAGTATCGGAATAATGATGTAGATGCTCAATATATAAGAGGGGGGGGGGTGAATTGTATAAATTAAACAATTCCTCTGGAACTTTTAAATATGGTATTGTTTAACAAAGTTAAACAAGGTAAATTCACAAAACCACTTAGTTATACAAAATTTCTTAATTATGGAAATGTGGTTCTAGAAATTAAACTTAAGAAAAGATTACAAAGGTAAAGATTCTACCTTAAAGCGTATAGAATCTCACTAATCAGAGTACAAGTATAAGAAATTATAAGATAGTTATACTTTCCTCAACAACCAAAATGCAGAAGAAAACTTGATACAATATACTTAATAAGTAGTAAATCATTTAAACCAAAGAGAAGGGTATCCAACAACCTTAGATAAATGTCTCTTGATATATACTTTCAAGAACGTCTGTCTTACTCACACCAGGGTAAGCCCACAATATGAATATCAGAGTCTGTCTTGCTATCCCTACAAGCCCTCGAACATCAAGGTATTCAGAACCTCTGTCTTCCTATCCCTCGAAGTCCTCGAATGTACTCAGTAAAATTTGGAGTCGCATGAAGAAATTCTGAACAAGATGTTCAGTTTGCACAAAGCATGAAAGCCCCTCTCTAGAAATCACTTCATAACATGTAATCTCTAGAGTCATAGAACCGTTCATCAATGTTGTGAGCTCATTCAAATGAGAACCTATTAATAGGTTCATCTTCAATGGTTGGATCCCTCCTCCAACGGTTATATTTTCCCTTGAATTTCAGAGGGACTTGTACATGTGTCACTCAAACAACGGTTAGTTAGTAACTTAATGCACAAAATCATTTTATAAATAAATCATGTGTAAGAAAAAATATGGTTGCTTAACCAAAACCATTTTTCGGAATTTAAGGAAATATAAAAGTTTGGAGTCTAACCAAAAAACCATTCGGTGCCTATAATACTTGGGGTATTCTAATTCTCTCTTCAAAAGAATTCAGAACCATAATTCTGTAGAATTCAAGAGTCTGAATTTTCAGGAAATTCAGAGTCTCAATTTCTAGGAAATTGAGAGTCTGAATTCAAAAGAATTTATAGTCTGAATTCAGAAATTTTGGGTTCTGAATTTAGAGAATTTTGATTCTGAAATCAGAAAGTTCAGAGTCTGAATTAAGAGAATTCGGAGTCTGAACTCAGAAAGTTTGAAGTCTGAATTCAGAGAATTCCGAGTCTGAACTTGGAATGTTCAGAGTCTAAATTCAGGGAATTCAGAACCTAAATTCGGATCCTGAAAACAAAATTCTCTATATCTAATTATTAATAAGATTCTGAGGTTTTAGTCATGAAACTGAATTTTATACTTATAAATAAAATGCGTTAGATTATAATATGAACAATTAAAACATGGTAGGGATAAATTTCCTTGGGTAATGAAAATTTTCATTATGGATATAAAATATAGGGAAAACAAAATTTTACATAAGATAGAGTGTTTGTGATTTTCAAAACAAGAAGGAATAGAAAAGTCACAAGGAAACCTTATTGACTCAACAAATCCCACCTCCCTATAACTCTTCTAAATTTTATAAAATACATCTTATCTACTTTTTTTATACACATTCACAGTTCTACAATAGTTCTATGAGAGAATTATGGAACCACATTTTCTCTTAAGAATATTCCATAAACTCATAAAATCTATGTCTATATAGGTTATCCCTTTGTAAAAAAAGAGTAATTAATTAATCCTAGATAGTCATCCATATACAAGTCCCAATGTGACACCAATATAAAATATAAATTCTATAGGGATTTTTTCACAGATTTTCAAAAAGTTTAAACCACACACAATAACTTAAAACCTATATTAAAAACATTAAAGTGAAACTTATTTATTCCCCCATTAATTTTGATAATCATCCCCTTGATTAAAATATTCATTATGAATCAAACATAATAGGGGATGTGAAAATCAAACCTCAATATCCAATCTTCTCTAATGTAATGTGAAATTATAGAATTAATATAATTTTATAAATTTCAGGTAGCTTTTTATGTTTTGAAAGATACCCCTTAAGGTATTCTCTCCAAACTTCTTCACTTTCAATTCCTATCATTTGAGCACAACTATATAGTGATGAGAATTAATTGAAACTTTATCAGCACTTCAATGTGATCCATATACCTCAGATAACCTTCTCAACCCATAAAATTATTTCTTTAAAGATCTAAAGTGTCTAGATCTCTACATAATTTCTTATATATTATTTTTCTAAATCCATTCACATTTGGGTAACATGAATTTTTATTACTTTTAAATTTTTATATATATATATTGGATTTCATCACCTTAGAAATTAAAAATGCTTTATTCAATTTACTCCGTCTTTTTTCCTATTATAACTAATTTGTCCAAAAGATAAAGAACCCATTTGACCTATTCTTATCCTTCTTTTTATATTGACTCCCTATTCAAAAAAAATCCTTGGTATTAGAAGTTATTTGTTCTTTACCATTATTCTTCATTTTCCAATGAAAAATTGTCATACACTAGATAGTATTATGTCATAATATTTTTCACCATATACACATATCTCTATAACCATTTAATTTTCCCTTATTGTATAAATTATCAACTTATTCATAAAGAGTATCAATAACTAAGATGATTTTTTTATCCCTATCTTGAACTGACTCACTTTTTGTTTCCATCTTGATCATATATTTATTGATTTTTATATATATATTAAAATGGTCGATTATATGGAATATCCTATCAAAATAAAACAATTTCTTATTTTTTCATACATCATCTTAATATTTTATCACTAACATCTTGGTTTAATTATATTTAGTATCTTTCTTCATTAGTTTACTCTTTAAGGCACAAATAACATTATACTACACATGAATTCCTTTTTTGTGGTATTCTATGCATGATAATTTATGATTTTCGATATCTTGTAATATACAATAACTTCTTATAATAGTTTACAGTCATGTTTCAGAAATCATATAATTTCTACTGATACCCAATTTTTATATCTTGTGAATAGATTTATATTTTTTAAGTACTATTTCGACTAATATGTTTCTTCCTCTTTAAATATTTTCACCCCTTGACATAAGGGATTTTTGATATTGGGAATACAGGAATATTATGCCAATAATAAAATTCCCTTTACCTAAACTTCCAACAAAACCGACAATATCCAGTTAATATTATTCTTTTTCTTAATCATGAAATCTATATATACTTACATGATTTTTGTTTTTCAGTTGTAAAAAATACTTTTAGGGCTCTATTTGGGGATATTCTCTTATTGGACATGCTTACATAATTCCTTATCCTATTGGTTTATGTATTATAATTTTTTATCTATTATATTTTTAGTGTTTTTAACTTTTTTCCTACACATAAAAAAATATTTACTATATTCATACTTAACTAAAAAGTGGGTTACCTTTTTGTATGATTTGGTTGTGGGATATTAATGAGATCATTTCTAAATCTTACTTCAACTAATAGAAATAATTTTTAACGTATACTTCATTCACATATTTGGTTGAAATAAGTTCTCTTATCAAATGTTTAGGATGTTCCAACTCTAGATTATTCCTCATTTTTTCAATTTGATTTCATGGTCAAGAAAATTTTTGAGGATATTTTTTTATCTTATACAGATATCAATATAAATTCCCAATATTTATTTAGTTTTATAAATCGATCCTCATTCATTTTTCTTGTCTATTATAATGAACATCCAATATATTTTTATCTGTTTATTTTTTGTATCTTCTAGCTTTGTGGTTTTGATATCCATGTAGTCATTGTGAACCTTCTACAATGCATGGAACCGTTTCCTTTAAAAAAAATTCAGGAAATTTCTTCTCTCATAGATCTATCTAAAATTATTCAGTAGCCAATAAATTTATTTCATTTTCATTGAAATTTTCTAGAATTGTGAGATTATTATGACCAGTCACCATCTTTTCAAATAATTTTTTATTACATCAACCTTCTAATCTAGTTATGAATTCTCATCTTTTATCCCCTTGATATATGTAACTATATGAGATATTAATTCAAGGGGAAATTTTGTAATGAACCAAAATGTTATAAATGAAATTACCTTTTATGAGTCAATAAATGACATATTTGTTAATGTATTTATAGAAAAAACATGTTGTACTTTTTTTATTTATACAGTTATAAAATATAGATTTTCAGATTTAAAAGGCCATAAAGCATATTAAACATTGATAATATAACCAGTGTATACTCACCACTAAGGTCAGTATATTAAGTTTTATGTGGAATTTTAATTAACATTGATGGAAGAATCCATGGACTTGAATAAGAGGATTGTACCCTATGAAGCCCATTTATTGGATCTTCTGGGAGAGATTTAATCACTAGGTTATTCTCTTAACCAAGAAAAATGCGAGATTCAACAACTAAAACCTGAATTAAGTTGTTTATGGGAGAATATCAAGATTATAGTTATCATGACCGAAACCATGTTTGTATATCCTAGGAAAGCCCCACCACCACACACCTTACCCATAGGGTGTACAATGGTGTAATAACAGGTTATCTATCTTGACTATAGTAGTATGAATTTTAATATTTTCCATTATAATAAAATAAATACTATTTTTATCTTTCCTTATTATTACATTTTAAATAAAAATTATATAGGAGTTTGTGAAAATTAGATTTTTATTAGAAGAAAGAAAAATTGAAACTTTAGAAAAAATATAATTTCAATTAAATCACCCTTTTTGATAAATTATTTATTTTTTAAATTATATTATTTTCATAAAATATTATTTTATATAAAAATAATAATATAACATAATTAAGTCCAATTTTATATTTATAAGTGTCAGAAAACTATTATTGTAAAAAAACCCAGAATTTTCAATAAATGTGGATTTTATTTTAAAATGGTAAATTATAAAATTTAGATATTAATTTTTATAAAATAATTATTATTTTTTAAATCATCAATTCAAAAATAGACAACAGTGAATTTTTCATAATTTTCAGAGGTAGTCACTTTTTTTGGGTAAAAAATTAAAATGGTGTTAATATATTGTATGTATTATAACATCATAATAGCCCAAAAGTGATGTAATAAATACTATAAATGGTATCCATGACTAAATTTATTTTTCCCCATTAAAATTATGTGTTCTTAGGTTATTTTATTAATTTTATAACCCCTTAATAAATCCTCCAAAACCTATATTATATTATAAGGTTTTAAAATCAATTCTTTATGAATATGACTAAATTCCTCATCAACATGGGTATTATTTTTGGGAGTTATGTTATTGGAATTATTCAATATTTTAATCCAATCCTCCTTAGAAGAAAACATTGAAACCCATAGTAAGTTTTTTAGTTTTTATTATTTTATCATATTGAGTCTAAAACCTATGTTTAGAAATTAATAAAGAATTATCATCTCTTTTGCTATAAATACCCACCCAATATCCCACTCCTCTTCACTAAAAACCCGTTAACAAAATTTTTCTTATCCCATTACCCTCTCTAAATCTATGCCAATATGTTCCCAGTCTCTTAATAAGATCCTCTAAAGAATTTAGAACCACCCTCTCAAGGTAAGGTATCATATACTTCTCTACTTTATTCAAGCACTTCTATTGTACCCTGCCTTCTCATTTCCAATTGTTCATTTTGGAACATTTTTTTATCATCCCTATTACTGTAATAAATATTTCCAAGTAATTATAGACACTTCTTCACTCTGATTAAATCTTTACGTGAATCTATATGTAAACCCATTATGCAGCTGAAATGATCCTATGAGTTTTCATACCAAACATTTTTATAGAGAATTCCCATCCCCAATTACACTCAAGGGTATTTAACTAGATTCACATAAACTTTATTTATTTTTTACTTCCACGTATATAATATAAACTCATTAATCATGGGGTTAAAAGTGATAAACGACATTAAACTATTTTATGATTGATACGATAGATAAAAGTTTTTACATGATATGAATTTGAAGAGAGGGGATATAATTAAATATCCCTACAAAACACTTGGTAATGTTTTTATCAAATGAGATACTATGTATGGTTCATGTGAATTTATCCTAAAAACACTATGTTATGATGTATCAACTTTTATCCTTGACTAATGTTTATAATGTCATGTTTTATGTTATTTACATATTATTATATTGCATTGATGTTATCATATTATACAATTCTTTAATGTTCATTATTATGATTCGATCATCTCTATATCATTATGTTATGAATCTTGACTCACATGTACTGGTTTACATTATGTTATTCTTTGATTATAAACTTATTAGGATTCATAGCTCAACCATTTTTATGTACATCCCTAGGTTATCCCATGTAGTTTTAGAATATATGTTAAGTAGGTTTAAATAATGTTTTTTTACCCATGTTATTTTTATCATTCTAGGTAACTAATTTCCCAAAGAAACTAGGCCTCATGATCTTTTGGGATTATATTCAGTGTGTTTTTATGTAATAAACCATGAATTAAGGTATATTAAAGACATGAGTTGTCATTTTTGGTATCAGTGGAAAGTTTAGTTATTTTTAGGAATTGAATTTAGAAAACCTTTGTGAAAACCTTAAGAATAAGTTTTATTTGAGGAAAACACCCTAAATTTTGGTAAAGTATATAGTATGTGGTTTTCAATAAAATATGTCTGTAGCTAGAAAATACAAGTGGATGTGGATCGAACACGGTTATAAAAAAGGGTAAAAACATTGAAAAGGGTGAATTGGTATTTCACTATATCATCACCTAGATCAAAAATGAAGATTCTTTATTGCACACCAGGTTTTAAACTCCTATGGGATATGATTTGATAAATTCCCATTCTCTTTGTGAACCATTTTGAAGGGAAAAAATTCCCATAATGTTTTATGTTAGGGAATATAACATGGATAAATTAGATATAAACCTATATATTTATAGTTTAAAGAATGCATGTCATTTATATTTTATCCAATCAATGTTCATAGTTTCCATTTTATATATCTAGTAGTTTTATAATTCTTATCCTTGAGTTTATATTTGTTAATGTAAATTATTAGAACTATATGCACATAGTTAAAGGAAGGATTATCATCCATTTATGAACATAAAATGTCATATGTGACTATGGTTCTATAAATTCATTTGTATCATGCAAGTTTAGTATAACAATTTAGACACAACCACAAAACATAAAAGTCTATTTATCGATGAAGATGGAAACTAGGTCAATTATTTCATCCTAAAAATCTAACTCATACCCTATCAAAATTTGTTGGTTAAATTTTGAAAAAACCCTCTAATACTACCTTTTGTAGGATTTGATGTTATTATAGTCATGTTTCAGATTTCCTTGAATATAGCCAACATAAATTGTTTAGAGAAGAAAATCACCCTATGTGTTACAAACCTCCCTCCAATTCATTATAATTTCAAAGATGATGATGAATCTCCATTGGTATAATCAAATAAACCATGAATATTATTACCATATTAGAAAGAATATCTATATGAAATTATTGATACTAAGGGAAAAATGACATTTTATGACACTCCCATTGTAAGGGAATATACTGATGTGTTTCAAGGAGAATTTATTAGCATTCCTCCAAGCCATGAGGTGGAGTTCTCAATAATGATTATTCCCAGTGCATTACCAATATTCAAGACTTTATATATAATGTCCACTATTATATATAAATAGATAAAATAAAAAACAATTTGAGAATCTAGATAAATAGGGTATATGCCCAAGTGACTCACCATCGGGTCTACTAGTCCTCTTCATCAAGAAGAAGGATGGTTAATTCACTTATTCATTTATTATCATGATCTCAAAACTATTATATAAAAAAAGTATCATATGAATAATATTTATGACTTTTTGATGAGATGTGTTTATCTTAATAATTCTCTTAGGTGGATCTTAAACTAGGATATTATTAATAAATGGAGAAGAAGGGGGATATCCCCAAGACTTTTTTTTAAACAAAGTACAAGAACTATGATGTCATAGTAATTCCATTTGGACTCACTAATTCTCTTGAAATATTAATGTATATAATAAATATTGACTTTACAGATTACCTTTATTTTTTCTGAAAGTATTTATAGATGATATTTTTGTTTACTTCAAAAGCAATGAGGAACATTATGAGTATCTAAATACTTTATTTAAGTCCTTTCAAAAGGAATAATTATATGTGAAATAAAGTAGATGTGATTTTTGGATGGAGAAAGTAACAACCATAGGGAATGCTAAGACCGAAAAAGGGATAAATGTAGATACATAAAAAATATAGGCTATTTATTGATAGCCCAAACTAATATCTACGATAGATATTTGTAGATTTATTGGTTTATTTGTGTACTATATTTGATTTTTGAGAAACTTCTCATGATTTTCAAGAATACTGACCAATATAGATTAAAATGGGAGAAGTTTGTTTAGAATGATGAATGTGAGGAATGTATTAAATAGTTAAAGAATAGGCTAATAATTGAACCTATTCCCAAATTACACACTAGGGGTAATGAATTTTTTATCAACAATGATGCATAGAAAAAGTATTGTGTTGTGTACCCAAAAAGATGAAAAGTTGATAGAATGTGCCTCCCTCAAATTAACGATACTTGAGAACTACCCAATGCATGATCTGGAATTGGCTATAGTAATATTCACATTTAATATTTAATAACCTTATCTCTATAGTGAAAAGTGTGACATATATACAACTAATAAAATCTTTAAGTATATATTTACAAAAAATGGTCTCAATATTCACCAAAAAATATCGTTTGATCTGGTCAAGGATTATGATTTTTCAATCCATTACCATCCTATGATAGTAAATAATGTGGTAGGTTCTTTATGTAGAAAGGATCATATAACCCTATCCATGAAGTGGATTGAAATTTTCCCAATTTTTTTTAAATGAAAATTGGAATAATAATAGTATTTTCAGCTTTCATTTCTCAAATAACCACTCAACCATCCATTCATGACGGGTTCATGTAGGCCAAGAAAGAAAATGTGGATCTAAAAAAAGAAAAAAATATTCTAATGTTCAATTTTTCTAAATATTAATTTATATGTTTTGTAACCTCGATATATGTTATATCAAAACCATTACTCACGAGGAAACATATGGATGATGTGCATAGATCATTATTTTCAATTCATTCAGGAGGAACTATGATTTATAGATATTTGAAGAAACACTTATTGTGGGATAACATGAAGAGTGGGATTATAGAATTTGTATCCTGATTATTAGTATACCAACAAGTAAAGTATGAACATAAAATGTTTATGGATTGATGCAATAATTTCCCATACCAGAATGGAAATGATAAAACATAAACAAGGATTTATTTATAGGACTCCCCATGAAATCCAATTTTAATAACACCATCTGGGTGTTTGTCAATCAACTTACAAAGTTGGAACACTTTATTACTAGTAAGGAATATTTATATCTCAACCAACTCACTAAGATATAAATAACAGAAGTGGGTAGATAGATTGGAGTTACACTCTTCAATGTATGTAATATAGATCCAACATTTACCTCAATTCTCTTGATAATCCTTTAGCATGTTTTGGATATAAAGTCATGTTTCAAAACTTTTTATCACCCTCAGGTGGATTGTGACTTTGGGAAAACAAGAATTTTTAGTTTATGATACATAAACCACTTTGATATCATTGATCACATCAGATCTATGGCCTATCAACTAGAACTCCCACCAAACCTATCTCAAGTACATGATGTATTCTATGAATCACTATTTAAGAAGTACATACTGAAACCATAACATGTACCATATTTAGAAGTGGTAAATTTGGAGAATGATAATTCAAAAAAGGAGAATCTAGTGTAGATCTTAGATCATAGAAAAAAAGATCTATGAAATAATAATACTCACTTGGTCAAGGTGTTATGGTGGAACCACAAGTTTGAGGAAGCAACTTGGGAACTAAAGAGGTGATGAAACAGAAGTACCCTAATATATTTTTGTATAAGAATAAAAAATTTCAAGTATGAAATTTATGAAGGGATGAATAATATAACATCCCCAAATTTTATAAATTAAATTATTTTTTATGGATGAATAAATATCTCGTTATGTAATGTAGTTATAGACAACAAATTCACTACTTTGGTTGTTTTATACATTTATACACTTAATATTATCAAATTTATAGTACCTTTGAAAAATCATAATATTTTATAATAAATCTATTGTATAGTGACCATTAATGTTAATATATTAAGAGTTACTTTATAGCCCAATTGAAATATATAGAATAATGGATGGCCCTGAATAATAGAATTTTACACTATAAAACCCATTTATCGGGGCATTAGAAAGAGATGGCATCACTAGGCTTTTCCCATGACCAATACCAAGATGAGATTCAGTAATGTAAGCAAGGAGGAAATCATTTATTTAATAATTTCTAGCTTATTAATATCACGTCCCAAACCGTGTTCACTAAACCACACCGATAAAGACCTACCATCACACACCTTACCCTTAGGGCGTACGTTGGTGTAATAAGGGGTTATTTATCTTGACCATAATATTATGAATTTTCATATTCTCATTTTTAATAAAATAATAAATATATTTATCCCTCTTTATTTTTATCTTTTATATTAAAAATTATATATGATTTGATGGCAATTATATTTTGATACGAAGAAAGAAAAATTGGATATTTAGAAAATATATAGTTTTAATTAAAACACTATTTTTGATAAATTAAAGAATTTTTAAATAAATATTATTTTCATATAATATTATAATTAAAAAAATATTTATTTATATAAAAATGATAATATAATTTAACAAAGTCCAATGTAATCTCTATAAGGGTCATAAAACTGTTATTCTCTAAAAAACCAATATTTTCAATAAATTGGGATTTTATTTAAAAGTGTAAATTATAATTTTAGAGAATTATTTTGATAAAATAATTAATATTTCTTAAATTAACACATCAAAATTATCCAATGATAATGTTTTCATAATTTTTTGAGTTAGTATAATTTTTGGGTAAAAATTAAATATGGTATAAATATAAGGCATATATTATGACGTCATAATAGCCCAAAAGTGATATAATAAATAGTGTAAATGGTATCAATGACCAACTATTGGTTTCCCCATTAAAAGATTTTTTTAGGAAATATGATTAACTTTATAAACCATTAATGAATCCTACCAAACCTATGTTATATTTTATTATTTTGAAACCAATTATTTAAGAACATGACTCACATCCACATCACTGAGTAAATAATTTTATGGTTTTCGGTTCTTTTTATTATAAAATATTTAAAACCATGCTTCTTTGGTCGAGTATATGGTAAAAACCATGGTAAATTTTGTGTTTTTGAATATTTTATCATATCGAGTCCAAAATCTATGTTTATAAATTAATAAATAATTCCCCTTTATTTTTATATAAATAACAATCCAATATCACACTATTGTTCACCTGAAAACATTTATTAATTAATTTACTCTCTCTATACTTCTCTAAATCCCTCCCAATGTGTTATAAATCTCTTAAGAAGCTATTCTCAAGCTTTTAGAAGCACTCTCTCAAGGTAACAGATCCTCTTATCCTCCTCTTTATTCAAGAAATTCCATTTTACTATAGATTTTGATTTCAGATTTTTCTTATCTTAATATGTATTTAAACATCCATATTACTTTTCTTATTATTTACATGTGATTAGAGTCCCCATTTCACACTCATTAAACCCTTATATGAATCTATATGTACAACCGTTATGTTGTCTAAATTATCTATGATTTTCCATACCAAACATTTTTGTATTGAATTTTCATCACCATTTCCACTCAAGGGTATTCACCTAAATATAATTATCCTTCATTTATTTCGGAATTACAATTATATCCCACACTTCTTAATCATGAGGTTAAAAGTGATGAAATATTTTCCTATGTTGTATAGTTTATGTGGGAAACAAATGCATATACATGATATGAATGTGATGGGTGGGCCTAAGATTATATAGACCTCAAATTCATTGGGTAATGTTTTTATCTCAGGATATTCCATGTATAGTTCATGGGAGGTTATCTTAAGAACACCATGTTATGATGTCTTAGTGGTTACCCTTGATATATGTTGATGTGGGAATGCTCTTTGTTGTATCCACCATGTTATGCTACCAGGATGTTATCATCTTATATAATGATTCAATGTTTATGATTATGGTTCTAAATTATGTATTTATTAATTCTATGCCTCTTGAATGACATGTATTATATTACAATATGTTATGATTTTATTATTCCCTTAATGTGATTTATATCTCACCCCTTTCCTATGAACATCCAAAGGTTTTCCCATCCAATTTTAGGAGAGAAATGAAATTTTAAGAGCATGTTAAGGATATACAAATACTTTTTATATACCCATGTTTAGGTTATTGTGTTATATACCTAATTTCCCAATTAACCTAGGCCTCATGATCTTAAGGGATTGTGTTAATTGTGTTTTTATGTAATGAATCGTGAATTATGGTTTGTTAAATATATGTGTTTTCAAATATTTATTCAGATGATATTTGGGTTTAGAATCTAAATCAATAATTTATTAACTAAATTTATCTTCCTTAAATATTTTTCTTGCTTAATCATAGGAATAATAATCAATAAATTTTCTTGGTGAACACATTCTATTCATATATACATCAGGTAATGGTATTTCCTCATTCACTCTTGATTTATTTTATAGATTTAGAGACTCTAAATTATTTTGGTATTGTAGTGTCTTGGTCAACACTTCTAACTCTTCTCTAACAAGGATGGAATCAAATTTTTTTAATATAGGTCTCCTTTGAATTCTTCTATAGGCTAACCTCAAATATACACATCATATATAATAATGTAAACACATAAGGGAAAAGATCTTTTAGAATCAATTATAGATAAAATCATTATACTCTAATATCAAGGGCGATAAAACTCTTGATACAAATAGATGAAACATATTCTCAAATACCAATTGGGTTCCTAGTGGAATAATGTAGTAACATCTAAGAGAGGGCATGAATAAATTGTTATCCAATTTTTACTAAATTAAGATTTATTCTTTAAAAATTTCAACCCCTTTAGGATCGGAACACATAATAAAAGTTAATAATATTGGATATTTTGTTTTTAACCGAACATACACCTATTTTTAATATAGATAATGAAATAAATTGTTACATGTGTTTTTATAAGGTTTGGTTGCTCTGGGGAAACCTACTCCAAAATGTTCTTGGGATGCTAAGTCAAAGATGCTCCATTGAAATATTTTTTTCAATACATGTTAATTATAGTTAGGGATTATCCTAAAACTAGTTAACACCATATTATAGAGGTGTGTGTCCACTATATTACCCATGTGGACAATGAGATGAATATCATATATCCTCTTTTAACTAGCAGCTCACTAGTTTTTCTGTTATTTCCTCCTCATTTTTGGGTAGGTCATAAATATTTAGAAGGGATGTCGCTACACCAACAAGATAATATCCTTCCTCAAACATAGAGTGATTTCAACTACCTTATTCTATTCAATAACTTCTCATGAAACTCGATCTCTTCTTATGTGTTCACTTATTTTAGTATCCTCAGAATATATTTTTTGGACTCTCTCACAGTTCATTCTTCAAGAATAAAGTCCTAGTAAAAATATACCTAGATAATAATCTAGAATGTAAGCACTATGAAATTTGGGTCTTTTCCTTCTCCCTATATAAAAATCAAATTTTTTGTGCTGATTATTATTATCATCTTCATCATTAAATTCTGTTGATACACATTAGTTCTGAATATGTAGACATGGTGGGATTCTTTATCTTCTAATTTAAAACCCAAATGGTGTTTTCTTCTCAACATAGGATTTCCAGCTTCTCCTCCTTCCTCGAGAGAAATTATTTTTTCTTTTATGCCACTAAATATCATCTTCATCACTTAAAGAGTTATATTTTATCTAATATTATCTTCTTTTAGATCATATTTTTTATCTTGTTACTCTCAACTATATCTCACATGGTATAAATTTCTATCTTATAATTTTATTATTATTTATTTGATAAAAAAATTTACAAGTGGTTTCTATTAATTATTTTTGGTCTTATCTGATATTAAAAAAATGGAAATACATTAGAAATATCATCTATGTATAAATTATCAGTTTATAATGCAGAAAATCATGATCCTGATATTCCCTTTGACTCAATTGAAGTCCCAAGTGAAATAATAGATTTGTGATTTATTTATTTCTTCTTTTTTAAATTATATATATATATAAATAGTTTCCCTTTGAAACATCCAATATCCTCATGTATCTCTTCTCCAAAAAAGGAACTTATAACATCCACATTTAGTTCACCCTTAAAAGATATATAAAATATATATAAGTAGAAACATGTAGAGAGTTTATTTTTGGATTGAGAGCTTCCCATAAATCCTATAAAAATCATCTTGATTATTTACTTTTTGGTAAGAAACTCAACCCTTATTCATCCATTTAATACCTGAATCCAAAATTTATTTTTTATATTTAAAACACTTGAGAACGACACCACCATATTCTGATTTGTTTTTTCAGTTCCAAATTTAATGGAATCTAGGAGGCCTCTAATATCAATATTGGGTAAATTCATATCCTTCCATATCATTCAGCGTTTACCTTTGTAGAGTTAGTAATGAAGATCAAATATAAAATCTCATATTCATCTTGGATTAAAATTCTTTGGTAATGTTTTAAAATGTAATAAACAAACCAATCGTTGACTGAACAACATCTACATTATTCTTGAAAACTCATGATGTTTCCCAAGAATCAAATTCACTTGATATTATTTATAAAAAATATTGGATCATCGATATAAAAAGAATCATGATATTTGAGAACATGAAGTAAAAATTCCAGAATCATCATATTTCATTTTAATTATAATTATTTATTCTAGGAACTGGAAAATTATGACCTTAAAAAGTATCTCAATTTTCCTTTTATTTTGATCTTCATCTCTATGTATTAAAGACCAGTTCCTCATAGTTTTATATCTTGAATCACATACCCGATTAGGTGTTTTTAATTTTTAAAACAATGAATATCAACTTTTTCATCATCATAATTAATTTATTTCTTTAAATTTTACATCTGGGAAATCTATATTTCAATTTGAAGAAACCTCAAATTTTCACTAATACATGATCCTTACAGAGACCTCAAGTGATGATTATATAGTTAGAATTATTAATTATATATCTCTAAACGATCATTAAATTTTTCGTATTTATGATTATAAGAGGGAATGGTGTTTACACACAAGCATATTATTTTTACACGTGACATAATTAACTTTACACAGATGTCCATAATGGTTATGCTGATCTAGATTGATGTTTACATAGGCATAGATGATGCTTATGTAGACCATGTATTTTACATTTTTCTATATCACCATGCTAAAATGATGATTATAAAAACTGTAAGACATAGTAAATTTTTATATCTCTAATATGAATTTTTTGAAGAAACCCTAGAATCATTCCTATGTTGTATAAGGTTCATCCTTACTATTATGGTCTTTTTAAAATTATCTAAGATATATAAATTCAATAATTGTTCTAATCAATTCCAAGACACTCCAAATGGATTTTAGCCATATCCACTCTTCTCAAAAGCCTGTCCAACTATTATTCACTTCAATATTCAATAACCTTTATATGTGTCACACCTTGGATAATTTCCCATAATTTCTCACAAATTTAAATGCCTTTATTTCTTCATTAATCAAGTCTTGAATATCCCCAATATAATGATTCATCCAAATCAATTACTTACTATTATAAATAGTTCTCAAAATTTATCATATGTTATACATGTGAGGTTCAACTCTTTGATATCTATTTTTATGGTCTTTTTATGTGGCATAAAACTTACATGTTCATTGAAAACATAAAACAAGATCTTATTTTCATGTTCCATGGAAGCCAAATCTTTGTTTTATTAACTATTTATTAATCATTAACATGAAATTATATTGAGAACTAGTTGACAAAAAATATAACTTCAGTTTCACATATATAAGGGAACCTTAATTATATTAGTCTTCTGTTATTTAATCAAATCCTAATATCCCTCACCATTAGACTTTTAATATCATAAAATGTAGACATTGTTGATGGAAGGATCCATATTTATAAACATGTAATCTATAATTTGTCATGATAATTTATTTAAAGGTTTATAGGTAGGTGGTCTTTCCAAATTCTAACTAGAAACACAATGATCTATTGGGTGGACTCCATAATTTTATAATTCTGACATGGATTTCATCAACACTTAACTCTATGTTGAACCAATTCATGATATGATAGTCAACCGTTGATTAAAATTTATTTATTTCAATCAAAAACATTAGTTTAAATTTCCCTATTAATTTAAATCACCTTGAATTTTTCCAGATATGAATATTGAAATATGGTTACATTCATAAGTCATGTAATGGTTGGATTTTGACTTAATATTTCATTAAGGAATTTAAATCAGTTATGTGTAAATTTACTTATCTTATTCTTTAAATATATTTTTAATAATATATGTATTTTAAATAATTTATTATCAATTTTATATTAAAATTATTTACACACAATCCATTTATGTTACTTTATCAGGCATGTTTCTTTATATTTTTTTAATTTATGTTATTTCATTTAGTCATCAAATACTCATGCATCCATATAAATAAATAAATAACCATAAACTTGAAAAAATTAAATAAATTAATTTAATTGATTATTATATTTATAATGATTTATTTATAAAGAAGACGATTAATAAACCTATAACCCAAGAGTATGAACTCATTGACTAGGACATGACATGATCTATAGTATTCTGCCATCCACTATTGAATCTTCTTGGTTAATTTCACCTTATATAGGGTTCCAAGGAGGATCCTTTCTATGGAGATCTACTTTTTACATATTTTGATCACAAATGGGTGAGGGGAACTAGGGGTATAGGGACCAAAAAATAAACTATGTACCAACATGTACTATTAAATAAAGGTGGGAGGGATAAGAAACAAGACATTATATTTAATTTAATAATATTGTGTCACAAAATAAAACCCATGAAATAGTATTAAATTAAATAAAAACCTAGCAAATAAATTTTTCAATCAAGGTCATGATTATTCAAATATATGAAATTATATCACATTCAATACATAATAGATTTCATTTCAAATTGTTCTAACTAATTAAGATAATTTTATTTTGAATTAATAATTAATGTTTTTAATATTAAATAACTATTTATCTTAATTATTAATCCTAGAAGTCGTTGAGATACATAAGATTCGCATACATTAAAATATTATAAATTTAAATAAATTAACTTTATTTAAAATTACTCAAGTGAATGACTTGTACTAGAACCAACATGATGTGTACCCTTTTGAACTATGTGTCTCCTTGTATGGTCTTTATCATGTACTATGCAATTAAATGACTTGTAGCGCACATTACATGCCATGATATTACATGACATGTAGTTCTTTGGGTCAATAAACAAAGGATTCTTGTAATTTATGTCACAGAATAATTAATAATATATGATACATTTATTTCTTTAAATTCTTTGGTAGAGTAAACAAGATTTATAATGATCATACATAATGTTTTCTTTTAAATGAAACATGAAATTTATTACGAATTTATGACTATGAAAAAACCTGTCACAGGTCATGTATTATAGCCACACACAATGTACTTTGGTTTAATTCTATAATTGAATTTCGGCTAGTGTAATTAATTTTACATAGTGTACAGTCTGGATCAACATGTACTCTATATAAATAGGTTTGAATTATATAGAGTTCACACTAGCTACATGATAAGTAACTATTTTCTATGTATTCTATGTAATATTCCTGGGATTCATCATGTAATATGTGGGGAATAAAACCATGTTATAAGGTGTGTACGCCAACCATATTACTTGTAATCATAGTTGTCCCATATTTCTTGGTAGGAAGATAGAATCTGGTGTGTGTATTAAATACGGACTATTTCTATTGACCACATGACCACTGATTTGTGTGGAGTTACATGACATGAACATCAATTACATTCCATATAATCTTATAAACTTTTTTCCACCCTGACAGTCATTACATGATGCAATTAATATGTATTTACATGCTACACATGACCCCCACATCACCAGCCACAATTGGTGTAACCACATAGGCATGTGGTTGACTAAGATTACATGATGTGTAATTATATTACCTAATGTGTAACTTGGTTATGTAACTAGGATCTTCAAAACCTTTAGATGAAATATATATGGGTTCTTTACCTTTTCTCTACATATTATTGGTCATATGATAATGAATAAATATGTTATATTGAATTTACATATCAATAATGAAAACAAAAAATGAATTAATAAAAAAAATAATTAAACAAATATTATAAAATAATTAAATAATTATAAACATAAATTTGACCACTCCAAAACCACTTGAATGTTTTTGGAATAGAAGAATCCCATCAGGTCCATGCCCAGTGATGGGTTTTTCATCACATCTAATAGATAATAGAAGAGAAAATAATGAAGAACAACATTTCTTAGGATTATATCCAATGAAACAAGATAATGGATTCTTAGAACCATAGAGCGGATCATACACCTTAAATTTATAATTAAATTAACAATTAAAATAAAAAATCAATCTTGAGATCTTTCTATGAGGTAGATTCTTATCTTTCAAACATAATTTGTGTTGTATCACCTTTTTTACTATGAGGATCCAAAATATAATCCCTATAGTGCTGACCCACACATGCATCACAATATAAATGCTACCAACACAAATACAATATCTAGTACATAGGCATCGATTTCCTTTTGTCATTCATGTCGATCGTAATAGGTTATCCAATAGTCTTGAAGATCGCATCTCTTGATCTTTTAATATTGAGATAAAGGAAGAAGATGTAAATGATTTTGTGGTCTTTATGGAATTCTGGAGAAGTTCTTAATTGAGAGAGAACACTAGGAGGAGTTGTTATATGAAAAAAAAATCCACATATCTCAAAATGATATAAAATATAATATATAGTTCTAGAGTTTTTATTTTTAATAATATCACAAAATAACCTTCATCAAATAATAAACCTAAAATATTCCCCAGGATAAATAACATTAATAACAATAATAATTCATGGAATTTTATAACTTGGGAATTGTTAAATATATTTTTATCAAATAAATTAATTATTTTTTATATAAATTATATTTAAAATTTATATCATTATTTTCATTGAGTACTTCACTAAGCTCGACATTCCAATTAGAATCTATCAAACCTTAAATAATAAATAAATATTATTCATTCGATAAATGAACAAATATTATATTCATGGTTTTATGAATAAATATATATTTTAATATTCAAAGAACTAAATAATGATTTATTCAATAAATATTATTTATTAACTTGTGAATAAAACAAGAGATAAAAAATATTATATTATACGGTATTGAAATTAAATATTTATTTAATACTTATCTCATATATATATATATATATATATATTAATTCAACGATAAATAGTGACAAAATATTTGCAATCAGAAAACATTAAATAAATATGTCATCATCTTTCCCTAGGGGGATGAGTGTAACCCTCAAGGCCCACCTCCAACCGGATATAGGATGACGACTAGAACCGATGGAATTTTTCTCAAATAGGAGGAATTTCCATCATAAAACCCAAGAAAAATAAAATATAAACCAAAAAATTGATTCCTTATATAAAACTAAAAATATTAAAATTTATATTCAAATCTCACATGAACATGGCCATTAATACAATGAACCAACAAAAAAGAAAAAAATTTAAACTCTATCAGTACATACGAAATAAAAACATCCCCAATCTCTCTCGATCAGTCCTATAAAATAACACAAAAAAATTAGAGGGGTCTGTACTTTGGAATACTCAGTCAGATCATCTCACTAGAAGTTCCATATCCATGTGAAATAAATAATCTGAAATATGCATGAGTGATACCATTAAAGCATGATAAAAAGGTAGATAAATCTTATTATCAAGTAATACTCCAAGTAAAAATTACTAGAAAAAAATAAAGTACCGTTATTCAATCTACCCAATCATCAAATCATGCATAATATATTCCATATCATCCATTGATAATAGTAGATCAACCATTCTAGCATCAAAATTTCATAACATAGTAAGTAGGAAAAAAAGAAATACTCATTATCAAACTATGAAATTCATTTCATCACCATACCATCATCATTTCATATTATTCCTAAAACATATAGATCACCAATACCACATGTACTCTGTGAAACCATATCCTCATTGCAACCTGCACCCCATGAAACAATATTATCCCTACGTAATCATCACATCTTTTACATCACTAAAAGAACTCGTGTTATAACCTTGGCCAATTAAAATCCAAAAATGAAATAATAATCAAGACATAATTGTCCAAGGAAATGTGTATATGTTATCTGAAAGTCATTATAGCCTATCATTTCAGTATGGTTCATAATGGTGATCCATCAAATCCCATGTATAGTGGAAAGAAAAAAATGGACCCATAATAAGAAATCACTCAAATATTCAATCCATTCACAAAAAAAATCATAAACGTCATGAAACACTGTAGGAAATCAATAATGGGACACTAACAGTGCACCTATTAATAAATAACAACATCATTCTAGGATCCACACAACACTATTAAATATACTTCTTCCAAGTTTCATAAAAACATTAGGTTAAAATCATTTCTCACCTATTTTTTACATGGTATAATATTTTATTTAATTACTTAATATCCATTCCTGTAATATTAATAATCACCTACCATTAATAATTCTCCACTCCACTATAAATAATTATTTTTCTAATTAATTTAGACCTCTTATTAATAATATACATTTTCAAACATTAAAATCAATTTTTCATAAAATTACTTTCATATTAATCCAATGTAATATTCTTGTTTTTATCTATCATATGGTAACTTATAGGGTTTCATCAGCTATTACTAGTGAGTATTATCATCTTCACCACCTTTATATTTTTCCATTAACCCATGAATTTATAAATTTTGAAAATTCACTCTTACTAACCATTTTTTACACTATTTTCATTCTTAGTTTACCTTCCATCCATACATACATTTCATTATAGTAGTTAGAGCACTATGAAGCCACATTATAATAATATTATTCAGTAAAGCGTTATATAATAATGAATTCATCTTATATTAACACATGTGTTTAAAGGAAGTACCACACCTTAACACAATTAAAAGGTGGTTGTTCAATACTTGTTTAAATAGAAATATTCATCCTAAAACATTAGTTGTTACCATCCATGAATCATGAGTTGTTTCTAATATAATACTTTAGATGATATTCTAGGTTACATTCCCACATAATTTTAATCTTTTGTTATAATTTATTTCCTATATTAAATTCTAAATTCTCAGGTCAATATTAACTTTGATTAACTTCCCCTTTTATATTTTTTCCAACATAACACTATCGTTAATAAGAAGCAGTGTAAAAAAATTTATGTTAGAGATATAAAACACACGAATCAATTCAAATAAAGAATATTTACATGAACCTAAAAGAAATATACAATGTTATTCCATACTAACATCTCCATTCTATATTTTGTTCTTAAAACCCATTTCTAGAATGTCTCCAAATCCCATATGGATTCATATAAACGGCAACAAATAACATGTCATTAGTTGATGGAATAGAATAAAATAATATTTCATTCCTTTATTATAACACATACATTCTATATTTTTCTTTTCATTTTCATATAAAAATTCCCATTTCTTAAGGAATCTCATAATTATAATAGAAAACCATATCCATGATTACCAAAACACAATAATAATAAACCATCGACATGCATAAATGAAATGAATGTAGAGAATTCAAGAACCCCTTCCCCCAAACCCAATAAGGGTTCAAGAGAGGAGTTGTATAGAAAAGGTAATGCATTAATCATAGCCTCTACCCTAGACCAAATCTCCACTATTAATACCAAGGATGGAATATTATTGTAAATGGATAGATGAATCACAACCCCTCCCCTCAAAACTTATCATATACATCGATCCTGATGAGGGAGTTAAACATACCTCACTCACTGAGGTTATTAAAATATATGGAATCAAATTATTATATATTTTTAGTAATTAATGGATTAATAATATCATGGATGAGTTTCAATTAAATGAACGATGAGTTATACCAACACTCATTTCGAGGTTTAACAATCAAGTTTGAATGATGATATTTCTAATGATTCAATTATATTGGCTAACAATCAATGGACTTTCCAAGGGTTCAATGTGGTTTATAGAGGGATTCAAAAAGATCCAAAAATTCTTATTCATGAGATAAAATAAAATAATAAAAGACCCTACCTTAATGAACTCAGAAGTTATGCTTGTTGAAGAATTTATAGGTGCACACAGGGGAATCAGGAAGGATTTCCCACCATATTTCCATACAAAAATTCTTATATAGTAATATATATATTCTATGTATATATGATAATATAAATCTTAGGAAGAGGATAAAATCTAAAAGGGGGTGTATGATAATATCCTCCCTGATTTTTATAATATAGGCATGGAGGAGCCCATCAATCCCCACCCACTATGGTACAAATGAAGGTGGAAATTTTGGAATTGAATTGATTCTCATGGTAGAATATAATCAATTCTTATTACTAAAACTACTAGAAAATAGAATAGATTATAATATCTATAGCCAAGTACCCCAATTGGATTTAGTCACATATCCAAAATATCTACCAACTATAACATGGTTTTTTCCACCTAATGTTTTTACAAATAAATTAAAGCTTAGGGAATTAACTACTTCTATGTTGAAATATTTAAAAATAAAATTATTTACATTAAAAGAAGATAAATATTACTTTAAATGAGGTGAATATCATATAATAATGATTAAATTATATTTATATTATAGAATATATGTATATATATATTAATGTTTCAGATCAGGCGTTATACAAAAAAACATCTTATAATTCTTCAAGTTTCATTTTATTCATGTATTTTATTTATAAAAATTACAAAAAATCTTATTACATGATATTAAATAAAAAATTACTATAATTTTTAATTTATAAACTCATATTATCATAAAAATAGAGGTTCAATTTTATTTGAGGAATAATTACGTGAAATTGATATATAAACCCACACCCTTAGATGGAAGAAAAAACCCACAAAGGGTACTACAACATTACCATTACACAACACTAGAGGAAGGATCAATATAATAGGACTTTTATCTTACCCTTTTGAAAGATTGGATTCCTAATTTTTCCATTAAATGAACTCAACATAACCATTATTTAGATAATGGATTACCCTGATGTGAAGTCAATAGACTCACATCACCCATATATAAATAAGGATTTATATTTAGGTAGGTAATTTACCTTTACGCGAAGGGGGAACTACTCTTACATGAGTAAATAACTACCATGACATGAGTAGGATATACATATATGTATCATAAGAAAAAATATATACATAAAGTTACTTATAATATACACACACTCTAGAATGATATCTATTTTTACCTAGAAATAGAACTTCATTTACATAGTAGTTCAGAAATCAGGCTTACCCTTACGTGATGAGGGGTCTACCATTAGGTAGTTGGGTTACCTTTACACAGTGAAACAAAAACTAAGCTATGTAAGGGAAAATGGATTCACCCAAACATGGTTAATGTGTTCTATATATGGGTAAAAATAAATTTTAAAAAATATAACATTTAAATTAAATAAACATATAAATAAATGGTAAAAAAGACTTTGAACACCCTCTTGAAACCTCCTACCCCCAGGAAAATGTAAACTGAGGTATTTGGATGTATGGTCACTTACATAAGATACCTATCAAACAATTATTTATTAGGGAGTTTAAAATAATAAAAATAAGGAAAACCCTGAGTTAATATCCTTGGGAAGATACCTCTCAAATAGGGACTGAGTTACTGACAAAAACTAAAATACATCAAAGAAATATAGGTTTGAAATTGTCATTTATTTAAATAATCCATGAAAAATTTAGAATAGTTTAAAAACACTCAAAACTATAGACCATATAAAATATTAAAAAAATAGATTAAATATCACTATTTATAAAATGGGACTAAATTCATCCGTCGTTATCAAAATCATCAGACACCCTTTTTCAAAAAACAATTAAGTAATCTTAAAAATAAATTTATATTAATTCAATATCCAGAGACCCTATTTAGACATTTATATCCATTTAGAATAAAATTTAATTTTTTAAAACCCTTTCAAGTTCAAAACAAAATTTTTAAAAACCTTTAAGGTTTCTAAATGATTACTAGTAGTTAGTAAATTTAGAAATCAATGAACCACTTTTTAAACTTTCAAATCTTCATATTACAACTCACTATTTTGGTAATGGAAATTTTATAATTAATTTTCATTTTTATAAATCCCCACACAAAATTTTATTTAATACCAAATTTAAATTGGATTCAAAAATCATTTTGGAGTTTTATAAGAAAGGATTAGGGGAATTGACTTATATGAAACCTCACTCTCAAAAATTATCCACCAATGAATTAGAGACTAATTGAAACTAAGATATCTATAACGATGATTCCCTAGAAAAAAATAAGTATAACTTTATACCTTGTTCGTGATATTCCAAACCATCAACATATGAGTAGTAGTATCCATAAAACAATATTTTTGGAAAAAATTCTGAGGTAGTCAACAAGGTTAACACATATCTAATAAATCATACCAACCACCCAAACACTGGTACCCAGTTTTGGGTCACAATAAGTCTTGATATCTAAAATATAAGGTTGAATAATCTTTATTCTATTAGAAATGAATGTCAATAATAAATAACACGACCTTCATCAAAGCATACATACTTTAAAAAATTATTGGTTGGACACCACCAATCACCATTATAAACTTCAACAAATTATTTATTTCACTTACAATTTTAATTCATTAGAATATTTTATATGTAGGTTTTAGAAATATTTAACCTATTTAACTAAAAACTGCCATGGAAAAAACATCAACTAAACATGATCAAATATAATTCCACCATCTCATGAAGTAGTTTAAACATTACTTTGAAACCAAATAAATATCAGCTAGAAAAAAATCAACTAGTAGCTATAATATAAGTGATATAATGTCTATCAAGCAATATATCAATGACTAACCACCATAAATTTCCTCCACCGAAATCTAACCATCCTTTCATCCCTGCATATATCAAGGATAACCATTTCCTTCTGCATAATTTCATACCATAACCTCTCAAGAAAATCAATGACATTCTATAAGGATTGGTTTTATAAAGCTTTATATCAAGATGAAAAAGTATCCCAAAAAAACAATATCTAAGATTTACAAAAATATTTCTTAAACATGTAATAATCATTTTCAGTGATTTCATAACTATAACACACCTTAACATCATCATACATTCGCAACATCAATTCATTCATTAAAATTTATCATTATTTATTTTTCTCATATATTTTCAACACGTCTCCATTTTATCATTCACATTTAATTAAATATACAATAATAAATCATATAGAAAATTCAAATATTGTGTATAAAATCATTTAGAAAATTTTAAACCATTATGTAACTTTGAGTCTTATCATTCTTAATATTGGATGTAAAAAATTAATATACGAAAAAATAGCATGCTTTCACAGTAATTAACATATACCATTTAAAAATCATAATAATTATGTATATAATAAATAATTCATTCTTATCACCTTACCTTTTTATCTAAATCGTGATTTTATTTCAAATCATGCATAAGTCCATTCCAAAATATTTTTTAAGCATGTTTCAAACCATTTCAGTATTTCTATGTAAGAATAATTTTAAAAAAATCTTACGTTCTCATTAATTAAATAAAATCATTATTACATCTTATATTCAATTCCAAAAACTATCCAATTTAACAATTCAATATATCACATAATTTAAATTCTCTTTTTAATGAATGAATTAATTTTAAACAAGCTAGTAAAATGTTTTCTTCGTATAATCTACAAAATTAAAAAATGGTTTATAAAAACATTCTTTAACTGGGAAAAAATTAAAAACTTTCCATGGAAAACAATCCTTTAGACATGCTTCCCTATTCATTGAAGAATGTAAGAATTTACTCCTAAAATGACACCTTTAAATTCAAACATTATTACAAGTTTAATAGATATCATTCATTAATATTGAAAGAAATATATTGACATAGTATATACCAACTTGTAGAAATTATTTTGAAATAATAAAATCATAGTAGATTACTATTGTATAGAGTTAGAAAAAATATTTTTAATTTATAGCATGCTCTTACCTATTTATTAATTTACCTACATCGATTATTAAAATTAAATTTTTCAAGGTATATTAGCAATGAAAACTGAACACAATATCACTTCATGAGTTTTATGTAAACATGTAACATAATCATTTGTCTATTTATTAAAATTGAATATAAAATATTTATTAGAGTCAATTCATATCTATATAAGTCATTTTAAATAAACACAAAAATCATAATCACAAATCAAGATCAAAATATAAATGCAACCTATGAAAATGATGATTTCATCCCCCCTAAATATTATAACCTAAAATCAATTAATTCTCAACTAAAAATACTTAATTATATTTCATGTTACATATTCCTGGTCATAGGGTTCTACAAGACCTGTTTCAAAGCTGGTCTTTATGGTTTTAGGGTTTTGGCATAGTTCACAAGGGGATCAAAATGCATTTGTACTATCTAGTTCCCACATTGTCCACATGTTACAAAAAAACAATTTCCTTATCAACCCATGTTATTATAAAGTTTTCCTAAAAACGACCTATCTCTCACACTACATCTTTTATACCACTTTTTCAAGACCCATACATAATGGATACTCGTTTAACACTTGAGGTATGCCTCCAATAGGTACTGGGTTGTTGACTAGTATTGAGGGTATTTGTTTCTCATAAAAGAGGGATTACCCTTATATAACCTATGAAAAATAAAATAACACCAATGAAATAAATTACTTTAATAAAATAGAAAAGGTTACAATTTACATATATAACAAACATGAACATGACTATGAATACAGTATAACAATACAAAAATATGATTTCATAAACTCTACTCTGACTTCTCGAACAAAAAAAATCCAAAATCTCAACCCTGAAGTCCTCCAAAACAACTCATTAAACCATAAAGGGGTGATCATTTTAGAGTACTTAAAAATATGAAACCTCTATAAAATTCAATATCCACGTGAAGTAAACATTTTAGGATAGTTATTCGTGAAATAATTTACGTTTTAAAATAATGTGGATTGATGCACACCTGTAAATAGGTGTGGAAAACCGTATTATTTTTATTTTCCTAGTATAGTATAATGGATGGCTAGGGCTATCACAGTTGAGTAGAATCATAGTTTATCCACTCTTTAATTATAATTCACCTAAACTATTATTTTTTTAGTTTTTTTAGATCAGTGAGATTTAAATTATAAAAAAACATACAATTCAAATAGAATGGGGTTAAATAAAAAATAACTTGACCATTAAGTTTGGTGTTTCCAGGTTCCTTAATTATTCATTTTTATTATTTAAAATTCAGTTTTATAATCCAATTGTGAAATGTCACTTTTAAACTACTATTCTATTAATTATTGGTTGTGAACTAAGGAATGATAAGGAAAACTAGACACCACATCATCTTATAATAAGGGTTTATAACATACCCCAATTGAGTGTGTGGGATCTTTCAGGACCTAACTCTATCGTACATCATTTCTTACATTGAATAGATCAACACTATTATTGAGGAGAACTCATTCAATGGAAAGAGCTGAAAGGTTATGAATAAAATAATATAAAAGTATTCAATTTCCATTTCATGTTTTAGAAAGATCACAACCATACATTTTACCTTCGTAAAACACATACAAAATAAAAATGCATTTAATAATTTATGTTTTGAATTTAGGAACATTGGATCCTCCCCTAAGGTTAGTCCTTGGGTTGGTATTCCGTTTTTGGAAGTAAGAGGTCATGGTGGAAGAATAAATAAAATAAGAGATAGAGATAGAAACATAGGGGAAGAAAATAGATAGTTAGGTTTTAAATAAAAACATGTAGTAAAATTAAATAATATAAAATATAACAACATAAAATAATTGAGTAGTAGTGGCAATCCATCTCTTGATCCATCGATCCAACTGTTTTGGAACCAGCTCCATCTTTTTTATAGATTAAGGAATTCCCTATTCCATATGTGTTTGTATCTTTATTATATTATTTCCTTAATCATTGTTTCCTGTTTCAAAAATATTTTTCGATCTCAGTTATGGATATCACATATTATAAATATTCCATCCAACGGTGTGTTGAGATATCTTGTGGTGCAACACCCTTTTCAAATCTATGCAAAAATATTTTTCTACATATGTGAAAAATAATATAGTATTCTCTCTGTAAATTAATATATCCCTGATTTAGGATCGTTTCATTTATATATTCCTTAAAATTATTCTTTCAAATTAATTCATTTTTATGTAGATTTTTCATTTTTATTCATTTAATTCTTAAAACTGATCTTCTGTAAAAAAATATTGATCACGTAGCAGTTTGCATCTGCCATCATCATGAAGCCAATTATGTTATTCTTTGTGTGGACCATTGTATCCTCAATTCACATATCCATTTCCTTTATGACTCACATATTTTATTTTCTCCATGACTCACATAACAGATTCTGTGTGTGGTCTGCATGTATCCATTTCACTATATAGTTATTTTCTTCCTATGGTCTTGTATACCAGTTTTGGAAATATATCCATTGTTCTACCCATGTAGCTGATTATACATCTCCTTTGTATGTCCTTCATCCATACTATTATAGAACTAACTATGGAACAATTGTTTCACATAGGAAATCCCATGATATAATTCATGGAAGCAATAACATAGGTATTTCCATCAATCTATCTGGGTTTTCTGGTGGCGGATGAAGTTCTTCTTCAACGTTAAAGGTGTCATTGTCTTCGTAATTAGCTTCATCAATGTCACATAAACGTCCAAAAAATAAACATGTCCTCTCCAAGCATTGGAAGTGGTAAATTGGATAGATATCAAGCTCACCTAGTGACTTCCATGGTGAATACAATGAGTTGTAGATGAGAATGACCACCATTGAGCAGTAAAGGGGGTTTTGATGGAATGTTTGAGCATGGGGGAGAAGCATAGGTACAAAAGTTTCATTGAGGTTAATGAGGAATAGTAAAAAAATCATTAATCATACCACATAAAACTTTTTCATGTTAGAGAACTAGTATATATAACAAATCACGACTTGTATAGATCAAAATTCCATGGTTGTGGTGAATCAGCACCCACTCACACTCTCACACATAAACATAGCCCACACTGAAATGTGTGGAAGGCATGGTCTTTATACCACACTCTCTTCTCATATATGAGTGGATTACTCTCCTCCTTCCATTTTATGGGCTACCCATTGGTCTAACATGGCCAAGTGTTCCTCATTTGGCCATCTAAGTGGCTTCCAGGCCATTAGGATCAGGGCTACTAGGATGTCTTATTTTTACATAAAAAACATTCCAAACACTTAGGAGAATTCCAACATTTCCCAATTAAACTCAAACTTCATAAATTGTGTATTTTTATAAATTTTTTTCAATAATGTTTTTTCAATTATAATTTTTAAAATTTTAATAAAATATTGAATTATAT
Source organism: Viscum album (assembly GCA_963277665.1). NCBI lineage: Eukaryota > Viridiplantae > Streptophyta > Magnoliopsida > Santalales > Viscaceae > Viscum > Viscum album. The sequence continues at coordinate 1,475,458,231 of OY728131.1, read as the reverse complement.
GGGAATATTCATTAATATCCAATCAAAACTGTTAATAAATGTTCCACTTTTTTAATGATAAAATGAGTGCATAAAATATCCCACACCTGAACTATTCTATTCTTCAAGCATTGAATCTCATCATTGAATTAAAGAGAAACCCCATGTTTTGAATATTAAAATATCAAAACAATTAAATTAAATGATTATCAATGTTAAATCAAATTTTCAAGATATATATTAAATATCAATTAAAATTCTCATTTTCTAAAGTAACAATAAATCCTAGTAGTTTACTTTATCCCTTTTTAAAATGATGGATCTTCTCCTTTCATTCATTTACATTTCACAATTAATTATTATTATGCATGTTATGTATTGATCTGCTTTTCTTTTAATTGTTTTCTTGCATCACTCATGATTCAAATTAAAGTAGAGTTATTATCATATCATGATAACATTATTATTTTACATAGGCTTGAAAAGGAACTACTTTCTCCACTTTGTAAAGATATAGGTCACATAAAATCATGAGTGATTTTCAATTATGCTTCAAATGACTCTATGTCTTATGGTTGGTAGGAATTGACTTAAAAAATACTACGGCTCATCAGAGAGGTTTATCTATAAAGTATAAATAATCATATAAAAAATAAAATCTAAATTTAATTATACTCTTTAAATTAAAATTACCACTTCTCTAGACTAATGGTATGGTTTTGTTCAATGAAAACATAATGAATAATTTTCTCCTTGAATTTTATCTGCTTTTTTACTTTTTTACTTTTTCTAATTACATTTTTTATATATAATTTTTAGTTTTTCAAAAGATATTATTGTGTAAAACCTAACATACACCACATAAACATATATAATAAAAATACATAGATCCAGATATGGTTATTTTTTATTTTCTCAAGTCAATACCCATTCCTTTTTTCATTTATTTAATTTATTTTATCATTTATTTTATAATAAGAGAATATAATGATTATAAAATATACAAATCAATAATACTTTCCAAATACCCAAATTACTACCCTCATAATTTTTCCTTATAATGTACTTCATCCATTTCAATATGATTTTACACACCCCCATACTACATCCTTAAAATATCATTTCAAACACTAAGAGGATAATAGGAATGGATGTAAATGGCTTGAAGTGTGGCTCATTCCTAAAAAGGTCATTCATGGTCTCTATGGAATAAATAAGTATTAATGTATAAGGGGGTCTCAAGGATAATTTTATGTTAATAAAAATTCCCCAATCATATTAAATATATTTTTTCATAGTCATAATGTTGGAAAGTTCAAATTCAGGTTCTAAAAGGTGACATGCCCCAAGATTAGTCGAGAAATATAATAAAGATATAATAGAAATATTTTTATTTGAGATCCTCTCAAAAATAGAACATATAATTAGAAATATCACTAATGGAATGACTAATAATAAAAAGTTAACTCACTTGATTTTCTAAAATAAAAATTTGTAAAATGGAATTGAAATTTCATCCACATGGATCAACAAATCCCTTCAAATTCTATATTATCAAATTAATATTCATGATTCACCATAATTCTTCAATTCTAAACTACTCATTCAATATCAATATTATTAGAATAAAAACCATGGAATCATAACATTACAAAATAAATCATTTCTATTAGATAAGTCAAGTAAAGAAATAATCCTAGTAGGGCATTCATATGTTAGTTTTTATTTTGAAAAAAAATTCAGAAAAAAATATGTAGTTAAGAGAGTAATAATGTAAGAATGGGATTCCTTTTCATAAGAAGTTTTGGTCCTCTATTCTCTTTGTTATTTTGGGGATACATTTTTCCATCATGGCCCTAAAAAATAAATCAATTAATTAAATAGAAGAACCATGTTGATAAAGTTCAAATATAATAAGGGATTAGAATAAATTATAAACTAATTCTTTTGAATTAAATTGAAAGTAATATAATGAAAAAAAGGATAATTCTTTGTTTAATCCCTAAAGTGGGTTAAAGATTTTTACAGCCTCTAGGAGGGAAGTTATAGTGGTTGTCCACAATTATTTGGTGGGGGTAGGTTCCTGGATTTGAACCACCACATTCTTATTCTACTTTCTTCTACTTATTCTTTTTTAGTGGGGAGTAATACATGTATAGAGTACACTAAATCTACCGCCTTTGTTATAAGGTAAACCCTCCATATAGGTGGTAGGATGATGCATAGTTCTTCCTCCTTTGATGATAACAATTCAAACTCCTCTTGTTTGTAAAGTTCTTTCTCAATGTAGTATGAATGAATTGAATATTCAAAGGGATAGTGGGAATTCAATTTTTATTGAACATAATTTGAACATGGATAATCTATATGAAAACTCTCCCTTTCAATTTGAGAATCCACTTTCTTATTTTCTTATAGACCGGCCACATGGATTTCCTCATAAAGTTCCCTTAATACATGTTCAAAAAGTGTAGGAAGCTCCATGTGTTCCTTAGTATGTGTTTGGTTTTCTTCATAATATTACTCCAAGAAAAGACAATATTTGTCGAAATATGAAAATTAAAAATAGTGGGAAGTTTTACATAATTTATATAGAACAAAATTAAATGAGAATGAGTTTAATAAAGGATCAACTCCCTGTATTGGTTTGGATTCACTCTATTCTTCCGTGGTAAGTGCCTCTTATAGTTAGATCTCATTGGATAGAGGAATAAAGTCATAATCTTCCATAATTTATTAAAATTACACCACATAGTTGTTTTTTTCTTCCACTACTAGAGTGATTTTAAATGGTACTAGATCTTGTATTTGGTAAGAGACATGTAGATCATGTTTCACTTTATACTCATTATATAAATTGTCTATATCTTATTGATCTCCCACATGCACCTCAGTATGAAAGTATACCTCATCATGAATCCACTCATGCTTCTCTTGGTAGGTCTGGATATGATTATTGAGATAGATGGGCTGTAGATGTTATCAAGAAAATCCTCAACTTCTTGGACCTCTTTAGTGAAATTTGGAAGATTCAGTGGTTCTTCTCTTGTAGGATTTAGTCATTGATAGTCATATTTGACCTAATTGACCATTTTTTAAAATTCTTTATGTGAGAGTCTTATATTCTGACCATTAGAAATATTCTTGAATTGTTTCATAAGATATTAAACCATTTTTGTGGAAATTATCCATATTATGAACCAATTTCTCTTGATTTTATACCTATGAGTAATTGTTTTATTTATAAAAGTAATCATTTGAAAAAAAATCATAAAATGAGATTTTTTCCAATAATTTAATCATAAAATCAATGAAAAATTATCTACTACATAATAAAAATAATAGGTAATTGAATGACCAATTGGATTCCCATAAATATTTTCATGTTTTGATGCAAACCAGTAAAGGGATGTGGAAAAAACTATTTTTTTTTATATTCCTATTACATCATAATGGCTGACCAGGGTCATCTCACTTGAGGAGATTCACATTTTATTCACTCACTAATGTTAATTCACTTAATCTATTTTTTAATATTATTTCAAAAATAATGAGAATGAAATTCTAAACTAACATGCAATGTAGATAGAATGGGGTTAAAGAGAAAAGAAATTAGCCTTTAGGTTTAGTGTTTTTGAGTTCCTTCATTATTAATGTTTTCTGTTAAAAATTCCATTTGATAATCCAACTATGAAATATCACCATTAATATAATATTATTTAATATATTTTTTTTGTAAAATATTGAAGTCCAAGGAAAATAAACTCCACCTACTCTTATAATCTAGGTTTATTACACACATCAATCAATAGTGTGAAATATTCTTAGACCCAACTCCATAAAATGTTATTTCATCCATTGAACATGTAAACTCCATCATGTGAAAAGAAATCATTAAATGGATGGAAGGTAAAATTTTAAATAAAATAATGTAAATGGATTCAATTTCCAGGTCATGGTGGAAAATCACAACACCTTTAAATTTCACCATCTTTTACCTCAAACATTATTAAACAAATTAAGGATATAAGTTTAGAATTCAGGAGCACTAGATCCAATCCTGAGGCCAATACTCAAGTCTTTCCCCCATTAGTTGAAGTAATAGGTCATTATGGAAGAATGAATAAAATGGAAGAGAGACAGAAAAAGAGAAACAAATTATAAAAAATGAATTATTCTGTTTTAAATAAACAGAATTTCATTACATAAAATAATGTAAACTACAATACAATAAAATAAAATAGAGTTCCGGTGGTAGTCCTACTCCCGATCCTCCAATCCATCTTTTTTTGAAATCATCAAATTATATTTTATAAAAAATGTAATCCCTTATTTATTTCTTGTTTTCATATTTTGTATCTTCCTTCCTCAGTCAAAGTTTCCCTTTTGAAAATAGATTTAGATTTCAACCATAGATATCAATTATTTTAAAAAATTTGTCCAATGATGGAGAGATAAATTATAGTGAAACACCTTCTTAAAATACAAATTAGGATCTATTTCATCATAGGTGTGAAATAATAGGGAATTCCAACCTCAAATTCCTATATCTAATGTTAAGGTTAATTTTACATACTCAATTGAATTTTTCTTTTAAATGAAATAATTTTACATTGGGATTTTCCATTTTGATTTCAATGATTTCTCAAAAATGACCAGGTGTGAAAACCCTGGCCACATATCTATTTTCATCCATATTCATCACATAGTCTATTCTATTATTATTTATATCTTCATTTTTATCCTTGTTTCAAGTATACATTTCTCCTATTAATTATTTATCTAATTTTTTCCATGGATCATGTAGCTGATTTTTTTAATGGTGTCTATGTATTAATTTCACTGCATAGTTGTTTTCTTCCCATGAACCTACATACCTATTTAGGTAATGTATCTATTTTTCTTCACACATAGTGGATTATACATATTCTCAGTGTATACTTCACCCTTCATGAAATGGAATTCATTATTGTGCAATCCTTCCTCCTAGGTAAGTCCAAAAAACTGTGGGTGTTAGTAATGGAATATGGATTTTCATCAATCTATCTGGCCTTCTCAGTGGTCGTACTGAGAATTTATTCATAATGAAAGTTTTAAACTTCTTGGAAATGAGTTTTATCACTGTTTATTGATGGTGTAAAAGTCATCCATATCATACCTGATCTTCAGTAGTCTTAAATCAACATGATCTTGATCTCACCTGGTAAATTTCATGGTGATTCGGGTGAGCTACAAATAACGATGGTCATTATCAAGCAACAAAGGTGGTGTCAAGGGAGTGTCTCATCTTTGGGGAGTGGAGCTGAGGCATGATGGTGTCATTATGGATAATGAGGAACAATACGTACATCATTCATCGTCCCACACCATACTATATCATGGGCGAGAGATAGTATATATAAGAATCCATAGATTTCATGCCTTAAAATGTCCTGGTTATGGGGGGATCACTTCCCACTAAAACTCTCACACACAAACATGGTCCACAGTAACATTCATGGCTCATGAAATCCATGGAACACACTTTTCACTCTCATGTGTGTGTACTACTTTTCTCCCACCTCTCAGTGATCTTCTCATGACTTTTATGTGTTTTTTTAATTTGTGTAGGTTAATTTTTTTTTAAAATATGAATAAAAGTCTACTGGGGGCTGCCTTTCCACGTCCAGACACCTTTTCACAAATCAGTGATGTGGAAAATGTGGTTAGGGGTGGCATGCCTTTCTTATAGATAACAATTGAAGGGCATCTGGGGGCGTGCTATTATCTTATAGTAAAAGTGAAAGGTGTCCCACCCACAACTGCCTTTCAATTAATTCCCTATAATAGGGTATCCCCCCATCTTCCTCATTTAAAATCTACCCCCATCCCTCTCCTTTATAAATTATCCCTTCTCTCTACATTCAATGATATCTCTCTCCTTAGAGTTTTTTTTTATTGTATGTGGTTGATCATGTGTCTTAAAAGAAGTCTGTATTTTTTTATTAAGCATCATTTCGAGGAATGTTTTCTTATTTAATTTAATGTTATTTATTTTTTTAATTGAATTATATTTATTTAGTTTAAAATATTTTATTTATTAATTATTTTATTTAGTTATATATAGTTTATAAATAATAGTTATTATTAGTAATGATTATGTATAGATTAAATTATGATTAAGTTATGACTATATAATTATTAAAGGTTGATTAAGCATTGATTAAACCGTGATTATGTGTTGATTAAAGATTTATTATGGAATTAATGAATATTTAATGATTAAATAATTATTAATCAATGATTAAAGAATTATTAATGATGATTAAAGAATGATTTAGGGATGATTAAAGGTTGATTTCAGGATGGTTAAAGAATGATTATGGAATGATTAACCAATTTTTAACTAATGGTTAATAAATGATTAACTAATGAATAAATACTAATGAACTAAGGGTTAAATAATGATGAACTAATGGTTAACTAATTTTTATATAATAATTAGTGTGAACTTTTAAAATATAAGAAAAAATTCTAAAATTTTGGTAGAAAAAAAGATTATGTTGTTATGTAAGAAATTAAATCTTTGTCTCGGTACAAACAAGTGGATGTAGCTCTAGAAAAGATGTACCTAGGAGTAATGACTCTGAAAAGGTGTTCTGGGTTTGACTCGGGGAAACATGGTACATGAAAATGGGCCTTGTTTCATCATAGATTGACACTCCCAAGGGATATGTTTTATATGATTCATATTTTCATTATAAACTACTAAAATACCGTTACGATGATTAAAAATTGTACCAATAAACATTAGTATCATAATATAGGAAATAATATGATGTTTTAAAATTTTAGAATCATAAAGATTATATATCAACACTTATTTTTAATAGTACTGATAGAAGGTTTTGAAAAGTGAGGTGAAATGAAGAAAACACCAAATCAATTTAATTATCATTGATAAAATGATGATTATGATCATACAAAGTGAAATTTATATGAAAAAAACATTAAATAACACATGAATTATTTATTACATACACGAAATGCATTGAAATTTTTCAATAGAACATGGTTTGGATGAGATGGGCCTCACTTTGGATGTGAGGTAAAATCAAACTTATGATTAGTTGGTAGATTAAAAACAACATCAAAATATATATACTTAACTTTTTAATTTTGAAAATATTTTGGACTTCTAATAACATCTCAGATAACATCTAAGATATTTCATTAGAAGGATGAAATATTTTCAAAATTAAAAATATAAGTACATTCTTTTCAAACATGTTTATAAAATAATAACTAAAAATAAGCAGGATTTTACCTCACCTTCGAAGTGAGGCTTACCTCATTCAAACCATGTTCTATTGAAAAGTTTGAAGATATTTATCGTATATTTTAAATAATTAATTTGTTATTTAATGTTTTTTTATTATCCATTTAACTTTATATGATCATAATTGTCATTTTATCGATGATAATTAAACAGATTTAGTGTTTTCTTCTTTTTAACCCACTTTCAATAACATTTTCTGACTTATATTCTAATAATCATTTATATAACCAAACATTAGTATCATATTTTAGGGTATAAAACTCATTATAAAATTTTAGTATAATATATATTATATGGTCAACTGTCATTGTCAATATTAGTTACACTATCTGATTCTTGATCAAAACACATGTTTAACATATAGAGTCATGTTTTCATGTGTGTGCTGTTATGAGGAGGTTATTCAAACTGAGCAAGGAGCTTCTTATAGTACAAAAAAACAACAATGGTTAATATATCTGATTGTTTTAGCCTATGTGAACTTCAATATAGAATCCTTGGTTCCTTAAATTTTGGACCTAAATAAGTGATCAAGTCTATGATCTATAGACATTTTCAATTCTCAGTTATACTATGGCATCTAACATGTCCATTGGTTGTTGATGCACAGTGGGACCAAGAAATAAGTATATTTTCTTGGTGGTCTGATTGTACCATGTTAGAGTTATATGTTGATGTTTCTACTATACCACAACAAAAACCAGCTATACAAAGATGTATACTTACAGGAGTGATTGAAGATGGACCACCCCATGGAATTGTGCCTATTCCAAATGATGCATAAGTGGACAACCTAGATGACCTCTCATGTATAAATGTAAATGTGACTTCCAACAAGGATTTTCATAATGATGGAATAGATAGTGACAATAGTGCTAATGAGGAGGGAGCATCAGAAGTTAGGTAGGAAGGTTATAGAAATGCATTAATTGTACATAATCCTAGAGCCATAATAAATCATCCAACACTTTTTTTCATCTATGTTGGAAGCAATGACATGTGTGCCTAAATTTGACTACAATGTTCTAACACCTACAACTGAGTTTCCCATAGTTATATTAGATAGGTTCATTAAGGGGGAAAACCTTATATATTCGAAGGAATTTTCCAAGTAAAGATGAATTAAAAATAAATCTAAAGAGATTTATTATTGAGAGGAACTATATATATATATAGTCTAGGAATCATTCCATAATAAATATATCATATTATGTGAGAATTATGGGGATGATTGTTTATTCCACTTGAGGGAGATTCTGAAAAATTAATTTGAAGGTTAGAGAATCTTGAGGATTGAGGCAACTCATACTTACATTCAACCAAGACTAACAACAAATCATAAATCAATTGATGTTGAATTTGTTTCATCCATTATCATTGAGATGATTAGGAAAGTCCAATATGTTCCAATAGTCCTTGTTCAAGAGAGGATATAATAATTTTTTTTAAGATTTCTTATAATAAGGCATGGATGACAAAACAGAAGGTAGTTGTGAAGGTCTTTGGTGATTGGGATGACTTGTATCAGGTGTTTCACCAATTACTAGCCATAATGAGACACAAAAATCAATTTTTATTCCATTGTCAAACAAATGAACATGTGTCTCAAGATAACCAACTTGATCTATCCCATGTTCAATTTCATCAGTTGTTCTAGGCATTCCACCCTTGTATCTCTACATTTCATTTTAGTAAATAGTTCATACAGATTGATGGAAAAATTTTATATGGAAAATAAAAGGGTGTATTTTTTATTATAGTATCAAAAGATAGAAACCATTGACTTCTTCTTCTTTCCTTTTCCATTGTGGAGAAGGAAAACAATGAATCATGGAGTTGTTTTTTGGAATGTATCAGTAACGATTTCACCCACATTCAAGGTGTATGTTTGATATCTGATTAGTATCGGGTAATCAATTAGGAAATCAATGTGGACTCGGGTATATGGATACCCCAAATTCACATCATCAGCACTATATTAGACACATTTCTAGAAATGTGAGAAAAAAATTCCATAACAAACCTACGAAGAAGGTAATCCTTAGGATAGGTATGAAATTTCTATGTTATTTGATACTATTTAATCATAAAGATAAAATAAATTTATGTGAAATATTATTGCTTCTATGTAGAATATGAGTTAGATAAATTGTGTTTTGAAGAAATTTTCAATCAAATCCACAAGGCTAATCAAGAAGGGTATGATTATATGATGTGGATTCTAAATGAAAAATGGACACTGGCATATGAAGATGGGAAGAGGTATGAAAACATGACCAAAAACATTGTGGAGTGCATCAATGGTGTCTTCAATGGGATTGATCAGTTACATATAACTTCTCTAGTTCTGGATACATTTTATCAGTGCGTGAATTACTTCATTGATAGTAAAAAATCTTGTCTCAGATGTGATTCAACTAGGGCTAAGATACATAAGGCACTTTCAATAAGATATTTAAAAGAACATTTAACAAGCTTATGGTTATAATGTATGCATTTCTACTGAGAAGACTCTCAATTGGATGTTCAAGAGCATTCAGGCACCATCACAAATAGAATCTGTGAAAAATGTTGGTTTTACTAGAAGCAAGTAAATGTCAATGTTGAAACTTTCAGGCCTTACATTTTCCATGTGCACACACCATTACAACATGTGCATCTGTGAACATATCATGGGAAACATATATTGATCTAGTGTACCAGATGGACACCATTACTAACTATTATGTTGCACCACAGATGCGTATTGGGGAGTTTTTATATTTCAAAATAACTGAAGTCCATAAGATAGTGATATATGACATCAACAGGTTGCGTAAACGAGGGAGACCAAAGACCATTAGGATGCATAATGAGATGGACTGGCCTCAAGAATAATGGAAAATTTTGAGATGCTCCATATTTCATCAAGAAAGTCATAACCAGAAACGATTCCCTAATATTTCTGGATTGAGTTCACACTCTTAGCCGCAATGATATATTGTCTCTTATGTGATCTTCTAATATTTTTAATTATATGGTACTATTATAATATTCTTCATTTTGTAGAATTACATGTCATCAAAAAATAATCTTACTATCAAATAACAGTAACCCTTTCACATTCACATAAAAATGAACATGAAAAGTGCATTTCAGGTGACATTAAATCATAATCATCGCATATATTACATTCCACAAGTCATAATATTATAATAACCTTAACTTTATACTTAAAATTTACTCTTACGACTCATTTCATTTTTTACATACAGATGGATGATACCTTACTACTCACTTAGCATGCTAGGTATGTTTCCCAAGTCTTGTTAGAAGATTGTGATGTTTGAGAGACCAAGGTTCATGGAGCACACCATTTTCATCACATGCCACCTCAAACTACCATTATAACATACATTCATTGTGTTGGATTCCATGGCATTACAGTATCAGATTTCACATTTATTAACCATCACCTAATTGTTTCCCTCATAAATAGGTAGATAACAGAGACAAGCACATTCCACCTACCTGAGGGTGATATGGCCATCACCATTGAGGATGTGGCAGTGCTTCTTTGACTTCCTTTCTAGGGAGATGTTATTATAGGACCCACATGTGCATCTTGTCCTAACCTTGTTTAGAAATTATTAGGCATTAACATTATTTTCGACCGTAGGGCTACAGATGGTTGGCTAATATCTATGACCTGGTTGGATCAGTAGTTTGGGCAGTTTTGACATATACCTGATGATGATAATGACCATAATATCATGTGTTATACACGTGCATATATTATGGCTCATTGGAGGGACCTTGTGTGCTGATCACTTGGGGATGCACATGTGAATGATGTATCTAGGCCTACTAGAAGATTTTTATCAAGCTGGTATATACAAATGGGGATTATCCTTCTTGGGATACATATATAGAGCACTATGCATGGTATAACGTAGAGATCACATAGATCTCAGGGTAGTCATCATCCTTCTTCAAATGTGGGAATGAGAGCACATCCATTAATTATACCCTATTTTTGATGGTCTAACACTTCCAGTAGAGGTGTTACATGATTCTCTACATGGATGCTGGTATGATCACTCATCTCTATTGGTTTCTGATTCTAGTAGGAGTTAATGAATTTAATTTCTTATTACATATCACTTTCGATGTTCTATTTTATAGGTGGAGTCAGAGACACATATTCTTCATGATTCCAACACACCATTTGGGTGCATACCACCTGAAGTTGGATAGTCTCTTAGTCGACTAGGTAGGTGTATAATGTCTATCACAGTTTAACAAATTTAATAATGGCCTCAATTTTGGTTTTTATTAAGGATATTTTTTGACAAAGGTCACATGTCATTTCATCTTACATGGATTTATTACTAGGATATACTAGACCAGTTTCCAACATACTGCACTGCTGGACATCATGATGCAATGGTAGTACTACCTCTCATCCATTTCCATATTATTTAGTAGTATCATCCTGATAGATTCATGCAACAATTTGGATGTATTCATCTGATTCTATTACAGTTGTGACAGACTGAGTAGATTCATCGCATGAAGCTGACAGGGAGGTAGGATAAGTAATGGAACCATGTACATGCTAATTATCTCTTCCATTGGGGAAGATGTGTATATATTCATATCCAAGGTGTATCTATGATTAAATTATGTCATTCAAAGTAGGTCGATTATGAGCCATGGTATAGACTGAAGTCTATATAGTATGTTACCCGACACAATAGAGTGATTTATAATATGGTAAGTAAATAAATTTTCTTTATTATGTTTATTGAACTATTTTCTAATTCATTTTTAATCACATTACAATATACTCACTCAGAGCATATTATTTGTATGAGAGGTCTAGAGGTGGAGTAGGTCTTTAGCCGGGTAGAGGTCCATGTTGCAACACTGAAGTTGAGGTCATCTTATCATTAGATTCCTAAGATCATCTTCGAAAGTCCATCCTAGAGAGTGGAGGTTCCTACCATGGGAATGGAGGTTACTACTCAAGAAAATCCTTCAACAGCTACTAATGCTAAGGATCCATGAGGATGATGATTTAGACCACACCATCCTTCAAATGATCCCTCTCATGCTCTACAGGCAGAGGTTGGTACTCTTTTAGTCTAGCCTCAACCAATTGTAGATGGGCATCAGGTGGCATGGGATCTACCCTTCATGATAGGATATCCACAGTTCTCTAAAACTTGTTGTCCTGATCCATCATTGGATTGGGGAATAGATCCATTACAAAATTTCTTCCCCACAACAATGATGATAGGTCCTTCTACTACCCTAGTAGGAGAAGGATCGAGAGAACATTACAACATTCAATTGAAAACTCCTACCACTGTCACATTGGTATAACATGAGACAATTGACATTCTAGTGCCTAAGGATCAGCCCTCTCCAGGTTATCAGACTCCACCCCAGTACTGAGCTCAGCGATCTCAATATGGGCGTACCCTTCGCAGACCACCATGTGGGACGAAATATCCTCCCCATAGACATTTATTGTACTTGTTCATGTATATGTTTTATTTCTACTGAGAAGAAGATATTGTTATTACAATAAGTAATTTTTACATGTTTAGCTGGTCTTTTAATTTTAATTAATATTTTCTTCACATTTTATATTTTAAGATCTTTCAAAGTTTACTTCTTGAAACATAGGAATATATATAAAATTTCAAATAGGTTACTTTAAAATATTATAAAATATATATTATAAAAATAATCTAAATACAATTGAAAACAATGTCTAAACATCTAAAATGTTTTTGACAATAATTGTTTTATCTAAAGGGTTATATACATAATATCATTTATTTTTATTAGGATATAATATAAAGATACACTTCATGCAATAAAGGTATCATTATTTATTTTAAAATGTCATATTAAATCATTCCTGATAATAGAATGAAATAGATATGATGTTCTTGGTAAGACTTAGAATATGATAATAGTTCTTTAAAACCAAAATAAGTCATGTCAGAAATATGTGGTTGTGGGATCCAATGGCTATAGTAACCAAACTCCTTCCATTACCAATATGTAAATATGCTTCTTCTAATATGACCTTTCAGAATCTACTTGGTTTTTTTATTTGAATACAAATTTGAGTACCACAAAGTCTATTGATTAAAAACCTAACATTTTCACTTACAAATGTTAATGACATAATTATACAAAAACAAACAATATATATATAAAAATATAAAAATCTATATATTTATAAATGTAATAACATTTAATTAAATATATTTTTTCTAAAAGGTGGTAGGCCCCTTGGAACCTTTTAACATAACTGAAAGGAAGCAGCAGACCTACCGCCTTTCATGCATACTTGAAAAAAATAACATGCACACATTTAAAAAACACATAAAAAATTACCTTCTCATTGTTCCCGTATAGCAGGATGGTCCCCATTAGACCAACTAAGTGGTTTATGGACCTTTGGGTGATGGCTAGGGGGGTGGCCTACTTTTTACCTAAAACTCATTCAAAACACTTCGGAAAACTATAGAAATTCCTAATTAAAATCAACCATACAGTATTCAATATTTTTATCCATATTCATATATATTATTTATTAATTTTTAATTTTTATCATTTAAATAATACATTGAATTACTTGGAAATATTCATTAATATCCATTCTAAATTGTTAATTAATGTATAAATGTATGCACAATAAAATTATTGCATCATGAGAATGTAACTCTCCATTTAAAAATTTCCATATCAACATCACCAATCATTAGAACCCAATCATAAAATCAGGAATAATATATTCCATATCACTCATTGGTCTCAATAGATCAACCATTCCATCATAAAAATTTCATAACACAGCAAAGAAAAAAATAGGTAAGCCATGTTATTAACTTGTTCCAATCATCCCATCATCATCACATCTTATACCCTATGCAACCATATAACCACCACCACATACACTTCATGCAACCATATCATCAACAACACCTATACCCTATACATCTATATCATCACACCAAATTTCACCCTATGCAACCATATCATCTCAATAACATTATCAATCCTATTCATCACCACTTCACTAGAACAACTCATTCTATAACCTCAAATCATTACATCCCAAATATGAAATAGAATATAATACCTCATATTATAATGAAATGTGTATATGTTAACCTAAATCCATTATAACCTATAATATATTCAGGATTTATAACCATCATCCATTATAACCTATGTATAGTGTTAAAAAACACATACTAGAAAGGAAAAAAAATAATCACACAAATATTCAATCCATTAACAACAGAAAATCACAATAATAACAACATTATTGAAACATCACAAGGTATTCATAAAATGACACTAAAAATGAAAATGTTATTAAATAGTCATATAATTCTAGGATCCACATAATATTTCCAATGATACTAGTTCTAAGAATAAAATAATCACTAATGTGGAAGGCTATCATGGGCCTTTCACACTAAATTTATAAAACCCATTGAATTTAGCCTAGTGGCAGACAAGGGTTATCTGTCAAGTAGATCGGCCTTAGGGAATTCACTATCCTAACACTGTTTAACATTTTTATTTTCTTTATATGATTTGAAAAGAAGGAAACTTGGGTAGGTTTTTTCATGAAAAAAGAAACGAAGATGAAAATGAATAACAAAATGCAATGTAATAAATAGAGACTCCCCTAGATTCAACCTTAACAAACATTATATATCACATTTATTTGAAACTATTTTTGAATATTGTTGTGTTACAACCATCTACACATAGAATCTCTCCTTTAAAAGTGTGAATGAACATTACTATCATGGTGGACCACCGAGTGATCAACTCATCTCTATCTTGAATGGGTTATAATTGTTAGTCTATCCAATTTCTCAAGTAACTTATTTCATTGTACGATAGAAATACACAAAGTGGGAGATGAAATGATTATAATCATAATAAAAGGAAATAGGAAGGAAATATACATGAGGTATGATTATCTCCATAGCATCTCACTCTCCTAAGATCTTTAGAACAAAATAAATGAAATCAAGTCAGGTGTGTGGAATCATGTTAACTAGTTTCCAACCAACAAGTGATATTTAGGTTATCCTTCCATCATGAAGGAAATTTTAATAATCAACATCACTTTATAGATTTTTAGAAACACAGATAAAATGGGGGATAATAGAAACCAAATTAAATAGAAAAAAAATATAATGAATTAAAATTAGAATTATAATTACTAAAATACATTAAATACCTAATCCAACTAAGGATAAAGACACATCTCAAATCCTTTTATAGGGGGGATATTAGAGATATTTAAAAGAATTTTCACACATTTGTTCACTTTCTCCTCACATTTAGTATAGTGAGCTCACACTCCTTTATCAGATGGTCGACATGTGTCCAAGTAGAGGTTCACAATTGCTTTATCTAAGATCCTCTTGTAACTTATAGATTTCATAGAAATTATCCCATAATTAGTTTCTATTTCTCTTATTTGATGATCTCAACATGGATTTATTTTTATATCTCATCCCAGTCCAGTGAAAATGGATTTTTGATACTGGATTTCTATTTTAAGAATTTTTCATTTTGATTCCCAGGACTATAAATTTGGTTATGTCTTGGATTGACCCCATGAAGGAAATTCATGATTAATTGTTCCCTTTGTATGGATGATTAGATATCATTATTGGATGGAATGATTAGACAAAATTGTGGGTATAATTCATCATTTTTGTCACTTTTCATTCTTTTACATTATTACCACTTGTTTTCGATAATCCAACACAAAGTCTATTGGAATTAATGTTATGGTCACTTAAACCTTTACAGAAGGATGGAATAAATGTACAATTTATCTGTGATCAACATGTGGTTATTTAAATATTTTATGGAATTTTTATGATTGGTCGATTAAGGAGTTTTCAATTAAAACTTGATATAAGTTTGATTAGGTGGCATAGTCAATCTATCCCCACGGTTGCTTGTCTACAACGATGGATTCCCTTTTCCATTTCCCATCATCTAACAGTGAAAATATAATTAAATATAGTATTTGAATCAATTAATATTAAAATGACTCAAAATACATATGAAAATGATAAAAATACTTTAAATAATTAATCTTTAGAACCAAGATCAATACATGGCTTCATAATTAATCACAAAAAATGAATAAACCACCAAAAATAATGTTTTAATCTATTTATCATTTAATGATAGTATTTTTAAAAGTAATAAACTAATGATTTTACTCAGTTTTATTAATTTGGGGGATTAATTTCAATTAAAAAGGAGCTTAAAATTTTAGAATTTTGTCTCTCATTGCTCCCCCACACATAAAGTATTTCACTCCTAGAAAATAAAATGAATTTATTCTAAGAAAATAATGGTCCTTACCAAGGTTCAAATATACATACCTAGAAAGGGTAAAGCTGAGATCCATCCATTATATGAAATTCCATGCCTACTATGTGAATTATTTTCATGCCTCGCTTAAATTCAAGTCAAATTTCTAGTTTTAGGAGTGTAGACTTATAATATTAAAGTAAAATTAAGACTATAATAAGAATATCATTCATTTATCACTCTTCCCTGGTTCCTTGATCTAAATTTCAATTTTACACATCTTTAATAAAAATAAAACGATATTATTATAATTCAATTTAACCTCTAATAAATTCCGTTCATTGTTCCCCTTTCATTAATGAATTCATTTTTGATAATTAAGATCTTATTAAAAAAATTCCCAACCATATGTTTAGAAAGAACTTATTGGATTTATAGATGGATTTTATTAATGTAAGAACCCAAATATTATTTTCATGTATGGGTTTTCTTTTTTGGTGCTTTTGGCAAAAAGGGGAGTTTTTTGAAATTTTAGGAGTACACGACCTGTACTTACAAGTATATGTCACGTACCCAGTTTTCACGGGTGACTGTGTACTGGTCGTGTAGTGGATGGGTACATGGCCGTGTGGGGTGACCTAGATACCACCTAAAGAGGTGGTCGATTAAGGAATATACCATTTTTGTACTTTAAAAAGACACACCATGTACTTGTCCTTTTAATTGTTAAATTGGACTGGGGTCATGTCTCGTTCTCAAAAAGATCTTCTTCTATGTCCGTCTCATCCACGAGTGATGGGAATTTCCAAATATTATCCAAGCCCCCAACCGATCATCCGTTATCCGATTCGACCAACGTTAATTACATTGTAAACCCAATAATAATCTCTTCCTTAATCTAGATCCTTGTTTCCTGATTCCTCCACTTTCATGAGATATCCTTGGTTGAATGTTTTAGACATTTTTGTGGATCTACGGAGTTCTAGGGAGATTCAAGGCATGAGGTTCACGTATATCATTCATACGACACCAAGGTAGGTAGTTTGTGCCTTTCTGTAGTTATTATTTGAGTTATATGTGCAAAAGTTCCCAATAGCCTTGTTTGTGGTATTGTGTGTTTATAGTTTTTAGCAATGTTATTGTCTGTTATGCCATGTGTGCCTGAGTAGAGGTTGTTTGATTTTGAATTTTTTTATTTGAAATGCTATGTATGTGTTTCCCATGTTTTTTTTATATTGAACTTTTGATATATCTTTTCGGGTTAGGATGCTTGTTTTCCATTCCATGTGATGTTAGGATGGAGTGACTTTATCTGATATGTTGTGCTATGCCTTGTAGCTGAATAGCTAAGTAGTAATTTGAGGTTTACTTTTGTTACTGATTATCTTTTGTGCATGATTTCTTTTCATGAGGCTGTAGGAACCTGATGTAGTGAGACCAAAGGGGAAATTGACATTGAGGGATTTCCCAGAGTGTCTATTATAATTATCAATATGTGAGAGTGTCACGACCCGTCCCCAGGGGCCCTTTCCATGACTACCCCAAGCTCGCCTTCCAGAGGACTGGGGCTGGCAGCTTCCACCGAAAGGCATATTCCCTAAAAACCGAGAAGGAATTGCATTTATAACCTGTAAAAACATGCAACCAAGAACAAAGAAAGAAATAAACACAAGTAAACTGTATAGTAAAAAGAGTGTGTATAGTAAGAAAAAGGGTTCGGAATACAAGCCCAACTGGAATGTACAAGAAAAATTAAAAGTACAAGTAAAATGAAACAGCTCCTATGAACTCCCGCCAAGGACCCTACCTGAAGGGTAGGTAAAGATCTTGAATGGTTGTCTATACGATACACCTCATCTAATGTCCACCTCCGAGCAACCTCTAGTCCTGGTAGTCTCGTCCTCATTTAGCGTTGTTTGGCATCTGCACCAAACACAATAAGGTGCGGGCGTAGCCCGTGCATGGATGAGTATAACGATACTCAGTAGGGACCCCGAGACCATCGAAGGTCTCACAAAACCCACAATGGATAAACCACAAAGCATGAAAACATCAGACAACCCTACTTAGGTACATACATATAAATATACCTAAGTTTTCAAGTATAACCATCTCATTCATGAGGAAACACAAGGCCCAACTCATTAGCTCAAAGCTCAACTGTTCCACGAAGGAAAGAGAACCACAAAGGTAACACCATAAAGGTAAGTACCACAAAGGTAACACCATATAAAAAATTACCACAAAGGTGTCACCATAAAGGAAAGTACCACACAGGTTCGCCACAATGAAGAATACCACCAAGGTGTCACAATGAAAAAGGGTACCACACAGGTAAGCCACATAGATGAATACCACAAGGTATTACCATGAAGGTAAGTGCCACACAGGTATGCCACACAGAAGAATTCCACAAAGGTATCACCATGAAGGAAAGTACCACAGAGGTACGCCACACATAAGAATACCACCAAGGTATCACCACAAAGGAAAGTACAACACAGGTTTTCCACATAGAATAATACCACCAAGGTATCTCCGTGAAGGAAAAGACTCAGTTCACACCAGGTATAACTTAGGTACAATAGTAGAGATGATTAGATGTAACTACTGAATCCTCATACCCTGTTAAGAGACAGACCCACGTAGGATCCTAAATCATCAGACTCACACTGGATCCGATTACATCATCAAACCCACACAGGATCCTAGTACATCATCAGTCCCACACATGATCCTAGTAAATCTTCAGACCCACACAAGATCCTAGTACAGTAGAACCACATAGGATCCTAGTACGTCATCAGACCCACACAGGATCCTAAATCATTAGACCCACATAGGATCCTAGTACAGTAGAACCACATAAGTTCCTAGAGTATTACCAAGTGGATTCCTAGAGCGGATCCAAGTGAGACTCTCAAACAAAACCCCCCACAACATCCCAAAGCATAGACCCACACAAGATCGGTTTCTCAGGTTACAACCAGCTACAAGCTTCCCGCACTAAGCTCACATGATTCCCAGATGGTTCTCTCTTCAAGACATAGGTTGAATACTCCAACTGCCATGAAGTCCCACTATGAAGTATCCCAAAATACCTCCATGTACAAGGGGTCTCAATGCAATAGACATTGCATCAATCGGACACCCGTTCTGTAAGTTATTTTCCTTTTAGTCCCAAGGGCCTAGTTGGATTCGTGTCTAATCCAAACCAGCCATACTCCAACTTTATACAAAACTAAATTGAGGTATAGAACAATGACCATCTCGATCCCTGGTTTCTGGTGATGAAGCTGGTTCTTCGTTTCGACACCGTATGAGGGATATATGTCGAATACATGATCCCCGAATAATAATAATAATAATATTATTGGGTGTTTCGTGAACTCGAGCCATGAACCGGAATTTAATATTCAAAAATAGACTTAAATCTACTGTCATAATGATAGGATCACGTCACCACAGACGGTAATTCAATTGGACGTCACACGTAGGAGTTATGGAGCGTCGAAGGTTTAATAATAACAATATATTATTATTATTTGAGCGTTTTGGGTACCCAATCCAAGAACCTAAAAAAAACATCCAAAATTGGACTAATTATTTACTTCTTGAAGTGAGGGTTGTACTGCCACTGAAGGTTCATGAAACAAAGGTCACATGGATAAGTTACATATGAATTATGGTTTTACAACAAAAAATAACAATAAAATTATTTATATTATATTTTTTTCCCTTATAACCCATCTCAATTGAGATTCATACACAAGGGTAGCACCTCCGCCTTATTCCAATGATTTCCTTTTTAATTTATTTAGATTTTTAATTCATTTCTTTTCAACTATTCCCCTCTCTAATTAACTCTTCTTTCCCCACAATTCTCACGCACTGTTCCAGCAAGCAATCAAGCCCAGGACTTCTCCTACAACTCTAACCACAGGCTTCATCCACACCTTTTGAACCGCCGTCGCATCGCATATCTCTCCTAGAGCTACGGCCCAAAGACACACCAGAATTGCACCTCAACATTTTCCCTTATGTGGCCCACCACATCTTCGTTCAAAACCTGAAAATTAAAATGATTTCATATTTGCAATCCTCAGGTCGAGGGCTCCACGTCTATATGTCACACGCAACAGAATATTGCATTTCCAGTTGCAAAAAATATTTGGCCGCCTCCTTATGCGAGCCATTATGACTTCATTCCAAGCTCAAAAAAATTAAATGATCACATATTTTTGATCCTTGCATTGTGGTATTTGCATCCATATATCGCGCTCAACAAAACTCTGTATTTCCAGTGCCAATAAATAATAATAATTGATGAAAACAAGAAGAACTTGTGAAAAATAAAAAGAAAGTGGAGCATGGTTTATGTGAAAGAGGATGTCTATGTTCATTTTTCCATCATCGTTGTGAATTTAGGATAAGCAGAAACAATAGAACAAAATTCAACGTGCTTAAAACCCCTACCTCGAACGTCGGAGAATCATCTATGCTTACCAGTAGACCGTGTTCTTAGTTCCCGTGACTGGCTCCCAAAGACGCCACTCACACGTCACCCATTGGTAGTTTTATTTCACCCATCACCTCCAGTTGGGTCATCTTCATCTTCTAAGGGTCTGGCACCGTGGAATTCCTTCAGCAATTCGCTACTTGTTGAAGCTCCCCGATACCACTTCTATGGCTCCATATTTATAGGAGAGGGGGAGGGTATGTAACGACACATAGAGTAAATGCGGATCATTAATTAGGAAGCATCATAATTACCCCCAATGTTGTTGTTACTCAGATTGGAGGGTCAATCCATTTATTGGCATGACACGTAGCTGGTCCCACCTTACTGCTCATCCATTGGAAGAATAGAATGAAAATAAAATAATATATTTATTTTATTTATTCTATTAAAAAGTTCCAAAAACTAAGTTATTCTTTAGACATATAGTGGTCGAAGTGAATGTATCCTTAAGAGAATATTGGCACTTCGAGTTCAACGGTGTCCTAAAATTTCAATTCTGATCACCGGTTCAAAAGTTACAAAAATGATGCTTGTGAGTTTATTGAACGTAACTAAAAAAGTTCAAAAAATTATTAAAAGTCACCCTCAACCCACACAGGTCAAGGTGAGGCTCTTACCAAGTGAAACACGCCCCCAATAAACCCAATAATACTCTCAAATTTACAATCTGAGTAACCGTTTAGAAGTTATGGATTTTACAATAATATAATTTTCACTTAATTATTTTATTTACGGCCAAAAAATAACTTTCACTGGTGGCCTGTGTAGGCCAAAGTTAGTATCTGCATAAACAAATAATGTCCTCACAATTTTAGTAGTGGTCTCATATTTTCAATCCGAGTAACCATTTGTGAGTTATAAGCATTTGAAAAATGAAATAATTTATTTAATTATTTTATTTACAGTTATGCCATTTTTTGGTTTTCTCACAGGAGTCCCGCGCTGACTAAACTTAAGTCGCTCTTAGGGTAATCCCACCATTCTAAAAGCAACAGTGCCCTTAGATTTTCAATCGGAGTAACCATTTAAGATTTATTTCACTTTTTGGGGAAAAGTACTTACATGTGTTATTTAAAGTTTATCAAAACTTTGACGGTTCATTCGGGGAACTTTAGGCCTCATAATCACACGCCGTCAGATTTCACGGTCATTAAATAATTCCATATATAAAAAAAATTATACAAAAATTATGGGACATTAAATTCTCCCCACCTTAGGTCTTTACATCCCTGAAATCCATAACATAGACTAAAGAAAACAAATGAGGGTACTAAGCATGAATTTGAGCCTCCCGCTCTTATGTGCTCTCCTAGAGGTTCTTGTGCAGCTAGAGGACGCGCACTAGAGGTATTGAACACCCACAAAGGACCCAATCCTGTCGATCCTCAATCTCTACTTGAACCTTCGAAAACATCGCCCCATTGTCTAAGTCCATCTCACCATGGTCGACAGTGTGCGACAGATCATGCACATATTTCCTCAGTTGTGACATATGGAAAACATTATGAACCTGGTGCATATGTGGGGAAAGAGATAGATGGTATGCAACCACACCCACTCTGCTAAGAATCTAGAGAGGTATGATTAACTTCAAAGATAACTTTCCACCCTGGCCACCAGTACTGACACTAAAGGTCCTGCTACATCTTCACCACACCAGGATGTACCTCTAGAGGGGACGTATAGAACTCCCTCAACACCTCCTTCTGTAGCACTACTGGTACCATGGCATGTCCTCTAAATATGACAACATGCTCCCCATCTTTAGAAAATTCATCAGGGGCCTTCCCTGGGAATGTCTGAGCACGTTGAGCCTCGTAGTCAGTGACCCCATGCTATGCCTCCCTAAATCACAGAAGAAGTGGAGGAGTGACTGTAAGGGACTGAACAAAAGCTACTCCATCTCGACCTACAAACGATATCTACAAAGTGGTTAACTACTCTGTCGCCTCACTCAGAAGCTGCAGGCTAGACCTCCTGCTGAGTGAGTCTGCTACCATATTCCCCTTCCTAGGAGTATAAACTATCTCAAAGTCATAGTATTGGAGGAAATCTATCAAATATTGTTGGGAACTAAAAACTCAGAACTTATGTTACCATGAGGGTGAGGCTAGCTGACTCAAGAGTTATCGGCTGCACCCTCCTATGCATGAGTTTATCCGGTGCTACCCGAGTTTTCATTTTCATCGACCAAGGAAAACCCCATTCCAATGTTGTAGGTAAACCACAAAATTTTGGCCTAATACAATCAATCTAAGTATGAATTGTGGATGTCCAGTCATAAACAAACTAACGTCGTAAGGCCTCAACGTAGCCACCAAGAGGTTCCAACTGAAACCCTCACCACAAGGGTCAGATCACACCATCGGCATAAGTGTGAATATCAAGTCTCCACCCAAAGGTATCTCTAGATGCGAGGGTCAAGTCAACAGTTTAACCAGAAACTATAGGTCTTGGACAAGATTCTTGGAAGTAAGGAATGATTGGTACCTATGTCTATTGATACGGTAGCTAGTAGTAGACACATACTGTATCTCAAATCATTCCTAGAGCCCTTGGGTCGCACTCCTTTACCACATGCAGCTACTCTCTTCCAAAGTCCTCCAGCTCCCTGAGCCTGGCAGGGACCACAATGGGGGTGGTTGTAACATGTTGAAATGTACACCACCTTATGTTTCCCCCAATCTCGGATTCCACATCTACAGCCCTACATATTAATTTGTCTCTAACACTTCTTCTTCTAAAAAAATTTTTACATGCCCAAGTCTCTTTGAATGGCGCCAGTTTCCTGCTTTCCCACTACTAACGTTCATTGGTTGCATCTACTCAGCCAAATAATATTCAACCACAAAGGTTCTCTCTAGCACACTAACATAAGTAAGAATTCATAGATGAATAGTGCTAGCTAATATTTTCTTAAAGACACCTCGCTCAGAGGTCCGAGCTCGGAAGAATTGATTGTATTGTATTCATCGAGTACCAGGAATGATCGGTATGCCTCGATGAATACTCAGCTATCGACATGTCATCCTACCGAAGCTATAGAAGATCTAGAGGACTCTCATCCACCTTCTCAATCCAGTCCTCAGCCACTTATTTGTCGGGCTTGCCTCAGAACCTGAGGGGTATCTGATGCTGAATCATGTGTAAGGCACTAAGCTTATATGTGTCCTTTACCGGTACTCCCAGTTGTAACTGATGACCAACGAGTAGTGTTATAGATGACACACTACCCAAAGGTACTATCTCGGGTAATGGTCCATTTACTGAAGCCTCATCACCATGTAGACCATCCTCATGGTCACTCACTGAAAAAGACTAGTAGCTAAGATCACCATCTGCTCTACTGGTGTCACAACTAGACGGAAAAATCTACCAACCGGCTCCAGCCAGCCCTCAGTTGAATGGGAATCTATCTCACCTCGAAACCTCATAGGCCTCTACTACTGGAACCCGTGCAATACGCTCAGTCGGCGTGCATTGTATGCCAGTGCGGTTGGTGGTAACTACTGCCCAACGGGTGGTAGTGCTGCTCGTACACCACCCGAAGGTGCCAATAGAAAAAGAGGGCCCTGCACCGGAGCCTCGTCGCTCGGTGGCCCGTCATCGTATACTCTTTCGAGAATCCTATATGGTTGTCTACGCAGTGGAATCATAATAAGAAATAGGTGTTCCACTTGCATTAAGCTATAATTGGTGAGCTGACTCAATGAAGTAGAAAAGAAAAATTTTCAAAACACACGCAATCAATGTTTTCGTGCCCTGAGTTAGAAATCAGAATTCAGGGTCTTGGTTTGTGGATACATTGGCTGCCGCACCAACACTGGATTCCCTAAACTGATAACCACACTCACTACACATAACACTATTTCCATTAAAATTATTAGAGTCCAACATTCTATGGTATAACCGACTCCTCTAATACAAATTTTTCATGACCTGTCTTCAGGGCCTATGTCTTGACTACCCCAAGCCCTACTTCCATAGGCCAGGGGTTGGAAACTAGCACCGAAAGGAATATTCCCTAAAAACCCTGAAGGAATTGGCTCTATAACCAGTAAACACACACAACCAAGCACACAACATGATACGAACACAAGTAAACTATATAGTAAATAGAGTGTGTACAGTAAGGAAAAGGGGCTAGAATACAAGGACAACTGGAAAGTAAAAGAAAACTAAAAAGTATAAGTAAACTGAAATAGCTCATGTGAAATCCTGCCAAGGACGCTACCTGAAGGGTAGGTACAACTCTCGAGTGGTCATCTCTGCGGTATACCTCATATAATGTCCAACTCCGAGCTACCTCCAATCCCGGTACTCTCGTCCTCAGTCAGAGATATTCATTGTCTGCACCAAACCCAACAAGGTACAAGAGTAGCCCTAGAAGGGGTGAGTATAACAACACTCAATAGGGACCTCGAGACCCTAAAGGTCTCACAAAACACCCAAAGGATAAACCACAAATCATGAAAACATATGACAACCCTACTTATGTACATGACCATACATATACCTATGTTTTCAAGTATACCCATCTCATTCATGAGGAAACACAAGGCCCAACTCATTAACTCAAATCTCAACTATTCCACGAAGGAAAGAATAACACGAAGGTAACAACACAAAGTAACACCACACAGAAGAATGCCACAGAGGTATCACCACAAAGTAAAGTACAACACCGGTTCGCCACACAGAAGAATACTCCCAAGGTATCGCCACGAAGGAAGGTACCACACAGGTACGCCACACAGAAGAATACCACAAA
This sequence comes from Viscum album, assembly GCA_963277665.1. Classification (NCBI taxonomy): domain Eukaryota; kingdom Viridiplantae; phylum Streptophyta; class Magnoliopsida; order Santalales; family Viscaceae; genus Viscum; species Viscum album. The sequence continues at coordinate 1,475,432,278 of OY728131.1, read as the reverse complement.
GTATTACCACGATGGTATGTTCAACACAGGTATGCCACGCAGAAGAATACCACAAAGGTATCACCGTGAAAAAAAGTACCACACAGGTACGCCACACAGAAGAATACAAACAAGGTATCACCATGAAGGAAAGTACCACATAGGTTCGCTATATAGAATAATACCACCAAGGTATCACCATGAAGAACAAGAATCAAATCACACTAGGTATAACATTGGTATAGTAGTAGAGATGATTAGATATAACTACTGAATCATCTTACTCTGTTAAGAGGTAGACCCACGTAGGATCCTAAATCATCCGACCCACACTGAATCCTAGTACATCATCAGACCCACACAGGATCCTAGTACATCGTCAGACCCACATAGGATCCTAGTACATCGTCAAACCCCAAAAGGATCCTAGTACATCAGACCCACATAGGATCCTAGTACATCATCAGACCCACATAGGATCCTAAATCATCAGATCCACATAGGATCCTAGTATAGAAGACTCACGTAGGATCCTAAAGTAGTCCCACGTGGATTCCTAGAGTGGATCCAAGTGAGACTTTCGAACACATACCCACACAGGATCCTAAAGCATAGACCCACATAGGATCCTTTTCTCATGTTACAGCTAGCTACAGGGTTCCCACACTAACCTTGCTCGATTCTGAGAGGGTCCGCTCCCCAAGCCACAGGTCGAATACTCCAACTACCATGAAGTCCCACATAGAAGTATCCCAATGGACCGCCACGTAAAATGGGTCTCAACGCAACAAACGGTGTGTCAATCAGACGCCAAGTCTGTAAGTTATTAGCCTTCTAGTCCCAAGGGCCTGGTTGGATTTTTGTTCGATCCAACCCATCTGTACCCCAACTTTATCCAAAACTCAAGTGGGGTATACTAAAAGGACCATCTCAATCCAAGGTTTTCGGTTCCCCAGATGGTTCATCATTTCGACACCATATAAGAGAGATTTGTCAAATACAATATCCTTCAATAATAATAATAATATTATTGGGTGTTTCGTGAACCTAAACTACGAACCAGAATTTAATATTCATCATTAGACTTAAATCGATCGTATTGATGATTGGATCACATCGCCACAGATGGTAAGTCTATTGTACGTCACACGCAGAAGTTAAGGAGGGTCGAAGATTTAATAATAGTAATAATATATTATTATTTGATCATTTTCGGTACCCGATCCAAAAACCTGAAAAAGACAGTCAATATTGGACTCATAATTTACGTCTCAAATTCATTTTCATACTGCCACTGATGGTTCGTGAAACTGATGTCGCACTAATAAGTTACAGATGAATTTTGGATTTATAACAAAAAATAATAATAACATTATTTATATTATTATTATTTTATTCTTTTTTTTCTTTATAATCCATCTCAATTGAGATTGACGCACATGGGTATCGCCTCCCCCTTATTCCAATGATTTCCCTTTTAATTTCTTTAGATTTTAGATTCATTTATTTTCAACTATTTCTCTCTCTAATTAACTCTTCTTTCCCCACAATTCTCACACACTGTTCTAGCAAGAAATCAATCCCATGACTTCTCATACTATTATAACCGTAGGTTTCCTCAACATGTCTAGGACCGTCATTGCACTGCCTATCTCTCATGGAGATACGCCCCAATGGCTTGTCAAAATTTCACCTCCACATTTCCACTTCTGCGGCCCACTGCATCTTCATTCTAAACCTAAAAAATAAAATGATCTCTTAATCGCGATCCTTGGGTCAAGGGCTCAATGTCCATATTTCATGCTCAACAGAATATTGTGTTTACATCACCAATAAATATATGGCCGCCTATTTCCGGGAGCCATTGTGGCTTCATTCTAAGACCGAAAAATTAAACAACCGCATATTTGTGATCCTTGCGTCAGGGGTTTCACGTCCATATATCGAACTCAAGAAAATCCATGTTTCCAGCACCAATAAATATTAGGTGTTGAAGAACACGGGAAGAGCGCACGAAGAATAAAATGAAAGAGGAGCATGGTTTATGTGTGAGACAATTTCCATGTTTGTTTGGCCATATTCGTCATGAATTTAGGGTGAAAAGAAACAATAGAACAAAATTCAACATGCTTAAAACCCCTACCTTGAACGTCGGAGAATCATTTGTGTTTGCCGGTGGATCGTGTTCTTAGTTCCCGTAACTGGCTCCCAAAGGCGCCACTCACACATCGCCCATTAGTGGTTCGATGTCATCTGTCACCTCCAGCTGGGTCAACTTAATATTCTAATAGTCTGGCATAACATAATTCCTTCATCAATTCGCTACTTGGTGATTCTCTTTGATACCCCTTCCCTAGCTCCATATTTATAGGAGAGGGGGAGGGTAAGTAACGACTTAGAGAGTTAATGTGGATCATTAATTAAGAAGATCCCTAATATACACCAACGTTGTTGTTACTAAAATTAGAGTCTCAAGCCATTTATTGTCTTGACACGTCGCTGGTCTCACCTTACCGCTCGTTCGTTGGAGGAATAGAATAAAAATAAAATAATAAAGTTATTTTATTTATTCTATAAAAAAGTTCCAGAAAATAACTATTTTTCTGGACATACTGCGATCGAAGTGAATGTCTCCTTAAGCGAATATTGGTGCTACAGGTTCAATGGTTTCCTTAGATTTCAAATCTGAGCAATGGATAAAACGTTACAAAACGTTGCATGCGCGTTTACTAAACGTACCTGAAAAAAAGTTTGTAAAATTATTAAAAGTCTCCCTCGACCCACACCGGTCGATGTTAGGCTCTGCCCACATGAAACACGCCCCAACGAACCCAATGGTACTCTCGAATTTCCAATCTGAGTTACTGTTTAAATGTTATGAATTTTACAATAAAATAATTTTCAATTAATTATTTTATTTATGATAAAAAATGAACTTTCACTAGTGGCCTACACTGGCCAAAGTTAGTATCTTCTTAAATAAAGCATGCCCTCACTAGTTCAGTGTTGGTCTCAGATTTTCAATATAAGCAACTGTCTGTGAGTTATAAGCATATGAAAAATAAAATAATTTTTTTAATTATTTTATTTACAGTTTTGTCATTTTCAGGTTTTCTCACAAGAGGCCCGCGCCGATTAAACTTAAGTCTCACCTAGGGTAAAACCTCCATCATGAATTCAATAGAACCTTCAGATTTCTAATCCGAGTAAATTTTTATGAGTTATTCCCCCTTTTCAAGAAAACTTCTTAGGTGCGTTATTTAATGTTTAACAAAACTTCGACAGTTCATTCCAGGCACTTCGGGCCTCGGAATCTTGATCCATCAGATTTCACCATCTCGAAATAATTCTATATATTAAAAAAATTATACGGAATTTCCGGGACATTATAGTGACCATAGGGGTGATTGATGTTGAGTTCTCCCTCAATGTTTCTATAGTTCAGTTATGAGACCACAAGAGGAATTCACGTTGAGTTATTTCTCAGAGTGTCTATTTTTTACTGTTAAAAGACTATATGTGGAATTGATAGTGAGTGCTTCCTTAGAGAGTCTTTTTTTCAAGGAACAAAGGGGTTATACTATGTGAGCTCTCCCAGAGGGTCCTTATATCCTTATTGTATAAGTTGAACCATAGGGGTTAGGCTCTGAGAACAACCCAAAGGGTTACTCAAGATTGTTGGTTGAACTAGAGGGGATAGGATATGAATAATTCCTATAGGGTTAGTTGTTTTTTATTAGATACTTACTTGATATATGAAAATGAATGCAATTGAACTGTAGAATTGTTTACTTCTGAGTAATTCCTTGTTTGCTGCATCATTTTTGCTTATTGCCTTCCATATATATTCCCTGACTATTAGGCATAGATCATTGGGTGGTTACCTACTAGGATTCATCTCACACCTTGTTTGGGTCATATTTATGGGTCCAAACAGATGATATTGTTGAAGGTCTATATAAGGGAAAGTTCCCTTCAAATTCAGGTACATGATTTCTATGAATCTGGAAAGCATGGGACCAAGACGAGGCGTATGATTCTACAGAAGATGTTTAATTATTTACCTTTGTAGTTTGGTTTAGTATTTTATTTTATCATTGTGACTTGTTTGGCTGCTTTCTAGACATATGTGACCTGAATAATTATATATATTCTCCGGTTGTTTACTTACTTCCTATCTTTCGTTGTTTACTTACTGCATATTATCTCTGTTTCCACTATTGTTATCTGTTTATTTCTAATGTGTTACTCTTTCAAATGAGGGCATAGTTTTCCCAGTATCACACCAAGACTCTCGCTGCTAGTCGGCAGCCTCAGGCATTTGGGAAAATGTGCTTGAGGCCATGTGACCATCAAGGTATGGGGAACCTCTGGGCGGCACTTGGAACTGGGACGTTATGAAGTGGTATGAGAGGGATTCTTTTCTCCTTGACTTATTGTTTGGATCCTATAGTCCTGGATAGGATAGAATAGGTAATTAGTAATAAGTTTTTCCTAAGAGTAGCTAACCCATGTAAGAGGAAAAGCTAATATACGTCAATTATTGAAATTTTTTGGGTTTTTTATTATTATAGTTGATTTTATTTCACTGTTAGGTGATTCATATGTTTTGTGTTGTTAACGTTGATAATATTGGGGTACTATTTTTATTGAAACCCGATGAGATGAGGGTATTCCATCTCATGCATCATATAGGCACTTGCTAGAAATCACAAGTCATGCATTCTTTCCATGCCATTTAGGGTGCATTACTGATTTCATGTTGTTGTGATAGATGTTGTTCTAGATATACAGGCTATTGTGATTGATGCCTTGATAGAATACCTGCTATCTATTAGGGTATTGAATTGTGTATGGTTTTTTTTTGAAGGAATGCCAAAATTTGGTTCTTGAGGTGTTATGGTCCCTCATGGATCATAATTTGGTGTATCATTGCCTGGTTATTCCTTGTGTATAACATGCATAAGTTGCCAAAATTTGATTTTTAGGGAGTATGGGCACTCACAGATTGGAAATTGGAATTATAATCTTTTTTTTAGTGTTTTGTGGCCTCCAAAGTAGTTTATGAGGCTTTCTTTCCAGGAAAACCCATAATACACGGTGTGTATTGCAGAGTACATTCCATGTATCCTAATTTTTGGGATGAAACCGTTTTTCTTATGTACACTCCGTGTATTTTATGATTACGCCATACAGTTTATAACTATGTCACTAGATGTGGGGGAAGACACACGGTTTTTGGAAATATTTTGGGGTACATGCCGTGTATCAGATGTACACGCCATGTTTAGAGATCATGTGTCCGGTCATGTGACTAACAACATGGGTGGATGATGGGTAGCTAGTACACAATGTGTCTGGAACAAACACACTGTGTATAATCATTTGTGTAACCGGCCGTGTGACTAACAACACAGGTTGGTGAAGTCTGTCTAGTACACACCGTGTCTGTCACAAACACGTTGTGTAGTCTTGTTCTAGGGGAATCATGTGCACTAGTCTTGTAGAAGAATTCATGAAGGGGAACACGATTCAAGTACACACCATGTCTTGGAGTACACACATTGTGTATGGGGTGTTACACGACCAGGGTTTGCTCGAGCACACGCACCAGAGAAGACATAAAGAAACACACCGTGTAGGGGGCATACACGTTGTGTATCCCTATTTTGTAGAACTTGATTTATTTATTTCTTCTGTTACATTCTTGTACTTCTATGTTTCAGTCCTTTATAATCTTGATCTAATGTATGTGATTGACCTTATTGAGTCATACCACCAGATGTCCTCAAATTGTATGCCAGTTAAAAGGAAGTGATCAAACACCAGACATGGCTGACCAGGGACTACCAGCAGATCCTCCAGTCGTGCTTGTCTTGGACCCAGCTGTTATCCAAGATACGGGTGCTGATAAATAGTTTCAAGAGGGATTCGTGAAGTTTATACAGACCTTTCAGGGAGCACTATCTCATGCCCTATCAATGGCAGAATTGACACGGGTCTTTTAGCAACATCATCCACTCACTTTCTCAGGGGATAGAGGACCCCTGGCTATAGAGTCATGGCTAGAATCCATGTTTACGATCTTTGAGCATCTAGAGACACCACTAGAGAGGAGGGTCAAGCTCAGTATGTATATTCTTTGTGATTCTTCTATGAGATGGTGGGATGTGATCTCATAGGCAGGACACCATCAGGGTATGGATTGGGATGTGTTTGAGAGTACCTTATTCAATTACTTCTACCCGGAGACCTTAAGGGATGATCGAGCCTGAGAGTTCATGAGTTTGGAGTTGGGTACTCTTTTAGTCATGGAGTTTTCTTCTCACTTCACATAGATGCAGCGCTTTACAACCTTTCTAGGGGGAGATGAGTTATTCATAGAGAGGAAGTTTTTGGACGATCTCAGGGAAGATATTTGGGCTCAGGTGAACATATTCAGACTGACTAGAATATCTTCAATTGTCAATCAGGAACTTATCACAGAGCACAACCTGAGGGATTATGGAGCTATGGACCCGAGTGGTTCAGTATCTAGAGTTGGTTCTTCTTCAACTGATAGTAGGAAGCACCGCAGGGAATCTACACATGGAGATCTGAGTAGGAGAGATACACCTACAGGTATCAAGGTGGTATGCTACCAGTGTGGGAAGGGAAAGAATACGAGGCACATTTCCCAAGAGACCAAGTGGAGTGCCGATATTGTGGCGAGAAGGGTCATATTTAGTGGTTCTATTAGTTTTTCTCACTTGTATTTGGTGAAAGGGGTTCATCTATGACTTCTCATTCAGGTACAACACCAGTAGTTTCACATCTATTTGGGAACTGGAGTTATTTTGGCCGTTCATGCCATAGTGGCGGTCATGGCCATGGTAGCCAGTCGGTAGGTTTTCAATGACAACAGGCTGTATCAGCTTAGGGTGGTCAGTCAGGTTCATAGGGTCGCGGTACAGTCTAGAATTTTGCAGTGGAGTAGACCCAAAATGAGAAGGATCCCAAACACTCTACAGTTTGAGGTATGATCCTAGTTGCCTCAATTTTAGGTTCTTTACTTTTTGATATAGGTTCTTCCCATCGTTTCATATTTTTTGCTATTGTGGAGAGCCTTCAGTTTTGTATCTTTACTTCTTTTGATGTCTTGAAATTGGACACTCTGTTTGGGACAAGAACGACTAGTGTACGTCAGTGCAAAGATTTCCCTCTTGAGGTTGGTGGATGCCACTTCTTTTGGTACCTTCATGTCTTAGAGATAATTGGTTATGATATCATTATCATAATGGACTGGTTAGTTTCCTTCCAAGAAGTTGTCAATTTTTTTCACCGTAGGGTGAGTTTCACATCACCAGAAGGAAGATTCTTTCTACACAAGGGTGAATGGGATGTCCAGGGGGCAGAGCTAGACTGGAGCATCGTGGGTTGGGAGGAGTTACAACTGAGATTTCTTGTCTATTCTGGATGACCTGGGGACTTCACAATTGGAATTTACACTAGTAGTCTATGGTTTCAGTTATGTATTTCTAGAAGACTTTTTAGGTTTTCTTCTAGAGCAAGAGGTGGAATTTTTTATTGATCTCATTCTAGGAGCTGCACCAGTGTCCATTCCTCCTTATAGGATGGATATACTAGAGTTAAAGAGATCAAGAATCAGTTGGAGGAGTTTCAGGTGAAGGGTTTAATCAGACCCAATACTTCTCCTTGGGGTTCTCCTATCCTATTTGTGAAGAAGGTGAATGGTACCCTCAGAATTTGTGTGGATTATCGAAAGATGAACCGATTGACGATCAAGAACCGATATCCTTTGTTGTGGATTGCTGACCACTTTTACCAACTTAGAGGATCCCAGGTGATCTCAAAGATTTACATGAGATCAGTTATCATCAGATATGCATCAAACCATCTGATGTACCTCTTAAAGCCTTTCAAAGTAGGTATGGTCTATACGAGTATGTGGTTATGTCATTCAGCCTCATGAACATTCCTGTAGTTTTCATTGAACTGATGAGTTGAGTGTTCCATCCATACGTGGATTCTTTAGTGGTAGTCTTCATGGATGATATCTTGGTGTACTCTCACACTTGACAAGACTATGCCAAAAATCATGATATCATTTTGAGTACACTGAGAGAGCATTGGTTTTATGCTAAGCTCTAAAAATGACACTTTTAGATGGACCAAATTCAGTTCTTGGGTCATGTCATCTTAGATACAGAAGTTTCAATAGACCTAGAGAAAGTGGGAACAGTAGTTTCCTGGGAGCATCCGAAGGACATCTTTGAGGTAAGTAGTTTTCTAGGTCTGGCAGGATACTACATGTGTTTTATACAGAACTTTTCATTCTTAGTAGTGCCACTAATGGGCCTAACTAAGAAGATTGTGAAGTACTTGTGGTCCAATTCTTGTGAGTCAGCCTTTCAGAATCTAAAAGAAAGCTTGACTTCAATGCCAATACTAGTTTTTTCAGTGCTAATAAAGAGCTATACTATGTACTGGGATGCACCAGGTATCGAGCTGGGAGCATTGCTTATGCAAGGCAAGTGATTCGTTGTGTACAAGTCTCAGTAGTTGAGTCCAAATGAGTGTAATTACCTGACACACGATCTTGAGTTGGCTATATTTGTTCATGCCATACGCTATTGGATAAAATACCTATTGGGAGATCATTTTTTGTTTTTCACTAACCAAAAAAGACTCAAGTATATCTTCACTCTGCGCGATCTGAATCTGAGACAACGAAGTTGGGTCGAGTACCTTTAGTCCTTCAACTTTGAACTTGACTACATGCCTGGGAAAGGCAATGCAGTCACTGATGCGTTGAGTAGGAGGACTCAGATATAGGCAGTTTAGGAGTCCAACAGTGAGTGGTAGCTTATGGATCTATTCTCTAAGATGAAATTGGAGGTGCATGATAGACAAGGGAAGATGTTTATTTCTTTTGAGGTCATTTATTCTACACTACATGATCGAGTGTTAAAGAGGAAGCTATCAGATTCTGAAGGCCTAGTCCTATGGGAGAGTGTGTTAGGAGCAGACGCTATTCCGGGATGGATCATAGAAGGGGATGATATCTTGTGCTTTTAGGGACTGTATGGGTGTCAACTGACATACACGAGGAGGTGATGCAAGACATTCATTCTTTAATTTGGGCAGTTTTTCATGGTGTTACCACGATGTATCAAGATCTATAACATCAATATTAGTGGTCAGGCCTGAAGAGGGATGTTGCTGGTTTTGTCATGAGGTGTTTCACCTGTCAGTGGGTAAAGGCAGAGAATTAGTTTCTAGCAGGGATTTTGTAGAAATTATCCATTCCCGAGTGGAAGTGGAATGATGTTTCAATAGACTTCTTGATAGATTTTTTGAGGTCACCTTGAGGGAATGATGCGGTTTAAGTTATCATTGACAGATTCATGAAGGTTTGTCACTTCTTTCTGATCAAGGAGACCTTCAGTTTTGTTGAGCTGGGAAGGATATACCTTCTAGATATTGTGTGTTTACATGGGATTTGACACTCCATTATTTCAGATAGGGATTCTCATTTTACTTCTTGGGTCTATCAAAGATAACATAAGGCTTTGGGTACACAGGTACTTCTGAGTAAAACTCACCATCCTTAGACAGATAGCCAGTTCGAGCATACGATAGAGGTGCTGAAGGACATGCTTCAAGTGTGCGTCCTAGATTTTGAAGATTCTTGGGAGAAGCACATACCCCTTGTGAATTTTTCCTATAACAATAGTTTTTAAACAACTATTAAGATGGAACATTTTGAGGATTTGTATAGTAGGTCATGCCGATCAGCCTATGTTGGTTGGAGGCAGGAGAGGTAGCCATGTTGGGACCTCGTCTTTCCCAAGAGACCACACAGCTAATAGAGTTGATTCAGAAGAGGATAGATACTACACAATAATTAAAGAAGTTTTATGCTGATCGAAGGAGATGACCTCTAGAGTCTGAGGTCGGAGATAAGGTTTTCCTACGTGTCACACTGAGTTTGGTACATAAGAGGATTAGGAGATAGGGTAAGATCTCACCTAGATATGTTGGTCCATTTGAGGTTTTGGAGAAAGTCGGGCTAGTTTCCTATTGGTTGCAGTTACCTCAGACGTACTAGTCTATGCACGACGTCTTCCAATTTTCTCAGCTACGACATTACTTCTCAGACCCATCTCATGTTTTCTAACCCATGGAGGTTGAGTGGGAGTTGGATACATCATTTGAGGAGCATACTATCCAGATTGTTGATCATTGTGAAATTGATCTCCATGGTCGGTCTGTTCCTCTAGTACGAGTGCTATGGCATCACGAGTGAGAAAATAACGAGACTAGGGAGAGGGAGGCTGACATACGATCATAATGGCTGGAGCTGTTCGAGGATGATTCTTCTACGCCACCATGCTAGGGAAATTCGGGGATGAATTTATTTAAGAGGGGAAGCTTGTATGACTCGAATATTATTTTCTGGTGATTTTGAGAAAAAAGGCAGTTTCTGTAAATTTTAAGAGTACACTCCATGTACTTACAAGTAAACATCGTGTACCCGGTTTTTGTGGGTGACCATGTACTAGCCGTGTAGTGGTCAAGTACATGGTCGTGTAGGTTGACCTGGAGACCACCTAAAGCGAAGGTCATTAAGGCATATACACATTGTGTACTTTTAAAATACATACCATGTACTTTTCATTTTAACTGTTAAATCAAAACAGGGTCACATCTCATTCACAAAAATATCTTCTTCTAGGTTTGTCTCATACTGGAGCGACGAGAATCACTGAATCTTCTCTGATCCCCTGACCGATCATCCGTTCTCCGATTCGACCACTGTTGATTGAGATGGAATTTCCATGGTAAGATCTTCCTTATTCTAGAGCCTCGTTTCCCGATTCTTCCTATTTCATGATATACCCTTGGTTGAATGTTTTAGATGTTTTTGTAGATATACAATGTTCTATGGAGATTCAAGTCCTGAGGTTCATGTATATCATTCATATGATGATAAGGTATGGGGTTTGTTCCTTTCTATAGTTATTATTTGAGTTATATGTGCAAAATTACCCAGTAACATAGTTTAGGGTATTGCATGTTTATGGTTTTTTGCCTTTTTTTCATGTTAATCCTTGTGTGCCTGAGTAGAGGTTTTTTGATTGTGAATAGGGTTATTTTACATGCTATGGATGTGTTTCCCTTGTTTGTTTTGATATTGACCATTTGATCTAGCTTTTCCAATTAGGATTCTTGTTTTCAATTACTAGTGTTGTTAGGATGGAGTGATTTTATCAGATATGTTGTGATATTACTTCTATTTATATAGCCAAGTAGTACTTGGAGGTTTACTTTGGTTGCTGATTATCTTTTTGTGCATGATTTCATTACACGGGGCTGCAGAATCCTGGTGTAGTGAGACCATAGGGAAAGTTAACATTGAGGAATTTCCCAGAGTGTCTATTATAATTATAATGCTATGAGATCATATGGGGGATTGACGTTGAGTTCTCTCATAGAGAGTCTATAGTTCTATTACAAGAACATAAGAGGAATTGACGTTGAGTGCTTCCTCAAAGTGTCTGTAGTTTACTATTAAAAGACTATAGGTGGAATTGACAGTGAGTGCTTCCTCATAGAGTCTTTATTTTCATGAGACCAAAGGGGTTAGACTGTGTGAGCTATCCTAGAGGGTCTTTATATCCTTATTGTATATGTTGAACCAGAGGGGTTAGGTTGTAAGAAATATCTAAGGGTTACTTGATATTGTTGGTCGAACCAAAGTGGATATACTGTGAGTAATTCCCAGATGGTTACTTGTTTTTGATTAGCTTCTTACTTGATATATGATAATGAATGCAATTGAACTGTAAGATTGTTTACTTTTGAGTACTTCCTTTTTTTGAATATTTTCTCTTATTGCCTACCATATATATTCACTGACTATTAGGAAAAGATCTTTAGGTGGTTACCTACTAGGATTCATCTCACACCCTATTTGGGAATGTTTTTTTTAGCTCAAATAGATTATATTGTTGCTGGTCTATATAAGGGTAATCACCCTTCCACTTCAGGTAATTGATTACTATGTAGCTGGAGATCATGGGAACAAGCTAAGGCTTGTGATTCTGTTGAAGATGTTTACTTGGTTGCCTTGGTACTTTGGTTTAGTACTGTATTTCGTCATTGTGACTTGTTTGGCCTCATTCCTAGACATATGTGAATTGAATCATTATATATTTTCTCCGGTTGTTTACATACTTTTATTCTTCTACTATTTATTTATTTCATGTTATTACTATTTCTTCATTTGTTATATAATTATTTCCAATGTGTTACTCTGCCAATAAGGGCATAGTTTTCCCACTATCACACCCAAGGCCCTCACTACTAGTCAGAAGCATCTGGAGTTTGGAGAAATGTGCTTGAGGACATGTGACCAACCGGGTATGGGGAACCACTAGGCGACACCTGGAACTGGGATGCTACAATTAATCATACATCAGATGGCTAATAATCTCACATTTTCATTATGACATCCCAATTCCCCATTTTACTCCAGTTTTAAAGGTCCTATATAACTATCTTTTGAGGTATCTCCTTGATGTGTTATTCTCTATAAAGGCTACTTTACATAGGATTGCGTTCAAAAAAATATTTTTCACATGATTTAATCAAAATCTAATAGATATTTTTATATCACACTCCCTTTCCTAGTTCTAAAATTAAATTTCCTTATAAATAGTGGGAATATTCAGTTAATAATTATGAAAATCCATCAATTTGGGTATTTGTGGATCCATAAAACTATCATTTAATCTTTCAATTTACAAGAAAATAAGGAAATTAAATTTTTCTATATTAAAACCCAGATTATAATGCTAAAAAACAAATATAATGTATAATTTAGTTATAAATTTTAAAGAATGACCCTAAAAATCAATTAAAATATTATAAATAGGTTTGAAACCCTACGCCAAACATATTCATCACATGACATTAAGATAAAATAGAATTCACAAAAAATGTAGTGATTAAATAGTTTCCCAAGTTTAGAAACAATACAGATTTTATTTTCATCGGAGTTGAGTTAGGATCTACCTTAGTTTCTTTGTAGACAACATAATCTAATTTCCTAGGTTTTCATCACTTTGTAAATCCAATAATTAAAAAAACCTTCAATATTTTTTTTATAACTAAATAATTAATGAAAACTAAATAAATTTATTTATCCCCCAAGTTGGTATTTGGTTTACATTTCCCATACTAGAAAGTTTAAATTATTAACCACAATATGATAATGGGTTTGGTTTCTTTATCATAAGTAACAACAATATATTTTTTCCAATATTTTTAAATGGAAATCGGATTTAGAGAACACTATGAACAAAGTAAAAAAATCAATAACCAAAATTAATTGAAGATAAATAATGTATGTGGAAGGAAAGATAATGTATAGGATCTACTAGTTGGCAGTTATATCTTCCTCTAGTAGTTTTTCAGGATGGTTGAGGTGGTAGTGGATTCTACACAAGTACTTGACAATTATATTTTATCATCCTGTTATTGGGTATCCTTGTGATCATTGTCTTAGGATTTATATATTCATTTTTTTATATATAACCAACCTTTATATTTGTTCTGACTTTTCTAGAAACTGTTAGGATTTCATTATAATTTTGGGAAATCTATTCTTTTATTCCAAGCACCATTTTCTCCTCTAAGGTGGCCACCACAAATTAATATTTATTGATAGGTCCAAATTATCCTCTTAAAAATAAATAAATTTCACAAAAATGGAATCAAAATTCAATTCATATAGTCAAAAATAAAATTAAAGTGAGTCCAGAGAAATTTCAACACTATTGAGCAGCTCAACATCAAGCTCCTAAGAGTACACCTCTAAACTACATTATGGAATGGGATGTGGATTCATAATTTTCCCTTCAAATCCCAGAGTCTCATATTATTCTTTATCTAATATATACATCATCAGTGATGATTATGTACTATCAAAACATAAGGTTTTAAATTTAAAATGAATTTGGGAAAAATTTCAATAAATAGAGTTATGAATGTGGTCACCCACTGATGTTGTTTTGAAAGAAGTATTTTTTACTCCATGAGGGCCTCAAGAATCATCTTAGAAGTTTGTGGAAAAGTGGGATTTTAAATTTATTACCCCACCTTAAAAGTCAAGAAAAAGAGAGGTCATGGTTTAGTTTCATCATGGAATGTTACTTCCTCATCTCCATAATTTTTTCTTTGATAAGAATATGTGACTTGGTTAAGAAGACTTATTAGTTCATCTATACTGATTTTTTTTCAAATATGTTCATCATGATATATGTTTTAATATGATAACCGAAAATATTCATATTAAATACTTTTTTGGCCACAACAATAATCTTATTAACCCTCTCAAACTGAGAATAATGATCCATTTTTTAATTTGTGTTTGGAAGTTGTTTAATTATTTATAATTGTGAAAAAATAGATAATTAATCAAATAAAATCGCCAAAAATGATGCCACCAATATGAAATAATTCCATGTTCCTTATAAAAAATATTTTGAATACTCTTAGAATACAATGTAGTGGATGAACTAGGTTATCTCTCAAGGATTTGGGCATAGGGGACTTCTTTATCCTAATACTTATGTATTTTTTAATCTTTACTATGATTTTGAAACTATGGAACATAAATTTGTTTTTACTAATTAGACATAAAATTAATATTAAAATGAATAACATAAAAAAAATCAATTAATGGGAGACACCCCAAGATTCAATCTTTATGATCCTTCATTATCTCACTACTTCAATACTATATTCAATTATTTTTTTTGTTTTAAATAAATGTACACAACCACGTGGATTTTATAGAGTTAATTAAGATCATTAAGCTCATCACTCTCTCAAATGGGTCTCAATCATGTTTCCATCCACTTTTTGAAACCATCACTCAAATTATAACTCAAAAATTAATCTGAATAGTGGGGGGAAAGGATTTTTGGCACTAAGAATAGAAAAAAAGGTCCAAAGACCTGAGATGAAAACATGTCCTAATCCTATAACTCTCTTGATATCCTCAAAAAATAGAAGAAATAAATCATATTGTGTAAACTATAGTTTACTAGTTTCCATCTAGAAGGTGATCATCATTTTATCTTTCCATCATGGATGGAATATTTAGAATCACCATCACTTTACATAGGTTAAGAAACATGATGAAAACATAATAGAGGATAAACTAAAAATAACCTACACAAAATAGAATAAATTAACAATAGAATTGGAATTAGAATTATATTTTTATAAATATAGTAAATCCTTAATCTAGTTGAGGAAAAAGGATAATATTCAAATCTATTTATAGTGGGGATAGATGAGATAATTATAATCATCATAAAAAATTCTCCATCCTCTCCCATTTATTTAGTGATGTGAGCTTACACTCCTTCCTTGAATAGTTGGAACATGTCCAACTTTAGGTTTGCGATTATGTTAGTCAAGATCCTCTTGATTCTTCCTACTTATTTGGAAAATATAACATGATTAGTTTCTCATTTTTCATTTTGATGATCTTTATAGGGTTCACATATGGGTGATCTTCCTAATCACATAAAACCAATAAAAATGGTTTTTTGATGCATGTTTTGCATTTTCAGGATTTCATAGTTTTGATCCCCATGACCATAAATTTGGATAAGGCCTGGATTTGCTAAATGAAGGAAAGTTACAATGGATTGTTCTAGTTATTTGTTCGATTGAATGACATGGTAAAATGACATGGTCATTTAGATCCCATCATGTTGTTTAACTTTAGTCCATTTTAGAATTTTCACGTGTGGTCAATCATCTTATACATAGTCAGTTGGATTTATTCTTTTGGTCTCTTTATCCTTTATAGCAACACAAAATGAACGTGTGGTCAATCTAATATCAATGTGTGTTCAATTGGGGACTTTTTAGAATTTTTACACATGATTGATCTAAGAATGATTGATAGAATATCCGCATGAGGTCAAGTGTATAGAATGATCAATCCTATGCTATGGCCACTTTTCAAACATATTTGCTTTCATTTTAAATTTTCTAACTTGAAATAGTGAAAATAGAAATAAATATTGTATTTTTTCAGTTAATATTAAAATTAATGAACTCAATTAATAATTGAAATAAAAATCCATTAAAAAATAAAATGTAGAAACAAGATAAATGAATAGATTCACAATTAAACTAAAAAATGAATAAACACTAAAAAAATGATTTAACCCATTTATTATATAAAGTATATATTTCCAAATGTAACAAAAAATAATTATTTTCCATGTTTTTATCTAAATTAAGGGATTAATTTCAATTGAAAAGTGGTTTAGAATTGGGGAATTTTAGCTCTCATTAATCCCTGGGATATAATATTTTCTCATCCATCTTTTACATGTTACTCTATTTCAATTAATTTATTAATATTAATTTCATAAATATTAAAAATTATCTTTAATTAATTATTACACACTTAAATTCACTTAACTATTTTGCTAATTAATTTATACCTTTATTTACAACCTATTCTTTTACACTTAAAAAAATATTCATAAGAATTCCTTTCATATTAATCCTTTGTTATCTTCTTGCTTATATCCATCATACATTATGTTATAAGGATTCATTTCCTATTATTAGTGAATATTTTCCTTTTCACTATCCTTACACATTTCCCATCGACTCGGGGATTTATATTTTATAGAAATTAATTTTACTATCCATTTTTTACCATGTTTACATTCTTATTTTACCTTACATTTACACATGAATTGTATTATAATAAATCTAACGCTATAAAAAATAATTCAATAATATTATTCAATAATTGGTTATATAATTTTGAATTCATCTTATAATAATACATGAGATTAAAGGCAACACAATACTTTAATATAATTAAAATGTTGAAATTTAGTAAAGGATTAGCAAGACATATTCAACCTACCAAATTTTCTATTACCTTCCATGATTCATGGGTTTATTTCCACTGTAATAATTTAGATGTAATTACTTATTAAATTGTTATTTAAATTAAATATTGTGATATCCTGAATTTTCAAAATTAAGTTCCACATTTTTTGGTCAAATTCATCTTTGATTACTTCCAATTTCACATTTTTTCTAGCATAACACTATTATAAATAAGTAGTGTATTATGAAAATATATTTTAGTGGTATAAAATTCATTCATAAATTGAACAAGGATCTATAAACAATTACATCATTGAAATGTAAATCATGATTCTATTTTACTATTTCCATTACTGACATCATTCTTATTCACCATTTATAGAATTACTCCAAATACCCATTAGAATCATGTAAATGCAATCACATAACAACATGTAATCAACAAATAGAATTAAAAAATTATGTTTTATTCACTTATTTTAACACTTTAATTTTATATATTTTTCACCTTCTATTTCATTCCAAAAATCACATTTATGATGGAATCATATAATCATAATAGAGAACCATATCATTGATTATTAAAACACTATAATAATAAACAATTTGTGAGTAGAAATAAAATAAAATAAGGGCATTAAATAATCACTTTCCCCAAAGCAAATAATAACCTATGAAAATATAAATATAGAAAAGGAAATATGTAAATCATCCCCCCCTGAATAAATCTCCACCACTAATCTCAAGGAGGGAGAATGATAGTAATTGAATAAGTAAATCACAACCTATCCCCCCATATACAATCATTTCCACCATACCTAAGGATGGAGATAAACTTACCTTACTCACTAAGGTTATGGGAAGGTTTGTTATCAAATTATTGGATCATTTGAAGAATTACTAGCTTAAGAATATAATGGGTGAGTTTTAATTGAGAAAATGAAGATGTCTCCCTACACTCATTCTAAGGGATAGCAATCAAGGGTGAATGATGATATTTCTAGTCATTTAATTCTAGTGGATAATAATAAAGTGTTTTCAAGGGTTAGATCAAATTTATTGATTAATTAACATAATGTAGGAATATTGATGCTAAATTTATATAAAATCATTGAAATCGCCTACCTTAATGAGATAGGTAGTTATGATTGTTAAATAAGCTAGAGGTGCACACCATGTAATTTAGAAGGAGTTCCTACTTTCATGTTATGTGCTAATGTTTATCACATAATCAACCAGTTACAAACATCCATGCTATTATAACTCCCATGATAGGGAAAAACAAGGGGTCATCCAATCACATACATAATGAGTTTTAAAATATAGGCTCAGATGAGCTCATCAACCCCAACCCACTTCAATTCAAAAAAAGGGGATGTTGCGAAAATGAATTTATTCACATGGAATCATGTATTTAGTGTTAGGTATTAAACATAAATTCAAGGGATAATATATTATAATAATTTTAGTCGAGCCCCCAAATTGGATTAAGTCACACCAAAACCATAGTTACCCACTACGATGTGGTGGTTTCCACAAAATGGAATTACAAACAAAAGAATGAACAATTTATTAACTAACAATAATATTTAACATTTAAAAATACTATAATTTACATTTAATATAGTTATATATTAATTTAATTTATTCACACGTCAAATATAAATAAATAAATTATATTTAAATTGATGAATTTATATATATATATATATTTGTGTGTGTGTGTGTGTGCATATTGAAATATTTTAATCCAATGTTACATTGCATGACATCTTTAAAGTATTTAAGATTCATTCAATATCATGAATTTTAATTATAAAAATTATAAATAATAAAAAATTTACATGATTTAAAATTACCATTTATATTTTTTTTAATTTAAAAATTCATATTCCCTTAATAATCGAGTGGTAGACCGATTCTGGAGAAAAGACAAAGAAATCCACATATAAGGCCTTACCCTTATGCAGCATGAAATAAGATCTATGTAAGGATACTTTTAAGTTACCATTACATAGATTTGAATGAAGGAAGTATATATGGGTATAGTTATATTCCCCTTAAAAAAGATTAGAAGCCTTATTTTACCTTGGTATGAAAATGGGATAACCTTTTTATATATATCCGTTTATGCATACATGAAGACCAGAAAATCAATGTACCGTTACGTGGATTAGGGTTTCCTTTATGTTAGATAGTTACCTTTATCTGAAGGGTGAAATACTGTTATAAGATTATAGAGATACCATTATGTGAGGAGGATCTACCCTTACATATCATAGGAATCATGGCCTATGTAAAGGTACTTCCTGTTCTCCCCCACATAAGAATTAGAGAATCTTTTACATGAAAGCATTACTACCTTTATGCAGCAGTTAAAAATTCCAGATTTCCCTTACATTAGGATGAATCTACATTTATATAATTGGGTTACCTTTAACTATATAATTAAAAACTAGCATACGTAATGGTAATGATATTTACCTACATGTTTAAATGGGTTCTACATAAGGGTAAAATTGATTTTAAAAATAAATAAATAATAATGAAAAATTCTCTGAACACCCTCTCGAAAACTCTGATACCCATGATAAAATTAATGGATAGATTTGAAAATCTAGGACCTTATCAAATATTATTCCATATTCTTGATAAAAATATTTATTTTCCGAATTAAATTCAAATGAATTTTTTTGGGATCATGTATAGAATTTATGAGTAACCCTCTAGTCCATTGTCTTAGTGGAATCAGGCGGGCTTGCCTATAGTTCAATATTAGATTCTTGAAACACATCAAAGAACCCATATGAAGTGATTTTATCACATTGATATTAAACCCATTCAAATGGGTATTATGTATTATAATCACTTTTTTATGATAAATCATCAAGTAGGTTTCCAAAAAATGTCATAAAAATATAATCTTGATGTATCATTCTTTAACTTCTTGAAACAAACCTATCTATTACCATGGACATAAATTTTAATTTGACCAATCCATTTTAATAAAAGGTATTGTGATATCTACTTATAGTTTTGGGGATATACACATCCTTTTTTGACTTATGCCTTAATGCTATATCACTTAGGAAACACCCAATATATCTTACTTTATAACAGGTATATGTTGTAATGTTTTTATGAATTATATAATATTAAATGACTTGGGATATCAATTAATAATAATATTAAATTTTAATTATCATTACACATGTTCACAGATATAAAAATCCAATGTCATGGAAACATGTGTAATTTCTATAGGAAGGTTTTTCCTCATAATATCCCATATTGGGGACAACTAATTGTAGAATTTATAAGAATATGTCTCATTAACTTATGATTATAAAGTACTCGGTAGTCAATATACTATGAATCTCATTGAAAATTTTTATTTTCGCCATAAGACTATATTTAGGAATATGTCATAACACATGATATCATAATAGAGGGGAATTGTTATGTTATTTTGATGCAACAAATACACTAAGGACATTATCACATTTATATAGAAAAGAATAATAATCAAAACATGATATGATATTTCATTAATATTCATGTATTTTAATATAAATATAGGGAATCTAAAGTAAAAAATTCATTGGTTCTAGGTGTTAGGTCCACAAGGGTGAATAGCCTGTGCGGGGGGGTGAATCAGGGTATGACTAATTTATAATTAAACCCCATTATGATCTTGTTTCGCTATTACAAAAAACACTCTTCTCGCCCTTTCCTGTTTCACAATATAAATATAAATTAAAGAAAGCATAGGACACAGAAATTTTACATGGTTCACCACTATGGGCCACGTCCAAGGAGCATATGCCGATAGGTTGTCGGTCGTACCAAATTCCACTAAACTTCACTAGCTGTGGATATCAAGGTTTGGGATAGATCAATTAAATGCCCAAGATCACTGCCTTTACAATGTTTAGGGTTATCTCATTGCTTTCCCAAGGGTCACTCCCTGTTTCTCTCTCTCTGGCTCACTGCTAGTGGAGAGGATCACCTTCTTTCTCTTCTATTTCTCACTGCTCTGGAAGGATTCCACTCACAGTTTATAGACCTGTAGGTCTCTTTATTTTCATGAAGGAATTAATATTCCTTTGTATTTAGATGCTCTGTTGAAGTCCAACTTTCACCCATAGATGAATATCTTTTGGCACCAAAGGTATCAGGAAAAATTCCAGCTTCCACGCAGCACGAAAACACTGCTGATGAATCAACCTTACTTGGTGCGCATGTCTAATACAACACACAAGTATCGGCATGCAAGTCACAAATGGCGTGAAAGCCAGTTCAAAAACTTGCACGACACAATCTTATACAACTCCAAACCTGCGCGACTCACTTCCTTCCTTCCCTAAACGACCTCAGGCGCACAACTAACACATGGCACGAAACATCAAACACTGGAATACAGGTCCCACATGCACGAAACACCACCACTTGCGCGACCACCACACCTACGTGATGGGAGCTCTAAATCTTCTAAGTGTTGAACTCCGTTGAGAAATGATGAGGTGTGGTCCAGTATTTATAGGCTTTTTGAACACCCTGCGCGACACCACACAAGTCTCCCCTCAGCGCGCAAGTCTCGACGTGCAGCTCTCTTCCCCTACAAGTCACTTGTGCGACCAAACCAAAAACCTATGCAACCCTCTCTCCTTTTCCATATTTTGACCTTCTGATCTTGAAAAAAACAGGTGCTCAAGTTCTCAAGAATCCAATGCATTGGCGCGCAAGTCTCATCATGGAGCGCAAGTCACCTACGCGACCACACCAATACTTGCATGAACCTTATCCCTTTTTCATATTTTGATGATCTGACCTTAAAAAACATATGGAGGACAAGTTTCTTATCCTCCAAGGCCTCAGTACGCATATCCCTTTTCCAGAAACACTTTTCTTCATTTGTCAAAATTCAGGCCCAAAAATTTGGCAAACACTGGAAAACGACGCCACCTTGTATCTGTTCTTTTTATGCCACCTACAGATCATCCATTCATTTGTCGACGTTCTTAAATCAAACATGGATCTTTGAACAAAACTTTGAACTCGACATTCCACCATGAAATTCCCTTTGTCAATAAATTTTTATGTCATGGTTTGCATTGTCAACAATCACAACACATATGTTTACTTTTTCAACAAACACAATCACCTCAAAAATACTTCAATGATTCCTTGAGGGATTTTGTCCCAACACTAGGGAACCAACTACAAAAGTGGTGATTAAGGAAGTTTTTATATTTATGGGTAATTATTTGGAAAATAAACTAATTTGAAAATGGAAACTAGTAAGAATACATGAACATTAGAAACTCTATGGTTAGAAATAATAATATCTCATGGTTTGGAATATCCATAGATAAGGTGGAAAGGCTTATATGGATTAATTTTGGTGGGTGAAGACTCGATGTAAGTGAATTATGACAATAGTTTGGTTATTTTATGTGTGGATTCATATTTGAATAATTTTTATTGCTCATGATACCTTAAAATTTATAATTATCCTTTATTTAATAAACATAAAAGAAGTAGGAATATTTATAAGGGTGATTCCATTAATTAGAATTATTGGAAGTTATTATTCTTTATAAAATGGATTAATGAATTTATAAAGTAATAAATCCATATTTTTTCTAAATGGAAGTCCTAACATAATTTAGAATAGAAT
Source organism: Viscum album (assembly GCA_963277665.1). Classification (NCBI taxonomy): domain Eukaryota; kingdom Viridiplantae; phylum Streptophyta; class Magnoliopsida; order Santalales; family Viscaceae; genus Viscum; species Viscum album. The sequence goes on along the minus strand of OY728131.1, from coordinate 1,475,409,678 downwards.
ATACCCAAAAATAAATGTGAGTAATATATGGAAATACTTTAGAGTATGTAATTTCTCACCCCTACCCATGAATCTTAATGTGTGTGTAGACAATGACTGGGATTTTTTGGGAAAATGAATGTGCAACTTGTTCAATAATGATGTATTATAAGAGATATGTTCATAGTTAGATGTGATGTTGTTTAGTGAGGTGTCATTAATGAATTTTATTATCCGAGATTGATACATATCATTCATTTACCATTATATATTATATTTTAAATTAATGGATTATTTTTCACTATGTTTTTATTAATTTTTTATTTAATGTTTTTTCTTAATGATTGGATTTTGGTTCTAAAATATAAGGTCATTTTTATTACATATGCTTATATTTATTTCTATTGTTAAGAGAAAATCAATCCCTAATAGGTATGTAGTATCCCTCAGAACTAGATTCTATCCTGTGCTGATCAGGGAATATATTTTATGACCTGTGTTGATCAAATTTGGGTATTTGGATTTAGGTCCCTATGTAATGTCATTAAATATCAAATTATAAAATCTATGTTAGGGTTATATTTAAAATTTCATGATTTGGTTTGAATTAATATAAAAATTTCTCTTATATCACGTGGATATGAGAAATTTTTAATTACGATGCATTATGCCACTCACTTTTATGAGGGGATTTGATTGATATTTGACTATTATTAAACAAGATGCATTAATAATATTTTTAAAATTTGTATGGAGAATATAGAGGTATCTTGTAAAATCTATATAGGTTATGTTTGTTGATTCAATAAGTTCCCTTATGACTTTTCAATTCCTTTATGTTTTGAAAATCAGAAACACATTTTCTTACAGAAATTTATCTTTCTCTAAAAATAATTCTATTAAGGAAAATTTTCTTTCTCTAAGAATGTTTTTTTCTTATCCAATGGTTTTAAATGTCTTATCTAGTGTTTTTCAAAACCAAGAATAAAAATATTATTCTTAATTCAAAAAATAGGATCCTTATTTTACTTAAAACCTTACAGTTCTTTTGAACCAAATTTCTCAAGAATTGTGAATTCATTTTCTCTAGAAATATAACTCTGATTTCTTATAAAATTAGACTCTGATTTATTTTGAAATTAGACTCTGATTTCTTCTAAAATATGACTCTAATTTCTCTATAAATCATACATCTATTTTTTCGTAAATCAGACTCTGATTTCCTCTAAGATCATACTCTGATTTCTTCTAAAATTAGACTTTGATTTCTTTTGAAATAAGACTATGATTTCTCCTAAAATTAGACTCTGATTTCTTCTGAAATCAGATTATGAATTCATCATAAATCATATTTTGAATTCATATTAAAATATATTCCTAATTCATTATAAATCATATTCAGAATTCATTATAAATATGATTCTGAATTCATCAGAATTTAGACTCTGATATTCACTATCTTAATAATCCGATTAAATGATTTTCTTATAGTCACCCCGTTATCTTAAAGTAAAGTTTCATTTTATTAGATTCTAAATATGTTAATCTTTATTAAGTAAGTTAATGATTCTTAAGCATGTTAATTTTACTTAAGAATGATAATGATTCTAATGTTTTCTTACATGAAACGATATGATACATTCAATTTTTAACAAATTGTTAGCTAAGTGACACATGTACAAGTCCCTACAAAATTTAAGGAAAAATATTACCATTGGAGGAGGAAGTTGACTGTCAGAATCCATGCCTATAAATACCCATCCATTTCAACATTCTAGAAACAATAATGGTGTGGAACTCCAACATATCGTGAGAGGTCTACTCGATTTTCCTTGTATGTTTGTTGTGAACAACTTTTTAAATCTATGAACAACTTGTTCAGACTGCCTCGTGTGATTTCGATTGTTTCTGATCAATCAATGGATTTCGGGGATAGGAAGATAGAGGTGTAGATCACCTTAGATATCGAGGGCTTGTGGGGATAGAAAGATAGATTCTGATACTCTTATCAATGGCTTACCTTGGTGTGGAAAATATATACATTATTTAAAGTATAATTCAAGGGACCTTTATACAAGGTTGTTGGATACACTTATCTTTAGGTTAAAATAATTTTTATATTTATTTTCTTGTTTTGTTACAAGTTTTTAATTTTTTAGCATTTTGTTAAAGAAAAAAGTGTAACTTTCTTATACATTCTTATACATGTACACTCTGATATTAATAAGATTATATGAGATTTAAGGTATAATATTTCCCTAATTAAACATGAATTATGTTTCTTTATCAGATTCATTTTATTGTATCATAAGAAAGTTGGTTTCTTTGTTAAGAACTAAATAGGGTTTGTGAAACCATCTTGTTTAACTTTTTTAAACATAGATTTTCTTAAGGATAAAAATGAAAATTTTTAAACCTAAAATTCACACCCCTCTTGTAATTGAGCAGTCTATATCTGCATTTTGATCCTAAAATAGGTATCATTGGATGTTCTCTAAAATAATTATACTTAAATATATGTTTTCATGCTCATCTTTTCTTGCTTGACATTACTTTTTGATGTTTTTATTATGTTTTTTTATAAAAACTTTTTTTATAAACTCTGGATACTAATTTTTGTGTGGAAAAGATATTTGTTATTTTCTTATTGAATGACATGAATGAAAGTTAGTTATATAGACAATATAAATCCTATCATACACCCAATATTTAATGGAAATGATTATGAGTACTGGAGAGATAGTATGGATACTTTTATTATCAATACTTGTGTTGTTAAATTTGTTATGCTAACCAGATACTACAAGATTCCAGACAAGGAAATCAAAAAATTCACCAGTCATGAAAAACAAAAGAATCAACTTAACATTAAGGTACACAATACATTATTATGTTCTATGACCAGGAATATATATAGAGAAATTTCATCTTGTGAAAATACTAATAGCATCTAGAAGAAATTAAAAGTTACACATTTTTTCACATCCAATATTATTAGAACAAGAAGAGAAATGATTAGAGATGAATATCATGGTTTTATTTATCCTTATAAGGAACCTGTATGTAAAGTGTAATAATGGTTTATGATACTTGTCAAAATCCTTTATTCTAATGGTGAGAAAGGACTTGATGATTAGATTCTTATGGATAAAATAATATATATTTTTTCCAATGAGTGAGAATATAAAATAATAGATATTTATGAGAATATTAAAACTGCAAGCATCACTATTGATGATTTATTTAGTACTCTTCTACAATATGAACCTAGAATGAAGAGATATGCTGAGATCAAAATAAATAATGGTAATGTAAGTGTTTCTTTCAATACTACATCAAATCATATGAAATATAAGACTCTTGAAAGAGTTACAAGATCAAAAGCCAATAAAACTAATGTTATATTTGAATTATGTGATAGTGATCATTCTGAGAATGAACTTACCAATCTTTCTCAGAGGATGAACAATATTGTGGGAAGGAAATATTTCCAAAATAGATACAAGAAGAAAGACAGAAACGATTAGAAATATTCAGATGTGGCTTGTAATAAATGTAAGAGGGCGGGTCATATCAAACTATATTGTCCCATTCTCAAAAGAAAAGAAAGAAAGGATATGCATTCAGAAAGAAACAAGAAGACGTTTTGGAAGTATTAGTCAAAGAAAGTGCTGAAAGATAAAAACACCAGGAGTGCTAGTGGCAGTGATTCTTATAATGATTCTTAGGATACTGAATCATCCAGATAGAAAAATATTGGACTTATATACAAAATTCATATTAAAAATCAATATCTAATGGCTAAGGTAAATACTATCGAATATCTGACAAATACTTCCTTATTTGTTAATTTTCCCAATGAAGAATATTATGAATCTTTGGATGAAGGATCTTACTCATTAGAAGACAATAATTTACCTTAATTTAAATAAGTATCTATTTTTCTATGTTACTTGAGAATAAAAATAGCATGATTAAAAGAAACTTGATAAGGAAAATTATAGAATATTTATTTTAACAAAAGATGTATCAAATCATTCAAAAGATCTTGATCAAAAAATTCTTGATTTTAAAAATATTTCTAAAAACGGTAAAGAAGTAAATCATGAGAATGATAAACATTCTAGGGATCTTGAAAATGTTATTTCTAAGAAAAATGTTTTAGAGACTAACTCAAATTCTAAAACTAATATCTATGAGGATAAGAATTTATTCATAAGATTTAAATATGGATTTTTTCCTTAAAGAAATTTTTTTCAAACTGTAATCATGGTAAAGAAGGTTCTGATAAAATATATTCAGAACTTTATCATCTAAGGAATAGTTCTAGATTCAGTTATTATCATTCAAAACCGGTTTTTAGTCACAAATATTTTGTACCCCAAAGTGCTCCTTTTTTCAATAAGTGTCAATGTGGTGTACACTAGGAGAAAAATTGCTATTTAAATAAAACCCCATACTTAAATTTTCAAAAATAATAAAATTCTATGAAAATTTGGATACCAAAAAATTTACTTTCTAACAAGATCCAAGAAATTTTGGATTTCAAAAATCCGACATTCTTATTTTCAAGATAACAAAGGAAGTACCAACAATAATACATGGTACATGGATAGTGGATTTTCCCAGCACATGACTGGTAAAAAAAACTTCATTGAAAGTATTATTAAAATGAATGGTGGAAAAGTAACTTTCGAAGACAATGTTCAAAGATAAATTGTTGGTATAGGTAACATTATTCATCTTAGAAAAACGTTAATTTCAAATGTTTTGTTTTTTAATGGTCTTAAGAACAACCTTATAAGCATAATTCAATTATGTGATTAAGATTACCTTGTAAATTTTAGGAATTATAAATTCTTAGTACATAATTCTAAGGATGAATTTATTCCCTCTACCCATAGGCATGAGAATGTTTATACACTTAACATAGATTACCTTAAGATCCAAGACCTTCCTTGCCTTAGTATAATGGAAGATCAATATTGGTTATGGAATAGAATACTAGGACACTATAATATTAGGAACCTATGAAAAATCACTATGAAAATACTTTTTAAGGATCTACAGGAACATAGATTTGATTCTTTAAAAGTTTATGATCCTTGTCAATATGGAAGGAATCAGAATTCAAGCTTTAAACCAATTAGTTAAGTCTCAACTTATGATTAATTATAGCTAGTGAATATGGATATTTTCAGTACAACACAAACTGGAAGTATTGGAGGAAAATACTATATTTTTTTAATTGATGATTACACTAGATTTATATAGTCCTATTTTCTAGAAAATAAATCTGAAGCCTTTTATTATTTTTAGTATTTTTAAGATAAAGTTAAAAATGAGAAATATATTCCACTGATAACTATTTATAGTGATCATGGGGGATAATTTAAAAATTTATATTTTGAAATTTTTTGAAGTAAGAAAGGAATTACTTATAACTTCTTAGCTCCAAGAACTCCTCAAAAATGGTTTTATTGAAATAAGAAACAAAATTCGTCAAGAGACAACTAGAACCTTGTTGAGTGAATATTCTATTGTTAAAATTTTTTGTCCTGAAGCTATTAGTAATTCTAGTTATACTATAAATCATGTTTTGATCTGATTGTTTCTAAATAAAACAACATATGAGTTATGGACTGATCGAAAGCCTAAAGTTTATTACTTCAATATTTTTGGATGCAAAGTATTCCTCTTGAATACTAAATATAATTTACATAAATTTTCACCCAAATTTTATAAAGGAATTTTCTTAGGCTACTCCACTAATTCTAAGGATTATAGATTTTTAACAAAAATTATTGTATTATTGAAGAAACAGTACATGTTAAATTTGATGAAACTGATCCTTTTGTTTTTAAATAACCCCAACCTACATCTTCATAGGTGTTTTCAAAAACTGATTATCAACCATTGATGGAAGATTCTTCCAATAAGGAAAATACTCAAGAAAATGTTTCTAAAGTATTTACCCATGAATATTTTTTACCTTGTACTGATGAATAGGTTTTACAAAACCAAAATCAGTTGATTCTTATGAATCAACCCAGTTATAGTATCATTGGTGATGTAAATCAACCTGTAAGGTCAAGAAGTTCATAAAGAAATAAAGTAAAACCTCTGGAATTTCATTCCCAATTAGAACAAAATATCATTGATGAAGATTTAGGTGATGATGATTGGATTAAATCTATGAAAGATGAACTAAATGAATTCGAATGGAACAAAGTCTAGACCTTGGTAGAAAGACCTAAAGAAACATCTGTAAATGGAGTAAAGTGGGTCTTCTGAAACAATTGTGATGAAAATGGAATCATTATATGAAATAAAGAAATATTAGTTTCTAAAGTATGTAATCAAAAATAAGGAATAAACTGTGAATAAAACTATACTCCAGTTGATAGACATGAATCTATTCGTATTCTACTAGACTTTTTAACATTCTTTAATTTTATACTTTTTCCAATGGATGTAAAGTGTTCTGTCCTTAACATATGTGCTCAATAGGAAGTTTATGTTGAAAAAAATCTTAGTTTTTAAGACACCATAGATCCTGAACATGTTTGCGAACTTACCAACGGTTTATATGGACTTAAACAAGACCTTAGAGCCTGGTTTGATAGACTTACAAGATTTTTGTTACTAAATAATTATGTTAAGGGAACTACTGATCCAACCCTTTTTATAAATAAAGATAAGAAACATGTTTTCATTGTTAAAATTTATGTTGATCAAATTATATTTGTATCAACTTTGCAATACTTAACTTATTTATTTGATAATCTCTTGAAATCTTAGTTTGAATAGAGTATGATGGGTGAGTTACCATTTTTTCTTGGTTTTAAAATTTCTCAAAAACTTGAAGGAACTTATATATCTCAACATTACTATATTAAATATTTTTTTAAGTAGTAGGAATATGATTACACTAAAAGGATATGTACTTCATTCGGTTCCACAAACACTCTTGATCTTGAGGAAACTGTGAAACCATTATATCAAACATCATTTAAATGTATTATAGTATGTTTATTAAACTTAATATCTTGTCATCCAGACATAATGTTTTTAGTATTCTTATTTGTATGATATTAATATAGTACAAAAGAATATCATTTAAAAGTATTGAAAATATTTTTTTCTATATAAAGGGGACCATGGATTTAATACATTTCTATTCTTTTAGAAATGATTTTGTTTTAAAAGGTTTTTTCGATGTTGACTTTGGTGGATATAGAATGGATAACAAAATTACATATGGAACATGTAATTTATTAAGAGATTCATTAGTTTCTAGGTCATGTAATAAACAAAACTCAGTAGAACATTTCACTAGTAAAGCAAAATATATAGCAGTTCGAAGTTTTTGGGCTCAAGTGTCATGGATACAACACACACTCATAGATTATGGCATGATTTTTACAAAAACACAGATGATGTGTGATAATACTAACATCATTTCTATATGAGAAAATTATGAACATAACTCTCATTTAAAGAAAATAGATATTAGGCACCACTTTCATAGGTACCAGACACTTAAGGGAGATATTATTCTTCAATTTATTAGAATACATGACCCATTTACTGACATATTTACAAAATCTTTACTATCCAATAGATTTGAATACATTAAACTAAAGTTAGAAATGAAAATTTCAATGTAATCATCCTTATTAAATTTCCATTGAAACATATCTCCTAACATTAAGATACTCTTTTTTCATAGGGGGAGTACATATGATTACCCTTTTATATTGCCTTTTCCAAAAAAAATCAGAACACAATATTTTTTGGGACCTAAAAGGTTTAATTTCCCTATTTTTTTGAAACCTAAGTTTTATAATAGAAGCCTTATCAATATTAAAAAATGTTTCTAGGTAATTTGGAAGGTACATTTCCTTACTTATATCATCAAATTTTCATTTCTTCATGTTGGTATTTTCAATCTTGTTTTAGGAAAACCTTATCAGATTCACTTCCCTTAAATCCAATTTTTTCTTAAAACCTCAAAAGATCAGAACCTATAAATCCTTCTTCTAAATTGATATGAACCATCAAATTCAACAATAAATATCATGGAAAAGTTTATAAAACTTGAATCCATGTTCAAAACATTTCAAATTAGATATGATGGTCATATGATATATTGCAATGAAATAACCAAGTGGTCTGAGTCATTAATTGAAGATCTTAAAGCTAAAGATGATTTAAATAATTTAGTTAAAGACTATTTTGATAATTCCAATGATATGATTAATAATTTGCCTATAATTGTTTTAGTAATGATAAAATAAGAACAGGCTAGTCACATTCAAGAAGATAAAGATCTGAATGGAAGGTTGATTTCAGTTGCTCTCAATTTGAAAAGGGAAAGGGAACTTGTGGAAGTGATGGAAAAAAAATTTAATGATTAGGAAGAAGTGATAAAGTCTCAAGGAGAAATTAAAAAATATTAGGAAGAAATAATCAATGATCTCGAAAAGAAAAATCAGAATCAGGATTAGTTGATCAAGAATTATGAAGACGATCATAAGGAATTAAAGAAGTTGAAGGCTACCCTGAAAAATATAATGATAATGGTGAAAAAGAATGATGAATTATTTTCTCTTAAACTCTGATATTTATTTATATTTTATATTTTTAAAAAAAAATTCCATCATAAAGAAATTTTTTATCTTTACATTATTTTGTTTTGTATACTCCAAACATTTTAGGAACAATTTTTTTCCCTCCATTATTTTTTAAAAATCATGAAGGGTTAGAAAAGAATTATCAAAAGGAATATTAATAAAGATAATGCCTAAGTAAGGGGGTGATTACTTAAATAATAAACTCATGGGTAAGGAAGAGTTATTTCTCTAAAAAAGTCAATAATTTGATCCTTAGGGATTTCAAAACCTAAGGGGGAGTTAGTTGTATTCATCATAGATCATAAAAAAAGGGAGATAAGTATTTCTTTTAAAAGTTCAAAAATTATAACTTGTGTCTTTATATTCTTTTAAGAAAATTTGTTTGTGATTTCAAAAAAGGGGGATATTGTTGAGTCAATAATTTCCCTTATGTATTTTCCATTTCTTTATGTTTTGAAAATCACAGACACATTTTCTAAAGGAAAATTATCTTTCCCTAAGAAAATTTCTCTTAGTGAAATTTTTATTTCTCAGAGAATGTTTTTGTATAAACTTATGGTTTTCAATGTCTTATCTAGTGTTTTCCTAAACCAATACTAACCATCTTTTTCTTAAGTCAAAAAATAGGATCCTTATCTATCTCAAAACCTTATTATTCCGTTGAATCGGATTTCTCTAGAATTGTGAATTCTATTTCTTTGGAAATTAGACTATGATTTCTTCTAAAATCAAACACTGATTTCTTTTGAAATCCGACACCAATTTCTTCTGAAATCAGACTCAAATTCCTTCTAAAATCAGAATTATATTTCTTCTGAAATCAAACTATGATTTCTTTTGAAATCCACCTCTAATTTATTCTAAAATAAAACTAAGATTTCTTAAAAAATAACACTCAGATTTCATCTGAGATTAGATTACGAATTTATCATAAATCAGATTCCAAATTCATCATAAATCTGATTCGGAATTCATCATATATCAAATTATGAATTTATTATAAATCAGATTCTGAATTTATCAGAATTTAGACTTTGGATTTCAATATCTTAAGAATCCAATTAAATTTTTTTCTAACAGTTTCCAAATTTTCTTAAAGTGACATTTTATTTTTTCAGATCCTGAATATGTTATTGTTTCTTATGTATGTTAATTTTTCATAAGCATGTTAATGTTACTTAAGCATGATAAATTTTATAAAAATTTCTTACATGAAATGATGTTATACAATTTATTTTTAACCAACTATTAGTTGAGTGACACATGTACAGGTCCCTCCAAAATTTAAGTAAAAATATGACCATTGGAGGAGGAAGTTATCCATTGGAATACATGCTTATAAATACCCAACAATTTCAACATTTGAAAAACAATGATTGTGTGGAACTCATATATGATGTGAGAGCTATGCAGGATTTTCCTCGTGTGTTTTCTGTGAACAACTTGTTCAAGATGTGAATAATTTTTTCATCCTACCTAGTGCGATTGTGATTGTTGTTGATCAATTGAGGGCTTCTAGGGATATGAAGATAGAGGTTCCAATCACCTTACAGATCAAGGGATTGTGGGTATAGCAAAATAGATTTTGGTACTCTTATCGAGGGAATACCCTAATCTGGGTAAAATAAACTTTCTTGAAATTATAAATCAAGGGACCTTTATCAAAGGTTGTTGGATACCCTTATCTTTGGGTTAAAATATTACTTATACTTTTTTACTTGTTTTGTTACATATTTTTAATTCCACTATATTATGTTAGGTAAATAAATTGTATCTTTCTTATACTTTATTATAATTGTAAACTCTGATATAAATATGATTTTATATGATTTATGGTAGAATATTTCCCTAAGTAAACTTGTCTTAAGTTTCTTTATAAGATCCATTTTTTTGGATCATAAAAAAATTAGTTTCTTTGTTAATAACTATTGAGGGTTTTGGAATCCATCTTGTTTAACTATGTTAAACATAAGTTTTATTTAAGATAAAATAATTCTTTTAAACCCACAATTCACCATCCCCCCTCTTGTAATTGAGCAGTCTACATATACATTTTGATCCTATAATGTTAGTGTGAAGAGAAAATGTGTATAAAATAAAACATAATTTTGGATTTATCTATTAGAGAAAATAAAGAGTTGTATCATTGTGGGAAAGTGGAAAATGAACTTCAGACAATTGAAAATTGAGGTTCTCCAAACAAAAAGGCTAAAGGATATGACCAACAACAACTACTACATGTTGAAAGAGTCATCCTTTTAGGTATTGATTATAAATTTAGTTTTCATAATATTTTGAGTAATTAACTCATGAACATGGTTATTATTGTTAACCTTGAGAGTTAGTGATTATTATCTATTCCATTTATAGTTATAAATTAGTGATTCCATTAATATGGAATGTGAGTCATTCTTAATCCATGTATACATCCTTTATATTAAAGGTAAAATAAGTAATTTGTTATGTTATTTTAATTCATCACTTATACACATAAAAAATAAATATTAAGTGTGATACATATCTTAAATAACCAAAATAACAATCCAAAAGGGTTAAACATAATAAAAATAAAATAAAATTATTATACCCTTATCGACTCCTCTTGGGTAATCCTATTAGTTGAGCATCAATTCTATGATAAAAAATTTATAGTCAAATATGCCAGACTGAGATTAATTTTAGGATACATGACCTCTTAAAATTAATTATAGGGTGTGTGTAAGTGAGGAAAAATATACAGAAATATGATGTGTTTCCCTCAAAAATAAATTCATTAGATTAATAAGTTTCTCTATAAGATAATAAACTATAGTTGACCAAGATGGAAATCAGGGTAGGTGTCCTTGAGACTAGTGAGGTACCAGAGTTATGGAGTCTAAACCATAAAAAATGTTATCAAAGATAATCGACTGTATAAAGTGTAGTGAAAATTCATGAATTTGAGGTGTGAGGTCCACAAGGATGATTTTTTTAACATTAATTGAGGTAATTTTAAATATATTAAATGGGAAATACTAAAAAATATTTGATAATACTCATAGAAACATGGTGAACCATTATCTTTTAAATCCAACTTTTTATGAACTCTAGGTTTAGAAATAATTGTCCAAAAGAAATTATAATATTAAATTACTCATGAGATATATTTTTAGAGAGTGTTTGAGAGAGGATAAAATAACATATCTTATATACTTCATATAATAATTAGATATAAAATTTACCGTAAAAGGTAATAAAATATTCTTTTCCCAAAATGAAAAATAATTTATTATAGGAGGGAATCCAAAATGATGAGGTTTGTGATTCAAGTAGTTATGTTCATTATAAATGATATTACTGAAAGTAAACTTGAAAAAGTGAAATGAAATTTCATACTTTTTATCATTGGGAAAATAATTAGGATAATTTTATTAGGGGTGGGGGAGTGTAATACTGTAGAAAAGAAAAACTTTAAAAACTATATAGTTTTACCTATGATAATAATGCAATATCCCAACTCTAGTGACCATGATCGGATGGTTAATTTATTATATTGGCATAGATACAAGTGTTATAAACACAAATGACTAATTGGATTAGTATTCTTGGAGAACCATATACATACATGATACCAATTATACATTGGGAAAAGAATATAAAACATAAAAAAAAAAAGAAAATGGCCATTATCCTTGAAACTCATTCAATGAATTCATCTTCATATCATAGGAAAAGGAAAAAAATAAGGTTGAGATCAAATTCGTAGTAAGGGTTATTTATAATAGAATATATTATTAGTAAATTGGTAATAGTCAATATGGAAATGTAAATAACTAAAAACACATTCCATTTAACCTATATATTGAGTGAAAAAATGAATCAATGGATACTATCAATGAAATAATCACATGGATAATAATAAATGAATTATCAATGAATGAAATTATTAATATTAGACGTAATGATCTTAGACGTAATGGTGTATATATATATATCTTCAATACCTTCTTCTGAGATAGTTTAGTCTATGGGTAGTTATACAATAAAAACCCATTTGATTGGTTCAACTGATTTATCTCATTAGTTGTCTCGATGCATCAAGAGACTATCTATAATCAGTCCCCACAAATAATTTCATTTAAAATGAACTCCTCATTTACTAAATTATTAATTAAATTCATAAATAAAATTCCATGTCAATAAATATCCATATTGAGTAAAGAATGTGTATTTCTCAAGATTTGCCGAAGTCAATCAATTAAACTTCATAATAAAACACCATCTGAAAAAATGTTATATAGTTTAGGAAATAATAATATTCATGATACATGGAATATGGATATTTAATATGAATTTAATGTATAATGATAACATTAAAGTGAATGTTTCAGTATATAGTTAATTACTAGATTAACAATAAGAGATAAGAGTTTACCATAGATTCATTAGAAATATAGGTTTTAAAATATAATCACGTTTTTTGGAAAAATAATGAAAATTGAAGTGAAATGTTAAAATAATATTTCATTAAAGATTTTATTTATCAAACAATTAGAAACATTAAAAAAATAAAAATTCCATAAAATTGTTTTTTAGTAGGGATGCTGGTTAACATTATATATGTTAAAAACAATCCTTTAGACTTTTTATAAATAATGTCAAAAGAGTCACATTTAAAAGCATCAGAAATATTCCTTTAATACATTTTAAATATTTAATGATAAATTAAAATTTACTTAATAAATCATCTAATTAAAAAAATAACTTTCTAAAAACAATTTTGAAAAATAAGTACATGGAAACTAATAATTGATTAAAAGAGAAATAAAAATCATTTTTTCTTTTAAACATTTATTTTATTGATTAAAGTATAAAATAGAGAAAAAATTGGAATAAATTATGGTAAGTTGTTAAAAAGTTAGATGATTATAAAATATATTGAGTTTAATAAGGATTATTTATAGGTTTCTCTCTAATGAAAATAAGAGAAATCTAAAAAAATTGAGATTATAAAAAAAATTCTTAACTCTTTGGTAATTTTTAAATTTAAACCCATTGAAATAATATACTTAAATTGAGATATTAATCATCATTGATATATAACGATTCATATTAGAAAAAAAGGAATTATATACACCACAATCAAGTGAATATGTGCATAATAACAAATATGTCTCAATAGAGTCTAAATTGAGATGAAATCTTGTACCTCTGGCTTACCTTTAGTTTAACATAATTTAACTTTTTTTATAATGGTTTTAAACATTTTATTAATTTATAAAAGGTCTATAATAATATTTATAATGAAATATATGATTTTATTATAACATTTTACAACCTGTTTGTTAATAATATTTCATTATTACCATTATTTTGGGTGTTGATTTCTTCCTTTCCTCAGGCATGATTTTGCATAAAAGATCTAGTTAATGTGTATAGGATATAGTTACATTATGTAATGAATTAAAATGATTATATAAATATCATATTTATTCATTAACTATATTTTTTGAATCATTCTTCAAACTTGGACTTAGAAAATGTATCGCATTGCTTCGTGGAAATGAAATGTTGTACGTACACACAAGTAATGATTTCATTTCCTTAATGGGTGGAAGGGTAATGAATTGAATGATATATTAATTTTATAGAATAAATATAAATTAATAATTATCATATATATTTTTTATTTCAATATTACAACTATTTATGTGAGTCAGTGATGGAAACCAAATTACATCAGTTTGTGAGGAGGTAGTCCACTGTACACATTAGCAATGGTTTGTTTCCCATTTGATAAAGAAGAAGATGGATAACTATTATGACATCAAAATAATAAAATATTATTATATTTTAGGTACTATTGTTATTATATTTTTATTTTTAACAAATAATTTAATGTTTTTTTAAAAAAAAATTGGTTGGTAGAGATAATTACCATCACATAGAAAAACCTCCAATCAATCTCTTATTAAGGACCACGAGTTTGGTTTTTTGGGAATACCAGCACCTATAGAACGTGGATAAGTATTTTTGGGAGAAATTTTTGTATGTTTTGGTGAAGATATATTTATTTATAGGTGTAAATCAGTGGGAGGAGGAGGTTCCCTTTTATAATTGAGATGAGTTGCACACTTCTATGTTCTCAAGGTTTTTCAATATCTTTTTTCACTTTCTTGAAAATATCGATCCAAAATGGATCATATTAATAGGGGAAAGTATAATATTTATATAAAAATAACCATTTGGGTTATAGAAGGTTTTTATTTCATTTTAACCCTTATCTTTATATATTAACACTCAATAAACCTGTTACAACCCTAACTATGATAATTAATTTTTACAATTTTACTATTAATTATGAAAAAAATTTAGTTAAATATGTTACCTAAAATCAATTATTATTATAATAAATATAGAATCCATTTTATCAAACACAATTCATATAATTTACATAATTTAATTTAAAAATAAACGAGATAAACTTGTCGAAAATGTGTCAAAAAATGCTATTTCAAGAAATTAATTTTTCAAGAATAAGATGATGTTATGTTAACTCTATAACTATTAATAATCATTATATAGATAGAAAATATATTATTAGATATATAATCTATAAATTTCATTTAATACAATGATCAATAAATATTATTTTAATTAAATATAGTGGAATTAAATTACTCCTCAAAAAGAGTTTCCTTAAAAACATCCCTTTTACCTCCAAATAATATTATATTTATTTATATAATATTAATAATAAATATATTTTTTGTTATAAAAATTGTAAAATATTATTATAAATAAAAATTGGAAGAGTTAAATTCAACATTTTTCATTATGAAAAATCTTATTTCTAAAGAAAAATTCCATAAATTCATTCTAGGATTATTTTGACCAAGTAAGATCAAAATCAATATTTGTCCTATCAAATTAGAACTTTTGATCCCCAAAATATTAAAATGTGTAACATTTTTATTTTTTTATTAAAAAGATATGTTCACTTAAAATAAATATGGCTCATTTGTTACATACTTCCCTCCTACAAAAATCTCATCCTCAAAATTTTCATCGCTATTACCTTATAAACAAATGAGGGTGGTTCTCCTACATAAAATCCTCTTATTCCCATGTTTCTTACTAAATTTTATGATTTATCTAAAATACCTTTACCATTAAAGTAATTTATTCCTCATTTATCTTTATCTGATGTCAAAAATCTATATGGTCTCTTTATAGTAAAATAGATCATGTTCCAATTTTGTTTCTTCACAGGTGAGTGCATGTGTCGGGTCTGTCATGTAATTCCTTAACAATGATTTATGGAATACATAAATTAGTTTATAGAGGATTTGTGGAATTTAAAATTGATAATACACAAATCAAATTCTTTCCATATTTCCAAAAGGTATTATGTACCTAGGGATTAATTTCCCTTTCTTACCAAACCTTATAACACCCTTCCATGGAGATATGGTCAAGAAAACATAATCTCCCATTTGAAATTACAAATATTTTCTCTGGTTGTAATCATAAATCATTATCCTTATTTTATCATCATTAATATGAGTCTAATTAGTGATTACCTTTATAATTTTCCCCTCAACATGTTCTATCCCTACAAGTTTCCTTTCACCAACTTCATACCAACAATTTAGAGTATGGAATATCACTACATATAATGCTTCATATGATACCATGTGAATACTGGAATATAAAATATTATTATAGGGAAACTATAACAATGGTAAATAATAATCATAAAACCCTGAAATTGAAGTGATCATGATCTAAGAATGTCTTCTAATGTGTTAACAGTCCTTTTGTACTCTCCAACATTTTGATAATTGTAGGCAGTGCTCAAATATAGCTCAGCGTCATGACTCTTTTGAAGGATTTTTTAGAATTTCAATGTAAATCATGGATCATGATAAAAAATAATTGAAGTAAGTTTTTCATTAAGTATTAAAACTTCATTAATATACATTTATGAAAGGTTCTCAAGTGAAAAATATTCTCTTATAGTTTGAAAATGTGTATATTTTGATAGGTTATCAACAATAAACCATACCACATCATTAATTCTTGGTGTATTTGGTAACCCAGTGAAAAATTATAAAGTAATATCATCTAATTTCCACATAGGAATAGGTATATATTCCATTAATCCTCTAGGATATTGTCTCTCAATCCTCCCCTATTTATAAACCAATCATCTTAATACATAATTAGAAATGTCTCACATCGTAATATCCCACATAAACTATTCCCTAAAATCCCTATAAACCATTGTTATACTATGGTGTATATAGAAATTCAAGCTATGGTAATCATCCAATAATCCCCATTTTATCTTAGGTATTGAAGAAACACATTATCACTTTCCCAATTTTAGAATTCCATATTCATAGATAAAATTTTCATGATTCACATAATTCATGAATTTTATTTTATTTATAAATTTTGCATTATAATATTAGGAACTTTTTATCTTTTCTAATAAATATGGTTTCTTAATCATTTGAAAAAGATTAATGAATCCCCTTACATAATATTTCCCATATCTACCTTTAGTAGATAGATAATCATAGGATACGTGACAATCCTTATTTGGTTCTAAACTATATGGTCTTTCATGTGAAATGCATATGATACCATATTTTTCTTCCATGGTTGGTTGTGTGTTGATTAATAATAATCCTTGATTAGTTAAAGCCTATAACTTTTCCTTGTAATGAGATCATTCTGTAATGAGATATATTTTAGGATCTTATAGTCTTCTTATATCACACATCTTTCATCGAAGTGACACTAAATACATATCTTTAAAGAAAATATTACTACTTATAACTCAAGATCAAGAGTTGGATCGTTATATTCAGGAGTATT
The DNA here is from genome assembly GCA_963277665.1 of Viscum album. NCBI lineage: Eukaryota > Viridiplantae > Streptophyta > Magnoliopsida > Santalales > Viscaceae > Viscum > Viscum album. The sequence continues at coordinate 1,475,392,198 of OY728131.1, read as the reverse complement.
TAACTACCTTAATGAACATGAAATACCTTTATCATTCTATAAAAGGACACAATCAAGTCCCTTATTTGATGCATCACTATATATCACAATTCCATCATTTCATGATAGTAGAGTCAAAATTGGATCACTAACCAATATCCTCTACAATTCATAAAAACATTATTTACATTACTTTTTCCATGTGAAATTATCCCCTATACATGTAATCATGGATAACAAGTAAGCTAATCTATAATTTTTTTAAAAAACAATCATGGATATTAATCTAGAAAACCAATGAAACTATATACCTCAGTTATGTTCATTGGTGTAAGCCATTATTTTTCTGAATTTGTCTTGATAGGATCCACTATGATTCCTTCCATGGAGAAGATATGGCCAAGAAAAGTAGCTTCTTAAATCTACAATTCCCACATGCTAAATATTCTATATAACTATTTTCCTCTAAGAGTGTCAAGAATGATCTTCAAATGATTCTCATGGTCTTCATAGGTTTTATAAATCTCCTATATATCATTAATTAATATGAAAATGAAATTATCATTATATTCGGTGAATAATCTATTCATTTGATCCACAAAATTAGATAGTTCATTTTTCAATCCAAATAGGATTACTTTCCATACCTCATTAAAATTTTTTTCTTATGAATATCTTCCTTATTTACTCATAATTAATGATTCCCAGAATGAATTATACAATTATAAAAATATTAAACTCTATTAATTTGATTAAATAAGTAATCAATTCATAGAAATTGATATTTTTCTTTGACGTAAAAGAATTAATTTTTCTATAATCCTTGAAAAACCCCATGGATACATCTATATTATTAAAAAAATAGGGGCTCCCCATGGTGGAATAATAGGGAGAATAAATACATTATTAAATAACTCCTCTTATTTTTTCTTCAACTATATTAATTATACAGTGTCTATCTTTAGGGATTATTTGATATAGGACTTTCATTAGTAATTAAATCAATAGAAAACTTGACTTCTCACTCTTGTGGATGTCTAAGTGACTCCTCAAGAAATACATCAATATATTTCTATAAAATAGGTATATCATAAATTTTATGATTTATTTTTCCAGATATATATATTGACTTTTATCTTCCCCGCAGATCTTATTTAGAAGGGATTCTGGGGGCAGATCTAGACATGACTTAGATGATGAAGTCGCCACTCTAAATTTAAGGAATTCTACATTATCCTAATGTTTTGTAATTTTCTTCTCTTTATAAAAAAAATTCATTATATTTTGAAATCCTATATATACCAAGGATTATATCAAATTCAACCATAGTTATAATAATAAATTATAAAAATTGGGCAAGTTTATGTGTCAGAATGGAAACTTTCTGACATATTTTTTATAGTGATACTTCCACTATGAGTTTTGATTGAAAAATCCATTCTTAATGTGATAGGGAAATATCTGGTTTTCTTGTAAATAATTGATTATATAAAAGAGTGAGAGGATCCATAATCAAATAAATTATTGTCTATATTTGAGACTATGATTAAATTACCTTCCACCACATTTTTATGAACTTCATCCTCAAATGCAGTGATCAAATTCTCTAAAACTTCTTCCCTGTGACTCTTTTGTGATAGATTCCCTAGAGGATTAGAACATTAGTTTGATTAATAACACATTTTTTTATAGGTCGGTCATTAGAAAAAAATAGTATCTTTTTTACCTTATTCTCATGAGCTAGAAGAAACTTTTAAATGCACTCATAACACACTCTTAATCCCATTAGGCATTTTTAAGATGTATCTTTCCAAAATTCACACATGATGGAAATTTCATCATTTTCTTCTTCCCATTCAAAATTTTTCATTTTTCATAGTTTTGGACTACCTATTCGAAAATTTATTCATCATTAATATACAGGATCTAGAAAAAACATTATTTTTTTATGTTATATAAAACTATTTCATGATATGATGAAATTTTAAGAGAAACTAGTTCCCTTAGAGTACTTTTCTTAAGCCCTTCAATGAAATTGTCAATATTAGATTTACTATTGTGTATTTTACGTATATAATACATGGATTCTCTTGTAATGTTTTACTCATACTCCAAAACATTTTCTTATTTATTTTTATTCAACATGAGGAACTCTCTATTAATTTCAGTTCATTTTTCATGAGAGAAATATTTATCAAAGAATGTTTATTTAAAATCCCTTCATTCCATGTGTTCTATTCCATCCTCCGCCTTAATATTATGGATAAATAACCACTATTGGTAATATTTTAGTTTCAGATAATTTACTACTTGTATAAACTTTTCCTTTTCATTTCATCCCATGGATAGAAATATCTTTTCAAGGGACTTAACACATTGCTCAACTTGTTGGAGTTGGTGTCCAAGGAGAAACTATTTTTACATTCACTACATGTAAGTTTGATGTATTGAATATTAATAAAACATCTTATTAGATATTTTCTTTTATTCGGGATGAATTTGATGTAATAACTTCCTAGATTATATGTCACACTAATAACGTTATTGCAGTTCCCTGGTATGATGAGAACATTAAAGTGCTATGATAATATTCATAAATAGAGTTCTATAGATGGATAACATACTATAATGGGGCACATAGTACATATAATATCAGGGGAGAGTAATCATAAGTGAATTAGGCTTCTTCTCATGAATTTCTCAATTGGTAATCTTCATCATGGTAGATTATGAGAACAAACCAGCCAATATAAACGTTCCATGTTTTTATGTAATTATATTTTCTTATCTTTGAGTGTTTTTAATGGTACTTATACATTAATATTATCATTAATGCATGTCATGAATCATGCACTTAGATACTCTAAAGGAACTATCATGCCATATATTGGATGGTAGTAGTGTATGTTGGGTCCATCATGAATTACATGTTATTAATAGATAATTCAAGGAAGTATTTGTCTCTTACCACTTAATAGAATCTACTTTTTTTTACCCCCTTTTGGATTAGAACCATCATTCTAAATTCCATGGTTATTGTGTAATGAATATTTTATTTCAGTTATTCAAAGAATGATATATCGAGAATATAGGTTAGTGACTTGGATGTGCAACCTTCTTAATGAGATATTGTGAGAAATTGATTAGATTACACAGTGAACATTCGTATGTGGTTGTCATTGTTATTACATTATGTTTTTTCTATTTGGTACCATGACCCATTGCTATAAAATAATCATGTACATTAGGTAAGCCCACCTAATGCCAAAGATAAATAATCCTAGAGGGTCACCCACTAAGTGTTATATATGATCTCGATTAAATTCCATATAAATTTAATTAATAGAATAAATATTACTTTCATTATCAAAGAATAATTTTATTCATGTTTCATTGATCACAAATATTTATTACTAAATAAAATATTCATTTATGAATAAAATATTTATTCAGGTATTCAAAAAATATTTAGATGTTCGAATTAACAAATACCATGTCTACTGATGGATATTTATTCACAATATGGTAAATAATATTTATCATATGTGTGTGTTAGTACATGACACAAAATAATAATAATATTATTATTTATGGAATGCATTTTATTAAGAATTTGATTTTATTTTAAGGGCCTATATGCAATTTAAATATTTTTTAACCTAAACTATAGCTATATAAATAGTCCTTTAATTCTATAGTGAGTGCTCTTAAAAATAGATTATTTTTGTGAACAATGAATTCTCTATAAACTCATCTTTCTCTCTCCCTATCAAGACTGAGAAACTCAAGAGATATTCCATCTAGAATGAAGGAAAAGAAATAAATACAAAAAATTCAATAAAATTTATTCACTGTTCTAGATCCTGAAGATTTATTATCATTTCTTGGAGATCAAAGGAGCACATGGGAATCACTAATATAGGGATTCTGTCTTTCGATCCTCATAGTGAAATGAAGGCAATCTGAAAGGTCCTTTCTGGATGATCAACATCCACATTTAATAAATATCATAAGCTAAGGTATTTTCATTATTTGGATATAAATAAATTTATTAAAAATTTAATGTGAATGATACTCTATGTGGGTTTTAGGAATTGAAATATAAAAATAAATTTTAATATATCACTCATCACTACACACTTATTATGTGACCATATTCTAAAAGTTATATCAAATTAGTCATGTTTAAAATTTATAATTATTTATTTGATTCTTGATATATACTCAATCATGGTTTAATGTTTTCATTTCATATTATTCTGTATTTAATATGAATTAAATTAATCTGTTATTTATATATTAATCATGTTCATTCAGTGATAATGTTTCTTAAAAGTCTAAGAACATATGAAAAATTACTAGAGATTCCATTGTGGTACTAATTTTTACTGATAAAACTATATTACATTCCGTAAAACCATGTGTACTAATCCTAGATATGTTGAGGGATACACAAAATGTCAAGTAGTTAATTAAATTTCGGGAATTTGTTTCACACCATTTGTATACATATCCAACCTAGCACATGAGATGTCATATTACACAGCATGTATCAAGCATACACATGTAGTCTATATAGGTTAGCAGCATAAATCACACAATTCTGTTTTCATTATACATGTCCAAACCATGTGAGACTGATATCCTAAATAATTTATGATATACATGATTTGTATATGGAATACACATCATGTAGTTTATTATTTATCATGTATTAAATACATGATGATCCAATCAGTGAGAATATCAGATATATGATATAAGGGATACACGGTGTGTTGATGTATTATACACATTGTGTTATCCCACCAAGATATATGCTGAATAACTTGTTGAGTATCTCGGGCACACATAAAGCATATACATGTCTTGTAGAAATCATGCACACACTATGTAGTCTAGACGAGTCAACATGCTGAAGCACCAGGCATGTAACCTGGATACACAATAACAGAGGTATAGGGAATGTAGCTGGACTATACACACTGTGTAGTCACCCAATTAATGGAAAAATTAAAAATGATGTTAAATTAAGTCATTTATAATTAACACTATATTTATTTTATAAATGTTTAATTTTTTTTAAAATTTAATAAGTGTTTTAAATAATTTTAAGGTCTCAATTAATTAATTACAGCAAATACTTAATTATTGATTCTTTATTTTATTTCCATTAATTCCTTTAAGTTGGTTTTCACTAGGAGTATTTATATGGCCATTAATATTAAAGGGAATCAATCAATTAATTAGTTTATATGAATTTAACTTAATAATAAATAATGAATAAGAAATGAATGTTATCCATTTAATTTTTCATATATATTGCATGTATGGACATTCATGAACTTTACTGAGACATATTTATGTGTTTGATGTTTTAATTTTATTTGTTACATGGGTTTGTAATTATTTATTATTAAATTAAATATCATGGAAAGCGAGTTATCTCTCCCACCATTATTATATAGGACCTACATGTCTATGGATATTTATCTAATCCCACTTAATCTATCCATTGGTTTCCCTCACCTATATGTGATTTATAAATAAGTGTAATTAATAGAGTATCCCAATGTCTATGTAGGAGGTTCATGATGGTACCCTTATTATTCCATCTCAGCTTATACACAAGTTGATAGGTGGAATGTTTTATCTCATGCCATTTTTGGAACAAGGATTGATTTAACCTATATTATAGATTTATTTAATGTCTATTCATTAAATGATATATTAGATAAGCTCATGATTATGGAATTTTATTAATTTTTTTTTTGTGCATTATTTTTTTTATGGATGTGAGGTTGTGATTAAATAAATAAATGAATTAATATTAAAAGGTGGAATTTAAATAAATAGATTATGTGTAAATGTTTTATAAAACGTGGTTAATTAATTAAGTAACATCCACCCAATATTAAAAAGAAATGTAAAGGACAAAACAAGATAAAATTTATGCATAATAATTAAAAAAACCCTCAACTAAATATTATGTTATCTTTCACCTTTCATTACTTGATTAGGAATGAAACTAATAGAATTAAATGTTTGAACAAACATTTTTGCCAAACTTAATTTTATATGGGGATTTTTTTATGAATTTTTTGGTTCAATTAACCATTTTACATAAATAAGTGTAGCCCTTGATATAATTGGTTTAATTTGGAATCATGTGTTGAGGAAATAAAATTCAAGATTTCAAGATTGGGGAATCCACTCAATGGGCCAAGAAGTTGCAAGACCATAGTTGGAAAAGACCTTCCTAGATAAATACCGTCAAATAAATTGACTAACCCTTGATGGGGTTATGATAAGGTGGATATGGATCTGTTCCACTATAATTTTCTAAAAACTAGACATTAGGAGTTCAATGGTGAGGGCTATTTGGAATTTAAAAAATAGTGGGAGAATTAATAAAATCAATTAATTTATTATTTCTCACATAATTTTTATTCAATAAAATGTATATATAATTTTCCCTTTTATTTGTATAATAAAATTTCAAGATCATCATACAAACTATCTCTATGATCAATATTAGAGAAAGATAACATCCTCTCTCATAGTAACTTTTTGGAGTAGTTTTGAAACCTTTAGGTTGTGTAAAGCCATGAATGGAAATATTACATTACAGAATCCTCACAATCTGATCTACATACTAAAGATCCAAGTTATGAAGAGTGACTTTTTAAAGAAAAATATTTTAGTGATGTGGTCAAAGTTCAATTTTTTATGCTATTATCTATATCAAGTGAACTCATGATGTCTCTAAAAAACATGGATTCTTATAGAAATCTTGAGCATCTCAATGGCCTTTATCAAATGATATCTAGAAAATAATTGTTTGTGATCTCTAAGGATCTTCTTTAGAGAAATCTTGGAAAGGGTTCCCCATTTAGGCCTCACATAGTCAGGATCATTTGATACATTGAGTGCATATAAGTAATAGGTTTAAAATACTCAAAGAAATGGGCATCGATCTCATTCTTACATCACTCCCTCAGAGCTTCTGCAACTTTTCTATAAATTCTAATGTGAACAAAATTGAGAAGTATCTACATGATCTACTTACTCTCCCTATATCTCCAACTAGATAAAGATAAATAGTGTGAAAATCATTCCTTATTTATAGTGAAAAAATTAAAGGACTAGAGAAATTCCCTAAGGCTAAGGATTCATCACAATACACTCCATATAAGTGGAAAATAAAGGTGAAAGCAAGTGAATTTGACTTTATCCGTTTTAAATGTGGTAATAAAGGCCATTGGATGAAAAACATTACCCATCCAAAGAATAAAGGGGTATCTTTAGGTGGGTTTGTTAGTGAGTGCAATTTATCTATTTATACAAATTGGGTATTAGATACAACTTATACTGATCATATATTTATTTTAATACAATATACAAGTATATTAAAAATGTTGACTAAGAGTACATAGATCTATGAGTATAAAATATATCTAAACTTGTTGTTGTATCAATCAGGGACTACCACTTCACGTTTCAAACCAAAATTTTCTTGCTTTTGAAGGGTTGTTAATATATTCCATTCACTACCGAAAATATTATTTCTATATCAAAACATGATATAGATGGATTTATTTTCAAATCTAGTAATAAGTGTTCCTTGTTTTATAAAGATAGTATTTTTTATGATAAGGAATATTTAAATAACAACTTTCATGTGTTGGATTACACAAACCAAGTAATGGAAATCGATAATGACGATACTTCACATGACTCATACCACACCCAACTTTTGAATAACCATTTTGGACATGTAAATGAAAAACACATGACCAAATTACATCAAGATGGATATTTTTTCTTTTGTACTAAATCCACTTGGTGTATGTCATGCATGTTTACAAGGAAAAATGAATAAAGAACCATTTAATGGGAAACGTGAAAGGACAAAAGTGCTTCTTGATTTAGTTCATGTCGATGTTTGTAGACCAGTTCCTATTGAATTAAGGGATGGTTAATCATAATTCATAAATTTTACTAATGATTTTAGTACATATGGATATGTATACATAATGCGGAATACGTGAGATTCTTTAGAGAAATTCAAGGAATAAAAGAATGAAATTGTGAATCATCTTGCTAAGAATATTAAAAAAACTCTACTTAGACTATGGTGAAGAATATCTTTATCAAGATTTCATTGATTACATATAGGATTTTGTGATCCTATCCCAACTCACTCATCTTTTTACACCTCAATGGAATAGTGTATTTGAAAGGAGGAAACATACCATTTTAGACATGGTGAGATCAATAATGAGTTATTCGCATCTTCAATTATCCTTTTGGCGATATGCATTGCAAACAACAACACACATATAAATCCAAGTACTAATTAAATCGACAAATCGTATTATATAAATTTTTTTGTGTTGAATAAAAACCACATTGTTTAATTTAAATGTGTGGGGAAGTGAAGTTATTGTTTAGGAAACTTCATCTAAAAAAACATAAACCCTGAGGCACAAAGTCTACATTTATAAGATACCCAGAGGAAATAAGGGAATATTATCTATATGACCCCAAAGAAAATAAAATTAATAGTTGAAATAAATGTCATATTACTTGAGTAGGATCAAATCTATAAAAGGGATAATTGGAATGAGATAGACTTCAATGAAGTTGAGGATCAAAGTACACAATAGCTGGTATAGGAACAGATTTCCCAAAGACCCAAGGAAGAAGAAACTATTCCAGAGATAGATTTACTTCATAGGAGTAATAGAGAGGTTAGTTAACCTGAATGGTACGATCCTCTAGTCACGAAGGATGTTGAATCACTATTAGTTGATAATAATTATCTATAACCTATATGGAAGAAGTAAGTGGCACTAATATTTCCATACGTAAAAAAGCAATAAATTATGAAATTGATTCCATATACTAGAGCCAAGTCTCAATTTTAGTAGATCATATAGAAGATATAAATACCATTGGTTGAAAATGAGTATTAAAGAATAATCTATACATGGGAGGAAAATTCACTACCTATAAGGCATGAATGGTTGCAAAAGTGTCTCAATGGTGTAATGATGTTGAATACAATGAAAATATTTAACTAGTTTCAATGATGAAATATATCAAAATTATACTTTCCATTACATCTTACCATCACTATGAGATTTAGGAAACATATTTCAAAATATCTTTCTTTAATGGGAACCTTTAAAAAGATTTTTATATGACCCAGTATAAAGGTTTTTTTACTCCAAAAGATGCCAAAATGATACTAAATTGCAAAAAAAATCTATTTATGCATTAAATAAAGAATCTAGGTCCTGGAACATTAGTTTTGATGAAGTCATAATGGAATTTGGTTTCATCAATAATGAGTATGAACCTTGTTCCTATAAAAAGTTTAGTGGGAGAGTAGTCATTTTATTAATAGTATATATTGATGATATATTACTCATTGGAAATGAAATACCAATATTAAAGTTTTTTAATGCATGGTTGAATAAATTTATCTCTATAAAGGACTTCAGTTAGGCATCATATATTATTGGGTTCAAGATGCATTGTAATAGACCCAAGAGGCTTCTTTTCCTAAGTCAAAAGTACATACATTGATAAGATACTAAAGAGATTTAGTATGCAACAATCCAAGAGGGGATTTTTTCCAACATCACATGGCATTTATTATTCTTGGAAAAAGTGTCCTCATGCACGTGAGGAAAGATATATAATAGAAATGATTCTATATGAAACAATGATTGGGTCAGTCGTGTATATTATTCATTGTACTAATCTTGTTGTCTCTTATGAATTAAGTATGGTAGGAAGATATCAAGATGAGGCAGGTGACCACTATAGGATGGTATTCAAAACTATCCTTAGTTATTTATGTCATACTAGGGATTGGTTCCTAGTCAATAGATGAGATGTGGAACTAGTCATTAGAGGATATGTAGATTATAGTTTCCAAACTGATAAATATGACATGAATCCACAAATTATACACATCTTCACATTGGATGGAGGTGTTGTGTGCTAGAAGAGATCAAATTAGTCTATGGTTATAGATTCTAAAGTAGATTCCAGGTATATTACATATTTTGAGGTAGCTAGAGAAGAATTATGGATGTGAAAAATCATCCAAGATATTGATGTGGTACTTATAAGTAAAGATCATATCACACTATGTAATGATAATAATGTAGTAGTGGCTCTCATAAAAGAGCCCAAGTCGCATTAGGAGAAGAATCACATGTTTTGTAAGCATCATCACTTGAAGGATTTTTCTCAGATAAGTGAGGTTATAGTGAGAACTATTTACCTGAAGATAATGTGGAATACACCATGACTAAATCATTAACATAGAACAAAACATGATTATCATGTGAGGTATAGTGGACAGAATGTTATATGTAGTTGGCTCTAGTCCAAGTGGGAGTTTGTTGAAGTTGGGGTCCTAGGACCAACTGTTTGAACCTTGATTACATGTATATTAAATGTATTTAATATTAATAAAACATATTATTATATATTGTTCATTTTTCTATATGAATCTGATGTAATAATGTTGAAGAGTATCTATCGCATTGATAAGGTCATTGTATTTCCTTGGTATGATGAGAAACATGAAGTTTTGTGATGATATTATTATATAATGATCTATGGTTGGATAAATTTCTATGATGAGACACATAGTACAAATACTATTAGGTGTGAGTACTCATTTTTGGATGAGTATTCTTGTCCTGAAGTTCACACTTGATAATCTCCAAGATAGGATATTATGAGAAAATGCCTACTAGTAAGAATTCTGCTTGTATTGGTGTCATCAGATATTCCAATCTATGAGTGTGTGTGTGTGTGTGTGTCATGGTCCTTGGATTTTAATATTATCAATAATACATTTAATTACCCACACTCTTAAATTTGTTGATGAAAAGCCTCACGCCATATGTTTGGGGGAAGTAGGGTACATTGGGTGCAACACGAATGACATGTTATTAACGGATAAGTAGAGGAAGGATTTTTCCCTTCTATATTAATTGAAACTAATATCTCAGCCCTATGATTGGAATATAATTTTCACACAAAATCGTATGGCCATGGTATATTGATAAATTTATTTATGATATTCAATGAATGCCATATAGAGTATATAGTTTGGTGACACATATGCACAACCTTCTTGATGAGATATTGTGGCAAATGGATCATATTACATAGTCAGTTTTCCTATTAGGGTTTCATTACTTCAACATTAAGTTCATTATCTTGGGTTCCTTGACCCATTTCTAGATAGTAATCATAGACTTTAGGCAATCTATATTAATTCTGATGAGAAACAGTCCTAGAGGGCCACACACAATATGTTATCAATGTTATTGATCAAATTCTAAATGAATTTAATTAATAGAACATATATTAATATCAAGACCAATGAATAATTTTATTATTGTTTTATCGATCATAAATATTTATCGGTGAATAAAATTTATATTTATAAATAAATAAAAATTTAGAGTATTTAATAGTAGATGAGAAGTTCAAATGAACCAAGACTATGTGTGGTGATTGATATTTATTTACAAGCTAGTAAATAATGTTTAACATATGTGTATGTTGGTGTACACCCAAATAATAATAATAATAATATTATTATTTTGTCGAATGGGGTTTATTAAGAATATGATATAATTTTAAGGTCCAACATGCAATTAAAATATTTCTTAAGATAAAAACTAGATCTACAGATATTTCTTATGGCTATTGTGAGTGAAAAAATTGAAAATTATTGAACACAAAGAATTCTATCTTGACTTATCATTACCTCTCCCTCTCAAGAATGAGAAACAAAAGAGAGATTCCTTCAAGCTCGAAGGACAAACGATAAACACAAACAGAATAATATATTGAAAATGTCACACTCACACCTAGAGATCGATTTGAATTTCTTAGAAATTAAAGGAGTATGTGTGGATCACTACAAGTGGGATTATATCTTGGGATTATCATAGTGTAATGACGAAATCATGAAAGGTCCTTTTCAGATTATCAACATCCATATTATAGAAATATCCTAAGCCATGTTATTTGACTTCTTATGATCTAAGTAAATTAATTATAATGGTAAAATTAAATATCCACTATTTGAGTTCTTATAAAAACTTATTAAAAGAAATTTTAATATATCGACCACCACTGCATGCTTCTGCTATGAACAAAACCTACATAGCTACCACTGGATTAGTAGTCCCACTAAATTATGGGGGATTATATCACATCAAACAATCCAATATCGGTTTTTCATGCTATAGAACATCATGCTTCCCTATATGTGTTAGATTATTATTTATAACATATTTCATCTTCCCTAATATAGCCATGATCTAATTTTCTCCCACACCAGATGTATTTGATTTCTATATAGGAAAAATTCTTCATTAACCTTGATTTTTGAAACCATTCCTTCTATTATACATAATTTATAAACAATGGTGTATAATTATTTATTTGAAAATGTTATTAATTTTAAATCATGATGTATACATGAAAATATAGTGTTATAGTTAATATAAATTAAAAATTTAAGCATTTATAAAATTAGAATCATAAACTGGGTTAATTTGGTGATATATTGAAATCATTGATACATTTTCAATCCTTCATAATTATATATAATGAAAATGTGAATTATCCTAATCATAAATTCCCAGAGTATCAAATTAGGTGTGTTGTATGGCCCGTGTTTAGGCACCAGGTGATGATCAATTAAAATAACAATTTTCCATATGTGGAGTTATTACCCCTAGGTACAACGATTTCAGAACCATTCCACCTGTTGCACCCATAAATGGATGTATTTATAAGAAAAGATAAAAATATTTAACGTACCAAAAATTTAGGAAATTATTCTATAGTTATAAATATCCTCAAATTATATCATAGAGTTATATTACATAGACTACGATTTCCAAAATTTCACTTCCAAGGTTCCTACTAAACATATTCATATACCAACTATAATAGCCTGAATTGAGTAACCCAAAGCTAATGGATACATTATTATATTGGCATAGATAAAATGGTCCTAATACCAAAGGATAGATTAGTTTAGTAATAATGGAGAACCAGATAAATTCAAGATACCTATTGTATATTTAGAATAGAATATAAAACACAACAAAAGAAAATGATCGTCATCCTTAGAACTCATTAAAATAATTCATCTTCATATCACGAGGAAATAAAAAAAATAAGTGTGATCTAAAATGATTTTTAAGGGTAAGATACAATGGAATATATCATGAGTAAATAAGGTATAGTCAACGTGGAGAGGTATATAACTAATACACCAAGTAATTTAATCAATTTCATGAACACAAAAAATCATCCACGGATAATATAAATGCAACAATTTCATGGATAATAATAACTAAATTATTAATGAAAGAAATTCTAAATATAGAACATCATGATCATAGAAATAATTTTATCTATACAATCAAGCAATCAAGACCTTATATAAGGATAGTTTAATCCAGGGGGAGGTATATACCAATAACTATTTAATTTTGATAACTAATTTTCCTCATGATACCTGTTGATGCATCAATGGGATATCTATGACTAGGTCACACTGATAATTAAATGTATAATAATTTCATAATATATTTAATGATAAATTAAATTCTTAAACAATAATCCCTGTTAATAAATATACATATTGAGTAAAGAATAAGTATTCACCAATATTTACCACATTCGGTCAAATAAATTTCATAATAAAACACCGTATGTAAAAACGGTATATGGTTTTGGGAATATTCATTTACCTCATACAATGAAAGTTTATATTTAAGATAAATTTAATTTATAATGATCATAAGAAATTGAATGTTTCAAGAGAAATTAAACTACCATAAGAATAATAATAGATAAGAGTTTAATACAAATTTATCGCAAATATAGTTTTTGAAATGAAATCATTTCATTTGGGAAAATAATGAAAATTGATTTGAAATATTAAAATAATATATAATTAAACTGTTTTATTTGTAAAATAATTGAAAAAATGTAGAAGAAGATAAATTTCATAAAACAGTTATGGTAATGCGGAAGTCCGTTAACACTGTATATATTAAAAAACATTAAATTTGAATTTTTATAAGGAAATTTGAATGTGAAACTTTCAGAAAACATTATTAAAATTTATTTAATATCATTTAAAAATTATTTTATAACATAAAATTTTATTCGGAAATCGATCGAGTAATAAAAAGTATTTTTTTAAAATAATTTTGAAAAATATGGATATGGAAGAAAAATATATCAGATAAAAAGAGAAATAAAATCGATTTTTATTTTAAACATTTATTTTCTTGATTAAAGGAACAAAGAGAGGAGTGTTTATATGAAAATATAGAAACTTCATAAATATCCATAGGATAAGAATATAAACTACGTTTAATAAGGATATGTTATAAGTTTACTTTTATAGAAAATATGAGCAATCCAAAAGAACAGAAATTGTAAAACAAATTAATACCTCTTTGGTACTTTTAAAATAAAACCCATTGAAATAATAGAAAAAAATTGAAACATTAATAATAATTAATTAATATATATTCATGTTTAATAAATAAAATGGGTAGTATATACACCACATAAAAATAGATAGTTGTATAGTAAAAAATTTCTCTCAATAGTGTAGATTGAGATAAAATCTCTTACCTCACACTTCCCTTTAGTTGAAAATGCTTTAACCTCCTTTATAATGTTTTTAAACATGTTATTAATTTATTAAATTCCACATTCATATTTATAATATCATATATGATCATCTTATAACATTTTATCACGAGTTCATTTATCAAATTTTATTATTAACATTTTTTAGGTGTTAGTTACTTCATTTTCTCATGCATGATTAGTCACGGAAGTTCATGTTCTTATGTATAGGATATAGTTCCAAAATATAAATATTTATATTAATGTAATAAATATAATATATACTAATTATATATATTTTTATAACCATTATTGAATGTTGTACATAGAAAATGAATCGCATCGCTTCGTGGAAATTATAGGTCGTACGTACACACGAGTGATGATTACGTTTCCTTAAAGGGTAAAAAGGTAGTGAAGTGGATGATATATTAGTTTTAAATAATAAATATCACATCAAGAGTATCATATATATTTAATATTTCTATTATTATGACTATCCGTGAGAGTCATTGATGGAAAACAAATTACATCGGTTCGCAAGGTGGTAGTTTGTTGTACACACAAGCGATGGTTTCGTTTACCATTATATGGATTAAAAGATGGATAAATATTATTAAATCAACATAATAGAATATAATTATATAGGAGATAATAGTATTATTATATTTGTATTATTGAGATATAATTGAAGGAGATAAAATGAGATATAAAAAAAAGTTCTTGTTGAAGGCAATTATCTTCTCTTAGAAAACATCCTTTGGTTATCATATTAAGGACCCTAGGGTTGTTATTTTAAGAATAAAATAACCTATATAATGTTTATAAAGATTTTTAAGAGTGTTTTTGGTAGGTTTTGGTCGATTTATAAGTCTTTAATGGTCTGAATAAGTGAGGAGATGAGGTTCCCTTTTACAATGGATGGGAGTGGTGCACTTATAATTTTTCACGATTTTCCAATAATTTCAAGTTAATTTATTGAAAATATATATCCAAAATGGATATTATTAAAATATAAAAAATATAAGTATGAAATAAAACTATAATATGGAGTTTGAGAAAGTTTTAGGTCATTTTTACCCTTATCATTATAGATTAACCCATGGTAAACTCGTTTTAACCTTAACCGAGATTATTAATTTTAATTGTTTTAACCATTCATTATGAACAAAAAATAAGTTTTACATAATGAATAATATTAATTATTCTGATTTTAAATAGGGATACTATCTTATAAAATTCAATTCTTATAATTTATATAATTTAATTTATAAATATTCCTTCATAACATGTCAGAAATCAGTATTTCAACAAATTCATTTTTCAAGCATAAGATGATCTTATACTAACTATATGAATAGTAATAATTATTAAACATTTATAAATTCATATAATTAGATATATAATTTATATATTAATTTAAATCATCCAACATTAAATATTATTTTAATTAATTAACGTGGGATTACATTATGCCATTGAAAAAAATAGTTTTCTAAAAAATATCACTTTTACCTCCAAATGATCTTATCTTTATTTCTATAAAATGAATAGTAAATAAATTGTTAATTATATATATATTTTAACACATTATTAAAAATTATATTATGAATATTTACATATTATATTTTCTGTTATTCATAAAATCTTTTTTCTAAGGTAAAATTCCAAAAATGCATTCTAGGCTTATTTTCACCATGTAAGTTCAAAATCAATATTCATCCTATAATGTTGATTTACATGACATGAAATATTAAAAGGTGTATTATATTATAGTTTTATTAATGTATAATGATCACTTTCTATAATTAAGTCTTGGGTGTCATAAATAAGGTGACCATTTTTTGAGAGTAGAATAGGAAATAACTCCATGGTCAGGTGTGCTTGTACTAAATTGTTTCAAGGATGAGTAACCTTTTGGGAATATTTACCATCAATTGAATGATTAGAGAAAATGAAATTGAAAGAACGCATAATGTCTTATTATTGTATTCAAAATTCTAATAATATGTGGTTGGTTATGAATTAGATCATGGTATTATAAGAGGTTCCCAGGATTAGTGAGTTGTCACAAAAGGTCACTCAATTAATGATCAATATCTATAGTAATTTATTAATTAAAAATATTAATTTCTAGGATTAATTCGCTAATTATCATTTTTATATTTATTAAATTTTATTATTTTCTATAATTAGTTCAGTTCTTTATTATTATTCATGTTATATTAATGTTCAAGTGAGCAAAAATTCATATTCATTTGAACAAAAATGTTTTTATTGAGTAAAAACATGATTTATATTTTACTTGTTTTCAAACTCCTACATCAATTTTTGATGGGTTTTAATAATTTTATTGGTGATTCATGATTTATGGGATGAATCTGAAGAAAATAGAACAATTACAGAAGATTCATGCTATGATTTTTTTGAAAATATATAAAGTATTTGAATAGTGGTAAAGTTTAGTCACATGAATGACATTGAAAGATATAAACATGGCTTGTTAAATTTGTAAAATAGAATATTAGAGAGAAATGATCACACATAATACTGGTAATGTTGAGAATTTAATTTTTATATATAAATATATTGATGTGATGTTGCATAAGAAAATAAAATTTAGGCATATGATCAAGAATTACAAATACATATAAAGAGAACTAGTAAATAATGTGAGAGTATAAAAATAATACATGTGTATTATCCTAAATTATAATCTTTATTAATAATTATAAATAATTTTCATACAATTTTCATATTATATTAAAAAAAAATTAATGTCAAATTCATACACATAAGCGGATTGAGTCTTATAAAGCTATTCAAGTCATATTCATGGGTAAATCTTGATATCTATTTTCATTATGATACATAATATATAAATAATGTTTAATTATGTGTAATTTAAATTTATTAAAGGAAATTTAATTTAAGAAGAAAAAGTTATACATACATATTCAATGTAAACAAATATTATACACATATACAAAAGAACACAAATAGAGGAATGAAGTTCTCAGGGGTGTATAAGTAAAATCCTATGATCATTGTTAAATAATTTTTTTATAGTTATAATAAATATTTTTATTTGTATTGGTGGATTGATTTATGTAGAAATATATGATGTTTCTTATGAGAGGGGTGAATTATGAAAATAAAAATTTTAATCCAATTTAATTCTAATATATTTTTTTCCGTTTTAAGCATGTATTGTCTCTAGATTATGAGGTAAATAATATTATTATCCAATATATTTTTTAATTTTATTTAAAAGTAAATGAAATATAAGAATAACACACATTTTGATGCTCATTTCAACTTCAATGTAGAGATTACATCCATGTAATGTGATTAACATACCATTAAAACATGCTATGACTAAAATATGACTAATTAAATGGTATAATTTCTAGGATGCACAATATCATTTCAAGGATAATTTTCATTCCATGACTCATGGTCATTAAAAATTTAGAGAATCATTTTTTTTAAAAGAATATGGACCACTATAAATTCAATAATAATACTCAGTTTCTATGCACGATCAAAGTGAAAATTCTAGAAGATCATGAAGAATATAAATAAAAAATATAGAGGATAAAAAAGAAAAAAACCAAAAAAAAGGATCATCATTTAAGCTCTGGGAATAAATCATAATCTTTTAAAAAAAATATCATTAATCAACATTATTAGTTCCTCATACTTTTTATCTTACTTCTCTGACCACCTATATTTTATAAAATTATAATACTCATAAAATTTATCACCATGGTTTATTTGTGAGATATATTAGATTATACTGGGTCATTCCAACATTGGAAATGATTAAAAATGTCAGGCCTATTTAAAGATACATTTAATACATGCTTAAGAAATACAGAAATATTTGATCCATATTTTAAATGGACCAACCTACATAAAGAACTAATTTTTTAATTAATAATGAAGATATATTTTTATTAGTAATAAATATTAAAAATTAATCATAATTTTATATATATCAAAATTTTAGTTTTTTACATGAATTTCACAATTAAAAATTATTTTATAAAATGAATAAAAAATAAAAATATCCTTCTCTCACCACTAAATTCCCATATATTTTGGTTAATCTGTTTAATATTATAGTGTTTCCCCTCAATCCATTTTATCCTATTTCAAATGAAGAGTATATTCTACAAATCTAGATATATTTTTAAATTATGTAAGTATCACCTAACATATGGACTCGAGCTATGTTAACAAACACTACTAATCACAAATCTATCAAATTTAGTTGAACATATATAATAATTTAGCACCATCCAATTTGAATAATATATTTATATATTACTTATTAAACTCAATGGAAACGTTTTTTAGTGTGAAATAATACCCAATAACTCTGTCAACATTTTTTATTATGGAATAATGTTAAACGAACATGTAACTATGAGATGAATCCCAATATCCATCAAGTATTCTAGAATGTACCACATTGTAAATTTGTATATCATTTGGATATAACAAATCATAATTTATTTTCATATAATTTATTTGATAAAAAACATAAATTCATGCAATAAGGAATATTTTAAAGAAAAATATTTTGTGGATAATTTCTAGAAAATTTTAAATGTTTTTGAACTCAACTATTGATGCATATATATTGAACTAAAACTGCTGGATCGAATAAGTATATGTATATGTTTATTATATGGAACAATAAAAGGGGGGGGGGGGTGAATTGTAGGTTTAAAAACATTATATTTAAAACACTTAAGAGATTAGTTTAAAAGTTCTTAAACTAATACAAATACAATCACCCACAATTTTATTGAATATAAATGGTATGATGTAATGTAATACTAGTAAAATGTAATACAATTATATTCGAGATGAACACAATAATCAGAGTAATATAAAGATGAATGATTCTACCTTAAAGTGTCTAGAATCAATCGATACAATATGTAATAGAATGATTGTAATTGAAACAATTACAATTGAATATGCAAAGAAGAAAGGAAACAATACAAATTCCTTTCTAATACAAGCAGAAACGGGAAAGTAAAAGTATGACAATTCTTTTGACCCAAATATAAGGGTTATCCTTTCACCTAGGATAAAAGGTCTGTCTCACCCACACCTCGGTAAGATACGATGATCGGAATGTCTGTCTACCTATCCCTGGCAGCCCTTGATACGATGATCGGAACATCTGTCTGCCTATCCCCGGCAGCCCTTGATACGATGATCGGAACGTCTGTCTGCCTATCCCCGGCCGCCCTTGATTTTGTAGGTAATCGACACCTCTATCATTAAATTACTTGAAAGCCCTCAATACAATGATCGGACGCACAAAGCAGATGAAAGAAGTCACAATGTCTCTCTCTAGAACTTGATAGAAGTAGAGTATCGTAGTTGTTCTAAAAGTCTCTATGTTCTCTACTTCACTCAGCTTCAAATTACCTCCTATTTATAGGCCTTAGGTTCCAACAGTCACATCTCCTCCAATGGTCATATTTCTCTGAAAAACTCGGAGGGACTTGGACACCTTGCATCATAACGGTCATATTGAAAAAGAAATCACGACATCGTTCTGATTAGTTTGTAATTAACTCAGCGACATCGTATTGGTTAAAACAAGATATATGAAGATGATAAGAAATAGTACGATTAATATGAAACATGAGTTTTTTACCAAGTACCAAAACAAGTAATGATAAAATGAATAGTAGTGTTAGTACGATACAATTGACAGAGTCAGTACGATACGATTGATAGAGTCAGTACGATACGATTGACAGAGTCAGTACGATACGTTTGACAGAGTCTGTACGATACGAGTGAAAGGATTAGTACGATACGATTGACAGGGTCGGTACGATACGATTGATAAAGTTAGTATGACTAAAAATACATTTGTGATTTCCAAAAAAAATATAGAAGTCAAAAGGGAACTTTTGACTCAATAATATCTCCCTTTTTGGAAAGCACAACACACAAAGTAAATATAACAAGAAATACTTATCTCCCCCTGAGTTATTAGAAACTCTTCTGAATAAGAATTTGAATACAACTAACTCCACCTTAGGTGTATACTTTCCTAAGTATTGTATTCATAGTTTTTCTGTGGTTTCGAAGCATTTGATTAAACCAATCTCACCTTGTAAAACATTCTCCCCCTTTATTAAACATTCTCCCCCTTTATAAAACATTCTCCCCCTGCATAAAACATTCTCCCCCTTTATAAAACATTATCCCCCATTGTGGTTTACAAAAATAATAGGGTTACTTTGAGTTGCCTGAAAGGGTTAGAGAGAAGAATTGTAGGACAAAAGAAAAGAATCATAAAAGTTATTACAAAAAAAAGATAGGTTCCAAAGGAAAAAAAATTCAACAGTCATTTGTTTTCTCTTTCCTTTTCCTTCTTTATGAGCTCATGAAGAATAACTTTCATCGTCTTGATTTCTTTCTTGTCTTTAGAAATTGATTCACCCTGAGTTCTGAGAAGCTCTTGTTGGTCTGCAAAAATCTGATCTTGATTCTTGATAGTCTTTTCCTGGACTCTGATTACTTCCTCAAGGGTATCAATTCTGTCTTGCAGATTCTTGTTATCTTTAGATAACACAGAGTTCTATTTCTTCAAGAGAAGTATTTCATCTTTGAAAGATGAAACCTTCGAAAACTCAGCCTGAAAGGCATTCATTATCCCCTGCAAGTCTTTTACTGAAGGAACATCGGCTCGTTGAGAAGATAAAATATTTAACCTTTCAACCATTTCTTTGTCCAGCTTATTGAAAGCAATTGCAAGCTAATTTGACATCTTTTTTATATCTTTAATTTCTAACTCATGATCATTGACTAAGCTCTCTGTTTTGTACGACCACTTGGTCATCTTGTTGCAGGCCTTTTTATGAGCAGCCGAGCTTTCTGAAAGAACTTTCAAATCAGCTTCAACTGAGGAAACTTTCTTTCTCAATTCTTTTACAGAGCCAAACTTCTTCTTTTGATTTTCCATAATAAAATCAATCTTCCTCTCCAGCCTAGGGAAATATGGAATGGTCTTCTCAACCCTTCTGAAAACATGTACAATATAGTCACTCTTCTTGAGAGAGATTGTATGTTCTGAATCAGTATCTTCATCGAACGAAGGCAATTCATTTGATCGGCTTGAGTCAAAAACTGGCTATTTTCCTTTTTATTTTTCTTTCTATTTTCTTTCTTCTTCTACTTTGTCACTGATGAAAATAACTTTTTTAGTATGAGAATATTGAGCACCTTTCATTACTTGAGGAGGTGTTTTATTCGGAGTTTCAGAAGATTCAAAAGGTGCTTGATCGGCATGAGGAACTTGTTGAACACTTTCACTCTGCTTTTGAACCGATTCCCCCATACCCTTATTCGAACTCTGAAGAAATTCCAAAAGAAAATCTCCTTCCCCTTCTTCAACTTCTTGTATTTCTTATAACATTTTTTTCCTTTTTATTTCTCAGGAAGACTCTGTACGATGGGTTCTTGATGCACTTCATCCGTTAGTTGAGCACTTGCATCCTCAAACATTTTTAAGACTTTAGAGATGTCAAAGTCTTGAGCCTTTCTTTTCAAAACAGACTTCTTTTTCTTTTTAGCTTTAAGGGTTTCTTCTACCATTATTCTTTCTGCAAAGGCTTCAGCTGGATCAAGTCCAAACTTTGGATCACCTTCCTTTCTTTCTTCATTATCCTTTCTCTATTTGGATACAACTTCTTTAATGTACTTAGGGTTTTTCTTTGGCTTTGAGATGGTTTGAGGATCAGACTTCTGAGGAACAACAAGAGAAGGTATCTCTTTGGCTGGCATAAGTGCCGATTGATTTTCAGCCAATTCAGCTTCTACATCTCTTAAAAAAAGTTTTGAATTTGGATCAAAACAAACATTCAGCTTTTTCATCGTACTCTTACTAATCCAAGATGGCTTCAAATATATCAGGTTTCCTTTCAAAGGAATGTTGAAAAACCTCATACTCTCGAGAATGAACTTTTTAAGGATGGCTGGATACATAATCAACTGATATTTGATTGCCCCTGACTTCACATTCTTAATTGTTTCGAAAAAATATTCCATGAGATTTACTTTTCTCATATTTACAAGAGAGTCAAGCATAAAAATATCAGAAACATTCAGAGTTTCTCTATCCCCTTTCCTTGGGATAAGAAAACCTTGCATCCATAAAGTCACAAACTGATTGTACGGAGATAGATGAGCGACTTTCCTTTTCTCTTCATTCACAACAAACAGAGACTTCTCGGAACATTCTCTATTAAACGTACCAACTTCCTCTGGTAGTTTATGTGATGGACAAAAAGAATCCCCTTCTATTGGGACATTCAGAAAATGAGCCGCTTGTTTCACGGAAATAGAAAACTTTCTATCGTACACAGCAAAATTGATAGTCATGTCTTTGTCGAAAGATACGGTTTTGTAAAACTGACAGAATTCATCAAAGGGAACCAGATCTTGAGAAATAGGCTTTTCAACACACAAATGATCCCATCCTTGAAACAAGATAATCCTCTAGATAGTAGAATTATATGAATCATAGAAGTCGCGAGAGACTAACCTTTCACTTAAAAGGTCTTTTTTCAAGAAAGAATTTGAAGACATATCGGCAGGAGTGTTGGCAGAAGACTGAGACACATGGATGCTGCCGATGAAAGACTGTATGATGATTTAAAAACAATGGAGCAGAGCATCGCCTCGAAACCTGAAAACCCAATGTGGGTTTGGGGGGGTCTATTTATAGGCGATACAGGGGTGACTGTTGATCTTCTACGGTCAAGATTAGAGGAAAACATATCAATGGTTAGGATAAAAACGAAATAAAAAAGAATTTTAAAAAAAGAAAGTACCTGCTGGAGAATGTAAAGTAATTATTGGTTTTAGTAGAGATAAAAAGAAAAAACAACCGTATGATGAAAAAAAACGTCAAACCGATGGAAAAAAAGTCATTACCATTAACTGACAGGCTGATGGAAAACATTCTCATTACCATGATCTGGCAATACGATGGAAAACAATCTTGTTACCATGAACTGACAAGCTGATGGAAAAGAAAATCATTACCATCATCTGTCGATACGATGGAAAATAAAATCATTACCATCATCAGTCGATATGATGGAAAATAAAATCATTACCATTATCGGTCGATACGATGGAAATGAAAATTATTACCATCATCGGTCGATACGATGGAAAAGAAAATTATTACCATCATCTGTCAATACGATGGAAAAGAAAATCATTACCATCATCGGTCGATATAATGGAAAAGAAAATCATTACCATCATCGGTCGATACGATGGAAAAGAAAATGATTACCATCATCGGTAGATACGATGGAAAAGAAAATCATTACCATCATCGATCGATACGATGGAAAAGAAAATCATTACTATCATCGGTCGATACGATGGAAAAGAAAATTATTACCATCATTGGTCGATATGATGGAAAAGAAAATTATTACCATCATCGGTCGATATAATGGAAAAGAAAATAATACAATAAAACTTTCAATACGATAAACAGAAAAACAAAAACACATATTAGGAGAGTAAATAATTAAAGATCATAAGATAAAAAGAAACATATAAAAAAAATATAGTAAGAGATGTCCTCCTCCTTTCAAAGGGAGTTATTTACTCTAAGGAGAAGAAAAAAAATAAAAAAAATAAAACAGGGAGTGGATATGAATTATTATTTTAATGTAATCATTCCTAGCTTCTATTTTATAAACTCAAACCTATCGGAAGATAAAGGTTTTGTAAAAATGTCAGCAAGTTGTTCTTGCATTCCGATAAATTATAGAATTATATCTCGTTTTTGTGTGTGATCCCTAAGAAAGTGATTCCTAACATCTATGTGTTTTGCACGTGAGTGATGTGCTGGGTTCTTACTAAGAGCTATGGTAATAGTATTATCACATAGAATTTGAGTTTTTGAGAAACTCAATCCATAGTCAGTGAGAGTGTGTTGCATCCACAATACTTGAGCACAGCAACTTCCAGCTGATACATATTCAGCTTCAGTAGTGGAGAGTGCTACAGAGTGTTGTTCCTTGCCGGACCATGAAACCAGAGAATCTCCTAAGAAATGACATGTTCTAGATATACATTTACTATCCATTCTACAACCGCCAAAGTTAGCATCTGAAAAACATTTTAGAACAAAATCATTCCTAGAAAAGTAAAAAAGACCTAAATCCATAGTGCCTTTTAAATACCGAACAATTCTTTTTATGGAATTTAAATGAGACTCTTTTGGATTAGATTGATATCTTGTACATAAGCATACAGAAAACATTAAGTCTGGTCGACTAGCTATCAAGTATATCAAGATTCCTATCATACCTCTAAATATTGTTTGATATACTAGTTTCCCAATTTCATGAAGATCAAGTGTATTTGAGGTACTGATTCGTGTGCTAATAATTTTAGTCATGTCATAACCATACTTTTTGAGTAAATCTTTTATATACTTGTGTTGAGATATATAAGTTCCTTCTAGTTTTTGAGAAATTTGAAAACCTAAAAAGAATGTTAACTTACCCATCATACTCATTTCAAACTCAGATTTCATTAAATTTGCAAAATAATCAGTTAAAGATTTCTGAGTTGATCCAAATATGATGTCATCAACATAGATTTGAACAATCAAAACATTTTTATTTTCCATTTTATAAAAACGGTTGGATCTGCTATACCTTTTGTATAATTGTTTTGTAGAAGAAATCATGTAAGTCTATCATACCATGCCCTAGGGGCTTGTTTAAGACCATATAGAGACTTGGTATGTTTGAAAACATGATCAGGATGTTTTAAGTCTTGAAAACCAAGAAGTTGTTCGACAAAAAACTTCTTCTTGAACAAAACCATTTAGAAAAGCACATTTTACATCCATTTGAAATAGTTTGAAATTGAAATATGCTGCAAAGGCTAATAGAATATGAATAGATTCAAGTCTAGCTACAGGAGCATATGTTTCTTCATAGTCTATTCCCTCTTGTTGATTATAGCCTTTAGCAACAAGTCTTGCTTTATTTCTTACAATGATTCCATTTTCATCACATTTGTTTCTGAAAACCCATTTTACACCAATTAAAATTGTTTCTTTTGGTTTATCAACTAAAGTCCAGACTTGATTCCTCTAAAATTCATTTAGTTCATCTTGCATTGCTTTGATCCAATCATCATCACCTAAGGCCTCACTTGGACTTTTAGGTTCAAATTGGGAAAGAAAAGCAAGATGTTCTACTTCATTTCTTAAGGAATTTCTGGTCCTTACAGGTTGATTTATGTCACCAATGATGTTATCACTGGGATGACTCCTAAGAAAAAATTGATTTGGGTTTTGTAAAACCTGTTCATCCACATATGGTAGAAAATCTTCTGTGGTAAAAGTTTCAGAAATATTTTCTTGAATATTTTCCTTTTTAGAAGGATCTTCTATCAAAGGTTGATAATCAGTTTTTGAAAACACATCTGAGGAAAAAGGTTGGGATAATTTGAAACCAAAAGTATTAGATTCATCAAATTTCCCATGTACTGTTTCTTCAATAGTATATGTTTTTTTATTGAAAACTCTATAATCCTTAGAAGTTGTGGAGTAACCTAGAAAAATTCCTTCATCAGATTTTGGTGTGAATTTGTGTAAATTATCTTTTGTATTCAAAATGAATACTTTGTATCCAAAAACTTTGAAGTATAAAACTTTAGGTTTTTGGCCAGTCCATAACTCACAAGGAGTTTTATTAAGAAATGGTCTAGTTAAAACACGATTTATAGTATAACAGGAAGTACTAACAGCTTCAGCCCAGAAGTGCTTAGCAATTGAGTATTCACTCAACATGGTTCAAGTCATTTCCTAAAGAATACGATTTCTTCTTTCAACAACACCATTTTGCCGAGGAGTTCTTGGAGCTGATAAATTGTGAGTAATACATTTCTTACTACAAAAAGTTTCAAAATCTAAATTTTGAAACTCACCACCATGATCACTATGAATAGTTATCAATGGTAGGTTTTTCTCATTTTTAACTTGGGCTCTAAAAGTTTTGAAATAGGAAAAGGATTCAGATTTCTTTGTGAGAATGTAGACCCATGTAAATCTAGTAAAGTCATCAACTAAAACAAATACATAGTATTTGCCTCCAATGCTTCCAGTTTGTGTAGGACCAAAAAGATCCATATGCACTAGCTGTAATGCATTAGAAGTTGAAACTTCATTAATTGATTTAAGGCTAGTTATATGTTTCTTTCCAAATTGACAAGGATCACAGACTTTTGAAGAATCATATATAAGGTCTGATAGTCCCTTCACAAGTCTTTTCATTGAAAGTTTACTAAGGTTTATTAGATTACAGTGTCCTAGTATTCTATGCCATATCCATGATTGGTCTTCTATTGCTCTTAAGTAGGGTATGTTTTGGCTCCTACGGTCTTCTAATTTAATAGTGTAAACATTCTATTGCCTATGAGCAAACAGAATGAACTCATCCTTGAAATTGTGGACTAGACATTTATCATTTCTAAAATTCAAAAGGTAACCTTCATAACATAATTGACTTATGCTGATGAGGTTGTGCCTAAGACCTTTAACAAACAAAACATTTTAAATAAGAACTTTTCCCAGAAAAATAATATTACCCATACCAACAATGTTTCCTTGAGCATTATCTCCGAAGGTAACTTTTCCACCTTTTCCTTTGATAACCTTTTCAAAGAGATCTTTGTTTCCAGTCATGTGTCGAGAACAACCACTATCCATGAACCAAATATTTTTATTGGTACACTTATCATTTTCCTGAAAAAGAAACAATTAGTTTTTTAGAATCCAAACTTGTTTGGATCCAGAAGGGTTAGATAAAAGAATTTTTCGAATCCACATTTGTTTTTCAAAATGAGCATTATGAAATCCTAAAGATTGAGTTCTGTGAAGAGAACAATATCTTCTCCAGTGTCCACTACATTGGCACTTAGAACAAAAAGAGGTTATTTGAGGAACAACATAGTTATTACTAAAAACAGGTTTGGAAGAATTACAACCAAGACCAGAACGATTTCTCAAAGGACTAATTTGATAATACATCTTGTCAAAGTTTTCCTTTCCATGAGTAAAGTTTGACAAACATTTCTTTAAAGAGAAAATTTATGACTTTAGTTTTAAAACTATGTTTTTATCTTCCAAAACATTTGATTTTGAAATAGAGTTAGGCTTTAAAACATTTTTCTTTGGAAACATAGTTCGTAGGTCCTTAGAAAGTTTATCCTTTTCAGATATGACTTTCTCAAGGTTTTTTAAAAAGTTTTCAAAATCAGAAGTTTTCACATCAAGATCCTTAGAAAGATCTGACACTTCTTTAGTCAAAATTTAAATTCTTGAATTTTCTTTCTCAAGCTTCTTCTTGAGTTTAGAATTTTCATTTTCAATTAATTTGTAAAATCTAGAGACTTATTCAAAAGAAGGTAATGTATCATCTTCAGATGATGAAGATTTATCATTTGAAGATTCATAATATCCATTATCAGTATAATTATCTTTTAAAGAGACATCTGTAATAGCTTCATCATTATGTACCTTATCCATGAGACAATGATCTTCTATTGGTAATCTGGCTATAAGTCCAATATTTCTCTATCTTGAGGACTCATATTCTGAAGAATCGTCTGAAGAATCACTACCACTTTCACTCCACATATCATTTGCCTTCAAGATTTATTTGTCTTTGTCTTGTAAAACCTTTTATTATTTATTTCAGAAAGTTTATCCTTTCTATCTTTTTTTCTTCAGTAAAGGACAATCAGGCCTTATATTCCCTACTTTATTACATTCATAACAGGTTACTTCTAAATCTTTTTTATCCTTTCAATCTTTCTTTTTGAATATATATTAGAAATATTTCTTTCCCACAATCTTGTTCATCCTTCGAGCAAGATTGGCTAACTCATTATCTGAGTGATCACCATCACTTGATTTTGATAAAAAAAACTTTCTTGCCTTTGGATCTTGTAATACTTTCAGGTGTTTTAGATTTAGTTGTAAAGGCTACACTTCCATTCCCATTCTTCTTCTTGTTGAAATCATCATCTCTCTTCATTCTTGTCTCATGCTGTAAAAGAGTTACAAAATGTTCATCAACAGTAATCTGGGAAACATTTCTATTCTCATCAATAGCTGTCCTTTTTGACTCCCATTCATTTGGCATTATATCTATAATCTTATCAACTAGAGCTTCATCATCAAGGACTTTTTATCCCATAGATTGTAAGCTATTGACAATTGTCATAAATCTTTATTGCACTTTACATACTGGCTCTCCATAAAGAAAAAAAAATCCATGATACTCTGCTCGAACCATTGCTCCTCTTGTTTCTATAACATTGGATGTACCAAAATGTGTGACTTCCAATTTCTTCCAAATACAATTGGCTGCTTCACATGAAGATATCTGACTGTATATATTCCTGGTCATAGGGCATAATAAAGTAATGTGTACCTTGTAATTCAGTTGATATTGTTTCTTCTCTTGGTTAGTGAAAGTACTAATTTCTTTTTCAGGAATTTTGTAACCTCCAGTAAGCATAATAAAATTGTCTACACCAGTATTGATAGCGAAAGTCTTCATACGATCTCTCCAATACTTATAGTCATTTCCATCAAAGATAGGTTGTCTAGAAGGATTCATATTATCTATTGACCCAATATTCATTCCTGCCATCTAATACATCAAAAACTTCTCCACTCCACACGTTAGTGTATTAAGTAGTTAAAAAGAAAGTTTGAAAGAAATAAAGCTAGTAATACAAATCAGTGGAAAACCTCCTTTGATACTAATTGTTGGATCGAAAAAGAATATGTATATGTTTATTATATGGAATAATACAAGAGGGGGGTGAATTGTAGGTTTAAAAACTTTGTATTTAAAACACTTACGAGATTAGTTTAAAAGGTCTTAAACTAATACAAATACAAACACCCACAATTGTATTGAATATAAATGGTATGATGTAATGTAATAATTGTAAAATGTAATACAATTATATTCGGGATGAACACAATAATCAGAGTAATATAAAGATGAATGATTCTACCTTAACGCATATAGAATCAATCGATACAATATGTAATAGAATGATTGTAATTGAAACAATTACAATTGAATATGTAAAGAAGAAAGGAAACAATACAAATTCCTTTCTAATACAAGCTGCAATGGGAAAGTCAAAGTATTACAAGTCTTCTGACCCAAAGAGAAGGGTTATCCTTTTACCTAGGATAAAAGGTCTGTCTCACCAACACCTTGGTAAGCCCTCGATACGATGATCGGAACGTCTGTCTACCTATCCCCGACATCCCTCGATACGATGATCGGAAAGTCTGTCTGCCTATCCCCGGCATCCCTTGATACGATGATCGGAACATCTGTCTGCCTATCCCCGACAGCCCTCGATTTTTTAGGTAATCAGCACCTCTATCTTTTCAATTACATGAAAGCCCTCGATACAATGATCGGACGCACAAAGAAGATGAAAGAAGTCACATTGTCTCTCTCTAGAACTTGATAGAAGTAGAGTATCGCAGTTGTTCCAAAAGTCTCTATGTTCTCTACTTCATTCAGCTTCAAATGACCTCCAATTAATAGGCCTCGGGTTCCAACGGTCACATCACCTCCAACAGTCATATTTCTCCGAAAAACTCGGAGGGACTTGGACACCTGGCATCATAACGGTCATATTGAAACAGAAAGCATGACATCATTTTGATTAGTTTGTAAATAACTCAACGACATCGTATTGGTTAAAACAAGATATATGAATATGATAAGCAATAGTATGATTAATATGAAACAAGAGTTTTTTACCAAGTACCAAAATAAGTAATGAAAAAATGAATAGTAGAGTCAGTACGATACAATTCACAGAGTCAGTACGATAAGATTGACAGAGTCAGTACGATACGATTGACAGAGTCAGTACGATACGTTTGATAGAGTCTGTACGATATGATTGACAGGATCAGTACGATATGATTGACAGGGTCAGTATGATACGATTGATAAAGTCAGTACGACTAAAAAGACATTTTTTATTTCGAAAACAAAATATAGAAGTCAAAAGAGAACTTTTGACTCAACAAAAACAACCCATTATAAACTTTTCCATGAATAAAAATTTAACTTACACTATTGAACCCTTAATAATATATTTCTATAAATGTGTTTAAAATATATTTTCTTAGAGTAAATAATGGGATTTGGATAACTAGATTTTCATAAAAAAATATTGAGTTTTTTGATATATTTTTCTAAAGAATCAATATTCATATATAAAATTATGGATAATTATACTAAATATAGTTAATTGTACCAATCTCTTTAAAAAATATAAAAAATTATTTCTTCATATATATTGATCTCATATTAACACTAAAAAATCTATTAGATGTCATAAAAACACAGAAAACTCTATAAAATTCATTTTATAAAATCTATAAGATAACAATCTCAAGTTTTTCTTAAAAACAAATCCAACATTATAACATAAGTTTTTTCTCAAAAACATTATCTTAATATTTTTAAAATATCCCCCTTTGTATATGTTTAAAACCTCAAAAAATCATCAAATACAAAATGTTCAGTGAATACATATATATCATCAACCATACTCTTGAAATAAAAAACAATTACACTCTGGTATAAAATGATACAAATTTTATTATTGATTGCAAGATCCCCCCTTTACTCAATTGTTTTAATACACAATGATCTTATTAAAAAAAAATTTACCCTCTTAATAAATTTTAAACTACAACCTCCTTTGAAATTAACTAAAAATGGTTTTATTTCATACATTCATATTAAAATACCTCTCTTTATCAAAACACTTATATATTTTTAAATATAACCCTAATTAGTAATATCACATTTGAATACAATTTTATCACCCTTTTGAATATTTTTCCAATTTTATACGAATCATTAATTTCTAGTATCAATTATAGTAATTAAATCCATGGGGGTAATGTGTGGAAAACTGAATTACTAATAAATATTAATGTGGTTAAATACCAAAATTTAACTTATTTTTTTCAAAAATAGATTTTCAAAGATAATTAGTAAACCTATTTTTTAGTTGATAAGTTTTATGGAGATATTTTTGATTCACCATATTTTGGTTAACATTATATTTAATAAAATATTATTTAATTTCAAAGTTATTTGTACTTGTTTTTTATATTACATTTTATCTTAAATTAGTAACACTAAAATTATTCAAAAAATGAAAAAAATGAAGTATAAATTTTCAATCATGTTATCAAACTATCGATTTTTAAATATAATATGGTTACATGATAATGTGATAATAATATATAAAATCTTACTTTTAATAAATGATATAGACTTAAAATTTATTTCTTATCCAACTCACACACATGCTTTCTAAATATATCCTACATTTTAAGGTTGATTTTCTTTCATCTACTGAACCTTCCCAATTTTAATTAATAAAAAAATTAATTTAACCTCCATAGTACATGTATTTTAAATCACATAGTCAGTAATTGCTTTAATATATATGAATATTTATTATTTACTACCATTAATGTTATATATTTTGGGCGTATTTTGGAACCTTGTATTCAAGAGGGTTTAAAAAACTATATCAATTCAGGTGTCTATTAAGTATAAATAAAATTATTTTAATATTTTTATTTCCCATGGAATTATGACTTCCAGCTTACTCATCTATTATGTAGGTGGTCTAAATTTTTATTGGGGTAGAAAAAACATTTCCTTAATCTAATTAAATTCATTTCAACAACACTTTTCATATTTATAATATAAAATAATTTTATTCATATTAAATTACATGCACCCCAAGGAAAAATATAATTTCACTAATAAGTTACAACTTAAATCTATTTTTTATATTTTCAAATAATTATGTGAAATTTTTTATTTTATTCATATAGAAATTATTTCATCATTATAAATCAAAACCATCATTTAATAATCATGACATCTCTTTATATATATATTGAAATATATACCATATCATTTAATTTAAAACAACTTAAAAAAAATTCCCATTCTATTATACTAAAATATAGGGGTTTAGTGCTTCTCAGAAAATTAATTTTTAATATTTCATAAATTTTATTCATCCTCATCAATCTAAAAACCATATAAATAAAATTTTTATCCTTATTATTGCAATACTATATTCATAAATTCTATGTTTACATGAATATTTATGCATTTATGTCTTATTTGGAATAAATTTTATAAATATAGGTGAATTTTCTCCACTATTGGTGGATTTGATATTGTATCATCTATATATTATATAAAATTATACTTATAATTTACAAAAAAACCCTAACCTATTTTTATTCAATATCACCATTTTTATTCAATTTGTTCCTATACACTAATTTTTTCTATGTTTGCTTGTTTCCCATAAGACTTGGCATTATATTTTTGGTTAAATTTATAACTATTGTGTTAATATGATCATTCATAGACATGATTCAATAGATAAAATTGAAACCCCAAAAAAATTATGTGGTTTCACTTTAGAAAATAATATTATTTTCAATATTATATTTTTTCTCATTATTTATTCATTAATTATTTTATATCCTAATATATTTACTTAATAAAATTATATAATAAATATTGACCTATGAAATTAATGGTGGTTTGAACTAATTATGGTTTATCATATATATCCTCAATATCTAATATATAATATTCACATTACAAATTTTAAAAATCTATATAGTTCAATGTATCTTTATTTTATTTATTTATATTAACATGTTTTTTAAAATTTGTTTTTACACCATTCCATAACACTCACATCATAGATTTAAATTGTGTTTTAATACTTAAATTAATTTAATATTTTATTTTATATTAATATCCTAAAAATATTTCCTAATTACCTTTAATACCAAAATTCCTTAATTTCCTTCATTATTCAAGATATATCTCTTACTACTAAACAGTTTTAAATATTTTATAATTATATCTTTCTTAAACCATATCACATAGGGGTAACTTCTTATATAGGGTCCAATAATTTCTAATTATATACTTTTATAGCTATTTAAAAAAAAAGAAAATTCTAAAATTTTATTAGTAATTCATTGAAAATTGAAAAAGTCTTTTTCATGTTTTCCATTATACTACTCCTCTTCACTAGGTTATTCTTAAATTTATATAATTATTTAATAAAAAATGTTATATGTCTTACAATAATTTTTGGCATCATGGTATGAAAACACAATGCCATTATCTACCCATAAAAAATTTAATATTCTTAGCCCCCCGCGTGAGTCGCGGCCACCGCCGCCAGCGCGGTCCGCCGCCGCCAGCGCGGCCCGCCGCCGCCGCCACGCGGCCCGCCGCCGCCACGTGGCCCGCCGCCGCCGCGCCACGCGGCCGCCGCCGCCACGCGGCCCGCCGCCGCCACGTGGCCCGCCGCCGCCGTCCGCCGCCGCCGGCCGCCGCCGCCGGCCGCCGCGCCACCCAAGGGGGGGGGGGTCGGGCCGGGTCGTTCCGGACCCGGACCCCCCCGTTTCGGACCAGTTTTGGTTTTTCGCTCATAACTTGAGCCTCGGACCTCCGAATGACGAACCGTCTGCGGCAACGCGATCCTTGGATCGAGACGGTCGTTTCGGTATATCGCACTCAAGGTTTCGGTTTACTTTGAGTTCGGCCGGGTTGGTTCGTTCACGAAACCAACCGGGCCTTCGGAGCGGAAACGCTCATATCTTGAGCTACGGACGTCTGATTGACGTGCCGTCAGACGCGTAGTGTTCCTCTTAGTGAGACGGATCTTTTGGCATACTCCGCCCGAGGTTTGGACGCAGGTGGAGTACGGTCGGGTTGGTTTTGCCTTAAAAACCAACCGGGCCCCGGAGACGAAAATGCCAATAACTCTCAGACCGGGCGTCCGATCGACGCGCCGTCTGTTGCGTTGAGTTCCTGTTGACGATACGGAACTTTTGGATACATCAACTTCGGTCTTCGTGACAGTTGATGTATCAGCCTCTCGGCTCGTGGAGCGGACCCTCCGTACGAGCTTGCTGTGTGCGGGAACCCTAGTGCTGGCTGCGACTGTTTTACTGCTACGACTGCTACTGTGACTGCGACGACGACAGTACAGAGATCCTGTGTGGATTTGACGACGACAGTACAGAGATCCTGTGTGGATTTGACGACGACAGTACAGAGATCCTGTGTGGATTTGACGACGACAGTACAGAGATCCTGTGTGGATTAGACGACGACAGTACAGAGATCCTGTGTGGATTTGGCGACGACAGTACAGAGATCCTGTGTGGATTCGACGACGACGACTACAGCACTCAGCGATCCTACGTGGATCAGTGCTACAGGTTCTGTGTGAGCCCGATCCTGTGTGGGTCCTTGCGCTCAGCGGTTCTGTGTGAGCCAGCGCCTACAGGTTCTGTGTGAGCCCGATCCTGTGTGGGTCTTCTGCGGGGGTTAGTTACCTATCGATCCTTCGTGGGTCCGACGACTTAGATGGATCAGTGATCATCTTTATCGTCCTTGAAAAAGTATACCTGTGTGAGCTGAATCCTGTTGTTTTCCTGTGTGGATTGTGTTGTGCAATCCTGTGTGGATTATATTTTGCTTTCCTATGTGGAATACGTATACTTTCCTGCGTGGACTGAGTTGTACTTGGGCTCGGAGGTTGGAGTGTATTTGAATTGATGACTTAGGTATATGTATGGGCATATACCTAAGCAGTGTCGGTTGTTACTTCGTGATTGTACTTTTCTTCGTGGTTTATCCTTTGTGGATTTGAGAGACCTTCAGGGGTCTCGGGGTCCCTACTGAGTAGCTTATACTCACCCCTGCACGGGCTTTGCCCGCACTTCGTTGTGTTGGTTGCAGACGACGGACAGCGTTGACCTTAGCTGAGGCTTGCAGAGCGGGACGGTACCCGGAGGTGGACCACTGGGCGGGACGTGCTCGGAGCGGACGGCGGGACCCGTGGAGCAGAGGAGCTATCTGTACCCACCCTTCAGGTGGGATTTCCAGTGGACAGCTCGGAGTAGCGGCTTTACTTTTCAGTTGCTGTTTTTCCCTTTTCGAGTTGTACTTTACTTTCAGTTTGGGTTTGTATTCTGGCCCATTTACTTTTCCGCACTTTCAGTCGTACTCTGTTTGCTTAGTGTTTACTTTCCGCTTGTTTACTCTGTGGTGTGTGTTTACTTTTCAAAGGCAATGCCTTCCCTTTTTACCGGGAATTACGCCTTGGTGCTAGTCGCCAGCCCCTGGCCTATGGAAGGCGGGCTTGGGGTAGTCACGACACGGACCCCGAGGGCGGGTCGTGACAAATTGGTATCAGAGGAGTTCGTCAAATAAGAGGTAGTCTTATTTTATTTAGGGTTCTTTTTTTTTGCCTTTGGAGAGCCTTCTCATCTTCAAGCTCTGACGAAGAACGAAGAACGTCTTCATCCTCGACGAAGAACGACAACACTTCGTCAAGGATCATCGACTCAGAGACCTAGTATCTTCGGACCTCTGCTTCCTCTTCGGACCTTCTTCGTCGGCAAACGAAGATCCGCCAACAACGTGTCGCATCGGACGTAAATCTTCGTCAACGGATTTGACGAACGACGACCGCGACGCCTGACTTCCGCGACGCCGTCTTCCGCGGAACGTAGAGGATTTCTTTGAATCTCAAACCCGAGGTAGGGGATGTTTTTATTAATTATTTTATTCCATTCCTGAATCGTGGATTTTAGCATGACTAAACGTGAGACTTTTTAGTTATGTTATTTGTTAACGCGAGGGGAGTCGGACCGCACGAACACGGCCGAAACCCCCTCCTTCGTTCATGTTGATTCATGCGGGTGGAAGCAAGAGGCGTGGTGCCGTCGCACCACGCGGATGAACATGCTTATGATTTCCGCAATACCGTCGCGCTTCGCCGAGGAGAGACTTCAAGACCGCGACGCCGACGCGCCGCGTTGGGAGGATTCTTGGCACGGCGAAAGGGGCGCGGTGCCGTCGCACCGCGCCGGACGACGAACACCGCGGCCGGTTCCGGGCCGCGGTGAGACGAGGAGACCGCGGCCGGTTCCGGGCCGCGGCGGAAGGAAAGACCGGCGGCCGGGCCGCCGGCGTCGGAAGTCAAGGGCGGGACCGGAAATTCCGGTCCCGTTGGTAAAAACCGGCCGGCCAGCAGGCCGGCCGGATGTCATAAAAACCGGGGGTTTAAACCCCCGGCCGGTCCATCAAGACCCCCCCTCTTAATGAGGGGGCGGTTCTTTTAAGGAGGGGGGGGGCAAAGCCCCCCCGGTTTTACTCAACCGGCCCCCATTTGCGGGGGCCGTTTTGTCTCAAACGGCGCGGCAAAGCCGCGCCGCCTTCGGAAGGGCGGGGGCTTAGCCCCCCGCGTGAGTCGCGGCCACCGCCGCCAGCGCGGTCCGCCGCCGCCAGCGCGGCCCGCCGCCGCCAGCGCGGCCCGCCGCCGCCAGCGCGGCCCGCCGCCGCCGCCACGCGGCCCGCCGCCGCCACGTGGCCCGCCGCCGCCGCGCCACGCGGCCGCCGCCGCCACGCGGCCCGCCGCCGCCACGTGGCCCGCCGCCGCCGTCCGCCGCCGCCGGCCGCCGCCGCCGGCCGCCGCGCCACCCAAGGGGGGGGGGGGGTCGGGCCGGGTCGTTCCGGACCCGGACCCCCCCGTTTCGGACCAGATTCGGTTTTTGGCTCATAACTTGAGCCTCGGACCTCCGAATGACGAACCGTCTGCGGCAACGCGATCCTTGGATCGAGACGGTCGTTTCGGTATATCGCACTCAAGGTTTCGGTTTACTTTGAGTTCGGCCGGGTTGGTTCGTTCACGAAACCAACCGGGCCTTCGGAGCGGAAACGCTCATATCTTGAGCTACGGACGTCTGATTGACGCGCCGTCAGTCGCGTAGTGTTCCTCTTAGTGAGACGGATCTTTTGGCATACTCCGCCCGAGGTTTGGACGCAGGTGGAGTACGGTCGGGTTGGTTTTGCCTTAAAAAACCAACCGGGCCCCGGAGACAAAAATGCCAATA
Organism: Viscum album; assembly: GCA_963277665.1. Classification (NCBI taxonomy): domain Eukaryota; kingdom Viridiplantae; phylum Streptophyta; class Magnoliopsida; order Santalales; family Viscaceae; genus Viscum; species Viscum album. Next base: position 1,475,354,400 of record OY728131.1, on the reverse strand, counting down.
ACTCTCGGACCAGGCGTCCGATCGACGCGCCGTCTGTTGCGTTGAGTTCCTGTTGACGATACGGAACTTTTGGATACATCAACTTCGGTCTTCGTGACAGTTGATGTATCAGCCTCTCGGCTCGTGGAGCGGACCCTCCGTACGAGCTTGCTGTGTGCGGGAACCCTAGTGCTGGCTGCGACTGTTCTACTGCTACGACTGCTACTGTGACTGCGACGACGACAGTACAGAGATCCTGTGTGGATTCAACGACGACAGTACAGAGATCCTGTGTGGATTCGACGACGACGACTACAGCACTCAGCGATCCTACGTGGATCAGTGCTACAGGTTCTGTGTGAGCCCGATCCTGTGTGGGTCCTTGCGCTCAGCGGTTCTGTGTGAGCCAGCGCCTACAGGTTCTGTGTGAGCCCGATCCTGTGTGGGTCTTGCGGGGGTTAGTTACCTATCGATCCTTCGTGGGTCCGACGACTTAGGTGGATCAGTGATCATCTTTATCGTCCTTGAAGAAGTGTACCTGTGTGAGCTGAATCCCGTTACTTTCCTTTGTGGAATACGTATACTTTCCGCCGCCGGCGGGCCACGTGGCGGCGGCGGGCCGCGTGGCGGCGGCGGCGGGCCGCGCTGGCGGCGGCGGACCGCGCTGGCGGCGGTGGCCGCGACTCACGCGGGGGGCTAAGCCCCCGCCCTTCCGAAGGCGGCGCGGCTTTGCCGCGCCGTTTGAGACAAAACGGCCCCCGCAAATGGGGGCCGGTTGAGTAAAACCGGGGGGGCTTTGCCCCCCCCTCCTTAAAAGAACCGCCCCCTCATTAAGAGGGGGGTCTTGATGGACCGGCCGGGGGTTTAAACCCCCGGTTTTTATGACATCCGGCCGGCCTGCTGGCCGGCCGGTTTTTACCAACGGGACCGGAATTTCCGGTCCCGCCCTTGACTTCCGACGCCGGCGGCCCGGCCGCCGGTCTTTCCTTCCGCCGCGGCCCGGAACCGGCCGCGGTCTCCTCGTCTCACCGCGGCCCGGAACCGGCCGCGGTGTTCGTCGTCCGGCGCGGTGCGACGGCACCGCGCCCCTTTCGCCGTGCCAAGAATCCTCCCAACGCGGCGTGTCGGCGTCGCGGTCTTGAAGTCTCTCCTCGGCGAAGCGCGACGGTATTGCGGAAATCATAAGCATGTTCATCCGCGTGGTGCGACGGCACCACGCCTCTTGCTTCCACCCGCATGAATCAACATGAACGAAGGAGGGGGTTTCGGCCGTGTTCGTGCGGTCCGACTCCCCTCGCGTTAACAAATAACATAACTAAAAAGTCTCACGTTTAGTCATGCTAAAATCCACGATTCAGGAATGGAATAAAATAATTAATAAAAACATCCCCTACCTCGGGTTTGAGATTCAAAGAAATCCTCTACGTTCCGCGGAAGACGGCGTCGCGGAAGTCAGGCGTCGCGGTCGTCGTTCGTCAAATCCGTTGACGAAGATTTACGTCCGATGCGACACGTTGTTGGCGGATCTTCGTTTGCCGACGAAGAAGGTCCGAAGAGGAAGCAGAGGTCCGAAGATACTAGGTCTCTGAGTCGATGATCCTTGACGAAGTGTTGTCGTTCTTCGTCGAGGATGAAGACGTTCTTCGTTCTTCGTCAGAGCTTGGAGATGAAGGGAAAGCTCTCCCAAGACAAACAAAGAACCCTCAATAAAATAAGAATACCACTTATTTTATTAACACACAACTCAAAAGGATTTCAAATGTTTGAAATTCAAAAGAGTTAACTCCCAAAAATTAAATTAAGTAACTTAAGCCATTAAAGAGGGGGGTTAAGTATGTTGAGAGAATTTGAAAAGAAAAGGGGGTTCGTGTGGGCCCCACCACACTTAATCCTCCCAAGGGAGGTAATATCATGGTATAACACTATAGTTCCTATGAATACATAGTTTTTTTGGGTGTGTTAATATTAAATTAATTTAGAAAATTCCATTTACATGAAATTATATTTAGAGTATTTATTAAAGAAAACTTACCCTGTTATGGTGCTTGAAATGACATAGTAATAATGGAATGGAAGTGAAATTCACACATAAGTATTCACCATTTTTAGCATGGTTTTGAATTCATTAACATGGGTGAAATATACAATATGATTTCATTCCATTTAAAGTAAAACCTTAGTGTGGTGATTATCATTCATTTGATCTATAATAGAATAATCTTATATAATATTCAATAAGGATTTAAATAATTGGATTATTTAAATTCATTTATATGAATCCAATATAGATGGTTCTGGTCAGGCATATATATTTTCATTTAAAAAAGAACAACACTATGGTTGGGATCCCATTTTAATTAAAACATTATTTTTATCGAAACCATTTATTTGAGATGTTTGATTTTTGAAGAAAAAAAATAATGTCATCTTATATAGGTCTCATATTTTTTGTTTTCAATTTGATATATCTAAATTGAATTGTGATTTTTAAAAAGAAAGGATTCGAGACATTATTTTCCAAGATTTTTTTGTTATCCCAACTGGGTCAAATATATTGAGAGGGGTGAATTATGGTATTTCAAATAAAGCAATTATCCCTTTTTATTTGGTTTCATAATTAAAGATTAACTATCTTCTCACTCTTTCTCGCATCAAAATATAAATTGAAATGAAAGTATGTAAGAGAAAAAATAATTTATATTGGTTCACTGTAATGAAGATAATATAATGAGAATACAATGGGAACATGAAATATACTAGATTCACATAAGAACATTTCTATTATAATGTTTACTGTGGAATTGTTGTCCCTCCTAGTTTACAACCATTCACACATGAGAACTCACATTCCTCTCAACTAACGTGAACACATTATTAATTTAAAAGACACTTCCACTGATCTATATCAACTTTGAATTAGTTCACTCTGAAATAAATGTGACGTGAAGTTCCACAATCATCTATGAGAAAAAATCAACTTTAATTAATGTGATTTGCTTCATGGTAACCTCATTCAAGAGTTTTTCTCCCTCACAGACTTAACTCACTTCATGAACAGATCCTATTTCATGAACTGTCTTCGCATCATGAGCATTCCTATGTGGTCTACCTGTATATAGTTTATTATGAATCTCAAACTAGTTCTCCCTTTCTAAGAAAACCAATTTCATGAACTAAACCTCTTTCTCGAACAACTTTTATAATCCAACGAATTTATCTAACAATGATCCTTTATATTAATTCTTGATCTTGTTAATGATGTGATTGGGAATCATTATATATGAAATAAAACTTATAAAACCAACTTATCAATAAATTACAATTCATCCCTTTGTGAAGTACTCATCATGTACCGATTCTTATTTTCAGTTACTCATAGTGCTTACTTCTTCCTGGCAGGCCTTGAATCACCACCTTTCTCCCAAAAATGACAAAAACCCAATGTAAAATTTCTTTTCACTCACATAATTTCTATGTGATTGTATAATTACTATGAGAAATTACTAACTAATAAATATTTCATCTTTTAATTTTTTATGTGACTTCATGTATCTTATATGCAGCATCCCATAATTTTTATGTGTGAATCCATCCATTTCAATTTTTCAATGAAAAATTTGTTCAAATGCTTCCAGAATCATCTTTTATTTCCCTAAAATTAATACCCATAAATTTAGAAAACATTGGGAAAACTACAATCTTCTAGACACCCCTAAAACCTTCTTTACATGGTTTTATCCTCTTTAGAGATTTGCTAATAAATTGAAAACTTTTCAACCATATTTTTCAACAATCACAACAACCCAAATACCTCCAAATGACATCGACAGAGATTTTTTAACAAAAATATCAACTTTGGGTTTTTTTGAAAAAGCTTCATATTCATGTAAAACCTTATATAATATCCTATTTTTTTTTAAAAAAAAAGAAGGACTATGTTTGATAGTGTACAAAATACAACACACTGAGAATAATAAAACCATGAAATATTATTATTTAAATATGACTATTATAACCTTTCTGTTAAATTGGTGGGTATGAATAAGACTAACTAATTTTTGAAATATATATAAAGGTACTAATAAATAAAACTTTATTGATTAATTCTTAAAAAATAATCACTCAATTTTTATTTAAGCCATTTTATTCATCATAATATGTTTTCTTAAAAATGGGTTTTATTGTATTTTGTGAGCTAATAACATAATTAAATTCCATAAATTTTTTATGTTTTATTTTACAGAAAATATATAATTTTTAAAACAATCGTATCCAAATTATCTGACGGTGAAATTATTAAATTTTTCTAAAAACCATAATTTTTTATTGAATGATGAAGAATACAGAATTTGTTATGGAAAAATATATTTTCATTTAAACTATTTATAAATTTAAATTATATTTTGTATTAGTTTTAAAATATTATTAGTTTATTTTGATATTAAATAATATAGTTATGGTTTTTAAATTTTTTTTATACTTGAATTTAGTATACAAATATTGTTGTTTTTTTAAAAAGTGTTTTTTCTGAAGAACAATTTTTTTCATTTATTGATATAATTTTAAAATATATTCTACCAATTCTAGGTTTTTAATTTTGAAAAATTTATTCCATATTTTTAATTATTGGGTCCAAATTGGATAAATATTTCCCTCTTATTTTTTGTCATCATGAATAGTAACCTTAGTAATTTTATTACCACATTAATGGGTAAATCATGTAACTAAGGGGATGAAATAATATTATAGTGACTATAAAATGACCCTAACTTTCACAACCCAGCCCAATGGGGCCCGTGATGCGACTCCCCAAGGCCACCTCCAATAGGCCAGGGGCTGGTGACTAGCAACGAGTAGGCATATCACTAACATGGGATGCATTTCCTATGTATTTTTACACACACACACACCTATGAGCCCACAAATGAAGAAAAGTAAAAACCAATAAGGAAAAAAATTCATGCATAAAACTAAGCCTAACTAATAAAGTACAATGGAAGTAAAGAGCGAAATGTAAACTAGTCCAGAATACAAGCCCATAAAAAAAAGAGTTAGCAAACTATAGTGTCCAACCTATAACAAGAAAGAGTTATTTGGACTGGTTGTCATAGCCATAAGAACACCTCATCCTATAAGAAACTATGAATGCTCATTCTGGTCCTAGTCTTCCCGGGACTCCGTCAAAAGGCCGCTCATCTACACAAGACATGACACATGCTGGCAAAGCCCGTCCATGGGTGAGTATAACAATACTCAATAGGGGACCCCAAAAACAAAAAATCAATACACAAAGAAAAGGTAAACTCATCTCTACATATTATATGTCTATTGAACATATAGTAAGAGAAAATCATCCAGATATACTCGAAACCAAAACATGTAGTCTAGAAACAAGTCACAATGACCGTATACCCACGCCAGGGATTCAGTTCGATGATTCCAAGAAGCACTCATTTGAGAGAACTCACTCCACGAGTCTAATAGATATAATGATGCTCATATAATAAGTATTATTCATCTAGAAAATCAATGAGAGAGATTGGTTCATTGATAGATATGAAGAGATAACAATTGCACTCATTCTTGGAGAACACACTCCTCAATGGGAAAGATCATGATACACGGATGAGGATCACTTTCGGAGCTTTGGTGGATACCGAGACTCATCCAGATTCACGTGATAAGTATAAGATCAGCATCCTGTAGGGTTATTCATGTCGATACCAGACTCTACCTAGGGTCAAGAATGGATAGAGGGTCTCACTCCGGGCCTCTCGGAGGGATATGTGACTCTATCTCAGGAAGTATCGGTAAAGGTATCATAATTTGGTGGATGAAAATGATACATGACCTTTAGGGGAATGATAAAAGTGGGCACTAACGCAAATTAAACATATCCGAGGAATGGTGGAAAAGATAATCAAGCCACGTACTAAGAAGTACGTGGTCTGTAGAAGGGTCACAAATCGGGTCCTCTAACCCCAGTTACTGCCCATGTACAACAGCCATTGTCCTAAGGATTTTCATGTAGAAGAAGGTATACATTATGTGTAAGATAGTGACATAATATGTTTTAATAGCCGTGGAGGACTTTGTGTACACTGTCCATGTGCACGTACATGACTTCAACCTGTGTGCCCCAAACCATGTACTGGTACACTGGGTAGTCTGCGTGCCCAACCGCATCTAGTTGTGTGGTGGAGAATATGCCATGTACTCCACCCTAAGTCTATATGTCTTCTGAGAAACACACTGAGTATGCATAAAGACCAACATGTCTTGGGACGATGGTCACACACCGTTTCTATGCTTTTTATCACCCAGAACTCTAGCCGCAACCGGGTGAGGCCAACACGCAAATACCTCCTAGGAGCATGCCATTTCCTTCACTATGTGTAGATTGCATGACCTATCCACCACCACGATGACCCCACATGACGTGTTCTTAAGATAAAATGTAATGTTATTATTAATTTTCTAGAAATTTTCATTCTTCATTCCACGCGCTCAGGAATCACCCGTTTGACAATTCAACAATCCGATCGATGCAAAAGTCCAAGGTTTATTTCACCCCAACATCCCTAAGTCATCATCAATGTTTTTAGGCCTCTGATCGGCTCCAAAAGCATGTCTAAATCCACCCGTGTGAAGAATGCTTTAAAGAAAAATCCTCTTTGGTCTATGATGATTCATCATCCTCCATCATTTTCGCACCTACACTAAATCACTGTGATGTTTCATCTTTGATTTGGGATCATTGCATTGCAAAACAGGTTCCCAACAATCTATTGTTTGTCACCCTAAAAAGAACATGAAGAACAAGGGAAAAAGAGGAAAGAAGTTCAAGAAGAAAAGGAGTAACACGCCTCTACCTTCATTCATCATGGTGTCGATCCACTCTCATTAATAGGTTTAATAGGAATATTAAATGATAATCCAAATACTATAATAAAAACAATTCTTGAATCAAAACCATAAAAGAAATAGAAATTAACAACCTCCTTCATGAACGCACGATCCGCAGATCAACATATTTTTGGGTTGATCCCTATTCATCATCTAATCCAAGAATGGGGAAGAACTAAATCAAAACAATAAACCTATACCTATATTTGGTTGAATAATGATCAATGCGCTGCGTTCTTTGGTGAGGTTTGTCAAATCCAAGGTGCATCAATCAATCACATCGTTGTCATTTGCCCATGGGTTCTCCTCCGAAGCTCCAATGGAAATAATAAATTATCATGTTTATGTGGCTAACCCTGTGAACTTTCCATAAATATGTATTAATAGGGGAGTATTAGGTCAATGAATTTAAGGAAACATTTAAAATAAAATAAATTATTAATTTATTCTATTTCCTTTAAGACATTCAAAAAATAAATTTTGTAGTCAACCCATGTCAGTCGATGTTATTCCCCTCCTAAGATAAATTTGTTTCCTTAGATGCAAGGATGCCCTCAGATTTCTAATTTGGGCTCCCGTTTAAAATTTATTCCACTTTTTCAGGAAAACCACTCATGCATGCTATTTAGAGATTAATTTTTTTTGAAACATTTATTTTTGGATCCATCGATCTCAGAATCACACACCATAAAAAACATAGTCTCGTAATAATTCCACATAATATTAAAAAAACAAGAAAATATGAGACATTATATTCTCCCTACCTTAGGGATTTACGTCCCCAAGAAGCCAAAGTAAAAGGATACTCAAACAGATGTCAGTATTGTTCACGAATCTGAGCCTCCTACTCCCACATGATCTCTTGAAGATTCTTGTACTGCCACCAGACATGAACCAAGGGAATCACTCACCCTAAAAGGATCCTCTCTTGTTAATCCTTGATCTCCACTGGGTACTCCATGAAGGTCACTCGATCCCCAATGTCCATCTCACCCAAGTCGATGGCATGTGATGGGTCATCCACATACCTCTTCAGCTGCGACACGTGGAATACATCATGCACATGGTGAAACTATGGTGGTAGAGCCATGTGGTACGCCACCTCACCAACTCTACGTAGTATATGAAAAGATCTAATAAACCTCGAAGACAACTTGTTTCCCCAGAAAAATCTCTACAACCCTCGACAAGGTGAGACCAGAAGGAATACATGGTCTCCATCTTGAAATCTAGAGGTCTCCTCCATCTGTCAGCAAAAGACTTCTTTCAGATCTGGGAAGTCTTCATCCACTCCTATAGAATCTGAGCCATCTCAGTGGTATCTCACACCAACTCTAGACCCATGAGTGTTGACTCTCCGAGGTCGGTCCAGCGAAGCGTTAACCGGAAGGGTCTCCCATATAAAGCCTCAAATGGTTCCACACTGATGGTGGAGTGGTAACTATTGTTATTCACAGACCCCGCCAGTGGTAGGCGGTCCTACCAAATGCGACCATAATCCAAGATATAGGCCCGCAACATATCCTCCAGAACCTAAATGGTTCTCTTTATCTAACCATCGGTCTAGGGATGGAATTTCATGATCAAGAGTAGATGAGTCCCAAAATCCTCCTACAATCCCTTCCAAAACCGGGATGTAAAGTTAACATCTTCATTCGAGACTATCGTTGAAGGGACTCCATAAAGCTGAACAATATTCTGCACATAGAGGTGTCCTAAACTCTCTACGGAACTCTTCTCCCTAATAGGTAGGATGTGGATCGACATGGTGAGTCGTTCAACGATCACCCAAATGGAATCATGTCCCTTGGAAATTCTTGGTAATCCCTTCATGAAGTCCATAAATATTCCATCCCACTTTCACTCTGGCACTTATAGGGGTTGTCTAAACATGCTGGAAAATGGTGCTCAGCCTTCACCTACTATCACATAAGGCATCGAGAAACAAACCCTGCTACTGCCTTCTTCATACCTACCCATAAGAAATGACACCAGAGGTCCTGGTAAAATTTTACTACTCTAGGATATACTACTAAGGGGGATTTATGAAACTCCCTCAGAACCTCCTCCTTTAATGCCACTGGAACAATTATGCATCCTTTAAAAAGGACTATGTGCTCCCCACCTTGTGACTATCCATCAAGAGCTTGTCTTGTGGATAATTGAGAACGTAAAGTCTTGCAGTCGACATAACCTATCATTGCCTCCATAACATGATGTAAGAGTGGAGGGGTGACAACCATTGACTAGAGATAAGATACATCATATCCATCCATGAAGGATAATTGTAGTGAGGGCAACTACTTTGACACCAGGCTCAGTAGTTGTGAACTCGATCTCTTTCTGAGTGTATATGCCACAACGTTCCCCTTTTCTAGGATTATAGATGATCTCGAAGTCATAATCCTAGAGTAACTCTAGCCATCATGTCTACCTCAAATTCATAACCTTCTTTGAGAAGATGTACTTGAGGCTCTTTTGGTCAGAGTAGATGATAAATTGTTCGCCCATCAGGTAGTGTCTCCACATCTTCAATGCGAAGACTACCACTGATAACTCAAGATCATGGGTCACATAGTTCTACTCCAGCATCCTTAGCTATTGTGAACCATAACCAATCATTGCATATCTCTGCATTAGTACATAGGCAAAATTTATCCATAATGCATCACATAAAACAACGTAATTGACACCCTCCTATAGAAATATCAAGAATGGTGCACTCATCAAACACTACCTCAACAGCTACAAAGCCTACTAAGAACTTCTCTATCCAGGAGAAAGGATACCCCTTTCTATTCAAAGTTGTCATCAGTGCCGATATCCTGTAGAAATCAGGGATGAATCTCTGGTAGTATCATTCCAGCCCAAGGAAGCTATGCACCTCTATCACGCTCTGGGGTGGATCCCATTCTAACACTTCCTTGACCTTGGTTTGGTCTACTGCTATTCCATTCGCTAAGATAACATGTCATAGAATGTGGACCTCATGTATCCAGAACTATCACTTCGATAGATTCCCATAAAGATGGTGCTCTTAGAGTACGTCTAAAACCATCCGCAGGTGTCTCACATTCTCCTCCTCTAACGTCGAGTACACAAGGATGTCATCGATGAAGTCCACTATGAATAGGTATAAGTATGGCAGGAAGATCTAGTTCATAAGTCCCAAGAACACTTTGAGGGAATTCTTCATGCTGAAAGGAATCACCAAGTACTCATAGTGACCGTAGTGGCATCTAAAAGAAATCTTTGGAAAATCCTCATCCTGTACTCATAGCTGGTGATAACCCAACCTAAGTTCAACCTTAGAGAACCAACGTGCCCCACTCAACTGATCAAATAGATTGTCAATCCTAAAAAATGGATACTTGTTCTTCACTATCACCTAGTTTAGGCACCGGTAATCCACGCAAAACCTCAAACCCCCATCTGACTTCTTGGAAAACCAAAAATGGGGCACCCAAGGGTGAACCACTGGGTCTTCCGAATCCCTTACTCTACATATCCCCAAACTACACCCTCATCTTTCAAAGCTCTGTGGGAGCCATCTGATATTATAGTAAGGATATCTATGTTGTCCTGGGGTGTAAATCATTGCAGAAATTGATCTCCTGGTGGGGAGGTAATCTTGGAACATTTTCTAGAAAGACATCCTCGTACTCCTCCACTACTACTGGGAACTAAAAACTCCCAACATATAATGCTACGAGGGTATGTCTAGCTAACTCATGAGTGATCAGCTACACCCTAATATACATGAGCCCATTCTGTGTTGTCTGGGTTTCCCTTTCACCAACAATAGAAAACCTCATTCCATCACTGTGGACATACCGCACTCTTCACCTAAAGTAGTAAATCTGGTTATGGGCTGAAGATGACCAATCCATACTGAGAATGACGTCATAAGGCCTCGACACTGCCACCAAGTGGTTCCAACCGAAACTTTCACCTCCAATTGAAAGATCACACTGTCTAAAAAGTTGTGTGATCATCGAGTCTCATCCCATAGGTGTCTCCAAGCATAAAGGTTGAGTCAACAGCTCTACCAGAATCTCAAGGTTTCACCCAAGACATGTGTTGAGAAAGGATTGACCAGAACCTATGTTTATAAGTACGATATCAAAGGTATAAAAGACACATATTGTACCAAGAATCATTCCAGGAGTCACTAGGTTGTACTCCTCAACCGTAGTTAACCATCCCTGCCCCTATCCCCCACCTCTCTAAGCCTGGTGTGGATCTCCTAGGGGTGGTGGTCGAAGTATATCAAAGCAACTTACACCACATGTAGCTCTCCCTGCTCCTCTTATATTTCCGCTGCCTAGTGGGTATGCCTGTTCCACTCATTACCTCTACCTCGGTGGTCCATCCTCCGCCTCCCTATCAACAGCTCGACGAGTCGGACAGTCTATGGAGATATGTCCTTGTCCCTGGCATGAGAAGAATTACCTCTCCATTGGATGAATAGATCCATCCTGAGAGTCCTATACTATTGATCTACTATCATGGGTCCTCTTGTTATGTCTCCCACATCCTAATCAATGTGCCTGATGTTGACTCCCTACTGCCGAGGTCACTGCACCTGTCTTCCTGCTGCTAATTTCCACTAGTTGTCTCTTCTCATCCAATAAGCTCTCAATCACCAAGGCCCACTTGACCACTGAAAAATAAGTATAAATGAATAGAGGCATGACACTTTCTTGGATGTCCCTCCATAGAACACACTCGATGGTCCGAGCTCTGAGGTACTGATCCCTGACCATATCAATTGAGTACTTAGCGAGGTTGGTAAACTTCAATGAATAGTCACCCAATGTCAAACTACCCTACTAGAGCTGAATATGTACTTGGATATGCACTTCTCTCAGCATAATAGGATAGAAATCCTCCCTAAAGAGTCTCCTAAACTCTATCCACAGAAAAGTCTCTTCGTCATGAGTCTGTGTAGTCAAAATCCACCATCGTCCCATTGAAACCTAAAGGAGGATCACTCCTAGGATCCCCATATGTTCTTCTAGTGTTATCACTAGAGAGAAAACATGTTTCACCACCTCAATCGTGTCCTCATTCATCTTAGGGTCCGGCTCACCTCAGAACCTGAGTTGTTTATGTCTCTAAAACTCATGTAGTGCACTTAGTCTGCGCTCCTCACCTGTCGGCACTGCAGGTACCATGTGATTCTCCACTTGTGGTGGTATAAGTGCACCACCTGGAGGAAACACTTGGGTAACTAGTCCCCGTATTTAAGCCTCATCCCATAGGGGGTCATCCTAGTGATCAAGCTACTGAATCCTAGCAGGTATGCATCGCAGAGCCATCCTATAACACAAAAAAATGTACCATGGTCAAGAGTGTATCTTGATCGATGATATTAAAGGACATGGAAAACACAAACCATTCCTATATGATTCATATACCATTATTTTGTTTCCTTTCAACTAGTTTTTTCATGTACCGAGTCGAAATGAAGGTTATCAGAGTCCTGGTGTATGGATACGTTGGCCGCCCATACTAACACTGGAGTCTCTTGCCTAAAAGCCAAGCTCGAAACACTTAACACTGTTTCCACAAACCAATCTCACATATTCTAGGTTTTAAGGCAGAACCAAACACCTATAATACCACTCTTTCATGACCTGTCCCAGTGGGGCCCGCGCTGTAACTCCTTAAGTCCACCTTCAATTGGCCAAGGGCTGGTAACTAGCACCGAGTAGGCATATCACTAACATGGGAGGCATTTCTTATGTACCTATACACACACAGACATCTTAAATCCCAAAAATTCAGAAAAGTAAAAAGCTACTAAGGAAAAAAAATGCATGCATACGACTAATCCCAACCAACAGAGTAAAATGGAAGTAAAGTGTGGATAGTAAACTAGGCCAGAATACATGCCCACCAAAAACAAGAGTCTGCAAACTATAGTGTCCAACCTGTAAAAAGATGGATGTTCTGGGATTGCTTCTCATATCCATAGGAACTCCTTGCCCTATAAAGAATGCAGAAAGCACGGTCCAGTCCTAGTTTACCATGGAATCTGTCAATAGGCCGCTAGTATGCACAAGACATGACATGTGCGGGCTAAGCCCATATAGGGGTGTGTATAACAATACTCAGTAGGGGACCCTGAAAACCACAAATAAATACACAATGTGAAGGTATATTCAGATCTTCATAGTATAGTTATACTGAATATATAGTAAGAGAAACACATCTAGATATACTCAAAACCCAAAACTGTAGCCTAGAGACAAGTCACAACGACCGCATACCCATGTTAGGGGTTCAGTTCGATTATTCCATGAAGCACTCATTTGGGAGAACTCACACCAAAAGTATGATAGCTCTGATGACATTCATCTGAGAAGTATTTTTCATCGGTAAAATCCATGAGAGAGATAGGTGCACTGATAGATCTAAAGAGAGAACAATTACACTCAATCTGTGAGAACACACTATTGAGTGGGAAAGATCATGATTCATGGATGAGGATAAATATCAGGGCCTTGGAGGTTATCGTGACACATCCAGATTCACCTACTAAGTATAGTATCGGTTTTCTGTAGGGTTAGTCAAGTCGATACCTGACTCTACTTAGGGTCAAGAATGGATAGGGGACCTCACTCTAGGCCTCATGAATGGATAACTGACTCTATCTCTGAAAGTCCACCTGAAGGTATCATAATCCAATGGATGGAAATGATACAAAAACAATCTAGGAATGAGAAAATAGGGAACTAACTTAAAAAAATCTGTACAAGGAATGGTGGAAAAGAGGATCAAGCCATGTACTGAGAATTACACGGCGTGTAGAAGGGTTACACACTGTGTCCTCTGACCCCGGTTACGGTCCTTGTAGAACAGCATGTGACATAATTCTTACCATTTAGAAGAAGGTATACAAAGAATATAAGAGAGTGACACACCATTTTATGCTACCAGGGATGACTCCCTGTATGATGGCTATATGCCCATACATGGCTTCGACCTATGTGTCCCAAATCATGTACCAGTACACGGGGTAGTCCGTGTGGCCGACCACGTCTAGTTGTATGGTGGATTAAATGCCATGTACTCCACCCCGTATCTATGTATATTCTACGATACACGTTGAGTCCACATAAGGACCCATATGCCGTGTGACGATGCTCACATGTCGTGTCTACGCTTCCTGTCACCCAGAACTCCTGCCGCTAATGGGTGGGGCCCACATGCCATGTCCTACCGGGAGAAATTTTTTTCCATCACGATGGGTATCATGAGAGACGTAGACACTTCCATGCTAACCCCACATGGTGTTTTCTTTGGGGAATATTCCATGTTCTTCATGATATTCTAGAAATCGTCGTTCTTCGTTCCACGCCCATATGAATCACCCGTTAGTCGATCCGACCACACAATTGATGAGAAACTACAAGGTTCAGGTCACCCCAACATCTTAAATTTGTATCTATTGTTTTATATCCTCTGACCGGCCCCAAAAAAACATCTCCATCAACCCACATGAAGAACACTTCGAAGAACGATCCCCTTTAGTCTAAGCTAACTCGTTGTCTGCCATCATTGTCGCACCTCCGATAGGACATCACGATGTTCAATATCTGATTTGGGATCATTGCATTAAAAAATGGTTTTGAAAAGATCCATTGTTCATCTACCCTTGAAGAACATGAAGAACACAGACAATAGGTGGAATAAATTTGAGAAACATAAGAGGAACACACCTCTATCATCGTTCTTCATAGTTTCGATCTTCTCCCGACAATAGTTTTAATAGGTGAATCTAATGATAAACCATCAATTATCATAAAAACAATTCTCTAATCAAAACCCCCAAAGAAAAGGAAATTAAAAACCTCCTGCAAGAACACAAAATCTGTAGATCAACCTGTTTGTGGGTTGATCCACATTTGTCGTGTAATCCAAGAACGAGAAATAACTAAATCAAAAAACAAACCCTTACCTCGATTCAGATAAAGAATAATCACCATGTCGCATTAGTTAGTGAGTTTTGTCGAATCCTAGGTGCATCGATCGATTGTTCCATTGTCTTCTGCCAACAGGTTCTCCTCTGAAGATCCAATGGAAATCCTCAATTCGTAGGGTTATGCGGCTAACCTTATGAACTTTCCAAAAGTAGGTATTAATAGTGGAGGATTAGTTTGTTTTTTTAAAGAAACATTAAAAATAAAATAAATTATTTATTTATCTTATTTTCTTTAAAACTTTCAAAAACTAACTTTTGTAGTCGACCCGCGTCAGTCAATATTAGGCCCTACCTATGGTAAATTCGTTACTCTGAATGCAACGGTGTCCTCAGATTTATGATCTAGGCACCCATTTAAATGTTATTCCAATTTTTAAGGAAAATTTCTCATGCATGCTATTTAGAATTTAATATGTCTAAAACATTTATTCCAATCACCCTGGGCCTTGGAATCACACACCATCACAATCCCTGGTCTCATAATAATTCCATGTAAATTTTAAAAATAATACACGTAAAATATGAGACATTAAAATAAAACTTAACATAATTTTATTACATGATTATATCTCATCCATACTCATCTAATATTCTATTTTATGTCATTTTGTTTCTATTTGGGGGGGATTATGACAATTATAATACTTTATGTAATAAAAATTCAAAAATGGAACACAGTTATTTTAAATAACTATAATATTTTTAACATAAGGATAAACAGAATATATTTTCAGATATAATTATTAATTTTAAATAAATTTTTCTTATCTAAATTAATATAATTTTATTAAAATTTTATGTAATAAATAATTACCTTAAATTCATAAAAAATATTGACGTAGTAATTATTCAATTAATTGAAAAATTAAAGAAATGATATTAAAAATATTAAAATAAATATAATTTTAGATAATTAATGTGACTTATAAATTTTATAGATTTATATAACAATTTAATGATGTAATAAAATACATTTTGAAATTTAATATTTTTATTGATGTTAATAAATTCAATGTAATGAATAGTTATAAAAACATTCATTAGTGATATTTTATAATAAATAGTATTTTATTAAATGATATAAAAATCATAAAAATCATATATTCAACCAATATATTATTATATGGTTGATAATAACAATCGTTGTCCATTTATTGGTATTTTTTTTATTTATAGTCACTATAATGACCCTCATAGTGTAAAAACACATGTTGTTGCAATAAGTTTGAAAACGGTTAATGGGATTGTTGAACCCAAAATATATGGGTAGAAACAGAGTCATAACATTTCAAAATTTAATTTAATGAGATTATTTATAATAATAATAATATTATTATCTTCTAATATTGTCATTTTTGATCCATTTTGACATCAAATATAATTAATATTAATTTAATTTTTAAAGAAATTCTAGGAGTGCCCCTCCCCTCTCTTATAGAAGGGAATCTCTTATTACCTTCAAATCACTCTTAAAACTCCATTTTTTAAGAAAATATATTAAACAATACATTCCTAAAATACCCATCCATGTTATATATTAATTTTTATATAATAATATCCACCTTAGTGTTTATAAGGTGTTATGTAAAGGAGGTTGTCTGAAGAAGAGGCATTGTTCTTAACCGAGAGTTTCTATTTTATTTCTTCTACTGCCTCCTTAAAAATTTTCTTAACCATGAATATATAATATCATATGTATCTTAAAAATAATGATATTTCTATATTTTAATTTAATAACCCCATATTCACCCACAACCTGCATCAAATGTGAAAGGGATTCATTGTTTGTCTGTACAAAATACTACCACCTTGCAGACCAATGTATTTAATTTTCCCTAACAACCTATAATGGATGGTTATATTAATGGAATTAAAGTTTATATATAATATTTATTATAGTTTAATCATTATTAAAATATAATATATCATTTAGTTTCTTACCATTATATTCACTAAAAAATTGTAGCATTGTTCGTGCGTACATGTTAACTACCTCATCCAAAAAGTGATCTGAATCATTTCCCATCACCACATCACATGGATGATATATAAAAGTATGTTTAAAGAAATAATGTAATATTTATGATTCAATGATACTTATTTAAATGTAATATAATAATTACCTTCTTTAGATAATTATCATTGAAAAATGGAAATATTACTCATGTGTACTTACAACCTACCGTATCCATTATTTTAATGTGATATTTTTTCATAATAACCTTTCATAAAAAGTTTTAAAATTATAATTTATATATAAAAAGTATAATTATTTCATGATTATTATTATTTATATTATGTAACAATGACCTAGTTGGCCTCTGTCAACCTAAAGAAGTCATTTTTAACTTATGAACTGATAATCCTCAAAACAACTGATGTGGACTTAACTGATTAAGTAATTAACAATGTCATTAAGATAAATGAAATAAATGTTTTAAGAATAAGTTATAAAACATATATTTTTTTTATAAATTTATTAATTTATTTGAGTTTATTATAAATTATTTAAAGGACATATATAGAATGTATGGACTCGAAGTAAAATATTTCATCTCAATTTCCTTCAATAAGGTATATTTTATTTTTATGCACCTAGTTTTTTTCTATGGAATGTATACTTCCATTTTACATGTTATACCATGAATCCTTAATAATTAAATTTATTTAATGTTGAAATTTTAATTACTTCATATAATGTAATTAGACATTAAATTTACCAAGTGGTAATAGGATTCGTAACTCAATTTCCTTCCATTGGGTTGTAACACCTCTTCATTAACTTTGATATTCTAGGATTATGTATGTATTGATCTCTAAATTTTTTTAATATTTATTTAATACTTTTTATGGATTTATATTTGTTAAGAATAATCTATACATTTATTAATTCTCAATTCAATGATATGATCTTTGACAAGGTATTTCGTCTCAAATTCTCTTTCTTTGGGGCATACGTTTATGATATGCACCTGTATTCTTTTATGAATTATATATACTACCTATTTGACATGTTATATCATTAATAAACTTAGTTTTTTGATATTTAATGTTTTATTTAATTTTATTATTTCATGGGTATTTTGATTTAAATGTATCCAAAGTGGAAAAGGTTTATGTTATAATCTTCTTTCTTTTTGGGATTGTTTAAGATCAAGGTTCCTTTTGGAGGAAATTATATGATTTTATTTTTTTAAACCAAATATATTTTATTATACTCAAGTTATGAATGTTTTTTACATGTTTAATTACTATTTTCTCTTTTATTGATTAAATAAACAACATGAATTTTTTTCGTAAGTGATACCGATATTGTATCTTCATTTAGATCAAGAATCATTCTCTTTCATTTCAATGTTTTCTAAAAAAATTAAAACATTTTATTTTCTAAAAATAAATGATTTAATAATTATATTTTACATGATTGTTTCACTTATTTTAAAATAATTAAAATAATAATTTTCTTATAATTTTTCATATCGGTTTTTAGACTCCCTTCACATAATGTTTTAAATAAATTTTTATTTTAAAAATTTACAGCATGAATGTTTTTTCCATACCTCATGACCATTATTTTCTTTGAATATTTCTTTAGAATTTTTTAAAAAAATAAATAAAAAGGATTTTCATAATATTTGATGAATTTTTAAATTTTTTATGCGATATACAACGTGAAAAGGGTATTTTTGTCAGCAATGTTTCTTATTATATTTAAAAGGTATTTTCATTCAAATGTCCAAAAACCTTGATTTTAATTATTATTTAGTGGGGATATTTTGAATTTATACCATACTCATTATTTCTTTCAATTTATTTTTATTATTTCAATGATATTTTCATGGTACCCATTTTTTATTCCATGGGTTTATCAAGTTACGAAAAGAACAATGAAAATTTTTTATGAGTTTTATATTGATATGAATTATCTATATAATTTATTCCTATTATAGTTACCTGAAATGTTTTTAATAATGGATTGTTCAATAAACCAAGTATGGGTGGTTAAATTATTAACTAATTAAGGGTGGTTTTGTGATAAACCAAAGATGGGTGGGTCTATGATATCTCTCCAATGCATTGGGTGTGGAAGTTTGGTGTATGGTTATTACATTTTTAAGAGTGATTATAAGAGTGATATGTAATTTTTGTCTCAGGTTACCTATATGATTGATTTATTCTTTATATGGGTTTTTTATAGAAATATTATGATTTCAAAGGGTAAGAAAATGAGATTATGTTTAAAAAAAGTTTTCTCTAGTTTTTATGGGTGAATTGAAATGGGGTTTTAATTAGTATTTTGATCAATATTTACATCACATAGCTCATAAATATTAATTTCAATGAATCTTTCATTGTTGAAATATTTATTCTATGATTTTTGATCTAGGTATTGATGGATATGAATTATATTATGTTATGAACATATAATATGATTATCTCATCAAAAATTTATTCTCATCTTACTCAAATTTATAACATTCAGTAGTTAATTCTTATGTTTAACCGTACTGAGAATTTAATCCTAACCTTATTGTGTTTCATTCTCCCTAGGTTATTAAGAATGATGCTAAATTATTTGTGATAAAAAATGTTACATATGTGAATAATTTTATGGGGGATTTTGAAGACATATCATAGAGTATAAATAGATGGTTATAATGGTTTATGATGTTGATCTTTATGAACAAGTTATTAATAAATTTGAGTTGTTAAGATTTTTCCCAATTTCAATACAACTCTAAACCGAAAAGGTCATTCGGTATGTAAGTGATCCAATATTTCCTTTTGATGTTTTGATTTTTGGATCGAAAAAATTGGGTCACATTTATTGGTTTTAAAGATATTAATGTAAAGTTTATGTTTTTAGCATCAAATTCAGGAGTTTAGGTTCATAGATAATCTATTTTTTACCATAGTATGGTTTAGATAACTTTAGATACTATGATATTTTCATATCAGGTTTTATTAGGAGTTATGTATACCATTATATGTTTATAAGATTAATATTGATCATAAGTTCAATATTTTAGACACCCATTTGGAGATTTTACTTGATAGAATTTTATGGTGGCTGATGATATTTTGGAGATATTCTATTGGATTGAAGTATATGTAACCCTTATGTTTGACATGAAATATTATTTAAGTATACAATTTAGGATTATTTTTTGAAATCATAGATGACCACTTTTAGGACCAAGTTTCCCAGAGAAGTTTTTTATATGTTGAAATAAGATATTTTTCAAATATATTGTCTTATGTTATCAAAGGAAAGAAAATAACCTCACATTATAAATGATGGTTATCAGTCTCAAAATCATATTCAATAATTCTAAATTAAAAATTGTATTCTGAAATTTGGAATCATAGTGCCTAAGAAAGTCCATCGTTTTGTGAAGAACTTTTCTAGAAGTAAAGGTTCATCGAGATCACCTTGGGTCTAGTATGAAATGAATGGTTTGTTCTAAAACTTTTCATTACAAATTTTATAATGCTTAGTTTCTTTTATTTCTCTCAAATAATAAGTAAGTTGGAAAACTTATTATGTTTTCTCGATGAAAGAAAGGGGGAGATAAGGTGCTACAAATCATATTCATACATTGTTGGTTTAGATGGAAATAAAGAAATATCTTGGAGTAATAGGAAAATATTATACTTTCCATTACTACTCAGATGATGCTAAAACTAATTCTCAACATATTCATAATTAATGATGGAATCCATGCTTACAAGATGATGTTTATAGAATAAGGAATTTGTTGAAGTTGATGTTTTTTCAGACTCAAGATCATTTGTTTGAGAACATAATATTCATAATTTCTAAGAATAATTATCTTAATATTTATTAATATATCTGAGTGGTACTGAAAAATTATAATCAAAAAATCATATTGAGAAAATCATACTAAATAAATTATATTGAATACATCATATTGATAAAATCATGCTGGGAAATGGAACTAAAGAAAATATTAGTGGGGAATCATACGTAAGAAATGGTAATGATAAAATCATAATGGGAAATAGTACTAAAGAAACCATACTGGGAAAGTCATACTAGAGAATCTGAAATTATTATAATGTTTGAGAAGGTTCAAGAATAGTTTAGAATCATTGAAAAACTCATAAATTCATCTAAAATCAAAGAAAGTTTAAATTTTAAGGAGATTTAGTTGAGCATGATACTTTTAAAGAATCCTACCTCAACCTTTTCATGGCACCTATAAAAGTGAAAGTACATTGTACTTTATACAAATTATGTATTGTTCATTTTATATGATAGAGAAGATCTTAATTTCTTGGGAGAATAAGTTTTCATATTAATATTTTTTGAAGAAGTTTTTCAACAAAAAAGAAGAAAGGAGAAGAGACAATATTGAATTCAGTTAAGATTATTATTCATTTTATCATCGTATTCAGTAGAGAATCTTATTTATATGGGAATTGTATTCAGTTGAGAATAGTATTCAAGTGATAATCATATTTATCTTAGAATCATATTCATTATGGAATCATATTCATCTTGGAGACATATTCATATAAGAATATTATTTTTCAGGGAATAATATTTACATGAGAATTGTATTTAATTGAGAATTTTATTCTGTAGGAAATCATATTCAGCTGGGAATAGTACTAGAACATCCAGACTCGTAATAAAAGTGTTTCAGAAGTGTCTCAATCGTATTCTGAAAAGGTTATATTATTGTATTGAGAAAATCAAACATGTGAATTATATTGGGAAATTGGACTGATATTTTATTACAAAGTTCTAGAAGTACTTACCAACTTTTGGGTAAGAAATTGAAGAGAAGAATTTGATAATAATATTTTATAATTTTGACCAAGAAGAACCATAATGGTTTTTTTTAAAACATCCTTAAATCATTTTATGCTACTTGAATCACATGATTTTTTTGTTGGTCATATATCTAAAAGGGTGTAAGGGAATATCTTACTCGTTGTATTCCACACAATATGATTTTTCTCTAGTGGATTGTCTGGAATCATATTACTTCAAAACCATACCAAGAACATATCTATTCCTGTTGAATAGTAAACCTTATAAATACTTGTTTTCCTGTGCATGTGTTTTTGTTTTGTTTTTAGTTGGAAAATCAATCTTTAACGATAGGTGAAGGTTGTTTCATTCTCAAGTAAACATAAAAGAAAAAAGATATCACTAATTCACCCCCTCTCCCTCTTAGTGATACAAAAATATTGATTGGGAACTTTTAACTGTTATAAGAGATTAAGGTTCCATTAGTTTATTCTTTGCTGAAGTTTTGAAGAAATGTTGATGGAGGATTTCAATTGTTTCGACAGTTTAGGTATTCCGGTTTTCGATGGTAATAATTATCATATCTAAAAAGATATAATAGTTCCTTATCATATGTATATTGGGTATGATGTTCTTAATGCTACAAAATATGGTTGCCCTCTTATTTATGATAATTTACCTCTTACATTTATCGACAAGAAGAATCTTGAGAGTGATGGAAGGTCCAATAATTCTTTACTATCGTCACTTTTTGAATGTATACTTCTATGGGTTAAAGGTGTTGCCACAAATAAATGTATTTTGGATAATCTGAAAAAAAATATACGAAGGAAGTAAAAAGTGAAGAAGGAAAAACTACATATTTTGGATGAAGAATAACGATTTGAAAATGGGAGAGTATGAATCTATTGGGGACTTCTTTACTAGGGTAAATGAAATAGTCTGTACTATCATAAGTCTTGGTTAAAAGTTAGAAGATTCTACATTTTTTGAAAAGATATTAAGAATCCATCCAAATAAGTTTGATGTTGAAGTTTCTTTATTAGAAGATAGAGATCTTGAAACATTATCTCTTGATGATTTTCATAGCACTCTCATCACTTGATAAATGATAATGGATAAATCTATGAAAAGAAAAATAAAATTTGATGGATAAATTCTTTCAAGGTTTCCAAGAAATAAAAATCAAATAATATTCTTATTGAATATGAAGATGGTGATTCTGATTCGGAAAATGAGGTATGTAAAAATTTTGATGAAATTTTATCCTTGTTTTTGAAAAACGTGAGAAGAGGTACATGTAAATACAAAGACAAACTTCCCTTGAAATTGTTTTAATGTGGAGTCACTGGGAACATTGTGGCCAATTTTACTCAAGAAAATATATAATAAGATAGTGATAGAAAATAAATAAGGCCAGGAATTTTGTGGAGGAAACAAGATGATACAGATAAATATTTTTCTCTAGGTGGAGATAAAAAGTTCTTCAAATATAAGAGAAGAATATTTTTTTTCTAAAGATAGTGAAGAATATGATAGTGAATATGAATATAATAATAATTTTATTGATAAATATATAGATAATAATTTTATTTAAATAGTTAATAATGATGGTTTGGGAAGAAGTAGTTCTAAAGGAGAAGA
Organism: Viscum album; assembly: GCA_963277665.1. Taxonomy (NCBI): domain Eukaryota; kingdom Viridiplantae; phylum Streptophyta; class Magnoliopsida; order Santalales; family Viscaceae; genus Viscum; species Viscum album. Next base: position 1,475,331,100 of record OY728131.1, on the reverse strand, counting down.
AACTCATCTTGAATGTTATTAGAAAAAAGAATTTAAAGAATGTATAAGAAATATTAGAACACTTGAGAAGGAAAACTGGAAGTTTAAAAATGAATAGTCCTCATCAAACAGTAAATAAGGGTTTATTGATAGGAAATTCATGATATTAAACGATATTAATGAATTGAAGAATTTTATTATGGAAGAAAATAATTGCAGTGAACATTTGGAAGTAAGGTGGGAGGAAGAAAAGAAGAGTTAAAAATTATCCAACAAAAACGTTCTAATGTTTGATAGAAAGGTAAAAGTACCAAAACTATTTCACTAAAATTAGTGAAAGTTGTTATAAAGTGAAACCTAAGAAGGATCAATAAAAGTGTCTTTCAGAGGATGATATTAAAGGTGGAGTTGTTTTTGAAAAGAATAAATATGGGAAAGTTATTTACATGGATAAGATAAACAAAGTAGATAATTCATAAATTTTGAAAAGTCCTAAGTCCAGAAATGTTTATAAATATTATAAATATGAAAAATCTTCTATTACTTATAGTTTTGATAAGGATGCACTTAAATCTAATCCCAATAAAAATGTTTCATTTGAAATCAGAAAGTTCAGTGGTCAAGAAAGGCCAATTAATAAAGTGCTAGTAAACATACTCATAACACCGATGAATCTAAAAATTTCAAATGAAATAATACTTCTATTGATATTTCTGGTATTATTGTGGATTCAAAAGAATGGAAAATATGTGGTGTTTTAACCACAAACATTACTACTATTCCATAGGTTGTTGAATAAAAGGGTTTAGGGGGGTTCGATCCCCTAAAAAGAAGAAGTTGGAGAAATAATTTCTGAAGATACATGAGATATTTGGAGTGAAACTTGAAAATATGTTTCACAACTTACAAACCATCTGTGAAATATTTAAAAAAACTAGAATACTTTATAAGGGTTGTCATGTTTTTTTATTGTCACAAAAAAATATTAACATTCCTCAAAAGTCGGTGGTGAAGAAAGAAAATGGATAATAAAAATATATTATTATTGAAACTACCATGAAAGCTAAAAAAAGATAGCGAACATGGATTCTTTATAGTGGGAATTATTCTCATATTAAATGAGACTTAAAGTTGTTAAATAACGTGTATGACTTCAAATAAGGAATAGTGAAATTCAGTAATGATGAATCTATGAGAATCGAAGGTGTTGGATCAACTATCATTGGGAAATAAAAGGTGAAATCTAAGAAACCCATATATGTTGTTGGGATGAGTCGTAACCTGTTGAGTGTTTCAAAACTTTTTGATGAGGGTTATAATGTTATAATAAAAAAATATGGTATTTTTTTGAAAAGTGAGGAATATTGAAAGATAGTTACAAGAGGCTAACAAATAAAAAGAAACTTTTTTCACATCGGTGAAATATGAAACTCTTATTAATTGGACATGGTGGAAGAGAATTTTTTATGGCATAAGAGGTTGGGATATAAGTTTTAAAGAATCAACAGAAAGTTATCAAAACAAGACAGTGTCCTAAACATTCCTGATTTTCAAAGAATAAGATATTGGTGTTACACTATTTGTTATAAGAAAAGGATTACAAATTATATGCATAAAAAGTTAAAATTTATTCAAAAATGACCCCTATAACTTATTCATTCTGATATCTATGGGGAAAGGTAAAAAAATCAAAAAATGGAGTTAAGTAATTCATCACTTTCATTGATGACTTTAGTCGCATTACTTGTGATATGTATATAAAAGATAATTCATATGATTTAAAGATGTTTAGATGTTTCAGGAGGAAATACGGGATGGAATGTGAGTATTCAGTGAAGAAGTTGAGAAATGATAATGGTGGTGAATATAATAATGATGAGATTGAATTTTATCTTGAAAAGAACAGAATTATAAATGAGTAAATTTCTCCAAAAAATACTCGGCAAAATTGTTTTACTAAAAGGGAGAATATAAGTGAGGTGAAAATAGAAATAAATATGTTACTTTAACATGATCTTTCTCATTACTATTGGAGTAAATTCATGAGTACTAATCTATATATTCAAAACTGACGTTTCTATAGGCCAAACTCACACATGATTCAATATTAAATGTTTAATGGGAAAAATCCAAGTTTAAAACACCTAGGAGTTTTTTGGAGTCCACATATCATAAAGAAGAAAGGTGGAAGCCTTGGAATGTTTGAGGAGAGAGGTGATGATGAAATTTTTATTCACTATGCTTTAGAAGGAAGTCGATACAAAAGTTTTAGCAATGAAACAGAAAGAATATTTTATTCTACTAATGTGAAAGTTATTGTAAAAGATGACTAGGATAAACAAACCATTACAAATAAAGAAGTTAATTAGGATAAGGAAACTCTTCTAAATAATTATAATAATGATACTAACAATTGTAATCCAACTATAGAAGAAAAATGGAACTCTTATTTTTATAGTGATGTGGATGATACTTGAAAATATCATCCTAGGGTGAGGAAGTAAGTGGAAGCTTAGAATATTATTGGCGATCAATATTAAAAAGTTCAAACATGAAGATTGTAAAATACCATTACACATACTTATTTGTATTGAAAAAAATAATCTAAATATATTTTTGAATCTTTTGAGAATCTGGAATGGGTTCCAGCCATTAATAAATAATTGGATCATACTAAGAATAATGATACTTTGGAATACATACCCATGCTAGATAACAACATTTTTATTAATACAAAGTGGGTTCTCCAAAACAAGATTAATGAAGAAGGTAAAGTGATAGGAAACAAAGCCAGAATAATGTGCAAAGGATACTCACATATTGAAGTTATTGAATTTTCTGAAACCATTTCATTGATGGAAAGAGTAAAATGAATTTTAATTTTTTTTATTGTTGCACAATAAAGATACAACATTTTTCAAATGGATGTCAAATCTGAATTCTTGAATAATGAACATGGTGAAGAATTTTATATTGAACCACCATGTGTATTTATTGTTGGGAAAGATGAAAGTTATGTTTGTAAATCGAATAAGGTCTTGTATGGGATAAATCAATCTCTGAGGACATGGTATTCAAAGTTATATACTTACTTAAGGAAGATTAGTTTCAATAAAGGAATATTTGATAGAAATATTGACATTAAATAAAGTCATGATATTTTTCTCATCATAATTTTTCATGTTGATGACATTATATTTTCTAGGAATGATAAAAGAAAATATGAAATATTTTTCAAATAAATAAAGATGTTTCCTGACATGTACATGTTTTGAGAAATAAAATACTTTCTTGGTTGTCAAATCATATAAAACAAGAAACCGAATTTTCTTTCTTAAGAAAAGTATGCTAATGAACTCATTAAAAATTTAAACATGGAAAATTAAAAACCAGTTTCTACACTAATTTTGGTAAGATTTATGTTTTACAAAGATGGATAAGATAAATAAGTTGATCAAAAAGTGTATCGGAAGCCGATTGTTAGTTTTTTATATTTAATTACCTTAAGACCTAATATTGTTTATGTTTTTAACTTATGTAAAAGATTTCAAAGTCCTCTAAATGAGTTACATTTGATGGCTGGAAAAATAATTCTGATATATTTCAATGGCACAAAAAATATTTGGCATCAGGTATAATAGCTCAAATAGTATTGAATTTTTTGGGTATTCATATACTTTTTGGGAAGGAAATGTTGATAATAGAAGATCCAAATCTGGTGTAGTTTTATTTCTAGGGAAAAGTTGTGTAAGTTAGCAAACAAACAAACAAAACTCAATAACTCTTAGTATAAGTAAATATAGGTATTTGTATTCCACTCAACCTGATACTCAACTTATGTGGATAAAAACTCATTTAGAAGATTTATGTGTTGAAGTAAATTTACACTTACTTTTGGGTTGTGATAATCAATGTGAAGTCAAAATTACCCAGAATCTCGTAAATGATCTCATTCACAAAATATTGGTATCAAGTAAAATTTCATAAAATATCACTTCAAGAATAATTAATTGAATTTTTAGTATTTTCCTACATCGGAACAATCTATTGAAATTTTCACAAAATAATTATCGAAGGAAACTTTCCACAAATTTAGTTTGAACATAGTTGTCCATCCTCTTTCTCATCAAGGATTAATTATGTGTTTTTGTTCCATATCTTACCTTATATTTGGATATTTTTTTCAAAGGGGTAGACTTGTTTCCTAATTCCATCCTTAAGGAAGATTGTAAAAGGGGAAGTTTTGGGTAAGCTGGGAGCCTAGTATGTTATGTGAGAACTATTCTAGATATTTTTTGGAGTGGTTATAGGAAAAAAAACATCTGTATTCTATTAAATTTGAAAAGGATGTGAAGATCACTGAGGAAGTGAAATTGTGAAGAATGCTAGGGAAGTTTCATGGTCATTAATTTGGGATAGCACCAATAATAATTATTTCCTATAATGATTTAGCTTACATAGTCTTATGATTGTTGATAAATAATCCATTTCATGAGGTTACAAAGTTCTGTGATTTATGAATCTTGACTGAAAACTAAATCTAAAGGGGAATATTGTTAGAACCAAGTTGGATGGAGAAGGTTTTTGGATACTAAAGGAAGTCATTTTTCAAATATGCTATCTTTTTTCAAGGAAAATGAAATCACCTCACTTTGTAAAAGATGGTGATCAATCTCAATAATTATATTCAAGAATTCAAAGTTCAAAATAATATTTATAAATCCATCGTATTCAAGAATTATGACTCAAAATAATATTCTAAAATTCTAACTCAAAAATATTATTCCAGAGTCTATACTCAAAAACATAATAAAAAATTCAGACTCAAGGATTAAGAAAGTCCATTATTTTATGAAGAAATTTTCTAGATGGAAAGGTTCAGCAGACTCACTTTGGTTATGGAGTGAACGGAATTGGAATTTCAAATAATTTCTATTAGAAATCTAATGATGCTTTATTATCTGGTATTTCTCGCAATTCATAAATATGTTCAAAAACATGTTATGTTAGCCTGATGAAATAAAGGGGAGTTAAGGTTCTACAAATTGTATTCAGAAATACTTTGTTTTCCTAGAAATAATGAAATATGCTGGAGGAATGAGATGTTTTAATAATTTACATTACAGTTAATATGATTCTAAACATGATCCTTAATGTATTCAAAATTCATGATGGAATTAATGATTACAAGATTATGTTTTTAGAAGAATATTGTTTTGGAATTTCAAGTTTTTTGGTCTCAATATCATCAGTATGAGAAAATCATATTCATAATTTCTAAGAATATTGAATCTATCTATCTCATAATATATCTAAGTGGTATAATAAAATTGTAATAAAGAAATCATACTGAAAAAATCGTACTGAAGAAATCATAATAAAGAAATCATAATGATAAAATCATACTATGAAATAGTACTAAATAAATTCTTATTGGGTAATCATATAGAATAAATAATAATGAGAAAATCATAATGGGAAATAATATTGAAGAAGTTGTATGGGAAAATCATTTTAGAGAATCTGATGTTGTTAGAAAATTCGAGAAGGTTCAATAATAGTTGAGAAGCATTTAAAAAGTCATAAATGCATATGAAATTAAAGGAAGTTTAAATTTTAGGGAAATTAGGTTGAGTAGGAAACATTTTAAGAATACCACCCAATACTTTTCAGGACACATATAAAAACAAAAGTACTTTGTACTTTCTGACATTGATGTACTATTCATCACAGAAGAGAGAGAATCTCTAAATTCATAGAGAGAGGAAGTTTCCTTATTGAGATCTTTTGAAGTTGATTTGAAGGACTAAAGAAGAAAAGGAGAAGAGACAAGATCATATTCACCTAATCATTATATTTAGTTCATCGTCATATTTAGATGAGAATCATATTCATCTGAGAATTGTATTCAGTTGAGAATAGTATTTATGTGGGAATCATATTCAGTTGAGAATCATATTTAATAGGGAATAATATTGATTACGAAATCATATTCCACTGGGAATAGTATTCATGTTAGAATTTCATTTAGCTGAGAATCATATTTAGTAAGAAATTGTATTCAGCTGGGAATAGTACTGGAATTTATAGACTCGTAATAGAAGTGGATCATAAGTGTCTCAATCGTATTATGATAAATTTATATTATCGTATTGAGAAAATCAGACATTAGAATCACACTAGGAAAATGAACTAAGTTTTTATTAAGAATTCCAGGAAGTTCTTACCAGTTTCTTGGTAATAAATTGAAGAAAAGTATTAGAAGGTCACATTTTTGAATATTGATCAAGAAGCAATGTAATATGTTTTTTACAAAAACATTCTTATATCCTTTCATGTTACTTGATGAAAATTCCTTGTTTTATTTATCATAGAGCTACATGAGTGTAAGGGTATATCCTACTCATTGTATTCTAAAAAAAGGATTGATTCCTTGTGGATTGTGTGGTATTGGATCATTTCCAAACCATACTAAGGACATATTTATTCTTCTCGAATAATGAACCTTGTAAAAACTTGTCTTCCTATGGATGTGTTTTTGTATTGTTTTTAGTAGGGAAATAAATATTTAATAAGAGGTGTAGGTTGTTTCTTTCGTAAAAAAACATAAATGAAAAAGGTGTCACTGATTCAACACCTCCTTCTATCAGTGATACAATAATGACGAATGGTCACTTTCAATATTAATGTGGATTTATAGTGATTCAAGTTATTTGCAGAAATGATCATTATATCATGGAGAATATATGACTATGTCATATATATTTTTGGGTATATGACATTATGAGTGACTAATGTTATATAGAGACAAATGTTAACATTATCTTGGAATAATATATGATCAAATCATTATGATCTTTTGTAATATATTGAAAAAAATTAAATACGGTTATTTACAGAATGATTTAGTTTGAACTTTATGTATTACTATTTAATATTAGAGATTAATGTAATATATCATTATATAAATGTTTATCCTTTCATTGAATTTCCTTATCATATTATAACCATTTTTTATTTGGTTAAAGTATAATTATAGATGGTATATATTTTATCAATTTTTAGAAGTATATTATTTTATAAAAGTTGATTTTAGTGCATCAAGAATAATGAAACTCATCTTGGGTACTCATCGTTTGGGGAAAAATGATGAGATTGTGGTGGGAGATGATTAAAGGTTGAAATTATACTTACCAAGTAACAATATTTCCTTATTTTATTTGTCTACATAGTAATATAACTCCCCAATTATAGGAAAAATATCCTTAAAAAAATATCATATTACTTTTTTTCCAATGAATCAATGGTATTTTTTCACCTCTTTGGCATATGGTTTTTTGATTATTGATTTTCTCATGATCATTTACTTTCTTGTAATAAATGATCTATATCAGTCTACATAATTATTTTAACTTTATTATTTTCTTTAATTTCTATATTTTTATATCCGACTAATTGTAAGAACTCGGTTCTTATTATTAAGGTAAGAGTTTCTTTTTGTCCTTTTTCCTTAAGTGTTTTTGAGAAAACAAGGGAAATGTGGGGAAAATCCTGAATTTATGGGTACACACCATGTATTTTGTACACCCGCCATGTACATTGTCTATGTGGGATGAGAATATGGGGCGTGTATACTTTTCAGTGATTAAGGGTGTTAAACCCAACTACAAGCCCTATACGTAGAAATAAACGTCTTGTAATCAGTCGGTAGGTGAACAGTAAGGTCATGAAAGTTTCCTCTAGAGGAACGATAGTACATACCATGTACTTAGTAATACACATCGTGTAATCAAGTCGACAGATGATCAGTGAGGCGGTGGAAAGAAGCCTCCAGTGGAATAGTTAAAAAAATGGAAAGTAAACATCGTGTAATTGAGAGTACACTCCGTGTAGTTATTTATTTCATTAAAAACATGCAGTAGCCTTCTCATTCCGTAAAGGAGGCATAGAATGCACTAGGAGCCATGGGAGAGGAATCTGAGGCTTATAGGAGCTCCCAAACGCTCACCGGGACTCTGATTCCTCCGTTGTTGATCTCGTTTGAACCGTACTGCTGAGATCTTCTCCCTCCTTGAACCTCTCCATCCAATTCTTTACCTAAGGGATGTTATATGGGTCTTAATGGGTAATCTTTCATCTCATATCTACATCGTTTTTGGTTGTTTTGGGAGGCGCCTTTCACGTATATCAATCAGAGGATATTGAGATAGATGGTCTTGTGTTTATTTCCAACTATCGAGTTGATCTTGTGCACCGTTGTGCCACGCACCCATGTTAATGGTGTCATGTGGCTAATTCCTTTAATGTTCAGATATCTAGAACTACATAGGTAATTTAATGAATAAAAACTATTGTTTAAAATTGTTACTTTGATCCAAGGTTACCCAGAAGGTGCATTTCCCTTGTTTAGCCATTTGGCTAGGATACCCGTGGGTATGCTTTTATTATATCATGTTTTGAGTTTTATTAAGAGGAAACATATGTAAATTGCTTGATTATGATTTGGGCTTGACCTGGTTACTTTCTTTTCTTCTGTTTAGCCTAAGTGAAAGGTTCTAATTATCCTGAGGAAAGGTTAGATTATCCTGAGGGAAAGGTTCAGATTATCCTGAGGGAAAGTTTCTGTTTAGCATGTGGTCAAGGTTCTGATTAGCCTAAGGGAAAGGTTCTGTTAAGCATGAGGGAAAGGTTCTGTTTATCCTGAGGCCAAGGTTCTGTTTAGCCTGAGGGAAATAGTTCTTACGTTTGAGGACAATGTTTACTTTGAATATTCACTGTGGTGATTTTTACGTTGTACCTGCCAATCTAAATCACAGGCTTGGAATTGTTAAGTAATTATTAAAATGGAAATGTAACTGATAAGAATAGTTACTTTTCAGTACTTCCTAATTTACTGCATTTCATTATTGCACACTACTATTTCACTTTTTCACCGACCGTTGGGCATGGGCCTTTGGGGGTTACTTACAGGGATTTATTTCTCACACCCTGTTTGGGTCATGTCTTGGGCCCAAATAGATTATATTGTTGCAGATGTCGATAAGAGAAAAGGTCCCAACATAGGTACATGATTGTTGCAGAGGAGTAGGATAGCATGGGACCGATCTTAGGCTTGCGATGCTACTGAGTTCCTATTACACTACTTTGGTTTTGTTTGACTATACTGTGTACTTTGGGATGTATTGTATCTGATTGCAGTGTATCATGTTTTGGCTAATTTCTTAGAATTGGTGACATGATACGTCATCATTATATATATGTCTCTTGGTTATCTTTTACATTATCTTTGTTGTCTATTTCAGGTTTATATTGTTTACTGGTTCTTCTTTTGTGTTTTTATATTTATTCCGCTGTTCTACACTTTGAAAAATGAGGGCATAGTTTCTCCACAATCAGTCCTAGGCCCTCACTACTAGTAGGAAGCCTCTGGAATTTTGGGAAATGCACTTCCGGTCATGTGACCAAACAGGTTCGAGGCACCCGTTGTGTGGCTGCTGGATCCGGGACGTTATAAAGTGGTATTAGAGGCATTCCTTTTCTTTGACATACTATTTGGAGCCTTTATCCAGGGATAAGAAGAAATAGGTACTTGGTAATAAGTTGTGCCTGGGATTAGCTAACCTGTGTACAGGGAAAATCCAATCTACCTCGTATAATTGCAATTTTTCTGGTTATTCAATTTTACTGTTGATTTGATTTTCATCATTGGGTGACACACTTGTGGTTTGATGATTATATTTTATACTTGGGTTCTATTTAGTTGCAACCCAACGAGATAAGGGTTTGACATCACATGCATCAATTAGGCACATGTTAGAATCACATGTCATGCATAGTTTCTATGCCATGTAGGTGCATTAGAAATTTCATGATTTTGTGGTAGATGTAGTGCTAGAAAATGCATGCTGTTGTGATTGATTCCATGATAAAATACTTGATATTTGATAGGATATTCTTATGTAAGGTTTTGTGATTGAACACCAAACTGTGGTTCATAAGGAGTATGGGCCCTCATCAACTAGAATTTGGAGGATCATCGACTTGTTTACCCTGTTATAACACGTATAAGATGCCAAGTTTTTTTTGTAGGGAGTATGGGCCCTCAAGGATAATAATTTCGCACTTCGGTGTTCATTTTAGTTTTTTCTGGACCCCGGATTAGTTTCTAAGGCTTCTTGTCAAGAAAAAACCCAGAATATAGGCCATGTAGTTTTGACTACATGCCATGTGTTTTTCTGTTTGGGAAGAAACTATTTTTCTTCAGTACACGCCGTGTACCTTATGTACATGTCTTGTAGTCTCTAACAGTGTCATAGGCTATGTGGGAAGAGACATGGGATGTGGCTGTTCTTGGGGAAACACATCGTGTACCAGATGTACACGCCGTGTAGGGTTGACCCTGTGTCCGCCCGTGTGAATAACTACATGGATGAAAAAATCGTTGCTTATACACTCCGTGTCAATTCCGAACAAGCCATGTAGTGTAATCTTGGGATCCAGCCGTGTAACTAACAAAAGTGGTCAATGTTATCTTTTCAAGTACACGTTGTGTCCTTCTGGAACACGCTGTGTAGTGTGATCCGTGTATCTGGCCGTGTCTCGAACAACATGGGTTGGTAAATCTCATCTAGTGCACACCGTGTACCTATGGGACATGCTGTGTAGTCTTGACTGGTGAGAGACCATGTGGAATTGTCCATGTGGTTGGGGAAACAGGGTGGTGTACACGCCGTGTGTAGGTGTAAGACACCGTGTATCCTTGTTCTAAGGGGAACCATGTGGCTTATTCGTGTAGAAGTACCCGGGTAGGGGAAGAAAATTCTAGTACATTCCGTGTGTGAGGAAAACACGCTGTGTGTGTGGGGTGTTACATGAACAGTTCTAGCAGAGGTACACCCCCATGTGAAAGACATAAAGGAAGACGCTATGTAGTTATTATACACTCCATGTAGTCCTGTTTTGTAAAACATTAATGTTTTATTTCTCCAGTTCCCTTCTTCCATTTCCAGTTATTAGTTTTTGATGATCTTAATCTTAGGTGTTTGTTGACCTTGTAGAATCATGCCACTGATACGTCCTCGAGTTGCTCACAAAGATATTGGTGATGATTATACTTCAGATATGGTAGGCCATGGGCTACCGATGAATCCTTCAGCAGTGCCAGATGTGGTGCCAACCATTATATCGGACGCAGGCACGAATGTGCAGTTCCATGAGGGATTCATGTGGTTCATGAAAACCTTTCAGGGAACACTGCAAGTTGCCACATCTATGGCAGAGCTGATGCAAATATTCCAGCAATAGTATCTGCCTACATTTTCAGGGGATGATGGACCACAAGCTGCATAATCATGGCTAGATTATATGAAGATGACCATTGAGCATCTAAAGACACCTCCTGGGAGGAGGGTCAAGCTCACTACTTACATGTTGCATGATTCATCCAAGAGATAGTGGGATTTAACCACACAGACTGAGCATCACCGAGACATAGTGTGGGAAGACTTTCAGGTAGTCTTCGAGGAATTTTTCATTACGGAGATGCTGAGGGCAGATCGAGCTCGAGAGTTCATGAATCTGCAGCAGGGCGCCATGTCAGTGACGAACTATTTTGGCCACTTCACTCAGCTACAGCATTTTCCACCTATTCTGGTGGGTGATGAGACGTTGAGGGCTAGACAACTTGAGGATGGGTTTTGATATGTCATTCAAGAACTGTTGAATGTTTTCAGGTTTCCTACAGTGCATGATATTGTAAACCTGGTGTTGATTACTAAGAGCAACCTACGGGAAGCTAGTGGCGTGGACCAGGGCGGTTCGACACCGGTCTCTAGTACTATTTCTACCATCAAGAGGAAGAGGCAGATGGATTTCTCTCACGATGGCAGTAATAACCATAAGAATTTTTTGGGTGGCCCGGTAATGTGCTACCAGTGTGGTAAAGAGGGGCACAAGAGACCTCAGTGACCCCATAAACCAGTGGAGTGCTGAGATTGCAGCAAGATGGGTCGTCATTAGTGTTTTTGTTGGGCATTTCTCTCAGTTACTTGTGAGAGGGGTTCTGTGCAGACTCCACGTGAAGGAGTAGGACTAGGAGCTTCTTACCATTCAGGGAATTGGAATACGTGAGGACATTCAGGCTGAGTTGGTTTTCATGGCCATGGTAGCCAGACACCAGGATATCAGAGATAGCAGGGTGGGTCAGCTTAGGGTAGCCTGGCTGTGTCGTAGGGTCGCGACATTGGGCAGCCATATGCAGTGAAACAGACCAAACAAGAGTTGGATCCCGTACCTTTCACTATCAGAGGTACTATTTTAGTTGCTTCTATTTTATCTTCAATACTTTTCGATACCGGTGCTACACATAATTTTATATTTGTGCCCATTATGGAGAGCCCTGGGCTTGATTTTTCATCTTCTTCTGATATCAAAATTCTAGACACTCTATTGGGAATTAGAACGACAGGTGTGTGTCAGTGCAAGGAGTTCCCCCTCGAGGTTGGTGGGTTTCACTTTCTATGGGACTTATATGTCTTAGAGATAACGGTCTATGATTTCATTCTTAGGATGGACTGGTTGGTACCCTTTTGGGACTTTTTAGATTACTATCGTCATAGGGTGTGTTTCATGTCACCAGAGGGTGGAGAGTTTCTATACAAGGTCGAATGGGATGTCCAGGCGAGCCGAGCTGGACCTGAGCATCCTGGGCGAGGTGGACTGATAGCCCAGATTGTGAGTTTTTATTTGGATGACCAGGGGACTTTTTAGAATGTTTTCTTGATAGTTGTTAATCGTTTTAGGGATGTCTACCTGGATGACTTTTCAGGTCTACTTCTAGAGCAAGAGGTGGACTTCTCTGTTGATCTTGTGCTAGGAGCACCACCAGTGTCCATTCCTCTTTATAGGATGGCTACAAAAGGAATACAGGAGCTAAAGTGGTAGTTAGAGGAGTTGCAGGCAAAGGGTTTCATCCGAAATAGTACTTCTCCTTGGAGTTCGCCTGTCCTGTTTGCGAAGAAGGTGGAAAATACCCTTAGACATTGTGTGGATTATCGGAAGCTGAATCAGTTGAAGGTCAAGAACTGATATCCCTTTTGGAGGATTGATTATCTTTTTGATCAACTTCAAGAAACACGAGTGTTCTCAAAGATTGACTTGAGATTCAGATATCATCAGTTGTGCGTTAGACCATTGGACATACCGCTTACATCCTTTCGGAGGAGATATGGTCTATACGATTACTTGGTCATGGCGTTAGGACTCACTAATACGCTTGGAGTTTTCATGGCTCATATGAATCATGTGTTCCACCCATATCTGGATTCTTTCATGGTATGCTTCATGGATGATATCTTGGTGTACTCTCACACTCGACATGACCATGCCACTCATCTTGATATCATACTGAGTACACTAAGAGAGAATCAGTAATATGCTAAGCTCTCAAAGTGCCACTTTCAGATGGACCAGATTCACTTCCGGAGTCATATTATCTCAGAGGCAGGAGTTGCGATAGACCCAGAGAAAGTGAGAGCAGTATTTTCCTGGGAGTAGCCAAAGAACATGTTATAAATATGGAGTTTCTTGGGGCTGGCTTGTTACAACAAGCACTTTATACATGACTTCCCCCACTTAGCAGTGCTGTTGATGGGTTTGACTAAAAAGGGTTTGAAGTTTATTTGGTCAAAAGGTTATGGTACATCCTTTCAGGAGTTGAAGAGAAGGTTGACATTAACACTAGTCCAGATACTTCTAGAGAAAGGGAAGAGATATATAGTTTACTTTGATGCATCAGGTATTGGGATGAGAGCAGTGTTGATGCCGGTAGATTGAGTAGTTGTGTATGTGTCACGGCAGTTGAGGCCACATGAGAGGAATTACCCGACGCATGATCTTGAGTTTTCTATAGTTGTACATGTGTTATGCTCTTGGAAAAATTATCTCTTGGGAGAACATTTTGTGGTGTTTACGGACCAAAAAAGTCTTAAATACATATTTACCTAGTGTGAATTGAATTTGAGATAGTGAAGGTGAGTTGAATACCTTCAGTCCATCGACTTCGAGCATGCCTATACACCTAGAATGGGTAAGGAAATAGCTGATTCACTGAATAAAAGGACTCAGATACAGGTAGTACAGGAGGAAAGTGGTTAGTGACAGCTTATAGCTTTGTTCTATGAGATGAATTTGGAGGTGCACGATAGTCAAGGGAAAACCAATATTTCATCCTTAGCTGTGACTTCTACCCTCCTAGATAGAGTGAGGATGAGGTAGCTATCAGATTCAGAAGGCCTAGTTCTACGGGAGTCAGTGGAAAGTGAGGATCCTCCTCCTGGTTGGACAATAGGAGATGACGAGGTACTGCATATCCATGGACGAGTTTGGGTTATAGAGGATATAAGTGAGGAGTTGATGCATGAATTTCATGCTTCAACTTGGGTAGTGAATCCTGGAGTTACCAAAATGTACCGTGACTTGAGATGTCAGTATTAGTGGTCTGGTATAAAAAGAGAGGTAGCTGGTTTTTTTAGGGGGTGTTCCACCTATCAGTAGGTGAAGGCAGAGCATCAGAGGTCATCCAGACTGTTGCAAAAGTTACCCATTCTGGAGTTGAATGGGATGATGTCATGATAGACTACGTGGTTGGGTTTCTGAGGTCACCTCGAGGCAATAATTCCATATGGGTTGTTGTGGACAGACTTATGAATGTATCTCACTTTTTTCCAATCAAGGAGACCATTGGTGTGGTCATTCTCAAAAATATGTATATCAAAGAGATATTATGTCTTCATGGGGTCCATTGTTCTATCGTCCTAGATAGGGATTCCCGTTTTACATCTCGTTTCTGGCAGAATATTTAGAGGGAACTGGGTACACAGGTGCTTCTGAGCACAACTTACCACCCTTAGACTCATGACCAGTCAGAGAGTATGATACAGGTGATGGAGGACATGTTGCATGCATGCATCCTAGACTTTGGGGGCTCTTCGGAGAAGCACATAACCCTGTTCATGTTGACCTATAATAATAGTTTACATGAAACTATTGAGATGGCACATTACGAGGATTTATATGGTAGGCCATGCCGATCACCCTTGTGCTGGTGCGAGGTAGGTGACATAGATTTACTGGGACCACGTCTCGTGCAGGATACATTAGAGAAAGTCCAGTTGATTCAGAAGTGGATGAATGATGCACAGTCTCATCAGAAATCTTTTGCTGATCGTCGCATATGACCCTTGGAGTTCGTGTTCGGGGATCAAGTTTTCTTGCATGTTTTGCTGAGGTTGAGACATAGGTGGATCAATAGATAGTTTAAACTTTCCCTGAGGTATGTAAGGCCGTTTGAGATTTTGGAGAGAGTCAGTCCAGTTAATTATCAGTTTCAATTACCACAGAGGTACCTGGCCATGCACAATGTCTTCCATGTATCTCAGCTGAACCGTTATCACTCAAACCTGTCTCACGTTTTTTCAGCCCGAGGAGGTTAAACTTCAGGATGATGCATCCTTTGAGGAGCATCAGATTCGTATTACTGATAAGAGCATGAAGGTTCTATGAGGCCAGTCAGTTCCTCTCGTACGGGTGTGATGGAAGCATGGACGAGTGCATGATGAAACATAAGAGCGGGAGACCGAAGTACATGCTCAGTGAACAGAGTTGTTCTCAGATTTATCTTCACCACCTTTTGAAGAGAAATTAAAGGATGAATTTATTTAATGGGGGATGTTTGTAAGAACCTGGTTCTTATTCTTGAGGTGCAAATTTTTTCTTTTCATTTTTCCTTAAGTGTTTTTGAGAAAACAAGGGAAATGTGGGAAAATTTTTAAATATATGGGTACACACCATGTACATTTGTACACAAGCCGTGTACTTTGGCCATGTGGGATGAGAATACAGGGTGTTTAGGATTTTCGGTGATTAAGGTTGTAAAAACCCACTACATGTCATGTACTTAGTAATACATGACGTGTAATCAGTCGGCAGGTGAATAGTAAGGTGATGAAAGTAGCCACCAGAGGAAAGATAGTACACACCATGTACTTAGTAATACACATTGTGTAATCATGTTGGCAGATGACTAGTGAGGTGGTGGAAAGAAGCCGCTAGTGGGATAGTTAAAAAAAATGGAAAGTACACATCATGTACTTGAGAGTACGTAGTGTAGTTCTGTTTTTTCATTTAAAACATGCAGTAGCCTCCTCATTTTGTAGAGGAGTCATATAACGCACCAGGAGACGTGGGAGAGGAAGCCGAGGCTTGGAGGAGATCCCGAACACTCACTGGGACTCTGATTCCTCCGTTATCAATCTCATTTGAACCATGCGGGTGAGATCTTCTCTCTTCTTGAACCTCTCATTCCTATTATTTCCATAAGGGAAGTTATTTGGGTTTTTAACAAGTTATATTTTATCTTAGATCTACATCGTTCTTTGTTGTTTCAAGAGGCGCCTTTCACATATATCGATCATAGAAGATCGAGGTAGGTGGTATTGTGTTTATTTCCAACTGTCGAGTTGATTTTTTGCACTATAGTGCCATGAACCCATGTTCGGGGTGTCGTGTGGATGGGTCCTTGACTGTTTAGATGCCTATAACTGTATAGGTAATCTAACGAATAAAAACTGTTGTTTGGGATCATTACTTTGATCCAGGGCCACCCCAAGGGTGCGTTTCATTTGTTTAGCCATTTGGACAGGATACCCATGGGTATGCTGTGATTGTAAATGTTTTGAGTTTTCTTGAGTGGAAACATATGTAAATTTCTTGCTTATGCTTTGGGCTTGGCCTGGTTACTTGATTTTGTTCTATTTATCCTGAGGGAAAGGTTCTGATTATCCTGAGGGCAAGGTTGTGATTAGCCTGAGGGAAAGGTTCTGATTAGCCTAAGGGAAAGGTTCTGTTTAGCCTAAGGGAAAGGTTCTATTTAGCCTGAGGGCACGGTTCTTTTTAACATGAGGGCTACAGTTCTTATGTCTGAGGACAATGTCAACATTGAATATTCACTGTGGTGATTTCTTACTTTGTACCTACCAAGATAAAGCACATGCTTGTAATTGTAAAATAATTATTAAAATGACAATGTAACTGGTAGGAATAGTTACTATTGAGTACTTCCTAGTTTATTGAATTTGATTATTGCATGCTGATATTGCACATTTAACTGACAGTTGGGCATGGGCCTTTAGTGGTTTCCAACTAGTATTTATTTCTCACACCCTGTTTGGGTCATGTCTTGGGCCCAAACAGATTATATTGATGCATGTGTCAATAAGGGATAGGGTCCCTACACAGGTATATGATTGTTTCATAGGAGTAGGAGAGCATGGGACCAAGCTTAGTCTAGTGATTCTATTGAGTTCCAATTACACTTCTTTGGTTTGGTTTATTATACTTTATACTTTGGGTTATATTGTATCTGATTGCAGTATATCCTGTTTTGGCTGCTTTCTTAGAATTAGTGACATGCTGCATCATCATCATATATATGACTGTTGGTTATCTTTTACTTCAACTCTGTTGTCCATTTCTGGTTTATATTCTTTACTGCTTCTGCTTTTGTGTCTTTATATTTATTCCAATATGCTACACTTTGACAAATGAGGGCATAGTTTCCCCGCTATTAGTCCTAGGCCCTCGCTGCTAGTCGGTAGCCTATTGCATTTGGGGAAATCCACTTGAGGTCATGTCACCAACCAGGTTCGGGGCACCTATTGTGCGGCACCTAGATCCAGGATGTTACACTAATGTTTTCTTATTTTTAAAACAAGTTATTATTATCCCAGATGACCTTGATACTTTTTATTCTCCCTTTTCAATAGGAGTTTTTGTGAACCCTTTTTACGATGTGGGATTTCATGAATGGTATTTTTACATATAAATTAATTTTTACCAAGAAAATTTTAAAATGATGAAGAAAAAATCTATTAAATTTGAGTAATATAATATTAGGATATTTCATTAAAAGAATTATTATGTTTTATAGCATACAAAATACAAAACAATGAGTGTAATTAAACTGTAAAATATTATTATTAAAATATTACTATTATAACCTAGACATTAAATTAGTGGGCATGAATAGGATTAACTACATTTTAAAATATATATAATTTTCTAATAAATACAAATGAATTTATTTTTTCATTTGAAATAAGTACTTAATTTTTAGTGAATTCATTTTATTCATCAAAAATATGTTTTCTTCAAAAACAGTTTTTATTTATTTTTTGTGATATAATCATATAATTAATTTCTTGAACATTTTGAAGTTTTGTTTGATAAAATGGATGGAATTTTTTAAATAAGAATATAAAAATTATCTTATGGTGAAATTTTGAATTTTTTTTGGAAGTTAGATTTTTCAGTGAACGATGAAGAATACTGAATTTGTTTATTGAAAACAGAATTTTATTTTACAATATTTACAAAGTAAAATTATATTTTGGATAAATTTTAAAAAAATAATTAGTTTATTTTTATTTTAAATAATCTAATTATAAATTTTTAAATTATTTTTTATACATTAATTTAGTATAAATATATTTTTCTTTTTTTAATGCATTTTTCTAAAAAACAAATTTTCATCCCATTTTTCTAATTTACTTTTATATTAAATTTTAACAATTCTAGGTTTTGAATTTTTAAAAATGGATTAAATATTTTTAATAAATGGGTCCAAATTTTTAAAATTGGTCCATTTTATTTTGGGTCAATATAAATAGTAACCTTGGTAATTTTGTTACCACGACAAAGGGAAATCAGGTAATTAAGATTAAAAATAATATATGATAAGAACTATAAAATGATCCTAACACTTGAATTATTTTTAATTTATGTGTTCACATCATCTATAATCATCCAATATTGGTTTATATGGAAATTTGTTTCCATTTTTGAGTGATTATGACCCTTATAATATTATATGTAAAGAAAAGTCAAAAATGTCACACTCTTGTTTTTAACAATTATAATATTTTTAAGATAGGGATAAAAAAAGATATGTTCATTTATAAATACTAATTTTAATATAAATTCATAATATACATCCATATAATTTATTTTTAGTTTTTAGTTTAAAAATATTTACCTTAAATTCTTAGAAAAAGATGATAGAGTAAATATTCATGTAATGGAAAATTATATAAACAATATTTCAAATAATAAAAGAAACATAATTCAACATAGTAATTGTTATCCAAGAATTTTTTATATTAATATAAATGGTTATTTTTAAAATACAATATTTTTTTTGTAATTTCATTTTCTATGTTGATCTTATTAAACTTAAAGTAATGAATAGTTCTATGAATTGACATTAACGATATTTCATAACAATGAATATTTTATTAGACGATATAAAATTCAGAAAAAATAACATATTAATCCAGGTAATTATTATTATTTTTATAATATCATCCAAGGTCCATTTATTGTTCTTTTTCTATTTATAGTAACTAGAATGACTCTAAAAGAGTAAAAACCATTGTAGTCATAGTAAGTGTGAAATTGGTTAATATGGTGTTAAAACCGAAATATATGGGTAAAAATGGTAAAACCTAATAAAAATTTAATTTTTTTAAGATTTTTTGTAATAATAATAAAATTATATTCTAATTATATAAATTTTTATCTATTTGTACATCAAAATCAATTTATATTAATTTTTATTTTAAAAAATTTTATGAGTGCCCCTTCCCTCACATATAAAATAGAATCTCTTATTCACTTTATTTCACCCTTAAAAATTATTATTTTTGTCTAATATATTCCAAATAGCTTCCTAAAAACCTTAACTATGTTATATAGGCCTTATTTATGGCATAATATCAAGCATAGTGGTCTTTATGTGTTAAGAAAAGAAGGTTTTCTGAAGAATGTGTATCATCCTTAACTGAGATTTTCTATTTTATTTCTTCTTCCACCTCCTCCAAATATTCCTTAAACATGATTATATGATAACATAATTATATTCCATATAATAACTTTTTATTATAATAATTTCATAACCTATATTCATCTCCAAACTCCTTCAAATGGTAAAGAATTCACCGTTCATGTGTACAGTGGACTATCGCCTCACAGACCGATGCAATTCATTTTCCAACACTACCTCTCATGGATGGTTATAATGATATAATTTTTTTTATATATTATACTAATGAAATATTTATCATTTTTAAAATATATTATTTCTTTTACATTTCTTACATTTCGATTCACTAAAAAATGATAATGTCATTCGTGCCTACGTGTGGACTACCACCTCTACAATGTGATCAAATTAATTTTTCATCCCCACATCACATGGATGATATATATATAAGTTTATTTAAAGAATTTCTATTTTATTTATTATATAATTAAATTATTTAAATATAAAATAATACTTACCTTCTTCCCATAATGATTGTTGAAAAATGGAAACATTACTCATGTGTTTGTACAGCCTACCGTCTCTATGATTATAACGTAGTACATTACCCATGGTCATATTTCATGAATGGTTTTAAAATTATGATTTATCTATAAAATTTTAATTATTTCATGATTATTATTCTGAAGATGATGGAATATTCATCTCCTGGTCTCATTCATCCAATAGTATTCATTTTGAACATTTGAACCGAACTTCCTCAAAACACCTGATGTGGACTTAACTCATTAATTAATTAAATATGTCATTAATGAAAATATAATAAATTGTTTTAGGATATGTTATTAAACCAATAAAATGATCCTAATAAATAAAATAATTTATATGAGATTATTATACAGGATTTAATGTATATACCTGGAAAGTCTGGACTCTAGGTAAGGCATTTCATCTCAATTTCATTCCTTAAGGCATACTTTATTATTTAGAAGATAATTTCTTTTATATGGTGTCAATATTGAACTTTTACATGTTATATAATAAATCCTTCATACCTGATTTCATTTTAGGTTTCAAATTTAATTACTTTATACGATGGGATTTGACCAAAAATTTTCCAAGTGGTTAAAGGATTCTTAACTCATTTTCCTTCTATTGGGTTAAACGTCTTCTTCATTGAGTTTCATATTCCATGATTATGTGTGAATTAATCTATAAATTAATTTATTATTCATTTCTACTTATTTTATTTTGATTTATATTTTTTATAAATAATCAATCCATTTATTAATTCTCTATTCAATTATATGATCTTTGTCAGGGTAATTCGTCTCAAATTCTCTCTCTTTGGGCCATATGTTTATGATATATATCATCCTTATTTTATAAATAATATATATATCCTTATTGAAATGTTTTTTATGAATATAATTATAACTATGATAATTATTTTTTTATTTGAAGTTATTCTTTCATTAAGATTGTGATTGAAAAGTTAACACAGTGGTAAAGGCTTTATGTTATAATCTTCTTTATTTTCAGGATTGTCTATATTCAAGGTTAATTTTTGAGGAAATTATAAGATCTTATTTTATTGAACTAGATCTATTTTATTCACCTCTATTCAAGAAATTTTTTAAAATATTTAATTTTAATTTTCACCATTATTTATTTATTAAATATCTACATTGCTATTTCTAAGTGATATTGATCTTGTATCTTCTTTTAGATCGAGAATCATTATCTTTCATATCCATATATTCGAAAATGTTTTCAAAAAGGTTCTTTTATAACATAAATGTCTTCATAAACCTATTTTATAAGATATTATTACTTATTTTAAGAAGGATTTTAAAAAATTATTAATGTTTTCCAAATGAGTCATTTTAGTATCCCTTTGAAATATATTTTAAATGAATGTTTATTCTTAATGTTTAAAACATGAATATATTTTCTCACCGTCATGAACATTATTTACTTTGAATATTATTTTATAATTTTCCAATGTTATTTTCAAATAAACCTATTTTCATTAAATTTAATGTAGTATTAGTTTTTAAATAAGATATTAAGGTGAAAAGGGTATTTTCTCCTAGAATGTGTTTTTAAGGTATTTTAATGATATTTCCATTAATCAACTACAAAATCATTAACATCACTTATGATCTAATGGGGATATTCTACATTTATACCATCCTTATTATTTCTCTAGATGTATTATGATTGTGTAACAACGATTCTTTTTAGGGACATTTTTTTTAATGAATTAACTTCCATTAATATATGCCATTGCACTAATTGAAGCATTCCTTTCACACAGAACCAACTTGGTGTACATTACATCTGAAACCAACTTGGAATATGATACATGAAACACTGAGTTTCTACTATACATCACTTTTATTATTATAATTACTGAAACTAGATAATTATAACCTATATGTTAAACTTAGTAATATGAATAGTAATAACTTCTTGTCAAATATTTTTTATAATGGTTTTATATAAATAAAAAATATTTATAATAAAATATTTAATTTTTTTAAAGTAATTATATTTTTAATATAATATTTTCCCAAATAAACAAATTTTATTTTTCTTCTGCGAAAAAAAAGTTAAATTAGTTTTTAGACAAATTAAGATATTTAAGTTGATAAAATAAACATAATTTTTGAATTTTTAATGTAAAAATTATCTTAGGGTGACTTTTTCGGATTTCTATGTGAAACTAAATTTTTTCATTTAGAATGTTGAATATAGCTTTGGGTGAATTTTTGGGATTTTTCTAAGAAACTTCTTTTTTCGATGAATAGTGAGAAATACTGAATTTTAATTCAACACAAATTTTTAATCTAATTTATTTATAAGGTTAAATTATATTTTAAATTAATTTAAAAGTTTAATTAGATATTTTTTTTATAAATTAATATAATTTAGGTCATTAGAACCAATTTCACATTGAAATTGGATATAAAAACTTATCACACTTTTGATCATTTTTACTTTAAAAATTATAGTGTTATCCTGTCAGTGGGATTAAATTTAAATTAATTTCTACCACATTTGTGATTGAAATTAGGAAAAATAGATTCCATATTTGGAATCAGAATAATTTTTAATTTATAATAAGTTAAACATAGTTTTTGACCAATTTTATTAGTGAAAATAATTAAAATTATTTAAAATGATTAAGGCAAGATTACACTTAATAAGGGATAAACATTAATATTTAGGTTTAAAAAGACCTATAAACATGTCCAAGAGTCATTTTATATCCATATTTAGAACCTATAATCCCTTGGATATAATTGGGTATATTATTTTATCCACTTTACATAGTAAAAACGTGGTTGGAATTCCTTTCCCCAAAATTTATAAGTACCACTCCTCCTCCACTATAAAATTCTTCCTATCCTCCCACTTCCTCACACATCTCAAGACACATTTTATTTACCAATATCTGACCAAATAGATCCTAAAAATCCATACCCTCAACCTATAATCATTACCTTAGTAAGAATGTATTACAAGGAATCCCTTTTGTGAAAACTAAAAGGAGTTACCTAAATAAGAGGTAACATTCTTCCTCAAGTTCTTTTATTTTATTTCAGTTATCCAATTACTAAAATATTCTTATTCCATGATTTTATAAAAACACCATTATCCTGGAAATACTAGTATGTTTTTATTCAAATGTTTCTATATACACTTACACACACTTCCATATAATTTGTAATGAACATATTTTTTACGCATACGACGAACTATCGCCTCACGAAACAATGATTGTTCATTTTTACTTTACCGCGTCTCAGATTGAACATTATTATGAAAGTTATTTTTATATTTTTTATATATTATATTTTTTATTTCTTTAATCTTATGTAATAATTTTATAACACATATCTTTATACTTTTCATTTGTTGAAAATATGGTAATTTCGTTTGAGGAAGTATGGATTATCTCCCCCTCAAATTGATGTGATTTGTTCACACACTATATAGAATTTATTAATAACGGGGTTAGTGAACTTATATGATATATATTATATAATAATTATATTGGAATAATAATATATACCAATATATAGATACTTATATGTCATTTTCTTTCTTTCATTCAATATGACAATAAAAATAGAAACATCGTTCATGCGTACATACGGCTTATCGTCTCCATGAACTGTGTATTCCATTTCATACTTCTATATCATATAGATTATTATAATAAAAATATAATATATATAAATTATATCTATATTATGTTTTAAATTTTTCAAATCAGGTTATAAGTATAAGAACCAATGATATAGAAAATTAAGACACGTGCAAAGAACAAAGCAGATATTTCTTGAAGGGAAACCATAACATAAAATTCTTAAAATGAAGGTAATATAAGGTCATAATAAAACCACATATGGTATTATATATAATAATAATATTATTAAAAATCTTTATGATAAACTTTAAATTATTATACAGGAATCTTTTATGAGTCTGGAGAGAGTTAAGACACATGGTGGGGAAATTTCATCTCACCTTTTTATATTTTTGAGATACATGACTTATTCACCACTAACTTATTTTGTGTGGTATATATAATGACCATGACTGTATTATATGTATCATATACCTAAATTTTTTGGTATTTACATATCCATTCTATGATATTTATTTTATGGGTTTTATTTTTCAAAATTTTCCAAATCGGTAAGATAGTTTTGTCTCAATTTTCATTTTTGAGACTCATGTTTCTTTATACATATAAATTTTTTTTCATGCTGAATATAACTCCATTTTATATGTTATAGCATAAATATACTTATTTTCATGATATTTTAAGCTATAGGTAATTTTATTTTCTTACACAGAGAGTATGATCCCATGTTTCCAAGTGATAATATTTTATTGACATAATCTCATTGATTATCATGATTGTTTATATTTATGCATCCTTTGATGAAATATTATGATCCATCTCTAAATAAAACTCATGAGTTTTCTTATATTATATTTATTAAAGATATATATATTTATTACTTCCATTTTCCCACTCTTTTTTACTTAGGATAATTATGAAACTTTTTTTAAGAAAAATATAACTGTATTTTTCTCTTTGGATAGAAATCTGTTTTATTTCAAAAAAACATGTTTTCAAAAAAATTTCTAATATGTTTTAAAATAATTATGGGAGGTAATTTTCAATCGAAAAGTTTTTTAAATATTTTTATTGTTTTTAAAGATTCCATTATATTTTTTCTAAGTTATTTTCCATGAAAAATGTTTTTAAAAAGTTTTACTTTTTAATTTTTTTTCAAATAAGAAATAATATTTTTCTCACGAAATGTTTTAAAAAGATCAATAAAAATTATTTTCCATCTTAGATAACATCCATTGGTGTTTCTCATTTATTTTTTGGGAAATAATTAAATCCTTCCATTTATACATTTTCTCTTAATGGATTATGTTTTGATGGCTTGATGTTTATGAAACGTGTTTCTAATTCATGGTTTATATGCTTTTGAATCCCACTTTATGACAACCCGACTTTTATTAAAAACTTAAATATGATTTAATACATAAAACATCACTTGATACAAAAAATATGATTAATAGGTTTAGTGTCTTTGGGGCTTAGGATCATTACATAAAATCTTAAAACATGAAATACAACATCTTTATTGAAAACCTCCTTTGCATGACCACTACATTCCCTCGTACATAGCATTGCATGGGATAACCTGAGAACATGCATAAGAAAAGGGTGAGCTATAAAGCCCAGTAAGAGTGTAGACAAGGAATAACATGAGGATTAAAATACATTTTAGACAATAGGCATATCAATATATCATAAGATAAACATGAACATAAAGGCATGATAAAGCATGATAAACATAACATGGAAATGTGGAAACAACACTTAACATGGAATTAGCATGAGCCAATGCACATTGCACGTGGAGCATGAGTAAATCCTCATTGCACATAAAGCACGAGTAAACCCTCATTGCACCTGAATTAGCATAAGTCAACACACATTTCACATGATGTATCATGATAATATACTTTAACAAATGCATTGGAGCGCTATAAGGGCGCAGCCTTCTTAAACATTTCATTTCATGCATAAGTGTGCCACATGGATCATAAAACATGGATTCATAAAAAATAATCATTTTTTCCACAATAAAGGAATGTGACATTCATTCATGAAACTTTAAAATCAATAAGTAAATTTGAATAAAGGTGAATACCCTTGATGGAGAAATGGCCATGGTATTTACTACACAAATACATTGGCTTAGAAAATCGGTGCGATTTCGGCAGCGTAACGGCGTGACATAAGAATTCATAAAAAATGGATGATGAGAGAGAAAGGGGTTCCTCTTAATATTTACATGTAATGGACAGTAAGGAGGTCATATAGATACATTTCCCAACAATTTTAATGGAATTTAGATTCATGATACAAAATTATTGCTTGAATGTAAAAGAGGAGAGAGAAGTTCCTTTCGGAATTCCGGCATAGTAATAGGTGTACATGGGAGGCATTTAATGAGAGAGAAAGGGTCTCCCATCATTCAAACATAAAGAGGGATGTATGAGGGAGGATTGAAACCATAGCCCAACATTTATAATTGAAATTAAAATGGAAAAACAACTTAAAGAAAATTGGACAAAAATGAGAAAGGAAGAAAAAACCCTTACTTGGAAGTGTACTTACAAAGGCTAGAGAGAGGCTTGTGAGAGGCTTCTTGGGAGCTTGGGGAACCTTGGGAGGATTCTAGAGAGAGTTTGGAAGAGGTTGGATGAACTCCAAAGGATTTAAGTGAGGAGGAAGTGGGAGCATGGGTGGGTTTATATAAGAAAGGTGAGGGAATTATTTATTATTTAGGTTTGGGACCACTTATATTAAATTAATACAACCCACAAACCATCCCTAGGTTTTTGGAAAAGGTAAGAGGAATAAAATATTTTATAAGGACAAATTCCGAACTGCTTAAAATAATAAGGTTGCTTATGTGGAGGTGAGTCACACTCCCATGGAAATTAATTTGAAGGGCAAAGTGTTGAATATGTCTTGAGGGGTCCATTAATACTTTTAAAAGTTAGTCAAACAAACCCAAAATCACATTATTTTAATGTTAAAACATATATTGGCCGAAAATAAAGATTATAGTATTTTATTACATCACTATTGGGTCATTATGATGTCATAAAACAAATTATATATTTAAACAGTATTTAAATTTTACCCAAAAATTTGACTATCTCAGAAAATTATGAAAAATTTACCGTTGGATAATTTCGATATCCTGATTCCAGAAATAACATTTATTTTATCTAAATAATTATATATATATGTTAATTTTCACTTTTAAAATAAAAACTGACAGTTATCATAAATTCACGAGTTTTGACAGAAATGGATTTCAAACCTTAATAAAAATTATAATTTCATTCATAAAATTATAGGATCATTTATATTTAATAAAAAATAATTTAAAAATAATAATATTATTTTATCAAAATATTTTTTAATTAAAAAATCCCTTAATATAATAAAATAGATTTCTTAATTAAATAATAACTAAAAACACCATTTGTACTTTAAAAACTATTTACAATGTATCAAAAACTACTAGAAATTATATTCATTATTATATACAAAAATAATGTACATGAACATAGTAGTACTTATTTGTTACATAACCCCTTAAAATAGCCGCATAAGACCTAAGGGTCAGGTGTGCGATGGTGACTGACTCTTGGGGTGGCTCGGATAACATCGCTCGAGAGGTAATTTCAATCAACTTCCACTTTTCCTATAAACAGTCACGTTCAAGCTTGACATGATGAAGCTCAGCTTGGGCTTGGTCAAGGGTGAAGCCCAAAGGCACCACCTCTTTTCTGAGCTCCGACAAATGGGCTTCTTATGGGGCAATTCTACTAGATGAGGCCATCGCTTCCTTTGTCTGAGTAAATTGGATTTGTTAAAGTCCTATATTTATACTAATCATGTGATCACTGTTCAATGACTATATTAGTAATGGTAAAAATTCTTAACATAAAACCAAAGAAGTTGACATTTTATATATACATAAAGAGAAATTTAATTAGATCAAGAGGTATTTCCATTAATGAAACTTTGGGTCGTTACAATATTCCCCCCATAAGAAATTTTGCCCTCGAAATTTTTCTTTTCCCACACTAAAATAGATGTGGGTAACTCAGCTTCATCATTTCCTCCGATTCCCATGTTGCTTCTTCAAACTTGTGGTTTCTTAACAACACCTTGACGAGGGGCAATGTCTTATTTCGTAGAACTTTTTCTCTATGATCTAAGATCTTCACTGGTTTCTCCTCATAAGAAAGATCGTCTTCCAATTGTACCACCTCAAAAGAGAGTACATGTGAAGGGTCAGGTATGTACTTTTTTAAGAGGGATACATGAAAGACATCATGTAATTTGGCCATAGTAGGCGGAAGTGCTAGTCGATAGGCCCCAGCCCCGACACGATCAAGAATCTCGAAGGGGCCGATGTACCTTGGACTTACCTTCCCTTTCTTTCCAAACATCATGACCTTCTTCCACGGAGATAAACGTAGAAAAAACATGTCCCCAACTTTAAACTCAAGGTCTCATCGATGATTATCTGCATAACTCTTCTATGAACTCTGGGCTACCTTGATATTCTGCTGAATGGATTTCACCTTCTCCACCATTTCCTCGACCATTTCTGGTCCAAGCAGCTTACGTTCACCGACTTCATCCCAACATGCCGGTGTTCTACACCCTTTCCCATATAGGGATTCCTATGGTTCCATTTGGATGCTCGAGTGGAAAATATTATTATAAGAGAACTCAACCAGAGGAAGATGTTGATCCCATCCACCATTAAATTCCATTGAGCATGCTCTCAACATTTCCTCAAGTGTTTGGATTGTCCGATCGGATTGGCCATCAGTTTGAGGATGATAGGCCGTACTGAAGTTCAGCTCAGTATTCAGAGCATGTTGAAGACTCTTCAAAAACATAGAGGTGAATCTTGGATCTCGGTCAGAGACAATAGATAGTGGTACTCCATGCAACCTTACCAGTTCCCTGATATATATCTGTGCTAGTAGATCCAAAGAGAAATCCTCCCAAATAGAAATGAAGTGTGCAGTCTTTGTAAGACGATCCACAACAACGCAGATTTCATTGTTGCCTTAGGATGTCCTGGGAAGTCCGGTGAAAAAGTCCATGGTGATGTTTTCCCATTTCCATTCTGGTATGGGCAATGGTTGCATCATCCACTTAGACTTCTGCCTCTCAGCCTTTACTTGCTGACACACCAGACACTTTGATGTAAATTCAGCAATCTCCTTCTTCATATTATCCCACCAAAAGTTTTCTCGGAGATCTCGATACATCTTTGTGCTCCATATGTGAAAAGATAAATTTGAACAATGTGAATCATCCAAAAGTTCCTTCTTTAGCTCCAGACATGATGGAACACATAGTATTTTCCCAAACTGCAAAATTCCTTCTTCATTAACATTAAACTATGAGGATTTCCCTTTTTTATTAGCTTCTACTTTTTCCTGAATTCCCACATCATCCTTTTGAGCATCCTTTAACCTTTTAAAAAGAGATGGTTGAGAAATAATTTGTGAAAGGATTGATTATGTTCCCTTCTTTATGATTCCCACGTCCATCTTCATCAAGTCTTAGAAGATTGGATCCTTCTCAATTCTCATCATTGATAGAATTGCTGAGTCCTTTCTACTTAGGGAATTTTCCATCTTGTTCGCTTTCCCAGGGTGGTAATGTATTGAACAGTTATAATCCCTGATGAGCTCTATCCATATTCTCTAGAACATATTAATCTCTTTCTATGTGAATATATATTTAAGACTCCTGTGGTCAGTATATATCTCACATTTCTCTCCATAGAGATAATGCTGCCAGATTTTCAAGGAAAAGATCACCGCCGCCAACTCCAGATCATGTGTTGGATAGTTTCTCTCATGGATTTTCAATTGCCTTGATGCATAGGATATAACTCTATCATTCTGCATCAGCACACAGCCTAATCCCTTCTTTGAAGCATCACTAAAAACAACAAAAAGATCCCTACTTGTGGGTAAAGTGAGCACAGACACAGTGATAAGCCTCCTTTTCAACTCTTTGAAGCTTTCTTCACATTCATCACTCCAAGAAAACTTTACTCCCTTTTGAGTTAGCTTAGTAAGAGGGTTGGACAATCGTGATAAATTTCTCACAAATCGTCGATAATATCCAGTTAACCCCAAGAAGCTACGGATATCCATTACTGATAATGGCCTCGACTATCCCTCAATTGCATCTGTTTTGGAGGGGTCCACAGATATCCCATTGCTTGTGATGATATGGCCCAAGAATGAGACCTCCTTCAACCAGAACTCACATTTTCTGTACTTTGCATAGAGACTCTCCTTGCACAATGTCTCTAGTACAGTTTTTAAATACTCCTCATGATCCTCCTTGGTTTTGGAGTATATTAGAATATCATCTATAAATACTACCAAAAATTTGTCAAGGTAATATCTAAAGACTCTATTAATCATGTGCATGAATATTTCTGAAACATTGGTGAGTCTGAAAGGCATTACTATGAATTCATAGTGCCCGTACCTTGTACGAAAAGCAGTCTTGGGGACATCTTCCTTCATCACCCTTACTTGATAATATCCCGACCATAAATCCACCTTGGAGAAGTATTGTGATCCACCCAGCTGATCACACAAGTCATTGATTCTTGGGAGAGGATACTTGTTCTTTATTGTGATTTTTTTATGTTCATGATAATCGATGGAAAGCTGCATTGACCCATCCTTCTTTTTGATGAAGAGGACTGGTGCACCCCATGGTGAAGCACTTGGGCGTATAAACCCTTTATCCAAATTCTCCAGTAGTTATTTTTTCACTCTTCAAGCTCTAAAACAACCATTAAATATGGAGTCATGGATATTGGTAGCTCCCCAGGTATAAGTTCAATTGAGAACTCAACATATCTTCTTGGAGGAAGACCAGACAGTTCATCAGAAAACACTTCAGCGAATTCCCTCAAAATAGGCATTTCTTCAAGGATGGTTTCTTCCTTGGACTCAATCATCTAAGCTAGATATGCATGCTCATAAGGCAGTAATATCCATGCTTTAGATTATGGAGCTAAAGGAGATTCATCTTCCTCCTGACAGTTGTAAAGAATCAGCGGTCGATTCTCCATATGGAGTGTAATTTCCCTCTCCCGACAATTTTTTTTGGCTCTATATAAGGAAAGCCAATCCATGCCAAGAATTGCATCAAATTCCTCTAGAGGGAGTATGATGAGGTTCACCGGGAAATTCAATCCACAGACTATAATAGGGGAGGACTTATATTCATGGGATGCAATGATTTCCCCATTTTCCGTACTCACTGACATCTTTACTTCCATGATTTGTGGTGGTGCTGGGATTGTTCTACTAAACTTTCGAGATATAAAAGAATGCGTAGAAACTGAATCAAAAAGTACATTATCGATTCTTAAATGAATAACTAGCATACCTGTCACCACTTCGTTGTCGGGGTTCACTTCGGCAGAAGTAATGGAAAAAGCTCTTCCTTGCTTCACTGGAGGTTGTTGGTTGTCTCTGAAACCCCTTGGATTAGGGAACTGATTTGAAAAAATGACCCGGTTCTTTGCATTTGTAGCATTGAACAATGCGTTGAGGTTCGAATGGAGCATTCCTATCCTATGTCGCAGCCATGGGTCTTTCTTTCCGATAGTTAACAGCTAGGTGCCCTTCTCATCCACACCTGAATCATTTTCTCATCACCTTAAGGCAATTTCCAGGTTGCTTCTTTCCGCACTTTTGGAAAGTGGGGGCTGGATCTTCTTAGCACCATTGGATTTATCCATCGGACCACCAACATTGAAGTCCACCTTATGCTTCTTGTCCCCATGATACCCTTGTGATTCCCCGAGCTCCATTTCGACCTTGAGGTAACATCAGACAATTTCCTGATAGCTGTCAATGTCACTAATCGCTAATGCTTTCCGCAAGCTAGGCTTCATCCCACCAAAGAAGCAGTAAAACTTTCATTTGGGGGTAACGACAAAGCCAGAAGCATATCGTGCAAGCCTTGTGATTTTTTCCTCGCACGCTCCAACAGATTCTTCATCTTTTTGCTTGAGGGAAATGAAGTCCCTTTCCATCTTAAGCTAGATGGTGCGCGGAAAATATTTATCGAAAACCATCTTCTGGAAATCCTTCCATTTTAACGCCTCAATATCCTCCTCAGGCTGCGTATTTTTTATCAACGTCCACCATTGATCAGCTTCACCCTCCATACGATAAACTGCCAGGAGAACCTTCTCTTGTTCAGAACATTGGAGGATGGAGAATATCTTTTCAATGGAGTTGATCCATTTTTCAGCGATCGTGGGATCAGATGATCCACTAAATGTAGGAGGGCTTTGTCTCATGAAGCTCTTGATAGCGACTTGTTCATTCTTAGGGGGGGGGGGCGTTGAACGTTCCTATTGACCTGTGTTTCTATTCAAAACTTGAGTTAGCTGAGAGAGAAGTGTGACAAAGTTTGCGATTCCCGCTCCCATTGGATTGGGCATCTCATTAGTATAGTCATCACATTGATCTTCACAACGGTTTTTAGCCTGATTCCTACTATTACCAGCCATTGGATGGAATAAAAGGAAAGGTAGGGGTAACACATAAAGGGTAATATAAAGACAAAAGTTGATGACTTAAAAATAATCTTTTATATCCTTACTCAAGAGTATATAGGCTTCATTCTAGGACTTTCATGATCTAATTTCTAACATATATTCGTAAGGGAATTTTTTTAATTCCCTTAATAAGGGTTCATACTAAGATTTTGAATTTATCAAAACATATCCCCCAGGAGTGTCGTAACCAAGAGTGCAGCAAGGCCCATTCTCGTGCACCAGTTCCTGTTTGAGTCT
This sequence comes from Viscum album, assembly GCA_963277665.1. Taxonomy (NCBI): domain Eukaryota; kingdom Viridiplantae; phylum Streptophyta; class Magnoliopsida; order Santalales; family Viscaceae; genus Viscum; species Viscum album. The sequence continues at coordinate 1,475,298,250 of OY728131.1, read as the reverse complement.
AGCTCAAAGTGATGTTTTCGGGTTTTACCCCTAGGATACATCTCTTCCAGAGCCGCCTCTACCTGCTCGTATCCAGACATGGATGTATTTGTTTGATAAACCACTTACTTCGTACTTACCAAAACATAGGGATGTTTTTATTATACTTATTCTTGTATATAAGGATTTACTAGGGTTTCCTAATCCCAAAAATAACTAAACCTATCCTTTGATACCAACTATGACAACCCTGATTTTATTACAAACCTAAACATGATTTATTACATAAAACATCACTTGATACAAAAAAGAAGATTGAGAGGTTTAGTGTATTTGGGGCTTAGGATCATTACATAAAAACTTAAAACATGAAATACAACATCTTTATTGAAAACTTCAGTTACATGACCACTACATTCTCTCATACTTTGCATTGCAAGGGATAACCGAAGGACATGCATAAGAAAATGGTGAGCTATAAAGCCCAGTAACGTAGTACACATAGAATAACATGAGCAGTACAATACATGTTAGACAATAGGCATATCAATAGAGCATAAGAGAAACATGAACATAAAGGCATGATAAAGCATGATAATCATAACATGGAAATATGGCAACAACACTTAACATGGAATTAGCATGAGCCAAGGCTCATTGCACATAGAGCATGAGTAAATCCTCATTGCACATAAAGCACAATTAAACCCTCATTTCACATGAATTAGCATGAGTCAACACTCATTGCACATGATGTATCATGATACTATACTGTTGGTTAGAGTGGACACTCAAGAGGGGGGTGAATTGAGTTCCAATTAAAATTTCTGTTAAAACATTATCTAGTTAAAATCCCCCGATTTATAAAATAAGTTAAACTGTAGTGAATTTATACAGATTGTAAATGTTCACTTAGATTCTCAAGGATTGATTAGGTCTCAGTTAGTTTAACCACAAGATCAATATACCTTTTGAAAATAATCTACTGATTTACAATAAGTGTAAACACTTGCTAATCTAACTATCAAAGTAGCTTCGAAATAATTTTGTATTTTAAAGTAATAGCAGCGGAATAAATACAATATATGTTATATACATTAAACATAAATAAACGATGCACAATAGATATAACAAGAGGTTCAGTCTCAAGTAGAGACTTATTCCTCTCAAATTTATATAAATTTGATCCACACCCTGGATCGGGGTTAACAACAGTTTACAAAACTGTCCAGGCCACACAGGGACCTCTACCACTGTTCTACATGGGAAACAAAGCAAAGACCCGGCCACACAAGGACCTCTTCTATAGTTGACATGGGTAAACAAGTGATAAGAGATTTGGAGTGAGGATTTTGATATCCTCCAGTTCAGTGCAGGAGATAGTGTGTGTATAAGAAATAAATAGTACACCACACTACTCGAAAGTTAATAAATAAATCACGTAGAGAAGATAGATACGATTTTAGAAAGATCTACTGATTATCAATGCAGCTTGGGACTCGTTGGATTCAGCAGGAGTGCTTCTGAGTCCTTATCTGGTTTTTCTGTTGAAAAACAGAGTGTCGTAGTTCAACTTGTCTTCTACAGGAGTGAGAATGATCTCTTGATTTGTCGTGTGTTCTTCAGGGGTGTTGGATTGCATTCATAAGAGTTCTTTGAAAGACTTTCAATTTCTTTCATGCTCAAGATTGTTCTTCCCATTCAGCAGAGTTCTCTTTGGTGTATACAAGTTCTTCTCGTTGTACATTCACACTTTTATGTCACTACTTGCGCTTGTTGCACATGTACTGCATTTCAATCTTTCTTATATTCCATGAGCTCTGGCAGTAGGAATGATTCCCTTTTCATAGGTATGAGATACAGTTTCTTGTCAAGCCAACAACTAGCATTAAATAAAATTAATTGCATTAAAAAAAAGAAATATGACCGTTTGCATCACTTAAAATAATATTGAAAAAAGCTTAAGAAACAGTGTCACAGTGATCATGGAAACATTGTCTTCTTTAAGGTGTCTGATCACGGTGTCTGGTCACGGTGTTTGGTCATGGTGTCTAGTCATGGTGTCTGGTCACGGTGAGTCCTTCACGGTGTCTGGTCATGGTGAGACCAGTCACGGTGTGTCTGGTCACGGTGTCTGGTCACGGTGTCTGGTCACGGTGTGTCTGGTCACGATGTCTGCATTCTTAGACAAAAAATCTGTATTCGGACTAAGACAATGATAAGTAGAATATGAGTTAAGGTTACACAATAGAGATAATATATGAGAGAATTGTGATTATGAATAAAACTTGTAAAGAGTAATTAACAACCATAAGATTTGTTATTATAAAAACATGATATGTACCTATTGTTGAGTTTGAAGAGCATTAGCAAGATGTGCACTGATGGTCAAGATTAATTAACAGTAATGAGATTTGTGATTATTAAAACATGATTAACACATGAGGAGTCCAACAATCTCCCCCTTTTTGATGATCACATAGAATATAAAAGATATGTAATATTAAAGATACTAGCATAGCCAAAACATTATAGAACAGATACTTGCAGTTTTTCTCTCCCATTTATACTATAATAGAACTGATACTTGGAGGTTTTTCTCCCCCTTTTGGGATTATCAAAAAGTAGAGAAAAGGAAATGAAACTCGGCAATTATCATTAACCAAAGCATTCATAATACAAATTATAGGAGAAGTACATACTGTAAACAAGAAATGACATCCCATCAAAAAGAAAGACATGCAGTAGACTCTTTAGGGAACTTGGCTTAGGTTGGTCAAGAATGACTGGCTGGATTTGAGAAAGGGCTTGGCTGACTATCATGGTAGTAGATGCTAAGGCAGGAAGTCCAGGTCTAAGGGGTGCAGCAGCTGGAGCAACTATAGCAGTACTCTGCACATGAAGATACGTCTTCAAAAGATTGATGAAATCAGTAATGATTTCACCACCATACTGCATAGCCTTTTCAAAATCATCCTTATTCTCCAGAAATCTATCCAAAAATCTGGTGAACTCTGAAAGTTTCTGAACTTGATCTTTAAAATCTTGAGTCACCGGAGGGATTCTTAGATTTTCCACAAGATATCTAAAGTGATCTGTCATGTCACTTTTAGAGAAAATCCGGGAAATATACAAATCTATTTTCTTGGAGATCTCTTGTTGAGCATCATTGGCTATATCGGAATGGATCCTAACCAAGTTCAATGGTCTATCACTATTCTTAATTACTTCTGACAAAGAAGATATATCCAAGCCCCTTAAGGCATTCTATAATTCTTCCTTAATTAAAGATCTCAACAGAAAATCATCCAAATCAGGTGTGGAGGTCTGACCAGAAGTAGGTGAAGCCTTGACAGCTTCGGTTAGAACATTGAGCTGTTTCAGAACTTTTTGCAGACATCCATTGTATTCATCTGTAAGCTTATTCAGAGTTTACACAAGATCTCTCATGCGTTCCAGCATCTTCGTGTGCCTTTTGCCAATCTTTTCATCAAAAGATAGATGGTAAAGATGAACTTGAGACATAATCTCCCTAGCAAGGAGGGAATCAGAAGACTCAGGTGAGACAATAGCAGGTGCACAGGCAGAAACAGGGGCAGGCTCTGATCTCACAGATAGCTCATTCTGCAGACTTGCTACCATACTTTTCAGATTTGCAACATCAGCACTCAGCAGCTTATTCTCTACTCGGACTTCTTGAATTTCTCAGATCATCCATGGTTGAATATGAAAAATAATATTTGCCAAGATAATTGATGCATCTTCTTGACTTAATTAATTCACTGGGTGAGGTTGAGTGGAGACAATTTTCTCAAAACCAGCTAACAAAGTCTCGCCAAAAGCTTTCAGATCATCTTTGGATATAAAGGAATGAAGCTCAGGTAAGGATGCATGAAAAGGTAGAGGATCAGATTCTGGATGAGGGTCAGAGTCATCTTCAGACTCAGATTCTGATCCAGATTAAGGTTGGGGCTCTGATTCTGGTTCCGAATGAGCTATGGACTTTAGTTGAAACAGAGAAGAAAGATCCATTCCAGTTGCAGTCACTTGCTGTGACTCATTCACATCCTAAAATCTTGGGAACTCATACCGAGAGTGTACAGAGAAAGTAACATAAGGTTGAGAAGTTTCACCAGATCCAGCTTCCACAATATCGATATTTCGAGTTTCCTCCCCCTAAACTTGCGATTCCCTTTCAGATTCATGAGGTTTAGGAACATGGACAAGATCCACAGGATCATCCTTAATCTCTTCAGCAAATTCTTGCCTTGCCAGCTGAAAGTCAATTTCCATTCTTTCTTCAGCAGACGGAATAATCTCAGTAACCGATTGTTCCGCTGGATAAGCTTTCAGACTTGCTTCTTTCTCAACATAAAGAGTCTCTTCAACAAAAACTTCCTCAAAGGTTGCTTGCTGTTCTGAACCAGGAAAAACTAATTTCCTTGCAGCATTAGGATGAGCTTCTTCCTCATGAAGAACAACTGAAGGATCCTCAGTCCTTTCCTTTTCAACAACAACTTCCTCTCCTTGAGGTATTTAAGTAGGGATAACAGCCCTTTCCTCTTCAATAGGAACTGTTTCCATTGGAGATATTACAGATTCTTCTCTAGGTGGAACTTCAGCTGTTACTTCTTCTTGTTCTTCTTCTTCTGAGTACTCAACCACTTCATCTGGTTCCAAACCAGGATCATCTAGGTTCTTAGGCCTTCTTGGATAGTCAACAGGATTAAACTTTTTATACAGTTGATCACTATCCTCAACCCATTGCTTTTCCATGGATTCCAGCTAATCTTCATCCTTCTGATGATAGGCATGGATAGGCAGAAATTGAAGTCCTCTAATTTTTCTTCATTCAGTCCAACCATTCCTTTTGAGACTAACATGGCGGAAATCATCCTTGAATAAAACAAGGAGGTGTATTTGGAAGTTACTTTGATGAGCTCACAGATATGGTTGATAACATACTTACATAGATTGATCTTTTGGCCATTATTCAACAGGTGAATCAGGAACACATCCTGATACTTCATCACAGCAAAATCTCCTTTTCTTGGACTAACCAAATTCTTAAAAAACTTGAACAAAAGTCTTGTCTCCCCATCCAGTTCAGCAACTATGGCCCTTCACTTGGTTCCATTTCCAGTTAGATTTTCCAAAGCGGTTTCTAGGTCAAAGATGTCAGTTGTTGGAGGAGGGTCTCTCTGGTAATCTTCACACACTCCTTCATGTGGAATTATTAGGCATGTAGCACACATCATTGAAGAGAAAGAGCACTTCTGACCATTGATCCAGCTGGTAACCAAAAAGCTTTCTCCAAACTCAAAAGAAAACATCACATACTGATTGAATTGAGATACAAGCCTTGGGTAAATCGGTCTATTCTGTCCAGTGAACCATTCAAACCATCATTGTTCTTTTAAAACTTTCAAAACTAATGATCTGCTAGACAACAACCATTCAAGGAACAACCTCTTTTTCAGGTACAACTATACATCTTACCAGGTTTGGGTTTAGAGGTCCTTCGGGCACTATCCTCGGTATCCTCTTTTGTTTCTTAGAGAGGCACTTCTCAGACGAGGGTGAAGATGGATGCTTCATCCTTGGAATTCACTAAAGGTTCGGGAGAGAGGGAAAATAAGGTTCAGGAGAGAATTCGGGTAAGGAGACAAATAAAACCCTTAAGTTTTATCATTTGGGAATGTCAAACATCATAAAAACATGAACGCGAGAAATCAAATAGCAGTGAAACAAAAATTACTACGATACGGGTAAAAATAAAATAAAAATAATAAAAATTATCATACTTCTCATGGTGAGACAGAAAACTAGCCATCACGGTGAGACAATTTATAGTCATCATGGTGCAACAGTGAGCAGTTTATATAGTCACGGTGAGACAGTGAGTTGTCAGACCGTGAGCATAAAAATAGTATCTTAGAAATATTAAGATATTCATTTATCATTAATCATTCCAAGATAATGTATAATGTAGTCTAATCTTTCAGAATTTAATGGTTTAGTGAATATATCAGCAAGTTGATATTCAGTACCAATGAATTCCAAAGTGATATCACCTTTTTGATAATGATCCTTCAAAAAGTGATGTCTTACATCAATATGTTTTGTCCTAGAATGAGAAACAGGATTCTTAGAAATATTAATAGCACTTTCATTGTCACAATTTATTGAGACATGTCTGAATTGATATCCATAGTCTAGTAATGTGTGTTTCATCCACAAAATATGTGCACAACAACTTCCAGTAGCTATGTATTTAGCTTCTGCAGTTGACAATACAACAAAATTTTGTTTCTTACTACACCATTATACTAGTGACTTGCCTAAAAGATGGCATGTTCCAGAGGTGCTTTTTCTATCTAGCATACATCCAGCAAAGTCAGCATCAGAATAACTAACTAATTCAAATGATTTTCCTTTGGGATAGAACAGTCCTAAATTGGGAGTATGCTTGAGGTATTTGAAAATTTTCTTTACAGCATTTAAATGTGACTCTTTAGGGTTTTCATGAAAATGAGAACACATACACACACTAAACATAATATCAGGATGACTAGCAGTCAGGTAGAGTAGACTTCCAATCATTCTACTATAAGTGGTTTGATCGACAGATTTACCATTTTCATCAATATCCATCTTACAGGTGGTACTCATGGGAGTGTCACTACTTTTTGTGCTATCTAATCCAAAACGTTTTAAAAGATCTCTATTATATTTACTTTGAGTTAAAATAATTCCATCATCATTTTGAAAAATATGAAATCCAAGAATGAATTTAAGTTCACCCATTAAACTCATTTCAAATTCATTTTGCATCATTTTTGAAAAATCAGTACATAAATAATTTTTAGAAGATCCAAAGATAATATCAACAACATAAATTTGTACTACTAAATCATCTTTAGAAATTTGTTTTATAAAAATAGTAGGATCACCTATTCCTTTTGTAAGACCTTTAGAAATTAGAAAAGTACATAATCTATCATACCAAGCTCTTGGAGCTTGCTTTAAACCATATAAAGCTTTTGATAATTTGAAAATATGATTTGGAAAATGAGGGTTTGAAAAACTAGGTGGTTGTTCAACAAAAACATCCTCAGCAATATATCCATTTAAGAATGCACTCTTGACATCCATTTGATATAGTTTGAAATTTATATGTGCAACATAAGAAAGTAAAATCCTAATAGCTTCTAATCTGGCTACTGGAGCAAAAGTCTCCTCATAGTCCATACCTTCTTCTTGACTATAGCCTTGTGCAACTAGTCTAGCATTATTTCTAACTATGTTTCCGGATTCATCTACTTTGTTTCTAAACACCCATTTTGTGCCTATTGTGAAAGTGTCCTTAGGTCTTTAAACAAGATTCCAAACTTTATTTCTTTCAAACTGATTGAGTTCTTATTGCATAGAAATTACCCAAAATTCATCATTAATTGCATCATCAATGTTTTTAGGTTCAAGATGTGACAAGAAGGCTTGATGTTCAACCTGATTTCTAAGAGAAGCTCTAGTCTGTGTCCCTCTATCAAGATTTCCTACAACAACATCTAAAGGATTATTCTTTAGAATTATAGTTAATCTAGTAATGGTAGGGATAGAAATTTTAGGTTCATCAACAGGTTGGGAATCAATAGAAGCAGGTTCTGGAAAATTTCCAGAACTGGATGTTTTAACTATTGGTCCACTGTCTTTATCATTAAGGTTCAAAACAGAGAGATAATCTTCATGATTTTCAAGAGAGGTTTTAGGCTCATGTGGATCAGTTTCATCAAACTTGATGTGAACAGATTCTTCCACACACTTGGTTCTCTTATTGAAAACTCTATAGGCTTTACTAGAAATAGAGTAACCTAGGAAAATTCCTTCATCACTCTTGGATGCAAATTTGTCGAGACTATCTTTAGTATTAAGAATAAAGACTTTGCATCCAAAGACTTTGAAGTAGTTAACTTTAGGTTTTCTATGGTTCCACAACTCATAAGGGGTCCTCTTAAGAACAAGTCTGATTAAGACTCCATTGATAACATAACAAGCTGTATTTACAACTTCAGTCCAAAAATAAACAGGTAGGTCATACTCATTAAGCATAGTTCTAACAATTTCTTGCAGAGTTCTATTCCTTCTTTATACTACACCATTTTGCTGGGGTGTCCTAGGGCCATAGAAATTGTGACTATAGCCATTGTGAGAGCAGTAAGATTCAAATTAAGGATTCTCAAATTCATGGCCATGATCACTTCTCAGAGTTTTAATCTTAAGTCCACTAAGGTTTTCTACAGATTTGGAGTATTTAACAAAGTAAGAACAAGATTCACTTTTGTGAGCTAGAAAATATACCCAAGTATATCTAGAAAAGTCATCAACAAATACATAGACATAGTGCTTCCCATTTAAGCTAGAAACTCTAGATGGTCCAAATAAATCCATGTGAACCAACTCGAGAGGTTGAGATGTTGACACTTCTTTCTTTGATTTGAAAGAAACTTTATGTTGCTTTCCCTTTTGACAGGGATAACAAACATTGTCATTTGGAAACTCAAGTTTGGGTATGTCTCTAACTAAGTTCTTCCTAGTAAGTTTTCTAAGCGAGTGTATATTGCAGTGTCCTAATATTATATGCCAAAGCCAAGACTCTTTATAAAAAGCATTTAAACAAGTAATATTTTTCTTAGCTAAAGAATTTAAATTAATAGCATAAACATTTTCATTTCACAGGGCAGAAAATACTAAAGCATTTTTAGAATTAAAAACATTGCACGAATCATTTTCAAATTTAACATTAAAACCATCATCACATAATTGATAAATACATAACAAATTATATTTAAGTCCATCATCAAATAAAACTTTAGAAATTAATACTGAGTCAGTGTTACCAATCTGGCCTAAGCCGATGATTTTCCCTTTAGAATTATCACCAAAGGTGAAAAAACCTCCATCAACTCTGACTAAGATTTTAAAGCATGAGAAGTCTCCAGACATATGACTTGAACATCCACTGTCCAAGTACCAGGTCTTCCTACAGAAGCTCTTTAAGCAGGATTCCTACAAAAAAGATTAAGATAGGAAATGATTTTGGTACCCAGATCTTCTTGGGTCCAGACAGGTTAGCAATCAAAGCTTTTGGTTCCCAAATTTTCCTTATGGGTCTCATGAAAGTTGTAGAATCAAAAAGTTTTGGAAAATAAACCATATTAGATCCATAACTATGAATATAACTAGTTGAAGCATAAAAATGTCCAGAACTAGAATTAGCACCATTCTGTCCAGATTTAGGAATAAATCTATTCTTAGTAAACTGTCTCTGTCCAGGTTTGTAGCCTATTACAGTAGTGTATTTTAGTGCAACTTGCTTTCCTATCATTTGAGTTAGTGTATCCTTTCCATTTGTGAATTTATCTAAATCCTTTCTGAGTTTCTCATTAGATAATTTTTGTTCGGTGTTTTCTTTAAGTAACTGAGAATTCTTTTCCATTTCAATATCAAGATCAGATTTATGTTTAACAGTTAAAGCATATTGTTTCTTTAAACCTTTGTATTTGTCTTTCATCTCATTACAGGTTTCTTCTAACATATCACAATATTCAAATAGTTCAGATTTTGACATGTTATTAGAGTCAGTATTATCTCCAGTATAATAAGAATTTAAAGCAGGAGTTTCAGCTATTACCTCAGAAGTGTTTGTCATAAAACACATGTTTGCCTTATTTCTGTGTTCAGTTTCAGAAACTTCAAATTCAGTGGAGCTATCCTCAGAAGCACTCCAAGTATCCTTCATAGCCTTTTTGTACTTACTGTCCTTGTAATCATATTTCTTCTTGAATTTGAGCTTTGGGCAGTCTTCTTTAATATGTCCTTTCCTTTTGCACTCATAACAGACAACCTCATTACTTTTATATGGATTTTTCCAAACCTTCATCCAATTTTCCTTAATGTCATTATTTCCTTTGTAATTTTATTTTCTAAAAAACTTCTTCTTCCTATAGAACTTCTTAAACCTTCAGGAAATGTGAGCCATTTCAACATCACTATCAGAAGCACATTCACTGTCTTCACAACTTGAATTCTCGTTTATAGCTTGAAGTTTTTCCTTATCCTTTCCTTTGAAGTTGAAGATTTGAAAGTAATAGACTTTCATATAGGTTCATCATCTTCTTCTTTGTTTACCTTGAGTTCTTCCTCATACATCATAATCTTACCAATGAGTTCTTTAATAGGTAGAGCAGCAATGTCACATGACTCTCTGATTGAAACAGATGTGTCTCTCCATCGGTCTGGTAAACATCTCAAGATTATCATAATTTTCTCATTTGCTGGAACATCTTTTCCAAGTGAATTCATTGTATTGAATATCTCATTAAACCTGAGATACATGTCAGAAATAGGTTCATCAGTTTTCATTTTAAAATTATCATATTTAATAGTATATGTATTTAATCTCATTTCCTTATCATTGCTTGTTCCTTCATGAGAAACAGCTAAGGTATCCCAAATTTCAAAAGCAGTTTTACAAGAAGAAATTCTATTAAACTCTTCATCTCCTAAAGCACAGTACATGGCATTCATGGATTTACAATTATTATTGTAAGCATTATTTGTAGGTTCATCCCAAGTGGATCTAGTAGTAGTGGGAAGTTTATATTCTGATTCTATGGCAGTCCATATATATAAATCTATGCTTTCTAAATGAATTTTCATTTTAAGCTTCCATTGGGCATAGTTGGTACCATTGAAGAAAGGTGACCTGTTAGTAGCAGCACCCTCTAGTCTATTATCCATAACTAGATTTTAGAAAGACAATTTAAAGAGAATTTTTTTTAGTAAAAACAGAAATTTAAGATCTTTGGAGATGCAACTAAAATCACAGTTGAAATAGCAGAGTATTTCAAAAATCTTTGAACAAACAAAAACAAACCCTCTGATACCAAATGTTGGTCGGAGTGGACACTCAAGAGGGGGGGGGGGGTGAATTGAGTTCCAATTAAAATTTCTGTTAAAACATTATGTAGTTAAAATCCACCAATTTATAAAATAAGTTAAACTGTAGTGAATTTATACAGATTGTAAATGTTCACTTAGCTTCTCAATGATTGATTAGGTCTCAGTTAGTTTAACCACAAGATCAAACTAACTTTTGAAACTAATCTACTGATTTAAAATAAGTGTAAACACTTGCTAATCTAACTATAAAAGTAGCTTCAAAATAATTTTTTATTTTAATGTAATAGCAGCGGAATAAATATAATATATGTCGTATATATTAAACTTAAATAAAAGATGCAAAACAGATATAACAAGAGGTTCAGTCTCAAGCTGAGACTTAGTCCTCTCAAATTTATATAAATTTGATCCACACCCTAGATCGGGGTTAATAACAGTTTACAAAACTGTCCAGGCCACACAGGGACCTCTACCGCTGTTCTACATGGGAAACAAAGCAAAGACCAGGCCACACAAGGACCTCTTCCATAGTTGACGTGGGTAAACAAGTGATAAGAGATTTGGAGTGAGGATTTTGATATCCTCCAGTTCAGTGCAGGAGACAATGTGTGTATAAGAAATACAGAGTACACCACACTGCTCGAAAGTTAATAAATAAATCATGTAGAGAAGATAGATAAGAGTTTAGAAAGCTCTAGTGATTATCAATGCAGCTCGGGACTCGTTGGATTCAGCAGGAGTGCATCTGAGTCCCTCTCTGGTTTTTCTGTTGAAAAACAGAGTGTCGTAGTTCAGCTTGTCTTCTACAGGAGTGAGAATGATCTCTTGATTTGTTGTGTGTTCTTCAATGGTGTTGGATTGCATTAATAATATTTATTTGAAATACTTGCAATTTCTTTCGTGCTTAGGATTGTTCTTCTAGTTCAGCACAGTGCTCTCTGGTGTATACAATTTCTTCTCATTGTACATTCACACTTTTACGTCACTACTTGCGCTTGTTTCACGTGTACTGCATTTCAATATTTCTTATATTCCATGAGCTCTGGCAGTAGGAATGATTACATTTTCATAGGTACGAGATACGGTTTCATGTCAATCCAACAACTAGCATTAAATAACATTAGTTGCATTAAAAACAACAGATATGACCGTTAGCATCACTTAAAATAATATTGAAAAAAGCTTAAGAAATGGTGTCACTGTGATCATGGAAATGATGTCTTCTTCACGATGTCTGATCACGGTGTCTGGTCACGGTGAGTCCTTCATGGTGTCTGGTCGCGGTGAGTCCGGTCACGGTGTGTCTGGTCACGGTGTCAGGTCACGGTGTATGGTCACAGTGTCTGGTCACGGTGTGTCTGGTCACGGTGTTTGCATACTTAGACAAAAAAATCTATATTCGGACTAAGACAGTGATAATAAGAATATGAGTTAAGGTTACTCATTAGAGATAATATATGAGAGAATTTTGATTATGCATAAAACTTGTAAAGAGTAATTAACATCCATAAGATTTGTTTTTATAAAAACATGATATGCACCTATTGTTGAGTTTGATGAGCATTAGCAAGATGTGCACTGAAGTTCATGATTAATTAACAGTAATGAGATTTGTGATTATTAAAACATGATTAACACATGAGGAGTCAAACATATACTTTACCCAATGAATTGGAGTGCTATAAGGGCGCACCCTTCTTAAACATTTCATTTCAAGCATAAGTGTGCCACATGGATCATAAAACATGGATTCATAAAACATAATCATTTATTCCACAATAAAAGAATGTCGAATTAATACATGAAACTTTACAATCAATAAGTTAATGTGCATAAAGGTGAATACCCTTGATGGAGAAATGGGCATGGTATTTACTACACAAAGACATTGGCTTAGAAAATCGGTGCGATTTCGGCAGTGTAACGGCGTGAAATAAGAATTCATAAAAAATGGTTGATGAGAGAGAAATGGGTTCCTCATCATATTTACATGTAATTGAAAGTAAGGAGGTCATATAGATACATGTCCCAACAATTGTAATGGAATTTAGATTCATGATACAAAAGTATTGCTTGAATGTAAAAGAAGAGAGAGAAGTTCCTTTTGGAATTTCGGCATAGTAACGGGTGTACATGGGAGGCATTTAATGAGAGAGAAAGGGTCTCCAATCATTCAAAAATAAAGAGGGATGTATGTGAGAGGTGTGAAACCATACCCTGACATTTATAATTGAAATTAATAGGGAAAAACAACTTAAAGAAAATTGGACGAAAATGAGAAAGGAAGAAAAAACACTTACATGGAAGTGTGATTACAAAGGCTAGAGAGAGGCTTGTGAGAGGCTTCTTGGGAGATTGGGGCACCTTGGGACGATTATAGAGGGATTTGGGCAGAGGTTGGACGAACTCCAAAGGCTTTGAGTGAGGAGGAAGTGGGATCTTGGGTGGGTTTATATAGGAAAGGTGAAGGAATTCTTTATTATTTAGGTTTGGGACCCCTTATATTAAATTAATCCAAACCACAATCCATCCCATGGTTTTTGCCCATGGTTTTTGGAAAAGGGAAGAGGAAAACAGTATTTTATAAGTCCAAAGTCCGAACTTCTTAAAATAATAGGGTTTATTATGTGGAGGTGAGTCACACTGCCATAGAAATTAATTTAAAAGGCAATGTGTTGAATATGTCTTGAGGGGTCCATTAATATTTTGAAAAGTATGTAAAACAAAACCAAAATCACATTATTTTAATGGTAAAACATATATTGTCCGAACATAAAGATTATAGTATTTTATTACATCACTATTGGGTCATTATGATGTCATAAAACACATTATATATTTAAACGGTATTTAATTTGTACCCAAAAATATGACTATCGCAGAAAATTATGAAAAATTAACTGTTGGATAATTTCGTCATCCTGATTCTAGAAATAACATTTATTTTATCTAAATAATTCTATAAATATGTTAATTTTAACTTTTAAAATAAAAAACTGACATTTATTGAAAATTCACTGGTTTTGACCGAAATGGCTTCCAAACCATAATAAATATTATAATTGCATTCATAAAATTATATGATAATTTATATTTAATAAAAATTAATTTAATAATATTATTATTATTTTATTAAAATATTATTTAATTCAAAAATCCCATAATTTAATAAAATATATTTTTTAATTAAATAATAACTAAAAACACCATTTGTACTTTAAAAACTATTTACAATGTATCAAAAATGACTAGAAATTATATTCATTATTATATAAAAAATAATGTACATGAACATAGTACTACTTATTTGTTACATAACCCCTTAAATCAGCCACATAAGACCTAAGGGTAAGGTGTGTGATGGTGACAGACTCTTGGGGTGGCTCGGATAACATCGCTCGAGTGGTAATTTCAATCAACTTCCACTTTTCCTGTAGACGGTCATGCGCGAGCTTAACATGATGAAGCTCAGCTTGGGCTTGGTCAAGGGCAAAGCCCAAAGACGCCACCTCTTCTCCGAGCTCCAACAAATGGGCTTCATACGGGGCAATTCTACTGGATGAGGCCATCGCTTCCTTTGTCTGAGTAAATTGGATTTGTTAAAGTCCTATATTTATACTAATCATGTGATCACTGTTCAACAACTATATTAGCGACAGTCAAAATTATTAACATAAAACCAAAGAAGTTGACATTTTATATAAACATAAGGAGACTTTAATTAGATCAAGAGGGAGTTCCATTAATGAAACTTTGGGTCGTTAAACGCTTCTTTTCATTGGTTATGGTTTTGAAATGATTATGAAACCTGTATATTTTTTCACAAATTAGGATTATTATTACAAGTTTATGATACCCATTTAATTTCATGGGTTATGATATAATTAGTTATTATTTTGTTTCATATGTATCTATGATTTCATTATGATATGGGTGGGTCCTAGATCTCCCTCCAATGCATTGGGTAAAGATTTAGATCTAATTAGATAGACTAAGATGGTCTTTGGAATGAACCTCAACTACTAAGATTCCCATGGGAGTGAAACATGACTACCAAGATGGTATGAGGAGTGAAATCATGCTACTAAGATGGACATGGCAGTGAACCATTACTACTAATATGGTATGTGGAGTGAACCCATACTACGGTCTTGGTGGTAATGCCATAGATACTATGAAAATCATATTATATGCTATAATTCCATGTTTTATTCGTATGTTATTCTTTCATGGATTATGTTTTTTATTTCTTTATGCTTATTGTATTATAAACTACCATGATTTATGCCATGATTTATATATATGATCTTTGATATACAGGGTATGATTTTATATTTTCATGATCGTGTTATAATAACATTATACTCTTTATATTTCTTACATATCTCCATTTTTTACCCTTACTGAGCATATAATCTCACCCGTTTTTATGTTTCTTTCCCTTGCGTATAAAGATATGTATTATGTATGATGTATCTGAGAGGGGTTCTATTAAATAATAACCTAGTATAGATAATGTAGCTGACTTATGTATCTATGTTTATGATTCCATGTTTCTAAAGGAACTAGACTAGTATGGTATTTGGGAATCTATTTGTATAGTGTTTTATGTATTCCTAAAATATTATGTGTTGTTAATTTATGAAAAGTGAGGGTTGTTATAGATTATTTCAAAAAAACATTCATTGAACCTATTTCTTTTTCAAAGAGTTAATCAAGTTATGAAATGATATATGAATTTTCTATGAATTTTATGATGAGATGCATCTATGTGTACTTTATTCATGTTATAGTTCTTAGAAGTTATGATCATGAGTGGTTCTCTTATAATCCTAGGATATGTGGTTCCATTATAAACTAAGGATTGGTGGTTATGTTATTAACTAATTATGGATGGTTCTACGATAAACCAATGATGGGTGGGTCTTTAATAGCCCTCCAGTGAATTAGTTATAGAAGTTAAACATATAGTTATTCCATTTGTAAGAGTGATTTTAAAAGTATTATGGACGTAATATTTCAAGTTAACTATATGGTTTATTTATTCTTACTATTTATTTTTATAGAAATATTATGATTTAAAAATGTTATCTAATGTGTTTATGTTTAAAGAAAAGTATTTTATACTTATTATGAGAAAAAAATAAATGGGTTTTTAATGTTTCCATTGATCCATATTGAAATTATGTGGCTAATGATTATTGATTCCAATTATACGTTCCTTTTTTAAATAGTTATTCTATTATTGATGATCTAGGTATTGATGGGTATGAATTACTTTATGTTATTAGTATTCACTATGATTTTTTATCATACCCTTATCACCATCTTACTATCACTGAGAACATTCAGTTGTTAATACTTATATTTACTCTTATTGATCATTTCATCTTAGAATTATTATGTTTGATTTTTCTTAGGTTATGAATAATGATACTAAAATATTTTTGTTTAGAAATGATTCATATGAAAATAATTTTATAGGGGAATGTTTAAGACTTAACCTGGAAGATTAAAATCATGGTATAGTTGGAAATGTTCTTGATATTTATAAACTAGTTATTTATGAACCCATGTTTTTTAGAGTTTTTCCTAATTATATAAAACTATAAACCTAAAAGTTAGTTGTGTATGTAAGTGATCCAATATTTCGTTTTTATGTTGTATATTTTGGATGGAAAAAATAGGATAACATTTATCAGTCTCAAACCTAGAAATGTTAATTTTATGTTTTTGGCACTAGATCGAAGAGTGTTGGTTTTTTGTTGTCACACCTTCTGTTAGAAATAAGTAGTGCACCATCTTCTTCAACCACCAATCACAGTTCATGACTTCATTTTATAATAAAATACTTACTCAACACATAATATAATCCCACATGAGTTAAGATCCACCTGATAAATAAGATTATTATGAAAATATAATCCATGAATACCTTCATTCTAAATACCAATTATTTAAACAATATAATAATTTTCAAGAAATAATTATAGGTAAACAAATTAATCATGAACCCAAAAGTAATATATTCACTATGTACATTAGTTGTATAAAATGAAATAATAGATTCAGAATATTCATATTCACAACTTCCCAATATCCTTTCTCACCATAATTCAATACAAAAAAGATCTCCCCTTCATCACTTTACTCTCCCATATTTAATGTTCAATAATATCAATCCATATTAATGAATAATATATCTCACACATTAACAAAAACCATAACCTTAACCCATTAAAGGTATACAATAGGAAAAGAATATTTATTAGCACAATTAGAAATTTGTAACATACCACAGGGAGTGGGGTTCCATATCTGCACTATTTATGTGTTGGGGTTAACAAAACTCTAGAAACTAGAGAATTCTTTTAAAACTCTTTATTAAGTAAGGAGTTTATTAGAACATCTATGACTTGAATTTTTGTATCCATAAACTCTAAATTCATAGACCTAGGCTCCAACTTTTTCTTTATAAATTGATAATTGATCTCAATGTGATTATTTTTTGATTGATGAAATAAATTTTTATAATATTAATAGTATTTTAATTATCATAATTTATTTTGATTAGAGACATTAGTTTATGTCCCATGACATTAATATACTTCTTCATCCACAATGATTTCATAAAATCTTGAGTGGCAGTAATATATTAAGATTATGTAGTGTTTAAATAAATAAATTCATGTTTCTTTATTAGCCCAAAAATTAAAAACTACCATGATAAAATGAAACACCTGATGTTGACTTTATATCATCTGAGGAACCGACCAAATTTTCCTATATATATCCCCAAAAAATCTTAAAGAGATATTACTCTGTACAAAAAAATAGACTATGTCTTTTCTATATCATTATATATATTTATAATAAAAGATATTATATTTATTTGGGGTTTCTTTGATACAATGAACCTTGGCATGTAAAAAATACAACAACAAATCATTTCTCTATTAAGTATAACATGATCCCAATGATCCACCTGTATTGTGTGACATTGAACACTATTCCTTCACCAACCTTTGATATCGTCATTCGGTTTGCAATCATTGTTTTCATCACCTTGGAATCCTCTATTCTAAATCAAATCATAACCTCCTTAGAATATTCATATTGAGATATAAATGTTCCATGACATCCTGGTATCACCCACAAAGCAAGTGAAGTAGTTACCATGTCAGTCATTAAATTTTATAACTCATGCATTATGAGTTCAACAAACTACTTGTGTTGTGCTTTGTTTGATCAACTAAATATTATTTCCTCTATATGTAATATCACCGTCAACCTTTTATCACTCCCATTTTTGAGATAGATATTGTAATAAACTACACAATGATAGAAATTTATCTTCTTCAAGTATTTATCTAGTCATGAATATCATGATCTTGGTTCTTGATTTAGCCTATAAAAATCTTTTTTTACCCGATAAATTTTGTTCTCATCTTCATGAATGAGAAAACCATATGGTTTCTTAGTGTACACCTCTTATTCAATAACTATGTTTAGAAATAATGACTTGATGTCCATTTGGAATAAATCAAATTTCTTTTTCACTACTATGGCTAAGAATAGTTTAATTATCTCAGACTTGAATATTAATATATAATTCTCATGTATATTGATAACCTCGACCTGGGAGTATCCTTGGTATGCCCGTTATTATTTTATTTGAATCACTATTACATGTTAATTTATTTTGTTATGGAAGACACATTTGGCCTCAATGATGTTCTATTATACCAGCCTCAAAAAAATCTCCCATGTTTGATACATTTAAATTTGGTCAAGCTCTTCATTTATCGCAAGATCCCAATTCTCAGCCCTAGTATATTCTTTAAAAAACATTGTCTCCAATTAATATATGAAATATGTTTTTATAGACACATATTTTATTTAATCTATGCTGACATTTCCTGATCCCAAATTATATTCTGTATATCAATTTTAGACTAGCTCTTAAGATTATATTACGATACAAGTCTAACATCATCTTATTAAATATCTGTGTACTTTTTAAAAAAAATCACTTCCCATCATACTACCCCCTGAGTTATTCACTTCCACTTCAATTTTTTCTTGAAAATTCTCAATGTTTTGATGAAGATTCGTCTCATGTTCTATAATAGTGAAATCATTACTTTTGAAAACCATTCATATCCTATTATTAAATAATTTATATTATTTTTAACTTCTGGAGTAGATAAGGAAAATTAATTCAATTCTATATGACTCAATATTTCATTGTTTCTCCTTATTGATAATAAATCACTAACTTCAAACGATATAAAATAACTTCAAAATTGGATTATTTCCATACCACAGCTTTTATAGAGTCTTTTATTATCCTTGACACAATAAAGGTATTTTAGAAATATAAATTGCTATCAAGAATACTTCCTTCCAAGAAATATCGGGTTTGTACTTTTTAATAAGTATCATTCAATCCATTTTTTATGATCTAGTTTTTCATCTGAACAATGTCATCTTTCAAAGAAGTTTTCATAATTATTTTTTTTTCATTCCTTCGATGTGGTTTAATATAACAAAATAGTTGAGACATGTGTGTAATGACCAATATCCATTACATGATACTGTTATAGTAAACTAAAATCATATAATATCTCTTCCCTTAAATTGAGCTTAGTGATATAGGTCTAGACACATCATCATACACTTTTTCAAATACTCTTGTTGACTTTTATTTTTTTCATGAAAATATTTCATGTAATATTTCCTTTTTGGAAAACATCTCACATTTGCATATAGTCACATGATAGATTAGGAAGATATCAATCTCAATCCTTTTTATCATATCTTCTTAGGATTATTCTCTTATATTCCCATAATTCTTGTGCTACAATATGAATTATTGTTCCTTGGATAGAAATAACAAATCTACATCTCCACTAATAAGCTATATATTCTCCTACATATTATTTCCTTAAAAACAAAATGACACCATATTTTTCCTTGAAGAAACACATGTTCTTTTTATAGATTATTGTATTCCCTATGGCACAAAGCTATCAAACACATTGAAATTTGAGACTGATATGATCAACAACCAATACATCTATGTCTCTCACATCATTACCCCCCAAATTTTTCTTTCTTAGACCCCATAATCATTAAGCCTTCATCATTACTGAATTTTATAACACCTTCTGCATCATTATTGATACCTGTGAAAAGATATTTATATCCTGTAATATAGGATTTTCATCCAATATCAATGACCCATACACTAACACAATCTGACGATTTTTATGAAATCACTATAGTTGTTGCTTTCTCATCACTCTTATTTCAGATCTATGTCTTTGACTTCACACCTTGTGTTTAATTAAATGCTTGATATACTTTAGAATATTATGTATTGAATTCATAATATAATGATGAAAATTGATTGTTTATTTTCACCCTACAAGGTGAATCCTTAAGCTATTGTGTACAAATCTTTTTGGGTTTTCATCTACACATTACTCTATATTATTGACAAGTAATACTTAACCATATTACCCACACCTATATAACAGAAATAATGACCATAAAATAAATGATTGGGTTATCGAAATATTCTTATATTTTATTGATTTTATTTTTACATTTTTTACATTTTGGATATGGAATATAAATTATAAAAATTTCCCCTCTTTTCAAAAAAATAACACATGATATGTGGTGCAGTCTTTTGTATCTTTTCTAAAATGTGGATTGATTAATGGGTTCTCTGAGTCTTACCCAAAAAATTATCTTTATAGTGGGTTTTTGTGGCCTAACATCAACTATAACTAATTTATATTCTTATTTAATCCATATACCTACTTTGTTATTAGGATGTGTATTTTGTTTCTCTTAGTAGTCCTTTTCCTATTTTTTACCTCGATGCTCTACTTTTACATTTTTTGTTTCATTTGTGACTTTATTTCCAATTTTTGTATGAGGACTCAAGAATCGATCCTTGTATTCTACTTTTCATTATATAATGATAAATTACTCCTTAAAATCCTTTATTTTTTTGACCCAATCCTTTACTGTGTAATTAAATACATCAATAACATTGGTTTGGTATTTAATCCTAAGCATAAACATAATAAATATCTTTGATTTTTCTGTATTTTTATATTTAATATTTTTATTTTTTCCTTTAACATGGAATATTCTTATTATTTATGATGTATATATATTTTGGCATCATGAACCACGCTGTTGGGTTCATTTAGTTCTATAAATATCTATTTCATCAAGGGTATCCTCTAACTCTGCATAGAGATCAACTATCCCTTATACTTCTCTTTCATAATCATCACCCTCATTCATTATCTAGGAACAACTTACAACTAGCACTAGAGTATTAGCTCTATGGTATTTTGAGTATTTAATTTCTTCATACTTAGTTTCTTCTAAACTATCATCATTTTATGAAAGTGGGTTCTTTTTATTAAGGAAGATGTGTTTTATAGTTATCCCAACATTCACATTGGTTTAAAAAAATCATGGGATCTTTATCATTCTAATCATCACCTTGAAACTTATTGGGACAATTTTCTATAAGGATCCAAACCATTAATCATCAAAATAATTTTAGTGTAAGTTTCCCATTAAAAATTCATTTCCCCTTTAACGGTTTTATTAATATAATGAAATAAATTCATCCCCCACTTAAACTTCCTAAACATTCTCCATAGTGATATTCTTCTTGGCATTGATTTCTAAATCCTTATACTTTGAATTTTCTATAGCCATGGTATCATAATTTATCATAACATATGTTAATATAGTACAATATAAACTATCCAATATAAGATCATTCAAATATTTATTTTCAAGTGTAGGAAATTTTATATTGAAATTAGGTGGAATAATTATCATAATATTCTTGAAGATCTTCACATCATAGAGGATTTCATTGGGACCTTTAAATTCCTCCAAAAAAACATTTATCAAATCAAAAAATACAAAAATAAATTCATTCAAGATCATACTGAAGTCCTTAAACATTCACCATATAACCAACAATTTGTCTTCTTCAAATTTTTAGTTTTCATCATTGGTATTTATAATATTTTCCCACAAGTCATGTGATAATTATTGAAACTTCACTTTTGTATAGATTGTGTTGGATAAATATACCCCTAAAGAATTGATTCCCTTTGTGTTGCATCTAGTTTTTTATGGCCTCCTTAATTATCATAATTTGTGATACATTTGGATCTTCCATAGCTGAACATTGTCTCCCTTAAAGATCATAATCACTTTATGATTAACAGCTACCATGACTTCTTCTTAGGGAAAACCACTAACATTAACCTTTAAATCTATTACTAATAATTTTCCCCACTATGATAAATACACTAAAGTGGGATGGTGCATTAAGGGAGTGTCATATTAAAACAATTCAAACATTAAATCTTTTTTCATCTTCAAACAAAAATTATTTCTATCTCATTCTCGATTCAATATAAAAAATCAATCAATACATGAAAGAGAAACATACATTTTCATTAGATCACCATATAGGCATAATCCAAGTATTATATGGAGGGAATGTGTCAATGTATAAGAATAACTAAAGTGAACTATTGTTATAATATTAGTCATGGTTTCACTACCCCTCATGGTTTAAAATGATTCACACTTGAGAACTTACTATCCCCTCAACTGAAGAAAACAAAATACTCCCATAGAAGAATATTTTAAATATTTTTATCACCTATGAATTGTTTAACTCTTAAATCAGCTAAAAAAAGCTCTTATTTCATCCACAAAATAAAATCCACTTTACGACATATAATTTACTTCATGAAAAAACCCTTTGTGAAAAGTTCTCATTCAAGGACTAAACGTGATTCAAGAAACACTCCTCATTAATGAGATGATATTCCCTTATAAACTGTATTTTCTTCTCAAATGATCCTACATAGTTTTCCTCCATGTAATTACTTATGTATTAAAAATTGATTTTACTTTTCACACTAAATATTATTTAAAAACTAAACCACCTTTATGACCAACTTTTTGACATATAATAATTTCCTCTATTCTTACATTTTATGGTAACTTTATATCATCATTTTGAAGTGGTTAGGGTTTTTTATATAGGAAAGGAAACCAAGAAAAAAAAATCACCAAATTACTATTAAACCCTTCTTGAAATACTCTTCATGTAATAATTATTCTATTTATATTCTATTAGTAATTACTCTTTCATAGTTGTCTATGAATCACCACTTTTCTCTAGTAAACAATGTAACCCTAATACTAATATCCTTTAAAGTCACATAATTCCTATGTGAATCCATATGTTCTAAACAATGTTGTCTCATATAATTTCTATGTAGGAGTCTTTATTTTTTAATTTTTCTATAAAAAACTCTTCCAAATTCATTCATAGCAATATTTTATTTTACTATAAATTTCATACCCATTAAATATTAAAGCAGTTAGAAAAAATTCCATCTTTTAAACTCTTATAGATCCTTATCTATATGGGTTTTTATGTTATATAGCTTTTCTATGATTAGTTTTCACCACATTAGAACTTATTCAACAAAATATTTAACAAATGCAACAACCTATAAACCTAAAAATGCAATAGTTGGTGATTTTTTACAATAATTTGACTAAAGAACCCATCACATGAAGGGATAACATGATGTAGTAATAATAATTTACAATTCAAGATCTATTTTTAAATCATAAACTTATTTTTAAATTCAATAGGATTATTTATTGGATTCTTCTCAATATAAATATATAACTTATACAATGAATTAATTCAAGGAAAATTTACAGCGATCACATAAAATGTTTTCGATGAAAATAAATCATATATATTTAAATCAGTCTATAGAATTTTAAAAATTATTTCTTTTTCTACTAATATATATACTATGGAGTGAAACCTGTGGAGAATTATTAAAAAATTAGAGTAATATCATGAGGATATTATGGAATATCATTGAATATATTTCTATGTAAAATATTAATGAACACAATATTCATGTAACATATTAACTATGATTCTATTCTATTTTTAGTATCATTACTAATTTAAATGGATCTTTGTAAATTTCCATGATCTTATATTAACTATATCCCTAGATGAGGTTATGGGACGAGACTAAGAAGATCCACTGGGAATTTAACAATAATTTTTTTTGAGAAAATCAGGAGAAATTTGAATTTTTATTTTTATGTATTTTTATTCTAAAATTGTAAGTTCTCTAATTATATGATCTAGGAATAATTTTATAATGACTCCACTATTCCTAGAATAGGGTATTTTCTCTAGGACGTGAGTTTGGTGGAGTTTTAATATAGTTTTATTTGTAGGATATTTAATATATAATTAATATTTTAACTGTATATTTAATATCTAATTAATAAAAAAATCATTATCACATGATTTATTAATGATATATTTTTAATCGATCATCATATTGAATTTTTTAATCTTTGGTTGATTTTAGAATGAGGTTTTCTTCCTAGGTGATGTATAAGCTCGTCTTTGGAGTTGCTATCGAACCTAGACACCTTTTTCTTTTCCTTTTTCCTTTTATTTTTCTTTTCTTTATTTTTTTTATTTCTATTTATTTTCTTCCATACCATTTTTATTATTTCATATATGCTGTCCCACTATGTGGGTGTCATGAAACCAAGAGAGAAAAATGGGAGGGAGAGGGAGGAGGCACCACTAGTGGATAATTTGAGCTCTAGGTTGGGATGTGGATCCAATAGTTTGAGGATCTAGAAATAATATTCAGCGTTTTATTCCTCTAGGTAGAAAAATATTTCTTTTTTTAAATGTAGATATATTGAGTCAAAATTATACTATTTAAAATTTTTAAAATTCATTTTTAAAATCACAACACACTACCTTTAATGAATTATACTTCCCAAGTGATTATAATTTCCTTATAATAAATTTATTTTAATGGATATATAACCCATTTCTCATTTGGAAGAACTTAATTAATAGGATTAACTTTTACATTTTTATATTATATTGACAAAATTTCATTGAAAGTAAATTTATAAATTCCAACAAAAAAATTATAACCAAGCCTCACCATATTATGTTCTACTGAGTCCATTGGAAAAACATTCATCGGATGAAGGCATACATGCTCTTTAAAAAATCCTTATAAACTATATAAAATTAATAATTTAATTACATAGGATGAAAAATTTTCATCCCATCATACAAAAAAATTATTTCATCATAAGAACAAATTTCATCTTATCATATAGATTTCCAAATAATTATAATTGTTCTACCAAGGTGACCATCATATGAATATGCACTGAACCTTTTAAGAGGTGAATGAGTTCATTTGGAGTCAATAAAACTAAATCGGAAGATTTTGTAATATTAACATTAGTTAAATGATTATTTTAGTGATCGATACATTTTAAATGATAATTGTTTCCTAAAAAATGTGTGTTATATTATATAATATTGGTATTTTACATATATAACATATAAAGAAACAAAAACCACCGTAATTAATTAATGTAAATCATTACACTATCTAATGAATAACCATATTAAAATTCCAAATATTACAAGGGGACTGAAATAAAAAATAGAAAAAAAACTACAATGGAAAAATTTGAAACACCCTAATCAGCTAGAATCAATCCTCGGACAAAAACACTATAGAAAAAAAATATTAATAAAAAAATTGAAATTATAGAAAAAAGAATTATATAGCCTTGAGGGGAAATGATTTTAATAATTAATAAATTAATGATTATATAGTTATATGAGGTAATGTGATTTTTTTGAATAGTATTGTTAATGTTGGAATAGAAACCTGACTGTTGGGAATAGTAACCTGAACCTTGGGAATAATAACATGGATGTTGAAATAGTAATTTGACCTTAGAATAATAAATGGTTATATAAATAATATTTATCTTGAGTATTTTAATTAAATATAAGTTTTATAATTAAAAAAATAAATATCATTATTAAAAAGCTCAAAGAAAATATAAGTACATTTCTAATAAACTATATTTTAAGGTATTTTATAAAAAAAATTATAATATTAAAAATTAATATTTCATATGATGTAAAATCATTTTTATAAAATTAATATCATTTTTAAAATCCTTAGTTTTAAATTTTTTGAGGGTTATTTTTTGGTGATTTTCTCAAATACATCAATTTTTAGGTGAATATTGAAAATACAGTTTTTTTTCATAACTAGTGTTAATTGAATTACATAATTCATGATATAATAATGATATAACCCTTTATAGAAATTGAGGCTTGACCAAAAAATATTTAATTTGATAAATTATTCATTAAAATTCAATAAACATTATTTATAAACCAAAAAATTACTTTCTAAAGTCTAAAATATAATTTATTACATTAAAATAGTATTTTTCTCATTTTTCCACCTTTCATTTTGAATAAAAAAATTATTTATAATTGTAAATTAATTTAAAGTATTAAAATATTGTTATTTATTTCAAATATGTTTTATAATTTTAAAAATATAAGTATTGGAAGCTTTACCTTAGATGTAGTATTTTATTCATTATTTTAACTCAAAAATACCCCTCCCTTCAAGTATAAATAACACATATCCCACTCTTTGATAAACCACTACCCCCACACATTAAAAACACAAAAATCATCAAAATATTCTTCCTAAGTCCCCTTATCATCCTTAAGGAAGTTATGGAGTAATCAAAGTCCAATCATTTAAGAAGTTAAGGGTCGTATAAAAGGAACCACTTCAAGAAATATGTAATATTTTTTTGTCTTTTTATTTTGTTTTCATTTTATAATTATATATCCCCCTTACCTTTTATAATTAATACCTTCTTAAAAAAATTATACAAATTGTAAACATTATCTTTATAATGTTTATATACTGTGAAAATATTATTTTTAACATAATCATATATTATACATATCACACCTCCACATTAGAAAATCTCTCATTAACAGTCAGTTAACCACCAATGAGGATGTTTCCAAAACGTTTCATATCACTAACCTTATGAAGGGTTAGAATAAATTATTTTGGATATATAAATATATAAATATTTTTTAAGCTTCATGAATTAATTCTACTTATGTATAAATGAACTTAAACAAAATAGAGAAATCAAAGCCAAAAGGGAATTTTTTAAGAAACCATAATATCAAAACACTTCAACAGAAAATTGGAAATTAACAAATATAATAGGAATTTTTAATTAATAGATTGTCACATAAATTAATAAAATTTATTTTTGGTTCAATTTTTTTATAAACCTGAGTTTATTATACAAAAGGTGGAAAATGATGAAATTTAGCAAGATTTAATGTAAGGGGATTCTTGAACTCATATCCCTTTCTTTGGGTTAACCCTATTTAATGTCATTTTTAATATTTATATTCCTCCAATACTTAATAAATTTCCTTTAACTATTATTACCCTATATTTTGGCTATATACATGTTTCTAACTTTATTTTTATGCCAAATACAAATATTTTCCATAAATAATTTTCCTTACAAAACACATCATTGACTCATATTGAATTGCCTATTCTTACCTCAATAATAATTATTTTTATGAAAAATATGATTTTTTTATTCATTTGGGAACCCAAAGGTTATTCATGAAATTATGTTTTATAGATTTTTTATGTAACCCATTCCTTCACAGGGGTTATCTCATGAATATGACTAATATACATTCTATGTGGCGTGGATGATTATGGGAATATTATGATGTGACATGTGGGATTGGAATTATATATCCCTCTAATTAATTAGGTAGTATGATGTATCTAATGAGATGATGTGTATTATGTTTTAACATGATTCTAGCTTTGTTCAAAATGGTGATGTTATTATTTATGAATAAATGTTATGTATTAACTGGATGCTAGTTTAGTTCACAACTATGTGTGATATTTGACCACTATGACATTATGGTTCATATTTATGCATCACAAAATTTCATGACCCTTTAAAATTTCTTATTCATTATTATGATGATTATCCCTTTTTATAAAATGAATATGATGATTATGCTCACCTATATACTTTTGAATCATGTATCTTATTTCATATATGTTGTCCTTCCCCTAACTATGCTTTTATCTCTCCCCTTTATTTGATGAATATCTCTAGGTGATACATGTACTATGTAGAACTTTATATATTTTAAGTGGATAAATAAGAATTATTTTAATAATTTTTTTGTTTTATTATGTATATGTGATGTATGATCCTAATTTTCTCAAGATAAAAAAAACTTTTCATCCTTAAATGTATAACTATTATGTTGTTTATCTTTAAAATTATGTAATAGTCATGTAAAAAAAGTATGTTCAATATAGATGGTATCATAGAACATTTTAGTTAATTTAAGAATTAGGATTAGAAAATTTTAGTGAAAACCATAAGTATAAGTCAATTTATAGGTAAAATATGATAGAATAATCATTTTAGAAAAAAGATAAACATAGGTTACCCATCAGATATACCATTAGAACCAATTTTCACAAAAGAATAAATTGTTTATTCAGGATTTTTGGAATTATGTCTTGTTCAAATATTTTCTATTTTAGAAAATGGTGGGAAACAAGAGAAACCAAGAAAATAACTCACATGAGGGACAATGTAATGATTTTCTGAATGACACCCCCAATTACCTATGAGGTGGAGTTTAAAACTTCATAAAGATCACTACCTAGTTGTATTAGGCTATGAACAATAGCCTAAACCATGTGGAACATCCACCTTCATAAAAGAAAGGAAAAATATCCACTAAGTCCTTTATGCAGCAAATACCATAGACATTTAGTAGATCATCTGAGCAACATATCATAGAACAGTGGGTTAAATAAATATGGAATATATTTTCTATACTCTAATATTCTAAGAAGGTGAAGGTAACTCTATATGTCTATCATTTATATGGAGAGTATGATCAATGCTGGTAATTGATAAAGAACCCCAATTTGAAGGATGAAATTGAATTAATTGAGTTGGAAGAATTTATGAAAATATTTCTTAACATGTATTTCCCTCAATCTCTTCAAAAAAAAGATTGTGAGAGAAATCATAGATATAAAGAGAAGATAATTCTAATCTATCACAAATTATGAGGAAAACATCACAAGGATTTCACGATAAACCTAGGGTTTTATTGTCAATAGTGATACCAAAATATGTAGATTCGTTAGTGGTTTAAAACTATAAATTTGAAAGGCTATATCTATCTGAGACTTCTGGTGTTATGAATAAGTGGTTGATGTGCTCTCAATATAGAGATGGAGTTTAAATATTGGTTTTTTGGATATGGGGATAAGGAGATAATAATTAAGTTTCAAGTTGGTGGGTTAAATGAAAATGGAGGAAAGAGGATCCAACCACCCACATGTCAAAAATGGGGGAAGAAACATCATGTAAATTGCCTCAAAGGGGTGAGGAAATGCTTCAAGTATAGGAGAGAATTCCACCAAGCTCCTAAATTTTGAAGAGACTTAAAAAAATCTATCTAACATGATGGACGAAAAGAAAGAACCTCCTAATGAAATTCCAATGGTTCAATGCATCAGTTGTAGGGAGAAATGGAGTTATCCAAGCTAGTGCACTAAACCATGGGTCCTTGAGGGTAATTAACATAAAAAACCACCAAATCCAAAGGAGTAATGGAAATATTATACCATCACAATTTATGAAGTGAAACATGAAAAATAATTCATATAAGGAGTGTTATATATTCACTAAATAATTGAAAAAATTATTTATTTAATTCTGGTTCTATAAATTCATTTATATCCTACATGTTTTCTAAAACTTTTGAATTGAATCCTCGATACCCTGAAGTAGATATATCCTTAGAATCACCTATTGGTGTGATCATTGCATCCAAAGTGTTGGAATCTTTTCCTCTTAGCTTTTATGGGGAGATTCTTTTAGTGAATCTCATAATCCTTCACTTGGTGGAATTTCACATAATAATGGGAATTGATTTTCTCTTGTTATATATAAAAAATATCAACTATTGAGAAAATTAAATATATTTTTATATTTAAAACCATCCCAATCTCCTATAAAATTCAAGAAATATTATAATTTTAATTTCAAAAATCCCTCAATAATGTGGGTTTTGATACCCTATGAAGAATCATACCTTGAAAAAATGATTGATTCAAAGGAAAGTATCAACCTCGATGAAATTCACACTATGAGGTAATACAAAGAGGTATTTCTTGAAGAGCTTCCTAGACTTCACACAGATTGTGAGCTAAATTTTAAAATGGAGATTACAATAAGATCCACTCCTATCTCCAAATTCCCTTATAGGATGGCCCAAATTGAACTACAGAAGTTAAAGAAGAACCTGTAAAAGCATTTAGACAAAGTGTTCATACACCTTAGTTCATAAGCTAGAGGTGTTCTGGTTCTCTTTGTAAATAAGATGTATGGATCAATGTGGTGATGTATTAATTAGTAGGATATAAACATGATCACCATAAAGAACATGTATCCCCTTCCAAGGATTGATGGCTAGTTTGATCAACTATGAGGAGATCGGTACTTCTAAAAGGTGGATAGTTTTTCTATATATAATTATATGATGGTGAATAAAGAATATATTCAGAATACAACCTTCTATACAAGGTAAAAAAATTGAATTTATTGTGATTCCCTTGAGACTTACTAATTACCCTAAAATATTTTTATATTTGATGAATAGAGTATTTAGAGACTACCTTGAAAATTTTGTGGTAGTGTTTATCAACTATATTCTCATTTACTCCAAGAGAAAGGAAGAACATGAAGATTATCTAAGAATTGAACAGATGACATTAACGAAGGATAAAATATATGATAATTTTATGAATTATGATTTTTGGATATATCAAGTCACATTCTTAGGGAATGTGATCAGAAGTATTGTAATTTGTATGGACCCTTCAAAGAAAAAATAAATTGAGGAATGACCCAAACCCACTACTATCATAGATATATATAGTTCTCTTAGCATAGAAGGTTACTACCTATATTTTTTGATAAATTTCTCAAAATTTTATATCCCTCAAACTAAGTTAACATGGAAAGGGTTATAGTATGTATGTATAGAATAATATGATGAAAACATTAAACATATTAAGAAGAGTCTAATCATTATGACTGTACTGACATTACCAACAAGTAGAGAAGGTATTGTGATATACAGAGTTGATTCAAGAAAAGTATTAGGTTGTATAGTCACTTATAATGACAATGTGAGAGAATACATGTAACACCCAGAGAGTTTGTGAAATATTTTTTTTCAAATTAATTTAATCTTTTTAACATTCTTCATTTCACACAACACTAAATATAGCTTGTGTTATAAGAAAGCACTAAGTCTAGATTTATTTTCACTCAAATACATGTAAATATTTCACTACAAAAAACACATATATTAGCTTGATGTACATGCAACACTCTGTTTGGATTGTGTTAAACATAATGCTGAGTTCCTTTGATATCTTTCAATACATGCAAGGTCAAGTTTTATGAACTTCAATATACTATTAATATTGTTATTAAAATATTATAATAGTTTTAATCAAATCGTTAGAATGGAAGTTATGAATAATATTTACTAAATTGTGAAAATATTATTTACATATGTATATAAAATGAATCATTTGGTTATTAATTAGTTATAAATAAAATTAATTATTATTTTAAAATAGGGAAATTCATTTTCTAAGAAAACTATTTTTCTATGTACAAATACAATTTTATCTCAATAAATTAAACAAACCAATTTTGATGAGTTTTTTAATAAGTTTTTATATAATATATTCAATAAAATCTTTTTTACATTCATTAAATATATTTTTTAGGTATGAGATAACAATAAATGCAATTTTATGAATAAAAAAGAAGTATTTTTCGAAAAGATAATTTTATTACCTTTTAATGGTGAACTCATTTTAAATATATTTTTTATAAAATTTTAAAATTTTTATTTGAAAAAATAAACTTCATTTTTGAAATTAGAATATCAAAATTAAATTTGACTTTATTTTAGGTATTTTTATGTGAATTTTCATTTTTTGATGATTAATGAAAAATACTTAATTTTAATTGAAAACTGAATTTTATTCTAATATAATTATATTGTTAAATTATACTTTGAATTAGTTTTAAAGTTAATTTAGTTCTAATGTACATAAATTAATCCAATTTAGGTCATTAAAACCATTTTCACATTGAAATTGGATATATAAACATTTCAAACTTTAAAACATTTTTCACTTAAAAAACTCCATTATCACGACATGTCTGCGTGATTAATTTTAAATTAATTTCATCCGCTTATGTTATTATAATATGGATAAATGGATTCCATATTTTAAATCAGAATAATTTATAATTTATAATATGTTTAACATAGTTTTTTACAAAAACTATTAGTGAAACTAATTAAAATTAACAATAGTGATTAGGGTAAAAACAAGATTACTTGGAGGTTAAACCTTAATTTAAGAGAAAAATTAACCTATAAACATATCAAAAATCCATTGAATGGAAATATTCTTAACAATTAACCTCTTTTATCAAATATGGATCCTTATTGTAGGCACATGACGTATGTCATACCTATCAATAGTGTTTACCTTTTTATTTTGACAAGAATGAAACTCCTCCTCCACTATAATAGGGCACTCACACCCCTTAATTATTCAAACCTCTCAAGAAATTTGAATCATAAAAAACCAACCAAAATAATCTCTCAAAATCCTTCTTCTCATACAATAATCCTAAATTTGGGCATAAATCCAACAAATGAATCCCTTTGGTGCAAAAAAAGTAGTTACCCAAAAAATAGGAAATGTTATTGAACATGCATTTTTTGTTTTATTTATTCTCAACCAGTTTAGTTCTTATTATCCCATAATAAAATAATAACAATAGAACCCTAAATATATTTATAATTTTTTATTAAAAGTGTTTTACCAAAACCAACACATACTTCCATCAAATGGGAAAATAACATATCATTTGTGTGTACGACAGACTACTTCCTCATGAAATAATGTCATTTGTTTTCTATTTACCACCTCTAATGGTTTGAAATTATGATGGACATAATGTTTTTATATTATATATATGATATTCCTGATTTATTTATTCTTTTGGAATTATAATATAAAACATATCTTTATGCTTTCTATTTTTTAAAATATGATAACTACGTTTGTGGACGTGTGGACTACCGCCACCATAAAGCGATGTGATTAATTCACACTTTACATGTAATGAATTAAGAATGGGTTTAGTAAATTTATAAGATATATATGAAATAATAATTCTACTATAATGATAATATATATACATATATTTCATTTACTATCTTTCTTTCAATACGATAATAAAACGAAAAAAACATGCATGTGTACGTACAACCAACCATCTCCATGAACAGTGTATTCCATTTGATATATATATATATATTTTTTAGATTATTATAAATATTAATATAATTAATATATATGATATTTAAATAATTATTTAAATTCCATAAATAAGTATTTTACAATCTAAGTAAAAGGGCCAATAAAAACAAGTCCAAACATATACAAAAAATAAAGCGTATATTACTTAAAATTTATCATTGACATTAAATTGTTAACAAATAGGTAATATAAATTCATAATAAAATCATATATGGTATAATATATAATAATATTTTTCTATGGTATATTTATAACAAACTTATACTTATTATACAATAGGTTTCAATGTGTATGAATAAATTCTAGACTTAAGGTAAGGGTTTTCTCATCTCACTTTTACTTTCCATGAAACACAATCCATGTTCACTGCCTATTTTTTATATGTGGTGTGTATACTATACATATATTTTTTTTATTATTCTTAAGAAAATACTTATTTTGATTTTAAAATCCATTTTATTATTTATCTTCAGTGGGGTTTAAGGTTTAATATTTAACAAATTAGCAAATTTATTTTGTCCTGTTTTTCCTTCTTTGAGACACATGTCATGTTATGCACCTATATTCTTCTATGAGGTGTATACACTTCTCCTGGACATGTTTTATCATTAATATCCTTATTTTAATTATATTTTAAGCTTCATGTAATATTACAATCTCATTAAGATTGGGATTCAATTTTCCAACATGGTAAGAGTCTATTGCTACGATCTCACCATTTATTGGGATAGTTTTTTATTATGTTTAAATTGTTCAATATTATGATCCATATGTCAATAAATATCATAAATTTTATTATACTATGGTAATTCATTATATATTCATGTATTGGTAACTTTTTTTCACTCTTTGGTACCTAAGATAATTGAGAAAATGTTTTTATGAAAAACCGAACTTACTTCTCTCTTCGGTCGAAAATCCATTTTATTCAAAAACAATGTTTTCTAAAAATGATTTTAAGATTTATTTATAATTTTAAAAATATAATTTCAAATGAAATTTTTTTAATTTTTTTTCAAGATTACCTTATATTTTTTCAATGATATTTTAAATGAAAATGTTTTCAAAATGTTTTCATGCTTTCTTTATATGTTTTCGAATATTTTTTCAATGAAATGGTTTTCAAAATGTTTTCAGGATTACCTTATAACTTTTCAAATATATTTTCACAGAAAAGGTTTTACAATTATTTCAACATTACTTTATAAGGTTTCAAGGTTATTTTTAATGAAAAATTTCTTCAAAACTATTTATGTTTTAAAAAAATCAAAGAAAAAGGATTATTTTCCTCAAAAAATGTTTTAAATGAATTTTAAAGCATAATTCATAAGTTTTCCAATTGGTTTTCAATGAACATTATTTTTAAAATGTTTTATGTTTTAAAATTTGATTTTCAATGAAAGGTTATTTACATTAATATATTCACCAAGTGATCTTTCAAAATCCTTCCCCATATAATATGATATCCTTTAGTATAGTTTATGAATTGATAGGTATATGATCCAAGGATACCATTATTATCCTTTCTATTATTGGTTTATGATTACAATGAAATGTTTCTTATAAAACCCATTTCTATTCAAAGGATTATAACATGATAAAATTCTTATGAAACTCACTACCTTTCATGGGTTATTTTTTGATTATATGATTATGAAACCTGCCTATTTTCTATAGGTTATGATATGATGCAATTTTTATGGTACCCATTTCATTCCATGGATTGTGATATAGTGTTTATGAAACCCATATATTTGTATGGGTCATGATATGATGAATGTTTTATTATATTTTGGAACATGTATTTTTGATTTCATTATGTGATGGGTGGGACATATATCTCCCTCTAATGCATTGCGTAATGATAAATGGTATATGGTCTTAAAGGGCGCACAAGTTTTAGCCCAGACCTGAAATCAAGAGGGTGTATGGGTTTTAGTCCAAGACTGAAAAGGAGAGGGTATAAGGGTTATATACCAAAAATGAAAATAAGAGGGTACATGCGTTTTATCCCAATATGAAAAACAAGATGGTACACAGTTTTTCTACCTAGCTAGAAAATAATAGGGTACATGTGTTGTTATCCCAAGCTCAAAATAGGTGCTTAGATGATTATCCCAAACCTAACATATTATGAAGGTATTGGTAGGTATCTTTTAAATAATATTTTCTATTCTGATGTGTATTACAAAAATTATATGTCTTATTCCTATGTTATGATCTCATGGATTATTCTATTGATTCCCTTATGATTCATGTCTTATGAACTGCCAATATTTATGCCATGACTTATGTATATGATCTTTGATATGTCCAGTATGATCTTAAAATCTTATTCTCATGTTATTATAAAATTATTTCCATATTATTCTTATCCATCTCTTGTATTTACCCTTACTGATCATTTGAGATCACCATTTATTATGTTTCATTTCTCCATGTTGGGAAGAAAAATTTTATGTATATGTATTAAGTGGAATATCTTTGTGGTAAACCTAGAAGTTCTTTCATGAAGTTAGAATATATTGTTCTATGTTTTCAAATACAATAAACAATTATGGTCCTTGGGCATAAACTTTTATAATGTTTGGAATATTTATATAAATTGATGTAATATCCATGTATGTTAGGCCTAGGTCACTATATTTGGTATCAAAGGAAAGGTTTAGTCATTCTATGGAAACAAGGATGAGAAAACTATAGTGATATATCTAATTATATTTAAAATGATATATCTATGGAGTTTTCAATGGATAAGACTAATCATTAGTTTATTTTAATGTAATTTTTCATGATTTATGCATCTTATAAGTAATTTTTAATGATTTTTTGGTTTTTTTCTGTGACAAGTGTTGCATGCACTATGATTTATAGTCTTATTCAATAGAAACAACTATAAGGAACTGAGTTTAAATTGTGTTTTTCAGATTTGGAAGGTATTGGAATTATAAAAATAGATTTCCTAATTGGAAAATTAATAAAGAGAATTAGGAATGGGGGTTCGAGTATTGGTTATACTGCTAAAGATAAAGAGACCACAAATGACATGTGAAAGGTATGTGATGTTTTAATAGTATTTTTTATATCAAATATAATAAGCATGATTATATTGAGTTGTAGGAACCTTGATACATGATTCATATTTCATATTCTATGAAAGGGGTATTAAGGAAAAAGATGATGAATCCCGAGTAATGGTTTTAGAATAAAGTTAGTAGACTGAAGTGTATATGTTTTGGAATTCAATGATTATGGTATATGAATCATATAATATATAAATATTTTTAGTATGAGTTTTCATTGAGGATTTAAAAGGATATATTTAATGGTGTCGAAGACTTATAAAAGTTATTTAATATAAAGACGATATTTTTATTAAGGGAGGTTAACCCTTATTGTGTTCTTGATATTGAGAAAATTATGTTTATCTTAGATAAATATATTAATGTTATAGACAAAATTTTTTTGGATAGTACTAATTACCATTGAAATGTTTATTTTGTTGAAAAAGTGTTCTATGATATCATGAATGAAGTTTAAATGTTCTTGGATTTAGGGAATATATCCATTAATATTTGGAATAAGGAAGCATGCATGTTTTTCAAAAAGATTTATGGTAATTAAAGTTATTACTATGATTTAAGAGAATATAAGGTGAGGGTATTCACATGTTTATAATTTTAAAACCAAGAGATAATTTATGATATATAAGGGATCAATGTTATGTTAATTTGGTGACCTTATTTATAATGTTTTGAATTTTAATCTTTTATAAGGGTTACAAGATTAACCATTTATGGAATGGGTTAAGTAAAACTTTGGATTAGGTTTTAGATATTAATGTATTATCTCACCATATGGGGATTTATATATATTGGATAACTTGTGCTAACTATTTTACTGTGATGAAAACTAAATATAGATGGAAAGAAATATCATTCTACCACATGATCTATTAGTACTTCAGGAATGAAAAAGGTTCCTTCATTTCTTGGAGTAAGATATGAAGTAGAAATCGAGCAAGGAAAAACCAAAGGATGAAATTTTGCATATGAAAGGAATAAAATCAATTAAGTATATTTCCTTATTTTATTAGATAGTAAAATAATTCCTTGACTCTAGGAAAAAGATATTGAAAAATATTTATCCTAATACCTTTGATTCTGTTGAACATATGGTCTTATAAATCATCATAGATTTATGGTTTGAGGCCCTTAACAATCCATTGATCTTTCAATTTCAATTGATTAGTGATCTTTATTACTCTCTATAATTATTTATATTTTTATTCCATGTCCAATATTAACTCCCAACCTATTTTCTCCTATGTGTAAACCCAGAAATGTGTTACATTGGGTAAGCGTTTTAGTTCCAACTTTCCATTTTTAAAAGAAGTTCAAGTATTCATTTTTATGATGTTGGTTTCTATGAAATGAAATTTAAAGTGTTAAACTACTAATAACCTAGATGAATTTTATGGTAAAAACTAATTTTAAGGGGGATATAATGGAACACCCTGAGATTTTGTGAGATATTTTTTTGAATTAATTTAATCTCTTCAATATTCTTCATTTCAAGAAACATTAAATATAGATTTTTTAATATCAAAGTACTATGTTTGTATTGTGTTTCAAACAAAACCATGTTAATCTGGCATGACACACACCACTTAGATTATATTTCAGTACATGAAACTCTATTCTTGTCTTGTGTTACACACAATGTTGAGTTCCATCGATATCTTGTGTTACATGCAAGGTCTAGTTTTATAAACTATAATATTTTATTAAAATTGTTATTAAAATATTATTATAGGTACCGGCAAGCCATTGGAATGGAATTTACAAATATGTATTACTAAATTGTGAAAATATGATTTATACATTTATATAAAATGAATCAATTGGTTATAAATTAGTTATAAATTAATGTAAGAACTATTTGAAAATAAATAAATATCTTTTCTAAGAAGACTATTTTTCTATGTATAAATATAATTTTTTTTAATAAATTTAAAAAAATTGATGAATTTTTAAAAAAATACTTAGATACTATAAATTCAATAAAATATTTTTGACACACATCCAATACATTTTATAGTTATAATATATGAATAAATCCAATTTTATGAATAAAAAAGAAGTATTTTATAAAAGATAATTTCACGACCTTTTAATGGTGAAACCATTTTAAATTTAATTTTGGAAAATTTAATAATTTTTATTTGAAAACATAAAATTAGTATTTGAAATTTTAATATCAAAATTTACTTTGGGTTAATTTTTTGTATTTTTATGAGAAGTTTCATTTTTTGATGAATAGTGGAAAATACAGAATTTTAAATGAAAACTACATTTTCATCTAATTTAATTATATAATTAATTATATTTAGAATTAGTTTTAAAATTAATTTACATATATTTTTAATAAATTAATCCTATTTTGTTCATTTTAACCAATTTTACATTGAAATTAGATCTAAAAACATTTCAAGATTTTAATCACTTACACTTACAGAAATTCATTGTCGCGACACATCTACAGGATTAATTTCAAATTAATTTATAAAAAATATGTGATTAGAATTTGTAAAAATAGATTATATATTTTTAATAATCATTATTTATAATTTCTAATAATTTCAACTTATTATTTGGCTAAAAATATTGGTGAAAGTAATTAAAATTAATTACTGTGATTATGGTAAAAACCAGCTTACTTAGTAGTAAAACTTTATTTTAAGAGACCAAATAACCAATAAAAATGTTCACAATCCCATGAATGGAAATATTTATACCAATTACCATCTTTTATTAAATATGGAAAATTAATGGAGGAACTTGATGTAAGGGAGACCTCTTAATACTTTTCACCTTTTTATATTTTCAAGAATGCCACTCCACCTCCACTATAAAAGGGCACTCACCCACATCAATTATTCACACCTCTCAATCCATTTTCCTCATCCAAAATCTACCTAAATAATCTCTATCCATCTCCAATATCATCCAAGAATCTTCACTTTGGTCATAAATCCAACCAAGAAATCCCTTTGCTACAAACTAAAAGGATTTACGTGAAAAAGAGGTAATGTTCATGAACATGAATTTTAGTTTTATTTCTTCTACACCCATTTAGTTCTTCTAATTACTTTATTATATAATAAAATAGTTGTCCTAAATATACTAATATTTTATTTATTCTATAATTTTTACCTAAACCTACATACACTTCCATTAAAAATTTAATCAACTTACCGTTCATGTGTACGGCGGACTACCGCCTCGCGAAACAAAGCCATTCGATTTTTTCCTTTTCCACATATAATGGTTAAAAATTATGATGAAAAAAATGTTTTTATATGAAATATATGATATTTTTGATGTATTTATAATTTTTTTTATTATATAAATAACCTTCATGCTTTCCATATTGTGTAAATACGATAACTTCGATTGTGGACATGTGGACTACCAACTCCTCAAAGCAATGTGATTCGTTCACACTTTACATGGAATGAATTAAGGAAGGGTTTGGTAAAATTATATTAAATATATGAAATAATAATTCAACTATAATGATAATATATATTTATATATACATATATTTTATTTACCTTCTTTCTTTCAATATGGTGATAAAAAAAGAAAGAATGTTCATCCGTATATACGACCTACCGTCTCCATGAATAGTCTATTCCATTTAATATTTCTATATTTTATATATTATTATTGATATTTATATAATTAATATATATAATATTTAAATCATGTTTTACATTATTTAAATACGTAAATAATAATTGAATTAATAGGATCAAGAATAATAAGTCAAAACATATAAGAAAAACAAACAGATATCACCTGAAACGTAACAATTACATGAAATTTTTAATAAAATGGTAATATGAATTATTAATTAAATAATATATGGTATTATATATAATGATATTGTTCTGTGGAATATTTATAATAATATTATACTTATTTCATATTTTTTTTAACATGTACAGAAAAATTCAACACTTGTGGTAAGGGTTTTCTCGTCTCACTTTTATTTTCTATGTTACATAAGACATGTTCACCACCTATTTATTATATATGGTGTGTATATTATCCATGTATTTTTTATTATTCTTATACTTATAATTATTTTTATTTATATATTTTTATTTTATTATCTATCTTTCATGAGGTTTATGGTTCAAAATTAACCAAATCGGTAAAGTAATTTTGTCTCGATTTTCCTTCGTTGAGACACATGTCATGTTATAAACCTATATAATTCTATTAGGTGTATATAATACCATTTTACACATTTTATTATGAATATAGTTATTTTAATGATAATATAATCTTTATGTACTGTTACTCTCTCATGGGAATTATGATTTGAGTTACCAAAATGGTGAGATTCTATTACTACAATATCACCATTTATCGAGATTATTGGAAATTATGCATCTATTGATGAAATATTATGATATATATATATCAATAATGTTCATTAATTATATTATCCTATGGTAATACATTATATATTAATTTCTTGGTACTATTTTTCAACTCATTTTTTCTCATGATAATTAACAAAATGCTTTTAAGAAAAAACCGACCTTATTTATCTCTTCGATCAGAAATCAATTTTATTCAAG
This sequence comes from Viscum album, assembly GCA_963277665.1. Classification (NCBI taxonomy): domain Eukaryota; kingdom Viridiplantae; phylum Streptophyta; class Magnoliopsida; order Santalales; family Viscaceae; genus Viscum; species Viscum album. Next base: position 1,475,257,168 of record OY728131.1, on the reverse strand, counting down.
AACCATGTTTTATAAAAAAAATTCAAGATTTATTTATAAGTTTTCAAATATATTTTCACTGAAAAATATATCAAAATGTTTTCAAGATTCCATTATAAGTTTTTAAATCTATTTCGAAACAAATGTTTTCAAAAAAAATTCAATATTTCTTTATATATTTTCAAAGATATTTTAAAAATAATGTTTTTAAGAATGTTTTCAAGATTTCCTTACAAGATTTCAAATATATTTTCAAAGAAAGAGTTTTCAAAACAATATCAAGATTCTTTTATATGTTTTAAATGTTATTTTATATGAATTTTTTTCAAAATATTTTATGTTTTAAAAAGAGTTTTTAGGAGAGAAAACGATATTTCCATAAAGAAATGTTTTAAGTTAATTTTAAATATTAAAATCATATGTTTTCAATGTGGTTTTAATAGAAACTAATTTTTAAAAGGTTTTATGCTTTAAAAATTGATTTTCAATGAAAATTTATACACCTTAATAAATAAGCCAAGTTATATTTCAAAATTCGTCTCCATCTATGATGATATCCTTTCATATAGTTTATTAATTATTAGGTATATGATACAAGGATACCATTATTATCCTATATTTGAATGGTTTATTTTTATGATGAAAATTTTCTTATGAAACCCATTTTTCTTCCATGGGTTATACCATGATAAAATATTTATGAAACTCACTTCCTTTTAGGGGTTATTCTAGGATGAAATGATTATAAAACATATATTTTTTCCATAGTTTTGATATGATGAAATTTTTATGATACCCATATCATGGGTTATGATGTGATGTTTATGAAACCCGTCTATTTTTATGGTTCATGATATGATCAATGTTTTATTATCTGGTGGCACATGTATGTACAATTTCATTACGTGACAGTTTGGACCTATATATCCCTCCAATGAATTGGGTAATGATAAATGACATATGATCTCAAAGGGTACACGAGTAGCATCCCATTACTAGAAACAATAGAAGTCATGGGTTGTATCCTAATTCAAAAATTAAGAGGCTACACAGGTTGTATCCCAAGCCTTAAAAAATTGGGTACACATATTTTAGCCAAATCCTGGAAATAAAAGGTTACATAGGTTATAGCCTAAGATCTAAAATAAGAGGGTACATTGGTTATATCCCAAGCCCAAAATTATGAAGCTACATGGGTTTTTATCCCAAGACCAAAGTAGGTAAACTTGTGATTAGCCCATGACTAACATGTTATTAAGTTATTGGTAGGTATCCTTGACAAAAGAGTTTCAATGCTTATGTATTGGCCACAAATTATATGTTGTATTCATATGTTATTCTCTCAGGTATTATTATCCTTATTCCATATGATTCATGTCTTATGAAATTTCAATATTTATGTTAGGACTCTTGTATCTGATCTTTAATATGCATGGTAGGATCTTCAAGTGTTATTATCTTGCTCTCATACAATTATGATCATGTTATGGTTTCATATCTCCTCTATTTACCCTTAATGAGCATCTTATATCACCCTTTATAATTTCTCCTTTCCCTGGGTTATGAATAATGGTTCTAAGTTGATTTTCTAAAGGGGAAGATATTTTTGGGAACCTTTGAAGATCTTTCACCATGTTTGGATATTTTGTTCCATGTTTCCAAATTCATTAAACTATTTTGGTCCTTGGGTATGTAATTTTTCAATGTGATGAATATTAATTTAAATTGAGGTATTATACATGAATTTTAATCTGGGGTTTATGTAATAAACCTTAAGAAAACATAAGATACATGAGTAGAACTACTCGAAGAAAGATCTAGAGCTTGCAACTGTGATCGTCACTCTAATTATTTGGTGGAACTACATATATGGTTTGTAGTGTGACATGTATACCTATAATAAGAGTATAAATTATACATCAACACAAAAAAAAGATAATCATTAGTCAAATTATATGGTTAAATCTAATCAACGACAACAATTTATCTATTCACTATTATCCTGGAAATGGGAACGAGTTAGTTGATTCTCTTAGTAGAAATGAAAATGATAAAATATCAATGATTAATATCGAGAAAGACCTTATCTTCATGGATATGCAAAGGATATATCTATAAATCATAATTTAAAGGAATATATCTTACCTTTACCAAATTATTTCCTGACCATCTATCCAAAATAAAATCAATAAGGCATAAATTGTTGATTTAGAACATCAAAAAAGGGTGAAAGTAGTAAAGTTAGAAAATAATAATGAGTTCCACATCGATGAATATGGTGTCATTAGTTTTGGAACTAGGATTTATGTTCTTATAGAAACTAAAATAAATAAGGATATATTGTATAATTCATTTAGATCATTTTTCTCTCTCTATTTAATAAGTACCAAGATGTACTAAGATATTTAATAGCACTTCTGGTGGGACAACATGATGAAGACGTTTTTTTAATATATATCAAGATTCATGGTATGACATCAAGTTAAACTAGAGTGAAATAAGCCTAACGGGGTGATGAAACCATTATCTTTACCCATGTGGAAATGGTAGAAAATCACCAAAGACATTTTCAATGGTCTTCCAATTACATCCAAAGGAAACAATGCGATATAGGTTGTAGTGGGTAGACTCACAAAAACATCCCACTTTATCACTATTTGGGGATATTTCTCAATAGAAAAACTATCCAACATATATGAAAATGAAGTGGTGAGGCTACTTTTAATCATCTCTACTAATAATTCATGGTTCAAATATATATTTTAGAGAATTATTCAACATTCTTTTAGTACTAAATAGAATTTAAATATGGCTTATCACACCAAAAATAATGTCCAATCTAAAAGAAGTATTCAAAATAATGAGTATATTATTATAAATTGTTCAATTTAATTTAAAGGAGAATAGGAGAAATATCTCCCATTAGTTTATTTCTTATACAACAACATCTTTCACTCAAGTATTCAAACGGCTCTATATAAATCCCTCTACATGAAGCGATTTAGAAATCCTTTATATTGGAATGAAGGTGTAAAACTAAATCTACTTGAACCCAATTTTATTCAATACATGACATTGAAGGTTAAATCCATCCAATAACATATAAAAATTCTTATAGTGGAAAATGAGGAAAGTCTAAAATCATCAAAAGTACTTAGAGATTGAATTTGGAGACAATGTATTTCTTAAAATATCACAATGGAAGAGAGTAATGTGATTTGGGAATAAAGAGAATCTTATCCTCAGGAACATTAAACCCTTTGAAATCCTTGATCATATATGAGTAGTAGCCTATCATCTTGAACTTCCACCAAATATGGATCCTGTTCATTATTTTTTCAAAGTATCTCTCCTAAATAAGTACATACCTGATCCCTCTCTTGTGCGAAATCTAGAGGTGGTACAACTGGAGAATAACCTCTCATATGAGGACTATCTGGTGAAGATATTGAACTATAGAGAAAAAGCTTTATGAAATAAGCCAACACACAATTTCAAAATGTTTTGGATGAACCATAAGTATGAAGAGGAGATGTGGGAACCAAAGGAAATAATGAAACAAAAGTACACTTATCTATTATAATCCAAGAATATGTATTCAAATTTAAATGACCAGGTTTCTAAATAGGGGAAGAATGTAACAACCCAGAATTTTTAAATGATATTTTTTTCCTAAATAAATGAGTGCTATATTTTATTGTATAGGTATTACACACATAGATCACATAGATAAACCAAATAAAATTAATCAATTAATGAAATTTTTTATATTAGTCAATGAATAAACCCATTAAAATTTCAAATATTACAAGGGGACAAAAAAATATAAAATTGAAAAACTAAAATGGGAAAATTTGAATCACCTTGATCGGTTAGTATCATCACTCCCTTGAAAAACAAAATTGGAATGAAAAAAAATATTAGTAAACTAATAAATATTATAAAAAATATAAAGGTAGCTCTTTAATGGTAATTGAGTTGAATAATGAATTAAGAAGTGAAAAGGTATTTATAGGAGGTAGTGTGACCATTAGAATACTAATGTGACTATTGTAATAGTAACATGACCATTGGAAGATTAATTTAACCTCAAAATAATAAATTTGGATGTAAATAATATTTATCACAATTAGTTTAAGTAAATATATATTATAATTTTAAAAAAAACTAAACATCATGATTAAAAAAACTCAAAGAATGTATAATCACATTTTCAATAAAATGAGATTTAAGGTACTTTATAGAAATCATTATTTTAATATTAAAAATTAATATAACAAATAATATAATATAATATTGATAAAATTAATATAATTTTTTTAATTACCATGTTGAAATTTTCCAAATGTGGTTTTTAGTAATTTTGTGAAGTACATCAATTTTTAGGTGAATTGTAGAAATATAGTTTCATCCGTAACCAGTGTCACTTGAATTACATCATTCATGATGTAATATTGACCTAAAATATTTTAGAACTCAAGGATCAGAAAATATATATATTTCATTTGATAAATAAGTCATCAAAATATAATAAACATGATTTCCAAACCCAAGGACGGTAACAATCCTGAGTGGTTATCAAATTGGATATGGATAAGTCCTATGAAAAGATTTATAAGTCCTTTATAATAAAAGTCTTGATAGGTATGGGATTATACTATTGGGATATTGACTTAATTTTTAGGTGTTTCAGCTTCTCTAGGTTGGCTATTCATTTCATGGGAAGGAATTTTGGATTTTTCGAAGGTGTTCATGGGTTGAGGTAATGGTATCCCTTATCTCTATGCCTTTTTATTCTAACATAAGATGTACTCAGTTGCCTTATTAATAAAGGCATCATTAAGAGCACTATATTTCCCTACCATAGAAAATATAGGTCTTGTGGTATCATACATCTCATGTTTGATGATGATATGGTCAATTTCAGGAATGCTGGTTTGAGGTCCATTTGTGGGATCAATAAAATTCTTGATGATTACTGCCTCTGGAGTGGCCAAAAGATTAATAAGAGCAAGAGCCCCATCTATATCCCGAAACATAACACAAAAAAAGGATTGACTCTCTTACAAGAAGGTTGGATATGCCGCATGTCTCCTTTCCCATGGAGTATCTCGGTGCTCCTTTCTCTCTTTGAAGAATACTAATTCATTATTTTGATAATATTGTTGTGAAGTTAATCGTATGTGTTCAAAAATGAAAGCACAGAATCTAATCCTTTTGGTGGTAGAATCACCTTGGCTAATAGTGTATTGTCTTCTATCCTATTTCAAGCCCTCTTAGCCACCAAAGTCCGTAAGGGGTGATCAACAATATTGATTCTATTCTCTCCTCCTTCATATGGGATGCTCATGATGGGAGAAGGAAACATTGAGAACCATAGAACAGACTTTCAAGACCCATTCAAGAGGGGGTATCAGCCTGATGAGTATCTTTGGTACACTTCAAAGAATGTGGGTGAATCTAGATTGGGAGAAAATAGTAGCGTATACCACGTGGGAAATATTAATGGCCAATAAAATCAGTAGAAGTGGAAGTGGAACTAATAAGAGTCAGGATTTGTTATAGTCTATGGTTTCTTCCCACATCCAATACCTTCATCCCCTTACTATATGGTTAGTGGTGAATGGCGAGCTTTCCATTTAGCATCAAAATTGTGCTGGGGTTCCCCTAGTGTTTCTTTTATTCCTGGTCACTAACATCACCTTCAAGAAATTTAGTGAGTTCCTGAAGTTTATAATTGTTGTGATAGATAGGGATCAACACATGGTCTTTGATGTTATTGAGATTATGAACCAACTAGATAGATTTGTTTTCACTACATCCACCTCAGGATCCTTCTTAGCTAAAGAGTACCGGAGGGTGACCTGTACTACGACTCAATAGGTTACCTGGGATTTAACATTGTGGGTAAAGGAACTTATTATTAAGATTAATTTTCTAGTGTGGTGTGTTAGGAATCATTCTCTTATTAAGGATGATAATATTAAGACTACTAGTTTTTTCATGGTTTTGATTTGTATGCGTTGCAGGTGGTATAGAGAAGAGATCTCAGAGCATCTTTTTTCTATAATGACTGGGCTCTTCAATTATGGTGCACCTTTGAGAAATTCACGGGGCTCTATGTTCTTAATTTAAGGGAATATTCTTTCTTAGACTACTAGTTCCATGGGGTGTGAGATGTTGGTCTAGAGATGAAATATCATGCTATCATTCTTGCGGATAATTGCTGGTGTATCTGGTTGGCATGGAACATGGAAAGGAATAAAGGAATTTTGTGCTTGGGTAAGGTGTTGGTGGCTCAGACTAACTTCCTTCTGGTTGATATGGTCTTCTCTTGTAAAAATTATATCAATACTCCCTCTCTTAGACCGTTCCATGTTGTGTCATTTTCAGATGTCCAAATAATACTGGTCATTGGCTAATATAGTTCCCACATCACCATATTCACAATCTTAATATTTATGGATCTTGATGCTTGAAGGACATGAAAGGTGGCGATGATGTCAAGGACTTTAGGGGTAGTGTTATTTTAGCCTTCAATGCTCATTTTGGCAGAGTAAATTCTCTTATGGCTGAGGCTTTGGCAATGCTGACTAGTCTCTAGATTTGTAGGCTTAGGAATATTTTTATGGTTGCTGTTGAAACTGATTCTCTCATTATTCATGATTCCATGCATGAAAAATGCAACCCTCCATGGTCTATATCATAAATTATGTAAAGGTGTAGGTCTCTTATCAGCAATGGAACTGACATCCTTGATACTTGGAGGGAGGGAAATACGGTTGTGGATCAACTTGCATCTTTGGCTTCATAGGGTATCAGTATTTTCCCCCATCAGACATACATTCCTTCTCGATTGAAGGGTAGAATCTTATTAGAGGGGACTCTCTTAGGCTTCATCACTTAAGGCCCCCGTAGATTCCTATATTTTTCATTGTTCTTTTTGTTTTGGATGTTTTTTACCATCTTTAAAAAAATAAAATAATGATGATAATAAGGGCCCTAAAAAGAACCACTTTATGAAAGAGGTGATATCCTTTCGTTATTTTATTTTATTTTCCTTTTTTAATTTCACATCCTCATTTTATTTTATAATTCAAATCATACTAGAATAATATATATTATGTTACCATTATCGTGATATTTTTATTATACTATAAAAATTTTATTTTTAATATAATCCTATATTATACATCTTGTGCATTCACTTCGGAAATTGTCTCGTTAACAATCAGTTCACCGCCAATAAGAACATTTCCAATTAATTTAATATCACAAACCTTATGAATGGTTATAATAAATTATTTATAATATATAAATTTATAATTATATTTATTTTAATCTTATTAAATTAACTCTACTTATGTATAAATGACCTTGAAAAAATATAAAAATCAATGAAAATGTGAAATTATTAATGAAAGAAAGATATAAAAATGATTCAATAACAACAACAGAAATTAAAAAATATAATAATGTTTTTATTATTAATAAATATTCACATAAATTAACATAATTTAATCCTAGTTAAATGTTTTAATAAAACTATGTTTATTATTCAGGAGGCAGAGAAACAGCGAAATAAAACAATAATTAAGGTAAGGGGATTCTTGATCCCAACTCTATTTATTTAGTTTATCCCTATTTCATGAAATTTTTGATATGGATATTCCTCTAATTCACCTTAAACATACTTTCAATATTCTTCCCTTATCATTTTAGAGAAATAAATGTTTCCAACTTGATTTATTATATATATATAAATATTTTCCAAAAATACTTTTTTTCTATAACACATCTTCGACTCCTCGTGAGTTGATCCTTTTTCTCTTAATAATGTTGATGTTTATGCCAAATATGTTTTCACATGTTTATTTGGGAACCCGGATTTTATTCATGAAATTATTCTCCATTAAATATTTTTGAAACTCACTCCTTTCCATGATTTATTTCATTACTATGATTTTTATACTTTCTATATGGCATGCATGATTATGTGAATATTATGATGTGACAATTTGGCCTAGAAATATATAGCCCTCAAATTCATTGGATGATGTGATGTATATCATGATATTTTGTGTATTATTCATGAAAAATATGTTATCCTTATTCAAAATGATAATGTTATAATTTATACACATATTTTATGCATGAACATGGTGATATCTTGGTTCACAGCTCTGTGTGGTATTTAACCAATATGACATGATGTTTCATTTTTTATACATATCCACATTTCATGAATTTTTCTGATGCATTCCATACTCTTATTATTATTATACCATGCTTATTAAATGATTATAATGATTATTTTCACCAATATACTATTGATTCATTTCTCTTGTTTTTTCTATGTTTTCCTTCTGCTTACTGGGCTTTTATCTCAATCCTTTATTTGATGTATATCCTAAAGTTAATACATGTACTATGGAGAAAGTTATAGATTTTAATTCGATAAGTAATAATTATTTTAAAACTGTTTATTTTTTATTATTTATATGTGATTTAGGATTGTAATTTTCCCAAAATACTAATCCTTTTGATCCTTGAATGTATTACTATTATGTGGTTTATCATTAAAATGATGTAATAATCATATAAGAAAAAGTAGAAAAACTATAATTATGAATAAAATCAGAATTCATTTAGGAGGAAACTTTTAAAAATAAATTTAATTAAAGATACATTGAATATTTTAAACATTTTTTTAATAATTAATGATTTTTCATAACCTTTAATGACTTTTTACTTAAGGCATCTGATTTTCAGGAATCTTGAAAATTCCTTATGTTTCTTTTAGGTTGGTAATTGATGTGTCTGGTAAATTATTATTTAGGGATTTCAATGTTTATATAGATAGTTATTCTGATCTTTCTAATTGAGTGTTCCTAGGGATATAGAAATAGAAGTTTTTCCAATCATAGAATTGATGGATTCCTTGTTTAAGTAAAATATACCTTTATGATTTTTTTTAATAACATGGATACCTACAGTTAGGGATATTGAATTCCTTTAAACTAAAGGTAAATGTGTAGATATTTAATTTATAATGTTTTTATAGCTTTTCTTTTAATCTTTATAAATTTTTATTATAATTTTCTTAGGGGTTTATTATTTCCATTTTGCATATTTAAGGAAAGTTTCTTTAATTTTATTATGAATTTTTCATAATCTCTAATTTTATAAAGTATCAGTACTGAATTTTTTCCAATAATTTTTTTAAATGGAAAAAAGGTTCATATAAAATAAATTTATAAATAGGATAATTAAATTGAATTTATTATTTTATGAACTATAATTCCCAACCTATTTTATTTATCTTTATACTCTTTAGGTCCAACAACATCCTCATAGATTAGTTGTTTCTTATTTTTAATCCTCTTTTTGTGTCATTTGGTACCCCTTTTGGGTCTTTGTGAAGTTTTTTTGGATAATAAATGGTTTTTATAGCTTTATAATGGATTTTTATTTTGGAAACCAATCTACACTACATGTAGTTTAGATAAAACATATTCTGTGGTCTTTATTTTTTGCATAGGGTAAAAGATGAAGGTTATATGGTGTGTGTGTGTCTGTGTGTGTTTCTGTGTGTGTGTTTGTGTGTGTTTGTTTTTGGGACAATCCATGAAGAGCAACTTGGGATGTGGCTGGCCTCATGTCCAAACACCCCATGTGGGGGAACATGGCCATGTAGAGTACATGAACATAACCCATTCATTATATATATCCAGATAAAATGTGGAGTACTTAGCTAGAGCTTATATGGGGTGTATGGATAAGTACCCCATATAGAGTGCAAACTGTGTATAAGTTGGTCACAACATTTATTTTGGGAAATATATGTTGGATTGGTTAAGGTGGATGTCCAGGGAGTATATTTGGGGGCACACATTCTGTACATAATGTACACACCATTGACATCCTCCTTATATGTTTTTCTCTTGGTTTATCACACTGGAATAAAAATTGGACTCATAGAGAGTACATTCAAGTGTTTTTTCACATAGGAAGTGCTGGTATAGACATTGGGGAGAGTAAAGGTCAGCGTGAGATGGTTTTGGGGTCGATCATGGTTTCATAGGAAGATTCATTTGAGGATTTGTTTTAGAATTTCTATGAGGGAAGTGATTTGTGGTGTGAGGCCCAGGTGAGGGTTGGGATATTATTTGATGAATTGCATTGAAAACACCAAGGGGTTTAGTTAGGTATTCAAAAAATTATTTCTAAAATGTTGGATTGAGTAGTGACTTCTCTTGGAAATGTAGAGGGATATAGAGTGAGTTTGTTTTTCCTTTCCTAAATTTAATCTTTATACATTTTCTTGAGGTTCATCTCTCTAAATGTTCATAGGACATGGTGGAACTTTGGGGTTTCATGTATCACTATGTTCTATTGGGTAGAGCATGAAATAGATCTGGGGGACCAATTGAGAATTACCTTATGGCTGTACTGATGTTTGAGAGTTCCCTTATGGGAGAGGTATTTACTAAGTATGGGTTGCATTCCAAATAGTCTAAAAGAGGTTTTTGATGATGTGTTTGACCATAGGATTTGGTTGTGATAAATTATTCCTTAGTAGGCTATTCTATTCTTTCTGATGTTTAGAAGATCTGTGTGAGTTCCCCATGCTTTGTTGACAATGATAGGGTTAGTTCTAGTTTCAGTGGTTTTTGATAGGGGTTATGGTGTTGTATAGACCATTTGTTTTGTGGAATAGACTAGGGTGTTTTTACATAATTCCTACTCAGGTTTTGAATGTGAGAGGAGAAAATTTATATATTATTGGATTAAGAGTTTTCCCTACATTTAATTGGATTCTCTCCTATGTTGTTTGGATAGTTTTTTTTTGGGTATAGTGACATTATGGATGATCTACATGAGTTTACACTAACACCCTAGTTTAGAAATAGGATTTCTTTATATTGATGATTTATGGATGAAGTTGTGATATTGGGAAAGATTATATATATAGAAATTTAAATAAACCATGTTTGGTACATTTGGAAAATATGTGTTAATATGTCATTTATATCTTGACTATTTTTATAGGGATCTTGATACATCAATATATACTATAATTATATCAACTTATAGGTTAATTTAACTAGTTTATATTACACTATTGGATTCCTAGAGCATGGTAGTGTTCATTATTGTTTTTGATTCCTAGGATGAGATCCCAGAGATAAACTTTTGTGTCATTGGAATGTCAAATTTCTAGGTTTCTCTTGTGATCTTCCAGGCACTCCAGATATTATGCACCTTAATTAGCCTTTTTCATTAAGTCTTTAAGCTCTATATAGAGTGTGGTTGATCAATATCATGTTATAATGTAATATTTATATTTAATTTTTTTAATTATTTTCTTTCATATCCTTTTTTATTATTTTCTATTTTACTTTCATTCCATATATTATTCAATTAAGCAATCATATAAACCCACTGGAATATGATATTAGATTTTAGCTACCACAGTTGGGGGTGGCATATTAATATTTATTTCTCACCCCCTATATGGGATATTTTATTTTTAAAATCCCTTATGTTTTTTAGGTTGATTATACTATGCACAATTAATGGGATTGAGGCACAATATTAAAGTAGAGATTCTTATGTGGAGTCTAAGGATTAGGATAGAGTAGGTCAACATTTGTTAAAGACTGGGTTTGAGGTATGACTTGGATATGACAATGGAACCTTGTCTATTTTATTTTATTTAATTATTTTATTCTATAGGTATATGAGGTTGGTCAAGTGGGTGATTAGTTGATGTGTATATCATGATCATGGGTTTTCATTCCCCCACATTTAATTTGATATAACATGCTTCTATTAGGATTATTTATTATGTGTACTTTGATATAAATAGATGTATGTGTTTGGTTTATTTTTTCTTATTGTATTATGATCCATTGGAATAGTCTCCCTACTATATCTATTTAGGCTGTATTTATTAGTCAACAACCTCTAGTGTACAAGGAGGTGCATTTGAGGCCTTATTACAAGCCAAATTAGGTGACTAGTTTGGTCGACCCATGATAGTTTATGATAAAATAGTCTTATATCTTCTCTTTTCCTTTTACTTTTAGTTTATATAAGGTATAATGGTTGTATTGTAATGTGATGGAGCTTGTGATAGATATCATAATGGTGTGTTGAACACCTTTCTGATAGGAAGTCCTGGTTACCAGGGTATGGGATTGATATTCTTGGTTTTTGAGGTTACAGTTTTATTATTTCACCATGCATGTCATACTTGGATTCTTAAAAATTATGAATTATTTTTATTTTTTGATCATATATTATTTGAAAGTTTCTAGGTTACATGCATCATTCTCGGATTATAGTATTGACATGAAATTTTCATATATATGTGTGGTTTCACTAATGATTAAGGTTGAGTTGTTTAAAGTGCTAGAAACAACATATATTGTATATACCCATATAGCTTCTTGGTGGCATTCTACTCAATTTAACCACATGTATTTATTTTATAAAAATACATGTGGATCCTATAATTGGATGCACTATAGTGATGGAATCATGGTCCCTTTATTGACATATGGGTTAATACCCAAGTGGTTTTAGTTTTGGATTTTGGATTTCTAAAAGGTGGTGTTGTCTTGTTGAGGGAAAAGATACATACGAGGATTTCAAAATAAGATCATGATTCATTAAGGCTGTGATTTCCCTTATAAGTTTCATGGTTAGGTCTTAAGACGCATTATACATGAGGAGTGGAGCACTAAGAGTGCTCTTAGTTTTGTGTTTTGGTTAAGAGGACATCTTTTGTTAGATGTATGACCATATTCATTTTATCGGGTTTGCTTACACTTTTGGTGGTGTTGTGAGAGCATGTGTAGGTGATCATGGTTTTAGAAATATTCTAAAGTGGTTGGTGGTCATTTGGTTTTACAAGGATTGTGTGTGGTGTCCTCTTCTTAAATAAGGTCATTCAGGGTGCTCTGACTTATTTTTATTGACATGTGAGAGGAGCATGGTCAATGATTTAGGTGCATTATCATAAAATCTTTTGGCCATGGATTATGTGTACATGAGTCATGTTGTGCATTTGGTTTCTATGGAATAATCAAATTTTTGTGTTTAGGTGAGTTTGAATAGTTTGGTGTGTAAAGGCATGCATTTATTGGTTTTTCATATTGCCAAGTGGTTTTTAGTTTTCTGGTGTAGAAGTAGTGGCCAAATTGAGTTAGTTCTGAAGAGGTTTAATGAAGGCCTTATGGTAGGGATAACACCATAGCTCATTCTAGGAAGTAATACTCTTTATATTGGGTTTTGATTATATAGTGTTTCATTATTAGTGAGGCATGGATGGTCAGTGGTATTTGTTTCGTGTTGGCACTCAAGTATGAGTGGGTCGACTATATTTAGTCACTTAGTTTTGTAGTGTATGTATCATTTTGTATGTGAGTTTTTTATTTAGTTGTGGGGTAATGATAAGAATACTTTGATATTATGGAGTTTGCTTTTAGTCATGGTTGAGTGACCTTTACATTTGAGGGTTTGTGGGTGTGTCGGTTCTTGGATGAGTGTATGGTGTCCTTTTAGCCATAAAGGCTTATTCGGGAAATACTAATTATGATTGGGAGTTTTTAATATACCACATTTTTACTCTTTAAGAGATCATTAGAAATATAAAATCTTTCTCTCAGGTGGTTTTAAAGGTAAAATTTTAATTTATCTAAGGATATGATCTCAAAATAATTTTATGACCACTCTATTGGACTCATAATAGGGTTTTTTTCCAAGGGAAAAAGTCTGGTATAGTTTCAAGACGTTCGTATTTTCATGAAATATTCAACATTTAATTAAATAAATATTAGTTGTTCTCTAATATTATAATGGTGATATCATTTTAATGGAGCCTCAAATTTAAATTTTAACACTATTGTTGTGTCTAAAATGTAGGGATTTTCCTATGTTATGTATAAACTCATCTTGATCATTGGGCTCGGGCCCCTTTTTCACATTCCTTTTTATTTTTATTTATTTTTATTTTTTTCCTTTTATTATTCTCTTTCCCATTAATATTATAAAATATGAGTTCTTCTCCACTATGGGTGTTACACGAATGAGAGTCTTGAGGGATAGGTATGAGGCACCATCAGGGGTTTGTAGGATGCTTGTGTAGGGATGCGGCAGTTGCAGGTGGTGGATCTGGACTGAAGCATCCGGGTTATACACCCTAAGGTAGTATATTGTTTCATTTTTATCCATAAATCCTTACGGTTTCATTGTTTTTATTTTTAATCCATTTTTTCTATTTTTTGGGATACCTTGAGGATCGTTATAGAGTTTTTTTGGGATAAATAGGGGGTTTAGTAGCTTCATAAGGCATTTATATTCATCAAACCAATCTAAATAGAATTTAGTTTAGAGAACAAACACTATGTCTTATTACATTTAGGTGTAGGGTAGAATATGAGGTTCATAATATATGTTTTTTCAGGATAATACAGATAGAGAAACTCAGGTTGTGGCTAGCTGCATGACCAGAGAACATCTTTGGGGGCCCATGGACATGTAGAATACACAGCTAGGTCTTATGTATGGTACACAGCCAGAGGCCTTATGGGGTATATGGCCAAAGTTAGTGTGGGGTACACAGATAAGTACACCTTTAAAAGTTCACTCCATGTATAAGGGAATCATGAAATGTATTTGAAAAATGTACATTGAGATAACTGAGGTGAATATCCAGGGGGGATCCTTGGGGGTACACGATATGTACATAAGGTACACATCGTGAACTTCCTCCATAGATGTGTTTGACTATGGTTCTCACATTGGATTCATAATTGTACTAATAAGGAGTTCATTATTGATAATTGTACATTTAGATTATGATATTATGGACATTTGGGTGATTAGAGTCCATAGTGACATGGTTTGGGGTGGTTCGTGGTATAGAGGGAGGTTTTATTTGGGGTTTTGTTTTAGAAGCCTTCTGAGGGATTTTAGTTATGGTGTAAGGCCCAAGTGAGGGTTGTGAAGATCTTGGATAACTTTTCATAGGAATTACAAGGGATTTAGTTTGAGTCTTTAGGGATAGATCTTGAATGTTTGGATTGAGTATCCACTTAAATTTTGAATGAAAATGGATTTTTAGTGAGTTTATTTAGTGTTTATAAGATGGTATTTTTATCTAGTTGGTTGAGGTTCAGTTCACTTAGGTCCTTTAGGCTGGGGTAGAACAATAGGGTTCTATAGTCATTTGGGATCCATTAGGAGGAGCTTAATATATGTTTTAGTGACCATTTAATGTTTCCCTTATGGGTGAAGTGTTTGTTGAGTATGAGGTTTGATCTAGAGAGGCTAGATGAGTTTTCTTATTATGGACTTGGCTTCAGGTTTTGATTATACTAGGGGAGTCCCTTATAGGGTTTCCAATTCTTACCAAGTTTTAAGGGACCCATGTGAGTGACTTTTAATTTATTTTCCCTAAGTGGTTCGATGCTAGATTTAGCTATTTTGGATGAGGGGTTCAAATGTTGGATGACCAGTGTGTTTTGTGGCATAAGCCATGGTGGTTTGAGGTTGATCCTATTTAGGATTTTGATGTGAGAGGTGAAATTTGGTAACTTATTATATTGATAGCTAGCTCTAAGTTTTATTGATATATCGTTTCAATTACTTGGCATGTGTTGGGTTGGTTTTTGAGAGCTAATGGATGATCTGGATGAGTACACACTGGTAATATCCTGATATTTCTGTATGTATATTTTTCATTAAAAAATTTTGTGTTGGAAATATTACTTCACACGTGCCAAAATAAAGGTCCTGATACATAATTAAATTAAAATAATCACCTTTTAAATATAATTATGATAACATATAAGATATATTTATATATATGATATATGATATTAATTCTTTAAATTAGAATATCTTCATGAAATAATATTAGAAAAACTTAATGTTTATGAAGGCCATTTTTAAATAAAATCAATTTTTCTTCATATTTTGTATTTTATAGTAAAATATAAATATATAATTTTTTTAAAAATAAAATTATATAAAATTATATTTATTTTTTAATTTAGATTTTCAAAATATTCTTAGTATAAATTGTTGCGCATTTTCTAAAAATATCAATTTTTAGACGAAAATGCGGTTTTAAGAAAAATATAATATTCATGAATTTATAAATATATAAGGATGAAATAGAAGGTAATAAAACAATTTATGTGATAAAATATAAAACTAATTAATAAAATTTTTCATTTTAAAATATTAATTGAACTTTGAAAACCCATGGGCAACATTTTTAGAACTAAAGTAAAAGGTTACATTAATAAAGAAAATAGTTTTATGTACTTTCTTTCAATTAATAAATATTTTGGTAAAATTTAGTTATGTATTTATTTTAATGTCACATATATTTAATTTAATTTATAAAAAATTAATTTATAGCATATAAATTATTTATATTAATAATTTTAACTCAAATATATATTTTATGCTCAAAAGACTATTATCTTAAAAAATTTAAGTGTTCAGAGCATTTAATTTAAAATTAAAATTTCTTAATTATAGTTATTTTTAATTTATAAAATTAATGACATATCTAGGATTATAAAACTCAAATTAAGTTTTAATATAAATATTAGTAAATAACATTCTAATTAAATAACATGGGTTAATGTAAAAGTTATCTTGGAAAAAGTATACATGGGTAAAGTAAAAATTGAAAGTAAAAAACCCCCAAAATTAATAAAATATTCCCCAAAAATGATTTTATGGTAGGTTTATAAGCTATATAATTTCCCATAATTAATCATTTTTAATAATTAGGGTCCTTTAACTTGAATACTATAAATAAATTAGTTAATAAGTTAAGGTAATTCCAAAACTACCCTTCCGTTCACTTATAAAATGACACACTTACACCCCTTATTTTAAAAACATCCCATTAAAATTACTTGGGTAAAATATTTCTATTTATTAATCCTATAAACAAATCTCAGTAACCTAATCCTTTTTCCTTATTTAGTTATCATAATCCCTTCATTTATAAGGATAGTTCTATGGAAAAGAAAAGTCATCGACGTGAGTATTACTCTCTTATTAGACTTTTTTTTTAATTTTTATTTTCCTAATATTCCCAATATTTGTTAATATAATTAATTCAATACCATATATATATATAATGGAAATTAAATTAATTTTACTACAATTATTCATTCATTCGATAACATATGCTAAGAAAAACAAATTTATCGATCGTGGGTATGTGTGGACTACCACCATCAAAACATGATGCAGTTAATTTTTCATCATTTTGTCTTATAGATGGTATAAATGGTGGATATTATATATAATTATGTAATTTTTTTAATTATAAAATTATAAAATGATAAACTTTTACATTTACTATCATTCTATAGATTTGTTAGGGATTGAGATCATTAATCATTTGTATGTGCATACAACCTCCTCCATGAATGACATATATCGTTTCTATTAACCACATAAACATAATGTAATAAAGGTGTAATTAGTTATATAATATGAATATTTTTACATTTAATATAATTATTAAATGAAAAATTTTCATATACCATAACTCAATTCATTCATTGAGAAATTATTTTGTTAATAATTCATACATGCGGACAACCTCCTCAAGGAAAAATGAATTTAATTTTAAAAAACCACCCATCTTAAACAGTTATAATAATTGATTTTATGTTGATACATCTTGTATTTAACATTTATATACTTCTTTAAATGTTATATTTACATTATGTAATGGAACTTTCTTACTCATTCAACCCTTACAATGTGCTTTTGTTTTTGTCAGTTTACTTCCCACTTAAAAGATGTTGTAATGTTTATATAGTGAATGATTAAGGAATTTTATATATAATTAATGACATGTAATATTAAGGAATTAAATATTTTTTAAAAAATCATAATTATAATATTAATATTTAAACATGTTAATAATATATCATCTTCATTTTTTAAAAACTGATGAAACAAGTATTCACGACTTCATCTTGGTGAGTCATAATTAAAAACCTCGTGAGATGAAAGTGGGACATTATAAAAAATCATGGTACATATATTACATAAACATAGTAAATTTAGTAATTTTGAACTTTTTATCAGTGATCATGGATCAACATTATCATTATAATACAAGTACAAGACAATTAAAATTGTTAACACATGATCATAAAAGTAAGTTATAATAAACCAACATATTCATAGTAAATAAATATAAATGAAGTATATAAAGGGGTTATAGAGATTAATAATGTTCTGAAATATATTATTAATATCTTTATTTTTATTTTACTAGATTTCAAAGTGTGGTCATCTATGTTGGGAAATAAGGTAAGGGATTTTTTCCTTAAACTCTCTTGATTTAGACGTGTTTTACTTTATGCACCAATTTAATTTTATATGGTTTATATGGTTCCCAATTGTTATGCTATCAGGAAATATATTTTATTCAAGGTATTTTAGGTTTATTTTTAAACTATTTCTTCTTCAAGGGTTTTTATTAAAAATTTACTCAGCTCATGACTCGAGTTCTATTTCTATGAGTTGTGAATTTTCTTATTGTAATTTATTTAACAAGTCTAATTTATCATAAAACTTCATTTTAAATATGATTTATTCAATTTCTATTTAATTAAAGTAATTCCTATTACTAAAATTATTTTATTTTGAGATTAATTTCCCTTTAAAAATGCATTACTAAAAAAATGTTCCCTAACCTAAGCACACATATTTTTTTTTCCATAACCATGTTTTACCTAAAAAAATTATTTTATATAATGTCATAAGTGACCTTAATAATTAAATTATCCTCCTATAAATGAAATATTTTATCATTATTTTTTCTATGTGTTTTTCACTAAAATATTTTAAAAAAATTTAAACATTTTCCGCAAGATTAGTTTTCAAATAAGTTTTCTTCAAAAGTAATGCTTTAAAATGTTTCAATGTTCTTTTTTTTAAATTATTTTAACTTTATTTTCAACTACATTTAATTTATTAAAAAAAATTATATAAAATATTTTTAATAATTTCCATGTGATTCATTTTTTATAGAAGGAATCTATTTTACATGTTTATATATGAACATGTCATTTTTTAACCTTTTTTATTTCATGAGAGAATTCATCTCTACAATTTTTTCATTTCCCAAAATAGAATTATTATTCTCATTGTTTAATAAAATACTATTTTTAAATATTTTCAATGGAAAATATAAATTTTTATTTTGGAAGAAATTTTCGTAATTCTTTTAAGTTTGTTTGTCATCTATATAGTATGCCTGAACAAGGGTATTCTTGGAATGGTATAATCCACCTTCTTTATATGGTTGGAATATTAAAGTATCTTTTACATATATGGTATAACTCGTTGCTCCTTTTTTCATTCCCAATAATTCCCTTATATAAGAATGATATTTTTCCAGTTCCTTCCTTTGTGAATGACCTAAGTTTCATTACTTTTATTGAAGGGTATTCACATATATTAGCAGTACACCAATCAAATGGGGATATTGTTATCTAAACCATATATCATATTCATATATCATTTAAATAACATATTCTTAATCATATTAATTGAGTTTTATTTACATAAAACGATTATTAATGTTAATGGATACCCATTTATTTTCAATGAGTTTATCATGTGATTTTTATTAATGAAATCATGAATGATTCCTTGCTGGAACCACTTGTAATGGATATGAAACCTATTTTATTTCCTTGGGTTTTATATTATGTTGATTAAAACTATTTGTCGCACATATGTATTATTTTCATTTGGTGATGGGTGGGCCTAGAATTATATATCCCTCAAATGCATAAGGTATTGTTCAATCTCATGAGATGTTATAGTGCATGAGTAGTTTTTCCAGTTTACTATGTTATGTTAATGAGTTAGGGAGCCTTGACTTATGCTTATGATATCATATTTCTATTATTTCCACATTCCTATGATACCATTATATTATAATATGGTCTTATTTATTCCATGCTCTTATTTTATCATTTCTCATGTCTTGATTACATTCTTTTTAGGATATCATATTATGCCTCCTAACATATACATGTTGTCTCACCATTATAATTTACTCTAATTATGCCCTTACTGATCATCTAAGATCAACCGTTATTATGTTTCTGTTTCCCCAAGTTATGAAATAAATTATTATGTATGTTAATCATAGAATAGTATCTTATATGGAGAATTTATGGAAAATTTTGAAGACTCGTTATAAATTAATTAGCTTCTTATATAAAGAGAATAAATTTTTATTTTTTGAAAAGAACACAAAATTTAGATGTTTTTATTTTTCCTAATTATTTAAAACTCTAAATAAAAAGGTCATTTGATTGTAATGTAATAAATATTTTGTAATAATAGATGTCTATCAAATCCCGTGTTGTCAGTTATGTGTTTTTTGCAAAGGATCTGAGAATATGGTTCCGGGTGGGGATTATATTGCCAGTATCATGGGAGTGTTTAAATAAATTTATATTATATAATGATATTGGTTGAGTATTATTTAATATTTATGAATGAAATGACAGTTTAATTAATTAATGATGATCTTTGTTTCAATGATATGGATAAACCATTAGGTTTGTAATATTGAGTATTTTATGTTATATGGGGATTTGGGTAAGAGAAATTTCTTTGAAACCTATGGTTTTAAGTCTAAGAATATAAGAACCTACATAATTTTTTGTGAAGTATATAATTTGACACAATTCTAATAATTTTTATCCCTGTTTGGATACTAGAAATTGAACATGATTTTGAATCAAATGCATATAGGGTTAACAAATATAAAATGATTTTGATGAACCTCAGTCATCATTCTGGTGTATGATGAATGGGCCCTAACTATGAACCTTTACAAAACTCTAAGTTAATATGCTTAGGTTAATTCACATTATATTTACAAACCATTATAAAGGATTTGAAAAAATTGTTTTATGTAAGTTAACTAGATTGAACCTAAAATAAAATTGACCATAGATAACCTTGATTGAATATAAAGACTAATAAATTAGGGAATACACCTCATTAATGAGTTATTTATTATAAGATTATAGTTTTCCCTTTGTACATTTATTAATTTAAGTATTCTCATCACTAATCATCATTTCAATGTAATTGATGGAAATAGAAGGACCCAAGCTAAAAAAATAGATTCAATGGATAATGTGGTGATTGTCCTAAATTATAATTTATTGGGAAAATAACTAGGGTTGGATATATTATTATAATTACAAATAAAATATCAAAAAATTTGATTGACAAAGTGAACATTATTTAATTTTTTATCAATGTAAATAAGAGAATTATAGAGTCTTAAAAAAATTCAAGTAATAAATATGATGAAGGAAAAAAATACAATTTCCTTCAAGTAAAGAATATTGGAATAAAAACACTAGGGATCTTTTCAAAAGAACTATAATTTTTTTTATTTTAGTAAAATGAGGACATAATGAATCTATATACTTAAGGAAAATGAAACATTCAGTTAACTCGATCGGGGGTGAAGATTTGTCTTCTAGTTTTACATAAGTTATTAATGTAAAAATTTCATTTAAAATTTTATCCTAAGTCATGTATATATATTTTGACATCCTTAAGTAATTTTTTTATAAACAATTGTGAAGACACAATTTATTTAATGGCGGAGAATGTAACATCCCATGATTTTGGTATATATATTTTCCTTCAAATAATTCTTAGTTCGATATCTATTTTCAAATAAACCAAAATGAAGGTCATGACACATTATTAAATTAAAATAATCATTTTTAAAATATAATTAGGATAATATATAAGATATATATATATATGGTATATGGTATATGGTATTGAAATTCATTACATTATAAAATTGTTCTGAAATAATATTAAAAATACTTAATATTTAAGAATTCCAATTTTAAATAAAAGAATTTTTTATTTATAATTTGTATTTATGTTAAAATATAGATATATTTTTTAGAAAAATAATTTTATAAAATAAAAATTATTTTTAATTTATAAGATCACAATTAATTTAGTATAAATTATTAATCATTTTTGTGAAAAATATATTTTTTAGATGAAAATGAGTTTTTTAAGAAAATTTTAATTTTCAGAAATTTATCATTATTTAAGAGTTACCTAGAAGGTTATAAGACAATTTAAGTGATCAAATATAAAATTATGGAATTAAATTATAAATTTTAAAATATTATTTGATCTTTGAAAACCCATGAACAGCATTTTTTGTACTGAAGTAAAAGATTGTATTAATAAAGAGAATTATTTTAGGTAGTTTATTGAAATTAATTAATATTTTGGTCAAATTCGATTATGTATTGATTTTAATGACACATAAAAATCATTTTATTTATAATAAATCAATTTAGTTCATAAAAATTATTGACATTACTAATTTTAACTCACAAAAATTGAATTCTTAAAAACACGATTGTCATAAATTTTGCTTTAAGTGTTAAACATGTTGAATTTAAAATAAAATTTTATTAATTATAGTACTTTTCAAATTATAAAACTAATATAATATATATAATAAAATACTAAATTTAAGTGGTATTTTCAATATTATTAATGAACATTCTAATTAATTAACATGAGTGAATGGAAAAGTTACCATTGAAAATGTATACATGGGTAAAGATAAAATTTAAAGTAAAAAACCCCATAATTCATTAAAATGTGTCGACAACATTAGTTTATTTGATTTTTTAGTCCATGTAGTTCACAATAATCAATATTTTCAATGTATGGGGGTCTTTTAACTTGAATCTTATAAAGAAAAAATATAATAAGTCAAGTTGATTCGAAAACTACCCTTCCCTTCACATATAGAAGGAAGCACTTACACCACTACTTTACAGACCAATATATACAAATTACATGGTGAAAATCTACCAAATATTTCAGCTTATAACCTTCTCATGTTAACCTTGTTCTTTTTCCTTCTTCAGTTATCTTAATCCCTTCATTAAAAGGATAATTCCAAGGAAAATCAAAGTTCCCGACGTGAGCATTACTCTCGTAGTAGTCTTTATTATTAGTTTCCCTCTTCCTAATTGTAACATCCCAGGTAAATAAAGAATATGAATTTTTCATAATTATTAATATTTGTGAATTAAATGTTAATTTTACTTTAACGGGGTTTCTATGTTCAATAGCGTACCCAATACCCAACAATAGGTTCCTTTGAAATCTTACTTTGCACACCAATAATATATTATTCTTTTAAACGATAGATAACTCCTAGCCGTTGTATTGGCAGTAATTAACGAAATTAACTACAATATGAATATACATGTTTGTTAAATGTATTTACATTTATCCAATAAATGTTAGAGGCTTAAAATTTGAATGAATCTAATTTTAAGCCTAATTTACATTAAAATTTGATTTATCACCTTTTAATAGCGAACCATTTTTTAAATCTAGTTTTTGTCACATTAATACATTCTATATTACCAAATAAAATCCTTCTTTAGAATGGGGACATCAAAATTTACTTTGTGTAAATTTTTGGAATTTATCCAAAAAAGTTCATTTTTTTAATGAATAGGGAAAAATATTGTATTTTAATTCAAATGTGTCTTTTAATCTAATTTATTTATATGGTTATATTATCTTGTTAATAGGTTTTAAAGTGAAATTAAAATATATTTTTACCATTTAATCTAATTTTGGTCATTGGAATTAATTTCACATTGAAATTGGACATAAACAAGTATCAATCTTTTGATAGTTATTGTTTCTTAAAAACACGCTATTTGTTTTGATAAAGGGAATTAATTTTAAAATTAATTAATTCCAATTCTATGTTTTTAAATTTTCAAAATAGAAAATATTTTTGAATTTGGAATATCAAATATAGATTAGGCTGAATTTTGGGTATTTTTCTGAAAAACTTCAATTTTTGATGAATAGTAAAACCACTTAGTGGTAGTTAAAAAACAGACTTTTTTATTTAAATGAAAATTTACCACTTCTGTGAAATGAATTTAAAAAATCTGACATACATGGTTTTTATCAGGAAGTAAAATGTGGTTCATTAAGATGAAGTTTTTTGGTGAATAGTAATTTTTGACTTTTTTACCACGGTTAAAGGTAAATAGGGTAATTCAAGGTTAAAAGAATATTATAATAATTCAAAATTATCTTAAAAATTGTCCTAACCTTATTGGATATGTAGTGGCCAACCATGGGCATATTTAGGTTGATTTTGGGACCCCTTTGAGCCACTTGGAAGTGATAATAACAATTTAGATTAATTAATTTAATGTAAAGACCAAATTGACATTAACAAAATTCGTTTAGTAATTATTTTTTATATGGTGTTATATAAGTCATATTTTCAACTATAAATATTAATTAGAAAGATAAAAATTTTTCCTACATCATGAAATTTTTCTTTATAATTTTTGGATATCGAATAAATTAAATTATTCATGGCACAATAATGATGTAGTATTTACCTCTTTAATAAATGATTTAAATAAATAAGATTATAATGACTAAAATATTATCCAAAACATGTCCAATTATGATTGGATGATTTTATGTCGACCATGAGTCATCTTATCTTCATCTTTAATTATTTTGGGACCTTTTAAAACCAAATATCATTATATAATAAAATAATATTATCACACTTTCCTAGAGATCCCCTCCTCTCCCTTATAAAAGGAGACAACTTCTAACCAATTCCTCACACCTCTCAAGCCATTTGGCACATACAAACTCTACACAATTAATCTCCCTACATACCTCTCCTCCACCTAGAAGCCTTATCTTAGGTAGAAGGCACTTAAATAATTCCTTTGGTTTAAACCAAAGGGAGTTACCCAAATTAAAGGGGATTAAAGAACGATCATGTCAAGTTGGACACGAGGTAAGGGATTTTCTTATCTCACGTTTAATTCTGTGAGATTTCCATTGTTTACAACTTATTTATTGCATGTGGGGTATTTTTTACTGCCTTTTGATATATATTTTCATGATTATCATTATATTCATGGTATTCTGTGATGCATTTGGTTGTTATTATCTTTTAGTCATACGACCGGATTGATTACTACGAAGTAAGGGTTTTTCATCTCACTTTTATTCCCGTGAGATTCATGCTATATTGGCCACTATTTACTTTTTTGTGGTGCATGTACTGCCCATGATTGTACTATTTGTATAATATGATTTTATTTATGATTATTTACATCTAAATTGTATGATCCTTCTTTCATTTGGAGTATGTTTTATAAGTTACCAAATCGGTAAGGGAACCTTTCAGCCTCCTATTTTTAAAAGACTTATTTTTGTTATGACTTTTAATTTACATATTGTTATGTTGGAATATGTGCTTCTATATCCTTATTGATGTAAACATTTTTTTTCAATTGATTAATTTCCCTCTATGTCACATCAACCAATTTTCTGAATTTTAAAGTGATGCCGTTAGGCTGTGGAATTTTTATAAGGGAACTTCTTCACCAAATGTCAATTCTTTGGGTTCAAATTGTAATTCTTGAATATTTAATCCTATGAATATGTGTGAATGAACTCTGATTTATTTACACATAATATCCATTTATATTGGGTGTATTTATATTTGACACAGATAATAATGTGATTGATTTATCCTTAATTTAAGGATACCATCTTTATAAGGGATTTCATCTCAACTTACATTTCCTCTAAAACTTCATTTTTGTTATGCACCAATTCAATATTATATGGTTTATATATAGTCCTTTGATATATTATATCATGAATCCGTTTATTCTCATGATATTACAATGTTCTGATTAAATGTTAATTCTCATTTATTTGTATTCAAGTGTCTCTCATTTTGTTAAAAATTATTTAACAAAGATATCATTTTTAAATGTTTTAAAGATTTATTATTCAAAATATTTATCTTTAATGTCCATGTTTTAAAAATTGTATTGATTATTTATTTATATAGACATTAATGTTTTAAAATTATTATTCCATTAAAAGATTTAAAGTGGTATGGGACACTTTGATTCAAAAATCTTTTTTTAAATGATTTTTGAAAATGGATTGATTATTTAAATATCTTGAAATTAATTCTTGTGATTGAAAATGAAATGTTTTTAGTGAAATTTTTATATTTGAAATATTTTATGTGTTATGATGGTGGAACTAAAATTCAATAGGAATCATCTATATTATGGCGATGCACCCGTAATGGGATCTCGACCTTGGGTTTCCTCTCACCGCGACCAGCTCCTTCATTGTGGACAGCGCGGCGATTCCTTCTCGCGTTCGGTGGGTTGGTGGTGGATCTCTACTGTAGTGAGGCTTCATGGTATTCTCTCGGGTTGTGGAGATTCTCTATGGGCTTTTTTGGTTGCTGGTTCAGATCCGCGGGTGTAAGAACGGTTCTTTTTGACGGTATACTCTTCAGAGAGCTCCTGGATCAGATCTTGGAAGCTCTCTGTTGTCCTATGGTGTTTCTCTTCATGTTTGAGGGTCTTGCTCAGGCGTGGGTGGTTTTAGGGTTCTACCTCCTCTCTGGTGAGTTCGATGGGATTTTATTGTGCCTGATGCGGTTGATTTGTCTGGTGGCGGCGGGATCGCCAGTTCATTGGGGATATTTTTCTTCTTTTCTTTCTCATGGCCACTAGTGAAGGTTTTCTGGGTTAATTTCGGTGAATCGAATTTTCAATTTAGTTTTTTGTTCGGTGAGATGATATGTGTCCGGTTTTGGGTGTTCTTTGTTCCTGGAGTCGATGATGGTGGCCTTTTGATATGGTTGACTCACGGTCGATGACACCAGCGCTGCGGTGGATGGCCGGTTGGTTTTCGTCTGAGATGTGGTAACGATGATGGGATACTGGTCCATCAGGGGGCGCGGCTCGAGGTGACTTGCCACTCGAGGATTTGAAACTGACGTGTTTTGGTGATGGGTTCGATGCAGTACCAGTTTGAATTTCAATTTTGGGCTATATTGTTTTTGTGGACTCTTGAAACATTTTGATGTTTGTCATTTGTGTAGTTGGTATGGTTTACATTGGACTGTCTTTGAGGTTACTACTTAGCCATAAAGTGGGTTTTAATAATACAAAAAAAGGATTTGGAGGTATGTGTTAATATGGTACTTGGACATTTGACGAGTGGTTACGTGATAAACCATATGACGGGTGGTGCCAGGAATACTAGGATGGGTGGTTACGTTATAACCTCCAATGCATTGGGTATGGAAGTCAGCTGTATGGAAATTCCATTTAGTGATATACCTGGAAGTCGCCCGTATGGTTATTCTATTTAAGTATGTTTATGTCCCAAGTTACCTTTATATGTTATGTTTTCTTTATATGGATTTTATGCTATTCTTTTTGTCAAAAAAGGGTATGTAATGATCTTTTATTCAGTGAATAGCATTTACTACTTCATAAAGGTGAAAATTATTACTTATGATAAAGTATTCATGGTTTACCTGTTCTTTTGAAAAACTAACAGTTTTCCTTCTTTGTGTATCCCTTACTGAGTTTTTTATGCTCATCCCAAGTTTTTGAAATGTTTTTCACAGGACATAATGTGGAATAGGGTCAAGGATGGGATAAAGGAAATATCGTGCTATCTTAAACATGGAACTTGACATGAATCTTTTTTTTTCAAGAGTTTATATTTTATTAAAAAATGGAAATTGTGTAGAAGTTTCTACTTTATATTTGAAATGAAATATAATAGTTATGTCCTAATTCTCTAAAACTCTAAACCTGAAAAGATCCTAAATGGGAATTATTCATTTAATTCAAGATTATGTAATGTTTAAGGTTGAGTCCTTATAGTTGGTATCAGAGGTCGATTTAGATAACTTTAGAGGTTAGAGAATTCTTTAAGCATAAGTGACATTACTGTAATGGTTAGGATTTCAGAAAGAGTCATAGTTTTTTTAGATAAAGTGAACGAGTTTAAGATAACATGAATAAGTATATCTTAGTGTTTACCCTCCTCATAAGATATTATATGAGGATTTTACTAATATACTCACACTGACCTTTTTTGGTTTTAGTAAATGGAAGGATCTAGTAGGCACCAAAGTAACAGTGGATGTGAAGAATACTATGACGGTTTTCTGAACGACCAACTGAATGATATGGTAGCTGCAATGAAAACACTTGTGGTTATTCTCAACCAACTATCTGGAGTCATGATTGACCACCTGAACCTTGGTTATCTTTATAAGGAATCATATATCCAAGAAACAAATCCCTACAGAAGTTTAGGTAATAATCATAAAGGTATGTGTGTTCAAAAACCCATGTGTCAAATATGTGGAAAGAAACACCTAGGAAAATGTTTCAAAGGGACAGAAAGATTCTATAGATGTGGAAATGAAAGTCATAATGAAATAACCTGGCATGGAAAAATGAAGCATCTAGTTGACTCTAGGATAGGGAATGAAGTCCTTTCCGAGGGATCAATTGACTGTTTTAAATGTGGTGTGCATGGTCATTATGCAAACACATGTCCTACGAAGAATTTTTGGGAATGGGATCACCAGGATCATACAAATATTCATTTACCAATACCTAATTCAATTCTGATTGAGGAAGAATAAACTGACAATGACCAATGAAAGTTATTGATTATTTCATAACATTTTTTTTCCTATTATTGAAATATTAGGATATGATTCAGGATTTTGTTTGTAAGAAAGAATTATTTCATAATACGTTTGAAAGTAATGGTTAATGGATCATGAAGAATATTGAATGAGTAAGAAGTCAACATATAAGGGATTCAAGAGTTATGGTAGAATTTAGGATGGTGAAATTCATAAAAGTATTAAGGATCTTTTGAATATGGGATTACATTAGAAGACTTTTTATAGTTTGTGTAACCATGATGTTTGAAATATGAAAATTTTATTCAAGGGATAATTATCTCCTCTTTTGTGGATATAGTTATAAAGAACAATTTGGGTTTATATGATCCTTGAATTTGAGGGAATTACTGGTTAATACATTTTGTGATGCAAAACAAAAGTTATTAGATAAACTTTGTGGTTAAAATATTTTAATGTTATTTTTGATGAATTTATCTTTTTTTGGGAATGTTATACAATTATGTAGTTTTTGAAAAGGGACAACATGAAAACTGTGTGACAACCCATCGCGTCGGACGAAGCTGTGGAAATCGAACCCACAACCAAAGTGTGACTAGTATTTATCGCCAAACACTGGACTACGTGAAGTCCCTAGTCAGTATGACTAATTCTTTTTATTATACGATTTTATGAATCAATATGAAGTCTATTTTGGGTTATCTATGGAAATGATTAACCTATCATGGAGTATATGTGATTAGGTTAATTACTTTTAAATATGATTCTTTAAGAGTAACTGATGTTATTTGGAGATAAATGTTAAGATTTATCTGGGAAGACTATGTGATTAGATCCTTTTGAGATTTGGGTTTCAATATTAGTTGGGATTACTTTGTAGAATTTTATGGCAACTGGTTATTGAATTGTATTTTTTGAACTTTGAGTTTTTTTTGGCAAGTTTTGAAGATTAAGAGTAGTTTTTCTTTTTGTAAAATATTATCCTTTTTGGGGATTATGTGATCTGGTGTAAACCATTTTGGTTTTGGTTAAGGTATAAATACATGAAAAATATATATTTCATATTTTATGGATTATTTGATTCCCTCAAAGTTGATTATAGTGCTCTTAATGTGAAAACAAAGTCATCCTGAATACTCATCATTTGGAGAAAATATGAGTTTGTGTTAGAAATCTAGTAAAATATGAATGTGTACATGAAAATTAAGTATATTTCCATATGTTTTTATTTATGCTCATAAATAAATTCCTCAATTAAAAGTAACTTAAATACAAAACCTTTTCGGTTAACTTTTCCTACTAGGGAATCAAAGATTGTTTAACCTATTATTATTTTGTGATTTTCTTGTGGTTAAATTTCTCCTAATCAGGTTTCCTATCACTCTCCATAAGAACATGACCTTTTTTTTCTCCTCCAGATCTATGTTTTCATGGAATCTTAGTATGGGTTAACTCGGGTGACCATTGTACTTCTCTTTCTTTCTTTTAAAGTGATAGTTTTACTAACTCTTTTTTGATATGGGACTTTCAATAAAGTTTCTTTGCCCAAATTTTAAAATTGAAAGGAAACAATTCTCAAAAGGGGGGGAAGGATGTAACATCCCAGGTAAATAAAGAATATAACTTTTTCATATTTATTAATATTTTTGAATTAAATATTAATTTTACTTTAAAGAGGTTGCTATGTTCAATACCGTACCTGATACGCAACAATGGGTTCCTTCGAAATCTTACATTGCAAACTAATAATATATTATTATTTTAAACGATAGTTAACTCCTAGTTTTTGTATTGGAAGGAATGAATGAAACTAACTACAATATTATTATACATGTTTGTTAAATGTATTTACATTTATCTAATAAATTTTAGAGGCGTAAAATGCGAATGAATCAAATTTTAAGAATAATTTACATTAAAAGGCCAATTTATCACCTTTTAAAGGAGAACCCTTTTTAAATATAGTTTTGGCCACATTAATACATTATATATGACCAAATAAAATCTTTTTTATAATGGTTACATCAAAATTTAAATTGTGTAAATTTTTGGAATTTTTCCTGTAATGTTCATTTTTTAATGAATATTGAAAAATATTGTATTTTAATTCAAAAGTGACTTTTAATATAATTTATTTATATGGTTATATTATAATTTTAATTGGTTTTAAAGTGAAATTAAAATATATTTTTACCATTTAATACAATTTTGGTCATTGGGATTAATTTCACTTTGAAATTGGACATAAACAAGTTTCAATCTTTTGATTGTACTTGTTTCTTAAAAACATGCTATTTGTTTTGATAACGAGAATTAATTTTAAAATTAATTAATGACACTTATATGTTTTGAATTTTTCAAAATAGGCAACATTTTTTAATTCATATTATCAAATATAGCTTAGGCTGAATTTTGGGTATTTTTCTGAAAAACTTCAATTTTTGATGAATAGTGAAACCACTTAGTAGTAGTTAAAAAACTTATTTTTTGATTTAAATGAAAATTTACCACATACGTGAATTGATTTCAAAAAATTCTACATATATGGTTGTTATCATGATGTAAAATTTGGTTCATTAAGATGAAGATACTTTTTGGTGAACAGTAACTTTTGACTTTTTTACCGCGGTTAAAGGTAAATAGGGTAATTCAAGGTTAAAAGAATATTATAAAAATTAAAAATCACCTTAACACTTTTTCTAACCTTATTGGATGAGTAGTGGCCGTCCATGGTCATCTTTGGGTAGATTATGGTACCCCTTTGAGCCACATGGAAGTGATAATGACAATTTAGATTAATTAATTTAATGTAAAGACAAAATTGACATTAACAAAAATCATTTAGTAATTAATTTTTATATGGTGTTATATAAGTCATATTTTCAACTATAAATATTCATTGGAAATCTAAAAATACTTCCTATATCATGTTATTTTTTTATAATTCTTTACATCGAATAAATTAAATTATTCATGACACAAAAATGATGTAGTATTTACCTCTTTAATAAATGATTTAAAAAAATAAGATTATAATGATTAAAATATTATCCAAAACATGTCCAATTATGATTGGATTATTTTATTTCTACAATGAGTCATATAATCTTCATCTTTACTGATTTTTAGACCCTTTGAAACCGAATATCATTATATAATAAAATAATATTATCATAATTTCCTAAAGAGCCCCTCCTCTCCCTTATAAAAGGCGACCACTTGTAACCAATTCGTCACACCTCTCAAGCCATTTAGCTTGTCAAAACTCAACCCAATTAATCTCCCTACATCCCTATCCTCCACCTAGAATCCTTACCTTAGGTAGAAGGCACTTAAATAAGTCCTTTGGTTCAATCCAAATGGATTTACCCAAATTAAAGGAGACTAAAGAACGATCAAGTCAAGTCGGACACGAGGTAAGAGATTTTCTTATCTCAATTTTAATTCCTTGATATTTCCATTGTTCACCACTTATTTATTGCATGTGGTATATTTTTTACTGCCTTTTGATATATATTATCAGGATTATCATTATATTCATGGTATTTTATGATGCATTTGGTTGTTATTATCTTCTGGTCATACGACACGATTGATTACAACAAAGTAAGGGTTTTTCATCTCACTTTTATTCCCATGAGATTCATGATATATTGGCCACTATTTACTTTTTTTTTGTTTATGTACTACCCAGGATTGTATGATTTGTGTAATAAACTTTCCTTTATGATTATTTACATCTACATTGTATGATCCTTCTTTCATGTGGTGTATGTTTTGTAAGTTACCAAATCGGTAAGGGAACCTTACACACTCCTCTTTTTAAAAGACTTATTTTGGTTATGTATTTTAATTTACCTCTTGTTATGTTGGGATATGTTATTCTATATACTTATTGATGTAAATGTTTTTTTTTCAAGTGATTAGTTACCCTCTTTGTCTCATCAACCAATTTTCTGAATTTTAAAGTGACGTCGTTAGGCTGTCGAATTTTTAAAAGGGAACTTCTTAACCTAATTTCAATTGTCTGGGATCAACTTGTACTTATTGAATATTTCATCCATTTAATATGTGTAAATGAACTTCTATTTATTTACACTTAATATCAATTTATATTGGGTGTATTTATATTTTTCACAAATAATTATGTGATTGATTTATCCTTAATTTAAGGATACCATCTTTATAAGGGATTTCATCTCAACTTACATTTCCACTGAAACAACATTGCTGTTATGGACCAATTCAATCTTATATGGTGTATATACTATCCTTTGACATATTATATCATGAATCCCTTTATTCTCGTGATATTATAATGTTCTGATTAAATGTTATTTCTCATTTATTTCTATTCAAGTGTCTCATTTTGTTAAAATTTATTTAACAAAAATATCATTTTTAATTTTTTTAAAGAGTTATTATTCCAAATATTTATCTTTAATGTCCATGCATTAAAAATGGTGTTCATTATTTATTTATATGAACATTAATGTTTTAGAATTATAATTCTATTAAAAGCTTAAAAGTGGTATGGGACACTTTGATTCAAATATCTTTTTTAAATGGTTTTTTAAAATGGATTGATTATTTCAATATCTTGAAATTACTTCTTGTGATTAAAAAATTAAATGTTATTAGTGAAATGTTTATATTTTCAATATTTTTTTTGTTATGATGGTTCTTAGACATTTTATGGGTGGTTACATGATAAACCATATGACGAGTGGTGCTGTGAATACCAGGACGGGTGTTTACGTTATAACCTCCAATGCATTGGGTATGGAAGTCGGCCGTATGGCTATTCCTTTAAGTGATATGTGTGGAGGTCAACCATATGGTTATTCCATTTATGTATGTTTATTTCCCAAGTTACCTTTATATGTTATGTGTTCTTTATATTGGTTTTATGGTAATCTTTTAGTTAAAAAAGTGTAAGTATTGATCTTTTATTTAGTGAAGAGTATTTGCTACTTCATAAAGGTGAAAAGTATTACATATGATAATGTATTCATGGTTTACCTGTTCTTTGGAAAAAATAATAGTTTTCCTTCTTTGTGTATCCATTTTCAGATTTTTATTCTCATTCCACGTTTTTAAAATGTTTTTCATAGGACATAATGTAGAATTGGGTCAAGGATGATATCAAGGAAACGTCATGTTGTCTTAATCATGGAACTAGACATTACTCTTTTTTGTCAAGAGTTTATATTTTAAGAAAAAAATGGAAATTTTTTAAAAGTGTCTACTTCGTATTTGAAATGAAATGTAATAGTTATGTCCTTATTCTCCAAAACTCTAAACCTGAAAAGATCCTCAATGTAAATTTTTCGTTTAATTCAAGATTATGTAATGTTTAAGGATTGGTCCTTATACTAATATTCCACAAAATTATTAATATAATTAATTAATTATCATAAATATAATTTATTTTTTTTTAAATTAACTACGACTACAAATTTATTCCCAAACTTCCACAAAGAAAAACAAACATATCGATCGAGTGTATGTGTAGACTACTACATTCATGAAACGATGTCATTTAATTTTGATCACCTCTCATGGAAGGTATAAATGATGATTTTGAAGAATAAATATGTTTTTTATCAAAATAAAAATTATTAAATGATAAATTTTTACATTTACCAGTATTCTATTCATTCATTAAGGAATGGTATCATTAATCATGCGTATGTGTGGACTACAACCTCCGTGAATGACGTGCCTCATTTCACATAACCTGAAAACATGGATGGAACTAAAGGTTTAGTTAGTAAAATAATATAATTTCAACAAAAAATTTATAAGTATTAAATTATAAATTTTTTTATACCATCACTCTATTAATTTTTTTGGAGAAATGGGTTCGTTAATCATTTGTACATACATACTACTATCTCCACAAAAAAATAATTTCATATGTCAACAAAATCCAACAATAATAGTTATAATAATGGATTTTTTGGAATTATATGACATATATTATATGTATAATATTTTTAAAAAATTATATTGACAATATTTAATATAATCTTCTTACTCCTTTGATCATTATGATATGATTTTGTTTTGGTTGGTTTACCTCCTAATTGAGCAATGTTGCAATGTTAATATAGTGAATGGCTATATAATGTTATATAATATTAATTAAATGTAATAATGAGGTTTTAAATAGTTTTTCAATTTTTTTGATTTATAATAATAATATCTAAACATTTTAATAATATATCATCTCAATTAAATAAAACAAGACAAAACAAGTTTTCCGCTGACATCATCTTCATAGGTCATATTAAAAAAAATCACATGGGATGAAAGTGAAAGATTATGAATAATAATGGGACATATATTAAAAAACCATGAATAATATAGGAATGTTTCACTTGGTATAAAGGATCAGTGATCAACATCCACATTACAAAGCCTGTTCCTGACAGTTAAAAGTTTTAACAGTTGATGTTAAAAATAAGTTATAATAAACCACCATATTCATAGTAAATATTTATAAATAAAGTATATAAAATGTTTATAGAGATTAATAAGGTTCTGAAATAGATTATTAATATATTTCTGCTTTTTTATAGAAAAGTATAGTTTTATCAATTAAGTGGGGAATTACAGTAACGCATTTTTTTCTACAAATCCCTTCATTGAGACACAATTTAGTTTATGCACCAATTTATTTTTATATTTGGTAATGTTTCTAAAATTTTTATTTTATAATTAAATATATTTTATTCATGGTCTTTTAGGTTCATTTTCAAGTTATTTATCTTTACAGTTTATTGTTTAAAATGTTTCTAATGTCTTAACATAAGTTCTTTTTCCATATACTTTAAATTTTCTTATTGAAATTGACTTAACAAGTATCATTTCTACTACCATTTCCTTGTAAATATGATAGGTTTCCTTTATATTTTTGTTAATTAACCACTTTAATTAAAAAATATCTTTGTTATCATATTCTTTTTGAAAATTCATCCCTAATAGGAGTGATCCCCAACCTAATCACACCGACTTATTTCTTCCAGATCCATGTTGTACCTAATATAAGTATTTTCTTTATTGTTTCAAGTAACCTTAGTAACTATATTCACCAAATATAAATTAATTGTTTTTTGCATCTTTTTTTTGGATGTGGGATTCACTAAAAGGTTTTAATTGGTTCTAGATATTTTCTAAATGGTGAGTTTAAAAAAAAATCTTCATATATAATGTAATAAAATATTCCAAATATACTTATTTTAATCTTATTTTAATGTTATTTTAAACTATATTGATTTTATTTATAAATATTTACCAATCAAACCATTTTAAAACATTCCACGTGATCTATTTTTTGTAGAAGGAATCTATTTTACCCGTATTCATGTGAACATATCTTTCCACCACCTTTTCCTTTTTCTAACAGAATTCTTCTCAACAATTTCAAGTTCTTAAAAAGTAAATTCTTATTCTCATGGTTTGAAAATATATTCCTTTTAAATGTTTTCAAAGTAAATACTAATGACTTATTTTAAAATTAATTTTACAATTTCTTCTAAGATTTTTTTAATATATGTCATATGCTTGATCAAGTATATTTTTCAAATGATACCATCCACTTAGTCTATCTGGATGGCTTATAGGATTCTATTTTATATCTATCGGATGATCTATCACAACTTTTGTTTTTTCTAATATTACACTTGTATTCACATTATTTTATTACATTTAATTTCTCTAAGAATAGTATATGGTATATTACATTGATTTTAGGATATTAACCTATATTCCCAATACATTGATCAAATGAGAAAATTATTGTCTAAACCATATATCCTATTTCTATAAGTTTTAAATACCTTATACTTAATCATATTTATTGAGTGGTATGTGATTAAAATTATTTTTTAAATTCAATCTATACCCATTTATTTT
This sequence comes from Viscum album, assembly GCA_963277665.1. Lineage (NCBI taxonomy): Eukaryota > Viridiplantae > Streptophyta > Magnoliopsida > Santalales > Viscaceae > Viscum > Viscum album. The sequence goes on along the minus strand of OY728131.1, from coordinate 1,475,220,624 downwards.
CCATGGGTCTATCATTTCATGTTTATTGATTAAATCACGAATTCTTTCTTATAGGAACCACTTGTTATATATAAAAACCCATTTTCTTTGTTTTTCTAAAAAATTATTGAAATAATTTCTTAATAATATATTTTATATTCATTATGTTATGGATGAACATATAATTATATATCCCTATAATTAATTATATATGGTTTCCATCTCCTTAGATATCATAGTGTGTTGGTAGTTATCATAGCTATCTATTTTATGTTAACATGGCACATAGTCTAGACTTATACTTATGACATAATGTTTATGGTTCTTCTACTTCCCTATGATTTAATTCTCTTATAATATGATCATTATTATTCCATAATCATATATTACCATCTCCCATATCTTAATTACATTATCTTTATGATATCATGTTATTCCTACTGACATATATAAGTTATCTCACCATTTTTCATTACATTGAATATGAAATTACTGTGCATTTGAGCTCACCCATTCTTATATTTCAATTCACCCATGTTATGAAATAAAATATTAGGTATGATAATCCTAAAAAATAATCATATATAGATAATTTATTGGATATTTTTAATACCCATTATGGATTAATTGGATTTTTATATAGTTTGAAAAATTCCATTTTGTTGATAAAACATGATATTTAGAAGTATATTATTTATTAAAATTCTATAAAAATATAAAATATAAGATCCTTATATTGTAAATGTTATGAATATTTTTTAATAATAGATGTGTTTCAATTCTATCATTTTATATAATGTTGTATCCGCACTAGATCTGGGAGCATGGGTTTTAGGGGTATAAAAAACGTACCCCCTTGTTTAGTTTTATACTCTAACTAAGTTAGGGACTAATGTATGTGGTATCACTCTCAGGATAGATTATATTTTTGACCATTCACATGGATTAAGTTTTTTCTTGGTTAGGTAGTGGATTTTGACAAGTATTTTATATCCCAACTAGTTCTATAGACATTTTATGATGTTGATCGGTTCTCTAATTGTGTCGACCTAAAGGTTCTTATCTCCAGTTCAGATCTTACTATTAATGTTCTAGATCTCAAAAGTGTGGGTTGATGTTATAGATGCCTAGTATGGGATCCTAGGGTAATAATTTCATGTTTTTTCCATATTATATTTCTAGGATATCTACGTGATATGGTGGATGTGAAAATGTAGTTAGGCTGGGTGAACCGTCAGTGCTGAGTCTTTTAGCTCTAGATATAGTGAGGTAGATCAATCTTGGGCGAAACCTTCAATACTGTGATTTTTTGTGGCTCAATTTATTTTATTCTAGCCCCTTTATTTTTAATTATGTCCTAATTTACTTTCATTCTATATTTTATTCTACTTGAATAGGCATATCATGTGTACATACACATGAACATAACAATAGATACTATGTACCATTGTTTGGTGTAGCCAACTAAGATTCATTTCTCACTACATGTATGGGAACATTGGAATAAATAAAAGAACTAATAAATTCATTATGGTTGTGCAGTAGATGCACAATGGGTTGGGGATAAGGCCTATTATTATATGATCAGTTGGATCTACTCAAGTGGAGTCTGAGGATCAAGTTGGAGTAGTTCAATTGTTGGAGATTGAGTTTGAGGTATGGTTTAGGGATGGAAATGGATACTTGTGCATTTTATTTTCATTAATTATTTTTTTACTTGTATATGTGGTTGTCTTAATGGGTGATCTGTTGATGTGTATAACATTACCATGAGTTTTTATGTTTTTATATTTCATTTGATATAACATGCATATGTTTGGGTTATTTTTTATATGGACTCTAATGTTAATGGATGTTCATGTGTTTAGATTATTTACATTGTTATTACACTCAATTATAAGGCCATATTCACCACCATTTTATCAGCATAATCCCTCACCATTATCTTTAGCCTCTGAATTATGGGATGTAACACATGATGACTTATCACAAGCCAGATCAGGTGGTGAGTCAGGTTGATTCGGGCCAGTTTGTGATATACTTTCTACTAGAATCAACATTATTTAGATCCAAAACATTTATAATGATCAATATTTTATTTTAGATTTATTTGAAACTCAATATTTTCATTTTTACACCTTTTATTAGCTCTTAAATATTATAGGGTGAAAATAAAAAAAAGGTTTTTTTTAACTTATTATACTTGTACACTTTTATTTATTTCTAGGATTTAGTTTTAGTGAATGAAATATTTAATCTATTCCATATAATAATTTGAAAATATTAATAATCCCACATTTCGAAATATAAATCTTAAATAATTAATTACCTTGATTCACCCCCATATTACAGTGATCACTACCTTTTGGAAACATGGTTCTAACAAGTATATTAGAATTTAAAAGTTTATATGGTAAATATATTGATTAAATTGGTTATCTCTGAATTTTATTACTAATATTATAATAATTTATAATTCAAAAAATGATATACGAGTTAAATTTTTTAAAGGTTTTCAATATAAAATATTTAAGGGCAAGATGTTAAAAAATCTTTCATTTCTTAGTATAGAACATACATGTAATTCATAACAATGTTGACTCAAAAAACACATGATGCTTTATTTGTATATTTATCATATAAATATTATATGTAGTAAATGAGTTTCAAATCCTCAATTTAATATTTCGAAAACAATTTCAAACCCATTGATAAAATAAAAAGTAAAAAATTCAAATAAAAATCCTTGGAAAATAATTTTACATATTTGAAAATGATTTAATTTGAATATGTTACTTAATTTTCCAAAATAATTATCTATATTTGTGGACCTAATATAATTTTTAAGAAGGTTGTGGATGTTCATATTTTTAAAAGGATTATAATGATGTGTCCACCTATTAACAATGTAATTTTTTTTATAATTTCTAAATTAGATCTCAAATGGGTAATGTTATATTATTTATTAAAAAATATCTTATGAGATAAGGGTTATATTGGATGGTATGAAAAGTTATATATCATTAGGAGAAATTTAGTTTAAAAACATATAGAAACTTTATGTGAGTGAAGATTATAATTATCCAAGTAATAATTTTTTTTCACTTTTTTCAAAAAAGTTATTGCATGAAAAAATAAATTGTTTTATAATGGAAAATACCTATACAAAGACAATGAAAAAAACTTATTAAATACATTTATTAAAATATCCAACCATTTTTTGAAATTAATATAACATAAAAGAAGATTTTTTTTTAAATCTGATATATTCAAGTTCTTCTACACATGTTTTTTAGAGATCCCTAATAGGAAAAAGTATCCCTTCTATGAGAGTAATCTGTAAGATGTTATGTATCTTCTAAAGATTCATATGAATTCATATTACATGCATAATCTATTATAAATTTTTTTATTAATGTATAAAGTGATACAAGATCTTTGACTTTGGTGTTTTAAAAAATATCCAACAATATCTTCATGAATCACAATTTATAAACAATACATTATTTTATATAACCTCCATGAAAACTCCGTGTATTTCAAAAGTTTCTTAAATGTTTGGACTTGAATGGAATATTTGAAAATGTCATAAATAATTGTCCGATTGACTCATCATTATTATTAATAATTTAATATTAACAAAATATATTTGGGTATTTAAAACTCATTAAACATCATCATATTATTTTTAGACCGATCATGATATCTTATAATAGGATAAATAATCTATAAATATGCATTATCATATAGTGCATGCATTTACATGCTTAGAACCATGACATGGTAACCTTTATGATTATGTGATTTAGTCTAGAATAAACCATGACATGGTTAATATGACTATATCATAATTGTATCTTTAGTAAATATTTTTATTCAATAGCCACTTCTATTAAAGTGTTAAAAGATTTATACAATTTCACCTTAAGTCACAATATATATAGAAATATGTAAAACTATATCTAAAATTTCTTTTGAATAATATATCATGAATTTTCACTATATGTTACATTATATGTAATAAATAATAAAAAATTTCCAAAATTCCTTTAGGACTACTTTAAAAAACTTTTAGAGTCCTCCCAAATATTTTATACAAAACCATAGTAATTAAACTTAATCATAATTCACACAACCATGAAGTGTCACACCATATTCCTTTATAGAATTCAAGTATATTATGAATTCTATAATCCATCATTATTAACAAAGAGCTCCCTCTGGTAAAACATTAGTGAAACTTAATCTATAAAGAGGTAAAATATAATGTGTCTATAAGTTGTATCATGTATAGTATTCATATCAATATAGTCCATTTATCCAATACATAATGTTACCAGGAGATATAAATTATATAAATATCATATAGACTACTCATAAATTTTCTATTCTTTGGGTATATTTAAACTTGATGGATGAACACATTACATATCATTCCAATATATGAATGAGCATATCGCATTCCCCTTATCCAAAAATATAAGTGCATCACATGTCAATTATCTATGTATATCCATGAACTTCCCAATTATATCTTGATCAAGAACCTAAATTTCATACTCATCATTTGAAAGGAAAAATTCCATTTGGGTTAAACCTAAAATGGTGAAACTATCAACAATATACCTAATCACCCTTGATTAGGTCATTTTCAAGGTATGTATAAGAAAGGTATTACTGTATGAAGGTTCTCGTTCATGTTATCATATCCACATTAGGTAATAGGTATTCAATATTTGGAATAAACCCTTAGTATACCAATTAATACTGTATAAAACTACATGTAGAATACATATGGGTCATCCCATATAAAAAAATCATTTGTAAGCTCAATAGTGAATACCATATCTTTGGATCCAATCTAAAAAATACTGATCTTCACATTTCATCAAAACCATTAATAACCAATGATGACCATCATCTAGGGATAACTTAAAAACAAACATTATAGGTGAATTATAATTTCACTTTATATAATATATTTATCCAATATTAATGGATGATAAATTGTAGACTAAATTTTTTATAACATGATATTTTTTATACAGACTACATATTCATAAATACTTAAATATTAGTCTAATTTATTCATCATACTTGAGACATTTCCATTCAATCATTTCTTTTAGATCACTTACGTAGAAATTTTTAATATAAATATTTAAATTTAGAACATAATTTACCAATATATCAGAAAAACATTTAGGATGTAAATTTAATTTAACATTCAATTATAATAGTATAATCATTTATTTTTGAACCACTTTTAACTTATATATGTCCAAAAATCCACTAACCTTTTTGAAACTATATTTTCTGTGAAATTATTTTCTCTAACAACAGCTAATTTGTGTTATAAAATAACACTTATTTTATTTATGGTAATATTTATTAAATAAGATATTAATAACTATATCTTACATGGTATTCTATGTTTTTGGGGAAATATTTTTAAATGAATATTTTATTCTTTAAAATATACCATAATTGGGTGGTAGGAAATCTCTCCATTATATTTTAATAAATAACTTGGATAAGCAGTTTTATCTTTGATAAAATATTTTTACACATAAAATATTTTCAAAAAATTTATAAATTTTTTTAAAAATTAACCATTTGTATAAAAATAGTCATTTCATATTATTTATAACAAATATTTTTTACAAAAACAAATTTATTATCAAATAAGAGAAAGTGAGAATAAAAAAAACATATTTTATAATTTCTAAATAATTTAAGAATTATGTTTTCCTTTTAAATATAAATATATATAGTAGTTAAACTTTCCAAAGTATTTTAATCCAAACTAGAAGCATCATTAACCCTTTTGTAAATTTTAAACTCATGTATAATTTCGATAATTTCAAAATATATATTTGGAATCAAATACACTCCAAAACTGAAGAATTTATTTTTTTAATAATAATACCATAAATAGAATCTCCATAGAGTTTCTCAAAATACTACGGGTATTTTTGATAATTCTATTTTCAATGTTTTAGGAATTATATAATGTAAATATTACCATTACTTATAAACAGATCTGTTAGATTTCAATGACATAGCCTAACTATTGGGATCTCCATTTTTCTGCTTCTTTCTTAAAATTTTACCCTTTAGTATTATCACTATAAAACTAGATCCTAGAACTCCAATGAATTGTCAGTTATCTTAAACATGTTTTTGAGATTAAGAAAACTTTTATTAAACTCATTCATTTTATAATTCATACTAATTTTTCAAAAAAAATTAGTTAATGATTTTAAATGAAGTTCATAGCTGGATCAAGCCTTAATGGTAACCCCATCCACTCCAAGTTATTAAAATCGACAACCATATTGAGTAAAAGAGTTTAGAATTAATTTAATTAGATCATTTTGAAACAATAAAGTAAATATTTTTTATTCTTCTTATAATAATAAAGATCCACATATTAAAAAGATTCACTTGTTTGTAGCTCCAAAGGGGTTTCATTGGTGAATAAAAATATTATTATTGGTTAATAAATATTCATAATTTTCTATACCAGTCTAAGAAATTTATTTTATTAAGATTATGCTTTATTTAATTTATCTCATATTCAAAGTTTATAATTATTTAATTTTAATCAATTATAGAAAATTTTATCATGTGAGTATTATGTTTTTCAATCATTTAATAAATGATTTTACACAATGTTATCCAACATAAATGATAACCCCAAATTAAATTATATCACATCTATAAGTTTATTAATATCTATATTTCACTATTATATGGTTCACTTTAGATTTCATCCTGTCACTTAGATATTTAGGTAGACCATTATATCAATCATACCATATATGAATCATGGATAGTTGAGTAGAAAACTACTTTCCTAAATCCATCATATGGCTTATCCCAACTCAATTTATTTAGTATCCAAATAATTTTGATTTTTTATCTTTGAGTGGATCTTTTCCCATGAAATGAATAGGAACTTAATCATTAGTTTCACCTATATTCATCTTTACTTATATAATATAATCCATGGACTGCCAACTTCGGCATAACCTACCTATTTAGAAAATATATGTCGTTAAAAATTTTTGATTAGAAAAGAATATAATAGTTATTATTTTTAATGGTTTTTAAAAATTTCTCAATCTAATATCATATGTTCCCTAATTGTACACATTATTCCAATGATTTAGTTTTTTTCTCTTATGCCTTCAACCATGTTAACATATTCCAAAACAATATTAACTTATAGAATTTTATGAAAAAAATGATTTTATTTACTTTACAAAATTCATACGTATCTGAATAAGATGATGTTATATTCATACATATCCAAATTCATAACATGTACAATGTGTATGAAATTATTTCATTTAAATGATCAATATCACACAAAACCAAAATCCCCAGAACGGAATGTATGGTGTAATAGGTAGTCAACCCCCACTTTTTGGAAAAAGATTATGCCTCTAGTCCAGCGAGTTGTCCAGCCCAATGTATCACTATCAATATATCACTACTTAAGAATGATCTTAATAATAATATAATCCTAAAAACTAATATGTATAAATCAAAACCAACCATAACTATAGAGTTATTAAACAAAAAAAATACATGGTTGAACATAAATATGCATTATGACATTCCTAGTTTATAATTATATATATTCATTGTATAAAATTTATAATAAGTTTAATAATTAAAACTAAAATATTGATTATTTCATAATTTAAAACTTTCTCATTATTAACTAAATAATTTAAGGGAAAATCTACCGAATCCAAAATTCATAAATTTAGACCTGAGTTAATTTTCTAAAGATTTCACAATTAAAATATTATAAAATATTTATATTTTATACATTCATTATAAATAAATAAACATGAATATTTTATATTTTTTTCAATTTAAACTCGTCATATTAGTAGTTTTTATGGAATTCAACATAACACTTTCATATTTATGTTATATTATATTTATCAAAATATAAACCTTTTATATTCTATAAACAATCATATTTTTTAAAATATTTTATATAATTTAAATATATTAAATATTTCATTTTATTTAAAACTTAATAAAATCCATCAAAAATACTTTTAAATTATTTACATAAACTTCCAAATAAGGTATTTTAATATGATCATTTCATATATATTTTTTAAATTTTCGTATATAATAAAAAATTGATTTGTTTCATAATTTATCAATACATTATAAATTAATCAACCAAGAAAATGTATTTTAAACCTATATCACAACCTTAAAATAAATTTAGAATAATTAAAGAAACAAACTTTTTCCTAAAATATTAAACAATTTTTTCATTCACTACAAATCGAATCGTGCTTCTTTTCATGTGAAAAAACTATCAAATGAACTTAAAAGTTGTTTCATTGGTGAAATAATTTTAGGAAGTTCTTTAAAAAGTCATACTTTTGTAACCAGGAGACGGTTAAATCCCATGATGTTATTTTTTTCTAATAAAAATTTCATTCCCATACAAAAAATGTCTATATTTATCTTAAACTGTGATGTAAAAACATATTTTTATAATTCCCTATTTTTCAAAAACAATTTTCCTGAACCATTTTCATAAAGCCTGAAATGATTTTACATTTCTTTATAAAAACACCTATTTTTCATAAAATCGTGTAATTGTTATGAAAATATTTTTGATCCATGAATTATTCTTAATAGAACACATTGTTGTTTTTTTGGAAAAAAACAAATTTTTTTAGATTCATTATCTATTGAAACCATCAATACATAAAATATAGAAGATGTATACATACTACTCTATAGTTTTAGTAGGGAAAATATTTGTCAAAATATGATGGAGGCATACCACTAAAAACTTTTTTCCATAAGATCTAACCATTAATTTAAATTATATGTGGAATAAATTGAGAAGAAAACATTTTCTATTAAATCCAATATATCTAATATATTCTATACAAGATTGATAAAGATAACTAAGAATAAAAATTATCCATCTTATAATGGTAATACAAGGTTTTTTATGAATACCAAATTCTTGGGAATTATTTTTTTTCCTAATTGAGGTAAGTAACCTAATGGTCATGGTGAATCAGGGTATTTAGTTACAAATATTTCAACCCTGACTAGTGATCTTGATCCACTATTATAAGGAATGATCTCTCCCTCACATGGATTATAGAGTGATAAATCACAAAAGGATAGGATATAGAAGTTTTAATTTATTCACCCATCTAGGATAATCCATGGAGTATACATGGAAAATGAGATGTTTTATTAACACACTAAGAACACTTCTTTTAGGATTCAGATTGGATGCACTGATCATAATGGATTACAACAATCACAAATATAGAATGCCTAATGCAATCAATCACCCAGGAAACGTAAGACTCCAAGAGATCTCTATTTGTTCCATAAACCATAATATATTATTACAACGATTTTTTGTAGATATTTGGCTCAAATTTATCCTATATAATAACTTTATAGTATTTCTCGTGATATAATCTCTTGAAACCTCTCTTTCTCTCGGATTATTGTTTTTGCTTGTTTTGGAACGCCTTGTCTTCCATTATTTCTAGCACTTACTATAAAATTTATTCTCTCCTCGATTCCACTTATAATGAAAATTTTATCTCTTATATTAATTTCAAATAATATATTCTACTTATTTTATAAAGATTAGTCTCTTAATTTTATCCCAAAACTGACTTGTACCCTTTTAAGGAAAATTATTTTAAAAATGGTTGGTCAAAACAAGTTGATGAAAAATATTACATCAATGCATGAATACCTCCTTCAGGATGTGACATTATTCAAAATAGAAATCCACATAATATTATTGATACAATATTATTAATTCCTCTAAAATCATGATGTGGATTTTGTAATACAAACTAATTCCTAAAATGGTCGCAACTTTAATATTCGGTTTTTGGTGAAAGTCTCACTTGGAAAGAATCTATAAAATTAACTAGAAACTCATTTTAGTGTAGTTTACCAAGCTTTAGTGAAATCCCCACATGAATAGATCTTCTAAAATTCACTCTAGATCTGTCATAGTGTGTCCTTATACTCAAGGTGTGAGGCTTTTCTTAATAGAACCTCATAAGTCTACTTGAAATATGATATGGAATGACTCTCTTATTCTTAGTATGAGTTATTTTCCAAAAATTGTAAATGTATTGTACCATATTAATTTCCCTTTAGGAACCAAAATAATTCCCCTCAATGAATCTTAGAATGTAGGGTTTTCTATTTTTTAGTTCCTTTCATCCTATATAGTGTGACAATATTTGATGTAACGATTCCTCTTATTTTAATAAAACAATTTAAAAGTGAAAACATATTAATTATTTCCATTCATGATATGATATTGTTTCTCATGGAGCTACCCTATCTGATGAAGTTCACCTATATACCTTTTGAAAATTCGTTTTGCTATTTTTTCAACTGATCCACCACTCATGGCACGATGTAAGGTGTCATTGTGAAATCTTTTTGATGACTCTTAAAAAGATCCATTTACTTTATGAAATTATGATTTATCCTTATGAACTTAAATTTTATATTTCTTGGAATCTCCCATCAATACATGTCCTTAGACATCAGGACATATCCTTTTTCCTATAGAAAAAATTTTCCAACCACTTATAAACTTCTTCAGACTCATTAATAAATTAGGAAATTATATTATGAGTTTTATGAATATTCTTCACATATAATTTTCAACCAAAACAAAAATAATTAAACACCCAATGTATTTTTACAAAAATTTCCCTTTTAGGTTTTTTGAAAATTTCAATAATATATTTGATACTTTTCTGCTTAGAAAGCTTGATAACTGTCTTGATTTTAACATTAACACTATATAAACCTCTTTTATTAAGAAGTTTATAATTTATTAGATATTTATGAACTTTAATCCAAAATGATTCAAGATCAGTGTGTTAATAAAGATTTAAATGAAAATATCCTCTTAAAAATACTTTATTAATCTTGATACTTTTCTATATTATCCAAAAAACTACTCCCATAATTAAATATAAAATCACTTTCGCCCTTTCCAAATAAATTTTTCTACCCCATTTCAATAGAAAAGAACACTCCATGAGCAGCATCTCCTAAAAAACATGAACATTTTCTCACCCTTTGTTAAATTACCCAATGAGAACTTCTCTGAATGCTCCAAGAATAAAATTTTATATCTAAACATTGAATTAATGATTAAAATCATATCAAGCTATAAATATCAGTACCCATGGATGAGTGGGGGTCACTTGACCAACACAGCTATTTAGAAGCATTCGGTTGGACTCTAAGAGCCTACCAATGCCTTTCAAAATCAACTTTGGGAAGTGTAATTATCATGGTATCCGTAATTTAATCATGTACTGGCATATAAACCAACATCATTATCCCTCTATCTACTGGTCCCTTGATAATGTCATACATTATCATGAATTTTTAATCCCATAAGAATGTATGATATTTTAACAAAGGATGATGGAACTAGAGTTATCACTTTGTATTGAATCTAGAAATACCACATCAACTCTAATTTCTTCACTTTATTTATTCATTTATATATCAATTGTGTATATTTTTGAGTATTTTAAGTATATTCAATATCTAAAATACTAAGAGATATATATTTATACTTTTTACTTAATAAAAAAATAACTAACCTATAGGATAAAAATAACCACTTAATGTTGAATTCTTATCACCCACTAAGCTTTCCCAATCTGTATTACTATATCCCAAGAAAATATTCCATTACTTTTACCATAAAACTTTTTGAAATATAATATGTTATTAAAAAAATAATGAATTATTTCCAATAATATCAAATAGATTTAATTGGTATATAATTCCTATCATGTATCTTAGAATGTGGAAAATAAAAATTATTGTCTTGCCTATTGTCAAATATAAGAAAGATTTGATTACTTTCCTATACTCCATGATGTCAAACTCCTTTTCATTATCATCTTTTGAAAACATCATCTAGTTATCAACCAGTGGAATCATTGTCCTTGAATATTCTATTAAAAAATCAATTTAGAATGTTTTTCAATATTTTTATTCATAAATTAATATGATATTATTTCATTGAGTCACTTATAGACCATGGAGGATAGTAAAGTAACTAATCATAGACAACTAGAACTCACATCGCATATACTTCAAAAGAAACATGATTTATCCAACCGTCCAAAAACTATGCCATAAATATATATGAGTACCAAAATTCATTCATCATTATCATTTATGATTAAATAGTTTTTACCAACTCCACCACACTGAAAACCAAGAATTTTAATATGTTGATTCATCCATGAATACCATGTCCCCAGTGTGTGCTCAAAACCATACAAATATTTCTTCAATCAATATTCCATGTTCTCATATTCGTCCACATTAAATCAATCTAATTTATCAATGTATACGTATTTATAAATAGTTCCGTCAGGGAATACAGATTCGATATCTATTACATATAACTTGAATTTTAATTACACTGACATATTTATGAAATTTCAAATGGTATTTAACAGGGCTATGGGAAAAATTATTCATCAACATTAATTCCCTTGATCTATGAATACACCTAACATTATCTGAACATTTCTATGAGTCCTAGTTCTATTTTTATTGAATTTATTAAGAAATAATAACATGGTTTAAATAAAAATTTGAACTGCCAACATTTGAACAATTTCACAAGTATCATTCTTCTCAATTTATTCAAATTCTTCATGCATTTATTTGAGATAATTTTTATACTTGGTAACCTCTTAAAAAGATTTAGCCTCTAATTGGGATAAATTATATGTTTTTCATGAAGGTATTCTAATCACGATTAAATATTTTACTTACTAATTTTAACACTGCCTATTTCTCTTTTCATAGCTGATAAACCTACTTTATTTTCCATATATTTGATTTATTGTTTTATTTCTACCTCAACTACATGTTCTCCCCTTAGATTGATCACATTATAATTTCTTTACAACGGTGTTTCATCCCTACTCTACTAAACAACCTGCTCAGTATTTTGTAAATTCTATTTGATCTCACTAATAGTGAAATATTAAATTTTTATCACTTTACCAAAAATTTTATTATATAACTTGAATTATTTTCTTTTTTAAGAATATACACATTAAATATCTTCATCCCCATAAGATTTAAACATCAGTTTTTCCTTTTTGTGGAAAATAAATTATTTACTTTTGAAGATACAAAATTATTTTTATGTAGGATTCTTCCCATATAGCATTTAATAGGTTTTATTCACTTCATCTGGATAGATAAAATACTTATTTTAAATATATATATATTTATATATTAATATAAGTGATTCTTCCTTCTAATATTTATCTTGAAATTTTTTCACAAATAACATTATTTGGGCCATGTTGTTAATAATTTAGTTCACACTCTCAACATCATTTTGTTGTGGAGTCCACACAACCAAAACATGGTTATGTACCCAATATTTTATTATATATTCCTACAATTGATTATTAGTCAATTATATAACATTTTTTGTTTGGAACTTCTAAATTTCTAGCCCAATCATTTCTTCTGCCAATCTCAAGTTCTGTTAGATATACTTAACCCCTTCGGATTTGTGGGAAGTGACCATCAACCATTCCGTTATACAAAACTCATTGATTTTTAAAATATAATAACTCTTTAAATCGATGTATTTGGGAGATATTGGACCCCACAAATATATGTGAACCAACTAAAGAAACTTTGTGGATTTATTATCCTTTTTCTTATATGTCTTTCAATTGATCTTACATTTTTTGAAAGTACCATCACACATGTGAGTGAGATCTCATGAGAGTGTATAGATATCATGATAAATTTCATTCTTTACCATGTATTACAATTATTTATATCTCAATTGGACAATCATTTTATGACACAACAAGTTTTCATACTCTCGGGGATAACATACACCTATCTTCTTCTCCATCAATGAGATAAAGATATACCTTCATTCATATACCCTGTATTACAATAGTTTTAGAAATTAATTTGATGATTAATTAATTTGTATAGAAATTTAATAAATTAACCTAGTCACATAATTAACATACACATATAAAGTTGTGAAAAATAAATTCAACCACCAAGACATCCATGAGCCTCAAAAACTTTCGACCAGTTTTGGCTTTACTAGAGCTGATAATCATCAGACCTTGATAATTTTCAAAAATGATATCACCATATGTTTCATATTTATTGTTTGTGATAATATATTTGTTTCTAATAATGTGTTAATTATAACAATTTCTCAAAATATATATGTTTGATTAGTCTATTTCTATAAAAGAAATTTCAATTACATTTTCATTCTCTCATTTCCCTTTCTTGATCCTTGTTTGCTACTAAATTTCCTTTTCTAGGAAATCATTGTGTTCCACTTTCAAATAAAAATGATCATTTATATCTTGCAGGACCTAAAATGTGTATTTTGTTTTTACCATACTTTATAAATCTTTCAACTAATATGATATTCTCCTTTGGGTCTCTTATATAACATTATTTTTTACTCTAGATAGAAATTTCACATCTTTGTGTCCTTAATCTTTAAAACCAATAAAATACCCATTAAAAACATATCTAGTTTATTGAATTCCTCTCACTTATTTTTGTTAATCCTATGCATTTATGAATAATTTTTCTATAGAAGACAATATTTTTTATACCCTCTCTTTCCAAAAAATAAAACAAAATTGATGGTGCATTATTTCTTACCATCCTTGATTCATCTGTGGGATTTTGGGTCATTTTATTATTTCCCAAATTAACCTTCTTATTTGGTTGTGTGATTGTGGTTTTTATCAAACTCTGATAATTTTTTATTTTGGTTAAGACCTGCTATTGATTTCCACTTATCTTTTAAATTCAACACTTATGGGTATGTTGTTAAATTTTTTCGTGAACCAATGTGTAACTCCATAACTTCTTTTTTATCTCAATATCTAAAAAATTTTGATGCCATGATAGGAATTATAAGTCTTTTTTGATCATAAATCTTTCATATCATTTCTATGGATTCATTTTTCATTTTCTAAAAAAATTTAAATAGATATTTTAGTAAATTATATAAGTTATCAGGGATTTAGGAATGCTCTTTAACCATGATTTTTTCATAATCACCTTCTTGGAGTTTTCTATATTTTCTAATTTATGTTTATTGATCTTAACCTTAAAATATAAAATTTCTTATTATTACTATTGAATATAAAATTTTGAGTCTTGTATCTAGCTTTTAACTTTCTTGTTTTTATCCCCCAAATGCTAATTTTTCTATTGTAGATCCAATCTTAACTTTTAGGTAACCTCTTCCCTCAATTTTAGAGTCTTTATCATAATTTTCCTCTAGTTTTGTTATTTATGTGATTTTTATAAGAAATTCATCACCAGGGTTTTTATAATACAAAATCTATTCCACTTCCATTTCCCTCAAGAAAATATATTCTTTTGTAGGAAAAATTTTACTTTTAAAAAACATCTTCCATGAAATCCTTTGGCCTCTTATATCTAAAAAGGATTTACTCATAGGTTCATCATCATCATCATTATATAATTTCCTTTAAAACTTCATAGAAAGATGCCCAAATTTTCCCTACAATAAAGGGTAAGTAGAATCTTTCATTTTAATTTATATTTTTCATATTATTTTTTTAATATGAAAATGATGTCACCTTATACACTTCCCATTAATTAGGATCATCATACATACAATTTTATTCATCCCCTTGAATAAAACTTCCTGACAACTCTCCTTCATTGTAAATTTATTATAATCGCTCCTCATCTCGTATGCAATGAGAGTTCTATAAAGACTGTCTAGTTTTATTTCTTTTAGATTGTTATATTTTACAACTGGTACCTTTATGTTTAAATTAGGTGGTATTATTCTTACAATTCTCTTTAAGATCCTGACATCATCTAGAGTTTATCTAATTCCATCTATATCATTCATAAGAATATTAACCTAGTCAAGGAATGCATATATTATAGTATTTGAGTTCTTCTACAAATCCTTATACTTATTCCATAAAATCTAATGTTATGATTCACATGCCCTTTAACCACCTATAAAAAAATTGAAAAAAATTACAATTGGATTAGGAGGATTTACAGGGAATCACTATCATGTAAATGGAATTTGACAATGATCCTTCAAATACATTAAATCTATTTGAATTGATCTAAATTTCTCTTGTGTCTTTTTATGATAATGATCCTCTCCATGATAGCTAAAATATCATGTATGTTATAAATGTATATTTCTATTCCCAATGAATTGAAGTGATACTGCAATTAATTTCTTCATAACGAGAAATTATTTCTTTCAAAAATAAAAATTCTCTTGGGGCTGATGATTACATCCATAGATTTAAAGTGAGATATCTTCTTCAAGAACCATTATAAATAAAGGCACATTTTGGTCTGGAGCAAGGTAAATACCTTAACAGGGGTGAATCATGTTAATTCATTATTTTATCTTCAACCTTCTCCAATGATCTTGTTGCATTATTATAAGTCACGATCTCCCCCTAATGCTAATTATAGAGTGATGAATCTTTAAAAGATTGGTAAATAGAATATTTACATGGATTAATGAATCTGATCTAATACAAGGAGAATATAGTAAAAATTCACCAATGTACCAAAACACTAAGTGCTGTTCTTTATTAATTTTGAGGGCCACACTGGGCTTACATGTCTATAACCTTCAAAAATAAGAAAGGCCACTAATCTTAATTACTTAGGGAAAAAATGTCCCCTGGAGTTTTATTACTTCAATAACTATAAAATATGATTACACCAGTGTTAGTGTAATATTTTGATTTTCATTCTTCCACTATAAAAATTCAAAAATATTTGTAGTGAGAAGAAATATTAGAAATCCTAATTCTCTCTAGTTATTTTTAGTTTTTATCCTGAAATACCTTCCCTTCGTAATCTTTCAGCACTTCTTCTAGAATTTATTATGTTATGTCTTTATTCTATCATGTATGATGAAATATATTCTCTTAATTTCAAGTAATATATTCTCATTATTTTAAAAATATTTATCTTCTTATTCTTACCCAAAAATGATGATTACTCTTTTGAAAAAAAATTAACTTTGATAGAATCACTAAAATTATCTTGAAAACCATCACAAATTAGTGCTCCAATTCACTTTGAAATCCTTACCTAGGTAGATCTACTGAAATAATTTCCAAATATATTGTAGTGCATCCTTTTAATAATGGTGTGAGCCAATACTAGGTAGGACCAATGAAATATTCTTCAAACATGACATGGTGTAACTCTCTTATTTTTATCTTGAATTTTTCATTGAATTATAAATGTTTCTAACCTTATAATGTTACTTTGAGGAACCTATAAAATCCCCCTTGATTAACTTTATGAATTCCCCTTTGTGAATCTTATGAAGTATGGAATTTAAAATTTTCAGTCTCTTCCTTCCTTTGTAGTTTGACATTGATTATCATGGTGTGGCCTATTCATTTCTTTGAATTTCAAAAAATGAAATTGAATTAATCATTTTAATTCATGGTGAGATGTTATCCTACACAGTGTGACCCCATGCTATAATGATCCTCGATATACCTTAATAAACTTCCCTTTGACAATTTTTAAGAACCACTACATGTGGGAGAATATAAAGTGTCATGATGAAACCTTCAATAAGACTCTTCAAATGTTACCTTAACATTATGAATTTAGGATTTACCCTTATGAACTAACCTTTTTATATTTACAAATTTCTTTTCATACCAGGACATGTGATTTTATGATAAAACTGTTAATATATATATAAAAATTCTACATCTACATTCGTGGGCCTTTTTTCGAAATTTATATATTCTTTTGGGAGATTTCTAAACAGCCTTCACATGAAATTGTAAACAAGTATAACCCAAAAAACATCAAAGATATTTTTGCTACATTATTTCTCTATGATCCATAGTTAACCAAAGACATGGAAGAGGTGATGATAAATTAGAGTTTCAATTTTTTTTAAACACCAACAAATTATATCCTTTTGCCTCAAATTTGAAAATCATTAATCAGTTTTTATATCTTCAAAGGATAATATGTGGATATAAAAAATGACAAACTTTTAACAGTGAATAAATGATATCAAAACTATTTCATAACATTAAAACTCTTTGTAAAGTCATCTCACCATTATATTTAATCATATAAAGTTTATAAATTATATTCATTTATTAAGAACCCCTTAAAAATTATTACATGATGTTTCCAATAAATTTGAAAACTGATAGTATGGGAAATGATCAATCAGCATAAATTCCCTTATAATTGGTGAAATTATATTAAAATAACCACGATATGGTGACCTTCACTATGATATGGTTTATTATATCACAATTAATACAACCACATCATGGATTTAAATTTATTATATATTTCTATAATAAGGAATATTTAGAGGTAATTTACCCTTGGAATATTTTAAATATAAATAATTTGGCCATATATTTGTGAGATATCCCTAGGGATAGAAATATTAATTATATTGATTTTAATTTTTAATAATAAAGGTGAAGAAAGTTATTATTATTATTTTTGGAAGTGAGGTGTTTTCAATATGGTTTTCTATGATGTGTTTTTTATCAGCCCATTTTTAGGAAGATCAAGAAGGTTGAATATAGATGGAGATAGTCTAGATGAAGTGGATGTCTAAAGGAGGAATTGAAGATTATTTTATGGTGTCATTGTTTCCCATGGTTTTCCAAATTTTTTGGGTGTGAAACTATAAATAAATTGGAATGTTTATTTTGGTGAAAAGGATGAAAATACCGAAAATTTTATGAAATTTTGTGAATTTCAAGTAGTTTTACACAAATATGGGCACAATTTGTTTTAGTTTGGTAGACAATTATGGAAGTTATTATTGTGTGAACATGGTTCACTAAAGGAGTTATGTGTTGATTATGGAAGTTGAGGTTCTATATAAGTTGAGTTGCACAATATGACTAAGGAGTGTGCTAGCCCATTAAAATGCAAGTGGGTTTCATATAAATATCACCTTACCCCTTCATTAGTAACTAAATTCTTTCACACAGAATTATAGTTTCTATTTTAAAATAAATATAACTTGGTTAAAATGGACTTTTGAAAAAAAAATTATGGGTAAGAAAATTGTGTGAATGTTAGTTGTGAAAGATAATTTCAACAAAATTTCCTTATAAAATGATGTTCCATGAAGGAAATTGAGTGAAGGAAGTAGTGAAAACATTCTTCCACAAATTGTGTTAACAATGGGACTTGAACGAGAAATCCTTGGGAGAACTCCCCTTAAATAATGATAGTTTCAATAACCATAGTTTCATGAAATGAAGTAATTTGGAGAAGGTTATAAGTACATTAGGGAATCATATTCAAACCATTATGATGAAAATAAAATCATACATTATTGATGATGTATATGAAACCTTCACATTGATAAATCAAGGAAGAATTTATTTTAATTAGTGAGAAAGGATTACTATGTGAAAGTGATCTAAGGGATGCAATATCATTATTCTTGAATCAAATTGTAATGGAATTTTTCCTCAAAAAAAGTGACCATAGAAAACAATTGTACCCACCAAACTAATTTATATTAATGTATTCAATTACAAAATCACAATTCAATAAGTATGA
This sequence comes from Viscum album, assembly GCA_963277665.1. Classification (NCBI taxonomy): domain Eukaryota; kingdom Viridiplantae; phylum Streptophyta; class Magnoliopsida; order Santalales; family Viscaceae; genus Viscum; species Viscum album. The sequence continues at coordinate 1,475,200,941 of OY728131.1, read as the reverse complement.
TCCTTAGATGATCCCTTATAGTTAAACCAATAAAAATCACTATTCATTACATTCACTTTTTAATTTTTTTATACTATTCATACTTCTAACTAAAAAAGCTTAAAATGTTCCTAAAAACATTGTAACAAGATCTAACACAATTAGAAAATTTTATACCCAGATTCACCCCTCCCCTCTAAGGGTGTATCATGTTTTAACAAGTGGTATTAGAATCGAGGTTATAAAAATTTAATCTGTCAACTAATACTTGTTATGGATAACATAGTGAATGATAAATGGGTTACTCTATTTGATGGAAATAATTATAAAATATGGGAGAGAAAAATGATATCTCACTTGTGGAAAACTAGGTTAGATGTTTTCTCAGTAATAATATTGAGAAGTTGATTAGTGATACTTCAGAACCTTCCATGAATGAAGTAAACATAACTCTTATTGATGTAGATTACAAATATAAAAATTATTTAATTGGGGATTTATCAATATAGATTTATGTGAAGGTCAAAATCTTCACTTATTTTAAGGCTATGTGGGATCAGTGTTATAATATATATAGAGGTGACAACAAGCTGAAAAAGTTAAAGGTTTAAGTACTTCAGAATATATTTGATGACATGAATAGGTACCCTAATTTTAATGCAGATAGGTTTAAAAAATAATCACTATGGTTTTTGGATATATTCATGGACATAGTGAAGAAATAAATCATATGGATATCATTAAGAAGATATTTTTATGGTTTTAACTTTTAAAAAATCTAACGATATTAGATCTTGATGAAGGGGACTTATCCAATCTTTCACTGGATGATATTGTAATAAGTTTTTTGGCCTATGAAATGTGAGTCAAGATAGAATAATCATTGATTCACTCAAAAAATGAGACATTATTAAAAGATATGAAGAAACATGACATCGTTAAAGGAAATAATGAGAGACGTAATTTGAATGATGAATTTATATCCCCTATGTCTACAATATTAAAATGAGGAAAAGGTAAATTTGTTGGAAAACACTAATAATCCTATTTTTTGATGTGATAAGGTGGAACACACTGAATAAAGGTGATTAATAAGATTTGATGATGAAGTAGGTGAATAATAAATCTCAAAAAAACCATGAAAAAAATTCTCTCTAAAAATTGTTTTATAACTAGGGAACTCATCTGAAAGAAAGTTGTATTGGAAGAGAAAGGAGAGTAAGGAAGAAATTGATAATAAAGGATATCTAGAGGAGGTGTAAATATAATGTATATCTGATACTGAAGATTCTACAATGAATGCTAGTAGAAAGGTAAAATCTAAAAAGGTGGAAGATCATAAAATTGAAGGTGTTGTTGATCTCAATGTAGAACTTAAGGGAGATCTTAAATATATAGATATTCAAACTAAGAAAAATTGGAATATTAATGTATTATTGATGGAATATTATAAATATTTGGATCATCTCAAATATTTGATTAAAAAACTAAAAAAGTAACATGAAGATCAATTAGTCTGTTAGATGAATTTAGATAATGTATTTATCTTCAATAAGAAGATTGATGAACTTGATAATATGATTTATGGCCTTGATTAATGTATATAGGAGAAAACTAAGAAGTTAGAATCTCTTGAAGAATGGTTTGTTTCATTAAGATAAAACATTTAATTAGAGAAAAAAATCAGGTTGTTTAAATAAGAGACTATATTTATGGTGTTTTATGAATGGATAAATGTTAGAATGGGCCACACAAGTATTTGTAGGATTTAAGAAAATTATGGAAGAACAAAGAACCAGGCTCCTGGAAAAAAACTGGAATCATTTTTGATTTTGAGATATCAAAAGTAGTAATATTAATGGATTAAGACAATATGAAGTAGATGGTTTGTGTTTTTGGTGCCAACTCTATGAAATGAGCCAAATATATAGTGATAACTCTTAATAAAGAAACACATAGGGATGAAAATAAGCCTTAAAATTTTAGGGTTATTGAAAGATAGATGGGATTTAAAATTTTTTGGGAAATAAAGAGTATTGAAAGAGGGAAAAGATTTGAACTTATGAAATGTAAAAAAAATCAATCCTAGAAACACCATATCCTATTATGAAGATGTTAGGGGATATCTAAATGGGGGTAAAACCATGATGTAATAAAAGAATAATGTGACTATATCTTTACTAATAGGAAGGAAATTATTTATTAGGATATTTTCTTCATATTCGAATTTTCTATAAATTTACTGATTTTACATAGAGAAGATATTGAAATTACTTTCAAAGAAGTCAGGGGTATATGAATACATTGCAGATTAACATGATTCACTTATGAAATTGAAACTTTATACTGGAAGATAAATATGAGTGTGATTACACTACTGGTGATGAAAATGAATAGGATAGGCCATCTCAAGACTCAACTCAACCAGGAATATCTTAGAAGGAATAAAGAAGAGATAAAGTGATTATATATCCTTTTTTTTCAAATACACAATGAATAGTTGCACCTGGATTCCAAAAAGTGTGTTCTCATCCCATAATAATTGGAAATATGATACTACTAAATAATATTAATTTAGTATTTGATTAATCAATGTGGTTAGAGGTGAAGGATATTTGATGATTATAGGGAGTGGAAATTATCAATTGAAAGGAAATGATTTAAAGAAAATAGAAGTTCTCTATGTGGATGGTTTGTGATACAATATCTTATGTCTGAATAAACATTGTGACTCTGTACATAAAGGCACATTTAATCAAAGGAAAGTGTAGGAACTTTTTAATGAAATTTTGGTAGATGAATAGTAATATTTAGTAGTTTGATGGTAATGTAAACACTTATCTCCGATCAGGTGAAGAGGAAAATGACTTGTGTAAAATAAGGATAACTCGCATTATTCCAAAAATATTTGTGAATTAATCAATGATATATTTTTCCTTATATTTTGGAAATGTAAATTTAGATTTTGAAAATACTTTTGATTTATGAATATGGGGGTATATGTTTTAAAATCTATACTGGCTATAGAAGAAAATTGACTCTAATTTCATATACATAGTGTATACTAACATTTGTATCCCAATAAATATATCAAGAACATATGTGGAAAGGTATTACATTATTTTTGTTGATAATTAAATTAAAATTTATTATGTGTTTTTATATAAAGAAATAGTGAAGTGATATATTTATAAAGAAGTAAAAAATGAGACCAGATACACAATTATGATCTTTCACTCCAAAATGGGAAAAAATACATGTCTGTTGAATTTAAAAACTATAATAAGAAACAACACATTATATTGGAGGAATCATCAGTGTGAACTTCACAATAGAATAGAGTTTTCAAATGATAAAATTTATAGGTGATTAATATATCTATAACATTTATCCTTAAATATGGAATCCCTGTCTCTATTGGATGAAGCAGTAAAAGTTATAGGGTATATGAAAAATTGATTACTGTATATTTAGGCACAATAAAGGACACTATATGAAATTTGGAATAGATGAAATCCCACACTAATTTGTTTTGGCACTGTAGAATAAAATGATACATTAAAAAAAAAATAAAAAAGCATAGTTGGTATGGTGATGTGGCTGATAAATGAGAGTTTCTAGGTTACTCAATAATGATTTATGTCTAAAAATACTTCAACAAGAGTTTGAATAAAATTATAGAGAGTAATGACATAAAATTTATTAAGGAAAAGGATGGGGGAATATAAGGATATCAATATTTTATGAAAATATTGATAAAAACAAAGAAGTCAACACAAATAGTGTGGTTATAAAAATTTCCTAAAATAATGAATATTTTGATTGAAAATCCTAAAAGGAGATTATTACTAAAGAAATTAATTCTACACATTAGAGGAGAAATAATTGAATTGAAGATGATCCATTCGACATTATTAGAGGAAAAACTACACCTATATAGACATGATGAGTGAGGAATGTTGATCATGATATAATAATATCAATGTTATAATCAATATAGTTTTAAAAAGAAGTAAATAATGAATCATGTATTAGATTGATGAATAATTAACTAGAAACAATAGATAAAAAAACATGGGAACTCCGAAATAAGTCTGAAAATTAGTGATAAAAAACTTATATCTTCAAGAATAAATTTTATTTACATAGAAACATGATTTGAAATAAGAAAAATCTAGTTTTTAAATTTTGTTCATGGATTAAAGGAGTATATTAATAAGAAAATTTTTAACCAATGGATTGAATTGAGTTGGTTAATCTTTTTTTGGTGATGTAAATTTGAATAGGGTTTAAGATTTATTAGATGGATGATAAAAAACATTCCTAAATTATTTTTATCAATAACAGGAATATATTGAACAACCAGTGAGCCATGTAATTATAAATGATTAATTTAAAGTGTATAGTTCAAATAAGTCCCTGTATAGTCTCAAACAGGTACCAAGAACATGGTATGTATACCAATACTCATTTATAAAAAACATGAATTCAAAAGAGGTGGTGTTGATCACAATCTCGATGTGAAAATATCAAAGGAAGAATAATTAAGGGTTTTATTCTAGGGAAATTTCATAATATTTTACATAGTAAAACAAAAATATGTGGAGTAATTTACTAATCTAATGAGTTTATAATTTTAATGTCCATAATTAGTGAGAACATATATTTTCTAGGACTATAGGTGATTTAGAAGGAGAGATGCAAGATTAACACTCATGAAAAGTATGAAAAATATCTACTGATGAAATCTTATTTTCATTATTTCAAACTAATTCCAAATATGATTATAATGGAGCCAAAATTAGAAAGTATAAAGAAGGAATTTCTATTGATCCTACCTTAAACAAGATAAGAATTTGATTCATTATTTATTTAACCATATCATGGTTGAATGTTATCTTTACAGCAGGTTTAGTGTCTTATTTATAGAGTGATATGAAGGAATATCATCTTGCATCAATTAAATTTATCATGAGGTATATTAAGGATACACATGATTTTTTCTAACTACATAATGTTGGAAAGAATCACGAGTTATCATCATTTTATGATGTTGTATGAGATGGTGGTTTCATGCATTGAAATTACATGAGTGGTGGTGAATTATTCATTTACAATAAAATCATGCGTTGATTGAAGAATTTGGAAAGAACTTCACTAACCATGGAAGAGGCAGAACACATTTCAATAACCAATTTTTCACTCATCTTCTATTTGTAATGAAATAATTTAAAGATATTAAAAAATAATTCAAACAACCTACGATGGTCTTCTATGATAATAAATGTGTTGTTTATATTCAAAAAAAATCATTAAATAAATCTTTCGCCAAGTATATAATTATTAAGTATCACTTTATTTAAGAAAATATAGAGTATGGAATGGTCATAGTGGAGTATGATGGAAGAAATGAACAAGTGGATGATATAATAAAAAATTAATTTCCTACTTTGGTTTTTGAAAAAAGATATTGAACATTAGTGTTCAACAACCCATGTTTGCTTTTGGGGGTTTGGATTATACCCCTATCCCAATGTATTTAACTATTTAAAAATATTTTTTTATAGGATTAAGGGGGAGATACTATCCATGTTGTGAAATTTGATGTTAACTAAAAAACTACATGTATTGGAAAAAGAATATTCATTCTCATTGTGTTTATTTAAAAACAGAGAAAAATCTTGGTGAAATTCAAATTGCATATTATAGTGAAAATCAATACCATAGGGGGAGAAATATTATATTTTAGAATAAATGGTTTTGTGCAGTTTTTTTACTGAGATTATTTATTAATGATAGACTTTATGGTATGGAAGTCAGAGGGAATTTTTTGGATAAATATTATCATGAGCCATATAATGCTCTCTTGAGATCTTATTTTATACATCAATCAATACTCACATAGGTTCAGAGTGATAGTTTATTTTTTTCTATTTTTTTTCTAGATGTTATGGGGAATGTTGTGGAATTATATTACACCTTGTATTTTATAAAAATCCAAAGGGGATAATGTTTTAACTAAGGTGTTTTAATAATGATTTTTTCCATGTTGTATTTATGGTCAATCCATTTCCAAACTAATAAAAAAATTTGAATACTATGTAAGATGGTATATATGAAGTGGAAGGGAAAATGATGAATTAAAAAATAATTTTACCTTGTATTTTTTACTAGTAATTTCCAATTTTTTAGATGAAAAATATCAAAGAAAGTGGAAAGTTGATTGTAGTGTAATGGGGGAGGGTCAAAAAATTCTATGAGATTTTTTAAAAGTATGGTGATTTTAAATAAGTATGGGTGAAATTATTTTTAGTCTAGAAGAATCTCATATAAATTGAAGTTGTGTAAAAATTAAGTGCTAGCGGAGTTGTGTGCCGATTATATAAATGGGGGTGTTTAATGAGTTCATTTGTGCGATCAGATTATGGGGTGAACTATATAGAATGATAGATTGGAGTTTTTCTATAAATACTAACTTACCAGTTCATTATAAACTAATAAATATTTTTTATATGTACTAGAGACTAATTTATCAAAAAAATTATAACTTCCATTAAATAGACTCGAGAAACATAAATAAAGAAGAAAGTTACTCAAAAGACAGTCATGTGAGAGAAGTTCCATGAAATTTCCTTAGCAAAGGAATTTAGTAAGAGAAATTGAGAAACGTTTGCAGAGCCAACATTATTCTTTGAATAGTTTTGAGCGAATCTGTTGAGTAAGGCATCCTTGAACGAACTCATTATAGAAAAGTAATTTTCATGAACTATATTTGTGTGAACTATATTTTTCTGAGAAGGTATTTGAATGAAGGATAGTATTTAGGTGAAGCTAGAATATACATTGGAGAATCTAATTCAAACCATCATGAGTAAAATCAAATCATATATTCTTGATGATATGTAAGAGATCATCAATTCAATAAATTGAGGAATACTTTAACCTAAACAATGAGCAAGGATGATTCTACGGAAGTGATCTGAGGGAGGGTATGTGTTTATCCTTGAATTAAATTGTAAAACCAGTGTTCCTAGAAATGAGTGACCATAGAAAAAAATTATCCATCGAACTAGTGAAGATTAATAGGATCATGTATAATTTTACACTTCCATGTGTATGATCCTTAGGATAGACGTTAGAGATGAATTAAGTAATACCATCATTACTTTCTTTTATTTATGAATTTGTTTTATGATAGTCTTGCATCTAAGTAAAACCGGTTTAACATATTACTACCAACGAGGGAAAAAGATCCTACATAACCAAAAAAATGTTTATACCGAGATTCAAACCTCCCTTCTTAGGGTGTCTTGAGTTATAATAAGAATATAATATGAGAAATTTCATTTTAATAAACAAAATAAGAGAAAAAAATAAAAGAATAAATCTTTTTAAGAATGGAAAATAATGATGAAAACCTATTAAATGAATAAAATATTATTAATTTTAAAGTATATTTGAATGATGTTTTTGTTATAATGGTTGAATTAATAAAGAATTAAAATGTATGAATTGATTAAACTAAAGTGTTTAGGTATGAAACTAATTTCTTATCTCATGTTTAGTTTAGAGGGAATTTGGGTGTTGGTTAGAGTGTTCATAGAGCAACCATTTATGTTGAAATGTTCATGTTAGAAGATCAATAGTGGTCCAATATTAGGTGGTAGAAGAGGATCTGATCAATAAATATATATAGTTGAGTGGTGGAGTTCTGATTTCCATACCGTCGACTATAAATTCAATGAAATCAAAAAAATTAGTAACCAATGTTAGAGGAATATTATAGAATATTTTTTCCACATGTCAAATTTTGATTGGTAGATGGATCATGTTTTCCCTATGATAGGTAGTCCCCATTACCATATTCATAACTTTTAATTAGTTTCAGAGTGTAATGACTAAAAAACAATAACTGGAGAGTTACTATCCCATCTATAGTACAATGGATTAAATTTTTTATTTAATGATATAGGGAATTTCTCATACTATGTTAAATACTTTTTGTGTTGGTGGAGTATTATATTACATTATTCTTCAATTCATTGTAGGATTTTAGGTGACTTTATCAACATATTACTTTTATTTTTTTATTAATGATATATTATCATGTTTCTATAAATATATACTATTTTTTCTATAGCTTTTATTATAGAGGGTAGGATTAATGTTGCGGGAATACAGAGTGGTATTGGATCTCTTTCAAGTTCTATAAGAGTGTATGATTTATAGTAAGTGTTTATGTTTTTTCATTTATATATGATATTCTATTTAGGGGATTTTATATTGTTTATATGTAATTGGAAGATGGTGAATAAATTATTGGTAGGATTAATGGATTATGTTTTATTCTTTTTTTAAAGATGAGTGTAATTTTTTTTCCAAGAGATCTTGATCTACCATTTTAATGAACTTGTATTATACCAACTTCCCCTCTTATTATATAATTGTGTTAAATATGTTAATTTATTATTATATAAATCACATAAACACATGATTAAAAAAACAAAATTTTATTATAATAATTTTATAATTAATATTTTAAAATATATATAGTCATAGGAATTTAAAATATTACAATGGGACAAAAATTGAAAATAAGAAGGAAAAAATATGAAAATTTGGTTCTGCTCGATCCACCGGAATAACCACACTCACAAAAAACACTATATAAATAAACAAAAATATTTTTAATCAAATGTTCATATTGAAAATAAAAATATATATAAAAATGATATAAAATATAATTGAATTAACAATGATTGAAATATAAGGTATTTATAGGATGTAGGGAACTTATATGACCATTATAAATAAAATTGTTGTAAAAGTCTTATGAAAATTAGAATCTCTCCAATGTAAAAGTAATATTATAATTACAAATACTAACATGATCTCTAGAATAGTATTTTAATTCCTTAATATTTTAGAAATGAAAACTATGTTTGATAGAGTATTCAACACACCACACCATGCTTAAACAACCCATGAAATATATAACCATTATGACATAGTCATTAAATTGGTGAGTACGGATAGTATTAACTAATTTAATAAATATATATATATATATATAAATTTCCAAATCAATATAATTTATTTAAAAATTTTTAGTAAATAATTAATAAATTTTTATTAAACTAATTTTATTTTTCAAAAATAAGTTTTCTTCAAAAATGATTTTTATTGATTTTCATGAAAAAATATAATAATTTATTTTTTGAGGTTTTATAAAATTTATTTGATAAACTTAACTTAATTTTTTAAATTTAAATTCTAAAAAAATAGGTTGAAATTTTTTGATTTTTCAGAAAGTGTTGATTTTTTTATAAATAGTGAAAAAATACTGATTTTTCAAAAAAATCATTCATTATAAATAAATTTTGAAATTTAAAAATTTTATTTATGTTTTGAAATGTATTTAAATTAAAATAAGTATTATTTAGTTATAATTAATCCTCTTAATATCTTATTAATCAAAATCATATGTTATTTTAGTATAAGTTTATCTTTGGGTTAAAATAGACATTTTTTGTAAAATTATTTTAAAGTGCATAATGTTTCTCCTTTTTAATTAATTAGTAAGACCGAATGAGGAATTCATTAAATAAAATATATATATTATACATAAATAAATATTAATTTATATTAATAAAATAATTATTATTAGTCATATACTTAATATAAAACAATTTTTTCCTTGAAAAATACATTTCTTCAAATCCTGCTTTTCCGTCACATCAACAGGTTCAATTTTAAATTAAAATATTCCACTTATATGTATTGAAATTTATAAAAAGGATTAAATATTTATAATAATAATAATTTACATTATCTAATAATGTTAACTTAATATTTGACTATAATGAATAGTTAAAATTTTAAAAATAAATTATTAGGGTTAAGGTGAAAACAGGTTTATTAGGGTTTAAACTAAAAATATAAGGTTCCAAATGACATAAAAAATTGTATAAGAACTATATTATGGAAATTTTTAGACAATATAATATCTGAGGCTCATGAATACTTTATTTTGGACCCTTGAGTCATGGAAAAAATATGGGAAAACCGTTTTATTTTCAAAAATTACAAGTATGCCACTAACTACACATATAAAAGGGCACACCCTCTCCTCTCTTATTCACAACCTAAAAATTTTGATTAATAAAATAACTACCCAAATAATTTAAAAACATCAATAAACTCATCCTAGAATTCCTGGTTTGGTATGAATTTCATTATAGGAATACTTTAGGTCTAATCTTAAAGAGGTGGTCCGAGAAGAGGTAAAATTTCTAATTGTGTGTTTTTCTTTTATTTCTTCCTCCACCTCATAAAAATATTTTTCAACTATTATCATATGATAAAATCATTATATCATATATAATTATATTTTATGATGTTAATTTCATAACCTAAATCCATATCACCTTCCATCAAATGGGATATAAATCTTTATCTGTGTGTATGGAAGACTTCCGCCTCACAAACAAATGTTATTTTTTCAATCATTTACTCTCATGGATTACTTCAATGATGTATTTAAATTAAATATATTATGTTTTTAAAATATTTATACTTACATATTTTTTATATCAGATATACTTTTTTACATTCAATTTAGTGGGGAATACGATAACTTTGCTCATGTATATGGCAGACTATCACCTCATGAAGAAGTATGATTCGTTTTTCACTAATGATTTTTATGAAAGGTAATAAGGACAATGTTAATGATTACATTTGATATACATATAATAATAATTATATTAATGAATTTTTATCATTTTTAAAATGAAATATATAATTTTATTTCTTACATTGATAAATGATAACGTTGTTCGTGTACGTGTGGACTACCGCCTCCACAAAGTGATGTGATTATTTTTTCTCCACCACATCAAAATAATGATATATAATAATATTTAATGAAATAATATTATTTTTATGATATTATTATCATTCTTTAATGATAAAATAAAACATATATTCTTTCCATTATGATAATTGAAAAATGGAAATGTTATTCAAGCGTACGTATGACCTATATTCCCCAAGATTATAACATATTTCATTAAACCATTTATCATGAATGGTTTTGGAATTATAATTTGTTGAAATTATGATAATTATTTCATGATTATTATTCTGGATATGTCTAAAAAATTACCTCTTTAACCATGGTCAAAACACTAAATCCATTTTGGAAGAATGAACCAAACCTCCACAAAACAACATATGCGAACTTAACAGATTAAGTATTCAAACATTTAATTATAAAGAAATAAAAGAAATTATTTAACTATAATATGTTAAACTTGTAAATATTAATAATAAATAAAATAATTTATGTAATATTATTGTATAAGAGTTAAATTAAATGAAAGAAAAGTCTGGACTCGAGGGTAATGGTTTCATGTATCATTTTTACTTATGTGAGACATATTCCATATTAACCACTTTTTTTTATTATGTGGTTTATATACAGTTCATTTTATATATAATATCTTGAATCATCCATATATCATTGAATTTTAATTTTAAATTTTAATTAATTTATCCAATGGGATTGACTTGAAAGTTACTAAGTGGTAATGAGTTTCTTAAATCAATTTCATTTCATTGGGTTATAAAGTAATATTATTTGACTCTGTTATAATATTATTATGTGTGAATTAATCTATAAATTGTTTTATAATATATTTTTACATTTTGTATGGATATAAATTTTTTACACATAATCTCTCTATTGATTAACTCTCAATTTAGTGATATGATCTTTATAAGGGTTAATCATCCCAAATTCCATTCTTTGGAAAATATGTTTATAATATGAACCTATCTTATTTATGAAGTGTATATACTAACCTTTTGTAACTTTATATCATGTATATACTCATGTTCATGATATTTAATGTTTTATTTTATGTTATTATATAATGGGTCTTACGATTAAAGATTTACCAAAGTGACAAAGGCTTTATGCTACAATTTTCTTTCGTTTAGGAGTGATTATATTAAAGTTTATTTTGGAGGAAATAATGTAATATTATTTTATTGAAACATATATAATTTATTCTCATCTATTTATTAATGTTGTTCACATTTCATTTCCTACCATATTGATTTAATAAATATCAAGAATGATGTTTCAATTTTATATCAATCTTATATTTTATTTTAGATTGTGTATCGTTATCTTATATATCCATGTATGACAAAAATTTTTAAAAAAAGTTCTATCCTAATAATAAATTTTTTCCTAAATATATTTTATAATATCTTATAACTTCTTTTAAATTTATTTATAATAAAACTTCTTAAAATTTTCTAAATGCCTCTCTTTTTACTTACTTTTTCAAAATTATTTAAATAGAATATTTATTCTTATCATTTAGGACATGAAATTATTTTCCTACCATCAATTACATTATTTTACTTTATGTTTCCTTTAGATTTTTCGAATATTTTTCTAAAATAAAAAAAATTCATTGTATTTTTTAAAATTGTAGGTATGAAAATTAATTTTTTTAAAATGAAAATGTTCTTTTACTTAAAATATTTAATTATATTTTAATTATATTTCCATTCATCAATGTAAAAAACCTTTTTAAAAGTTTTGTCCAATAGAAATATTTTTTAATGATATAATCCTTGTTATTTCTTTGAAAGGATTAAGATTGTTGTGATAATATTTATAGTGAATATGTTTTTTTCCATGGGTTAAGCATGTTTTAAAGTGATTGTTATAGAACCAATTTCTCTTATACGGGTTAATCATCTTTCAAAGAGATTATTATAGAACCCATTTATTTTATATGGTTTAAACATGTTTTAAATATATTTTAATGGAACTTATTATTTTCCATAGGTTAACCATGTCTCAAAGATATTTTTATGGAACCCTTTTCTTTTCAATGGGTTAAAAAGTTCTAAAAAAGAATAAAGGTTGTTTTTATGAATTTATGATGAAATATTAGTTATGTATAATTTATTAATGTTTTGATTCATTGAAATTATATATTTTTGTTGTTTCCAGATAGCATTGAGTGAGCCTGATATAACTTATATGATGGGTGCACCCAGATAGTGTCGGGTGAGCCTGATATGGATTATATGATTGGTGTTCCCATATTACACTATAATTAATTAGGTAATTATTATTTTATCTAGAGAGTTATATTAGAGTTAATTGTTATTGTTATTCTAATTTTAAGGGTTCTATTAGGGTTCAATTATGATGATGTTCTAAGATATCGATATGATTTACCTATGCATGTTATGGGTTTATAATGTTTCCTCTGATCAATATTCATATCACATGGTTTGTGATTATTGTTTCTTACAAAAAAATCATTTTTAAAATATATAAGCCATGTTTCATGATTTATGATTCAAATATTGATGGGTATGAGTTCTTTAATGTTTTTATCATACACTTAGAATATGTATTCATACCCTTATGCACTTCTTATAATCATTGATTACATTCACTTGATAATTCTGATATTTACCCTTATTGAGAATTTGAGATCACCCTTATAAAGTTTCCATTTCCCAAATATATAAAGAATAATGTTTAATGATTTGTTTCTATAAGGGCTCCATTTGGATGTTGATTATTACCTAATATGGAATATAAAATTTAGGCTATAGTGGGGAAAATACTCTCTTAATGTCATAGAAATTGTTTGGTAAGAGGAGGTCTTAATTCTATTGTACTCTAACCCTAAAAGTTCCTTGGGAATTTTAGTGATCCAAAATTTTCCTTTTGATTTTTTAATTTCTTTATGATGAAAACTGGTTCACTTTTATCTGTATCAAGTTTCGAAATGTAAAGATTATCATTTCTGCACTGGATCTAGGAGTATGGGTTCATGGATATAATTTTTTATATCTAAAGAAAAGTTTCGATATATTTTTAAATTATGATGATTTCATGTTAGGTTATCTTAATATTTCTGTATAAAATCATAGGTCTATAATATTAGGTTTTATCATATGTTCAATGTATTATATATCCCTTTTGAGTTTTTAAGTAATGAAATCATAAAGAGATTAATGATAATTTAGGAGATGTTTTATTAGGATGATTTATATTTATAGCTTCAGTTTAATGTGAGGTTTTACATTACATTTTAGAACATAATATTTAAGGTATTGATAACCATTAGGGTTTATATGATCTTAGATATTGAGCTAATTAGGGGAACATAAGTTTTATCATATAAATAAGCATGGGATTAAAAAGTGATTTGGTGACAAAGGGATTAATGTTATTTAAAAGGGAATATCTATATTTTTGTTCTTGTAAAGCTGAAAGGTATGGGATAACATTTGATGTTAAAACATACTTTAATAGAGATTTTATTTATTAATTGTTTATTTTGTACTATTTGTATTGTTAATGAATTTTGGAGATTAACTTATTATTGAATCATATACTGTTTTACTTGTACTGTTAAAGATATTACCATGTTTTAAGTATTTTAGTTTTGGTTAACATCTAAAAAATAGTTTAATATATTTATTATTCAGTTTAGGGTTATTTGGTCCTTTAAAAGTTAATTTTAATGCATGAGGGATGACAAAAATCATCATTAATACTCCTCATTTAGATACAAAGATGAGAATGTGGTGGAAATTAAGGATGAAATTAAACTCATCAAGTATGAATATTTCACTATGTTTTCAGTATAGATTGTAAAATCGTTCCTAAACACTAGTAAAAAGGATCATGAAATAAAATGGTTTCATATTACCCTCATTTCTAATGAAATCAATGAACTTTTTCCCATCACTTTGGGTTATGGTTTTATGGTTGTGAACTTTTTCTTAACCATTCACTTTCTAGTGATGAATGGTCTCTATCACTCTATATCATTTTTTGGAATTAATCGTTTATTACAGGTCAAAATAATCACTTCCCACCTATGTTCTATTATTTTAAAACCTAGTATGCGTTATTCTAGATGACCTTCATATGTAATTTTCTCTCTTATCGAGAGGATGTTTTATTAACCTTGGATTTATGATGTGGGATAAAAAAAAGGTATTCTAAAATGTCTAAACTTTTATTTCCAAGAAGAACTTAAAACTATGAGGTTTAAATTTATTAAATGGGTGGATGATGTAACACCTTGAAATTTTGGAAAATAAAACTATGATAAATAGTGTATTCATAAAGAAAAACTAAGCTTAAACTACCCATGAAATATATAACTGTTATAACCTAGCCCTTAAATTGTAATGTATGAATAAAAAATTTTATTCTTCAAAAATAAGTTTTCTTAATAAGTGTTTTTTATTTCTTTTGATGATAATATATTATAATTATTTTTTGGAAATTTTATAAAAAATATTTTATAAAATTAACTGCATTTTTTAATTTCGATTATGAAAATTTAGTTTGGTTGAACTTTTGGGATATTTTGAAAAATGTTGATTTTTCGATGAATTGGGAAAAATATCGATATTTCCAAAAATATTATTTATTTTCAATAAATTATGCAATATAAAAAGTACCATTATGTTTTAATATTATTTTAACTAAAAAATAATTATTTATTTATATTAAATCCACTTAATTACTTTTTAATCAACAATATATTGGATTTTAGAATAATTTTGTCTTTGTGTTTTAAAAGGAGATTTTTTTTAAAAATAGTTCTAAAGTGTATAATGTTTCTCATTTTTAATTAATTACAAACCCATAATGATGAATTTCTTATTTTAAATGTATATATTATATGTCAATAAATATTTATTTATATTTATATAATAATTTTTATTAGTTATAGAGTTAATATAAAATCATATTTTCCTTGAAAAATACACTTTTTGAAAACCCACTTTTTCATCACATTTGTGGGTTTAATTTTAAATTAAAATTTTACCTATTCTATGAATTAAAATTTCTAAAATAAATTCCATATTTTGAATCATAATATATTATATTATATAATAATTTCAACTTAGTTTTTTATCATAATTAATAATGAAAATAAAAAAATTACCATGGTTGAGGTGAAAATAGGTTTAGCTGGGGTTAAACTAAAAATATAAGGGTCTAAATGACCGAAATACATTACTAAAAACTATTTTATGGATATATTTAGACCTTATAAATTTTAATTATCTATAATACTCTATTTTGGACCCTTATTTCATCTTAAAAACATGGGTATGCCTTTTATTTACAAAAATTTCAAGTGTGTCATTCACCTCACTTATAAAAGGTCACTCACTCTTCTCTATTCTTCACACATTAAAACCATTATTGTTTCTAAAATAACTAATAAAATAAATTAAAAAGTTATATCCCCTAAACCTAGAATCATTATTTTGGTCATAAATCTATTTTAGTAATACTTTATGCAGAACCATAAATAGGTGGTCCGGGAAGTGGAAAAATTACAAACTTTGCATTTTTGTTTCATTTATTCTTTCACCTCCTTCAAATATTATTAAAATATGATAATATGATAAAAATAGTATAAAATATATACTTGTATTTTATTATATTTCTTTAATAACTTAAATACTTATCATGTTCCATCAAATGGAATGCAAAATCATCATTCACATGTACAGCGGACTATCGCCTCGCAAGCTGATCTCCTTTGTTTTATATCATCACCTCTCAAAAATAGATGTAATTATCGATTTAAAGTATATATATGATATCTTTATAATATTTAAAAATTTTGAGTTATTATATCACAGATATCATTTTACTTTCTATTCTATGGGGAATAAAATAATATCTCTCTTGTGTTTGGAGGATTACCTCCCCACAAAGCGGTGTGATTCGTTTTTCACTCATGCTTTAAATGAATGGTAATAAGGATAATGTTAATGATTATATATTATATACATGATATAATAGTTAAATTAATGATATATTTATCATTTTTAAAATATAATATATCGTTTTCTTTTGTACACTAAAAAATGATAACATTGTTCGTGTATGTGTGGATTACCGCCTCCACAAAGTGATTAATACTTTTTTCAGTAGTGCATCACAATAATGATATATATAAATATATTCAAAAACTTATATGTTATTAATGATATTATTATAATTATTTAAAGATAAAATAATACATACCTTATTTTTATAATGATTATTTTAAAGAGTAAACGTTATTCCTAAGTATGTACGACCTACCATCTCCATGATCCTGACATAGTTTGATTGTTCATAAACGAATTTAATGATTGGTTTTAAAATTATAATTGATGAAAAAGAATTATAATTAATCCAATATTATTTTTCTATATATTTTAAAATAATTATCTCTTTGACCAGGGTCAATACACCAAATCCATTTTGAAATAATGAACCAAACGTCCTCAAAACACCCGATGTGGGATTAACTGATTAAGTATTCGAATATTTCATTATAAAATAATTATTTAATTATGAGGTTATAAACATGGAAACTTCTCATATGAAATAAAATAATTTATGTAAGATTATTATATAGGAGTTAAAGGACATATAACTAAAATATAGAGTCGGGGTAAGGGTTTCTCATCACACATTTAATTCTGTGAGAAATATACCATATGCACTACTTATTGTTTAGTTCATATACTTTCAATTTTACATTTAATATCATGAATTATTCATATATCATGGTATTTTATGTTTAAATTTTAATTAATTTATCGAATGGGATTGACTTGAAAGTTACCCTGTGGTAAAGAGTTACTTAACTCAATTTCTTTTCATTGGGTTATAAAACTTCTTCATTGACATTGTTATGATATGATTATGTGTGAATTAATATACAATTTTTTTTGTATTTCCACTTTTTTGGTATGGATTTAAATTTTTTACACATAATATATCCAGTTATTATCTCTCTATTTTGTTATACAATCTAATAAGGGTTAATCATCCAAAATTCCATTCTTTGGCACATATGTTTATGATATGTGACTATATTCTTTATAAGGTGTATATACTTATTTTTAGGAATTTTATATAATTAATTTTCTTATGTTCATGATATTTAAAGATTCATTTCATGTTATTATATCATGGTTCTTATGATTGAATAGTCACTAAAGTAGAAAAGGCTTTATGTTACAATATCAAATCTTTTAGAATTGTTTATGTTCAAGTTTATTTTAGTCAAAATAATGTGATATTATTTTCATGAACTACATATGTGTTATTCTACTCTAGTTATTAATGTATTTTAATATTTTTATTTTCATTTACTTCTTTATTGATTGAAGAAATATCAATAAATTCATTTCTATGTGATGTTAGCCTTTTATTTTCTTCTAGATCAGATGTCTTTATCTTCCATATCTATGTTTTATAAAAAAACTGAAAAATGTATCTATCTAATAATAAATTATTTTATAAATATATTTTAGATTATATTTTACCTTCTTTTAAAAAAATTTAGAAGGAAATTTATTAACTTTTTCTAAATGAGTCACTTTTTACTCCATTTTTCAAAATATTTTGAAAAAAATATTTATTTCTAGAATTTTTAACATGAATGGAATTTCATGAAATCATGTCCATTTTTTTCATTAATATAAAATTTATATTTTTCCATAATTTTTTTAATAAAATTATTTTTGTTATATTTTGTGAATTTTTATTTTTTAAAGGTAACTTTCAAAATAAAAAGCTTATTTTCCTCGAAAATGATTTTATTGATGTTTTAATGGTATTCCCATTCATCAATGTCAAAAAACATTATTATTAATTTTGTTCCAATGTGAATATTTTTTAATGATACCATCCTCATTATTTCTTTGAATGGATTAATATTTTTTTGAAGAGATTGGCAGTAAACCCATTTATTTTTCCTGAGTTAAGTATGTTTTAATGAGATTGTTATGGAAATTTTCAATCTTCCATGATTTAATCATATTTTAAATATATTATTATGAAACTCGTTTCTTTTCCCTAGTTTAATCATGTTTAAAGATATTTTTATGGAACTCTCTATTTTCAACATGTTAATAATGTTTCAAAGAGATTGTTATATAACCCATTTTTTTCATGGGTTAATCAAACCCTAAAAAGAATAATGGTTGTTTATATTAGTTTATGATGGAATTTAATCTCTGTAATTTATTTATGTTGTGTTTATTAAACATTATATATGATGGGTGGTCCCATATAACACTATATGAGCCCAATATATATTATACAATGAGTGCACCCAGATATCCTCAGGTGAGCCCAATGTAGCTTATATGATGGGTATGCCCAAATAACACTCCAATACAATGGGTAATGGATATTTAATTCAGAAAATTATATGGGAATTCATACATATGTTTATTTTAATTTTTAGGGTTCTATAAGGGTTTTATGATGATGATGTTCCAAGATACCAACATGTTTTATCTATGCTTTTTATAGGTTTATAATGTTCCCTTCAATCAAGATTGATTCACATGGTTCATGATTATTGATTCTAATGAATCTTTACTTTATTGACACCTTATGTCATATTTCATGATTTTATCATACACTAGGATTATGTCATTATACCCTTATGAAATTATTATTCTCACTGATTACATTCAATTGTTAATTATTATGTTTACCCTTATTAAGAATTTTAGCTCCCCCTTCTTATGTTTCCATTTTACTAGATTATTAATAATTATTTTTAATGATTTATTTCCATAAGTGTTTCATTTAGAAGATTATTATGGCCTAATATGAAATAAAAAAAATCTTTTTATAGTGGGAAAAATACTCTCTTAAAGCCATGAGAATTGTTTATATAAGATTATTTCCTAATTCTATAAAACTCTAAACCCAAAAGTTCCTTAGGAGTGTAAGTGATCTAAAATTTTCCTTTTGATGTTGTAATTATTGGAAAATAAAAATTGGGTCATCTTTATTAGTTTCAGACCTAGAAATGTAACGTTTATGATTTTATCACCAGATTTGGGAGTGTACGTTTGAGTACATTATAGTTGGTATCATATGATAGGTTTAGATAACTTTGAATATTATGAAGTTTTCATGTGGGTTTATATTAATATTTTTGGATACCATCATTATTTCATAAGATTAATTTTGAATATAAGTTCAAAGTCTTAAACACCCCTTTTGAGGTTTTAAGTGATGAGATCATAAAGTAATTAATGAAACTTTAAGATATGTTTTATTGGGTTGATGTATATATAATTCTTTTATTTAATGTGAATAATCCCTTGACATGTGTTAAACATAAGTTTTAAGGTATTTATAAACATTAGGTTTTATATGATATCGGATATTGATATAATTATGGTAACAAAGTTTTATTATATAGATAAAAATGGGTTTAAAAAGTGATTTGGTGACTAAGTGATTAATATTATTTCAAAGGGAGATCGCTACAATTTTATGCTTGTAATGCACAAAGGTATGAGATAATATTTGAGGTTAAAAACCCCATTATTTTTAATTAACTCTAGGAATGATTTAGTTTTAACTTTGGCTATTTTTTTCGAATATTGGATATTGATGTATAATTTCATCATATTATTGTCTAATCATTTTGGTAAACATCATACCATGAGTTAAATTTTTTGTTTTTTTAATGTATAAATATAGGTGTAATATCTTGATTTTACCATTTATGATTTTGTGTTACTTTAAATTTGATTTAACACTTCATGCATGAAAAAACATCATGGATACTCATCATTAGGAGAAAAAGATAATACCATGGTGAAAATTGGAAAAAGGATGAAATTATACTTTTCAAATAAGTATATTCCACTATTTTTTAGGTCTAGATGGTAAAATATTCCTAAACTGTAGGAAAAGGATCTTGAATAAAAAGTTTCTCCTATTACCATCATTTTTTATGAAATCAATTACCTTTTTTTCACCTATTTGGTTTGTGGTTTTGTGTTTTCTAACATTCTCTTGATCATTTAGTTTCTTATGATCGATGATCTCAATAATTCTATATAACTATTTTGGTATTATTCTTTTCTTTCATGTCCAAATATTCACACTCTACCTATGTTAAACTATTTTTATACATAGTATGTGTTATTCCAGATGAACTTCACACATCTTTCTCTCTCTTATCAAGAGGATGTTTTATTAACCATTTTTACAAAGTAGGATTCCAAATAAAGGTATTTTAAAATTTATATCATTTGATCATTTAGATAAATAAAAAACAACAAGGAATAAATTTTTTAAATTTGGGAGGATTTAACCCATCAATATTTTAAAAAATAAAACTATGTTTGATAGTATATTCAATATGCAACACCGAGTTTAAATGACCAATCAAATATACAACCGTTATAACCTTGTCGTTAAATTTGCGAGTGTGAATAGTATGAACTAATTTATGAAATATATATATATCTATGTGGGTGTTTGTTCTAATAAATTTAAATTATTTATAAATTTTTAGTAAATAAATATTCAATATCTAGTAACGTAATTTTTTCCTTAAAAATGTGTTTTCCTAAAAAATTATTTTTATTGCTTTTCATGAGAAAACATTATAATTAATTTTTGAATATTATGGAAAATTTATTTGATAAAATGAACATAATTTTCTAAACATAATATTAAAATTTAATTTGGGTTACATTTGGGGATTTTTCGAAAAAATATTGAGTTTTTGATAAATAGTGAGAAATACTAATATTTCAAAAAATGTCATTTTTTCAATAAATTAAGAAATGTAAATAGTACCTTTATGTTATTAATATAATTTAAATTAACATAATTATTATTTATTTATATTAAATACTCTTAATTTGTTTTTAATCAACATCATATTTGATTCTAGTATTAGTTTCTCTTTGGGTTTAAAAAGAGGATTTTTCTTAAAACTGTTTTAAAGTACAGAATGTTAATTCTTTTTAATTAAATAAAAAACCCATAATGAAGAATTATTTTAATTAAATTTATAAATTATATAAAAATTTATATTAATTTATATTCATATAATAATTATATTTAGTCATACAATTAATATAAAATTATCTTTTCCTTGAATAATACACTTCTTGAAAACTCTCATTTTCCTCACTTCTACAGGTTTAATTTTAAATTCATTTTTTAAAATTATTTTAATTTAATTTGGTAAAATGTATTCCATATTTTGAATAATAAAAATTTATATTATCTAATAATTTAAACTAAATTATTTACTATAATGAATAATGATAACTTAAAATAAATTTCTACAGTTAAGGTAATAATGGGCTTACCATGGGTTAAACTAAAAAGATAAGGGTGTTAATAACATAAAAACTTGTCTAGAAACAATTAAATGGAAATATTTCCACATTTTGATATCTAATTCTCAATTAAAATCTATTTTTTACCCTTTTGTATGTGTAAAACATTGCTACACCTTTTCTTTTTAAAATTTACCATTGTACCACTCACCACACTTATAAAAGGCCACCCACTATCCATTATTCTTCACACATTAAACCCCTTTTTATTCAGACAATAACTTCCAAAAATAATTTTCAAACTTACATCACCTCATTTTATAATAATTTATTTGTTCATAAATCTATTCTATGAATACTTTATGTATAATCCTAAAGTCATGGTCTGAGAAGAGGAAAAATTCCTTACTATGTGTTTTTGTTTTATTTCTTATTCCAAATCCTTAAAATATATTAAAATAATATAATATGATAAACAAAATTACCACCTTTATACTTATATGATAATATATTAACTTAATATCCTAAATACATCTCCATTTTTTATCAAATGTGATGCAAAATCATCATTCATGTGTATAGCGGACTACTACCTCGTGAACCGATGTCATTCCTTTTCCATCATCACTGCTCATGGCTTGTTGTAATTATTTATTCAATGTATATTTATTATATTTGTAAAATATTTATACATATTGAGTTATGACATCACATATACAAGTTTAATTTCCATTTTGTGGCGAATATGATAACGTCGCTCATGTGTTCGATGGACTACCGCCTCACGAAGTAGTGTGATTTTTTTCAACAACACTTTAAATGGAAGGTATTAAGAATACTTTTAATGAATTTATGTGATTTAAATGAAATAATAATTATAATAATTACATATTTATCATTTTTATAAGACGATATATCATTTTATTTCTTATAGTGAAAATTATAACATCGTTCGTGTATATGTGGACAACTACCTCTACAAATTGATAGGATTATTTTGTCATAACCACATCCCAATAATGGTATATATAAGTATATTTAAAGAAATAATACTTAATTTGTGAAATTATTATCATTTTTGAAATATAAAATAATGCATACCTTCTTTACATAATGATCATTGTAAAATGAAAATTTTACTCATACATATGTACCACCTACCATCTCCATGATCATAACATAGTTCATTTTACATAAGAATTTCACGATTTATTTTAAAAGTATAATTGATGATAAAATATGACAATTATTTCATGATTATTTTTATTTTTATTTTTAAATACTTTCTTCTTTCACCATATTCAACACACCAAATTCGTTTTGAAATAATGAACCAAATGTCCACACAACACCCAATGTTGACATAATTGATTACGTATTAAAATATTTAATTTATATAAAATAAATAAATTATATTATTTTAGGTTTTTAAACCTATAAAAGGATCTTAAGAAATATACTAATTTATGAAAATATATTACACAGTATTTAAGGGACATAAAATGAAAGTCTAGACTCGGCGTATGTGTTTTGCATCTCGCTTTTACTTTTGTGATACATACACCATATTCAAAAATAAAATTATTGTGTAGTGTATATAATGTAAATTTTACAAGTAATTTCATTATTATATCATATATCACGGTATTTTATATTTCAATTTTAATTAATTTATCTAAGGAGATTTTATTCAAAGTTACTATGTGGAAAATAGTTTATTAACTCAATTTCCTTTCACTGGGTTATAAAACATCTACTTTGACATTATTATGAAATTATTAAATGTGAATTGATTTATAAGTTATTTTTATTATAAATTTAGAATTTTTTATGTATTTAAATTTTTCACAAATAATATTTCCATTCATTAACTCTCAATTCAGTGATATGATCTTTGTAAGGGTTAATCATCCCAAATTCATTTCTTTGGGACTTATGTTTATAATATGAACCAATATTATTTATGAGGTCTATAAACTAAAGAATAGGGATTATATATCATGAATCAAATTATATTTTCTATTTAATGTTTCATGTGAAGTTATTCTCTAAGGGGCTTACAATTGAAGAGTTATCAAATTGGAAAAGGCTTTATGTTGCAATCTCCTTTCTTTCTGGATAGTTTTTGTTCAAGTTTCTTTTAGAGGAAATACTTTTATATTATATTCTTGAACCACATATATTTTATTATAATATTGTTATAAATATGTTTCACATTTTTTATTTCTATTTCAATCCATATTTATTTAAGGAATATCAAGAAATTCATTTGTAATATATACTGATCTTATATTTTTTAGATCAATTATCTTTCACTTCTATATCCAAGATTTCTAAAATGTTTTCAAAAATGTATTTTTTTATAATTGATTTTATAAATTCATTATGTGTGATATTTTAAAATCTTTTAAAAAAATTTAAATTTAAAATTATTTACTTTTTTCAAATTGGTCAATTTTTACTCATTTTTTCAAAATGTTTTGAATATAATGTTTATTTTTAACATTTATGGCATGAACAGATTTTCCTATCTTCATTTCCATTATTTTTATTGAGGCTTAAATTATATGATTCCATGTTTTATATCAAAGAAATGGATATTCACAATATTTTGTGAATTATTATATTTTAAAAGTGATTTTCAGAATGAAAGGGTAATTTTCCACAAAAAATGTTTTTAATAATATTTTAATAGTATTTCCATTCATTAATTTAAATAAACCTTGTTGTTACTTTTTCCCTCATGGGAATAAATTTTAATGATACCATCCTCATTATTTCTCTAGATGGATTAAGATTGTTTCGAAGAGATTTAAAGTGAACCCTTTTCTTCTGTATAGTTTAAGCATGATCCAAAAAGATTTTTATAGAACTTGTTTATATTCCATGAGTTAATCATATATAAAAGATATTATTATAGAACCCATTATTTTTATACATTTTAATCATGTTTTAAATATATTTTTAGGGAACCCTTTATTATACATGGGTTAATCATGTTTCAATATGATTGTTATGGAACCCAATTCATTTCCATGGGATAATCACGTTTTGAAAATAATAAAGGTTGTTTCTATGATTTTATGATGAAATAAAATCTATATATACTTTATTAATGTTGTGGTTCTTGGAAATTATATACATTGGGTGTGCCCAGATATCATCGGGTGATACTGATATTGATTATATGATGTGTGAACCCAAATAACATTGGGTGAAATTGATATATATTATATGATAGGTGTTCCCAGATAGAGATCCAATGCATTGGGAAATTAATATTTTACCTGGATAATTATAATGGAATTAAGTTGTATGGTTATTTTAATTGTAATATTTTTTAAGGGTTTCATGATGACGATGATGTTCCAAGATACCAACACGCTTTATCTATGTTTTCTATGGGTTTATAATGTTTCCTTTGATCAATTTTTAAATCACATGGTTCATGAATATTGATTCTTATATCTCTTTACTTTGTTAACACCTTATTCCATATTTCATGATTGATAATTCAATTATTGATGGGTATGATTTTTTTTATGATTTTCACATGGACTTTGGTTATGTCATCATACCCTTATGGGCT
This sequence comes from Viscum album, assembly GCA_963277665.1. Lineage (NCBI taxonomy): Eukaryota > Viridiplantae > Streptophyta > Magnoliopsida > Santalales > Viscaceae > Viscum > Viscum album. Next base: position 1,475,175,182 of record OY728131.1, on the reverse strand, counting down.
TCTTATTCTCATTGATGAAATTTAATTATTAATGCTTATATTTTCCCTTATTGAGTATTTGAGATCACCCTTATTATGTTTCCTTTTCCATAAGTTATCAAGAAATATTTTGAATTATTTATATCCAAAATGGTTTCATTTGGATGATCATGATGGCCTAATATGGAGTATACAAATTTGTGTATCTTGGGAAAAATACTCTCTTAAAGTCTTGTGTATTTTTTAGGTAAGAGTTTTTCCCAATTCTCTACAACTATAAACCTAAACATTCCTTGGGTATGTAAGTGATCCAAAATTTTCATTTTCATATTGTATGTTTTGGATAGTGAAAATTGGGTCATCTTTATCTGTATCAAAGCAAAAATTATAATTTTTATGATTTCAGAACTGGATCTAAGAGTGCAGGTTTGGGTTTGTTATAAGTATTGTTACTTTTGTAAGTGTAAAATAATATTTATGTATCTTATAAAATGAATATTTAACATATTTATATCATGATACTAGTAAATAATTTTTTTAAAATTTATAGAATAAGTGTTTGTATTTCTGGAAAATATATATATTTAATTTTCATATTTCAATAAAAATTACATTTTTAAAAAAATTCTGTTTTAATTTATTGTTTTATAAATTAATATTACGATTTATTATAATGGTAATATAGTTTTATGACAACATAATTATTTTTTCCAACTGTCTGAAAATTGATCATAATATTAAAATTGTTATTTTTGAAATAAATAATGATTTAATTTAAAAAATATATTTCTCATATTTAGAAAATTATGTTTATAAAATGGATTTATTTTTTAGAATATAAAATTTTGAAAATGGTTATGGTGAGTCATTTTCATTTTTCTGAAATAGTTGAATTTTTTTGAATAGTGATATATAGTAAAATTTAGTATTTAACATTATAAGTTAAACTAAATGATTAATTTCATAATGGATGGCATAATAACCCATTAGTATGAGCTCATATACACCATTTACTATATATAGTAAAAATAATAAACATTGTTTCAAGTCTTATGCCAAAATAATAAACAAATGGATATAATATTCAAAAAACACACTTCTCTATTCCTTATAATTATCACCCCTCACCTGTCATTATCCTCGCATATTCCAAGCCTTGTATATTGTAAAATTTATACCCAATTATCTTTGAAATTCTATCACCCATGTTTTAGTACATATGGACTCACCAAAAGACAAATTTCCAGTTTCTTAAATTGTTTTTAATGAAATGACATTCAATATGTAATATTCTCAAACTACTGATTTTAAATTATTTTCTTCACCTACCTTCTTCTCATCTACCTCATACGATGAAATAAAAAATATTTTATCATATATATAATGTAATTTTATGGTGGTAATTAAATATACACCATCCATACTCTTGTCTTCTCCACTTATTCTAAAAAACAAAACAATTGTCCATATTATGTCGATTCACCACCTCCATGGTTTATGAGATTTCATTTTCTAATAAACCTTCAAGAATGGTTTAAATTTAATTATAATTGTGTAAAATGAAAAAAATTATTTATGTTATATATTATTTCACATTATTTATTTAATATATTCTCATAATATTAAATAAATTGAAACTATTTTGTGATGGTCGATAAAAATACCAAAATAAACTAATCATATAAAATTAACATTTTTAAAAAATGAATCATCATTATATTGGAAAACATATCGTTATTTTTACCATTTAAATTTATGTAAGTTCATGAATATTATTTTATTTCACTTCTAGATTTTTATTACCATTTTAAAAGAACCCCTATAATTATCCTCCATTGATCTGACCATGGAACTATCAAATGAACGCCAACAGAATAGTGACATTAAAACTTATATCTCATCAAACTGGGTATAAATAAAAAAATATAGTTATTTAAATTAAAATACATATGTAAAAGTTTCTTAATTATGTAATTAATTAATTTAATTTGATTGTTTTTTACATTAAGTGCAAGTGAAGAATGATTCTAGAACGTTAAGTAAGATATCTCTTTAAACCACCCAATTTTCATTCAGTTACACTTTATCTCTACTTACCTACCTTATCACTCTATTTTATTAATTAATTATTATATTTTTTTTATATATTTCCACATAAAATATATCATGTTTAATTCCCATGTATTTGATTGGTATATACATGTTTTGAAGGTTCCCTTTTCAATTTAATTTGTTAAGAAAACCTGACTAAATGTAACTTCTATGTATCTTACCCCATTTCAGATACCACCCCATAAAATGTTTTAAACCATAATTGGTTTAAAAAATTTCCAATTTATTATGGAAAAATAGTTTTTAATTTATATTTTTATGGAAATTAACATGATGTTCCCTTTTTTAAACATTGTGTACCCATTTCCCTAAAACCCTGGTTAAGTGGTACATTTCTGAAGTTACCAATACAATATTTTCCACATATTTACTTCACATGGACATCCCTTTTACGAAACATCATTATTTTTATTATATGAACATTCAATATTATTTTAATAATTGATTTAATGGAAACCATTAAGATATTTTATATGGTTATGCTATAAGATATGAGTTTGCCACCCATTTCTTTGATGGGTAATATTTATGTTTACACCTAATGAGTAATTCCTTATGTGTCAGACATATGCATGTATATGTTATGATTGGTTCACCCAAATATTTATTTATTTCATTTAGTTAATTTTTATGTCTCATGGGATGATATTTTTGGGATTAATTTGTAAACATAATCCACAATGGGACTTTTTCCACCTTACGATGTTGTCATGGATGTTAGCCTTAACTTATGCTTTTTTCTTGTTTTGTATTGTTTCCATGTTCCTTTGGTTACATTATCTTATGATTTCATGCTGTTTATATTATGCTATCAAATGATTATTCATGACCCTAGTCTTTAATTATATTATGTTATTCTTTTTGACTCATATGATATGCTTCATTATCATGTTTATTCCCTTACTAGGATTTGTATCTCACCCCTTTTTTTATGTATTCCTTAGAATAGCCTATATAGGTTTAGGAGATAAAAGGTATTTAGATGCTCATTTAGGATATTTGAATAAATATTTTTTTAGTTTAATGCTATTATTTTATGTACATAATCTCCCATAGGCTATAGGCCTCTAAATCATTGGTTTGAATTTATTGGATATTTATGTTAATATCATGTAATTATATGTGTAAAAGGTTTGGGTCACTATTATTGGTATCATAGGATGGCCTAGTTATTTTGGGGGTTATTAATATAATACTTTTATGATAACCCTAGGGATAAGTCTAATTATAGGAGAATATCCCCAAAAAATAGTGAAGTGTGTAGCTAGTAGTTTCCAAGAAATTTAATTTCTATCTGGATACTATATGTGGATATGGATCTAGAATAGTGGGACCTAGGGGTAATAACCTAGGAAAGGGTGGATTGGGTATTAAATCGGTCGTCACCTGGTGCATAATGAATTGTCCTTACTGCACATTGATTTCTTCATGGTATATTCTTTGGAATATTCATAAAATCTATAATAACCATTATGAAGGACATGAATAGATAGTTAGGTTAAAACAATAATAGGTAGATTACCATGGATAACATAGATTGAAACATGGATACTAAAAATTTATGGTTTACATTCCATTTATAATTTTATCCTTAAATTGAAATGACCCACCCCAGATAGTCGAGAGCTTGTGTATGCTACTATTACATTGTTATGATTACAAGGAATTAAATCATGAAAGACTGAATAGTTTAGTAGTCTTGGTAAACCAAATACAAATATGATTCTAGTATTACAAATTAATACACCAATTACAACATATTTTTTTCTTTAAATAAATAACTTCAAGTATAAATCTAATCCATATAGTAAATCCCTGCACATCATTCATAGTATACTTCTTAGATTCCTAAGGAAAGAAATATAATAATGGTGAGCTCAAATTCTCAGTATGGAAAAAATATAGTAGAAAAAATATTGAATAAATGGGAGAAATAATTATGGCATGGTAAATAAATAAACACACATACCTTGTAGTCAATATACTGAGAATGAAGTGCATAAAAAATACTGTAAGGTAATAACAAGAAACACATGCCATTTAAATAACTTGATAAGGAAATATCAATATGGAAATGTAAGAAACTGAAACACATTCCATTTAATCAATGCATTGAAATGAAATTTATCCATAGATATGTCAATGCCCAATATCATAGATGAATAACAACTGATACTAAATGAGGGAAATGCATAATTATTGGATGTCATGTCTAAAGAAAAATTAAAACCTATACCACCAAGACCATTCAAAAGATTGTTTAAAACCACGAACAGAAATCCATTTAATTTTCACAACAAGTTTTTCTCATGATAACCTATTGATGCATCTAGGGGATATATAAAGTCTAGACCCCACCTATTATTGTTTATCCAATGAATTTATCATATATAATAATAAAAATAATTAATATTCCTTATCAAATATACGTATTTGAATAAATAATACATAAATATAAATAATTCTTTAGAGGATAATAAATAAAAAAAAAGTGTCCCATACCACATGAATATCATTAAAACATTCTTGGGGAAAATAATCATTAAACATTCCAAACTATCCCATACCACTTTAATCCCTTTTAATAATAATTTCTTATGAATTAATAACATAAAATAAAACTTATAATATCATGATAGTAAGAAGAATAATGATAAACCATTTTAAAGGGATGTATATACACCAAATAAAAGTGAATTGCTTCATAATAACAAATAAGTGTCAATGGAATGTAAATAGAGATGAAATACCTTACATTTGAATAGAATGACCAAAAAATAATGATTAGCTAATAAAAAATTTAAAAATTATCCTTTTAAACAAGAAAAGGATGCTTTTAAGAAATGATGGTGGGTAAAGTTTTAAATTTCATACAAGGTAGAATGAATATTTCTTTTCACATGGTAAAAAGGTTGGAAAATGCCTCATTCAAAAAAAATATTCCTTTCAAAACATTGGTAAAAGTAAAAAAGTTTAAAAATTAAATTACTACATAATTTTTGAATGGATAAAAATATATATTTTTAAAACATTTTAATAAAAAAATTCTTTTAGAAGAAAATAGTGTCTCCGATTAAAGAGAGAAATGAATTCTGGTTTTTATAAAAACATTTTATAAAAAACATTGGGTACCAAAGAGTGGACAAATGGTAACATTACATGAAAAATTGTCACTAAAGACTATTGGAGAAAAAAATGAAAGTGTTTATTATATAATAATAAAATAATTTCCTATAATTTAAATTCAATTGTAAACAATGTCGAACAAAATGAGATTATGAATTAAACCATTTAGAAGACCATAACGTTGATGTAAAAATAAATAAATGAATGGATTATGTTTGTAAACTATAAATACACATAAAAAAAGTGTAAATACAACTATAGATATTAAAATGGTGATTAAATAAATAATATTATAATATAAATGATAATTAGGAAGTAATATAACCCAATGAAAAAATGGATTATGAAATTCTTTTCAACTTGGTAATATTAAATTCAAACCCCCATAGAAGAAATCATTCCAATTGAAACTAAAAATAGAATTAAGATAAATTAATCCATGGTATGATATATTAAAATGGTCATTATATACATCACACAAAAGAAGTTATTGGTGAACATGACATTTATCTCACAGATGTCAAAAGTGAGGTGAAAATAGCTTACGTTGTATCCGACTTGTCCCATATTCCTTTATATTCCTTAATAAAAAAATTATGTTAACTATTTAAACGATTTATAACATTTTTCATGTTATAATAACTTTTATTTCACTAATTATCATGTTATATACAACTACTTAAACAATTATGTTTACATTGGGTGTTTTGACAAAATCCAGTTTATGTGTCAAAAACAACTATTATTGGTCAACTATGGTCGAAGGGGTAATTATATAACTTCTATAAATAAAGAAACATAAAATATTTATAATTTTTATGAATAAATAAAACTTTTAAAACCAGTCATTAATTATGGTCATGAAAAATGAACCAACAATACAATCACAGAGACGGTAGGTTGTACGCAAGCATGAGTAACGATCCCATTTTTCAATGATCATTTTGGAAAGAAGGAAAGTAAATTAAATATTTATATAATTATAATTATATCATAAATAACACATTATTTAATCATATATAATTATATATATAATTGATGTGATGTAAATGGAATCACATCGTGTCGATGAGGCGGTAGTCCACACATCCACGAACAATTTTATCACTTTTTAAGTGTATAAAAGGGTAATAAATGAAATGATATATATAATTATATAATTATACATATTAAATTTATATAAAGCTAATTATTTCATGAATATAATATAGATTTTTTATGTTAGATATGTTTATTTAAAACCATCCTTTATACATTCAATGTATAGTTTGAATGAATCGAATCGCTTTGAGGGAGCAATAGTCCACACTTCCACAAACGATGTTATCATTTTTACACAAAATTAGAAGTATAAATAAAAGAATTATAAATGAAATAAATTATTATAAATACATAATAGATATCATATATTTCATATATAAATATATCATGTTTCATAACATCCACCATGAGAGGCTATAAATGAAAAATGAACAATCATCATTTTGTGAGGCGGTAGTTCACCGTACACGTAAACAGTATGTATGTTACCCATTAGATGGAAGTATGTGTAAGTGAAGGTCAAATAATTAACATAAAAAAATCCTAGTATATTTAGGATACTTATTTTTTCATGTAATAATGGAATAAGTCGAATTTATGGAAAGGATAAAGGAAATAAATCTAGATAGCTTAAGGAAAGATGTTACCTCTTAATCGAGTAACTCATTTGGTTTGAACCAAAGGGATGCCTTGGAATGATTTCTTCCATAAGGTAGGATACAAGGAATAATATAGTTATTTAATGGGATTTAATTAGGTAGATCTTGGCTAAATCTAAGTGGCTTGAGAGGTGTAATGAAGTGGGATGAAAGGAGGCCTTTTATAGTAGAGGAGGAGTGGCACTCTTGTAATATTTTTTTAAAAAAGAAACCCAACCAATGTTTTTTTTCAAGTGTATAAATAATTGAAACAGTATATAAAAGGTATTATAGGGTATATATATTCCCATAAAATGGATTTTGGACAAGTTTTTAGGCCATATTAGGCCTTAATTTTAGGGTTTAGTCCCTTGTTAAGCTTAATTCCACCTCAATCATTGTAATTAATTTTAATTAATTTCACTAATATTATTGGTAAAATACTAAGTCTATGTTATTATAAATTATAAATTTTCATGAATCTAAATATGGAATACATTTTTCAAAATTTGAATCAGATAAGTGGAAGAAATTAATTTAAATTTAATCATGTAGATGGAACGATAATGCGGATTTTTAAAGTAAAAACATCCAAAATATTACTAAGTTTTTATATTCAATTTCAAAATTAAATTGATTCTAATGAAATAAATTGGATTAATTGAAAAATTTGATCTAATTAAACTTTAAAATTAATCAATAATTTAATTTATTCTTATAAAAAATAATACCAAAAAGCAATTTTGAGTTAAATTCTATATTTTTTATTATTTATCAAAAACTAAAACTTCGCAGAAAATACCAAAAGAATCACCCAAACATAATAATATTTTAATAATATATTATAGTTCATTAAAACTCGGTCTTGAATTTAACGTAGGCCACTGAATAAACTCGTTATTGCGTATGAATTATGGTAACTCAGTGTCACATGCATTTCAAGTAATAAAATCTATTGAATTTATATAAAATATTTAATATATTATAAATTCTAGGGTTATTATATTCCTTTATGTTCTTGTTTTTGTGTTTCATACACACTATTGAATACAAATTTCCTACTTTATATTTTTTGAGTCTTACATATATGTTCATAATTTCCCTTTTTTATGATTTTTAGTTTGAGTATTCTAATCCCTAATTTTTATTTTTTGACATTAGTTAATGGTGGGAAATAGGAGGAACCATGAAAAAAACAAATTTATATTAAATATGATTATTTCACTAGTGATATACCTAACCTAATTGGATAGGGAGCAGATAACAGCATGGAATTACTATATCAACTTACTCAAGTTATGAATAATAACTTGTATCGAGTGGAATTCCCTCCTATTCTTATAAATGATAAAGGTATGGTTGATTCCATCATGAAAAAAAAATTATCCTACCATTATTTGATCCTCTAATACCATCATCAAAGAATAATGGATTAACTACATTTAAAATATATTCTCAATTGTTCAATGCTTAGAATAAGAGAAAGTCATACTGGCAGTATATCATATGGAGGGGAAAGCTGATCAATGGAGGAAACTGATCAAGATCATGAATTCCCAAGAATAAATTGGTCGAATACAATGGTAAGTATTCAAGAATATATTTTTCAATAAATATTTTCCCTAAACTCTCCATCCTTAAGTAATGTAAAAGGTATATTATTCTATCAGGGCATGTGAGGAAAAATTGTCACGGATTGCACAGTATGCCTCAGAATTTTCTATCAATAAAAAAGTAAGATATACTACTTCTTTAGATTATTAGTTTTTATTATGTGAAAATATTTTGTGATTTTAGAATTTTAAAACCATAAATATATCTTATTTTCTTCCCATAAGGATTGTATGTAGATTACTGACTCTCAGTGTCCTTATAGGGATAAATATAAAAAGGTGAAATGGAGTTTAATTTAGGAGGTTTAACATATAAATCCTAGGGATGAATGAAAACACAACTTACTACATGTAAAAAATGTGGGAAGAAGAATCCCAGAAATTTTCCCCAGGGAACTAGGAGATACTTAAAATATAGAAAAGATAAAAATCAGTCTAATAAATATTGAAGAGAGATGAAGAAATGTACTAATGTCATAGGATAAAAGAAGGTTTATATCAATACTCATCCTTTGATATGGTGATTACACTACAAGAATCATCTTAATTATGTAAGAAAATTCCCTAATACAAGGTTTTTTGGGGACGATCAATCTATAAGACCTATAGAGAAAGGGTTGGTATAATATTTCATTACTGATGAGGTGGATCCTAAAAATGAACAGGTCAAAGGTATTCGGGTTATTCATTAAATAATAGGCAATGCGTTTTTTTATTTTAGTCCTATATATTCTTTAATATATTGTATATTTAGTAGATCTATTCAAAGACTGAATAAAAACATTTGGGTTAAGCTATCTGTGAGAACATAAAATGGAAACATTATTACATCCCATGTATATAACTCCTCCATGTTCAATGTTTATGGACTAGACCTCCAACCAAATTCTTCATACTTAATTTAGTGGAATTTTATTATATATTGGGAACAGATTAGTTATCCTTATATAAAGACAACATCAACTGTTGGTGGAGGGATATCACTCTTCACATCCTGAGTCATTATTCGATTTTATACAACTATAAACAAAAGGATGAATCTTCATTAGAATATCTATCTCAAGTGTGGTTAATATTTCATTATGAAAAATAATATCTTGTTAAAATTATTCATACAAAGGATAGAATCATGCATGAAGACATTTATATTGAGAGGGACTATACTGATGTATTCCCTAAGGAGTTGTTTGGTCTCCCTTCTAACCAATAGCTTGATGTCTCAATTGAACTTATACATGAATCTCTACCCATATCCAAAAATCCTTATATAATATCTATAAATTAGTTTGATAAAGTAAAGAAGTAGTTACAAGGTAATAAGAAAAATGGCATTATATTCTTGAGTGCTTATCGCGGGGTGTGTTGGTCCTCTTTTTTCTAGAAAAAGTATTAGTAAATGTTACTCTTTATTAATAATCATGAACTCAAAAAAATAATGAGAAAGAACAAGTATCCCCTTACATATATTAATTACTTGTTCGTTCAACTCCATGGATCCTGATACTTCTTTAAGGTGGGCCTTCATTTGGAATATCACTAATTAAAGGTGAAGAAGTATGATATTACCCAGAATACCTTTCAAGCGAGGTATAGTCACTATCGGTTTATAGTGATTCCCTTTAGACTCACTAATTCTATGGTAATCTTCACGGATCTAATGAATAAATTCTCTATATAATATATTAAAAAAATTGTTGTAACACTTATAGATTATAATATGATAAATTCAAAAATCAAGGAGGAGTATGGCTATTATTTTAATGCTTTTATAAGGACTTTGAGAAATGGGAACCTATATAAGATGTATTGTAAATGTGAAATCTAGATGGAGGAAGTATCATTATTATTGAATTTTATCAGTAGTAAAGGTATATTTATATACCCTTCTAACAAAAAGTGAATTTAATAGTGGAAAAACCAGAATATATAAAATAGATCTAGTGCTTACTTGGATTAATAGGGTGTTAATGATTATGTTTGAGGAACTTCACATGATTTTAAACCTTCTAAACAAGATGATTCGAAAGGGGGAAAAGTTTTTATAAGACATTTACTATGAAGAAAGTTTTACAAAATTGAAAAAGAGAGTTATCATTGTAAAATTACTTACAATACCCACAGGTGGGTAACTATTATTGGTATAAAGTGAATATTTAAATAGGGTACTGGGATATAAACTAATGCATATTGATAATGTGATAAACTACACTTCATGAAACTTTTAATTTTCTAAGAATAACTATCCAACACATGTTTTGGAGTTAGTTAATATAATATTCCCATTGAATATTTAGTGGAACTATCTCTATGGGGAGAGGGGTTAAATATAAATGGATTATAAGAGCCTAAAATATATATTAACATAGACAGATCTTAATGTGAACCAGTGAATATAGTTATGGATGATCAAAGACTAAAAATTTGTAATACACAAACATCCTTGGAAGGAAAATAATGTGGCATATGCTTTAAGTAAAAATGATCTCGAGACTTTATCAATGATGAGAAATGAGAGGAGTATGATAATCTTATACATGAAAAAGGATGGGCATGGAAATCATAAAGGGATGAATATAATCATTCAATTATCAAATGATTACTCAACCATCCCTTCTGAAGAAGATAAAGGATGCTCATATAGATGGTGTAGAAATTTATAATATGTTAGAATCTATAAGAAAAGGGAAATAATCAGAGTTAAAAATTGATAAAGAAGGAGTTGTATGATTTTGGTCATGACTATGTGGACCATAAAATCTTGATTAAAATATGGATTTTTTGAATGATTCACTTAGTTTGACCTTCTCCATCCACCCATTGAGTATGAAGATGTATAAAGATATATTTTAGAGGGAAATATAAAGATATAGATTATAATATATATATATATATATATATATATATATCAAATTGTATTGTATGACAATAAATTAAGGATGAAAGGAAAAATACTAAGGGAATAATGAAAACTGTTAGGTCCACTAGGTCATATACCCTGAGAGGGGGGGGGGGTGAATCGGGGTATAAAAGATTAAAACAACTACACCTTTTGATATCATTTCATTGTTAAAAAACACTCTTCTCTATCCTTCCTCTTATATTTTATAAATGGATCTTAAATCATGAACATGACATAGCAATTTAACTTAGTTCACCCCCATTAGGATACCTCCAAGAAGCATACACTAGTGATGTGCCGATATACCAAACCCACTATAAGCACAAAACTGTTTATAGAATTTTATGTAGACTCACTATCCCTACAAGTTTACAACCAATCACAATATGAAATCTCACTGCTCTCTCAACTGAAGTGTTCTCACTGCATCTCTAGAATATTCACTCAGAGTTTATAAACATATAGGTCCCTTAATTATCACTAATGAATGCATCCTCCATTGTATATAGATGCTCTATTCATGTCCTACATTCATCCCCTAATTAATACCACTTTACACCCAAACACTAGGATACACCTTTTAAAACACCTTCACAAATAACATTTCCTTTTGTGAAGATCCTTATTTCAAAAATCCCAAACTATATTTCGTGAGTACACCTCTTTTGCAAAGCTAAAATAGCCTTTGTGAAGATCCTTATTTTTTTAAGCTCTAACTATACTTCATGCAGTACTCCTCTTTTGAAAATATCAACTAGCCTTTTAGAAGATCCTAACTTTTCAAAAATCTCACTTATCCTCTACAAATTCCCTTACTTTGGTGAAGCTCAGAACATTTGGTTGTCTTTAACATTGTTCATGAACTTCTTTGCAAACCACCTTTTGTGAACAACCTCTGCAAACCACCTTTGTAAACCTAGAGACTTAGAATTCTTATTGGGTATCGATATCCTTATGAAGGGGGTAGAGGACTATTTATAGGCATTTCAACCGACTCTTGAACCTTTCAGGCCACATCATCACTGTTTCTCATAGCTCCTAATTTTACACCATAATATTCCATTTTTTTCATGAAGCTCCATGGATATTTATAGCTCTAAATGCTTGTAATAATTGCGGAGCATTCCTTCAAATCCATTAGTCTTCCATGATGCTCCACTCGCAATGATCGTCATAGTTTTAGAGAGTTTCATCAAAACCCGTGTACCACCACGATGCTACACTTGCAATTCTCCTCACCTTTATCATTCAGGATGCTCATCATACTTGAAAATAACACCTTTATAATCCTTTAATCCTTCATGAAACACTCTTTATGATGCCCATATTCAATAAACTCATGCCTTTACCATATTTTGATGATATCTTCATGGAAATTCATATTTTTAAATGCTATCTAAACTCTAAATTTTGGACCCCAAAAATTTGGAAAACACTGGGAAACTACACCACCACAGACACCTACTTCATCACACACCAACCATCCTCATTACCAATCATCTAGCTTTGTCAAAAAATAAAATCGCAACCAAAACATACCAAGAGTATTCATTGAGGGATTTTTTCCCAACAATCTCCCCCTTTGGGTTTGTTTACAACTCATTTAAAATTTTATAACTCATTAAATCTTCTTTCCCACTTCTTCCAAAATTCGTTTCGTGAAATTAAGATACTAATAAAAAAAATTACTCAACACATACTTTAATCCCACATGAACAATACTCAGCAAGAGAAACAAGAGTATAATGAACGGTTCAACAATGAATCACTTCATTCCTAACATGAATTCTTGAAACCAAAAAACTTCTTTCATCATCAACCTCATCTTTCATGATTTATCTTATTTGATAACTCTCTTCCAGTATCATCATATTTAAAAAAAATCTCCCTATATCACTATTCCCCCTAATAGCTTCAAATCACCCAATCTCCTTTCTCCACCTATCATCTTATCCCTTTGTCTTGACTAAGATATTATCTCTCTTTTAGCAGCTACAATTTCCCCCTCTTTTTCAATGAACCCAAAGGTTACTTATTTGTGGTATGTAGCAATGTAAGGGAAACATATCAATACATTAGGGAAAATACATAATACCCCAGGGAGAGGGGGTTACATATCCACACTTTTCATCTGCGGGGAGTTTATTGGACTCCTAAATCCAGTCTATGCCTCTAAAAATCTTCATTGGGTAAGGTCTTTCTTAGAATTTCTTCAACCTATAGTTTGATAGGCACATGCTCCAACTTCACAAGACCTTGATCCACTTTCTCTTTTAAAAATATGATTTTTTATTTTAATGTTATTTTTCCTTGAGTGATGGACTATATTTTTTATATGATTTATAGAACTTGGATTTTAACATTGGGTTCTGATCAAATAGTTCTCATCAAATCCCATGTCATCAAGCTATTATTTCATCCACAATAATTGTGTATATGATTAAGGGCCCATAATATAATCATATTCATTGGTGCTCAATGAAATAAAATCTTGTTTATTTCCATGAAATGAAATACACAATCCACAAGATAGAAAGTACCTCCTAACATTTATTTCCTATCATATTCTGAACTGGAACAATCTTCATCTGTATATCCCAATATATCTATTTGATATTTTCCATTATACATCAAACTAAAATCCATAATTCCATTGATATACCGAAGTATTATTTTCACTCCAATTATGTGTATTTCTTTGGTATTTTTTAATATCTCAATTCATGGCATGTGGAAAAAATCAATATTAGGTCTTATCACTATTAGGTACAGTAAACATCCAATTATTTGTCTATATTATGTGATATAAACTTTCTTTATATAATAATCATTTGATAGTTTCATCCGACTTGCAATCAGAGTTTTTATATTATTTGAGTTTTATATTAAAAATCTTCACAGAACCTCCTTGGGATATTTGGATTGAGAAATAAAAGTTCCATTCCTTTATTTTGTCACTTTTAAACCAAGGAAAAACTTCATCTCACTAATCATTCACATTTCAAACTCACTTTTCATGAATTCAGAAAACTGTCTGTATTGTGATTAATTTGATCCACCAAATATTATTTCATTGAAAAAAACCATCACCATCATTCTTTGATTACTGTCATTATTGAAATATATATTATAATCAACTCCACCACACTAAAATCCAATATTCATAAAATATTGATCAAGTCTTGAGTACAATTCTCTTGGTGATTTATTCAACCAATAAAGTTACTTCTTTAGCTGAAAAACATTATTCTCGTCTTTATGTATGAGAAAACATTATGGTTTCTTGATATAAACTTTCTATTCCAAAACCCCTTTAAAAAATTGGACTTTACATCCATCTAGAAAACAATAAACTTTGGAGCACAACAATGACTAAGAATAATATGATTTTCTCCTACCTTTCAATAGGTGAAAATGTCTCATCGACATCGATACCCTCTATTTGGAAGTAACTTTTGCACACTAGTAGTGATTTGTTTTGAATAATTACGCTATATTCACTCATATTATTGAGAAATACCCATTTTTTTTCTGATTAAATTCTTATATATTGGCCTCAAAACAATCTCCAACTTTTGGTTCTTCTCAATCTGGTCTAGCTCTTCATTCATATCTTGAACTCAATTCTCATCTCCAGATACATCGGAAAAGCATTTAGGCTCTACCTAAGATAGGAAAGATACATATTGAGATAAATTAATTATTCTTGTTTGAAATGGATTTTTCTGATCACCAATGATATTTTTCCTATAAATCTCATCCTGACTATTTGGACTCTTCATAGATACATATTTGACTTCTTCTTGCTTATCGTCAATTTCTTCTTTTGAATCAGAATCTTTCACTTCATCTTCTTCCCTTGTTTTTCTTACCCCCTCATCACTTTCATCTAGAAACTGTTAACTATTTTGTTTAATATTCTCATTATTTTCTACAATAGTGAAATAATTAATCTCAACATCTTTTCCCATCCTCTTATTAATTCATTTAGACACTTTTCATTATCTTGAGTAGCCAATAAATATTCCATCATCTCTACGTGACTAAAATTTCATGTGTTTTTCTTTTTTGAGAATAAAAGACTTACTTCCAAAGATTAAAAATTATTTTAACATTGTATTATTTCCATAACACATCTACTTTGGAGTATTTCCTTCCTTTAGACACAGTAGATCCATGTTTTAAATGTAGACCAATGTCAAGACAACTTCCTTCAAAAATTTCTCTAGTATGTCTTTTTAAATAAGGATCATTCTATCCCTATAGTGGATGATTCTATTTATCCTTTCAACCACTCTATTTTTCTTGGTATTTTTCACTAATGAAACTTGATTCCTTAACTCATGTTTCTAGAGATAGTCTTCCACCTGAATATTTGTGAATTCGGTATCATTATTTGTATGAAACATCATAGTTTTCTACCCAAGTCTCCTTTCAGATTCCCTCCGATACAATTTTATGAAACTAAACACATCAGATATATGGTAAATGGAAAATATCCCTGCCATTTTTCTATAATCATTACTGAAAATGATGTAATATCTATTCTTATCAATGTCTCATGGTGAGATAGGTTCACATACATCAATATACACTAATTCAATAACTCTTGTTGAATAATATTCCTTTTCCTTGTACATTTTTCTGATGATCTTCCCCTGTTGAAATGCATAGCATGTCTGAGTATGATATATTGAAATCTTAGGGAGGTCTCTAGATTCATCACACTTACTTGATATTCTAGGGATGGTTGGCATAGATGACCAAATCCTTTATACAACAACTTGTTTTCTTCCTCTCTCGATATAAAACACATATCTTCTTCACCACTTACATGGTATAGGCTTTTCTATTTCCTTTTCCCCTATAGAACAACTAAACCATTTTACTTTCATGATACACATATTTTTGGTAAATATTATAGAATTCTCTATGTCACATAGTTGACTGATGCTACGAAAATTCTGACTGAGACCTTCTATAACTAATACATCAATATGTATCATTTCTTTACACCTAAACCTAGTCTTTCCCAAGCCAATTATATTAAATAATTCATCATTTCCATACATGAAAAATCTATATTTTTTATATTTTATTCATGTAACAAGATCCTTATTTCCAATTATATGTGATTTGTAAATGTTGTTAAGGATCCATTCACCAGAATGATCTAATGCTTTAAGGAAAATTTCTACAACCCCTTCTTTCTCAGCTCTTTTCTTTTTAATCCATGTTTTTGAATTCATATTCATTATAGAATCATATTCTTGATCTCTTTTTGTGGAAGATGGACCATATTTATCTTGATGATATGAAAATCAAATTTTCATTTTCAGTTCTTCTATTGATTCATTAATTTGCTGCTTGCGAGCTCTTTGGCTCTTCTTTGACACATTCCTTTGCATAGTTGGTGAAAAATATCTATCCATGTGCCCGAATCCTCCGCACCAAAAAAATTTCCCTCAAAGATATTCTTAAATACCAAGATCTATTTGGTTTCCACTATTGTTCTTTTTCCCTTTTATATTTTTTAGCTACGAAACACTCATTTTGTGAGTGTCCCATCATTCCACAGAAATTTCACCTAATGTAGGGTACATTCCTATATGTCACTTTTCTACCAATGGGTGTCCCCTGGGTTCTCTGAATTTTTAGATTCTACTTTGTACCTAAATAAACCTTCAATATTGGTGCGTGTTCTTACGACCTAACATCAACTTTCAAAACTTTTTGTTTTTGATCAATCCCCAAATCAGCCTTAACATCTGAACATCATTGTTTCTTTTTTCTATGGCACCACTATGCTCCACTTCCATCTTTATGGCCTTATGAATGATCTATTTTCCTGATATCATATAAGGATTCAATATTTTTTCTTAATCCTTTAATTTTTGTCATAGATCAAAAACTTCTTCATTATGTTCTTTGAAACGTTTGATTTGATCTCTTCTACCATTAGTCAAACTATCGACTTCACTCTTATGTTTCTCGATTTTGAGATTATACTCAACAACCTTCTCTGATCTCTCTTGCATTTAAGACTTATGTTTTTTAAATTACTTCATCATCTCATACTTCTCTTCTTCCTACTACTGTATATAGAGTTTGGAATCATAAACCAATTTGTTGGATTTATTCATTTTGGATCTACAAACATCTATTTCCTCATGATTTTCTTCTAACTTGACCTCTATTTTGATTATACCTTCAAAATATTCCTCATTAATGTCAGATTATTCCTTTTTTAAGCACCACTGACCACTTCCACCATAGCATTTTCTCCATGATCTTTTCATTTCTCTATATCTTCAACATTTTAAACCTTAGATTCATCTGTACTGTTACATTCTTTTGAAAGAAGATTATTTTTCTTGAAGTAATTTCTATTGAAATATTTATTTTACTTTACATAGGATGAAGAATTATTATTGGGAATTTCAACTCCTTCCTCATTATCTTTTTGGAACTTCTTAGGGAATCGTGTTGCACGGTGACCAACCTTTCCAAACCTAAAGCAAGTAAGTGTATGTTTATCTTTAAAATTTCCTTATCCTCTTTGAAGATTTGAGGAAAGGAATGAAATCACCCTATATATCTCTTCTTCTTCTTATAAATATTCAATTATGATCTTATCCATGGCCTTGAATTCCAAATATTTATATTTCCCCTTTTCCATGCCATTGTTATCATCATTTCTCATTTCATATGCTACAAGGGTACTATGCAAGTTTTCCAGTGTTAGATCATTCATATCATTATCTTCTAAAAATGAAACTTTCATATTGAACTGAGGTGGATGTTTCCTCAAGATACTCTTCACAATCTTTATATCTTCACTAAATTCTCTAAGAACTCACATGTCTTCCACTAAAACATTTACCCTATCAAATAATGCATCTACAGAACCATTCGGGTTCATTTTCATATCATCGTACTTGTTCTACATATCTCGTATCTTTTCCTCTTTGACCTTTGAATCCTGTTTATATATATTCAATATCCTTTCCCAAAAAGCATGTGAAGTTTTTCATGACATCACCTTTATATATATTTCATTAGATATGGTTCCCTCTAAATTATTGATTCCCTTGGCACCAACATCTAATTCCATTTTTTCAACTTATGATAAATAAAAACTATTGATATGAGCTAAAATACCGTGAATCGCTTCTATAAACACATCTATTCCTAAATATTAGAAGTAGTGTTGCATCTGATTCTTCTATAACTGAAACATTTTCCCAATTAAGATCAGAATCCCATTATGATTGATGACCTTCATTAAGAGACAAATATAGATATTAAAATTTCTTTTTAATACAAATTGTTAGATCCATTAGGTCAAATTCCCTAAGAGGGGGGCGAATCGGGGAATGATAGATTAAAACAACTGCCCCTTTTCATCTTGTGTTGTTATTAAACAAAACATTCTTCTCTCTCCTTCTTATTGTAGAGTATGAACAAATCTTAAAGCAAGCATATGACACATAAATTTTACTTGGTTCACCCTCCCTAGGCTACATCCAAGCAGTATACACCGGCAATGTGTCAATGCACCAAATCCACTATAAGCACACTATTGTTTATAAAGTAGAAAGATGACACGACCCGACCCTACCAGGGCTCGAGCAGCAACTACCCCAAGACCACCTCCATAGGCCAGGGGCTGGCGACCAGTGCCGAAGGCACAAAACCTCGGGGAGGCCTTTGCCTAGGTACCTGTACACACACACGCAACACACTCAATGAAAAAGTGCAGAGTAAAGAGAAAAGAAAAGGGCAGCTACTATAAATAACCACAAGAGGGCATCGACCTCTAAATAGTATAAATTAAAGTACTGGGATGGAAAAAGGGGAAAAACAAGTGCCCAACCAGAAAAGTGCCACAACCCAGAAACAGGTAAACAAAACGAACAGCGGGAAGGGTTCCCCACCTGGAACCCGACTACGACCACCGCACGTGGTCCAATCTCCCGAGCTCCTGTGCTCCACGGAAGTCACGACCAACCTGTCCGTCATCTGCAAGGGCACACCAAGTGCGGGCAAAGCCCAAGTAGGGGAGAGTATAAAAATACTCAGTAGGATACCCCGATGGCTCGAGGGAGCAACCAAGGAGGTACCAAAGTGGGAGAAGTAGAGTGAACAGGAAAAGTAAAGGAGTACAACCAAGAGTGCAGTAAAGAGTAACAGTAGAGAGTCCAGCTCAACCCAACAATAGGAATGAAGGTAGACTCGCCCAGACACAAGGAGATAGAAATGGTGAGAAGATGAACTTCCTGTCGAGTCTTTGCCACCTATAGCAGGATAGTAGACTCATCCAACCATGAGAATCTAAACACGGAAATCACATGGAATACCCCGCGCGTCTTCGCCTCTTCTGGAAGGAGAGTAACCGAACCCAAGAAGTGGGTACTAGAACAAGGTATATACATATCCTTATTCTTAAAAAGAAGCCCGAACAACGTCGTAAGGGGATATCCATCCTGTAGCTCAGCCCAAGAAAACGAGTAGCCAACACTCCCAGAAGTAAACTCCATTGATGCCTAGCATCCCGCACATCTACCCCAAACCAAAGCCAAGGGGCTCAATCACCGAACTTTGACACTATCCGCTTTGGGCGGCACTAAATTGCCCATACAGTTTTAGATCACATCACAAGAACGCATCTCGGTGGGGACAACGCCCCTCGTACTTGAGAGTTCTAGGGAAAGTCAAACCACACCTCATCACTGCCCTGCAGTCGAGAGGTCTTCTCAAAGACAAAGTCGTCACAAAACTGACTCATATAACCAAGGGTCCCGCTCTTTTAATCACGGAGGAAAGCCGCAGGCTAGACTAGTATAAATGACTGAGCCTGGAATGCCAACAGGTGTCCCACTGCCCAGCCCTGCTGGAGGTGATTAATAATATGATATCGGGTGACCCACTGCCCAGCCCTACAAGAGGGTAAACCATAATATGATATCAGGTGACCCACTGCCCAGCCCTGCTGGAGGGTAAACCATAATACATCATCAGGCGACCCATTGCCCAGACTTGCTGGAGTGTAAACCCTAATACGTCATCAGGAGACCCACTGCCCAGCCCTGCTGGAGGGTAGACCTAGAGTAAGTCGATAGATGACCCACTGTCCAACCTTCCTGGACGGTAGACCTAGAACTAGACGACGAGCGACCAACTGTCCAGTCTCTGCTGGAGGGTGGACTCTAAAGAGTCGTCGGGTGACCCACTGCCCAATCTCTACTGGAGGGTAGACCCTAAGAGTGTCGGGTGACCCACTGCCCAGTCTCTGCTGGACGGTAAACCCTTGAAGTCAGTGAGCAACCCACTACCTAGCCCTACTAGAGGGTAAACCCGAAGAAGTCGATGAGTAACCCACTGCCTAGCCCCACTGGAGGGTAAAACTCAGAACTGCTCTAGCCATCTCTATTGGAGGGTAAAACACTGGCCAACCAAATACGGAGTGGGTATCGTGCAACCACCCGACACCAGAACAACTCACCAAAACAGGTTCAGTGCATGTTCCATCACTAGTTGTCACTAGCACCGCTACTGGCCGATCCATCAAGAACGAAGCCAGGGGGAGACCACTCAACCCTGCTGGTCAAACCAATGAGCATCGACCTAGGGAAAAAACACCAACCTGTTGGTCAAACAAATGAGCATAGAGGGACCCTCTACGTCGCGAGAGGTAAAAGTACGTAAACCAGAGCCCGACACGCACGTGGGGCCCACACAACGTGTGGCCCCATCTCAACCCCTACCAAGCGTACAAACGTCCTCAGGTACAAACAACCACATGCACCTCCAAGGGTTCCCGTATACTCCCAGAGTATACCACGTTCTATCCCAAAGGCTATCGCGCACACGGCACCCAACGTCAATGCGATGGCATGACGTAACATCTCATACTTGCTGCCTTAATGACTGAGGCACAACCAACCACATCTCTTTAAACACAAAACTCACTCTCCCAAGAGTGCACGTGATCACACTTCAAGGGTCCGCTACAAACACGGTATAAGGACCGCCACCGGGGCACCCTTCATATTCCACATTTAATAAGATCGTGAATGAGGCTCCGGTCGCCTGAACAAATTACACCATTTTAATCCTCACAGAAAAACAGGTGAGATAAACTACGTACTCGCCTCAAACAGATGTCCGACGGAAAAGTCGCCAACACTGCCTCACGCCAGAACGTCGTCCCATGATCCTGAGGCTCAGCCCCGAAAATAGTCGGGCGCATCGCACCAATGCGATCCCTTCAGGAAAACACGTTAAAAGCACTACTCACATGAGTGCAACGGATGTCCGGAGAAAAAGGAGCATTCCGGTGCACCGCACACAATTTGTGCTTCATGGGACAGCAACCCGGTCCCGAAACACAATGAACGGATCACACCATTGCGATCCTTTCGAAAAAAACACACAAGATGGACTATTCACTTGTCCAAAACTGTCGTCCGGTGATGATGATGGAAAATCACTATAGACTCCCAAACGGCCCTCATGGGCCCCACACCATCATTCTGAATTAGAGCGGGCAGATTGCACCATTGCAATCCCCTCAGAAAAACATCCAAAAACGACTACTCGCACGCCCCGAACGGACATCCGATAAAAAAGTCGTGAAACGCTGCACGCAGCTCGAAAGATGGGCCATGGGGCCCTCATCTCAACTTCGGCCTCAATGCCTGAAACCACCCTGGAAAGCTATGCCTTGGTTCTAGGGTCCCAACACCACTAACGGCGCTTAAAACGAATGTCGGACGCGTCCGCGCCGTCCAAAACAAGAATTCCCGGGAAAAACGCTCGTCCACTTAAAGACACGTCGCATCTCCACGACCCCTTGTTTCGGGAAATAAAAATTCCCGAAACTATCTCGAAAAGTTCTCCTTGAAGTCAGGTCCACGCAGCCGTAGACAGCGCGCAAAACCGAAGCCCGTGGCTTTCGCTACGGGCGTCAGAAATTTAAAAGGGGGAAACCCCCTTGGGCCGGACCGGCCCGCTCCGGCCAGTCCGCCCACAGCCGGCCCGCGGCCCGGCCACGGGTCCGGTTCACTCCACCGTGGCCAGCTGGCCACGGCCCCAAGCCACCGACTGACCATCATGGCTGGTCCCTTTTTCCGTAGCAACCCTCATTACGTGGGTCGCGGTCGCACCACCTGGGGCCGCGGGCCTCGCAGCCCCGTCCTCCTTGCCATACGCTGGCGTCGCCGCCTGGGACCCCGCCTCGCCACCGTCGCGCCGGCTGCCTCTCGGAGCCGCTCCACCCGGCCACCGCACCACCATGACGCCCCGCGACCTCCTCCTCCGCTGAACGCTGAGCCACCGTCCGCCGCCAAAGAACGCTGCCGCCCGTCCAGGGCCCGCGCCGCACTACTGAAGCCGCCGGACCACCATGCGAGCCCCCGGAAACATCGAAAACCCACAAACTTCAGAGAGCCTCTGCGACCTCCTCCAAACTCTGGTTTCAATTCCGTAAAGGGAAATCGAATGTTCATAAATTATACTACGCATCCATGGGTTTTTTCGAAAATCCAACATCAATTTGACGTATGTTTATGGGTTCAAAGGATGTGCATGAATTAAAAACGAAATACCGACGATCCTACCTCTAAGGGTGTAGCCCGATGCTTCGTGTGCGGACCATCAGAACGGGTGTGCCTCACCGGAGATCGCCTCGCCGGAGCTGCCTCTCCAGAGGTGGAGGAGAGGGGAGGGTTTGAGGAAGAAGAAGAAGAAGAATAAGAAGAAGGGGGTGGGGGTGTTTAAGTACAAATCATTTAAACGCCCGCCCGACAGCCCTGAACTCAAATTTTTCAGCAAGGTCAGGGTTAAGCCTCTCCTAGGCTAAAAACCATGCTTCGAGCACAACAGTGGTCTCAAAATATTAGTCTGAGGCCTCGTTCAAATGTTACAATGCCCACGCCCGAGGCTTCCAAATTACGAAAACACCCCTGGTACCATTTTTTCACAGACGGGCCGTGCCCGCAAAACTTACACCCCTCCTATGGTAAACGGCACGATCTGAACTCAACGGTGCCCTCGGTTTTCCAATCATAGCTACTGTTTAAGAGATACCTGCATTTCAACATTAAACTAAAAATTAATTAATTAATTAATCCGTTTAACCTTCCGAAAGCGAGCGAGGGGTACAAACATTCCGCGAAGTCATATTTTATGACGTTCCTAGGGTAGAAACCCCATTTCAGACCCATCCATACACTCGGATCTCTGATCCGAAACTCCATTTAATAGTTATCACATTTATTTGGCATTTTGAGTGTGAACGCACTAAAAATTTAATTCCGGCCACTCCGGGGCTCGGAATCTCATGCCGTCTAAAGGCGCTGCTCTTGAATACCATCAAGAATATTCCAAAGTCTTTCACAGAAAAAACCGGGTTCTTACAAAAGAAGACACATTTTCCCTCCTGGTTTACAAACAATCACAATATGAAAGCTCAATGAACTCTCAACTGATGTGTGATCACTGCTTCTCCAGAATATCCACGCATAGTTTATAGACCTGTAGGTCCCTTAAATATTACTTATTAATACATCTTCCACTCTATGTAGATGATCTTTTGATATCCCACTCTCTTCCACTGATGAATACCACTTTACAACAAAACATTGGGAAATCCCTTTTAAAACACTTTCACAAAGCACATTGCCTTTTGGGAAGCTCTTTATTTTACGAATATCAAACTAAAATTCTTGAATTACACCACTTTCACAAATCTCAACTAGCCTTCATGAATCTCCTAATTTCACAATGCTCAAACTAGCCTTCACAAAGTACACTTCATTCAAAAATATCAATTGAACATCGAAAATATACTGCCTTTTCACATAGCTCACTTAGCCTCTACAAATTCCCTTAATTTTGAAAATCTCAAATCATTCGCTTTGATTTTACAGCCTTCATGAACTTCTTTGTAAACCGCCTTCACAAATCACCTCTGTGAACCACCACTATGGACCACCTTCACAAAACCAGAAACTTAGAATTATCATTGAGTCTCGATCTACATCTAAAGAGTGTATAAGCTTATTTATAGGAATTTCCACTTACTTCGTGACCTTCCTGGCCACATCCTCACCATTTTACAGAGCTCCCAATTTTCGACTACATTGCTCCATTTTTTCACAATGCTCCACAGATATTTATTGCTCACAGTGCTTGTGTAATCATGGATCATTCTCTCAAATCCTTTGGATGGATGTGATGCTCCACTTTTAATGCTCACCATAATAAAAGAGAGTTCCATCAAAACCTTTTCAACTCTGTAATGATCCACTAGCAATAATCCTCACCTTTACCATTCGCAATGCTCATCGTACTCGCAGAGCTCACTATCAGTATCCTTTAATCCGTCATGAAACACTCTTCATGAATCCAATATTCATGAAACTCAATTATTTTCTATATTTTGATGATATATTCAAGGAAATACATATTTTTCAATGCTATCCACACTCCAAATTTTGGACCCCAAAAAATTTGGTAAAAACTGGGAAATCGCGCTACCTTAGAAACCTTCTTCAGCACACACTAACTATCCTCGTTCTGAGTCATCTATATTTGTCAATAAAAAAATAACTCACAAAAAATATCGAGAGGAAACCTTGAGGATTTTTTCCCAACAATATCTCCCTTTGTTTTTTTGACAAATCTTTTAAAATTTCATACCTCATTAAAGATCCTTCCAACTGATTCCAGTATTTTCTTCTTGCAATTAAGATAGAAATCAATGATTTACTCAACACATAATTTAATCCCCCATGAGAAATGTTTGGTGTGAGAAACAATATTATAATAAAAAGGCCATCAATGAATCACTTCATTACTAACACCAACTCTTGAAACCAAACAATTTATTACATCATAAACCTCAACTGTCATGACTTATCTTCTTTTATTGATCACTTCCAGCATTATCATATTTAAAAAAACTCTCCAAACATCACTACTCCCCCTAATAGCTTCAAATCCCCCTATCTCGCTACTCTACATATCGTAATCTCCTCATGTCTTAAATAATACATTTTATCCTTTTTAAAAACCACAATTTTTCTCCCTTTTTAAATGAACCCAAAGATCACTCCTTTATGGTCTGCAATAGAGTAAGGAAAACATATTAGTAAATTCTGGAAAAACACCCCATACCTCAGATAGAGGGGGTTCCACATCCACATTTTTCATTTGTGGGGAGTCGACTGGAATTCTAGAACCAATCAATGCCTCCCAAAATTTTCTTTGGGTAAGGCCTTTGTCAGAATATCTGAAACTTGTAGTTTGGTAAGAACATACTCCAACTTCACAATCTCTTACTCCACTTTATCCTTGACAAAATGATATTTGATTTCAATTTTTTTTCCTTGAGTGATGTAATAGATTTTTTCTAAGATTTATAGCACATTGATTGTCACTGTAGATTCTGATCGGAGAACTCACATCAACTCCCATGTCACCAAGATACTATTTCATCCACAATAACTATGTACACACTTGAGGGGTCGCAATATACTCAGCTTCTATGGTTCTCAATGAAATTCAATATTGATTATTTTGTTTATTCAAGAAATAAATAATCCACTGAGATAGAATACACCTCCTAGCGCTAATTTACTGTCATCTGCTGAACCGACCCAATCAACATTTGAATATGCCAATAGCTCTGGCTGAGATTTTTCATTATGCATCAAACTAAAATCTAAAATTTTGTCAGTATACTGAAGTATTCTTTCACTTTAATCAATGTATTTCCTTGGTATTTCTTTAATATCTCACTACTTGGCATGTGGAAAATACAATATCAAGTCTTTTCACAATTAGGTACAGCAAACTTCCCTTGATTTCCCTGTATTCTATGATATTAGCTACCTTTCAATCATCATCTTTTAATAGTTTCATCTGAGTAACAACCAAAGTTTTCATCTCCTTGGAATTTTATATTCCAAAATTTTTATAACCTCCTTGTTATATTTGGATTGAGAAATTAAAGTTCCATTCCTTCCTTTTTTCACCTGTAAACCAATGAAAAGTGTCATCTCACTAATCATTGACATTTCTAACTCACTTTTCATGAATTCAAAGAAGCTGATTTCATTGTGCTTTATCTAATCCAAAAAATATTATTTTATCAACATAAACCAACACCATAATTCTTTGATTACTATAATTATTAAAATATAGGTTGTAATCAACTCCACTATGCTGAAATCTAAGCTTCTTCAAATACTAATCAAGTCTTGAATACCATGCTCTTGGTGCTTTATTGTACCCATAAATCAGATTCTTCGGCCAAAAAACTTTTTTATCAAGTTCATGTATGATAAAAACATGTTTTTTACTATATAAACTTCCTATTCGAGAACCCTATTAAAAAATGAGGACTTGACATCCATCTAGAAAAAATTAATCATTTTTTGCACTGCAATGGACAAGAATAATCTAATTATCTCCAGCCTTGCAACATGAAAAAATGTCTCATTGACATTGATACCCTCTATTTAGGAGTAACCATTTCACACTAATTGTGATTTGTTTCAAATCATTATGCCATCTTCATTCATATTTTTCAGAAGAACCATTTAGTCCTAATGAAATTCTTGTCTATTATCCTCAAAACAATCACCCACATTTAGTTCTTCTTAATATGTTCTAGCTCTTTATTCATAGCCTAAACCCAGTTCTCATATCTATCTACATTATAAAAACATTTAGACTCTACCTGAGATAGGAAATAAGATTTCTTTGATGACTTCATTCTTCTTGTTTGAACTAGATTTTTATAATCTCCAATGATATTGTTTATGTCAATATCATCTCGAATCTTTGGATTCTTCATAGATACATACATTACTTCTTCTTTCTCCACTTCAGTATCTTCTTTTGAATCAGCATCTAAAACTTCATCTTCTTCCCATGTGTTGCTTACCTCTTCAACACTTTAATCAATAAACTATTCACTATGTTGTTTAATATTCTCTTCATTTTTCACTACAGTTATATAATTTACCACAAGAACTTTTCCTAGCCTTTTATTAAATCATTAATACTCTTTTCTTTTACTAAGTAGCTAATAAATATCCCCCATATACATGTGATTTTATTTCTTGAGAATATCTCACTTACTTCCAAATATTCAAAGTATTTTAACATTGACATGTTTTCATAGCACATCTCATATAATGTCATTCCTTCCTTTAGACACAATAGAGGCCAATTTGAAATATATATTGATGTCAGGACTGCTTCCTTTTAAAATTTATCTGGTAGGTCTTTTTCAATAAGCATAAATCTGTCCATATGGTTGATGATCCTATTTCTCCTTTCAAAGACTCCATTTTTTGGGGAGTTCTCATTAAAGAAACATTATTTCTTATCTCATGTTTATTGAGATAGTATTCCACCTGACTATTTGTGAATTTTGTACCATTATCTGTATAAAACATTAGAATTTTCTGCCCAAGCATCCTTGAATATTCCCTCTGATGCTATTTTATGCAACTGAACACATCATACTTATGGGAAATGAAAAATATCCATGCCATTATTCTAAAATAATTAAGGAAAATAATGTAATATATATTCTTATTAATGGTTCATGGTGAGATAGGTCCACATACCTCAAAATACACCAATTTAAGAACTCTTATTGACTTATGTTCCTTTTCCTTGTACATTTTTATGATGATCTTCCCTTGTCAACATGAATCTCACATATGATTATAATATCATGATAACATAGGTTAGTCTCTAACTGGATCACACTTTACCAAATCCTTCAGGGATGGTTGGCATAGATGATCAAGTCATTTATGCCACAACTTTTTTTCTTCCTCTCTGGATAAAATGCACATATCTTATTCCCCACTAACAAGTTATAGGTTTCTGTTTGTGTTTTTTTCCTTACATAAAAACTATACCATATCTACCTTTGACTATACACATATTCTTGGTAAATCTTATATAATTCCCTGAGTCACATAGTTGACTGACACTAGGAAAATTATGATTGAGACCTTCTACAACTAAGACATCAACACATCTCATTTATTTTCCCCCAAACCTATCCATTGACAAGCCAATTATCTTTAGCCCTTTATCATTTCCATATTTGAGAACTTCTTCTTTATCATATTTTATGCCTATAATAATATCCTTAATTCCTATCATATGGGATGTGCCACCATTATCAAGGATCCATACACCAGAATGATCTGATTCTTTAAGGGAAATTTTTGAAACCACTTCTTTCTTAGCTCTTTTCTATTTTATCCATGTTTTTTAATTCATCCATACTATAGACTGATAGTCTTGATATTTTTTAGAGAATGACAGACCATCATCATCCTGCAAAGCTTCAAATCAATTTTTCATTTTCATCTCTCCTATTTATTCTATGATTTTCTACTTTCAACCTCTTTGGTTCTTCTTTGGAACATTCCTTTGTATAGTTGGTATGAAATATCTAGCCATGTACCTGAATCCTTCGAACCAAAAACAATGTCCCTCAAAATTTATTCTAGAATACCAAGCTCTATTTGGATGCAAATATTTTTCTTGTTCCCTTATATATCACTTAGCTGTGGAACACACATTTTGTGAGTGTCCCATCTTTCTACAGTAATACCAACTAATGTAGGGTACATTCTTATATGTCACATTTTCACCATTTTGTGTCCATTGGGTTCTCTAAATCTACAAATTCTACTTCAAACCCAAATAAACCTTCAATATTGGAGTAGGTTACTGTGGTCTAACTTCAACTTTCACATATTTTTGTTTTCGATCAATCCCCTAATCAGCCTTAACATATGAACATCATTGTCGCTCCTTTTATATGGGACCACTATTCTCCACTTCCAACTTTTTGTCCTTCTGAATGATTTTCATTCTCGGTATCATATTGGGATTCAATAGTTTTTCTTGATCCTTTACTTTTTATTGTAGAACGACAACTTATTCTTCATGTTCTTCCATACATTTGATTTGATCCCCTCTATTGTTAGTCAAACAATCGATTTCACTCTTCTATTACTTGATTTTGAGGTTATACTCAACTACCTTCTCCGACCTCTATAGAATTTAAGACTTGATTTTTTCAATTTCTTTCATGAGATCAAACTTATCTTCGTCCTTCTATTGCATATAGATTTTGGAATCATGACCCACTTTGTTGGATTTATTCATTTTATCTCTCCAAACATCCATTTCTTAAATATTTGATTCTAATTGGTCCCCCATATCTACCATTTCTTCATCTTCTTCCTCATTAAAGCAAGATTCTTCCTTTTTAGGAGCACTACTGACCACATACACCATAGAATTTTCTCCACGGTCCTTATAGTTCTCTATATCTTCAACCTATTCAACCATATATTCATCTATATTGTCACATTCTTGTGAAAGAAGATTTTTTTTCTTAAATAAATATTTCTTGAACTTTTTCTTTCCCTTCAAATAGGATGAATAATTTTTCATGGTAATTTCAACTTTAACCTCATCATATTCATGTAACTTTATGGAGAATCTTGTTGCAAGATGATCAACCTTTTAATACCTAAATCAAGCAGGTAGATGTTTCCCTTTGAAATTTCCTTTTCCTCTTTGAATTTTTGTGTAACGTAATGACATCACCTCAACTGTCTCTTCTTATTCCTATAAATCATTAATTGTGAGATTATTTGTGCCATTGGATGACACCTCTTTAAATTTTCCCTTTTCCATGGCATCATTTTCATCATTTCTCATTTCATATGCTATAATGGTACTATGCATGTTATCTAGTGTGAGATCTTTCAGATATTTATCTTCCAATAATGAAACTTTCGGATTTAATCGAGGTGAATGTTTTCTCAATATATGTATTAAAATATGTTTATCTGCAATAACTTCTCCAATAACTCACGTTTATTTCACTAAAAAATTTACCATGTCAAATAATGCATCAACATAATCATTCGGGTTCATTACCAGATCTTCATATTTGTTCATCAAAACATGTAGCTATTCCTCTCTGATCATTGAATCCCCTTTATATATATTCAATATCTTTTCCCACATAGCATGTGATGTTTTTATGACATCAACTTTGTATATACTTCCTTGGATACTAATCCTCCTAAATCATTGATTCCATTATTTTCATCATCCAATTCCCTTCCTTCAGCTTCGGATAAAGCACCACTGATGATATCAGATGAAATACCATGGATTTCTACTATAAACACATCCATACTCAAAGATTAGAAGTAGTGTTTCATTCAATTCATCCATCACTAAAAATTATTTCCATAGATGATTGAAATTCTTCTGTGATTCATTACATCCATTGAGAGAGAAACACATAAATTAACCTTTCCCTCTAATACCAATTGTTAGGTCCACTGGGTCAAATACCATAATGGGGGGTGAATTAGGTTATGATATAATAAAACAACTACCCATTTTGATCTTTTTTTATTTTTAAACAAAACTCACTTCTATCTCCTTCCCATTATAGTGTATGAACAGATCTTGAATAAAGAACATGAAAAATAAATTTTACTTCGTTCACCCTCCCAAGGCTTCATCTAGGGAGAATACACAAGTGATGTGTCAATGTACATAATACACTATAAATGCACTTATGATTACAAAGTTCGAAGTAGACTCACTACCCCTCCTTGTTTAAAACAAATAACAATGTGAAAGTTCACTACTCTCTCAACTAAAGTGTTCTCACTACTTCTCCAGAAGATCCACTCATATTTTATAGACCAGTAGGTTCCTTCTTTATCACTAATGAGCACATCCTCTACTATATGTAGATTCTCTATTAATGTCAAACTTTTATCCACTTATGAAAACCATTTACCATAAAACCCTGGGAAATACCTTTTAAAACACTTTCTAAAAGAACATTACCTTTCATAAAGATCCATATTTCATGAATATAAAACTAGCCTTCACAAAGTACACCTCTTTTTAAAGATTAACTAGACTTCAAGAAGATCATTATTTCATGAAGCTCGAACTAGACTTCACAAAGTACACCTCTTTCAAAAATATCTTTCTTATTCATAAATCTCACTTAGCCTCTTAGAATTACCTTACATTTGCATAGATCAGATCATTCAGTTGTATTTTCAGACTTTGTGAACTTTTTTTCAAACCACCTCTACGAACCACCTTCGTGAACCTAGAGATTTAGAATTCTCATTGATTCTTAATATCCTTATGAAGGATTTATAAGCATATTTATAGGTGTTTACACTGAATCCATAACCTTATGGGCCACATCATCACCATTTTGCAGAGCTCCTAATTTTCTACTACAATGCTCCATTTTTCATGAAGCTCCACAAATATTTCCAACTCGCAATTATCATCGTAATCACAGAGCATTCCATCAAATCATTAGTTCTTCCATGATACTACACTTTCAATGTTCTTTAAATTATAAAAGGGTTCCATTAAAACCTTTTACATTGAAATGATGCTTCAGTCTCAATGCTCCTCACCTTCACCATTCACGATGCAAGTCATACTCACAGAGCTCACTGTCAGAATCCTTTAATCCTTCACAAAACACTCTGCATGAAGCCCATATTCAGGAAAAGAATTCCTTTACCATGTTATGATGATATCTTCAAGTAAATACATATTTTTCAATGCTATCCAAACTCCAAATTTTGGACCCCAAAAATTTGGCAAACACTGGGAAATTACACCACCTTAGACACCTCCTTCAAGACACGCCAACTATTCTCATTCCCAGTCATCTAGAATTATCAACAAACACAATCACACCTAAAACATAATGAGATGATTCCTTGGGGGATTTTTTCCCTACACAAACATTACATATAACAACATTGAAATGGGATAACATCGATATGGATTTTTCCAGAGGTATTCAAAAGTCATTCAAAGAAAATAATTCTATATAGTTTATGGTGGATCGTCTTTCAAAGACTGTTGAATTCATTTAAAATTGAGATGAATTCTCACTTCATCAAATTTTATGGATATATATTAGAGAATTGGGTAGGTTTCAAGGAATACCACTATTGGACATATCTGATAGAGATCTAAGATTTATATCTCTGTTTTGGAAGAGTCTTTAACATTCTGTAACCATTGAGTTGAACATAAATATGTCTTATCACCCCAAACTAATGTCCAATATAAGTGGGATATCCCAACACTAAATGACATATTTAGATCATGGTCAATGGACTTTAAAATAGGAAGGGATCGAAATCTTCCTCTAGTCGAGTTCTTATATAATAATATCTTTCAATCAAGAATCAAAATGGCTCCATATTAAGACCTTTATGGGAAGAGGTGTATAACACTAATGTGATGGGATGAAGTTGGTGAAAATTAGTTTATGGGACATAAAATGGTGAAGTAAATGGTTGAAGAGGTCAAGACCATTCAGTAGCACATTTGCGATGTTCAAAGTTGATAAAAGATCTATGTTGAAAATCATCAATGAGACCTAGTATTTGAGTTTAGAGAAAAATTATTCCTATATATATCTAGATGGAATAGATTTATGAGATTTAGAAAGAATAGAAATTTTTGTCCTGGGTACATTCATCACATTGAGATTCCTGATTTCATCAAATTAGTGTATTGGAGAATATCACTCCCAACAACCCATATACATTAAATGAAAAATTCCATGTATCTGTCTTAAAGAAATATATACCATATCCATCCTATGTACTAAATTAAGATTTGTTACAACTATAAAATGATATCTCTTATGAGGAAAATCTAATGAAGGTCTTGTATTATATAGATAATATTCTATGCAATAAGAAAAATCACCAAGTCAAAGTACTATGGAGAAAAAATAAGTTAGAGGAGGTGACATGGGAACCAAAGAAGGCTATGAAGAAAAAGTACCCTTAGTTGTATTCACTTTAGTATATAAAATTGAATTTTGAGGATTAAATTTCTTAAGTGGGAAGAATGTTGCAACCCAGTATTGTATCATTGGAATTTTCCCTCTTATTATATAATTGTTGTGTACTTAGTAATACAGTATTATATAAAGCACATAAACTATATGATGAAGACATCACCATTTTATTAAAATAATTTTAAAATTATAATTATAAAATTAATATATCTATAATATTTGTAAATGTCAAAATGGGATGAAAAATTCGAAAATAATATAACAAAAATATGAAAATGTGGATCAGCTTGATCCACAATAAAAACAGTACTCACGAAGAGCACTGTAGAAATGAAGTAGAATATTAGAAATGAAATATCCATATTTAAATTGAAAATATGTATAACATTAATAGAAAATATAACCTAATTAATAATTAATGAAATATGGAGTATTTTTAGGATGTAGGTAACCCATATAACCACTACAAATCTAATCATTGTAATACTAATTTGGTCGTTAAAATTGTAATTTAATCGTTAAGAATAGTATTATAACCATTAGAAAAATATTATCACTTATGTAAGTGTATAATAATATTTATTTATATTATAAAATATAAATATGATATATTTATATCACGATACTAGTAAATAAATGTTTTAAAATTGATAAAACTAGTGTTTTTATTTTTGAAAACCATTCATGTTTTATTTAAATATTATAACAAATATAATAATTTATAATAATGACTATTTCCCTAAAATCGGATTATAAATTAATATTTTGATTTATTATATTGATAATATTTTTTTGGGACCATAAGTAATTTTTCAAAGGGTCTAAAAAATGATCATACTATTAAAGTTGGTATTTTTTTTCAAATAAATAATGATATGATTAAAAATTAAATTTATCATTATTAGGAAGAAAATTAAATTGATTTCATTGTTTAAATATTAATATCAAAAAAATGGTTAAGGTGATTTTTTTTGTATTTTTCTAAAATAATTGAAATATTGGTGAATAGTGAAATACACTAAAATACACTATTTAACATTATAAGTTAAATACATGATTAATTGAAAATGGGATGATGTGAACACCAATTATTCCAAACTCAAATGAATAATTTACTATATATAGTCCCAACAATCAACACTGTTGGTATTATTGAGCCAATATAATAGACTAATAAATATAATATTTAAAAAATATCTCACTCCTCCCCTTATAAATACCACCCCTCACATCCACTTCTACCCAAATATTTTAATCCATGGATATTTATAAATTTATTCCCAATACTATACACAATTTCTTAGTTCTTTTAATCTCACAAAAATTCTAATTCCATGTTTCTTAAGGAGTTTTTCATGGAGGATACATTCCAGAGGATTTATTCTCAAACTACCTCTTTTAAATTATTTTCTTCTCCTACCTTCTCCTAAACTACCTCATCCAACATGGAATAATAACTAAAATATAAAATATATAATTTAATCTTATAGTGCTAATATAATATCTATAATCCATACTCTTCTCTTCTCCTCTTATTCTAAGAATGAATCCATTCCCCATATAATATCAGTTCACCACCTCTGTGGATGATGAGTTTTTATTTTCCATTATTGAAATCATGGAAGGTTTAAACTCAATTATAATGGTTTAAAATGATCAAAATATGTATATTATATATATTTTTACATTGTTTAATGAATATATGGTCATAATATTAAATAAAAAAACTTTCTTTTGATGGTTGGTAAAACCTCTATAAATAAACTAACAATATATCATTAATGATTTTACTAAATGAATCATCTATATATTGTATACAATATGGGTATTTGGAAAATTTTAAATTTCTAGAATGATATTAATATCAATTAATTTATCTTTTGGATTTTTATCCCCATTTGAAAAGAATCCTCATAATTATCCTCATGTGATCTAACCCTGGAACCATTAAATGAACGCCCTTAGAATAGTGAAATTAAAATTTAGATCTCATTTAAATGGTGTGAAATGAACAAAATATAATTATATTAAATAAAATATAGATGAATATGGTTATAAATTAAGTAATTAATTAAGTTAATTTTATTATTTAAGACTTTAGGAGAATGTTCATAAGGATTCAAAAACATAAGTTAAGAGATCTCTCTAAACCACCATATTTTATTTGGATTTTTCTTTCTCTCTCTTTACCTATATTTATCTATATATTTTTATTATTTAATTATATAAATTATTTAAATATATATATCCAAAAAATATTCCAAGTTTAATTCCCCTATCATTTATGGGGATATAAATGTTTTAATGGTTCGCTTCTCAATTTCATTTGATAAGAAAACTCAATTAAAGGAAAGTTCTATTTATCCTACCCCATTTCCATCAACACTCCATAAAATGTTTTAAAACAACATTTTATTATAAAATTTTACATTTTATTATAGAAAACCATTTTTATTTAATTTCTAGTTTAATGGAAATTAATATTCTCTTTTCTTTTTAAATATTTTTTTCCCTTTTTCGTAAAACCCTGTTTAATAGGTACATTTCCAAAGTTACTTATCCACTCCTTTATGGAAAATCACTTCAAATATATGTATATATTTTTATGAAACATGATTATTTATCATCTATGAATGACCATTATTGTTTTAATCCTTGATTTAATAGAACCCATTATAATATTCCATCTAGTTATTTTATAAGATATGATTTTGAAACCCATTTCATTCCATGAGTATTCTTTATTTTTATGACCGCTGTTTGATTACTTATGCACCACACTTATTCATGTACATGTTATGATGGGTTCACCCAAGTATTTATCTAGTTAATTTGGTAATGTTTATGCCTTATGAGATGATATATATGGGATTAGGGAGTAAAACTGATCAATAATGGAATTTTTCCAATAATGTGATGTTTTTATGGCAGTTACCCTTGACTTATGATTATTCCATGTTTTAGGATAGTGTAACATTCTCCTGTTTACATGATCTTTTTATTAAATTTAATTTAATTTATTCTCCCATATGATTATTCATGACCATTTTCTTATATGTTATCATGTTATGCCTTTTCACTCATACGTTAGGCTTTATTATCATGTTTATTCTCGTACTGAGATTTTTAGTTCACCCCTTTTGTTTATGTATTCCCTAAGTTATCCTATACAGTTTTAAAGTATCAAATAGATTAAGGATCTTATTAATGTGATTAAAATAAATAATATTTTTTAGTTTAATTTTTTTTATATACCTAGACACCTATATATTCTATGCTTCTTATTCCTTTGTTTTTATTTATTAGATATTTATGATAAAACTATTTAAATAAACATATTAATGGTTTGAGTTTTTATAATATTTAATTGGTTTTAACCCTTAGATTATAGAGAAATTGGAATGGGATATTCTTCAAAAGATATAAATCAAGGTTATATAGATAATATTAGAATAAAATTTTTCTTTCAATATCTATGGGATTAAAACCATTTTTAAATGATCTATATATTTCCAGACATGTATGAGAAACCTATAACTATAAATAATCTATTTATGATAGGAAGTATTTTAGTTTGAATGTGATTAAATTAAATTTATGGGTTGATCATATAATATGATTTAAATGTAACTAAAATTTATTTAGAGTCTATAAATGTGAATTTTGGGAGTGGAGTATAGGAATCAACCATCTTATCATAATTATTAAAATCATGGTTTGTAATGATTACTACAGTGACTAGTTTAAGTGGTAAAACTTAATTAATGTTTTGGGATATATATAATTTAATTATGAATAACAAGATTATATGGAAGAAATAATAAATGTTTACCAGAATTAAATATCATGTGGAGGGAATATGATGGACAAATCAATATAGAATTTATAACAAGAGGAGTTGATTGATAGAAATAAGCCTATGAAAATTAGTAGTTATGGATCTCTCATTCCATAAGAATGGGATGAAATGGAATCTTACAAGGAATGGAGGTAAATCCATGAATAAAATAACTGTTAAGGGTTATAACTATTTTTTATTATGTGTCAATACTCTTTTGGAGTGAAAGATCATTGACTCAAGGGAATCATTTCAATTTACAACTAAGAGAGGGTTCCAGGAAAATTATGTGTTATAGATTCATACTACAGTATCAAGGGGATAAACATAAACAAATATTAAGGAAGAATTTTATTTTGTTAGGTTAATGTGATAATTTTGGATTCAATAGAATATTTGTTGATGGTGTGAGGAAAATAACACATGGTTTAATTGTAGTGTCCAAATATTTTTTGGATAGAACATTGTATCTAAAAATAATAACAGATGGGTAATTTATACTGGAAAATAATCTACTATAGATTCATAATTGTTCGATTGTTGTCTTATTCTCAAGAGTGATGAAGGGATGAGTGTCTTGGTTTCTAAAGGAATACTAAAACTCAATAACATAGAGTATGGATCATGTGAAGAGTATATCCATGGAAAGTATAAAAGAGTTTGTTTTAATATGAAATAAAAAATGAAAAAATTATTTGAAGATAGATCTTGTGTATATGAATATCTAGGGACTGTTGTTCTGTCGATATTAGTGCTACCAAACTGGGGGTGGGCGTAGGATAAATTTGTGTGAGTGACTTATTACTAATTAAATTTTTCCCCTCTTTACCTCTGTACTTATTTGGTGAATGGATATATCACTCTTTCATCACCCAGGATTTACAAAAATGTTGATTAAGTAGTAAATAATAATAACATGGTTCAATAATATTTAATAATGAGGTTTACGTCCAATGTTAGATATGACATCCCCAGTGCATGGTGGTAATTATCCCATACAAACAGCTTCTATTTTTATTATCAAGATTAATCTCAATAAAAGATTAATCTTTAAACTTGTACTCCTATAACTAACTAGGTATTATTCAAGAACCAAATTAATATTATGAGGCTCCAAAACTAACCCCAAATCCCTCTATAAATACTATATTTGGTTGACTTCACTATGAACTGTGATCATCTATATGGTCTTTTGCCTCTCTTGTATAGTTTTCATTTGATCTCCATCCTCAATATGTAATAATCCATAATTAGCTGCCTCTTACACAAAAATCATTGGGTTGCCTCACTATTAGACCTTATGATATAAGGAATCAATGTATGGTCTTATTAATGTTAATATTTTTCCTAAATTATAATTAGAATAAGTAATCCATACTATCTCTCTCTCCAACCCTAACCCTCTATCCCTCTCTCCCTCTCTCTATCTCTCTTAATTCTTCTTACTCAATTCACATGGATGGTTTTATCATAAAATTATTGGTTCTATTCTTTTCCAAAACACACTTCATATTTAGGATAATCACAATATCCATTCTGTATCTTCAATTTAGAAATTATTTTTCCTCTACTATTTATATTCACAACATCTCTCCTAGATATTGCTTTGGCATCATGAATATGAAAACCCTTCAACCTTGATGCTTTAGTTCTCCATCATTCCTTGGATTCACAACTCATTTTAACCATTCATATAAAATATTTTTATAAGACACGATCTTTAATATCTATGTAAATTCTATAATTATTACAACATTCTCTTTAAAAAAATCCACAAGCTCTTAATTATATGTTTTCTTGATAAAATGTAGTTCCATTATCACAATTTTAAGGAATTTCACATGATGATACCCCTTTTATTATTATATGGTTTTATTATGGCATCTCCTGTTGTAGTGTGACTTAATCTCTAATATAATTTGATCAATACACTAAAATTTAATGAAATAACACCATATTATGAAGCTCTCCCATAACAATCACTTTGTCATGCACTATGGTATGACATTATCCTCATGGAATGAATGAATATCAAATTATAGAACCGAAGTTGGCTTGTTTTTCATCCTCATACAACTTTAAAACGTTATATTATTCTCCAAAGTGAATAAAAAAATCATCTTCATCATTCTTTATCACTGAAACCAGTTTCATAAATCAAGACTTACTCACAAAAGCATCATGATTTTTATGACTTGAAGAACAACTCAACATAATAATATTTAAATCCTCTTTTGAATTCTATATACCAAAAATAAACTTTTGAAACTCCCTATAAACTTACAAAATATCCTTTATATATGTGTTATATACCCATACATATGGGTTGAGAACCCATACGTAAAATCCATATAACTCTTATGTATCAATTGAATATATTATATATACTTTAAAAAATATTACATATCCATATAATGTTTTTGACTTTGTGAGATTTTACGTAGAATATAAAAGTAATAAATTTTCTATATTTCTTCAATACATCTCAAAATAATAAATTACTCTATAATAACTTCAAATCATCCCCAACCATCACCAGAATCATTCAAAATCTTATACAGAATATAAAAAATCATTATAAATTTCCAATGGATCTTACACTACCTCACCAAATTCATCCCTTCTTCAAAAATCATCCATGTGACTTATTCTCATGACATTATTCTTAACCATATGAAAAAAAATTAGATTTAAATTCACAACTACATTTACTAACTTCTTTATAGATAAAAAATTTCGAAAAGTCATCATATAACCTGGAATTCTTATCAGATTGATATCTTCTCAATATCAATGAATGAAATAACCTTCCTTGTTATTTTTTCGCTATGAAACTATAGAATACATGCATACTTTAGGATATGACATCCTCATTATATTAAACCATATTTTCTAATCTTTTGCTATAAAATTATTCTCTATATATTATTGGAAGGAACTCAATCAAACATATTTACAATGTGAATGTATCTCCAAGATTATTTCCAATGGAACCATATCACATGAAAACCTTTATTAAAAAACTATCATTAGAATAGTACAATAGGAGGGATCATTTTAATTAAATATTTAATATATTCTTTAATTTTATTAAATTTATCACATGATGAATTCTTTCTTGGGAACTTCACTCGACATTTTCATCAACTTCTAGGGTTCACCAAAACTATTCCAATATATTTTTATTTAACACATATTAGCATCATTATTATTGAATTTATTCTTAGTGAGAAAAAATAAAAATAAAATCCAAGTGCATCTAATAATATTCCCCTTTGTATTTACTCTTTAGTGAGAGAAACAAGGTTGAAGTTTTATTATCAAATAAGATACCCATTTATTTTCTTCAATATTTTTGGGTGAAGTATTTTTTTTGATTATTTTATTTTTCATGTATTATTCTTCATGGGCATCATGGTCTTGTCTTCCATTGTTTTCATTTTCAATATATGTAATTCTTTCTTTCATTTCAACAATCAAACGCATGAATCTGTTGGTGATAGATTCATTTCCTTTAGTGTTTTTCTTGATTTTTTAATATGATCATTTAGTCTTGATAATTATATCTATATTTCTTGAACCTTATACTAAACTCCAAAATAATTCTTTATTTATCCTTTCCTAACAATCTCTCATGAAATTTGACTTCATGTGTAGTTTCTTATTTACTTATAAAACTATTATTTTTATTTTTTCATTTTATTCCCATTTATAATTGGTCTTTAAAAGTGATAAAAAAAAATTATTTGGAATCATTACCAACATTCTATGTTCTTACACATGGTTTAATAATATTTTCCAAAAAAAAATTTATATTCTTTTTTCCATGGATTGGTTCTCTTCTTTATTGCTTCATCTTGTCACCACTAATAATGATTTCCATGTCGTATTTAAAATGGTCTACAGTATATCCTATTATTTTATTGTAAAAAAAATTCTTATCCCTGTTATGAAACTCTTCTTGGTCTTCTTGGAAATACATTACTTGATATATTTCTTTTTACATAAGCCTGTCAGGATTACAGTCCTCCTACTCTAACTTATTCATTAGAATTTGATATCTTCTATCTTTAGAAACATTTGACACATGATTGGTTGTTTTATGCCATCATGATCCACTAATGTGGCCACATTTATTTTTGGTTCCATATTTACTTTAAAGACATTCACATCTATTTGAGTACAACAATGTAGTCACAAAAAACTATATTCCATGAAGTTTTCCATGGAGTCAATAATATGGTCCTCACTCAGATTATATAAGTCAAGTTTTCGTATAAAATATATATATCAACTTAAAGAGGAAGAAAAGTATATCTCTATATACCATTAAATTTCGTATAAATTAATGGATGGAGATCCTTACAAAATATCATTCTGATAATGCGATGTTGAGAAAATCCCACTAAGACCCTGTAATGGGTTTTACTTATTTCTAATAAAAGGGTATCAAAACATTAAAATCCATTTTAATGGTCTAATGGTAACTTTTTTGTCTAATAAAGACTTAATATTGGGTAAATACCATATTTAATGCTGTATTTCATTTTAAAAACTTTGATTTGACTAGTTGTAGATAAAAAACTGACTTATGTATAAAAAGTTATTGTTGTTTTAAGTTCAAATTCATTTTAGGAAAATGATAGAAGAAATATCATCATAAAGATAACAATTCTCTAACTATGAGATCACATCATAGACTGTGATGTCCCTTCAAATACCATAATCTCCATATACACATAGCATGACCATGAGGTTTTATCACAAGGTCCCCAACCCCCGGAAGACATTCATATCATAGAGAGTACACTGAGACCCCATGAACCACATGACCTCAAAGAATATTTTTTGAGTTCACCACATAGTCAAATCACAGTGAGGAATGGGTTGAGTCTATTAAATCACCTCATGAAGTGATCGACTATGAGAAGTGTCTAACCCCACGGTTTTGGGAATATTATTTGGGTGCACAATGTAGTCCTTCCATTGGCCTCCTTTGCCACACAGTACCACAACATGTCCACCATTTTAAGGAAACCAATTTC
This sequence comes from Viscum album, assembly GCA_963277665.1. Taxonomy (NCBI): domain Eukaryota; kingdom Viridiplantae; phylum Streptophyta; class Magnoliopsida; order Santalales; family Viscaceae; genus Viscum; species Viscum album. The sequence continues at coordinate 1,475,132,954 of OY728131.1, read as the reverse complement.
CCATGGATGTATATAAATACCCCAATACTTGCTAAAATTATGAGATATATGGATATGTAGATATAAAATAAGTCTTTATTAGGAGATCTTGGGTAATCCTCTCCACCACATATGTTTTCCCTAGGGAGTGACTTCATAAAACCTTCCCAAAAAAGTTAATCTATAATGGTTCATTGATGAGCCGCATCCATGGAGTCAATAATGTGAATTTCAGGCCGACCTTATCACATAGATTCCATCCTTTATTACCCATTTCCTATGAAGGAACCATATGGTTTCCACTTTATGAAGCAACCATGTGGAGACTGCTCTGTGAACTAACCTCACATAACACCCACATCATAACCTACCTCGTAGAGTACCTCCTCCAGAAACCCTCATCATGGAGAACCTACTATAAAAACCTACCACACATAATACCTCTTTTATAAACTTACCACATAGATAACCTCCTCTATGTACCTACCTCATAGAGTAACCCCTTTGTAAACATAACTCATGGGGAACATCATTTATGAATCTATGTCATGAGATCCCTACTCCACAATCCTACAACATGAAGTAACTCATTTTTCTTGAGGTGTGATAAAAAATCCACATCATTTGGTGATCTTGTGAAGCCACCTCATGAGGTGATCTTGTGATTACACCTCATGATGGAATCTCATTAGGTAAATACCATAGGGAGACCTCATGATTCCCACCCCATCATTCCATTCCATAAAGTCCACATCATTAGGTAACCTCATGATGGCCTTAAAAAACTCCCCATTTTCAATAAGGTTATCCCATTTAGGAATCATAATTCTATTTTGTGTTGTATATTAGAAGTGTTAAATATATAGAAAATCTAATACCTTTTTTATTACCAATAGGCACTCAAATTGTTTTAAAATATACATCCCTAACATTTAACCCCCCCCCCCCCCCCGATTCTCCTCGCTGGTCCATGAAAACCTAAATGACATCATGGGAATACTGCAAGGTATAAGACTTAATCCTTTATGCCTTTAACTTAATCACTTATCAGGACATGAATTTCAAGGAATCATACATATGTAACTCCACACAACCACCTTGAGTTGAGATACTTTGTAGGGATTTCCAAACACCTTGAGTTGATGTACTCTTATTAGTTACCTCATCTAACTTTAGTCGAGATAATCTTCTTGGTTTCCCCTTATACCTTGAGTCAAGTACTTAATCTAATTATTATAAATAGACTTCATCCTATGTTTAATCCCCAAACATACAATCACCCGACTCATATATTAGGTTAGGTATCTCATGGAGTCTCATGCATAATCTATGTTATCTCTCCAATTGTTTCATAATTCATAAGACTAACATTGTATCCTATTATGACCCCCTTTGTGAAACAATAATCCCACTAGGGAATCACAAGAATTCACTCACTCTATATACTATCATATGATCTCATACAATACAATTGATATTCTATTATTTCATGTTTTCAACATCAATCATCACCCAAATTGTCTTATTGGTTTAGTTGATCATTTTGATATTCATCCAACTAATCACCTTTTAGTCCTAGATGGATGAATCTAAACTTTATAGATCACATCATAACCACATTACATTAAACTACTTGGACTAGTCTTGTCATATGAACTTTAACTATGAAACTAAAACTATATAGATTTTGATTCATGTTAACCAATATACATAAGATTTCTCGGTGAGATTCAATTCCAACATCCTCAAACATAAATTTTCTCTGATTTGATGAGTATAATATGACCCATAACCACTTTGAGTTTAGATACTCCTCTTATTCCCCTTACATCTACCTTGAGTTGAGATTATCCTCTTTGTGTCCAAAATACCTTGATTCAAGATACTACTCTAGTTTTCCCCATATCTTGTACTCCATCTTGATGTAAGCCCTAACATCATCTAGCTACCTATTGTGTGATGAGAATAATAATCCCATGTGATAAGCACATGATTATCTAAACATTACTCAGGTGATGAGATTGAGGTGACACGATCAACCAACCCCAGGTGAAAATTAGAGGAACTACTATGTGATGAGAATTGGAATCCCTCATATTAATAAGTATAATTTGAATAATCCTACTCTAGTAACATGCCATGTATAACTCTATTAATGATCTAGAGATGATCCATCATCTCTCACGTGATGAGAATGATATTCCATCATAGTTTGTAACACCCTGAGATTTTAAAAGAGGAACATCATATTTGATAGCATATATGAAATGAAGCTCTAAAATATAATGTAAAAACATAATAATTTTAAATATATTTGTTTTTAAATAAATTCAATCTCTTAAATATCTTTTGATTCACACAACATCAGATTTAAATAAAACAAGGTACTCTATTAAAATGATATTCTATAAACAAGACCATTATAACCTAGTTGTTAAGTTTATGGACAATAATAGGACTAACTAAATTGTGAAATGTATATGTTTTAAGAATATATAAAATAAAAACATTTTTTAACAATTTATTTTAAATTAAAATAACAAACATTCAAAAAAAAAAGAATTATTTCCAAAAAAAACGGTTTTTTTTTCTAAAAGGTGATTTCGTCGCGCTTTGCGCACATATTTTAAAACTAATTTTTAATAAATTTAAAAAATAAAATGTATTTTTTTAATATCCATGTTAATATTATCCTTGGGTATATTGTTTATAATTTTCTAAAAATATTATTTTTTTAATGAATAATGAAAAATACATATTTTTAAAGAAATAACCTTTTCGTTTAAATTATTTTCAAAGATAAATTCTTTTTTAAATTCTATTTAATATTAAATTAGTTTTATTATATTAAAATATAAATAATTCAGGTCATTTTATTATATTTCATATTGATTTATTATATAAAAACATTTAAAACATTTGAAAATTTCACTTTAGAAAAACTGTTTTTTCTACGCATCTACCAGTTTAATTTTAAAACCATCTATGTCAATTATATGAATTGAATTTGAAAAAATAGTTTATATTTTTTGGATAATCATATTTAATAATATCTAATAAGTTCAAATAAATTTTTTACCATAATTAATAATGAAAACAGTAAAAAATAATTATCAAGAAAAAGGTTAAAATGGGTTTACCAGTGAGTTAAACTAAGAATATTAGGGTTAAAATAACCCAAAATTCATCCAAAACCCATTTTATCATCATATTTACACTATATTACCTCCATGTATCTATAATTACCCATTTTTAATCTTTTTTGTTGAGAAAAACGTGGGTAACACTATATTTTCAAAAATATTATGTGTGTCCTCGCCCCCAATTATAAAAGGGCACCCCCTCTCCTCTTCTATTCGCACTTAAAAAATATTTTTTTGATAAAAAACATACCAAAATACCTTAATTACTACTCTAAAAATATTCTAGAGTTAATTTTTTATCATAAATATAATCTAGGAAGGCTTTAGGTATAAACCTAAAGGAGTTTTCTGAAGAAGAGGTAACATTATTATCATGCGTATTTGTTTTATTAATCTTCAACCTTAATAAAATCTTTTTTGAATATGATATTATAATATCACCAGTATTTAATATATAATGAGACTTTATTTTGTTAATTTAATAACATATATTCATCTCCACTTCCATCAAATAGGAAACTAAATCATCAATCGTGTGTACGATGGACTACTGCCTTGTGAACTGATGTAATTCATTTTCCATAAAAAACCATCAAGGATGGTTATAATTTTTTATTTAACATATTTATATGATATTTATGAATTTATTATACTTATATAATTATTATATCTCATATAAATTCTTACTTTACATTTCATGTGGGATATGATAATGTCGCTTGTGTGTATTGCAGACTATTGCATCACGAAGCAACGTGAGTCGTTTTTCGCTGACACTTTACATGAAAGTTTGTAAAGATAAATGTAATTAAATATATGTGAAATTTATGATCTAAAAATACTTTTATAAATATAATATCCCATATAAATTACTTCCTTCCAATCTGTTGTAAACTAATAATTTCATCCGTGCATACATGTTGCCTATCGCCTCCACATAACGATGTGAAATATTTTCCATTTTATTTTTTCATGGATGATAATAAGGATGGATTATATTAATATAATTTATATAAATAACATAATAATTATTTTATAAGGTAAAATTACTATTTTTTTTTCATTCCATCTGTTGAGGAAAATGGAAACAATGTTTATGTGTGTGTGCATATGGCCTACCGTCTCCAAGAATGGTGTAATCTATTTTCTATATCTAAATTTTATATATTAATATTAATAAATATATAATGATTATATTTAATACTTATATCATGGTTAACATTATTGAGATTACATAACCATGATCAATGTAAAAGGACCAAAATTACCGAACCAACATATGCTTGAAAATCGAAGAAATTATCACCCAAAATATTGATTTTTACATAGAATTGTTATTAAGAGGGTGATAAAATACTATAATTAAATCATATATAGTATGATATATTTGGTTATGGTTATGTAATATATTTATAAGTACCAACAGTTTAGCCAACCGTTGGTAACACTTATACCAACAGTTTAGCCAACCGTTGGAAATCAAGCTTTGGGGATAGGCTTATACCAATGGGTTATCAAGTATCCATTGGGAAAATCCATCAGAAATCATATTATCTATTCCAATGGTTCCAAAATAGTTGCAATAGATCTTTAAAAACGGTTTATGAAAATCATTGGTAATGATTGATAATATGAGGCCTTTACAAATTCTTCCAGAAACCGTTGGTAAAGGCTGAACTAAGACATTTACCAACAGTTGTAAACTGTAGGTAAAGAGTGGGTAATTAAATAATATACCAACGGTTTTGGAAACCTTTGGTATAGAGCCTAATTTTTTTTTTCAGAATCAAGTAGCTTCAATATTCAAATAATTTGTCTCGAAGCAAGCAGCTTTTCTATGCATTTATGTGCAGAATAACAAAGAGTTCACAATACAGAATACCTATCATTCTATACCAGTAGTCTATAAATGCACTTGAGGTTTATAATTATCTCCCCCATTCAAAATCATAAAATAACATATTATGTTTTATGGTTGAATTTTATAATTTGTGTGTTGAGTTGACTGTAGACTATATCTTTATGAGGGATCTGTTATAAAACCCATAATTTGAGTTATTTTAAAATGGTGTCACATGTTTAGTTTATTAAAGTACAACCATTATGGCTTGGTTAATTCTCTCTTATTTTCTATGTTATCCCATATATATATAAAGTAGATTAACCAACGTCTCTTAGGTATGTTGTTGGTGAAACTTTCATTCTCTCAAAAGGTGATGCGGGATGTAATTATGAGTAAAATATGGATAAGATGGTATCTTTTAGATAAGTTAAATGAAATGAGAAGATCCCAAGATATCCTTTGTATTTATTATCAGTAATTTTGGAAACGATACAAACATATTGGTATAATATTTGTTTAATGGTATTGTAAAACAAATAAAAAAGGGGACATTGATGTTCTTATAGATTGGATTGTATTTTTTATCAATGATTTTTGGCGTGATATAGTGTTGAGGAGTGAAATAATCTATTGATGTTAGGGGGGTTGTCCAGGGGGTTGGGGGTGCTATCCAAGGGGGTAGGGGATTTCCAGGGGTGGGGGATGTGTAGGGGGTGAGGGTTGTTCATGGGGTTGGGGTGGGTGTACAAGGGGGTAAGGGGTGGGGCGTCCAGGGTGTTGGGGGTGTCCAGGTGGAAGGGTGGTGTCCAGGGGGTGGGATTTGTGCAAGGGGGTTAGGGATATCCATGGAGGCTGGGGTGTCTATGGGGGTGGGGGGTGTCTAGGGGGTGGGGGTGTCCACGTGGTGGGGTGGTGTCAAGGGGGGTGGGGGTCGTCCAGGGGGTTGGGGGTCATCCAGTGGGGTAGGGGGATGTCCTTGGGGGTAGGGGTATTGGGGGGGGGGTGGGTGGGTTTTCCAAGGGGGTGGGAGCTGTCCAAGGGGGTAGGGGGTGTCTAGGGGGTGGGCCTGCTGTCCATGGGGGTTGGGGGTGTGCAGTGGGTTGGGGTGGGTGTCCAATAGGGTAGGAGGTGTCTAGGGGGTCCAGGGGTGGGGGTGTCCAGGGGGTGGGGGTGTCCAAAGGGTAGGGGGTTGTCTAAGGGGTAGGGGTGTCCATGGGTGGGGTGGTGTCTAGGGGGGTGGGGCATCATGGGGGTTGGTTGTGGGGCTGTCCAAGGTGGGGGGGGGGGTCCAGGGGTGGGGCGTCCAGGGGGTTGGGGGTGTCTAGGTGGTGGGGTGGTGTCTAGGGGGTGGGGGCTGTCCAAGGGGGTGGGGGTTGTCCATAGATGTGGTGGGTGTCCAGAGGGTGGGGGTGTCAAGGTGGTGGGGTTGAGTCCAGGGGGTGGGGGTTCGTCCAGGGGGTTGGGGGCCATCTAGGGGGGTTGTCCCTGGGGGTAGGGGTGTCCGAGGTGTGGACAGGCTATCCACGGGGGTGGGGGCTATCCAAGGGTGTAGTGTAACACCCTGACCCCAGTAATCCAGAGTCAATGCATTATTATATAACATTGGCATGATCACAAGAAAGATTAAGTCTCGAAAGACCGATTAGTTTAGTAGCCTTGGAATAACCAGATACATTAATAAAGTTTGCGTTACATCATAAAATGAAAACTACAACAATATAGTTTCCATATTCCACACTCTTATCCCCCCATACTATCCCTGCAGTTCATTCATAAATTACTTCTTTACATCCTAGGAAAAATAAAACATTGAAAAGGGGTGAGCTCAAATTCCCATTAAGGATAACAATATAGAAGAAAATTTCATAAATAAGAAAAAAATTTAAGGCAATGCCTAACTAAAAAAAGCCTTTTAAACTTGAACTTCAACATAGTATGACAAAAATAAAATGAAATAATTCCATTTACTTATTCACATGGATATTCTTCTAATTGAATAATCACATGCAATATCAATAACCACTTTCATAATGATGGAATGCATAATGCCAGACTATCATAACCACATAGCCAAGGCCTCATGCCAAGACTACAAATAATATTTTTCCAAGGTGTTATGCCAAGACACTAGTTTGTATCATGAGACCCACCGATGCATCGAGGAGATATATCGTGCTCCACCAGTCACATATTAAGTCCAATGAATTCCTCATATGAACAAGTTTAAACATAACATAAACATTCATATTAAAACTATCATATAAAATATAAATAATTCCTCCATAAACCATGAATGGTATAAAAATAACACATCCATAGTAAAACATATCACAAAACCTTAAATACAATATGTAAGTTTTGTATCATAATAAATCAACTTCAAATAAGCTTAAAATCCATCAAAGGATGTTGACATAGATGAAATCAAAACTATTTTTAGAGAAATATATATTTTTATTTTGAAATCATTTAAGAGTCGTATATCTATAAAATAAAACATTTTCTATTAAAATATTCTTATAAGATTGTATAGGAAGATTCAACAATTTTATAATGGCAGAAAATAGCCGCACCTGCTGTATAAGTTAAAAAAACTTTCTTACCTTAATTATGTCGAAAAGGATAAAAAGGGCCTTGTTTGGAAAATGACAGAAAGATTCCTTTATAAAATTCTTATAAAAATTCAAACAAGGGTATAAATGAAATTAACCCATATTCTGTAAAATATTAATAATGTTTTGAAAATCATTTTTAAGAAACATGGATGTGGATGATAAAGATATCCCAGTAGATTATTTTATATAAACAACCTCAGATAATGAAGAGATTGCGAAATAAACCCTTACCTTGTACATTTCCTTGGTTGAGGGTTGGTTAACCTCCTATATAATGGTGAAATAATTTTTATTAAATTATATAAGAATCATATATATTAATATGATATCATATATGATCTTTTAACATTGCTTTGATAATACTATTTTAGAATTATCGTTGTTTCGGGTGTTAACTTACTCATTTTCTTTTATATGTTTTTTTATGTAAGACATATTTGTTATGGATATATTGTATCTTATTCATATATAGAATGATATTAAGTCCTTAAAAATTATTATTAATCTTCAAATGATAATTATACTTGAATGGATACGATGGAGAATGAATCTCATCGCATTCTTGGAGACGGTAGTCCGTACGTACGCACGAGCGACAATATCATTCTTTTGATATTAAAATAATATATATTTGGATGGTATATAATATGTAAATAATCATTATCATGTTATATTTAATATTTATATGAATTAAAAATCATTATTATACCCATCCAAATAATAATATATTGAATAACAATTACACCACGACGTGAAGACGGTAAGCCGTACATACGCACGTATGGTGACATGTCATTCAAAGGATGGATAGAATACTGAATATGGTTGTACGATATTTATAATAATATTAAAGTATATAGTAGATACTAGATTCATTATTTTAGAATGGGAATAATAAATAAATAAGAAGATGAAGAAGAAAAGAATTTGAAAAATGGTGGTGAAAACATTACCTCTTCTTCGGGTTCTTCATTTTGATTTGATCAAAAGAGCTCCTTAGGTTGGCTTTATGATCAAACTAAGGCATATAGGATGTAGTGAGGGAAGTTGAGAGATTATTTGGGCAGGGTTTTTCCGAACAAAAAGGATTTGAAGGTGTGAAGTAATGAGAAGGGGGAGTTCCCTTTTATAAGAGGGGTGAGGGGCACCTTTGGAAAAGCTAGAAATATTATTTTATAATAAATTCATATTCGGTTTCTAATGGCTCCAAAGTGGAATATTTAAAGTTTAAGGTGGAATGGGTCTAAAATTACTCAACAAATATAATTTAGATAGGTTTGGGTCATTATTTTAACCTTATCTTTTAGTGTTAACTGTTAGTTAATTAGTTTGACACTTACCATGTCACTTTGTATTTTTATAATATATAGTTAATAAACATACTATATATATCTATGAGACCCCCAAGTGGTCCATTAATGATAAACCTATAATGATATAAGTCTCTTGTCCGAACATTATATTTTTATGAATTGAATATCAATTAAGAGTATAATATTTTTTTTAAAAATTCTTTTATGTCAATTTTGACACTATTTGGAAAATTGATTTTTGTTAAACTCTTAATAGAATGATTACTTCGAAAAAAATTAAATAAGTCAATCCTAACATGTCATATTAAACTAGAAAATTACTTTAATTTATAAAAAGTCTCAAATTATATTTATTTGGGTATTTATAATTTCAATTATTTTATTTTTTCAATACTATGGTAATTACTACATCATCATTGTGTGATAAATAAATTAAATTATATATCGTCTAAAAATTATGAATAAAATATAATTATGTAGAAAATCGTTTTATATTTCTAATGAATATTTGAAATCGAATTTATCTTATGTTTAACCCTATATTAAAAATGTTTTAGTAAATAAACTATGATTTTATCTCTTTTAACTCTTCTTTAAATTAAATAATGATAAATGTCCTAATCTAATCCAAGTGGACCTAAATGATAATATTTTATTCTAAGGTTGTTTTTGATCGAGATAAACTTGTCCAATAGAATTAGGACATGTGTTAGGGTAATATTAATATCATTTTTACCCTTAATTTCCTTATTTACTTTTAACCGTGGTAAATAAAAGTAAAAAGTTACTATTCACCAAAAATTATTTTCATCACATTGAACCAAATTTTACTCCTTGATATTAACCTTGTCTCTCGGATTTTCTAAATTCCCCTCACAGAAGTGGTAAAATTATGTTTTCTGAAAAATTCAGTTTTTTTAACAACCATTTAGTGGTTTCACTATTCATCAAAAAATGAAAGTTTCCAGGAAAATACCAAAAATTAGGCCTAAGCTATATTTGATATTATGATTTCAAAAATGATGTCTATTTTATCAAATTCAAAACATATTAGTTTCATTAATTAATTTAAAAATTAATTCCCGTCGTCAAAACAAATAGCGTGTTTTTAAGAGATAATAACTATCAAAAGGTTGACACTTGTTTATGTCTGATTTAAATGTGAAATTACATCCAATGACCAACATTGTATTAAATGGTAAAAATATACTATAAATATACTTTAAAACCACTCAAATTAATAATTTATCACTATTAATTATTTCGATTAAAAAAATTGTTTTTAATTAAAATTTAGTATTTTTCACTATTCATCAAAATATAAAATTTATCTGAAAAGTACCAAAATTTAACCCTAAGATAATTTCGATATTACGAATCCAAAATTGAAGTCCATTTCTAAATATAAAATTTATAAAATTTCAAAAAGTAGGTATTACTATTCATAACGGCTAGTTTGATTGGTTGTGGTGTGTTAGAACTCGATGTTGCGTACAACACACGCTATTGCTTTATTCAAAGAGAAGCGTACCGTAGAAGTTTGGGGTGTTACATTCACCTCTCCTTCAAATAATTTCGTCCTCGAAATTTGTAGAATAATACCGCCTAAAAAGACTCGGGTGGTTCTTCATCATATGTTCCTCGGGTTCCCACGTTGCCTCTTCCGTCTTATGGTTTCTCCACAAGACTTTTACCAGACGAGTTGTCCGGTTTCTCAGTACTTGTTCTCTCGTATCAAGAATCTTTACGGGCTCTTCGCAATAAGTCAGATTGGTTTCCAGTTCTAACTCCTCATAGGTGAGTACATGTGTTGGGTCAGGCCTGTATTTCCTCAATAGTGATACATGGAACACATCGTGAACATTGGAGAGACTTGGCGGCATTGCCAAATGGTAAGCTACAGTCCCAATTCGTTCTAGAATTTCAAAAGGTCCGATGTACCTGGGACTCAATTTACCTTTCTTACCAAAACATATAACTCCCTTCCATGGAGATGCCTTCAGGAAAACATGATCACTGACTTTAAATTCCAAATCCTTCCTTCAATTATCAGCATAGTTATTCCGCCTAATTTGAGCTGCTTTGATATGGTTTTGGATTACCTTCACCTTTTCCATCATTTCCTCCACCAGTTCTGGGCCTATATGTTTTCATTCACCAACGTCATCCCAACAGGTTGTTGTGCGACATCTCTTTCCATATAACGCTTCATATAGTACCATCTGAATACTCAAATGGAAGCTATTGTTATAGGAAAATTATAGCATAGGTAAATATTGATCCCACATACCCTGAAAGTCAAGTGAGGAGGATCTCAACATGTCTTCTAAGGTTTGAATAGTTTGTTCTGATTGTCCATCTGTTTGAGGGTGGTAGGTAGTGCTCAAATGAAGTTCAATATCCAAGGCTTTCTGAAGACTCTTCCAGAATCTTGAAGTAAAACGGGGATCACGATCAAAAACAATCGATAGGGGTACTCCATGAAGTCCCACCACATCATCAATATATAGTTTTGCTAGACTTTCCAGTGATATGTCTTCTCTTATAGCAGGAAAATGTGCTGCCTTGGTAAGACGATCAACAATAAACCATATTGCATCGTTCCTTCTAGGAGTCTTTGGTAGCCCCATGACAAAGTCCATCGTAATATTGCCCCATTTCCACTCTGGTATGGGAAGAGGTTGCATGACTCCTCCAGGCTGTTGCCTTCTAGCTTTCACTTGTTGACAAACCATACATCATGACACAAAATCAGCAATCTCCCTCTTCATTTTTTCCCACCAAAAATGTTTCTTCAAATCTCTATACATTTTAGTGCTCCCAGGGTGTATAGAGAAATTGGAACTATGAGAATCATCCAACAATTTCCTTTTTAGATCAGGTATATCAGGAACACAAAGCCTCTTCCCAAATTTCAAAATTCCATCTTCATACACAAAGTCTCTCAATCTCCCATCATTCATAGCTTTAATCTTCTTTTTAAATTTTTCATCATCAGTATGAGAACTCTTAATCCCTTCTAGTAAAGATTCTTTGGCAACCATTTTAAAAAGAATTGATGTTTCACCTTCCATGGATATTCCCATGTCTATCTTCACTAGATCCATGAAAATTGGATCCCTTTCAATTCTCATATTGTTCAAAACTCCATGATCTTTTCTGCTCAAAGCATCTGCCACTTTTTTGCTTTCCCTGGGTGGTAGTGTATCGTACAATCATAATCCTTGAGTAATTCAATCCATCTCCTTTGCCTCATGTTGAGTTATTTTTGTGAGAAAATATACTTCAAACTCTTGTGATCAGTATAAATCTCACATTTTCATCATAGAGGTAGTGCCTCCATATCTTCAAAGAAAAGATCACATCTTATAACTTGAGATCATGAGTTGGATAGTTTTGTTCATGAAATTTCAACTATTGTGATGCATAGGCAATAACCCTATCATTCTGCATAAGGACACAACCAAGTCCTTTCTTCGATGCATCACTATCAATAACGAACCCATCATTCCCCAATGGTAGAGTCAATATAGGAGTATTGACTAATATTCTCTTCAGTTCTTCGAAACATTCTTCACACTCTTTTGTCCAAACAAATTTAACCCCTTTACGTGTGAGCTTCGTTAATCGGTTAGCCAATCGGGAAAAATTCTGGACGAAACGTCGATAATAACCTTCCAAACCAATAAAATTGTGTACCTCAGTTATACATGTAGGTGCTGGCCACTCTTGCATTGCCTTGGTCATAGAAGGATCAATAGAGATTCCTTCTTTAGAGAGAATATGGCCAAAGAAAAGAAATCTCTTGAAGCTATAATTCGCACTTGCTAAACATCCCATACAATTCATGTCATCTCAGAGTCTTCAGGATAATGCGCAAGTGATTTTCATGATCTTCAGAGATTTTGGAGTATACCAGTCACGAACCGACCCTACCCGGGCTCGAGCCGCAACTACCCCAAGCCCGCCTCCATAGGCCAGGGGATGGCGACTAGCGCCGAAGGCACAATAACTCAGAGAGGCCTTTTCCTAAGTACCTGTACACACACACGCAACACACTCAATGAAAAAGTGCAGAGTAAAAAAGAAATGAAAAGGGAAACTGCTGTATAAATACCACAAAGATCATCGACCTCTACAAGTACAAAGTACAAAATGAAAAGAAAAGGCGCAAAACACGCGCCCAACCAAAAAGTGCCACAACCCGACAACAAGTAAAAAAAAAGAAACAGCTGACGGGTCTCCCACCTGGAACCCGGCCACGACCACCGCACGCGGTCCAAGCTCCTAAGCTCCTACGCTCCACTGAAGTCACGCTCCACATGTCTGTCGTCTGCAAGGGAACACCATGTGCGGGCAAAGCCCAAGCAGGGGTGAGTATAAAAATACTCAGTAGGATACCCCGAAGGCTCGAGGGAGCAAGAAAGGAGGTACCGAAGAGTGAGAAGTAGAGCGAATAGGGGAAAGCAAAGGGAGTACAACAGAGAGCGCAGTAAAGAGTCCAGCTCAACCCAACAAAAGGAAAGAAGGTAGACTCATCCTGACACAAGAAGCTGGAAACGGTGAGAAGATGAACTTCTCATCGAGTCTTCGCTACCTATAGCCGGAGAGTAGACTCGTCCAACCACGAGAAGCTAGACACGGAAAGCATGTGGCATACCCCACGCGTCTTCACCTCCCCTGGAAGGAGAGAAACCAAACCCAAGAAGTGGGTGCAGGAACATGGTATATTCAAGTCCATATGCTTTGTCGAGAAGCCCGAACCACGTCGTAAGGGGATCTCTGTCCCGTAGCGGAGCCCAAGAAAAGAGTATCCAACAGTCCCAGACATAACCATCATCGTCGCCCAGAATCCCACACGTCTGACCCGAACTACAAGCCAAGGGGATCAATCACCGCACTTTGACACTATCCACTTTGGGTGGCACTGACTCACCCGCACTGTTTCAGATAGCGTCCCAAGAACGCATCTCGGTGGGGAAAGAGCCCCTCGTACTTGAGAGTTCTAGGAAAGTCAAACCACACCTCATCACTGCCCTGCAGTCGAGAGATCTCTTCAAAGTCAATTCATCACAACACTGACCCGTATAAACAAGGGTCCCGCTCCGGTAAACACGGAGGAAAGCCACAGACTAGCCTAGTCGGGAGGACTGAGTCTGGAATGTCAACGGGTGTCCCACTGCCCAGCCTTGCTGGAGGGTAATTCATAACCAAATATCGGGTAACCCACTGTCCAGCCCCGCTAGAGGGTAAACCATATTAAGATACTGGGTGACCCACTACACAGCCCTGCTTGAGGGTAAACAATAACACATCATCCGACGACCCACTGCCCAGCCCTACTGGAGGGTAGACCTTAATTCATCATTAGGCGACCCACTGCCCAGCCCCGCAAGAGGGTAGACCTGGAATAAGTCGATAGGAGACCCACTGCCCAGCCGTGCTGGAGGGTAGACCAGGAGCTAGACGATGGGTGACCCACTGCCCAGCCCTGCTGGAGGGTAGACCCTAAGAGGTCGTTAGGTGACCCACTTCCCAGTCTCTACTGGAGGGTAGACCCTAAGTGCGTCGGGCGACCCATCGCCCAGTCTCTGCTGGAGGGTAGACCCTAGTAGCGTCGGGTGACCCACTGTCCAGTCCTTGCTGGAGGGTAGACCCTAGAAGCTGATGAGTAACCCACTGCCCGGCCCTGCTGGAGGGTAAACCCAAAGAAGTCGTTGAGTAACCCACTGCCCAGCCCCGCTGGAGGGTAGAACTCAGAACTGCTCTGGCCATCTCTACTAGAAGGTATAACACTGGCCAACCGAACATGGAGTGGGTATCACGCAACCACCTAACTCCAGAACAACTCTCCCAAAAGATTTTTAGCACTTGTTCCATCACTGGGTGCCTCCATCACCGCTACTGGTCGATCCATAGAGAACGAAACCAGGGGAGACCACTCAAACCTGCTGGTCAAACAAATGAGCACAGAGAGACCCTCTACGTCGCGAGAGGTCAAAGTACGCAAAGCAGAACATGGCACGCATATGGGGCCCACACGATGTGTGGCCCCAAGTCAACCCCAACCAAGTGCACGAACATCTCAGGTACAAACCACACGTACCTCCAAGAGCTCCCATATACTCCCGGAGTATACCTCATTAAAGCCCAAAGTCTATTGCGCACACGGCACCCAGCGTCAACGCAAAGGCGTGACGTAGCAACTCCACCTCAGAGGCCCAGGCACAGACAACCACATCTCATGAACCATTTACATCACTCTCCCAAGAGTGATCGATCACACGCCAAGGGTCCTCTACAAACAAGGTAGGGCGAACCACCACTAGACCACCTTCCATGCTCCACATTTAACAAGATCGCGCAAGAGGCTCCGCACAACTAAACGGATTGCACCGTTGTAATCCTCACGGAAAAACACGTGAGATTGACTACTTACTCGCCTCAAACGGATATCCGACGAGAAAGCCAGCAACACCGCCTCTCGCCCGAACAGCGTCCCGTGATCCCGAGCCTCGGCCCCGAAAACAGTTGGGTGCGTCGCACCATTGCGATACCCTCGGGAAAACACGTCAAAAGAACTACTCACATGAGAGCAACGGATATTCGGAGAAAAAGGTGCATCCCGGTGCACCGCACCCGAGCGGTGCCATGTGGGACCCGCATCCCGGTCCTGAAACTCAACGAACGGATCGCACCGTTGCGATCCTCTCGAAAAAGTACACGAAATAGACTATTCAATTGTCCAAAACGGTCGCCCAGTGATAAATCTGGAAATCACCGTCAACTCCCGAAATGACCCTCGCAGGGCCCGCACCATCGTGTGAAATTACAGTGGGTGGACTGCGCAAACGCGATGCCCTCGGAAAAACACCCAACGTTGACTGCTCGCACGCCCCGAACGGACGTCCGAGGAAAAAGTCGCTAAAAGATGCACGCAGCTCAAAAGACGGGCCATGGGGCCCACGCCTCAACTTTGGCCTCAACGCCTGGAATCGCCCTGGAAAGCTCCACCTCAGTGCCAGGGTCCCAATGCCACTGACGGCATGTAAATAGTACGTCAGACGCGTCCGCGCCGTCCCAGACAAGTTCCCCCAGAAAACGACAAACCACTTAAAGATGCGTCGCGCCTTCGCGGCCCCACGTTTCGGGAATTAAAAATTCTCAAAACCATCCCAAATGATCCGCCTCTGTTCTAGGCCTACGACGCCGCATACGTCGCGCAAAACGGACGTCCTTAGCAAAAGCTAGGGACGTCGGAAGATAGAAGGGGGGGAAAGGGCTGGGCCGGACCGGCCCGGTCCGGCCGGACCCCCCACAGCCGGCCCGTGGCCCGGCCGCGGCCCGTCCGGCAGCACTGGACCCCCTTGCTTGGGTCCGGTTTTCTCCAATCATACCGGCCTGTGGCCCGTCTTTGTTGCGCCGTGCAGGAACCGTGAACTGCGAGTCCCTGTCTCCACCGCTCCCTCGAGGCGCTGACCTCGGGGGGTCTTCTCCAACCACGGTAGGGCGTCGCTGCCCCTCATCCGCAGCGGCCCGTTGCAGCACCGCCGCCTGCTCCGCCAGGAGATGGCTCCTCCGCTCGCCGCCTGGCTCACTTAGCCGAAGCCCCTGCGCCCTCTGCCACTCGCCGCCCCCTCGGACAGAAGCCGCGCAGCCCCCGGAGCTCCCCGGACCACCATGCTGCCGCCGCAAAATCCCAAAACCCGCAAAATTCGGCGGGTGTTTGCGATCATGTCCAAACTCAGATTTTTGATCCGAAAGAGGCGATGGGAAGAACAGAAAATGTACTATGCATAAACGGGCTTTGTTTGACGATTAAACATCAAATCGACGCATAGAATTGAATTCAAAAGGGTTGTTCTGAAATGAAAACGCAACGAAACCTCCTACCTCGCTGGGCTTCGCCCGGAGCTTCGCGTCGATCCGCCGGCACCACCGTGCCTCGCCGAAGTCACCTCGCCGGAGCTTCCACGCCTGAGGTGGAGGAGGAGAGGGAGAGGAGGGCTGCCAGGGGGTTCAAGGGAGAATGGGGAGGGGGAGGGTTTAAATAAAATTAATTAACGATTTAATTAATTTAAAACCCTCGAAAAGACCCGCATCCGAAACTCCCGACGGGGTCGAGGTTAAGCCTACCCTAGGGTAAACACCACCTCTCGGGCACAACGGAGGTCTCAAATTTTTAATCTGAGACCCCATTCAAAAGTTATAAAATTTAACGTCCGAAGCTACTAAATTACAGAAACGCCCCTAGGGCCATTTTTCACAAACGGCCCACGCCCGCGAATCTTATACCCCTCATAGGGTAAACGGCACATTCCGAACTCAACAGTGCCCTCGATTTCCCAATCCGAGCCACCGTTTAAGAGATACCTACGTTTCTCCATTAAACGAATAAATTAATTAATTTATTTATCCGTTTAATGTTCCAGGAGCGGGCGAGGGGTCCAAACATCCCGCGCCGACAAGTTTTATGTCATTCCTTGGGTAAACACCCCATTTTGGACTCTTCCGTAAACTCGGATCTCTGATCTGAAGCTCCGTTTAGGAGTTATCCCATTTATTTAGCATTTCCAGTGTGAACGCACTGAAAATTTAATTCCGGCCAGTCCGGGGCTCGGAATCGTACGCTGTCTGAAGGCACTGCTCTGGAATATTTTCAAAAATATTCCAAAGTCTTTCACAGCAAAAAACGGGTTCTTAAATCATTCCCTCCTTCCAGCTTTTCGTCCCCGAAAAGAAAAATTAGGGAGCAACACAGGGTACTAAGCCCACACCTGGCTTTCCCATACCCAGATGAACCCACGCACAGCTCTGCGTCACTGCACACAGACAAAAGGATTGATCTGTTCACGCGAGGTCAGCCCTTTCCAACTTCGTTCACCCACTCCAGACTTTGGGTTTAGGGAAAGGCGGTAGGGTACCTCGCCATCCCCTTTCATGGTCTCCATTGGCCCGAAGGCCCTCGTTGGGCGCTACTTCGATCACGGCGCGACCTCTGTCATGGTGGTGCACCTGCTGCCTGCCCGAAACTCTCAGCAACTCAGGTCGGGCAGTCCCATGTCATGTGACCTCACCCATCACAAGCATAGCACCAGCGCTCTCTGGCCTGCCCTGGTGCCCTCTGGCGCCACTGTGGTGTACAACCACGGCCCGGGATCCACTCACGGAAGGGAATCCTCGGCTGAGGCCCTGTGCCTTTTCGCCATAGTGGTATACGACCACGTCTCCGAAACCGGTAGTGGGAAGGCCACCTGCATCGAGGTCCTGTCCTCCGGCGCCTGCTAGCTACGACAGACGTCTCGGCTCCGTCGCGCCCACTGCCACTACCAACCGCAAAACATGACAGGAAGCCATCTGTCACCAGCGCCTGCTCTAGCACCTTGGCATATGTGGAAATGCCCAAGGGTACTATGACAGCACGAATCTCTCGGCGGAGACCCTGCTCAAACTTCCGCACTCGGAAGTTGTCGTCATAGACCAAGTCCGGGTAAAAGCATGCACGGTCTGCAAAACTAGCCGGGTACTCGGCCACCGTCATCCCTCCCTGCTGAAATTGCTGGAGCTCTCGAATCCGAAAGGAGCACAAGCCGGAGGGGAAACAAACTCCTCACGGAACAACAACTAAAATTCATCCAACGAAAGCGATGACTTGTCAAGAAACTGAGTCACCAGACTCGACCAACGCCAAGCTGCTCCATGAAAAAGGGTGGATGTCAAAGCCACTCTCTGATCTGTCGGCGTCTGCACAAGCCTGAAAAGGCAAACCACTACCTCAGGCCAAACCTCTGCTGCCTGAGGGTCGGGCTCACCACTGATCCTCAACGGTCTCTGCCACTGGAACTCACAGGGCGTGCTCAACCTGCGCTCAAGCTCCTCCTACTCTACTGAAGCTATATGCTGCTCAACAGGTGGGGGGGTGCTGCTACCGGCCCACCTGGAGAAAGGGGCTCGCATAATGGGTCTTGGACTGTGGCCTTGTAGCTCACAGGGTCGTCGTCATGAACCAGAGCTGGTATCCTACCTGGCTGTCCTCACGGAGACATCCTGAATATTATCAAGGAGTGCCGCAGTCAGATGAGCATACATGTATATACCAATAGCAACGATGGGGAGCTGAATCAAGAAGGACAGTCAAAGACTCAATCCTATGTGATGCACAATCCAATTTCCCTACAACAAGTGTCTCAGCATGCTGAGTCGACAAGCGGGTTATCAAGGTCTTGGTGAATGGATATGTTGGCCACCGCACCATCACTGGACTCCCTGGCCTGAGAGACACTCTCGAGACACGTTAACACTGTTTCCTTAAATCCCAACCAATTCCTCTTTTAGGGACGTCCGCACAAAGTCCCAAGGAACGAGCCAGCTTTGATACCACTTTGTCATGACCCGACCCTACCCGGGCTCGATCTGCAACTACCCCAAGCCCGCCTCCATAGGCCTGGAGATGGAGACCAGCGCCGAATGCACAATAACTCAGGAGGACCTTTGCCTAAGTACCTGTACACACACATGGAACACACTCAATGCAAAAGTGCAGAGTAAAAAAGAAAAGAAAAGGGCAACTGCTATATAAATACCACAAAGTGCATCGACCTCTACAAGTACAAAGTACAAACTGAAAAGAAAAGGGGCAAAACATGCTCCCAGCCAAAAAGTGCCAACACCCGGCCACATGTAAACAAAAAGAAACAGATGACGGGTCTCCCACCTAGAACCCAGCCACGACCACCGCACGCGGTCCAAGCTCCCAAGCTCCTACGCTCCACTGAAGTCATGCTCCACCTGTCCGTCGTCTGCAAGGGCACACCAAGTGTGGGCAAAGCCGAAGCAGGGGTGAGTAAAAAAATACTCAGTAGGATACCCCAAAGGCTCGAGGGAGCAACAAAGGAGGTACCGAAGGGTGAGCAGTAGAGATAACAGGGGAAAGAAAAGGGAGTTCAACAGAGAGTGCAGTAAAGAGTCCAGATGAACCCATCAAAATTAAAGAAGGTAGACTCATCCTGACACAAGAAGCTGGAAATGGTGAGAAGATGAACTTCTCGTCGAGTCTTTGCTACCTATATCCGGAGAGTATACTCGTCCAACCACGAGAAGATAGACACGGAAATCACGTGGCATACTCCGCGTGTCTTTGCCTCCCCTGGATGGAGAGCAACCAAACCCAAGAAGTGGGTGCATAAACATGGTATATACAAGTCCATATGCTCTGTCGAGAAGCCCGAACCACGTCGTAAGGGGATATCCATCCCGTAACTCAGCCCAAGAAAAGAGTAGCCAATAGTCCCAGACATAACCATCATCATTGCCCAGAATCCCGCACGTATGCCCTGAACTACAAGCCAAGGGGCTCAATCACTGCACTTTGACACTATCTGCTTTGGGTGGAACTGACTCGCCCGCACGGTTTTAGATCGCGTCCCAAGAACGCGTCTCTGTGGGGAAATCACCCCTCGTACTTGAGAGTTATAGGAAAGTCAAACCACACCTCATCACTGCCATGCAGTCGAGAGGTCTCCTCAAAGTCAAGTCGTCACAACACTGACCCGTATAACCAAGGGTCCCTCTCCGGTAAAAATGGAGGAAAGACACAGACTAGCCTAGTCGAGAGGACTGAGTCTGGAATGTCAATGGGTGTTCCACTGCCTAGCCCTGCTGGAGGGTAATTCAAAACCAGATATCAGGTAACCCACTGCCCAGCCCCGCTGGAGGGTAAAACATATTAAGAGACTGGGTGACCCACTACCCAGCCCTGCGGGAGGGTAAACCATAATACATCATCCGGCGACCCACTGCCCAGCCCTGCTAGAGGGTAGACCTTAATACATCATCAGGTGACCCACTTCCCAGGCCCGCTGGAGGGTAGACCTAGAATAAGTCGACAGGAGACCCACTGCCCAGCCGTGTTGGAGGGTAGACCTGGAGCTAGACGACGGGCGACCCACTGCCCAACCCTGCTGGAGGGTAGACCCTAAGAGGTCGTCGGGTGACCCAATGCCCAGTCTCTGCTGGAGGGTAGACCCTAAGTGCGTCGGGCGACCCACTGACCAGTCTCTGCTGGAGGGTAGACCCTAGTAGCGTCGGGTGACCCACTTCTCAGTCTCTGCTGGAGGGTAGACCCTAGAAGCCGATGAGTAACCCACTATCCGGCCCTGCTGGAGGGTAAAACCGAAGAAGTCGTTGAGTAACCCGCTGCCCAGCCCCGCTGGAGGGTGGAACTCAGAACTGCTCTGGCCATCTCTACTGGAAGGTATAACACTGGCCAACCGAACATGGAGTGGGTATCATGCAACCAACTAACTCCAGAACAAATCTCCCAAAAGAGATATAGCGCCTGTTCCATCACGGGGTGCCACCAACACCGCTACTGGTCGATCTATCGAGAACGAAACTAGGGGGAGACCACTCAACCCTGCTGGTCAAACAAACAATCACAGAGAGACCCTCTATGTCACGAGAGGTCAAAGTACGCAAAGCAGAACACGACATGCATATGGGGCCCACACGATGTGTGTCCCCAAGTCAACCCCAACCAAGTGCATGAACATCTCAGGTAAAGACCACACGTACCTCCAAGAACTCCCGTATACTCCCGGAGTATACCTCATTCCAGCCCAAAGGCTATCGCACACACGACACCTAGCGTCAACGCAAAGCCGTGACGTAGCAACTCCACCTCAAAGGCCCAGGCACGACCAACCACATCTCGTGAACCATTTACATCCCTCTCCCAAGAGTGATCGATCACTCGCCAAGGGTCCGCTACAAACAAGGTAGGGCGAACCACCACTAGAGCACCTTCCATGCTCCACATTTAACAAGATCGCGCAAGAGGCTCCGCACAACCAAACGGATTGCACCGTTGTAATCCTCGCGAAAAAACACGCGAGATCGACTACTTACTCACCTCAAATGTATATCCGACGGGAAAGTCACCAACACCACCTATCGCCCGAACGGCATCCCGTGATCCCGAGCCTCGACCCCAAAAACAGTCGGGCGCATCGCACCATTACGATCCCCTCGGGGAAACACGTCAAAAGCACTACTCACATGAGTGCAACGGATATCCGGAGAAAAAGGTACATCCCGGCGCACCGCACCCGAGCGGTGCCACGTGGGACCCGCATCCTAGTCCCGAAACTCAATGAACGGATTGCACCATTGCGATCCTCTCGAAAAAGTACACGAAATGGACTATTCACTTGTCCAAAACGGTTGCCCGGTGATAAAGTTGGAAATCACCGTCAACTCCCGAAACGACCCTCGCGGGGCCCGCACCATCGTGCGGAATTACTGCGGGCGAACTGCGTCAACGCGATGCCCTCAGAAAAACACCCAACGTTGACTGCTCGCACGCCCCGAACGGACGTCCGAGGAAAAATTCGCTAAAAGCTGCACCCAGCTCAAAAGACGGGCCATGGGGCCCATGCCTCAACTTCGGCCTCAATGCCTGGAACCGCCCTGGAAAGTTCCGCCTCGGTGCCAGGGTCCCAACGCCACTGACAGCATTTAAATCGGACGTCGGACGTGTCCGCACCGTCCAAGACAAGTTCCCCCAGAAAACGACAAACCACTTAACGACGCGCCGCGCCTTCGCGTCCCCTCTTTTCAGGAATTAAAAATTCCCGAACCCATCTCAAAAGATCCGCCTCTGTGCCAGGCCCACGCTGCCGTAGACGGTGCGCAAAACGGACGTCCGTAGCGAAAGCTACGGACGTCAGAAGATAGAAGGGGGGGGGGGGGGGGTGGGCCCTTGGCCGGACCGGCCCGGTCCGGCCAGACCACCCACATGCGGCCCGCGGCCCGTCCAGCAGCACGAGACCCCCCGTGCTTGGGTCCGGTTTTCTCCAATCAGACCGGCATGTGGCTGGTCTTTGTTGCACCGTGCAGGACCCGCAAACCGCGGGTCCCTGTCTCCTCCGCACCCCCGAGGCGCTGACCTCGGGGGTCTTCTCCGACCGCGGCAGGGCGCCGCCGCCCCTCATCCGCAGCAGCCTGTTGCGGCACCGCCGCCTGCGCCGCCTGGAGCCGGCTCCTCCGCTCACCACCTGGCTCGCCTGGCCGAAGCCCCTGCGCCCTCTACCACTTGCCTCCCCCTCGGACAGAAGCCGCGCAGCCCCCGGAGCTCGCCGGACCACCACGCTGTTGCCACAAAATCCCAAAACCCACAAACTTCTGCAGGTGTTTGCGATCATGTCCGAACTCAGATTTTTGATCCGAAAGAGGAGATGGGAAGAACAGAAAACTTACTATGCATAAACGGGCTTTTTTTGAAGATTAAAGATCAAATCGATGCATATAATTGAATTCAAAAGGGCAGTTCGGAAATGAAAGCGCAACGAAACCTCCTACCTCGCTGGGCTTCACCCAGAGCTTCGCGTCGATCCGCCGGCACCACCGCGCCTCGTCGGAGTCGCCTCGCCGGAGCATTTTCACCGGAGGTGGAGGAGGAGAGGAAGAGGAGGGGCTGCCAGGGGGTTCAAGGGAGAAGGGGGAGGGGGAGGGTTTAAATAAAATTAATTATCGATTAAATTAATTTAAAACCCCTGAAAAGACCCGCATCCGAAACTCCCGACGGGGTCGAGGTTAAGCCTCCCCTAGGGTGAACACCATCTCCCGAGCACAATGGAGGTCTTGGAATTTTAATCCGAGACCCCGTTCAAATGTTATAAAATTTAACGTCCGAAGCTGCTAAATTACGAAAACGCCCCTGGGTCCATTTTTCACAAACGCCCCGCGCCCGTGAAACCTATACCCATTCCTAGGGTAAACAGCACATTCCGAACTCAACGGTGCCCTCAATTTTCCAATCTGAGCCACCTTTTAGGAGATACTTGTGTTTCTCCATTAAATGAATTAATTAATTAATTAATTTATCCGTTTAACGTTCCAGGAGCGGGCAAGGGGTCCAAACATCCCGCGCCGACAATTTTTATGTCGTTCCTAGGGTAAACACCCCATTACGGACCCATCCGTACACTCAGATCTCTGATCTGAAGCTCTGTTTAGGTTTTATCCCATTTATTTATCATTTCCAATGTGAACGCACTGAAAATTTAATTTCGGCCACTCCGGGGCTCGGAATCGCACGCCGTCTGAAGGCACTACTCTGGAATATTATCAAGAATATTTCAAAGTCCTTCACAGCACAAACTGGGTTCTTAGAATACCAAGATATCATCAATAAATACCACCACAAATTCAACGAGGTATTCCATGAAAACTCTATTCATCAGATCCATGAATACAAAGGGTGAATTAGTCAATCCAAAAGGCATTACTGTAAACTCGTAATGCCTGTACCTGGTTCGAAATGATGTCTTCGGAATGTCTTCCTTCTTCACACACAATTGATTGTATCCAGATCGAAGGTCAATCTTTGAAAAGTATTGATCTCCATGTAGTTGGTCAAATAAATCATCAATGCAAGGTAGGGGATACTTGTTCTTTATTGTTATAGCATTGATCTCGCTGTAGTCGATACATAACCTCATATATCCATCTTTTTTTTACCAAAAAGAACAGGGGCTCCCCATGGAGAAACACTAGGGAAAATAAATCCCTTATTACTCAATTCCTCTAGTTGTTTCTTTAGTTCAACTAATTCTATAGTGGCCATTCTATAAGGGGTCTTCGATATAGGCCTTGATCCATGAATTAAATCAATGGAAAACTCAACTTCTCATTATGGAGGATGTCCAGGTAAATCTTCCGGAAACACATCTACATATTCTTTCACAACAAGTACATCCTCTATTTGAACATTCCTTTCCTCACCCAAAATCATTTCATTCACCTCCTCCCCAATAATTGAAATTAGTTGAGATACTGGGGGTGGATCTAGATAAAAATTAGGTGGTGACGATTCTGCTCTAATGATAAGGTGTTCCTTATCATCATAATCAAAAATCGTAACCTCCTTCTTCTTACAATAAATATTCGCATCATGGTCTGAAAGCCAGTCCGCTCTGAGGATTATATCAAACTCAATAATAGGTACGAAGATGAGATCAGAAGATAAAGAACATTTATGTGCTCTAATGGGGACTGATTTACAAAACTTTGTTACAATGAAACTTCCCTTAGGAGTTTCAACTAACAACTCCCTTGTTAAATCAAATTGGAAATATCTAATTTTCTTAGCAAAATAGGAAGATATGAAACAATGAAATGATCCAGAATCAAATAATGCATTTTCTAAACTTGAGGAAACCATTAAATTACCTTCCACCATGTCTTTCAGAGCTTCTACCTCAGTAGTAGTGATAGCATAAGCTTGGCCTTGAGCCCTTGGCCTTTTCTGAGGCAAGTTCCCTTGATGCTTAGGACATTCATTTGCATAATATCCCATCTACCTGCAATTGTATCATTGTACATCGGTATCTTCCTTCTTCCCCTTGCAATCACGAGTTTGGTGGCCTTTTTCACCACACTTGTAACAGACTCACATTCCTTTTAAGCAAGTACCGGGGTGTTTCTTCCCACATTTACTACAGGATGGATATTTATATTTTCCCTTCTTCTCTTTATTTTCATTCCCAGATTGATCATCATATCTTTTCTTCTATTGATTTTCTTTAAAGTCATATGACATGGAGAATTCTTTCTCTGTCTTGATAGCACATGAGAAAATGTCTTCGTATGATGAAAACGATTGTGAGACTAATGCTCGGCGGAGAAATGGTTTTAACCCATCAAATAAACGATCAATCTTACTTCTTGGGTTACGTATATAATCTCCAACATACCTTGCTATCCTTGTAAAGTTATCCTCATATTTTTCGACATTCTCATCCTCCTTTTGTCTCAGACTCAGAAATTGCCTTCCAAATATCTGCTTGATGGTCATGAGGAAAGTATTTTTCTAAAAACAGATCTTTGAACTCCCTCCATTCTATATTTGATAATTTATCATCTTCCTTCATGTTTTGATTCAATGACCACCATTGACCAGCATCTCCAGTGAGGCGGTAAAATGCCATGATAACTTTTTCCCTTTCACTACTTCCTAAATCCTAAAATATTTTCTCTAGGGAATTTATCCATTTCTCAGCTTCTAAGGGATTTTTACTCCCATTGAACGTTGTTGGTTGTTTCCTCATGAAGAAATCTAACATTGATCCTCCACACTGCGGATCAGGGTGCTCTATACGGGTAAGGTTATTATTCATAACCTGAGTGAGTTGTCCCAGTATGTTGATTAGCTGATCAGCACCAGTTGCATCACCAGGTCAACTATAATTATCTTGAGCATGCGGGAAATCCCTACATGGAGTGTATGCATTGATACAATTTCCATTTCTTCCACTAGGCTCCATTTCTAAACAATGTCATAAACTAGATCAGTTTATGAATCAAAATACACAATTCCATAATTATAAAACACTTAACATAAATTAAACTATTTATGGATATAATCCATAATCATAAAAATGTTTTCTTTGAGGAAGTATATTCTCATAAACGCTTCATAATTATTTTTAAATAAAATGAGAGTTATCCTAAGCATATCCCCTGGGAGTGTCGTAACCAGGAGTCCAGCAAGGCCCGTTGTCGTGCACCAGTTCCCGTTCGAGTCTAGATCAAAGTGGTGTTTTTGAGTTTTACCCCTAGGTACATCTGTGCCAGAGCCACCTCTACCTGCTCGTATTCAGATAGGGATGTATTGCTCTAAAAAATCACAAAATCTCTTCAATACCAAGATTCAAGGAAGTTCTTATATACTAATTCTCAAAGTCTATCTTAGGTCTATGTGCTCTAATAAGAGTTTATCTAAATCTAGCTTCCAAGGTTTGTACTAAACTTCCTCTGATACCAACTGTAATGCCCCGATCCCAGTTACCTAGAGTCGGTACATTATTACATAACATTGGCATGATCACAAGAAAGATCAAGTCTCGAAAGACCGATTAGTTTAGTAGCCTTGGAATAACTAGATACATTAATAAAGTTTACATTACATCATAAAATGAAAACTACCACAATATAGTCTCCATAGTCCACACTCTTATCCCCTCATACTATCCCTGTAGGTAATTCATAAATTACTTCTTCAAATCTAGGGAAAAATAAAACATATAAAAGGGGTTAGCTCAAATGCCCAGTAAGGATAAAAATATAGCGGAAACTTTCATAAATAATAATAAACATTTAAGGCAATGTATAACTAAAAAAATCCTTTTAAACTTTAACTTCAACATGGAATGGAAAAAATAAAATGAAATAATTCCATTTACTTATTCACATGGATATTCTACTAATCGAATAATCACATGCAATATCAATAACCACTTTCATAATGATAGAATGCATAATGCCATAATGTCATAACCACATAGCCAAGGCCTCATGCCAAGACTACAAATATGATTTTTCCAATGCCTTGTGCCAAGACACTAGTTTGTCTCATGAGACCTACCGATTCATCGAGGAGCTATAGCGCGCTCCACCCGTCACATATTAAGTCCACTGCATTCCTCATATGAATAGGTTTAAACATAACATAAACATTCATATTAAAACTACCATACAAAATGTCAATAATTCCTCCATAAACCATGAATTGTATAAAAATAACACATCCATAGTCAAACATATCACAAAACCTTAAATACAATATGGATGTTTTTTATCATAATAAACCAACATCAAATAATCTTAAAATACATCAAAGGATGTTGACATAGATGAAATCAAATCTATTTTTAGAGAAATATCTCTTTCTATTTTGAAATAATTTAAGAGTCATATATCTATAAAATAAAAAATTTTCTTTGAAAATATTTTTATAAGATTGTAAGGAAAGCTTCAACGATTTTATAACTGCAAAAAATAGCCGCACCCGCCGTATAAGTTAAAAAAAATGCTTACCTTAATTCTGTCGAAAAGGTTAAAAAGGACCTTGTTTGAAAAAAGACAGAAAGATTCCTTTATAAAAATCTTATAAAAAGTCAAAAAAGGGTATAAATGACTTTAACCCATATTCTGTAAAATAGTAATAATTTTTTGAAAAATATTTTTAAGAAACATGGATGTGGATGATAAATAGATCCCAATAGATTATTACATATAAACAACCTCAGATAATGAAGGGATTGCGAAATAAACCCTTACCTTGTACTTTTCCTTGGTTGAGGGTAGGTTAACCTCCTGTATAATGGTTAAATAATTGATATTAAATTACAAAAGAATCATATATATTAATATGATATCATATATGATCTTTTAACATTTCATTGTTAATACTATTTTAGAATTATCGTCGTTTCGGTTGTTAACTTACTCATTTTCTTTTATATGTTTTGTTACGTAAGCCATGTTTGTTATAGATATATTGTATATTATTCATATCCAGAATTATATTAAGTCATTAAACATTATTATTAATCTTTAAATGAGAATTAGACTTGAATGGATACAATGGAGAATGAATCTCATCGCGTTCATGGAGACGGTAGTCCGTACGTAAGCACGAGTGACAATATCATTCTTTTGATATTAAAATAATATATAATTGGATGTTATATCATATATAAGGAATAATTATCATTGTTATATTTAATATTTACATGAATTACAAATCATTATTATACCCATCCAAATAATAATATATTGAATAACAATTACACCACGACGTGGAGACGGTAAGCCGTATGTACGCATGTATAGTGACATGTCATTAAAAGATGGATAGAATACTGAATATGGTTGTACCATATTTATAATAATATTAAAGAATATAGGAGATACTATATTCATTATTTTAGAATGGGAATAACAAATAAAGAATAAGTTGAAGAAGAAAAGAATTTGAAAAACGGTGGTGAAAACATTACCTCTTCTTCTGGTTCTTCCTTTTTATTTGATCAAAAGGGCTCCATGGGTTGGCTTTCTGATCAAACTAAGGCCTCTAGGTTGTAGTGAGGGAAGTTGAGAGAGTATTTGGGCAGGTTTTGGCCGAACCAAAAGTCTTTGAAGGTGTGAAGTAAGGAGAAGGGGAAGTGCCCTTTTATAAGAGGGGTGAGGGGCACCTTTGAAAAAGCTAGAAATATTATTTTTTAATAAATTAATATTCAGTTTATAATTGCTCAAAAGTGTATTATGTAAATTTTAATGTGGTTATGGGTTTAAAACCACTCAACAAATAGAAATTAGACAGGTTTGGGTCATTATTTTAACCTTATCATTTAGTTTTAACTCTTAGTTAATTAGTTTGACACTTACCATGTCACTTTATATTTTTATAATATATAGTTAATAAACGTTACTATATATCTCCAAGAGACCCCAAAGTGGTCCATTCATGATACACCTATCATGATATAAGTCTCTTGGCCGATCCTTGGATTTTTAGGAATTGAATATCAATTAATAATATAATATTTGTTTTAAAAACTGTTTTATGTCAATTTGAAACTATTTGGGAAATTTATTTTTGTGAAAATCTTAACAGAATTATTACTTCAAAAAAATTTAATTATGTCAATTATAACATGTCATATTTACCTAGAAAATTAGTGCAATTCATAAAAATTCTCAAATTATATTTATTTCGGTATTTATAATATCAATTATTTTAATTTTTTACTATTATGGTAATTAATGCATCGTCATTGTGTCATAAGTAAATTAAATTATTTATTGTCTAAAATTTTTTAAATAAAATATAATTATATATGAAATCTTTTTATCTTTCTAATTAATATTTTACAATCAAATTTATCTTATGTATAACCCTATATTACAAAATGTTTTTTGTAAATAAACTTTGATTTTAACTCTTTTAACTCTTCTTTGAATTAAATAATAATAAATGTCCTAATCTAATATAAGTTGGACCTAAATGATAATATTTTATTCCTAAGTTTGTTTTTTCTCGAGATAAACTTTTCCGATAGAATTAGGATATGTGTTAGGAAAATATTAATATCATTTTTACCCTTAATTACCCTATTTACTTTTAACTGTGGTAAATAAAAGTAAAAAGTTACTATTCAAAAAAATTATTTTCATCTCATTGAACCAAATTTTACTCCTTGATATTAACCGTGTCTCTCGGATTTTCGAAATTCCACTCACAGAAGAAGTAAAATTATGTTTTATGAAAAATTCAATTTTTTTTAACTACCACTTAGTGGTTTCACTATTCATCAAAAATTGAAAGTTTCTAAAAAAATACCAAAAATTAGGCCTAAGCTATATTTGATATTATGAATTCAAAAATCATGTCTATTTTACCAAATTCAAAACATATCAGTTGCATTAATTAATTTAATAATTAATTCCTGTCGTCAAAACAAATAGTGTGCTTTTAAGAGATAATTAACTATCAAAAGATTGACACTTGTTTATGTTTGATTTAAATGTGAAATTACATCCACTGAACAAAATTATATTAAATGGTAAAAATATATTATAAATATACATTAAAACCTCTCAAATTAATAATTTATCACTAATAATTATTTCGATTAAAAAATTTGTTTTTAAAAATTTAGTAATTTTCATTATTAATCAAAATATGAATGTTATCCGAAAAGTACAAAATTTTTACCCTAAGCTAATTTCAATATTACTAATCCAAAAAAGAAGTTCATTTCGAAAGATAAAATTTATAAAATTTTAAAAAGTAGATATTACTATTCATGACAGCTAGTTTGATTGGTTGTGGTGTGTTAGAACTCGATGTTGCGTACAACAGATGCTATTTCTTTATTCAAAGAGAAGCGTATTATAGAAGCTTGGGGTGTTATAGGTAGAGGGTGTCCAAGGGGGTGGGAGGGCTTTCCACATGGGTTGGGAGGTGTCCACAGGGGTGGGGGTTGTCCAGGGGGTGGGGGCTGTCAAGAGGTTGTGGGAATGTCCAAGGGGGTCGGGAGTCCATGGGGTGGGGGTGTACGAGGGATGGGGGTCTCCGGGGGGTGGGGGGGGGATGGGGGTATTTGGTGGGTTGTGGGTGGGTTTCTCGGGGGTGGACATTCTGTCCATGGGGGTGGGGGCTGTCCATGGGGCACAATGTGTTCAGGGGGGTGGGCGGGCTATCCATGGGGGTGGTGGGGCAGTCGAGGGGGGTACGGGGGTGTCTCGTAGGTGGGATATCCATGGGGGTGGTGGGGCTATCCAGGGGGGGGTATGGGGTGTCTAGGGGGTGGGTGGCCTATCGACGGGGGTGGTGGGGCTGTCTATGGGGTAGGGGTGTCTAGGGGGTGGGGCGGGGTGCCATGGGGGTGGGGGCTGTCTAGGGGGGTATAGGGTGTCCATGCGGGTAGGCAGGCTATCGAGTGGTAGGGGGTGTCCATGGGGGGGTTGTCTTTGGGGTGGATTGGCTACCCATGGGGGTAGGGGTATCCAACGGGGTGGATGGGTTGTCCACGTGGGGTGGGGGCTGTCCACGGGGGAGGGGGTAGTCTAGGGGGGGTGGGTGGGATGTCCACGGGGGTGATAGGGTCGTGCAGGGGGGTGGGGGCTATCCACGGGGGTAGGGGCTATCCAGGGAGTAAGCAGGATTTCTATGGGGGTGGCAATGCTGTCCAGGGGGTATTGGCTATCCAGGGGGTGGGCGGGGGCTATCCAGGAGGAGTATGGGGATTCCACAGGGGTGGGCGGGCTTTCCACGGGGGTGGCGGGGCAGTCTAGGGGTAGGGGGTGTCCAGGGGGGAGGTCAGGATGTCCACGGGGGTGGGGGCTATCCACGGGGGGAGGGGTGTCTAGGGGGGTGGGCGGGCTGTCCAAGGGGATATGGGCTGTCGATGGGGTAGGGGGTGTCCAGTGGGTGGGCAGGCTGCCCATGGGGGTGGCGGGGATATATAGGGGGGTAGGGGTTCCAGGGGGGTTGTGAGGGTTTTCCACAGGGGTAGGGGTGTCCAGGGTGTGGGCGGGCCAACCATGGCAGTGGGGGGGTTGTCCACGGGGGGTGGGGGCTGTCCAGGTTGTGGGTGAGCTATCCACGGGGGGTGACGGGGCTGTCCACGGGGGTACATGGGGTTCAAGGGGGGGGGGGGGGGGTTGTCCACTGGAGTAGGGGGTTTCCAGGGTGGGGGGGCTATCCACGGGGGTGGGGGCTGTCTATGGGTGGGGGGTTGTCCAGGGGTGGGGCAGGCTGTCCACGGGGGTGGTGGAACTGTCCAGGGGGTGGGAGGTTATCCATGGGGGTGTGGGGATGTCCAGGGGGTACGAGGTGTCTAGGGGGTGGGCGGGGTTGTCCAAGGGTGGGAGGTTATCCACGAGGGTAGGGGGGTGTCCAGGTGGATGGGCAGGCTATCCACGGGGGTGGGGGGGGAGTCCATGGGGGGAGGGGCTATCCAGGTGGTGGGTGGGCTATCCACAGTGGTGGTGGGGCTGTTCAGTGGGTGGTGGGATATTCGTGGGGGTGTAGGCTATCTAGGTGTGTACGGGGTGTCTAATGGGTGGGCGGGCTCTCCACATGGGTGGGGGGCTTTCCAGGGGGTAGGGGTAGGTGTCCATGGGGGTGGGTGGGCTATCCATGTTGGTGGGTGGGTTGTCCATGGTGGTAGGGGGTCCAGGGGGTGGGCAGGCTATCCATGGGGGGGTTGTCCATGGGGGTAGTGGTGTCTAGGGGGTGGGTGGGCTATCATTGGGGGTGGGGGGATATCCACGGGGGGAGGGGTTTTCCACGAGGGTGATGGAATATCCACAGGGGTGGGGGGGGTTGTCCAGGGGGTGGTGGGTCATTCACGGGGGTGGGGGACATCCAGGGGGTATAAGGTGTCCATGGGGGTGGGCGGGGGTGTCCAGGGGGTAAGGGGAGTCCAGGGGGTGGGTGGGATTTCCACAGGGGTGGGGGGATTTCTAGGGGTAGGGGTTCCCAGGGGGTGGGCGGTCTATCCACAGTGGTGGGTGGGCTTCCCATGGGGTTGGGGGTGTATAGGGGGTGGGCGGGTTGTCCATGGGGGTGGGGGCTGTCCACAAGGTTTGGGGGTCTAGGGGGTGGGTTGGTTGTCCACGGGGGTGGGGGGCTGTCAAAGGGGGTAGCCCACCCACCCACCCCTTGGACACCCCACCCACCCACCCCCCCCTAGACAGCCCACCACACCCCCTACACCCACCCACACACCCCTACACCACCTGGATAGCCCACCCACCCAGCCCCTAGACAGCCCACCCCCTCCCCTGGGACAACCCACACCCCTTCCCCTATAACCCCCCCCCCCCCCCACCACCTGGATAACTCACCCCCCTCCCTGGATATCCCACATCCCATCCCCAGTATCCCCCCACCCCCCTACAATAACCTTGGACAGCCCACCCCCCCCCCCACCCCCCCCCCCCCCCCGCCTGGAGAGCCCCCCCCCACCCCCCGCCAGGAGAGCCCCCCCCCACCCCACACTAAACATCCCCACCTCCACTCCTCCTTGGACAGCACATACCCCCTCCCCCCACTTGGATATCCCACCAACCAAACCACCCCTAGACAGCCCACCCCCCCTCACTAGACAGCCCACACCCCCCTCCCCACAACAGCCCTCCCCACCACCCCCAGGACAGCCCCACCCCCTGGACACCCCCCCCCCACCCCTTGGACATCCCCCACCCCCAACCTGGACAGCCCACCGTCCACCTGGATAGCCCACCCCACCCCCTTGGATAGCCCATCCCCTAGACATCCCACACCCCCACCCCACATGGACAGCCCACCCACACCCCCCTAGAGATCCCACCAACTTAGACAACCCACACCCCTCCCCCACCTGGACAACCCAACCCCACCCCCAGACAACCCACCCCCCAAGATAGCCAACACCCCATCCCCCACCTGGAAACCCACCCTGACCCCCCTGAATAGCCCACACCCCTCCTTGGGCAGCTCATACCCCCTCCCCCACACCCCTGTAGCCGCCTACCCCCCTGCAGCCCTCTACACCCTGGACACCCACCCCCCACTTGGGTAGCCCCCCACACCTAGACTGACTCTACCTCTCTTATATCCCCCTTAAGGTATTTTTATTTAAAATCATATTATTTGTTAATAAAGGAAAACCATCATGCATTAGCCATTTCATTCGAAAAAACCCATTCAATTTATCAAAACATTTCAAATTAAATTTATCAAAACCTGACAAATTTAATTTATAAGGCTATATGGATCACTTATGAAAATTTCATTAGAAAAATGGGAAAGCAACTACATTGTTAATTCCATTTTAAAAAGTGGGCCAAGAACATAGGGGGTGTGGTGGTGTCTAGGAGGTGTGGTGGTGTCCCGAGGGCTGTCTAAGGGGGTGAGGGTTGTCCAAGGTGGTGGAGGTTGTCTAGGGGGTGTCTAGGTGGTTGGGTGTGGGGGTGGGGGCTGTTTAAGGGGTGGGGTGTTCAGGGGTGGGGGGATATCCATGGGGGATGAGGGGTGTCCAGGGAGGGTGGGGGTGTCTAGGGGGTGGGGGTGTCCAGGGGGGTGAGGGTGAGGGGGTTTTCCAAAGGGTGGGAGTGTTCAAGGGGTGGGGGTATCCAAGGGGGTGGGGGTGTCTAGGGGGTGGGGAGGTTGTCCATGGGGGTGAGGGGGTGTCCAGCGAGGGTGGGGATGAGGGTGTCCAGGGAGGGTGGGGGTGGGGGTTTCCAGGGGGGCTATCCAAGGGGTGGGGGTGACCAGGGGGTGGGGGTGCAGGGGGTGGGGATTGTCCAATGGGGGGAGGGTGTCCAGAGGGATGGTTGGGAGGCTATATAGGGGGTGGGGGTGGGGTGTTCAGGGGTGGCAATACCCAAATAATACCTTAAAAATTACCTATAACAAATCCAACCAACATCAAAATTCTAATCCATCACCCAACCAACATCCAATTCATCCTCAATCTCAATACCATTCCCATTATTCCTTGAACAAAAACATTAAATACAAAATCCAAATCCAATTTTCAAATAAACTAAAGTCCATAGAAAATACCATATCACCCCAATAGACAAACTATTTACTATGTTTGAAGTATAGAACAAAAAACAGAAAAAAAATCAAAGGGTTCAGTATTCCATATACCGTAGGAACGCAAATTTATCTCAAATAAAATTATAAAACAGAAAAACATAGAGGGAGAACATTTAAACTAAGGTAACATTTAATAATTTAAAGTGTAGAAATAGAATATTGATTGATTAAAGATGGATTTATTACTAGAAGGAGTTTCACAACTGAGAAAACTTTTGGAGGATCTTTGGATTAGGTTCTTCACAATCTGCAATCGGGCTGAGGGGTGTTGGGTATTTGTTGAAAACATTCCCAATGGTTTTTAAAATTGTTGGGAAAGCCTCTCTTTACCAACAGTTTAGTTAAACCATAAGTATATGTTAGAGGAACTAAATCTTTCCTAATGGTTTTTTCAAACCGTTGGGAAAGCTTAACTATATTAACACATTTACCAACAGTTTGAGAAAACCGTTGGAAAATATGGATTTATTACAATATACCAACGGTTTCTTCAAATAATTGGTATATATCCGTTGGGAAAACCACCATTTCCAATAGTGTATATCTTTATGAATTACATTAAAGTTAATTCTAATTAGAGTATAACATCCTAATGTTTTGGTAAGGTAGTGATTATTTGGTTTTCCTAGAAATACATCACTATCAAAATACTATAAGTGGACATGGTTATGGAATAGATGTACCTAGGTGTAAAAACTCATAAAAATTCATGTCAAGCATGACTCAATCATTACCTAGTACATGAAAATGACCATTAATTAACACCCATTTTGACACACCCTGTGTATATCCTTCGGTTAATTCATATTTTCATTACATACTATTATTAAGGATTTGAAAACCTTTTTATGATTTTTAAAATTTCCTAATGAAACCATGTTTATGATTATGAGATTAGTCAGGCATAAAATTTTCAAATTAGTTAATTATTTTAATTGAATTGGGATTATAAATTATGATACATAGTTTTATGATCTAATCTAGTGTATTCTATTGTTTATAAATGGAACATATAAGAAGAAATTAGAACCGTATTACTGCACATAATTAAAAGAGTATGAATGATAGTTTTTTATATGATATTAATCCAATATTTCAATGGAAAATAGTCTCCCAAATATTATTTATTTGATGGGAAGAAAGAGGATAAGAGGAATACAACTAAAAAAATAGATAAGGGGAATAAGGGAAAGAAGTGTTTCCCACATGTAATAATTTTGGAAAGAATATCCCTAGTAATTGAAGGAAAGGAATGAGAGTTTGCTTCAAGTGTGGATAGAAATAACATCATTAATATAAATTAAAGTGTTAGAGAGAGAAATTACATGTTTAGTTTTTCAACTGTAAGGAGATGGGGCACTACAGAAATAAATTTCTCAAGTATAAATGGAATATATCTCAGAAGAAGCTAAGTGACTAAGTCCATGATTACGTTATTACTACAGATGAAGTGGAATGATTAATGTGCTTATTTATGGATTTAATAATTATGTTATTGTAGTATTTTATCTATGATATTCTGGGTAAAAGATTCATGAAAAGTATAAGGATTTTAGTATAGTACCTTTTTCTTAAGGATTTAGAAGAATTTGATTAATAGTATTGATATCCATGAAAAGTAATTTTATGGAAAGTTGATCTTTTTGAAAAAATCACATTATTTAGGGAAAACTAATCTTAATATATGGTTATATTTTAGATAATAACTATAAATATATGTTTATGGGATTGTATTAGTAACCTTAAAATTCAACAGTGATTTATGATATATTTACTAATGTTTAGTGCATGTTTGTATTTATGAAATATATTTGAGAACTTGAAATTTTATTTTTGGAATCATACATGTTTTAATTATGCTTTTATGGTGATCAAGGTATTCATATATTTGGTATTTTACATTATTAAATAATTTATTTTGTTTGGGAAATATAATGTCAACTTGATTTTGTAAATTTAGTGACCTTCATTTTAATTTTTTTAGCGTTGAATTTGGTCAGAATTTTTTTTAAGAGTAACTATTTATGAAATGGATTAAGTTTAACATTTGATGTTACTATTGAGGTTTAGAGATTAATTTATTATATTGGATGAATTTTTCTAACCATTTTTATCTTATTAAAGGCCAGAGTAATATCTTTATAATTTTTATAGATCTTGTGATCTGTTAAAAGTTAATTTTAGTGCTTTATGTATAAAAAAAGTCATCTTGGATATTAATTTCATAAATTAAGAAATGAAATGGAGCTTTATTAGATCAAAACAAAAGGATGAAATTGTAAGTATAGTTTCTTGTGTTCTCTATCACAATGGTAAATTAATTCCTCAAATCTAGGAAAATGATCTTAAACAGAAATCTTATCATATTACCTTAATATCCAATAAATTGAATTACCAATTAAATAATCACATATTATAGTTTTGAGGTCCTTAAATTTTTATTAATTATTAAATTTATTATGATTTATGATCTATATCACTCTATACTAATCCTGGGGTGTTATTATTCTCTTCCATGTCTATGTTTTCATTTCCCAAAAATTTTATCCTACTTTGAAACCTAGTAATGTGTTATTCCGGATGACCTAAATACTTATATTTATCTCTTATGAAGATAAATTTTGACTAAACCTTTTTACAATTTGCGATTATAGTAAAAGGTATTTTTAAATTTCAAACACTTGATTACCGAGAGCAACATTCAATTGTGAAGACAAAATTTATTTAAGAGGGAAGAATGTAACACCATAGGATTTTAAAAGAAGAACATCATGTTTGAAAGCATATATGATGTGAAACAACAGTATTATAAAATAATTTAACACCCTGATACTTTACAGTGTATTTCTTAAAATAAATTCAGTCTCTTTGATATCTTGTGATGCACATAACACCGGGTTCAAACGAAACACAATAATTTTATTCAAATGTAATTCTTTAAGCACAACTATCATAACATAGTAATTAAGTTAGATGGTATGAATATGAATAAAAAAATTATATAAATTATATAGTTTAAACATATATAAAATAAACACATTTCATTTTAGTTGATTATAAATGAAAATAAAATGAATTCAAAATAATAATAAAATGTTTTCCAAAACACTATATTTTTCTAAAAGGGTTTTTCGTCATTCTTTAACCACATATTTTAAAATTGAATTTTGTGAATTTTAGAAAACATATTTGATAAAATAAACTTAATTTTTGAAATATAAATTTCATAATTATCCATGGGTGAGTTTTTTAGAATTTTCCAAAAAGATTAATTTTTTTATAAATAGTGAAAAATACTAATTTTTAAAGAAAAAATCCATTTCATTTAAGTTATAAAAAATGTTAAATTATATTACAAATTTGTTTTACATAGAAATTATATCAATTATAATACACTTTAACCAATTTATATTATTTTATCCAATTTAATATTGAATTATTATATAAAAACACTTTAATCTTTTGAAATTGTTTCTCTGAAACCCATTTTTTCGACGTGTATGTGAGTTTAATTTTAAATTTAATTCTACCACTTCTGGGAATTTAATTTAGAAGAAGTAATTAAATTTTTTGAGTTAGAATTATTTATTCTATCTAACATTTTCAACTTAGTTTTTTATCATAATGAATTGAAAAAATTGTAAAAATTAATCACTACAGTTAAGGTAAAATGGGATTATCTGGGGTTAAACTAAGAAGATAAGGGCTAAAATAACCTAAAAAATGTCCAAAACACATTATATGTCCATATTTTGATCTTATAACCTATAATTTTCAATAATGACCCA
This sequence comes from Viscum album, assembly GCA_963277665.1. Lineage (NCBI taxonomy): Eukaryota > Viridiplantae > Streptophyta > Magnoliopsida > Santalales > Viscaceae > Viscum > Viscum album. Next base: position 1,475,094,334 of record OY728131.1, on the reverse strand, counting down.
TTTATTATTCTTGTTTATTGATAAAAAAGTGGGTATCACTATATCCTTTCAAAAATACGATGTGTGTCCTCTCCCTTTCTTATAAAAGGCCACCCCTTTCCTCTCATCTTTACACTTACAAACCCATTTATTTTGTAAAATTCCTACCCAATACCTTACTTAATCCTCTACCAATATCATGTATTATTTTTTTATCAATAATATAATCTAAGAAGGATTTAGGTATAAACCTAAAGGGGTTCTCTGAAGAAGAGGTAAAATTCATAAAGTGTGTATTTGTTTTATTTATTCTTCCACATACTAAAAATATTATTAAACCATGATAATATAACAAAAAAATATCTTATATACTGATATGTTATTATGTTAATTGGATAACCCATATCTATCTTTTCTTCCATCAAATGGGAAACAAAATCATTGATTGTGTGTATGGTGAACTACCGCCTCATGAACCAATGTAATGTGTTTTTCGTCACAACATTTCAAAGACGGATATAATGATGGATTTAACATATTTATATGATATTTATGACATTATTTTACTTATAAAATTATTATATTACAAATAACTTCTTACTTTCCATTCTGTGGGGGATATTAAAACATTGCTCGTGTGTACGACGAACTATCACCTCACAGAGCGATGTGATTCATTTTTCACTTACGATTTACATAGAAGTTAAAAAGGATAAATTTAATGAAATATTTATGATATTTATAACCTAACCATACATTTTTAAATATAATATCACATATAACGTTTTACCTTCCAATTTTTTGGAAAATAATAACATCGTTAGGGAAAATATGTGGACTACCGCCTCCACGTAATGATGTCAAATGTTTTTAATTTTATTTTTAAATAAATCATAATAAGGATAGACTTGATTAATATAAATTATAAATATAAAATAATAATTATTTTGAAAATTTTAATTAATAATTATTTTTTTTCCTTTTCTTCGAGAAAAAAAAGGAAACAACAGTCATGCGTAAGTACGACATACCATCTCTATGAAAGTTGTGATCCATTTTTTATCTATAAATTTTATATAATAATGTAAATACATATATAATAAACATATATGATATTTATATCATGGTTATCATTTTGGAGAATATTTAACCACGATCAATATAAAAGGACCAGAATTTCCAAACCAAAACATACATAAAAAACAATGTAATTATCACCTGAAACAATGATTTTAACACAGAATTGTTATTAAATGGATGATAAATAGCCTATAAATAAATAATTTATGGTATGATATATATTATTATGGTCATATAATATATAAATAATAAACATATATTTATTATAAATGAATTTAGGACACATATTAAGGATATCGAACTTGAGAAAACAGTCTCTCATCTAACTTTTACTTTCGTTAGATATTTATCATATTCACCACTTATTCATTTGTGTGGTTTATATAATACCCTTTTTGATTTTTAAAATCATTAATATATTTATCTTCATGGTACATAATGTTTTAATTGATTTTATTTCTTTTATGGAGGTTATAATTCAAAATTTACCAAAGTGGTAAGGGTTTATGTCATAATCTCATCATTATTCGAGATTATTTACGTTTAAGTCTCCCTTGAGGGAATTATTTAAAATTTATATCATATAATAAATATATTTCATTATACTTTATTTATTTATGATATTCTTGACTAATGTGTCATTTTTCATCTATTTGGTACTTATAATGATTTATAAAATGTATTTAAGAAAATATGATTTCATTTATCTCCTCAATCGAAAATCCATTTTGTTCCAAAACTATTTTTTTCTAAAAATGATGTCAATTTGTTTTTAAAATTATATAAATTATTTATTAACTAAATTTTTACCCATTTTAGACTTTTAAAAAAATGTTTGTAAAGGAATATTCATGTCATTTTCAAAATAATTCCAGATTGAATTTTATCAAATATGTTATAGGAATATTTATTTTAGGGTGTACAACATTAATAGAATTTTACACCATCATAACCAATCAATGTTTTAAATAATATTTTATATGTTTTAAATATTTATTTTCAAATAAATTTATTTTCAAAATATTTTTGAATGTTTTGTTTTAAAAATTATTTCAATGTGAAAAGTTTATTTTCATAAAAAAAATTAATTAAATTTTTATGGTATTTATATTTATTAATAACATCACCCATTTTTGTAAATATTGTCCACTAGGGATATTTTGTATTTATATCATCATTATTTATTATTTTGATAGTTCATAATTATTTTGACTGAGGATGTAAAATTTTATTACCATTCACCATATTACATTGGATGGTTTATAAATATGTTTATTTTACTACATTATGTATTAAAATTTCATATGTTAGTTTTCCAATATAAATATTTATGAGGATTATGTTTCACCCCTTTAATATAAAGAATACATTAGACTAAGTAACTAATAGGTGGGGGTAGTTATAGATATCCCCTCTATGCATCAACGGGTCTTTTGAGACAAGATAGTTTGCTAAATTAGATGCGTTTTTACCCATAGATTTAACCTATTTTTTTAATGGTCTTAACCTTATATTTTAGATATCTTGAATTATTCATTCCCTTAGTATGATACTATTAATTGATGTTGTTGTACCTCTCGTATCCCCTCGTGGTTTAATTTTCATGATCACAATCACTTTCATGTTTATCTAATTGTGTTTTAAGTGTTTTTGTTGATAGGCAATTGATTGCCAAAGGATTGGCCCAAGAAAGAACATCAAGTGGACTGAAACTCAGTCCACCGGCCAACCGTGTGATAGCACCGGCCAGCCGGTGGACCTGGCAGAGGCATTGCCCACTGCCAGGTTCCACCGGTCAGCCGGTGGCTCTGTCACCGGCCAGCCGGTGGCAATCTGACTCAATAGTGAGACCTACTGTCTCACCACCGGCCAGCCGGTGGCCTTCTCACCGGCCAGCCGGTGGCTCCTGGGCAGAAGCACTTCTCAACATCCAAGGCACCGGCCAGCCGGTGGAGCTGTACCGGCCAGCTGGTAGCCCAGTCAAACTAGCCGTTGGCTTTGACCAGTCAACTCTCTTTTGGCCTCCAACGGCTCCGAAGACCTCTCCAACGGCTCCGAAGACTCCCCAAGGGTTCCATGCCTATAAATAAAGGCCAAGGAAGCCCCGGACTCCAACCGGAACTTAAACCAAGCCCAAGGACACTTTGTTGATCATTCGGCAATCCTCCGGCGAGCCACCTCAAGGAACCTCAAGTGCTCCATCCAATTCCACATCCAAGAGCACCACCAAAGAAGCATGGAAGCGGCCTTCAAACTCTCCTATCAATCAAAGGCGCCCAAGGCTTCTCCAATTACGGGTTTTATTGTATTTATCTTTTTGAGCTTTCAAATTGGGTTTGTGCCTACAAACCCCAACTCCTTTTCTATTCTTCTCTCTTTTGGGTTTCACACCACCTCTAAGGTGTGAAGAGGTTGTCAAGCTTTCCTTTAAATAGCTTGAGACATAGGTGAGCTATCCTTCACCTGTAAGAAGGATAGTGGGTTCTTGCTCAACCATCAAAAGCAAGTGGGTTCTTGCTTAACCACCAAAAGCAAGCTGTAATAGGTCCTAGTGCTACCTCAAAGCCTAGTGGGTTTCTTGCTAAAACCATTGAAAAGCAAGCGGTAGGAATCTCTCAACGGTTGAGTTGGAAGCGGAGACGTAGGCCGGGTTTTTGGCCGAACTCCGTTATCAATTTCTTGTGTGATTGCCTCTTTTATTTTCCGCTGCACATACTTTGATTTCAACTTTGATTTTAATTTGTTAATCTTTTTTTAAAAGGCAATTCACCCCCCCTCTTGCCATCATTCTCATTTTTCTCCGAACCAACAATTGGTATTAGAGGGGTAATTTGAGTAATACCTTAAAAGGTTTCAAATTCAAAGATCCATTGTGATGGAATCCACCTCTTTCACCCCCGAGGGCTACTCATTGGGTCGGGCTCCATTTTTTGATGGGACCGACTATAATTATTGGAAAACCCGCATGACCACTTTTTTAAGAAGCATAGGTTATCCGATTTACAAAATTGTCATGCAAGGTTATTCTTTGTCTTCCCCCGACGAATCCAAATGGACCCCCGCCGATATTAAGAATTTTGAGCTTGATGGCAAAGCCATGAACGCTCTCCATTGCGGCTTAGATAGAAATGAGTTCAATCGAGTGTCTACCTGCACCTCCTCACATGAAATTTGGAATCTTTTAGAAGTAACTCATGAGGGCACTAACAAAGTTAAGGATACTCGGTTAGACATGTATAGACAAGATTTTGAAAGCATTACTATGCATCCTTCCGAATCTATTACCGATATGTTTACACGCTTCACTGACATTTGCAATGGAAGGAAATCTCTTGGTGATGATGTTTCAGCCGAGACGATGGTCAAGAAGATCTTATGGGTCCTTCCGAGCTCATGGGCACCAAAGGTGACGACGATCCAAGAAGCTAAGGACGTCAAAAATATGCCGGTAGAGGAGCTCATCGGATCCCTAATGACGTACGAGATTACGATGTGGAGGCAAGCTCAAAAGGAGGGCACACCAATCAAGACACCAAAGAACATCGCCCTCAAGGTACAAAAAGAAGTAAGCTCCTCCTCATCATCACCATCTTCATCTTCTTCATCATCAAGCGGCGACTCGGAAATGGGGAATCTCGCCCGCCAGATGCACAAGTTTATGAAGAAGCACAAGAAGAAGAAATCCCGCAAGCACCGAAAGCAAGAACCCACCGCAAGATCCGAGCCCAAGGTAAAATGCTACGGGTGCGGTGAAAAGGGCCATTACAAGCCCGATTGCCCACTCAACAAAAAACGGGCCACGCCAAAGGAAAAAGGAAAGAAAAGGTCCTCATGGCGACATGGAGTGACACCTCATCATCCTCCTCCTCCTCCTCCTCAAGCGACCAAGGTACAAAATGCCTAATGGCAAAACATGAAGTGACATCTTCCGACTCCTCCTCCTCTTGTTCTTCAAATTCAAATTCTTTCAATCATATGTCTTATGAAGAACTCCAACATGCTAGAGACCAACTTGAAAATGGTTTTCATGCTTTATCGTCAAAATTTGTTGCTTTAAAAAAGTCTTTCAAAAAACTCTCCTCCGAAAAAGAACAACTTCTCAAAGAGAAGGAGGAGATGTCCCTCAAAATCCAAAATTTTCCCGATGTTGATTCTTTAGAATCAACCATTAAAGACCTAAGAGAATCCTTAGCCAAGTTCACCCAAGGGGAACAAAATCTTTCAAAATTTCTTGGTTCCCAACGAATTTCAAGAACAACCTAAGGGCTAGGATATACCAGTGTAGCTTCCTCCTCCCATGCTCCAACTGTTTTTGTAAGGGGAGCTCTAGTTTTAAATTTTGCAATTATTGTAAAAAACCCGGGCACCTCATTTATGAGTGTGATTGCAAAAATGCCCGGTACGGCCAACCCAAGTCCATTTTCTATTCCGATGAGTTCTATAAGAGAAGACCCACCATGAAACAAATTTGGATTGAAAAATCCCTTTTGGCGAGTCTCTCCGGGCCAAAAATAGTTTCGTTTCCCCGATGATCTTTTGTTTTATTTAGGGGGAGAAATTTTCTTAAATTCAAAAATCTCTTTCGATTCATTTTTCAATTTAAATTCTTTTTTAAAAGCTCTCAATTTCAAAAACTTCATTTGTTTTCAAATTTCAATTTTCAATTTTCATTCAAAACTTTCAATTCAAACTGTTATTCATTTTTTGATTCAAAACTTTAAATTCAACTTCCAAAAATTTCAATTGGTTTAAAATCTCTTCTTTCCCTAAATCAAGTTTTATGCCCCACGCTATTTTGATAATCACAAAGGGGGAGAAGTTTCTTGATTGATTGGGGGAGAATGCTTTTCATCATGCTTAGCATTTCCTTTCAATTTCAGTATTTTACATTAATTGTTTTGGTGATTGTGATCATCAAAATAGGGGGAGATGGTTGTACCTCTCGTATCCCCTCGTGGTTTAATTTTCATGATCACAATCACTTTCATGTTTATCTAATTGTGTTTTAAGTGTTTTTGTTGATAGGTAATTGATTGCCAAAGGATTGGCCCAAGAAAGAACATCAAGTGGACTGAAACTCAGTCCACTGGCCAACCGGTGTGATAGCACCGGCCAGCCGGTGGACCTGGCAGAGGCATTGCCCACTGCCAGGTTCCACCGGTCAGCCGGTGGCTCTGTCACCGGCCAGCCGGTGGCAATCTGACTCAATAGTGAGACCTACTGTCTCACCACCGGCCAGCCAGTGGCCTTCTCACCGGCCAGCTGGTGGCTCCTGGGCAGAAGCACTTCTCAACATCCAAGGCACCGGCCAGCCGGTGGAGCTGTACCGGCCAGCCGGTAGCCCAGTCAAACTAGCCGTTGGCTTTGACCAGTCAACTCTCTTTTGGCCTCCAACGGCTCCGAAGACCTCTCCAACGGCTCCGAAGACTCCCCAAGGGTTCCATGCCTATAAATAAAGGCCAAGGAAGCCTCGGACACCAACCAGAACTTAAACCAAGCCCAAGGACACTTTGTTGATCATTCGGCAATCCTCCGGCGAGCCACCTCAAGGAACCCCAAGTGCTCCATCTAATTCCACATCCAAGAGCACCACCAAAGAAGCTTGGAAGCGGCCTTCAAACTCTCCTATCAATCAAAGGCGCCCAAGGCTTCTCCAATTACGGGTTTTATTGTATTTATCTTTTTGAGCTTTCAAATTGGGTTTGTGCCTACAAACCCCAACTCCTTTTCTATTCCTCTCTCTTTTGGGTTTCACACCACCTCTAAGGTGTGAAGAGGTTGTCAAGCTTTCCTTTAAATAGCTTGAGACATAGGTGAGCTATCCTTCACCTGTAAGAAGGATAGTGGGTTCTTGCTCAACCATCAAAAGCAAGTGGGTTCTTGCTTAACCACCAAAAGCAAGCTGTAATAGGTCCTAGTGCTACCTCAAATCCTAGTGGGTTTCTTGCTAAAACCATTGAAAAGCAAGCGGTAGGAATCTCTCAACGGTTGAGTTGGGAGCGGAGAGTAGGCCGGGTTTTTGGCGGAACTCTGTTATCAATTTCTTGTGTGATTGCCTCTTTTATTTTCCGCTGCACATACTTTGATTTCAACTTTGATTTTAATTTGTTAATCTTTTTTTAAAAGGCAATTCACCCCCCTCTTGCCATCATTCTCGTTTTTCTCCGAACCAACAGATGTATGTGTGATTATTTTACTATTTAGAAGATCTATGGATAATTTTCAAGATCATGTGATTATTTAAATTGATTTATTTGATAATATTTTATTCTTGTAATATTATGTTCATTTTATTATGTAATTTCCATGTGTTTAAGTTATTTCCCTTTTCATATTGATTTTTATTATTTATTCATGATAGCTTCCACTGCATTCTTACCCTTACTAAGAATCTATGTTCACCCCTTTCTTATGTTTTATTTTCCTCTAGATACCATGAAGTGTTTTGTGATTAATATATAGGGATATGATAAGTGGGACAATTAAATTTCAAAGAAAACTTTTTGTTATTTTATGTTTTCAAATGTATGTGAAATTAAAGTATTTATCTAGTTTACCAAGAAAATTAAACTATTCAGTATTTTGGGATTTGTTTTCTTATATATAGTGCCAATGTAATAAAGTAGACATCAACTTTGATCTACTGGGTTTAGGGAATTTACATATAATAACATGAGGAAGATATAATGGACCCCTTAATAGTTCTAATCCCCAACCATACCTTATCATATTTAGTAACCAAGAAATATGATGAACTAAAAAAGGATACTTATGTGTAAGTCCCATACCAACCATTTCTAGGAACCATTCACATAATCTTCCATTTTTTATGATGTTATACTACGTGGAATTGGTGATTATCACATAATCATAAGAAGTAATATTTCCACCTTAAGTGGAATATAACTACATGGGTTCTTATCCCTATTCCCATAGGCTACATACGACATTTCTTTAAGGTTAAATCCTAAATTCAAAACACCTCATTCCCCCTGTATTTTGACAAATTCTAATATTCCTATATGTGTGGTTTTAAACCCAAGAATGACTAATTAATTTAAGAGATATTGAGAACCTATTATACATAGAGTTGTTCACATCAAGTATAATTTTTATTAGATCATCCATATAGGGTTTACCAGACCCTTATTAGGATTTTAGAAATATTAATGGAAATATATTAAATATATTATAGAGTTCTTGTATATGTAATAATTCCCCCAAAAAGGTTGATATGAGCCTGACACACCATCCTCCCAACAAATGAACATTCTGAAGTGTCACTAGCCAGAAACCCCAACCACCACCAACCATGAGAAAGATTTCTATACTGATGTTCATGTTGAACCATTATATATATGGGATCCATCATAGTTTACATTGTAAAAATCAGCATTCTTATATTTCATACATGAACCTTTCATCAATTATTATTTTATCCCACTTGATATAGGTTCTATATTAATTCCACAGGTAAAAATACTATACCAACAATCATATCCCTTGTTCCAAATCCTTTCATAGCACCAGAAGTATCCAACGAACCTTATTCTTCTCCTTTAAAACATATTCATGACATATTTTCTTCTATAGTGTTTTTGTGATATTTTATCCTCTATATAAGCTTATATTAGGGAATATATTATTTTGAAATTTCTATCATCCCCCATAAAATAAGTGGTATGTTTTTCACCATTTTTTGTATTAGTTTTTTCATTGATTTTGTTTTAAAATCCATACTATTCATGAAACCAGAAAGAGAAAAACCATAATTTTCTATAGTGGATGGTATATTTTGGTTTTATAATACTATATATTTTTCACAGGATGATCATGGATTTTTCTTCCACAAGATATATGTATTTAAGTTTAAGAATAATTATTAAAATAATATCTATAAATAACAATTCCATCATCCTGTTAGAAACTCTTGGGATATATAATTTACATATTTTTATGTTTAACCTCAAATTAATGAAATTTCATATTGAGAATATATTTCCCATCCTATAATAACATCAATCTATCTAAACTGTCCATTATAATATTTTCAACTTGATATTAAATAATGTTGTCATTTTCTTGCAAAAAAATATCAATCTTCCTAATCGTATTAGATCTGATCCCTAATTGTGTATCCTGGTCAACAATTACTTCTTCAAATGAATTAATAATTCCTTCATGCCCTTTATTTTGTTGTTTATTATCTTATATTGTATTAAAACCCTTATTATCAAATCCATTGAAACATTCTTCAAGAACTAACTTCCTAAAATTATTGCCTCCTACTAGTTCGGGGAGTTTTACACACATCAACACCATTTATTATAAACCCTCTAAATTTTATTATTCATTCTCAATTTGGGTGATCTTATACTGAAAATTCTAACAGAGACATAAATAAAATTATTATTTGTTTAGTAAAATTATATAGGAATTCCTTTAAATAAAAAATTGATTAATATTTTGAATCCTCATATATATGATATTCTTTACATGTTCTTTATTCTTCTAGGGGATAATTTTTTCAAGATATTTCAGTTAACTCTTCTTCATATGAATGATTTGGTCCTTCTGATATGGAAGTTTTTTTATGTATTCTCAAAAATTTATTTAATCAATAGATCTTATCCACCCATGCTAGATCCAATTTCTTCATGATTACAACATGTAGAAGTTTAACCTTATTCCTCTTCACACAAAAGTGATAAAATATTAATCCTTTCTATCTCATTCTTCAATATATTCTTTAGATTATTGGAAGATATTGAATTATTATCATTATTAGATATATATTTTACAACTCTTCACATCATGTTTCCATTTAAATATAAACTCAATACTTCAAAAATTCAAATCCATTAAGATTTTGACAATCCAATTAGATGTGAAACTATAGATCTAATAAAAATTATTGATCCATCGGGATCGGTGTAACCACACTGAAGGGAGTGAATTAGTGTGAAGGACTTATTTCTAATTAAATATTTTCCCATATTTACTTATATACTTATATTTTGTATGGATATCTCACACTTTACTCAACTTGGGTTTTCATGCAATTAATTTAATCTTGACAGAAAAAAGTCACACTAAGATTTGATAAAGAGGTTCGTCTCTAATGTGGATGAATGCACCCCTAGTGTATGGTGGTTTTTATTCCTCACCCATGTATCTTATATTTTATTAACAAGATAAATCTCATGAAATAGTATATCGTTAAACATTTACTTCAAGACTCTTTCCATTATAATGAAACCACCAAATTACTATTTTTAGGTTCATTCATTAACCAAGTCTCCCACTTGAAATACAAGATTTGAATGGATACTCTATGAAGTTTGATTAATAGTGTAGGATTTTTTATTTCCTAGAAAGTACGTATCTAATATCCTTCATCCATATATATAAATCCACAATTGGATGACTCATGTATAACAATCATTAGACTATATCAAAATTGAACCTTTTTATATAAGGAATCGTAGGCCAGTATTTACACTACTTATAATCTTCTGCTAAAATGATAATTAGAAGAAGAATGATATCCATCCCACTCTCTCTTATTCTTATTCAATTAACAGATATTATATTCTCTAAAAAATGTTGATTCTATCCTTTTATTTAACATAATTAATATTCAAGATATTCACATCTCAGTTTTCTCTCTTTAAGTTGATAATTTATCTACTCCTTTTTCTATAAATTATATTCTCAATATCTTTTCTATATATTTTTTATACACATTGAATATAGAAACACATTAATCATCGTACTACAATTATCCATCATTCTTTGTCTTCAAGATTCATTTAAATTTATCACATATAATATATCATTATGTACTTGTCTTTAATATCCATGTGAAATCTAAAATTATCAAAACTTTCTCTTTCCACAAAATATAAAAGCACTTAATTCCATAACATCATGATAACATGATGTTTCATTGTTTCAATGTGAATTAATTTCTCACAACACAATGTCTTTATATTTTTTCGTGGTTTCATTGTGGAATATTATTTTGTGGAATGAGTAATATTTCATTTCATTACCAAGATATGAAAAACATTCATGATATAAAAAATAACATGAATACCTCTCAAAATAATTTCTTCTTCACAGACCCCAACATGGGCTTCTCCTCATGGTGTAACTGTATCTTAATTTAAGGAAATCCTCAAGAATACATTGTAGCATGATATTCTTCTCCAAAACTGATATGAAATTTATTTTCTTCATTTTCATCACCAAAAATGAATTCTTAAATCATGAATTAATGAAGAAAATTTCATAATGTTTATTTTTTTAAGAAAAACTCAAATTTTTTATATTTAATTCCTTTTCGAAATTGTCCTTCCAAAAATTAAACTTTTTGAACTCCCTGTTAACTTCCATAAAAATCATTGTGTATGAGTTTATTACTATAATTTATGAGATGTGTACCCTTATGTATGATAAATATAACTATTATGTATCAACCAAATTTATTACATATTTTTAAAAAGATCATACATATAACTGTATTGTTTTTCCTTTTGTTGTATTTTCCTAGAAATTACCAACATTGAAATTCTCCATCATTCTTAAACACATAAAATACTTTAAATTACATTGTAATAAGTCCAAATAATCGTAAATTGTCACTAGAATAATTCCAAATCCTAAGCATCATATAAATATTCTTTGGATTATTTCAATGGATCTTCCACTACCTCACCAACTTCATCCTATCTTTAAACATCATCCATCAATATTCTTTATGCGACATCCCACAATCATCATACTCTAAAAAATAATTCTAATCTTGGGATCATCCCAATATTAATGAATAAAATAAATTTTTATATTAATTTTATACTATGATAATATAAAATAACTTAATACTCCTAGATGTAGAATCCTCATCATATTCAACCATTTCTTCCAATATTGGGTAGCCAAGTAGTCTCTATGAAATATTAGAAACAACTCAATAAAGAATCATTTCAATGTGAATGGATCTCTAGGTTATCTCTGATAGAAGTATCTCACATGAATGTTCCCCCTTAATGAAATATCTCCTTTATCATAATAAATATGTGTGATATTTTAACTTTAATATTTAAGATATTCTTTAATTTTCTTCAACTCAACACATGAAGACATGATTCTTGAGAAATTAACTCAAATTTTTTATCAATATGATTGGGTACCCCAAAATATTCCATGATGATCTTCCTCAAAATATATTGACATAATTATTATTCACATCATTCCTATTAAAAATAAATACAACTCAACAACATGTGGGTTCACTATACCATGTTACATTTATTGATGATTGTATATGAAAAGTATGTTTGTACTTTCTAAATCACATGTTATAAATCTGGAGAACATTTATAAAATTGAGAGTCATGGTGGAATGTGATATAGAGAGATAAAATTATTGAGTTCTAGAAATAGTGTGGTGTATAGCATTACAGAACTCAATAATGTTTTATAAATGGATTTTGTGGGCTTTAGAAGAAAGTCCAAATGGAAAAAACATAATATTATAGTGGAACATATGAACATGACACTAAATGAAGGATCCTAGAGTATATAGATATATTATAATTTTTTAAGTAGTTTTATGAATAAATAGGCAATGTTATAACATATTTGGTCAATAGTCATCTATTTATACTGGTAGGGAATGATCTACCTGAGGAGCTTTGGACTAGTAATTTGGTGGATGTATCACACCTAATTTTTTTTTCAATTTTATCTTCTATATACACCATGATTTATTGTGATAATAAAAATATAGAATCCATTTATGAATCATGTTTATTTATGAGATTTTATAATTAGGATTTTAGATTTATTATTTGGGATATTGAAAAATATATTATCATTATGATTTTAAATTTCTTCTTCAATAAAGGGATCTGGTATAAGAATTATCACTTAGTGGAAGATGATATTGTGAATAAATAATCAATAGTGAACGTTCATGTTGATCTAAATTGAAGTATGAGAATATTATTTGGTTTATGAAAAATTATGTGTCTGGAGGTACTAAAAAAATTAGGAATATCAGAAGACGGTACAGTTTAGGATGTACCAAAAAGGAGAGATTCTCTTGAATGTTTAAGAATGATAGAAACATGAATGAGAGTTCTAGAATAATTACTTTAGCTTCATTATTAGATTATGGGGTTAAACATGTTTAGAAGACTAGTGGAAATATTTTAATCAATCTAGAACTATTTTCTTTTATCAAATAGTGGAGATCCCAAAATATCGAAAGAATAGGAAATTATAAGGGATGAAAAATAATGGGAATTGGTAATAAATAATTAATTAGATTTATTTAATGTGAAAAAACATTACACCAAATGTATTTTCCACCAGTAAATAGATCATTACAAAACAAGTGGGTCTAATAATTAAAGGAAAAATAATATGTCAGAAATTAATACAAGGAATTGTTGGTTGTGAAAGGATTTTAACAACAGGAAGGGATTGATTTTATTGAAATCTTCTCTCTAGTGTTGAAACATTTAATTATCTAGAAATTTCTCATAATGGATAAATTGTAAGGTATGTATCTTGGATAAATTGATGTTGGGACTACATTCATTCAAGGTGGTTTGGAGGAGTAAATATTGAAGGAGTAACTAGTAAGTTTCAAATAAATAAAAAATGGTCATTTAGTGTGTATGCTATAAAACAATTTATGTATAATAAAACAATAAACCATATAGTGGAATAATATTTTTGCTTATTTCGTTAAATAAAAAACATATATTTAGTGAAATGTAAATATTTTCTATTTTTTGGGTTATTCAGTATTTAATATTTATTGTTTTTCTCATGTATATGGCTTATATAATCTTAGAAGGTTTGGATATAAAATATATAATAGAGACAAAGTGAGAATTGGATAAGAAATTTGAGATAAAATATCCTATATTGGAATAATTAATTTTAAATATCTTGATCAATAAATATTATATCATGAGAATTGTGATTTTTTCATAGTTTGATTATGTTCAAAAGGTTTTAAAAAGGTTTTTAATGTCTAAATAAAATCGTATATCAACTCCCTTGAAAAATCACGTCTAATTTTTTAAATAGAATTTTCCCAAAATTAATGGTGAGGAAATTTATAAATTTGGAGTTTTATATGCATTAGTAACCAGTATCCTAATGTATTTCATGGTTTGTAACAGAATTGATATTTTATTTATAGTGGGAGTTATCAGTATTGATGAACTACTATATTTTGAGGCTATACCCATGGTCCTATTGTCTACGAAACATGACAATATCATTTTATAAAAATAGTTATAAAAAAATTAAAATAGAATAAAAATCTATAGTTTTTAAAAATTTAATAATATATTTTATACTATAATGGTTTTTACTCAAAAAGGATAGTAGATGAACTATTATTTTAGTTTTAGAAAACTGCAAAAATAGAGTCAAAAAAACTAATTGACTAAATTCCCCCTAAAAACATCCATTTTTCTCTTCTTATAGACTCCGATGTCGACATTGCACAATCCCTCCCTCATGGGCCTCCTTCTTATTCCTCGGATCCATCCCCTGTAGGCCTCCTCCCTCACTTCCATCACCTCACTAAGTTACCATCCTGTTTATATCATTTATTTATCTTTAAATACTCCATCATTACAGCCAAATTTAATTTCTAAGTTAAGTTATATGATAAGTAAAATTGTCATTTATTTTAAAATTTATTTCTAGTATTTGATTGTAGGTTAGAATTTCAAAATTCATATATATTTTAAATTATCAATTATTGGTTAAAAATGATATTTTTTGTGATCGGGTTGTATTTGAGCATGATAATTTGGGTTTTCATATGATTCTATAAATTATATAGTATGTTTTATTAAGAATTTTATAATTTATATAAATTTATCAAATTTAATAAAGATATAAATATTAATTTTTAGAAATGGTTTGTCTATTTTTATACATTTATATATAATTTGAGAAATTACATATCATGGTTTATAACTTATATATAAATTTATAATTATAAACTTTTTTTTATTTTATATTATTCTATAAATTTTAATTTTATATGTACTTTTTCAAATTACAAATTTATAGATTTATGAATTTATCAATATTGATCAATGTCGTGATATACTTTTGTAAATTATATATAATTTTATATATAATTTTTATTCATTATATATATACATTATACTATTAAATTTATACTTGTTTTAAATTTTTATACTCTTAATAATACACATATTGTTTTTTCTATATAATTATATCAGATTATGAAGATGTTATAAGGTTGAATGTAACTCAAAACAATCAAAATATTTACATCGGGTGAATAGAACCACTGATCACCCTAAAAATTTTACATTATTTATATTTATGGGATCATTCATATGTATTTGAAATTATATGTTAGGGATTATATTTCGTAGAATGTGAAAATGTAATTATCTCCATCTATGTAATTACTCGGATTGTTCTAGTTATACTTTTATAAAATAATTAGGAAAATTATGAGACCATACACTGAGACGGTGTGCGATTCTGAGGCCCTGAGTGCCCGTAATGATCCATTAAAAAATTTAAGTTTTTAAATAGCAAACGTGAGAGGTTTTCTAGGAAAAGTGAATGAATTTTAAATAGGTTCCCAGATCAGAAATATAAGGGCACCATTGCGTTCAGGATGGCTAGTTTACACTAGGAACGACTTAACTTTAGTCAGCATGGGTCTCCAGTGAGAAATCATGAATGTAACGCCCCGACCCCAGCTACCCAGAGCCGGTGCGTTACTTCGTAACATTGGCATGATCACAAAAGATCAAGTCTCGAAAGACCGATTAGTTTAGTAGCCTTGGAAACACTAGATACATTCGTAAACGTTACATTACATCATAAAGTGAAAAACTACAATAACAAAGTCTCCATAGTCCACACTCATATCCTCTTCTGACTATCCCTGCAGGTCATTCATAAAATACTTTTTCACATCCTGGAAAATATTAAAACATTGAAAGGGGTGAGCTCAGATTCTCAGTAAGGATAACAATATTGCGGAAGCTTTCATAAATAAACATAAACATTTAAGGCAATGTATAACTAAAAAAAAGCCTTTTAAACTTGAACATCAACATAATATGGCAAAAGTAAAATGAGATAATTTCATTTACTTCTTCACATGGATATTCTACTGGTCGAATAATCACATGCAATATCAATAACCACTTTCATAATGATGGAATGCATAATGCCAGACTATCATAACCACGTAGCCAAGGCCTCGTGCCAAGACCACAAATAAAATTTTGTCAAGGCCTCGTGCCAAGACACTAGTTTGTCTCATGAGACCTGCCGATGCATCGAGGAGCTATAGCGGGCTCCACCCGTCACTTATTAAGTCCAATGCATTCCTCATATGAATAGGTTTAAACATATCATAAACCATAACATAATCGTATCACATAAAACATGCATAAAGAAAACATAACATTTCCACATTTCAATCACAAGATATAAATACAAAACATTGATATAATAAAATGGCTTTCAAAACCATTTTCAATACCAAAATAAAAGAAAGTTAAAACTTTGTATTTATTTTTCATTAAAAAAAATGATGGCTTGTAGAGGAAGCCGAATCTCAAATAATGGTCATGGCGGTGGAGAAGTCGTTGTCGCCGCATAAGTACGTAAAGAAAAACATTCCCTTTTGTCGTTTAGCAAAACGCTTTGTATAAAAAGATTCCTTTTGAATAACCGTAAAAGTCAAAGGGGTTTATACACCGTATAAAAGAAAATTGTGTATAAAACCAAATATGCCTCAATGAAAGGGGATTGAGACGAAGTTCTTAAAAAGATCATTTTTAAAATAAAATAGATCTATTATGTGTATTCACTATAGGTACACATGAATAAAGTAAAAATACAAGATAGGACATAATAATAACATGACATAATTTGAAAGTAGGAGATTAACCCAAAGAATGGAAATTGGGTTAAGAAATTCCCTTACCTTGCGTCTTGTCCTTACTCGACTGTTCTTTAACCTCCTGAATAATAAACTAGAGTTAATATATACCTTATTAAGAACCATTTTTAATTTCATTATCCTTTTTATATCACTTATTACAATGATATGAACATTATGTAATTATTTAAGTTAATAACGGTCGTTTTGTCGATCTTTGGTACTTGAGTCAACAAAAAGCTTCTTATAATTACAAGTTGTTTATGTGGTGAAATATCCATTATATCCAGAATTATATTCATGATTTAGATGTCATATATATCTTATATATCCAGTATATACATTCGTTCATAATATTACATGACATTTAGAGGTAAGAAATGAAATGCACCGTTCATGGAGACGGTAAGCCGTACGTACGCATGAACGCTACTTTCATTTCTATTTCGTATTTAATGGAATGAAATCATAATGATATAAATGTATAATATAATTCCAGTATAATATAGTGTATAATACCATTTACTCCATCCTTTATACATCCCACATATGGCATTAACGATTCAAATCACTTTGAGGGGGCGGTAGTCCGCACTTCCTAAAATGAAATTATCGCGTTTTACCAATAATGGAAATCATAAAGTATTCCATAAATGAGAAATACAGAAGCATAAGTAAAACATAAACATATTATATATCATATATAAAAATAGTGACATCTTAATGGCCACCTTGTAAGGTGTTATATGAGTGTTGAACAATCATCGTTTCGTGAGGCAGAAATTCGCCATCCACAGAAACCGTATGTTCTTTAACCATTAGATGTAGGTGTGTGTAATTGTAGCTCGAATACTTCTTATAAAAACATCCTAGTATATTTATGATACTGGTGTTGTTACAAAAGAAATTAATAAAAAGAGTTTAGGGGGTTGGAGAAGAAAAATAAAACAAAACAACATTAGAGAAGACATTACCTCAAAATCGGGTAACTCTTTTTGATTGGAGCCAAAGGATTCCTTGGGAAGAGTTCTGCCCATAGTGAGGCTTCTATGAGTAAGGGAGGAATGTTGGGAGAGTATTTGGGCAGAGTTTGGCCGAGCCAAATGGCTTGAAAGTGTAAATGAGGTGGGAGAGGTGGGGGCCTTTTATAAGTGGAGAGGAGGGGCACTTTTGGAAAGATTGAAATGTTACATTATTTCACAATGCTTTTCGGATTCTAAAGGTCCCACACTTATATAAGTCGAGGATAAGGTGCTAAGGTTTCGAAATCGCCTCATACAATAGGCTTTGGACAAGTGTAAGCCTTAGATTTTTCATTATCTTCTCATTTTATTTAAATCGTTAAATAATGAGGTCATCGCTGCATCATAATGATGTCATAAATAAATTAATTTATTTGATGTCTAAAAATTCTAAAAAAACTACTATGATGTAGAAAATCTTTTTAGCTTTATAATGAATATTTATAGTCAAAATTTGTACTTGTGTAACCCCACTAAAAAACTGTTTTAGTAAGACAACTCATGTTTGTGTCAATTTAATTTTAACATTAAATAAATATATATTAATGTCATTTTCCAACTAAAGTGGCTCCATGGGGTCCCCAAGTTGACCCATGGGTTGTCTTGGTCGGCCATGACTCATCCAATAGGAGTAGGACAAGTGTCATGCTAATATCATATTATAAAAACATTATTTGTACCTTAAACTACACTAATTACCTCTAATCGCGATTAAGAACTTAAAAGTTACTATTCACCAAAAAATTATTTTAATCTCATTGAACCACATTTTTCTTCTTAATGAAAACCATGTATGTCGGATTTTTGAAAATCAAATCACAGAAGTGTTAATATTTCATTTTAACGAAAAATCAGTTTTTAACAACCACTTAGTGGTTTCACTATTCATCAAAAATTGAAGTTTTTCAGAATAAGGCCAAAATTTCACCCTAAGATATAATTGATATTCTGAATTCAAAAATGATGTCTATTTTACAAAATTCCAAACATATAAGTTGCATTAATTAATTTTATAATTAATTCCCGCTGTTACGGCAAATAGCGTGTTTTTAAGAAACAATTTATATCAAAACATTGGCAATTGTTTATGTCCAATTTCAATGTTAAATTAATTCTAATGACCACCATTGGATAAAATGGTAAAAATATATTCTAATTATACTTTAAAACCACTAAATAGTACAAATTATCACTATAAATTATTTTGATTAAAAAAGTTGTTTTAAGTATTTTTCACTATTCATAAAAATTTGGATGTTCTCAGAAAATTACAAAAAATTCAACATAGGCTAATTTCAATATTAGGAATACAAAAATGAAGTCCATTTTGAAATATAAAATTTCTATAAATTTAAAAGGTGGTTATTACTATTCATAACGGCTACTTTGATTAGTTGCGGTGTGTTAGAACTCGAACTTGCGTACAATGCAAGCTATTGCATTATTGAAAGAGAGGCGTATCGTGGAAGCTCAGGGTGTTACATTCTCCCCTCCTTCAATAAATTGCGTCCTCGCAATTTGATATTTTTCTTTGAAAATAAGAGGTTGAAAATAGAAAATACTTTTGTGAAAAACCCACATCGGAAATAAGGTTAATAAAATTTAGCCTTAATAAGAGGGAAAGGGAAATGAAAAAGTCACCACCCAATTATGATCTCGATTAGGAGAACATTTGTGGAAATTAGAGACATATAATTGGAGGAAAAACGTAAATATTCGTAGGGAGTGATTGAGGTCATCAATCACAATCAACTGTCAAATTGAGGGCCTCAAAGCCTTCAATCTATGTTGATTTAAAATATCACCAGTTCAACAAGACATAAGGTATTAGGATAACACATTTTTTGTTTTAATATCCCTTTACTAAAGTTTAAGTATTAATTTATTCATTGAATAACAGATAGGTATATATATATTTATGCCTGACAATTAGAGTTTCAACCTTCAACTCACCTTTCACTCAAAAAGATAATAGAACCCAAAAATATTATACTTTTCCTAATTGTATAAGGTTCCAAATGTTAACACATACAATTTAGATTAGTAAAATTATTTTGTAATAACCAGGGACTTCCTGTAGGCTAGTGGTAGGAAATAAAGGCCTGTCGCACTATGGTTGTGGGTTCGATTCCTGCAGCTTTGTCCGACGCGACGGGTTATGCCCCACCCTGCAGGTTGTCCTTTTCCTAAAAATATAGTACCATACTATTCCAAAAATAATCTTCATAAATGTTTTAACCTTAAACAATACTATCCAAATATCAACTTAATCCATTCCAACCTTTACAGTTATCCAAAATACCTCCGTCCAGACTTTCTCTAAAGGGTCATTAAATTCCAAAATCAATTGTAACCTCAGATTCCCCAAACAAAGTAAAGTTTCTCTTATTGTCACATACTAAGAATATGATTATCTTCATCATATTAAATCCTTAATGAAAACAACATGTACTGCAGTACAATCCTTATATATATCACATTATTCTTATAACCATAATCTAGTTCTTGAGTCCAAAAACACAAATACAATAATTATTCCGCTTCAACTGTAGTCACAGCATAAGATTGGCCTTGATCCCTTGGCCTTTTCTGAGGTAAGTTTCCTTGACGCTTAGGACATTAATTTGCATAATGACCCATTTCTCTACAATTGTAGCATTCAACATTGATATCCTCTTTCTTTCCCTTGCAATCACGCGCCTGGTGACCTTTTTCCCCACATTTATAACAAACTCCCATTCCTTTTAGGCAAGCACCGGGGTGATTCTTCCCACAACTATCACATAATGGAATATACTTCTTTCCCTTTTTCCATTTATCTGTTTCTTGTTCCACCATTCTCTTCTTCTCTTGCTTTACTTTGTTGTCATAAGACTTAGAGAATTCCTTTTCTGTCTTGATAGCACATGAGACAATATCTTCGTATGATGAGAAGGTTTGTGATACTAAAGCTCGATGGAGAAATTGTTTTAACCCATAAAAAAAACGATCAATCTTACTCCTTGGGTTACGTATATAATCAGAAACATGCCTCGCTAACCTTGTAAAGTTAGCCTCATACTTTGCGACATTCTCATCCTCCTTCTGCCTCAAACTTAGAAATTGCCTTTCCATATCTGCTCGATGGTCACGAGGAAAATATTTTTCTAAGAAAAGCTCTTTGAACTCCCTCCATTCCATATTTGATACGTCATCATCTTCCTTTGTGTTTTGAATCAGCGACCACCACTGATCGGCATCTCCAGTGAGGCGGTAAACTGCCATGATAACTTTTTCCCTTTCACTGCTCCCCAAAGCCTGAAATATTTTCTCTAGGGAATTTATCCATTGCTCGGCTACTAAGGGATTTGTACTCCCATTGAACGTTGGTGGTTGTTGCCTCATGAATCGATCTAACATTGATCCTCCACGTTGCGGATCAGGGTGCTCCATACGAGTAAGGTTATTATTCATAACCTGAGTGAGTTGTCCCAGTATGGTAATAAGATGATCAGCACCAGTTGTATCTCCAGATCCACAATAATTATCTTGAGCAGGAGGGCAATCCCTACACGGAGTTCGTGTATTGATACGGTTTCCATTCCTTCCACTAGGCGCCATTTCTAAACAATGGGATAAACTAGATTAGTTTATGAATCAAAATACATAATCCCATACTTATAAAACACTTAACATAAATTGAACTATTTATGGATATAATCCATAATCATAAAAATGTTTTCTTTGAGGAAGTATGTACTCATAACCCTCCATAGTGGTTTGTAAAGAAAATGAGAATTATCCTAAGCATATCCCCCGGGAGTGTCGTAACCAAGAGTACAGCAAGGCCCGTTGTCGTGCACCAGTTCCCGTTTGAGTCTAGCTCAAAGCGGTGTTTTCGGGTTTTACCCCTAGGTACATCTGTGCCAGAGCCGCCTCTACCTGCTCGTATCCAGACAGGGATTTATTGCTCGGAAAACTCACAAAATCTCTACAATAACAAAATTCTAGGAAGTTCTTCTATACTAATCCTCAAAGTCTATCTTTGGGATATGTGCTCTAATCAGAGTTTATCTAAATCTAGCTTCCAAGGTTAGTACTAAACTGCCTCTGATACCAACTGTAACGCCCCGACCCCAGCTACCCAGAGCCGGTGCGTTACTTCGTAACATTGGCATGATCACAAAAGATCAAGTCTCGAAAGACCGATTAGTTTAGTAGCCTTGGAAACACTAGATACATTCGTAAACGTTACATTACATCATAAAGTGAAAAACTACAATAACAAAGTCTCCATAGTCCACACTCATATCCTCTTCTGACTATCCCTGCAGGTCATTCATAAAATACTTCTTCACATCCTGGAAAATATTAAAACATTGAAAGGGGTGAGCTCAGATGCTCAGTAAGGATAACAATATTGCATAAGCTTTCATAAATAAACATAAACATTTAAGGCAATGTATAACTAAAAAAAGCCTTTTTAAACTTGAACATAAACATAATATGGCAAAAGTAAAATGAGATAATGCCATTTACTTCTTCACATGGATATTCTACTGGTCGAATAATCACAGGCAATATCAATAACCACTTTCATAATGATGGAATGCATAATGCCAGACTATCATAACCACGTAGCCAAGGCCTCGTGCCAAGACCACAAATAAAATTTTGTCAAGGCCTCGTGCCAAGACACTAGTTTGTCTCATGAGACCTGCCGATGCATCGAGGAGCTATAGCGGGCTCCACCCGTCACTTATTAAGTCCAATGCATTCCTCATATGAATAGGTTTAAACATATCATAAACCATAACATAATCGTATCACATAAAACATGCATAAAGAAAACATAACATTTCCACATTTCAATCACAAGATATAAATACAAAACATTGATATAATAAAAAGGCTTTCAAAACCATTTTCAATACCAAAATAAAAGAATGTTAAAACTTTGTATTTATTTTTCATTAAAAAAAATGATGGCTTGTAGAGGAAGCCGAATCTCAAATAATGGTCACGGCGGTGGAGAAGTCGTTGTCGCCGCATAAGTACGGAAAGAAAAACATTCCCTTTTGTCGTTTAGCAAAACGCTTTGTATAAAAAGATTCCTTTTGAATAACCGTAAAAGTCAAAGGGGTTTATACACCGTATAAAAGAAAATTGTGTATAAAACCAAATATGCCTCAATGAAAGGGGATTGAGACGAAGTCCTTAAAAAGATCATTTTTAAAATAAAATAGATCTATTATGTGTATTCACTATAGGTACACATGAAGAAAGTAAAAATACAAGATAGGACATAATAATAACATGACATAATTTGAAAGTAGGAGATTAACCCAAAGAATGGAAATTGGGTTAAGAAATTCCCTTACCTTGCGTCTTGTCCTTACTCGACTGTTCTTTAACCTCCTGAATAATAAACTAGAGTTAATATATACCTTATTAAGAACCATTTTTAATTTCATTATCCTTTTTATATCACTTATTACAATGATATGAACATTATGTAATTATTTAAGTTAATAACGGTCGTTTTGTCGATCTTTGGTACTTGAGTCAACAAAAAGCTTCTTATAATTACAAGTTGTTTATGTGGTGAAATATCCATTATATCCAGAATTATATTCATGATTTAGATGTCATATATATCTTATATATCCAGTATATACATTCGTTCATAATATTACATGACATTTAGAGGTAAGAAATGAAATGCACCGTTCATGGAGACGGTAAGCCGTACGTACGCATGAACGCTACTTTCATTTCTATTTCGTATTTAATGGAACGAAATCATAATGATATAAATGTATAATATAATTCCAGTATAATATAGTGTATAATACCATTTACTCCATCCTTTATACATCCCACATATGGCATTAACGATTCAAATCACTTTGAGGGGGCGGTAGTCCGCACTTCCTAAAATGAAATTATCGCGTTTTACCAATAATGGAAATCATAAAGTATGCCATAAATGAGAAATACAGAAGCATAAGTAAAACATAAACATATTATATATCATATATAAAAATAGTGACATCTTAATGGCCACCTTGTAAGGTGTTATATGAGTGTTGAACAATCATCGTTTCGTGAGGCAGAAATTCGCCATCCACAGAAACCGTATGTTCTTTAACCATTAGATGTAGGTGTGTGTAAGTGTAGCTCTAATACTTCTTATAAAAACATCCTAGTATATTTATGATACTGGTGTTGTTACAAAAGAAATGAATAAAAAGAGTTTAGGGGGTTGGAGAAGAAAAATAAAACAAAACAACATTAGAGAAGACATTACCTCAAAATCGGGTAACTCTTTTTGATTGGAGCCAAAGGATTCCTTGGGAAGAGTTATGCCCAAAGTGAGGCTTCTATGAGTAAGGGAGGAATGTTGGGAGAGTATTTGGGCAGAGTTTGGCCGAGCCAAATGGCTTGAAAGTGTAAATGAGGTGGGAGAGGTGGGGGCCTTTTATAAGTGGAGAGGAGGGGCACTTTTGGAAAGATTGAAATGTTACATTATTTCACAATGCTTTTCGGATTCTAAAGGTCCCACACTTATATAAGTCGAGGCTAAGGTGATAAGGTTTCGAAATCTCCTCATAAAATAGGCTTTGGACAAGTGTACGCCTTGGATTTTTCATTATCTTCTCATTTTATTTAAATCGTTAAATAATGAGGTCATCGCTGCATCATAATGATGTCATAAATAAATTAATTTATTTGATGTCTAAAAATTCTAAAAAAACTACTATGATGTAGAAAATCTTTTTAGCTTTATAATGAATATTTATAGTCAAAATTTGTACTTGTTTAACCCCACTAGAAAACTGTTTTAGTAAGACAACTCATGTTTGTGTCAATTTAATTTTAACATTAAATAAATATATATTAATGTCATTTTCCAACTAAAGTGGCTCCATGGGGTCCCCAAGTTGACCCATGGGTTTTCTTGGTCGGCCATGACTCATCCAATAGGAGTAGGACAAGTGTCATGCTAATCTCATATTATAAAAACATTATTTGTACCTTAAACTACACTAATTACCTCTAATCGCGATTAAGAACTTAAAAGTTACTATTCACCAAAAAATTATTTTAATCTCATTGAACCACATTTTGCTTCTTAATGACAACCATGTATGTCGGATTTTTGAAAATCAAATCACAGAAGTGTTAATATTTCATTTTAACGAAAAATCAGTTTTTAACAACCACTTAGTGGTTTCACTATTCATCAAAAATTGAAGTTTTTCAGAATAAGGCCAAAATTTCACCCTAAGATATAATTGATATTCCGAATTCAAAAATGATGTCTATTTTACAAAATTCCAAACATATAAGTTGCATTAATTAATTTTATAATTAATTCCCGCTGTTACGGCAAATAGCGTGTTTTTAAGAAACAATTTATATCAAAACATTGGCAATTGTTTATGTCCAATTTCAATGTTAAATTAATTCTAATGACCACCATTGGATTAAATGGTAAAAATATATTCTAATTATACTTTAAAACCACTAAATAGTACAAATTATCACTATAAATTATTTTGATTAAAAAAGTTGTTTTAAGTATTTTTCACTATTCATAAAAATTTGGAAGTTCTCAGAAAATTACAAAAAATTCAACATAGGCTAATTTCAATATTAGGAATACAAAAATGAAGTCCATTTTGAAATATAAAATTTCTATAAATTTAAAAGGTGGTTATTACTATTCATAACGACTACTTTGATTAGTTGCGGTGTGTTAGAACTCGAACTTGCGTACAATGCAAGCTATTGCATTATTGAAAGAGAGGCGTATCGTGGAAGCTCAGGGTGTTACAATGAAAATGAAATAACTATAAATAAAATAATAAAATAAGGTTATTTTTATTTTTCAAATCCTTATTACTCATAAACGGTGACTTGTATTAGAAATATGAGAGTACCGTTGAGCTCGTGAGGGTGTATGTTCCTTGGGCAGACCCTAACCTCTACTAACACAATTCGAGGGTAAAAGTTATTTTTTTGAATTTTTAAGGAGAATAAAATAAGCCTAAAAAAGTTTATTTTATTTCCTTTTAATTTTTGATAGTGCGGCGATGCTGTGACGTAGCGACAGAGATACTCGTTCTCCTTTCATAAATGAAACATCGTGGTGACACTGTTTTAAATTGAAAAAAGAAATTCTGAAATTCATTTCCTCCTTTAAGGGATAATTAGAGTTAGGAAATTAGGGGAGAGCCTAGGAATTTTCTCTGAACATCTAGAGAACTTCTGTTGGTGATTAACGAATGGCGACGGATGATAGATCATATAATCTCTCAATGGATCAACAATGACAATCGAACCCCGATGCCGACCGATCATGCTTTCTAGATAGGGGTTGTTATATTTTTGAATCTTCTCCTTTCCCCATTCATGATATTCCATGATAGACGCAGACCAATTAACAAACAAATTTTCCCACATATTGATTGTTGTTGTGGAATGGGATTACTTTTTAAGGGTGTTAATAGAAGATTGATCATGCTTATCAAATGTTGATTAATCATCTGTGATGTATTTTTGGTTTAATTTGATTTGTGTTTTAACAATGATGATCCTTGATTGACACTAACATAGATTGAGGTCTGTCCCTTTTTGTTGATTCATCCTTTTCCTCCCTCCATTATTTGATTTTCATGGGCGTTCTTTGTTTGGAATGTGACTCAAATTTTTGTGATCTATTGATCATTTTTAAATCGATCCTTGGCACAATGATTTGATGTTTCAGGTCCGAGAGGTACACGACACGACATAGGTGTGACGATGATGGTGGAGATCAGATCATGGTGGTGTAGTAGATATTGAACGTGAATGGATTCACACCGTAAAGGGAACATGGTGTGATTTTGAACCCATGGCGATGAAGATCGTGACCCAAGGACTCTGTAAAATCTTTTGGATCGAAGAACGGACCATTGGAGTGCATCTGGTGGCCTGCGAAGGGCCCCACCGGGGCGCCGGTGGTGGCATGTGGCGGTGACCATGTGCAGGAGGCTGTGTGCCGCGACAGTAAAGGAGGCATATAACATCCATCATAGCGGGTAATTAGTGGCTACTGGCAATGGTCTGTAGTGGTTCAGTGGATGTAGTTGGCGAGCCGTGTCATGCAGTTGAAGACCTCAGTCTAGTTGGACCATGGGTCAGATGCGGAGCCCTTCGTAGGTGAGAGGTAATGCCCTCCACGGGTGGGACAGAACACCCACCATTTACAAGGAAAAAAAGATTATCCTCCTCAAGTGGGACAAGTTGGTTAGGTGGGTTGGCTCTAGGCCGGGTCCAGTGTCTTAGGCCAAGCCACCATAGTGGGTTGGGCCACCATAGTAGTGCGGGCTGCCGTAGTGGGTTGGGTCAGTTCGGCGGACCCTTGGTCAGGTCGAACCTGGCCTCAACCCAACCAGATCCCTTTTCACTATAACACCCATATCGTTCAAACTGTAAGTCTGATTGATGATCCGTCTATATCATTGGGACCATTACTATGAGAAAGTCCTATTATATGGATTTGTGAGAAATTTGTGAGGACCAGTGTAGGTGAAAATTTTTATGCCTTGGTTCTTTCCCTGAGGGTTCGGTATTACATTTTATAGAAATCCCCTCAAGAGACAGAGTCCCAGATAGAGTTTTGAAATCATCCTTGGAATTGGATTGATTCTTGATCACCCCTAATGGAATTTTCTGGGTATTGACATGACCTCCGAGTGAATGGAGTTAATCCTCCATCTACTGGGTCGTATTAGTAGGGTTTGAGGTATTCTTTAAATTCCCCTGCGTTACGAGTCGCATCTATAGGGTTTATGATATTCTATAAAAATATACTCCATTGCGAGGTAATACAGATTGGGTTTGGTCTATTCTTTGAGATAATCCCCTCTCTATATAACATAATTTTGACCAGCATTTTTTCTTTGTGTGGGGGCCAAATTAGCGGGACCTCTTGTAAGAGTCCCTGATGACTTCATATCTCGAAGAGTGAGTTCACAAAGAATGAGCATACCTTGAGAAGAATCATGTGACCAAGGATTGAATATGATATCAAGATTCCTTATCTTAATGATATTGGATATATCAATGAACATTGTAATGCATTGAGACCAAATTTTCTCTCATATACTTTTTGTATGCTTGTTATATGTGATTTCTATCAAATAGCTTGAGGAGTGGGATCCCTTGGAATCGAGCATGCTTCAAGCGAAGCCATATGGCGGGCAGTGGATGAGATGTTGTGTCTAGGAATCCTTTATGAGTATACATATATGTTCTTGATATATGTGTTGATGACATATACCTCTGTTGAGCTGACTGTACCTTCTTAGTGGTGTTTCCTTTGTGGTATTTTACTTTGATGTTTTGGGGGTCCCCTAATGAGTATTGTTTTACTAACCCCTACATGGGATTCACCTGAACATGTTGTATCTTGTGCATTTGATCGATGCTTTGGTGGAGTCTAAGGCAGAGCAAGACTAGGACCAGGATCGAACGGTACCTTATGAGATCATACAAGCCGAGTTGTTTCTCGCATCATTTTATATAATATCCAGAACCCGTGTTTAAAGGTTACACTTTATAGTTTTATTTTTTTAGTGGTCTTGTGTTTATGGCCCAATTTCACTTTACTTCTTTTCTTTCTACCATACACTATTGTTGAGTTGTAGTGGTACACATGTATTATCTTTAATTCGTGTTTTTACTCTCTTGTCCCAAGGGAAAAGAGTTGGATTCATGTGTCCAGAATCTTAGGAAAATACTTCCCATTTTTGGGATATGTCTACTCAGTTCTAATTTCCATCCCTTGGCCTATCGGAGGCGGGCTTGGGGTCATCATGGAATGGGACCCAGGGGATGGGTTGTCATAGAGTGGTATTAGAGGAGGTCTATTAATCCTTAGAAATGTGAGTCTATGATATTGGTTTGGGGAAACAGTGATAAGTGTTTCGATTTTAGATTTCAGGCTAGGGACTCTAGTGCTGGTGGGGCAGCCGACGTATCAATACACCATGACTATGGGCACCCATTTCCCGAATTGGTACATGAAAACACCAGTTGTAATGAAATAAAGGTAATACATAATATAGGAATGGTTTGTGTTTTCCATGTCCTTATGGAGTCAGCTCACTGGGTATACACTTTTGACCCTGATACATCTTGTTCTCCTCGGGATGTGTTCACAAAGCCAACCAATGAGGTTTCCACAACATGATCAGAATTTTTTCTTAATAATCGAAGAGGCCTCCCTGATAAGAGCCAGTAACAGAATATTTCTTTTCAGGATGGTTATTAGGTGACTGTTTCTCCTAATGATTAGTTTGAAAACCCACCTCTAGTGGTTTAGGTGGGTGTAGATTCCAAACTGAGTTATGGATGGATATTTTGGTGCTACATGATGAATCACAGGGTTTGAACATGTGTCACAGTCAACTGAGGTAGCAATCCCCCAATATGGAGAGTCAACAGGACCTACTAATAGTAGGTGTGCAACATAAGCTTCATAACCAAAGGTTTCATCATAATTTACAATGATGTGACAGTTCCTAAAATAAAATTATTTTATACGCTTGTTAAAAAGGGGGAATCTCGCATGAGATTTGCCCTCTGTTCATGCTGCAATCAGAGAGGTAGTTGATGAACTACCAAGGAAGAGATAGTGACAAGAGTAGACAGATCCATTGGGAAGCGAACATGGAAGGAGAGCTTGGTAATTAGCAGGAGGTGGCTAATATTTTCATGTGTTACCACCACCACCTTTAGGTGGTCCATACCAGACCCCAGAAGATGGAGGGTAGGGGAGGAGACAATTATAGGCTATCAAGGCTTATAACCTTAGGATTCCATGGATGATTTAAGGTATGATTTGTTTCTTTCTACTTCAGTTGCAGTATTGATAGATACTATTACTATTGATTTCATTTCCTACCACTTTTCTTGTTTGATACCTAGAGGTTCCAGTTAAAATGTCCACTTGATCCTCACATTTAGATACTTTTACTAGTGGAGACTCAATAACCACGCATTGGTGTCGACAGCATGAATAGACTCTTGTAGGTGAGATTTTTGATTAGGATCTCTTAGTAGTGGCTTTTAGGCCTTATGATATCATAATTGGTATGGATTAAATCCTCAATTCATAATCAGATTGATTGTTTTAGGCAAAAGGTTGTGGTTTATTCATGATGATTGAACTAGAATTCCACTTTATCGGTAAAGGGGAAATCCTTACAGCACTTGACAGACTCAAGAAGTGGAGGGTGTAGCTGATTTTTATTAAGTTGGATAGTCTGATCCTTAGTGTAGTGGATGTTATGAGTCCTCAAGTTTCTTAGTGGTGTCATTGTATAAGGACGTCTTCCTTGAAGATGTTCTAGGCTTATCTCTCTATAGAGAGTTATACTGCTGCATTATTATATACCCTAGGGTGGCCTGATATTTACATTAGTTTATCATATGGCTCCCGAAGAGTTCATTGAGTTGGGGGTGCATATAGAGGGACTTGTAGAGGAAGTTATTAGTAAGACCTAGTGTTTCATCCTAGGAAGCCCTAGGTGATCTTCATTGATGATATCTTAGCGTACTCGACGTCCAAGGAAGAGCACACAAGACACTTGACAATGGTCTTGGACCCACTTCAAGAGCACCAACTACACAGAAAGCTCTTGAAGTGTCTGTCTTGGATTCGATATGTCTTTTTTTTTCTAAGAAATGTCACCTCAGGAGCTAGAGTTTCATTGAAACCAGTGAGGGTTGATATGGATTTTGATGTGCAGAACTGCACAACTCATAATCTTGAGTTAGCAGTGGTGGTATTCTCATTGAAAATGTGGCAATATTACCTGATGAGTGAGAGATACATCATCCACTTAAACCGTATGATTCTCATGTATGTATGCTCTTAGAAGGACCAAGTATTGAGATAGGGGTGATGCCTAGAGTTCCTACAGGACTATGACATGTATTTTTTCTATACTCCTAGGAAGAGGAACATGAAAGTAGATTATCTTGAAAGGAATCTAGTTAGTAGTTACTAAATGAGGCATTAGAGAAGTTGTTCTCATTGTGGTTATCCTGTGTGGATGGATATGGAGTAAATTTTCTCTAGTCGTTGGTAGTTACTCGTCCACTCTTAAATGATTCAGGGAGATACAGCTCGGTGGTACCGACTGCGAGTCTTTATATTCTCAGTTGTCAATAGGGAATACCCCTAACAGACATTCAATAGGTGGGGAACATGTCATTATTTTTAGAAAACACACACATATAATAATGACACCTAGATTGGAGATATGCATCGTGATATGCATATGGGTGTCAAGAAAGACACCAGAGATGACGAAACAGGTTGAAGCTAGGATTACCTATTGAGATAAAAGTTTAAATCTTGTTTGAATCAGTTTCTTGGGTTTTCAACTCACCATGTCAAGCCCCGATGCTTGGTAGGAGTTTCTCCTTCTCTTCCTTGTAGTACCAGGAAGGAAGTGGGATGGGATATTAGTAGACTTTGTGATGGGTTTACCACATACGACTAGGATACATGATACCATCGTAGTGATCGTTGACCAACTCACCGAGTTAGATCACTTTCTAACTACCCAAGAGCATGGTTTAGTCGAGAGATTGGGATGCCCCTATGTTTAGGAGATAGTTTGACTATGTGGAATTTCATCGATGATTGTTTCAGATCGTGACGATCGATTTACATCCCAGTTGTGGAAGGGAATGCATAAGGAATTTGTAGCTGTTGTGCAGGTCATCTAGGAGTGGATAATGTATGCATAGATTTGTCCAAATTTTTGTTCTAGAAGATCACATAGACCTTTTGAGTTCATGAATGGATACCATGTCTTCTTTTGGGTCTCACCTATATGAGGGATATGAATATTTTTTCGGGGCGGTGAGCCATCTCAAAGGCTAATAGTCCCTCTTTTGGGTGTTGCGTAGAGTTGGAAAGGTAGCATACTACTTGGATCTACCCCCAGTGGGACCAGGTACACAACATCTTCCACATGTCTTAACTGAGGAGACTCATGCAAAAACCCTTTGAACATAGTAATCGGGGGTGAGATGGACATCAATGTTGGAGTGTTTTGGGTTAAATGCCCAATAAAGATAAAGGATCCTTCATGGATGATCTTTTGAAAACTTTCATGTCCATAGGAAACATGGGGATCTTATGAGGAGCACATGGGAGTGGGAGGCCCATATTTGTGCTCGGTTCTCTCACCTTTTGTTCGAGGAACCCTTGTTTGGCTTCTCGAGTATGTAAAGCCTTAAGGTGTGTCGAATGTAATGACTAAGATTTTACCAGTTCTATTTTTAAAAAATTATTTGGAATGTTATGAGACCAAGAACTGAGAAGATGTTTAATTCTAAGGCTCAGACTACCTAGAATGATCTGTTAAAAAATGTTAAGTTTTTAAAAACCATACGTGATCGGTTTTCCTCAAAAAGTGAAATAACTCTTAAATTGGTGCATGGATCAGAAATCTAAGGTCACTGTTAAATTTGGGATTGTGTCTTTACCCTAGTTGTCACTTAACTTTAGTTAGTGTGGGTCTCTAGTGAGAAAACCTAAAAATGGAATAACCGCAAATAAAATAAAATAACAAAATAATTTTATTTTTCAAATCCTTATATCATAAAAATGGTAACTCATATAGAAAATCTGATAGTATCGTTGATCTCGTGAGGGTGTGCTTTCCAAAGGTGGACCCTAACCTTGAACGGTGCGGGTCAAGGGTAAAAGTTAATTTTTGAACTTTTTAAGGAGAATAAAATAAACCTAACTAAGTTTATTTTATTTCCTTTTAATTTTTTGTAGTGTGGCGACACTACAACGCAATGACGGAGAAACCTATTATCCATTCATAATTGAAAAAGTGTGGTGATGTTGTTTCAAAGAGAAACAGAAAAGTAGAAACATGTTTCCTCCAATAATGGATAATCGGAGTTAAAAAAATTAGAGGATGACTCAAGACTCTGATCTGAATCTCTGGAGAACTTCTATTGGCGAGTGATGAATGGAGACAAACGATGGATCAAAAAAATGATAGATCATGGCATCTCTCAATGGATCACCAACATTGATCGAAGCTTAACACTGACCGATCCTATTTTCCAGATAGTGGTTGTTATTCTTTGAATCTTCTCCTTTCCCTATTCTTGATATTCCATGATGGATGTGAACCAATTAACAAACAAATTAGTCTGTGGATCAATCCTTATTGCAGGATGGGATTACTTTTGTGGGGTTTTAATAGAAGATTGATCATGGTTATCAAATGTTGATTAATCCTATGTGATTGATTTTTGTTTTAATTTTATTTCCATTCTTGCGGTGATGAACCATGATTAACACTAACATCGATCAAGGTCCATCCCATTTTGTTGATTCATACATTTAATCTGTCTGTTCTTTATTCGTCATAGGATTTCTTCATTTGGCCCGTGACTCGAATTTTGGTGATCAATCAATTGTTGCACAACCAATCCTTGGTGCAATGATCCGATGTTGCAGGTCCGGGAGGGACACGACATGATAGAGGTGTGATGACGATGGTGGAGATCAGATCAAGGTGGTGTGGGAGGTATCACAAGTGAATGGATTCACACCATAAATGGATCGTGGAATTATTTTGAACACCTAGCATTGAATAACGCAACCCGAGGACTCTAGAATGTCTTTCGTATCGAAGAACGGACCACCAGAGTGGATCTGGTGGCCCGCAAAAGGCCCCATCAATGTGCCAATGATGGAACATGGTGATTTTCACGTTTGAGAGGTAGCGTGTAATGACAGCATGCTGAGACAAAGAAAGAGGACCACGGTGGCGAAGGAGACATGTGGCATTCACCACGGGTGGTGATCAGAGGCCGCTGGCAACGTTCGACGGTGCTTTGGTGGACGTGATTCCCACCGTATCCAAGGAGAAGAAGACCGGTCCACTCTAGCTGGCTAGGTTGATCAGGAAGGCTAGCCCGGAGCCGGGACCAACACCTTGGGTCGGGCCGCCATTGTGGGCTGGGTTGGTCCAGGCTGGGCCCAACGGGCCGGGTCCAACCCAGCCGGTCCAGGCCAGGCCGACTAGCCCGGGTCGGCCCAGCAGGTCTTGTTAGACTCGGTAAACCTGGTCAAACCTGGGTCAGGTTGGCAGACCCTGATCCATGTCGGGTCGGGTCTGTCTGACTCAGTCGGCCCGGACCCAGACCCAACAGGACCTATTTTCACTAAAACACCCATATCTTTCAAACAGTAAGTCTGATTGATGATCCATCTACAATGTTGGGACCCTTGTGACGGGGATGTCATCTTTAAATGGATTTGTAAGAACTTTGTGAGGACCAGTGTATGTTCAGAGCTTTCACTCATGGTTCTTTCCTCGAGTGTTTGGTATGACAATGCATAGTAATACCCTTGAGCGACAGAGTCCCGAATAGAGTTATGGAATCCTCCTTGGGACTGGAGTGATACTCTATCACCCTTGATTAAGTTCATTTAGTATTGATGTGATATCCATGAAAAGGGCATTAATCCTCTCTCTAGTGGGTCGTATCGGTAGGGTTTGTGGTATTATTCAGAATCCCCTACATTACGAGAAACATCGGTAGGGTTCACAGTATTCTATGAGAGTCTCCTTTATGGTGGGGTAAAACTGATTAGGTTCATGGTATTCTCTGAGATAATACCCTCTCTGTATAACATAATCTTAACCTGTATTTTTTCATTGGGTGGGGCCCAAATTAGCATGACCTCCTCTAAGAGTCCCTGATGACTTCATAGCTTGAGGCATGAGTTCTCTAGGAATGAATGTACCTTGAGAAGAATCATGTGACCAAGTATTGGATAATATATCGAGACTCCTTGTCTTAGCAAGAACAGATGTCTTAGGAAACTCCGTGATGTATCGAGACCAGATGCTACCTCAAATACTTTTTGTAGACATATTCTACGTAGTTACTATCAGATAGCTTGAGGAGTGGTATCTTTGAGAATTTAGTGTGCTACAAGTGGAACCATATGGCTAGGAGTGGATGAGACTTTGCATCATGGAATCATTTATGAGTATATCTGGATATTCATATTATATTTATTGATGACATATACTTGTGTTGAGCTGAATTTACCCTCTTGGTGGTGTTTTCTTTGTGGTATTTTACTTTTTTGTTTTTAGGGTCCCCTTCTGATTATTGTTTTACGCACCCCTATACGTGATTTTCTTACATGTGTTGTGTCCTGTGTAGTTGACCGATGATTTGGTGGAGTCCTAGGTGAAGCAGAACTAGGACTATGACTAGATGGTTCCTTGTGTGATCAGACGAGCTGATGTGTTTTCGGCAGCTTCCTATAGTAGCTTTAGTTCTTGTGTTTACTGGTCAGACTTTAAAGTTGTCTTTTCTTAGTGGGCTTGTGTTTTGGGCCCGATAACAGTCTTCTTATTTGATTTTTATCGTACTCTGTTGTTGAGTTGCAGTGGTATGCATTCATTTTTTTTATATAATGTTTTTACTCTCCAACCCATGTGTCTTGGAGTTGGGTGCTTGTGTTTAGGAACATAGGAAAATGCATCCCAGTTGTGGGATATACCTACTCGGCACTAGTCTATATCCCCTGTTCTGTCAGAGGCGGAATTGGGGTTGTCACGGGACGGGCCCCGGGGATAGGTTGTGACATTCTACCCTTCCACCATTTATTAATTTATTTGGTGTGTCTGTTATATCGTGTCGCATGGCTTTTCCTCCTTGCATAGATATAGTGATGCCATTTCCATCATATTTTTTATATTAACTTTTATTCTTTTAGGTCCTTAATTCCCCAGGTATTTATATCACATGATTATTAGCCCATAATTTAATCATTTGCATACTCCTATTTTATCAACCCCTAGTATTTATACCCCACCTCCCATGCTTCCTCCTTCTACTACCTCGGAGGGATCTATCAATCTTCCTAATGTAGAGGCTACAAGAAATATTGGTCACCTTGTTGATATTGATAAAACACACCCTCATACATCAGGTGAATGATTATTGGTATTATTAATATTAGAAAGTTGTTTTATTTGATTATTTAGTTCCTTCATTATTATTATCTATTAGTGGTTATGATTCTAGTTCGACTATAAAACATGATAGTCATACACATATATGGTTTGTACGGAATAAATATACATAGATCATGCATGATTGAAATTAAGAATAATAAATTATTTGTAAGAATGTGAATGAATGTAAAAGTTTCCTAGGCACTTTTGTAAGATTCAATGATATCATACCTATGTACCTTGTTCTATGGAGTAAATTGGATGTAGAAATAAAATGAAATGCATGAACTATAGGAAAAATTGGTATTTGTGATGGGTTATTCATGACAGGTTCCCATCACCAATGAACCATTGTGGAAAACAGCATCGCAAATACTTTTTTTGTGATTGTTTGTTCTAAATAGATTCATCGAGTTTTTAAAAAAATTAATTTGTGACTGGCCGTCGTAAATACTATTTGTGAAGAGAAAATTTACCCAGCATAAAAAACATTTAATAAAATTAATATTAATAATTTTTTTTAAAAAATATTTATAAATACTATTTGTGACGGAAAAATATACCCATCGTAAAAAACATAAAAAAATTTAAAAAGTTAATATTAAAAAAAATTTAAAAAATAATATTTATAAATTAATATAAATATAATAACAAAAATAATTATAATAAAAAAATAATATTAATAAAAAAATATAAATAATGTTTATATTATAATAATAAAACAATATTAATATACTAATAATTTTATTATTAATATTAATTAAAATTTATAATAATAATAATAACACAATAATAAAAAATTATAAAATAAGAAAACCCCAAATATTTAGAAAAATATAAAAATAATAATAATAATTTTAGTAAAATAATAAATCAATAAATAAATAATAAATTAATAACATATTTCAAAATTAAATAAATAATAAAATAATAAAAAATGCAATATTCGCAATAATATAAAAAAATCATTAAACCATGAGTCAGACATCTCATATACTTCGTCATCTACTGGTGTTTTTTCTCCAGTAAACGACGCTTCTTCTCCGCCTACTATTGTTGCTGCTGTCATCCACACGTCACATTCTGTCTACCCCACTATATATCGATCACAACATGTGTCAGATTAAAGTGTGGTTGATTCGTACATGTCCCAAACTCTCAAAATAGTCTTAACAACCAATGTAACTGTGTTTTCAATTTCATTCTAGGTCAAACTATTTACATAACATATTAACTCAATTTTCGTAGCTGAATTTTTTTCCCATTGTTGAAATTCAAAAGATAAGAATAAGCTTGTGTTCCCATTATATCATAAGAAGTCACCACAATAGGAACATGATCTTCCTTTACTCTCATGTCCTTCAAAAATGACATCGTTTTTTAGTTAACAACACTGAATCAATATGATGTTCTGGTATTTCAACAAACAAAGATGATGAATATGGAAAACATGGTTACATTGGTAGAAAAATTCATTTTATCTATTTTTTGGTGTGTTGTAGATAGTTGAAGATAAAACATGACTTCCAATAAGATTAAAGAACATAATAATTAGGTATTAGATAAAAATGATAAGGAAATTAACTTAAAAATAGTAGATAAAATGATGAAAAATTTAATTAAAAAAGTAGTAATAATTCACCTTTTATTGATGGTTATATGCATTTTTAATGCATTTCCTAATTACCATTATTTATTAGTACTAATTATTAATAATTATTACTATTTATTACTATTTATGCCTATTTATTAATAATTATTACTATTTATTACAAATTATTGTTAATAATTACTATTTATTACTATTTATTACTAATTATTTCTAACTATTTCTAACTATTTCTAATTAATTCAAATTATTTCTAATTAATCCAAATTACTAATAATTAATCCCTATTTAATACTAATTATTACTAATTATTACTAATTAATCCTCATTGTTTCTATTTATTACCAATTATTACTAATTATTACCAATTAATCATAATTAACCGTAATTAATCATAATTATTACTAATTATTGCTATTTACTATTAATTATTACTATGTATTACTAATTATTAGTAATTATTACCAATTTATCATAATTATTACCAATTAATCCTAATTAATCCAAATTATAATTAATTATTACTAATTATTACTATTTATTACTATTCATTACTAATTATTACTAATTATATCTAATTATGACTAATTATTGCTATTTACTATTAATTATTACTATTTATTACTATTTATTAATATATAATACTAATTATTTCTATTTATTACTATTTATAATTATATATTACAAAATATTAATATTTAGTACTAATTGTTGATAATTATTACTATTTATTAATATTTATTACTAATTATTACTAATTATTAAAATTTATTAATTATATTACTAATTATTACTAATTAATCCTAATTATTACTAATTATTACTATTTATTACCAATTATTACTAATTATTACTAATTAATCATAATTATTACTAATTATTTCTATTTATTACTATTTATTACTAATTATTACTAAATATTATCAAATATTACTAATTATTAATAATTATTACTAATTATTACTATTTATTACTAATTATTACTAATTATTACTAACTATTACTATTTACTATTAATTATTACTAAGTATTACTAATTTTTACTAATTATTACTATTTAACCATAATTATTACTTACTAATCCTAATTAATCCTAATTATTTTTAATTATTACTATTTATTACTATTTATTACTATTCATTGCTATTTATTACTATTTATTACTAATTATTACTATTTATTATTAATTATTACTAAGTATAACTAATTTTTACTAATTATTAATATTTATTAATAATTATTACTAATTATTACAAATTATTACTATTCAGTACTTATTATTACTAATTAATCCAAATTATTAATATTTATTACTAATTATTACTATTTATAACAAATTATTTCAAATTACTACTATTTATTAATATTATTACTAACTATTACTAATTAGGAATAATTACTTCTAATTATGACTAATTATCACAAATTGTGACTATTTATTACTAATTATGACTAATTACTTCCAATTATGACTAATTGTCAATAATTATCACTAATGACTATTAATTAATAATAATTAATATAACTATTAATTAATAATAATTAATACTAATCACACGTAATTGTTTGTAAAAATAATATTGTAAAATAAAATGATCTGATTCTAATTTAATTTAAATGTACCTAATTAACAATAATTATAACTAAAATAAAGTAAATTAAATTAACTAAGAAATAAGAGAAATAGATAAATGCCATAAAACTGAAGCTTTCAGAGGATCTAAGCAGTGACTGATGTTCCAATTTAAAACTTTAAATTTTGAATAATTTTGCGAGAAAAATGTAAGTAGAGAGGGGGAGGGGGAGAAAGGGGTGGAATGAGAGAGAAAACGAATGAGGGTATTTATAGGTTCGATTAATTGCGACGGGACCCGTCGCAAATAACAACCGATTAAAAAGATATTTGTGATGGGTCCCATCACAAATACCAACCTGCTGACATACTATTTGCCTTGGGATTGACCTCCCTTTGCAAATACTAAAAAACACCACCAGGTATTTGCGATGAGATTTTACACCCGTCGCAAATACCCTTCCTGCGGTTTGGCGTGGAAGTCGTGCCAAACCTTTTGCGACGGGAAGAATCACCCCGTCGCAAATAACTGATTATTTGTGACAGGAAGAGGGTCACATTTCAAATAGTCTCTTCTGACGGACTATTTGTGATGGGACCCTCCCCCATCTCAAATAACCTATCACAAATACCCATTTTTCCCGTAGTGGTGGGTAGGGATTTGTAAAAAAACATTTCTTTGGTTTTTCAATATCATTAATGTACATTGAAATATAAAATCTATTTTCTAATTTATGCAGTGATGTTTCAATTTTTCAATGCTAATAATGTGAGGAAGGCTCACATTATAAAGGTAGGTGGGATTTGGAGGTCCTATATGTATGACTTGTATCAGGGTTGGATGGAATGAAAAGGAACCCCCAAGAGAACATTCATTATTGTAGTGACTATCTTGTCAGTTTGTATTGTGTGATGATTTCACATTGGTCTAGTCCTGTATTTCAGTTATAGGTGTATATAATTTATAAATTAATATATGAAGCATTTAATTGGTTTTATAAGAACTATTATTTAATTGATATTTCATAGGAGGAATCATCATATAGGAATAAAAAATAAGTCGACAATGAAATATTTTCACTCTAGGGAATGCAAGTATGCTCGATCATAAGCTGAATAGGGTAAGTATTTATTTAAATTATTTTAGATATATTAATATAATATTAATATTTTTTATCAAATTATTGAAATGTATTTTTTGAAAAAATAATTGAATATCAAGGGTTGGGTGAGGCATTCCTAGCTATTTTCCACTAGTCGGAAGATAAGATATATCAATCTAGTCGATGCTGCCATGGAAGAAATGGTAATATGAATATTTACATTTTTAGTTGACATAAATCAATAATAATTCATTTATTTTTATTCTCTACCTAATTTTATAGGTCACATGGAGACACTTGATAGTGAGTTGGTATACCAATTAGGTCCTGATGATCACTTCATTTAGGTTTTTGGTCCTGATCACCCATATAGGTTTCAGTGTAGTCATAAAAAAAATATTACACTTATGATGTAATAGTAATCAGGGAGTACCAAATGTTATTTCACTCTGTATACTATAGAGTAACACTCAACTAAAAAAGAATAAAGTATGGAGAATATTCATCACCAAATGATTACTTGATTTTGTTTTATTAAATCCATTATTCCATGAGACATTTCATTATAGTTCGACGCTTTGATAGCATCTATGATAACATTAATTAGTAGTGGCGGTAGTGAAGGTGGTGTAGATGGTTGTGGTGCAATTGATGTGGGTGATGATTGTGATGATGATGACGACAATGATGTTGGTGTTACTGGTTTCCATGATGCTATATATGAGGTTATTGGAAAAACAAAAAATAAATAAGAAGAAGAATATGATGATGATGATGATGATGATGATGATGGCAGTGATGCTGGGGGTGATGGTGATGGCGATAGAGATTACCATGTATAAATGTTTCAATCATTTAATGATATCAATAAATAAATAAATTTTTTTAAAAAACTATTATTTCATTATCGGTTCAATTTAATTTAAAAGTTATATAATTTTTATACTATTAATATATCTTTTTGTCACATTCACCATTTTTTTATTTAAAGATCAATTTGTTAGGATCAACTGTTAATATAGTTGGGTCATAGACAAAATCTACTCTACTATAATGACTAAATTATGAGTAAGATTTTTTACTGACCCATGATACTTCTATTTATTTATTGTATAATATCATTTATTTTGTTTTTTATTGGTAATTATATGTTCTTAATGAATGTGAACAATATTTGTTGGTAACCATGTTTTATGTACTGATCAATGCTAACTCGATTGGTAGAGAAATATATTTTCTTGGGTGTATTATCATTTCCAAGAATGATGTTTTTATGAAATTTTTTTAGGATTGATTAGTTTGAGTTTCATAAGGATTCAAAAACGTCTAATTCTAGCTTGAACCACATGTAATATGGATAAATAGACATATTGAGATATAGTTTTATTTTTTTGGTTGTGAATTGTGATTTTATCATATTGGTTCTTTAATAGACATGTTATTATTACTTTTAAATTTTTAATGGGGATTTAATTATTTCTATTCTTTTTTTATAATATTTAAACCAAAGATAAACCCCAATGGCTATCTGAATCTCAAAAGTAACACATTTCTCACTAGTATGATATTTGATAAACTATTTTATGATGTAAGTATAATTTATTTTAAGTGTATATATTTTTTTGGTGACTTTTGAATTTCTAAAACGTATGTTTTCATGGATTATTGGTTTTGAATGTTTAATATTTTGAACTGTTATACTCATTTATAAATTCTTAAGTTTTATGATAATATTTTTGGGGGTGAATTCGATATTTTAAAATGTGATTAAATTGTGACAATGATTTGTATTATTTAAAGTGAGTCATTTAAGATGAAATGTATTTAGATTGGATAATGAATACTTTTAATTGATTATTTTGAAAATATTTTCATGAATTTATTTTGGATAAGTCATTCTGAGTTTATTATGGATTGAAAACATATAATTATATCTTGAAACACTTATTATATTAATAAATAGGAATATTGGTAATGGTTTGATGCTTTTTTGATTTTGAATTGTGATTTTGGCATGTTGAGTTCTTAAATAGTCATGTTGTTACAAATATTAATTATTTATTATGTTTCTAATTAAGATTATTCTTTATTTCGAAACAGTTCGACCAAAGATGAATCCAATTGGCTATATGATTCTCAAAATAAACTCATCACTCAATATAATATTATCTAAAAAAATAATTTATGATGAAAATTTGATTTGTATAATGTGTATTTCATTTAATGGGTGATTTTTCATTTCCAAATGGGATGTTTTCATGGATTGGTGGTTCTGAAATTTTGATATTTTGAACTATTATACTTAGTTGGAAATTATTTTGTTTTATGAATAAGGATTGGGTTGATTTTTAAGTTTTTAAATGTGATTAAATTGTGATAATTAATTCCATTGTTTATGATGGTGAATTGAATTTTAAATGTATTTATATTTAAGGTGTAATACTAGATGTTGTTTATTTGGAAATTATTTTCATGACATTTGTGGGGTTAAGTGAGTTCGAGTTTTATATCGCTTTAAAACTTTTAATTCAATATTATACATTATGTAATATACTAAATATACATATTAGGTTATGGTTTGAGGGTTCTTAGTTGTGATTTTTTATTTTAGTATGTTGAGTTCTTAAATTTCCATGTCATTATTATTATTCGTTATTTAATGTGTTTCTAATTATTTTTATTCTTGAGTGAGCTTATATTTTCAAAAAGGATGTTTTCCTAAAATTTGAGGGGATATGTTGGTGTGAGTTTCTTATGGATTGAAAATTGGTTTTTTAATCATGAACCACATATAATGTGACTAAATTGAAATATTTTTATTTTTTCTAATCGTTTTTTGTTGTGAATTTTGATTTTGGAATGTAATGTTTTTTAATATTCATATCATTATTACAATAAAATTTTTAAATAGGCTGGGATATATCTAATGTTTTTTATATATAATTTGAAGTAAATATTAATACAAATGGCTATTTGATTCTTAAAAGAAACTCATCAGTCACTGGTATGATATATGATAAATTATTTTATGATTCAAGTATGATTTATGTGAGGTGTATAGTATTGTTTGAATGAATTTTCATTTAAAGATGGGATGTTTTCATGGATTTATAGCTTAGTAATTTCAATATTTTAAGTAGTTATACTCATTTATAAATTCTTATGTTTTATAAAAAAATGTTTTGGAAAATTTCAATGGTTTCAAAAGTGATTTAATTTTGATAATGTAACATCCCTCATATCATTTTCAAGTTCCACTTTTATCTTGTTATTATTTTATCATTATTTAAACATTTTAAGTATGTTTCTAATGTTTTAGTTAGTTTTATCTTGAAGGAAGTTTCATGGTGAAGTTTTGAATCTTTTTCAAGAGGTATAGAGGTTCCCTATGTGCTTAGTATAAGTGTGGACATGAACTTATAGCTAGAAAATCTATAGGTAGTCTACTGTCTAGCAAGTTAGGGCCATCAGCCAGCTGGTGGCATGTTGGTAGTGGGGTCTTCCTACTATAATTCCACTAGATATTAGGTGGAAGG
This sequence comes from Viscum album, assembly GCA_963277665.1. Taxonomy (NCBI): domain Eukaryota; kingdom Viridiplantae; phylum Streptophyta; class Magnoliopsida; order Santalales; family Viscaceae; genus Viscum; species Viscum album. The sequence continues at coordinate 1,475,050,403 of OY728131.1, read as the reverse complement.
ATAAAATATTGTAATTCCTATAAGAATCCAAATATCTATATGGTGTTGACTCACCAACTCATCAGGGGGGTTTCTAGGGGAATAATCATTCTTCCTAGGACCGTCGGTTGGCTGGTGGCACATACCTGGGATGTTAAGTGGTGAGAAGTATCATATTTCTATTCACCTAAAACATATATTTAATACCTTAATCCATCCCTTAGATTCTAATTCAACTTATTCAAACCTAGGGGCTCTCTTGATGGATATACGGCTCTCCTATCCCAATTCCATGGTGCGTCAAAGCACCAATCGAAGTTGTGGTCATTTGTTGGTAAGTTGATCTCCGTTTTGATCTTGTAACTCTTTCTTATTCCAAAATCACTTTTTTCTCTCAATTTATTATCTTCATAAATTATTATAATTATTGGATCTATATTTATAATCTCTTTATTTATAGACTCATTGCTAAATTAAAGGGGGTCTTAATTATATTTTCAATCTTCCTGATGCATTTATCGGGAATTGTGATGGTTTGTGTTCCATTTAGTTTTCTCCAATGTAGAACAAGTAAATTTAATGTTTTGGGACTTTGAATTCTTTTTTAGAATTCATTATCAATTTCTAAGACCCTTAGGTCATCTTGGATCTTTGGTTTCCCATGGGAATTTATATTCCAAGTGTTTCAAGGAAACTAGTTTCATGAATTGACTTTATTTATAAAACCTTTCCTAATTTCTATATGAATTTTGTTTATAAAATGGTTGAAAACTATAAAATATGGATTTTTCATTAAAATAGTCATTGAAATAATTTTTAAGGGAATGAGAAATATTTTTATTAAAGGTTTTGGGTTAGGAAAAGTTCCTGAAAAATGATTTATCCCTTTGTGTTAATAATAGAAATTGTTTTAAATCTTGTTCTATGTGGTTTCAAAGATAAAATTACCTTGAATTAATATAATTTTAGAAACATTCATGTGATCTATAATTAGGTTATAATCCATCCTCACAGATGATATCTTTCCCCCTTGACCCATTATTCTTGGGTAAAGTCTGCAGTAGGTTATCTATGTTACGGAAAGGAGCTGCTCTTGGGAGAGTAGGCTTACCCCCTAGACCTATTCTACTAGGTTAATTTCTACACCATCTATCCTATTGGTCACTATATAGTTACTAGGGTCTTCATTGACCTAAATTTGTTGATAATCATGGGATTGTGTGTCTTTAGTGATTATCTTTGAAATTTATATTTTGGATGTTTATGAAACTGCATTGAAACCTATTATTTATTGTGTTTTGAAAACTGTGAAAATTTGTATTTTATACATTATTTATGTTAAAATTAATCCAGTTCCTTTCATTTATTTATTTATACATAATTGGTTTATTTTATAACGTATTCTTTTGAGACACTTAGTGGGATCCTACTATGATCTTTTTATCATGCCCAACATACACCTTTAGTTTTATGTAGATCTTGTTTTATTAAATGAAAGTAAGGGTTAAGTCATCATAGATTATTAGTGGTTTTGTTATCTAGGAGGATGTGAGAGTTAGGAGGTGGTATCATATCACATGGAGTTGGGGCATGCAGCTTTTTGAGTACTTTTGTTGTCTTATATACCATGGAATCTATTTTTCCTAACGTTTATACTCTTATATTATTGTATTTTTTTGAATACCAACATTTTTTTAACTTTATTTCACCTTATTAGATGTTATGTGTGTTAAAATCATTTCTCAATGGTAGTTCTTGATGCTTGGGTTCTTGTCACCATCTTGGGTGGTTCAATAATTCCCTTTGGACCATGTCTAGATTGGTTTAGATTACATTTTGTTGGGAAATCTAGTTTGGTTCATGAAAAAATGGTATCAAAGGATGTTTTTCCAATTTTCATTGCTGATATGCATTTTTGGATTTATTGGTATATAGAATATAGGAATGTAGGAAATAAAGGGGAATGTTTCAAGTGAGTTCCTAGCCAACTATAATCACGATGAGCCTTAAGTTACCAAGGTTTGTTGGGAAATGTGTTTAATGGGATTTAGAGAGTTTTAATCCCAACCATTCATTTTTTATGTCTCTTGATAATTCTAGTTGATCTATAGTATTATAAACATGAATTATTTTGTGTATCTCTTGTTCTTTTATTTGTTTTTCTGCTGCTATGTAGTACTATTCCCCCCATAATACTTTTATTTATTCATCATGAGGGTTTTTCCAATGAACCGTGGTAGGGTAACTCACCAATTGATCAAACTATAATTGATGTAGTGGTGAGTATGATCCGATCTATGGACCATTGTTTGTAACCTTCCCATATTCAAGTTATGAAGGTGGAATCTTGAAAGGTTGATAAAAGTAATTGGTCCAAGAATTTATTCAATAGAAATCATTATCTTTCAAAGGGATAAATAATCCTCAGAAGTGGAGGATTATTTGGGAAATTTCAAGATTCTTTTCAAATTCCTAGAGACTCGTGACACATTCAATGTGAAGTGATCCTTCTTCTGTATTGAAGGTCTGAGTAGAAGGTGGTGGGACTCAATTGTCTTGGATAAGAAGTATGAGGGCCTATATTTTAAAGACTAAAAGGTCATTTTTACTGATCAGTTCAACTCAAAATCTATTACCATGGAAAATTCCACGAAGTTTCCAAAACATGAGAAAGGGAATCTGTCGCTAATGGGTTATACTAATTTTTTCACTGAGCTCTCTATGTTTTCATCTGATGCTGTATCTATTGAGAATATAAATGGTCAAAGGTTTTTTATGGGTCTTTGAAATGATATATTATTGCAAGTTTTTATTTTAAATATGAACACCGATACTAATGCGGTATATAGAGTTTTGATGGAAGGACTTAACCTAGTTGGTAAGATGGGATTGATCGAAGTACCTTTTTCTATGGTGGTGGATTCAGTTATTCATATAATGAAAACAGTATCGAAGTGATTTTTTGGAGTAAATAGAGGTGGTGCTTCTTATATGTCTCTTCCCTCACCATAATTAGTTCCTAGTGGCACGATATATTATCAGTGTGGCCATACTGGACACAAAAAAAAACACTTTTCCCCATGCCTCAAAAGGTTTGAAACTCATGTGGGAGCCAAGGTCACTTATAGAATATTTGTTGGGATATATCTTATCTATGATTTGGTATTTCCCTTCTGATACCTAGAATATTTATAGTATATCTAGTTGTTTCATGGAATATAGGGTTTCAACCACATTCCTTTAGAATGAATTAGTTACACAGAAATGATGAGTTTCCAAGGGTGGTTGATATGAGCCATGTGACTATGAGAGGTACCATTTCTATTGATTCTACCTTAGAAACTACTTTATTTGTTACCAGTTTCACTTACTCCCTTATATAAACTCATATGGTGTATCTTCTAAAACTTCCAATGTAACTCATTTCATTTATTATGGAATTGGTGATTCCTCTAGGAAAGAAGATGGATCAAGGATTTTGATGTCCCTCATGCACTTTATTTATGTGTTATGTAGAAATTTTTTAGGATTTTGAAGTTCTCAAATTAAACCTCCATGATGTAATTTTTAGGATATATTATTTGATTTCTCAAAAGTCTTGAATTGATTTATATCATCTGCAGGTTTTCTTTACTAATTATGATGTGAGATAATGAATATTTTAGGGAGAATGTGATCCGAGGTATAATATTGTGGGTTTATATCTTATAAAGATTATGAAGTTAATGTTTTTTTTATCATGGAGTCTAAATAGGATTTTAATATTTCAAGTCATACTCTAATAGTCAATGAGTTTACCATAGTGGTTTTGAATGTATTCACTAGTTTGAATCCTTAGTGTGAGGTGGAGTTATCCATTGAATTTGTTCTCAAAACTTGACTAATATCGATTCCACCTTATCATATCAATCTAGTTTAATTTAATAAGTTGAAAATTCAAATGGATGACTTGAGAGAGAATTGATTTTTACACCCAGGTGTGTCACCTTGGGATGATCGTGTGATTTTTTCAAAGATGTTCAATGGAACTCTTCACTTATGAATTGATTATCAGAATATTAATAAAGTTATGCCGAAGAAAAAAATACCTATCCTTGAAATTATAAATTTTCAACTAGTTTCAAAGGGAAATCTTGGTTTCTAAAATTTTAATTATTTTTGGTTACAAAAAACTAAACATCATGGATTCTGATATTCTTAAGACTTCCTTCCAGAGCAAGTATGTCCATTATATATACCTTTTGATGCCATTTTTCCTAAATAATGCTCCTACCATGTTTATCAATTTGATAAACCAAAATTTCCACTATTATCTTAACAACATTTTCTTGGTGCTCATGGATTTCATCTTGGTATACTCTAAGACTAAAGTAGATCATGTGTTCCACTTAAAAAAAATTGGGAATTCAAAAGGATCACTATATTTTTGAAAAATTATCAATGTTCCAATTTAATATTTGATAAGATAAGTTATTGGGATACGTGACCTCGAAATATAGTATCTCAATTTATCCTTAAAAAGTGAAAACTTTCATGTCATTGGAAGAAAAAACACACCATTGAGATTAAAATCATCATCATTTTTGCATGATATTATTGGTGATTCTAAAGTATTTATCAAATATTACTTTATATATTCCATTTATCACCCCAAAAGGGGTGATGTTCTTGTGTGATTTGACGTTTTGGGCATCCTTTGATGAGATAAATCATAATTTGACCTAAACACCGATTTTAACATTACTAGAGTCCATTCAAGTCTATGTGGTTTACTATGGTTCTTCAAATCTTGGTTTGGGATACATCCTTGTAATGGGATATCGTGCGGTGGTTTATTGCTCACATAATCTTTGAACCTATGAGAGGAATTATCACACTGATGATTTGGAACATGTAGTATTTTTGCATTCTATCAAAATTTCGCCCCACTATATTTTCAGGGAAAGGTTTTCCATCTACTCCAACCATAAAAAATTGGGTTATATCTTTTATCCAGAATATTTTAACCTTTGGCAAATACAATGGGTTGCATACCTATAGTAATTTAATTTTCACATTTCTTTAACACCCAAAAAAGTGAACATAGTTTCTAATTTTCTTGGTAGGAAGTTATCTTTTTAGGCTATAAAGTAGGAACATGATGATTGAACCTTTCAAGTAACTTTTTTTAGATTCAATTCGAAGTCAGGTAAGAAGATTTTATTGATTTTCTAAAAAAATCATGTCATATCCTTTCTCCTTGAGATGATTATTAAGGATAAATAGAAATAAGATTAGTTTTGATGTTTTATGGAATTATTTATATAGTGGGGAATCCATTTTTGAATAGTCTACTTCCTTAGAGAGTGTTCTTTTCTTCAAGAACTGATATTTTCTCCCTTCATCTATGAGAAACGACATGTTGGGAGATTATCACCATTCTTTGTGGGTTTCCCACCTTGGAACTAGAAAGATTTTTTATGACATGATGTTTTATTTTTGGTGACCAAGTTTGAATGGATACATATTTGACATTACATCTCAATGTTATACCTGCCAATAGATTAAGGCTGAGGAAAAAAAGCCTTTCAGTTTACTCCATCCTCTTCTCATTCCAATATGGAAGTGGAATAAAATTTCGATGGATTTTATTGTTTGTTTACCTAATAATCATCAATGTAAGAATTTAATCTTTAATTTTATTGATCAGTTAACTAAATGAACTCATTTGATATCAATATATGACACAACTTAAGTGGAGTACATTGAAAGTTGTATTTTCATGATATTTCAAGGTCGAATTGGATTTCTATTTATATAACATTAGACAGAGAGAAACATTTTACCTCATAGATTTAGAAGTGTCTCCATGAAGAAATGGGCACTTAAGTTAGGTTCGGAATAGTATTCTATCCTCAAATGGATGGGCAGACAAAAAGGGCTAACCCTATTCTGGAATATATTCTCTAAGCATATTTCTAGGACCCCAGAAGTTCCTGGGATAACCATTTGGCGTTAGATAAATTTTATTATAATAAAATTTACCAGTATTCCATCAAAATGAAAACATTTGAAGCATTTTCTATACATCATTTAATATCTCATATATTTTCGTCTAAGGATGGAATATCTTCCTTGTTTAGAATGGGTTTGGTATAAGAGACAACAATAAAGATCCAGTTGGTTCGTCAGTTTTTTGTGATAGCTCAGAGCTGATAAAAATCTTATACAGATCAACATAGCCACCTTTTTGATTTTTTAAACAGTTATTAGGGGTTCTTGAAAGTATCTTCATAGTTAGTTCACTAAAATATCTAAAAGTAAGGTATGATTTCTCCTAGGTGTTTGGGACCATTTGGGATCATTGAACAACTTGTAAAAGTGGGGTATCGCTAGTCTTTACCACCACAATTTTCTATGATCCATGGAATATTCCATGTGTATCACCTAAATAAGTATCAACTAGACTCAAATCATGTTATAAATTCATAATAACTAAACAAATAACCTGATATGTTTTTGGTTGATAAATCGGTATGGTTTTTTGATTCTTAAGTGAAGGTTTTATGTGGGAATTCGACACCATTGATTTGAGTGTTTTGGAAGCATGGTTTTTATTTTCATTAGACTTCGTAGGGGGTATTTAATGATATATTAGTAGCCTAAAATATTTAAATACCAATCTTATTTGACTTACCAATTTTGGGAGAGAAATAAACATGTTCGGGAGAATTATATTATCCCTATATTGTTTTCAAGTATTACTTTCTTCTTGTTATTTTATTTTCTTTCCTTGAAACAATTCATGTTTTTTGATAAAATTTAAGTTGTTTTTAGACAGAAATAAGAGTTGAGTCTATTATTAGGAATATTTTATAGGGTTAGTGAGGTTTCCAAGGTGGTCGGCATAAGTTTTTACATTGACTTGTAGCAGGAAGATATATTGGTAGTCCACTGGATCACCGGTGAGGGCCCCCATCATTCCAGTGGCATACTGGAAGAGTGGTCTTCCAATAGGAATACCACCAACAAATTAGTGGAATTTTTGAATATATTTATTCCTAAAATAATCCCACTAGTTATCTAGTGGAGACCCACTTTCTCATGGGTGGGGTTTCTAGGGTTGTATGAATTCTACATGGAAGTACTGGCTCACCTGTGGTAACCATCGGCTAGCCGGTGGCGATAATCTAGGCAAGTAAGTGGTGGGATGTGTCATCCTATTCATCACTTAAAACATATGTTTAATACCTTAATCCTTTTATTTTATCCTTATTATACTTATTCAAACTAGATTCTCTCTTGATGCATTCTCATCTCTCCTAACCCAATTCCTTGGTGAATTAAATCAGTAATTGAATTTTTGGTCCTTTCTTAGTAAGTTGATCTTTATTTTAATACTGGATATCTTTAGTCTTCTAATATATCTTATTTATATTAATATATCAACTTCATAAATATTGTAAAATTTTATATCCTTAATTTTAATCGTTCTTCCTATAGACCCATTGTGTAATTGAACGGGGTCTTGATCGAATTTTTGAACCTCATAAGGCATTGATCATGAATTGTGGTGGTAAGTGTACCCTATGGATTTATTAATTATTAAACATGTCAATTTAGGTATTTTTGATTAGTAATTATTATTTTATGATCATTTATCAATTTATAAACCCTTATCGCTTCTTGGATAGTTTTTTACCTGTGGTCATTGATATTTAGAGTGTTCAAGCTAGTTAGTTTCATGAATCAACTTTATTCATCAGACCATGAATTATTTCTCTTTAGAATTTGGTTTCTAAATTTTTTGGAAAGTATGAATTATATAATTATCTTGAAAATAGTTTTTGAATTTTTTTAGAAGCATGATTAATGTTTTAATTATACGTGTCGGTTTTGGAAATATTCCTAAAAGTGGATTTCTTCCTTGCTATTATTAATGGAAATGGTTTCTAAGAATGTATTGTGTGGTTTCAAAGATGAAATTATATTATATTTATCTAATGTGGTAAACCTGAATGTGATCGAGAATGAGGTAGGGATCTATCCTCATGGATGAAATCTTTCAACCTAGATCAGTTGTACTAGGATAATGTATGCACCAGGTTTCCTAAGTTGTGCAAAGGAGCCACTATCAAGAGTACATTCTTACCCCTTAGACTTATTATTCATGGGTAATGTGCATAATAGGTGGCCAAATGATCACTATATATTTATCAGGATCCTCATTGAATAGAAATTTTTGATCCTCATGGGATTATTTTTTCTAGTGACTATCAATGAAATTTTTATTTGGGATATTTATGTAAATGCTTTAAAACCTATAATTTGATATGTTTTTCAAACTAATAAAAATGTTTTTTATCCATGATTTTTTTAAATTTAATCTCATTCCATGGTTTTATTTATTCAAGAATAATTGGTTTATTTTATAAAGTATTCTTATGAAACACTTGGTGGGATCCTCCATGAATCCTTTTCACAGAACTTGCCTACAAAATTGAGTTTATAAAGATCTTGTTTTTTCTAATGAAGTTAGTTAAAAGGTGTCACATGGTGGATCTAAGTTTTTTTCTCATAGGATGTGGTATTGGTAGTCAAAATAATGGTGCATGGAGTTTGGAATTTCATTTGTTTAGTACATTGGTTATCTTAAGTACCATGGTACTTTATTTTTATAACTTTATTTATTTTTGGTTATGGTAAATTTTTGGTATATCAACATTTATATATATATTTATATCACCTTGTTACAAGTTCATTGTGGTGATATCATTCCCAAAGGTAGTTATTTATTCCCAAAAACTTTTCTCTAGCATGTGTGGATCAAGAACACCATTTGGGCCATGTTAGGACTGATTCAGATTATATTTTATTGGGTAATATATGTTATTTCATGATAGAAGGTTCTTTATATTATTTAGGATGATTCATTGAAGTTAAAATGTATTTGTATTGATGTAATAACAAATGTACTACTCGTTTGGAATTTTTTTCATGAAATGTATGGGGGTAGACTAGTTCTGAGTTTCCTATGGTTTGAAAAATTGTAATTCAATATTCAAAAATATGTTATATGACAAATAGATATATTGGTATGTTTTATGATGGATATTGGTTATGAATTATTATGTTTTCATCTTGAGTTGGAGATGACCATGTAATCAATTATGTGACACTGAGAATGGGTGGGGCTTGACTCTATTTTTCCTTATTTTTACAATTTTATTTCAATTTGAAACTAACCTATGTGACTAGTTATGATTGGTATCCACTCATACAAAATATCACTCACCCATATATATAAATTAAAGAATAAGAAACTGAGCAGAAAATATTTTTTAAAGGTTCACCCTAAAGGTGGGTGACTATATCCTTTCTTAATCTGGGTGGAGTCTAAGATACATATTTTATCACCAATAAAAAATGAATATAAAGGCTATATCATAATGGCTTAGTCTCTCGATTATTATTTATACTAGCTTAAATGATTTTATAAACAAAATCTGAACTAGAAAGAATAAGATCTCCAGCATGATTTGAGATTTTATAACATCATCATAGGATCTCCTTCAATCCTACAAAATATTCAAAAAATCACGATTAATGTTATTAAAGATCTTGACACATAGATTATATAGTTCTATGCATCATATCATTACTCTTGGAATCAGTATTAAACTCTACTCTCTTATATAATAATAAATAACAATATTTTAATCAATTTATCCTATTCCTTCACATACAAAATATTTAAATAATATATTATCTATTTAATCTCCAATTGATCACATGATTTATTCCATAATTTAAAATTATTGAAATTATATAATGACTAGGTTCTAAAATAATTATAAAATAATCTATTTAACTAATTTCCTTAATATTGTTTTCCATAATCTTTTTCCTTTAATAGATAATTTGGGTTTCTCCCCATGACCCTCAACTGAATTTCCACAAATACATGTATTTTATAATTATGACTAGTCAAGAATATCTTTCAACAATTTCTCTATATTTTATCTCTATAAATGATTTCATATATTTTTATTTGAAATCCTAGAATTATCATTTTAATATCTAATCAAATTTTTATCAATAAATCTTCTTAATTCTTAGATGTAATCGTTGATAACTATTGGAATCATGATTTGAAAATTCATTAAAGAATGGATTAGCATAAACACAATAATTTTTAATTTTACATGAATCCTAAAAAATGACTATGAAATTATCAAAATTCATGATTTTTATTAAAAAATATTACCAAAGATCATATTTTTATTACAGATCCCTTGATAGTATCATCTATATACTCTAACAAAAATAATTTATTTTCAGAATAATATTACACATGTTTTAGTATATCTTCCATAACAACAATAAAATCATACATTTCACAGTGGATCTAATTCGTTGACAAATTACACTTTTCCACATCTTATGTATTATATGAAATCTCCGATAAAACATTACACATCAATAGAAAGGTATTATGTTTTAACTGAAGAAAATTATATATAAACTAAAAGATGTTACATAACTCTTAGAAATCATAATTTATTATGCATCTCTATAATAACCTTTTGTACCCATGAATTTTTTTAGATAAATCATACATATCCAACACTTTTCAAAAGTCTCTAAAACCTGAAATTCTAGAATTCAATTTCAAACATTTCAAATCACCTCTAAACAAAACTAACAACTTCAAATCTACTAAAACCATTCAAAATATCTGTAAATAATCCTAAAAAATATCCAATAATTCTCATAAAATTTTTGTTGAAAAAATATAACACTCATTCAAAAATTCCAAGGGTTCTTCAATATTTCCATTTGTATTTTTTATCAACATTAACAACTCATAAGAAATTTTATCAAATCAAAAGCTTTCTAAAAGAGAAAATTATTATTAACACACTTTTGGATAAATATATGTTTTTTAGAGAATTTAATCCCTTAATTAGAACAAATTTTTTTCTACTAAAGTTAATTATCTCCTTATTCAACTCACTCATATCTCCCAATTTTGAAAATAAATACCATTATTGAATTAAAATTAGAGTATATGGGGTTGTGGAATTTTATCCCCTTTTAATAATAGAATCCAAATAATTATGTGGAATTCTAAAATTAATCAAGTAATAGATAATGATGGGACATTCATATTTTGCCTCAATTATTCAAATTTATCCCTTGGAATAAACTTGGTTAAAAAACAATTTAACCCCTTGTAGAAATATATTCCAATCTCACATCTCCATTTTCAAACTTTTCTTTGATAAAATGATATCTAATTTCAAAGTGTTTAAATCTAGAGTTCTATAATGGACTCTTATATAGATAAATTTCAATTTTATCAACACATGAAATTATTAATGGCATCTCAATTCTCACCTTCAAGTACCATAATTTAGATTTCATCTAAATAAACAATTTAAATACATGTGAAGCAACCATTGACTTAGCGTCAGTAGTGCTCAAAGTCACTAAAAGTTTCTTCTTAAAATTTTATTTCATGCAAAAAAAATCAAAAATAATATACCACATTATGTTCATTTCATTTCATCACATTATCTACCCTAATTAATATTAGTGCACCCAAACATGTTCATGTACCTACCTATTCTATACATCAGTGTATAATTTAAATTCCATTTGATGTATTTGAGAAATATATTGGTAGAAATAAACTGTGATTATTTTGGATAACTTTGATACCTAGAACACAATGTTATTACATAAAATATTCAAGGATTAGATATAGTGAGATAAAGAAAACTTCTAATCAATTTCCTAAATTATTTTTTGATTCATTCTTTTCCATTCACCATCCTTAATCAGCTTCACCCCAACTATCATGGGTTTGTAAAACACATTATAATAATATATTATAAACTTATTAAATAATTCACATATATATTTTAATAAGTATAAAAAATAAAATATTTTTTTTCACAAAGTAAAATCCCGGGAAAAACTCATCTCTCCAAGTATAGATATTTCAAAATATTTATTCATTTTCCATAGAAACACTTAAAAAGCATTCTCATTGTACCCTAGAGAAAAAATTTTCATTAATATAAACATTTATAATAATATTACCCATGATTATATTCTTTAGATAAATATTATTGTTATATTTCCCTTTATTGAACTTAATCTATCTTAAGCAGCCATCTATTATTGAATATCAGGGTTAGGGACCCATTTTAACTCATATTAAGATTTATTAAATTTCCCAACCATAATTCTATAATTTTTTAAAAAAACCCTCTGGATTATCAATAATAAATTATTATGCAATCTATTTACTAAAACCAGTAGGCTTTGTATCTATTTTATAAATTTTGTAATTTATGTGAGCTGTAACAGCCAATATCATTCTTATTGATTCAAGTCCGATAACAAGAGAAAATTTACCGTCAAAATATACTCCATAAAACTAATAATATAATTTTAAAACTAATCTAGATTTTTTTAAACATCACAATTTTTATTCAGTATATTTCCGAACAACCGCTTTATTCCCTAATAATATTCTTTCCTTTTGGTCTTGGAACAATATCCCAAGTGACATTCATTTCAATATGATCCATCACGTCATTCATTATATTTATCCATTACTTATGTTTAATATCCTCAAAAAAATTATAGATTAAGTTTTTAAAAAATATCTATTTTGTTGTTAAATGTTAGTGGAGTTTCGGTATCAATCGGTGCATTCTGATTTCCAATTATTTTTTAGGTTCTACATTCATTTTCTACATCTAATACTTCAATTTCTTATCTCTAGTGGGACCTTCATAATAATTGTTCTAATCTAAATCTATATTATTATTAACAGGTTTATTTATAGCTTCATATATTTTTTCAAAATCTAATTTTGTTTTCCTATTCAAGATTTGATTTATTTTAAATAATCATCACAGAATAACAAGCCACCTACTTGTGTTGCCTTTTTTATCCATTTTAGAATTTTCTATTGGATTAAAAAAACCTGAATACTTCTTCCTCCTCTTTCTCATCAAATATTACTATATTTTAATTTTATATATTCTTAAAACATAGACATATAAAAACAATGAATTACTTCAATGTATGATTATTCTTATGCCACATTTTTTAAGTAGTCCTATTAGATTCAATCCTCAACAAGAACCTGTTTTGTATGGGCATGACTGTACTCATAGGTTCTCTCTAAAAAAAATTCTACTATCATGTTTCTTACCATATGAACCAATAAATCATTTTTTATCTCTATAAATCCATTTTGTTAGAGTGAATATGAAAAAATATATTAATGCTTGACCACAATATTAACAAGATAAAATTCATATTATTTTCTAGTGACCTCTGTTTCATGATCAGTTCCCAACATCTTGATATTAATCCCTATATCATTCTAAATTTTTATTCTAAAAATATTAAATATAATAATATCTTTATATTTTTTCATCATAAACATCAATTTTTTTTGTAAAATAATAAACTAATTTTAAGAAATAGAAATCACATCTTGAGGATTTATGTCTCATTATCCAAATATAATCCTAAATTAATTAATTGAAGTTGCCTAAGGGATTCTATTTCCACTCTCTTGTGACTTTCTAGTATCATTTTCCCCTTATGACATGTTTCAAAAATGTCCTCTCATTATATCTTTAGTTGAGAAAATTATATTACTAAATATCCTTCAAAACCTTTATAAAATTCATTTAACTAACACAAATAATTATTCTCTGCCATAATATATTCTCAACTTTTGATCTCAAATAAAAAGTATCACTTGAATTCTCAATTTTCAATAAATTTCCTTTGGATATTGTTCCCCCTTTTGAAATATCTACCATATTTTATGTATTTGATGATACATTCATTTCTTCTAAAAATTAATTCATTCACATAATCAAAATTTTTTATAACACTTAAAAAATTATGTTTGAGATTATCAACAAAAAACAACTTTAGACATTAGTTTTTTATATTCAATATAAGATATATCCATTCTTACGATATTTAAAGAGTTTTCATTCCAAAATTTAAGTACACCACCATCATGGTTTTAAATTTTCTTTAATATTTGTGGGTCTCTTGTCAACTGATATGAACAACCATTATCAATTATTCATGTCTTACTTCCCTTCCTTACTTTAAGGGACACATTAACAACATATTAATTAGCATAATTTAATCATTTCTGATTGTTCTCATATTCAACATATATTAGAATTTTTATTATATGTAATTTCATATATTATTTATCATGATATATTTTTAATTACATATTTCTTAAATTTCTTCCATAGAATCAAATTTTATTTGGTAGAAAATCTTGGTAGAAAAATCACATCTTGATTCTTCTTAGAATTATTTATCATTTTTACATAGATACTTTACCCTAAATTTTTCAATATATAACTCTAAAACTATGAAGTAGTGTGTAAATAAAAATCAACCTTATGCTTACAGTCTCCATATAACCAAAAATTCCTTTAAAACTATATCTATCATAAGAATAATAAGGCTATTTTTAAATTTTTTTTCTTGTATAGGTGTATTCCAAACTTAATATTTTTCCTTTATCTTAGGTAAATTTCTATTATAAAATTTCCAAGATTTTAGTTGATATAACAGTTGAGTTTTAATGATTTTATTCATCCCACAGAAGCCCATTTTTAGTTTTATGATCTATATTTTTGATGAAATATGTACTGTAACCTTGGAATAAACAAGAGTAGTTTAAATTTTTTTCTCTAGGTTAGTATTCACATCATCTTGAGATGATTCATCCTCAATATCCACAACTATTTTGTAATATTCTCTCATATTATTCAATGTATTTTTACCATAAGGACACCTAAACTATAACAACCCATAAATTATCATTCATTAATGTTATTATAACATATTTTACATGCATCATTAAAACAAATAATAAACCACATATAGTTAAAATATAATCGTTGAAACATAGTTATTAGTATAAATAAATGTAACTATATTATGAAATAAATATAAAATGTAGAGTAAATTGCATCATGTAGTAGAAATATTTCTTATAAATCTCATTTTTCATATCTTGGGAGGGAGGTAGCTTCTATAATGTTTACCCTTGACTAAGCCTAAGGAGAACTAAAATGGGTAAAACTTGAGAGGAATCATTTAAAGGATATATTCATTCTCATAGAAATCACTATAATATCCATGCTAGATGAATCACCACTCACAATAATCACCACCATTTATCTTATCCTTATACCTTATGTGGATACTTTTAGGTGTTGTGTAAGTAAAATTTAGGATTATATAAACATGTATTTATCAATGGAATAATGTATATGTATAGAACATGTATTTTAATACATTTTAAATTTTAAATTTTAAATAAAAATTAAGGATATTTTTAATAAAAATATATTCAATTAATAATTGATAAAATCAAATTTTACTTAAAATATATTTTATAAAAAAATTTATTTTTATTAGCTATGAATTTTATTTTATAAAAATAAATATATTATGGTTAAATAGAGTTTGTTGAAAAAATCTATAGTTTATATTAACAACAGATTTCCATAGTTTAAACTAGTGATTTTGAAAAAATATGAATAATAATAATTAATATTCTAAGTAATTTTTTCCAAAAATATAGGTATTTATATATATTATGTTTTAATTTAAAAAGATAATTTTATAATATTTAAATATTGAATTAGATTAAATAGAATGTAAATTTTTAATTATAATTTCAAAATTTGGAAATAAGTTCCTTATATTTTTATTAAAAGAATAACTACCAAGGTAAAAATTTAATCAAGGATTATAAGGTTAAAAGGAGGTAACTTAATGTGGCTAAAAAGTTAATAAATCAACCTGAAATGTAGACTTTATAGATGAACATTTTTAGGTTATAAAGTCACAATCACATGTCAATCCAACCATTTCTCACCTGAATCTCCTAACTCTCATGTGATTTCAACTATACCCTTGACATAACATTCATTTCTAAGTAAATTTACATCTTTTTCACCAATAAACAGAGATCACTTTCAACCACTTCAAGACAAACATACCCTTTGAATTTATATTGAAATACTAAAAATTTTAATTATACTATAATATATTTATATTTTTTTAAATTATTGGTTTCATGAAAGTTCCCCAATCATGCCATTTCCAAGGAGCCATTCAAGAAAAGATTCAAACTCTCAACATGAGTAGTATCCACTTCCTAGATTTTCCTTCTCTATTTTTTCAATCCATCATACTTCAAAAATATTATAAAAATTCATTTATAATGAAATTATTATCATTATTATACTAATTTGTTTTATATTAATATAAAAACTAATATCTGTCTCCCTTCAATCCATTCAAAAAATGAAAATGTTGCTCATGTTATATGTGGACTGCCACGTCCATAGACAACACATTTCATTTTTTATCAAATATATTGATGTATGGTTATAAGAATTTATTTATTGAATAAATATGATGTTTATTATATTATTGAGATACATTAAAGATAATTTAGGCATCCTATTAATAATAATAACAATAAATGATCACTGATTTTTTTTATAAATCGAGTATACCAAAAGAAAAAAATGATTTATTTTTTTCATCCTTTATAATTTACTTTCTTCTTATAACTCTTGCAAAATATGATTCATCACCTTCATAAAATCGAAATAATATCATTATTATTCCATAATAAAGTTATTATAAAAATTTAATCACTTTTATAATTATACTCACCCATATATTATAATGTGTTCTTGTTTAGATCGATTTAACCACCTATATGAAAAATGATATAAATATATATAATGTATGATTATGGAAATATAATTAATTTTAGTATTATACATAAAAAGTAGATAATTTTTGGTTTATAGCTTTTTAAGATTAATATTAGTATCTACCTCATTATTATTATACCACATTCTTACGTCAAAAAATGTCCAATTAAGCACGTTATAAATTTTATATTAATAAATAATAACTAAAAATATAATAGGATGAATATATGAATATAAAAATAAACATAGAAAATATATTATAGTACCTTAAATAATCTATAAAAAATATAATTTGAATAAAATAATTGGTATCAACATCGATATGATAATGTGAGTACTAAATAATTGAAATCACTACCATATGAGGATGAAAAAAAATTAACCAACTAATAAATACATACTGAATGATTATAGTTAAATAGTATAAAATTTAATGGATATTAATAAGAATATAAGATATTTTATTTATGTATTTCTTTTATTTTTTTATAAAAATTCATACAATGACACATATTATAGGTGTTTGGTGAGACCCTACTTATTTGTATTCTCACACAATGAACATGAACTCTATTGAACATGAAAACCTTATGAATAATTTTATGTTGAGCATGGGACATGTAGTGAATAAATCAGAGTTGTTTTATAAGTATTAGATATTTTTATGAGAACTGAGGATCGTGTTACGGTTTTTTTATTTCTAATCTTTTTATAGATTTTTATATCTGATTAGCCCAGTGGTTGATTAGTAGAGGTGTGTTTCTTGACTGTGAATCTGTACGAGTGTATGTTTCATTACATTTATTATATAATTGTGTCTATTTATTATTCATACTCTAATTATGGGTTATGTATGTTTTTTTATTTTTCATATTTTTTGCACCCTAATTCATGTGCATAGTCTATCCATCATATAGATTAGAAACTCCCCGCTAGTCGGTAGTCTCTGGTGTATGGGGAAGTTCCCTTGAATCCATGTATCCCTCCATATCAGGTGATTGTTCTAAGATAAGGTGTTATAAATGAAATAAAATCTTTGGTTTTGTATTACCCTTTGGGTAATTGTTATATAGAGAATATAAATGTGATAGAGTTTTTGATGGATCTTGAAATGGTCCACTATATGCACCTTTCTGGTGGAAAGTCTGGATACCAGGGTGACATGATTAGTGTTTTTAGTTTACATTGATATGATTGAGATGATTATTCAAATATGATCCATTTATAGATATTATGATTTTTGTTTTTATATCTTATCTTATTAGAAATAGGCCATTGTATACGTATCATGGTTTCCATATAGGACTCACAATACATACATGTTCTTGTGTGTGATTGGATTTTTCAAATGAAAGATTTAGCAGTTTAATGTTTCAAAATCAACTTATATAAATTTTTCTTAAATAAATTTTTAAGGATTTTCTATATAGTTGGACCTTGATTTTTAATATTTTTCTATTTTATAGTGACAGGTCATGTGGATTTAGAACAATTTTTCCATAGCTATGACTATATGATCCCATCATTTAAGGGAGTTATAAGGACCTTTAATAGGTCAATACATGAATCGATTTCCTTGGTGATGGAACCCTAATAGTTTCATTGAAATATTTTTATTTGTGGATAATCATTCAAGGATGGGAATATGTTTTCTTGAGGATATGGGGTTGGTTACTTAATGTGTCGACAAATGATGTGACAAAAACATTACAGACATAAATATTATATATTATTATATTAATATTCATTTCATATCATTTTGATCCATGATAGAACTAAAAAGGATTAGTTTTTTTGGAAACCTGGATACATAAATAACTAGTACACAAAAGATCTACATTAACTCCCACTTACCGCTTCACAATTAGCATCCTTTTAGACAAAACATAAATAAAAAATCTCTTCATAACATGGGGAAAATGAACCATAATAAAGGGTGATCTTAGATGCTCTATAAGGGTAAACAAGGAAAATATCAATTATCATTAAAAAGTAATATAAGAATATTGGTATGAGAATAGGAAATCAACATTTGAAAACTATACCAACAAATTATTGATTATAAACCTGCGTTAGGGCATAAAGATTGGTTGACCATAATACATGAATCATAAAGGAATCAAAGAACATAAACCATTAGATCATAAAATTACCATAAGTTTATATCATAAAATAGTGGAATAAAGTGGAAAATAATCATAATAATAGAAATATTATGTTAATGTTTCCCACCAAGACATTATTCACATGTTAAAATTGGTCTAACCACCCATGTACCTACTTCGAGATTGAGTTACAACTTGTATACCCTATTTTTCGGATTTTTATAACCTAATATATTCATTTTTTGGGATTCAAATATCCACTTGTGTACCCTATGTGTAACACCCCCTATTTGAAGTATTTTTTTATTTTATGTTTCTTCCTTTATGTTTGGGGTCATTGGGATAATTTGTAGGAGTTTTTTGAAATAAATATAACAATGATTTCAAAAATAAATCCATAATAACTATTAATATCATGAATCTTGATTCACTATAAGAATTTATAATGACCAAATATCATTATTTCATTCAATGTGTTAATGGGTTTCATCAAGAGGACGTATAGGACCATTCAAAATGTGAGACTCGTTCATAATGCAAATGGATTATCAAGTTTTTAAAGTAAGGTGATGGGTTTTTCAAAGTATATAGAAAATGAAGATTTAATTTGCGAATTCTAAATTAATGTCATTAATGGAGGTGGGTCCAACCTATTTTAATCCTTTATTATAATTTAAACCCTAATTTGGTTTTTTTCTATTTCTCTTGAATTCTAGGGTAAGCTTATGTATTTTTAGTAATCTTCAATTTTGAAACACTGATTTAAATGAATATATGATCATTCAATCATGGATGTCAAAGTAGAATGAATGGAATAGGTCAGATCTATGGAATCATCTAAGTTTACATTGACAAATGAATCTGAGGTAGGTGGTTTTTCCCTTATTTCTCTTTATTAAAATGAAAAGAATCTTGATTTTCTTAAATAAATCCCTTCTGCTATTAAAATTATTTTTCCTTATTGAAACATTATAGAATGATCTCCTGTTTTTTGGATATTGAATTTGGGTTATGGGTGTTGGCCATAATGTGTTCAGTAAATTAAATAAAAGTTATTATTAAATAGAGAAAATGGTTTTGGAATATGATCTTAGAATAAATGGGAAGTGAGTGTCATATTGAAAGGCTCGTGGTTGGTGTGTGTTCATGATGGGATTGTATGATGCTTCGTTGAACTTTACATGGTTCTCAATGCCATTTGGAATAGTATTAGAGTAATTCCTTCCAAGCAATGGATTGGAGGAGGTTGCATCACCACTCGTGAGTATAAGGATATCATTTTGAATGAATGGGTATATACGTGAGAACTTGTATGATTATTCTGAATTAGAATTTATGAAATAATTATGTTTCTAGAAATGGAAACTGTTTTTGGTTTAACTAATTTTGGAAAACCTATTCATCAGATATATTTTGTATTTTGAAAACTGTTTTATTTACTTTTGATATTCTTACTGCCTATTTTATACTCATGTGAACTTACCAATTTATGTTGTTAGTGGAATGTGGTAAGAGTATATTGGGGGTTTTATACTATGTAGGATTACTCACCCCTACATAATCACAGGTTTTTGTATATAGATATTTCTTTTCCTGATATAGGTAAGTGGAAGGTTTCATACTTCTCTTTTAGTTATCCTTGAAGTATCTATCATTATCAGTAGAGATGGAACCTAGAGTGGTTCATTTCATAGTCTGGTGTGGTTCCACTTTGGTTTCTGAGACTTTTATACTTTGTAGTTATAGTTTTCTATTTTACCTAGTTTCTTTATTACTCTTATGTCAGTCTCTGTTTTATTCTTAATTGCTGGATTTTTTATTTTTTCTATGGTTGGGTCGGTGCATGTATCATTTACAGTGATGTATTTGGTTTTTTTATCTTTTCACATTTTTGTTACGTATATAGGGTAAATAATTCCAACCTTGTAACTTTGTGTGTAAACTATTTGTATTTATTTTATGAATTTGGTGTCTAAGGAATGTCACCTAAGGCTAGTAGCACCTATAACTCTTTCCAAGACAATGTAATAGTGGTGAGATGTTACAAATTATCATATTATTGGTTCATCTATCTATACTTTTGGGATAGAAATAATAACATTGTAATATAGGAACTTGAAATTTATTAGATAAACTTTTTATATTGAACTCCAAATTAAAAGGGTGTTTTTAATGGTTTTTTTCATCACAATCTATTGATTTTATGGTTTTTTGGTTTTTGGAGTGTTCGGAGGAGGATCAGAGAGATATTTTGGAGAATTTTAGTTTCTAAAGGTTGGAAGAAGGGGGTTACATGTAGTGTAACAAGATTACATGATCTGAAACCTTATTTCACATCTTTTCTTGTAGGTTTCATGGTGTCTAATATTTCTTGGTTTGAAAAAAATAAAATAAATCGAGAAGCAACACAATTTTTGGTAGAAACCGTAGTATTGCCCAATTTCAATGGATATTACACATCATTTAATACCCCCATCAAATTATATTTAAAAATTCTTCATGGTAGAACATTAATTTATTTGGTCTTTCTCTCTATTTCCTCTCATTTCAGATGAACCCTAGCCACCCTAAGGAGTTCTTTGATCCATCTCCCTCCCTCTTCGATCCATTTATCCCAATGATATCTTGTTGAGATCCACAGTGAACCAAGGCACATTCTACCTCGGTTTTCTATAAATTTCTCTTAGTTTGATCTCTTTTCATCCATATATTCTCATCGTTCTATGGTGTTTTCTTACCCATATTCCTAATGGGGTTCCCTTTAGTTTTTGTTGGTAATATGGTGTCATAGGATCCTCAAATGCATGTAGATCTTGCATAAGAGGTAATCATAGGTTCGTCACGTGATCCATTCTCATGAAAGGAACATTGACATCCCTTCGAGGTGGGGTTTCCTTCCTTTCTCCATTTTTTCATCATGCAGGAGGGTTTTTTAATTCTTTTTACATGTGGATCATGTTTGTGAAAACCTAATTGAAGATAAAAAATTAGTTAATTTAAATTGATGGGAAAAAGGGGGTTTGTTTTCATGCTTTATTTTACATCTTTGATATTGTTGTAATCCTCTGACTATTTGAGCTTGATGTCCCACTAAAAATTGTGGTCATTGGTGGCTTTTCTTGCACACTACAAAATTTATGTAATGAATATGTTTGTTTTTTTTTGGTAACTTACATATAGAAATTGGTTAATTATGTACACTCAGATAATGAATTCATTACCAAGTATTATACAGTTTTTTCGTGATAACCCCTGAATTTACTAGTGGAATTAAATAAGGAATAATTTAATAAATCAGAAATTGTGTTTTTTTTGTTATGTGGAGTGGTTGTGATTATAATTGTGTGTTGTGGGATGGATTGGGTGGCGAAATGGAATCTCACGTTGAGAGGTTGAATTATTATTGGATGGATGAGAAGTGTTGTGTAGTTGGGCTATGATTAGGTTATTTAGTGATGTGTTTCTAGTTATGTTTGTGCATGGATGGTTTTGGAAGGACGACTTTTCGAAAGTATGGTGGTGGTTGGTACAGGTACTTCATCCAAATTTTCTCTAGGAATTACTTTTTTTATGTTGATTGTTGTGTGTAATACGTGGCAGTTTCATGGATAGTGATAGAATAAATAAATAAATAAATAAATGATTGATTGATTAATAATGATCAGAATCTTGTGGGTTGGTTTAGATAATGGAATGGTTTCTGTAAATTAAAATGATTGAAAATATGAATTGGGTTGGGAATTTTATGTGGTTTTGTGCATCTGTAGGTAGCAGAAAAATTCGTAGTGTTGGTTTCTCTCATAACCCATAGGTTGGGTATGAGTTTTTGGTATCTTATATGTATATAATTTTATTTCCCTTCTGATTTCAATATGCACCCTACCCTATTATATCACTATGTTCCGAACACCCCCATTGTCATGGGGATGGGTGTATTTCCAAAACATCCTAGTGGGTGGATAGATGGATGGCCACCATCTCTTACCTAATTCTTATTCTAGGCGGTGATAGCCCAAGTTTCTTTGAGCAGGTTTTTGGTTTGGGAGGATCATGTGTGTGTGGGTGAGTTGTGCTTTCCCTGGTGTCTTTAGGATGAGATGTGTTGTGCTTTCCCAGGTGTCTTCGGGATGCGATATGGTTGTGGCCCAGGTGTTTGTGTGTGGGATGAGATGTGGTTGTGGCCTAGGTGTTTCTGGGTGGGATGATATGTGGTTGTGGCCAAAGTGTTTATGGGCGGGATGAGATGTGGTTGTGGCCTAGGTGTTTGTAGGTGAGACATGATGTGTTTGTGGCCCAGGTTTCTATGGGTGTGATATGATGTGGTATGTTTGGAAGAAGTGGGAGTTCTAGGAATTTTTTTTGTTAGGGTGTGAGAGAAGATAATCTATGGTAAAGTGGTGTGGGGTACCCTATTATCGATGTGATTTATATTATATTATTGAATTTCATTTTTTATTGAGTGTACCTTGGTGAGGTTGGGGTGGTTAGTATACCTGCTTAGGTTTTGTTTTGGTTTTTCTGTTTTCTCATAGCAGTATTAGTATGCTTCTTTCACATGTTCATGAGAGACTTTTGTTTTCCTAAAAAGTATACTTGTATGCTTACCCAACATATATAAACTATTTTTAGGTTTACAGGAGTATTTTGTGGACCGTGATGAACCTTACTAGCTCGAATCCTGACTGTTGATGTGTCACTACCAAGATTTACTTTTGGTATCACATTGGAGACCTTTTTATTTATATCAGTTTTATTTTTTACATAGAGGTCGGATGTATTTTGTATTTCTTTTATATATGTCTTGCTGTTTATTTTTGGATGATCCATCATATCTCTCACTCTTGTTTTCTTAAAAAGGTTAATGCCTCCTATATTGTGAGATTTGTACACCCTTGTTGTTAGTCACAAAAACGGGTTCTACTAGAGGTGGGTCTATGGGGTCATTATCTCCCTTTATTAATTTTCATCTCGGGTGGGGTATTTTTAGAGGGAGGGGTCATGACAGTGTTATCAAAGGCTAATGATAGAGATATAGAATGGATTTTCAATATAGGCACATCCAGGAATGAATGGGATAGCATGGAAACAATTCCAGTTGACCTTGGTGCATGAAATAGGTTAGGGATTCCAGTTAGGACACTAGATTTTATGTCCCCCCATGATCCAGGGCATAGACTATGAGCCTATAGAATGGCCATGTGAGGTGGAACTTCATGCAGGGTAGATACCTAGGAAAGGTTCATGCATTATAATGACTTGTGTTCATATCTTAATTGGGTTATTTTGGGAAGGTATATATGAATAAAATGAATTAAACTAAATTTTGGTAAATTTCCATACTATTCAGGATTGGGAAACATTTGTTCACGCTTCATCTATGGATCCTAGGAATCATCCGCGTGTGGATCATGAAGTGGAGATTTATTAGGATGACTCATTTGATTTTCATAGGGGTGATCGAGTAGAGGAGGATGGTTAGTGGTGGAGGGTGTTGTGTGATTTATAGTGGAAGTCTTAGGGAAAGTATGAGTGAAGTGTTTATAATGTAGAGACAGAGGGTTGTCTAAAAAAGATGTATATTTACTTTGGTCATATTCGAGCCATAAAGGAGTACATAGTCCCTTTGGCAGTTATTCGGTTGTGGGAGCTACGTGTCAGTGGTGTATGATGTTTCTGGGAGAGTGAAATAAGGCAGACATGTTGTGGGTTGACTTTCATAACGAGTTGTAGGCGGAGTTCCTTTCATCGACTATGAAGGCTGAGAAGAGACATGAGCTACTCCCCCTTCAGCAGTGGAGTATGTAAGTTTGGGATCTTGGGATCATGTACAAGGACCTTCTATTCTTTTCCCATAATCTTTTTCTAGATTAGGAGTCTCATATGAGATGTCTCGAGGAAGAACTTCACCCTTCCATCTAGTATGTGGTGACTCCTTTTACATTTTCAATGTATTTGGAGGATCAAAAGAAGATAGGTTTGGTTGAACAGATGCACTCATGAGGAGTTCTACCATGAGAGGGGAGCCAAAAGAGTTCTTCAAGAGGTATATTTTTTAGTGGTAGGTCTCAAAAACCGAGGACTTCAAGGTTTCAACCCGTGGGGAGAAGACCTTAGAAGATTCCATACCAACATTCTAGTGATAGTTATCCCCATTCCTTTTCTATATGCTCGGTACCGATGTGTTCCTTATGTGGTTCACAAACATCTTTATAATTAGTTCCCAGTGGCTACCTGATCTTAGTTTTGTGGGGGTGGATAGGTTTTTCATCAGCCTCAACAGTAGTTATAGGTGAAACATTTTCAGTAATAGGGATAGAAGGATTTTTCTCCACTGAGGGGAGATGAAGCAAGTAGAGGTCGACCCCAGGATGTCCCTCATTCTCAGGGACAATGACCTGAGCATGGCCATGAAGGTGGTAATAATTATAGAGTTATTAGAACTAGGTTTGGTTAGTTACATATGATAGAGATGGAAGTTTTAACACCCCAAGATTTCATAGTATGTTATTTCTTCAAAGTAATTCAATAACTTGCACTATACGCAACACCGAGTTCAAGTGCACCATGACTTACCAAACTATCCGTTCAAAAGAGGTTATGAATAGTATTAACTGCATTTTGAATTTTATATACTCCATATAATTTTATCATCCATATTATTTGTTTCCTAGAAATAATATAAAAACAAATTAAATTTTTAGATAAATGAAGTATTTTTCAGAAAATGCAATTTTACCGCCTTTTGAAGAAGAACCCTTTTTTTAATATAATATTTGACACTTTTAGATATTCAATTTTACAAAATATAATTATCCATTAGAATTGGGAGATAATAATTTAGTTTTGATAAGTATTTGGTATTCTTCTAATAACATTCATATTTGGGTGAATAGTGAAAAATACTATAATTTAATTAAAAACAAATTTTTTAATAGAAATAATTTATAGTGTTAAATTATGCATTTGATTGGGTTTGAAGTATAATTAGAATATATTTTTATCATTTAATACAATTTATGCCATTATATGTAATTTCACTTTGAAATTGGACATAAACAAGTGTCAATCTTTGGATATATATTATTGCTTAAAAACACGCTATTTGTTTTGACAATGGGAATTAATTTTAAATTAAATAATGAAACTTATATGTTTTGAATTTGGTAAAATATACATCATTTTTGAATTCATAATATAAAATATAGCTTAAGTAGAATATTTGGTATTTTTTTGAGAAACATCAATTTTTGATGAATAGTGAAAAACACTGAGTTATTGGTTAAAACTGACTTTTTATTTAAATAATTATTTAATTTATTTAATTTAATTTTATATAAAAATATATAAATAATACCTATATATGTTCAAAATAATTCATTAGAGTAATTTTATAATAAGGATATATATATAAATATTTTATTGAACTTTCTACCTTCTTTTACCCACCTCCTAGGAGTATTTGAAAATTTGCATAAAACTTAATTTTAACGCTTCTGTGAGTTGAATTTCAAAAATCCTAGAGACAAGATTAACCTCAGTAAGTAAACTTTGGTTAAATAAGATGAAAATAATTTTTGGTGAATAGAAACTTTTGACTTATTTACCACGGTTAAAGGTAAATAGGGTAATTAAGTTAAAAAGAATATTGTAATAATTCCAAATTAACATAACACATGTCTTAACGTAATTTTATGAGTAATGGCCGACCATTTCCATACTTGGGTCGATTTTGGGACCCCATGGAGCCACTTATGAATGATAATGACACTTCAGATTAATTAATTTAAAGTAAATGCAACATTAAAATAAACAAAAATATTTTAGTAATTATGTTTTATATGGTGTTATAAAAGTAATATTTTTGACTATAAATAATAATTGGAAATATAAAAATATTTTCTATGTCATGGTATTTGTTTTATTATTTTTATACATCGAATAAATTATATTATTTATGAAACAATAATGATGCAATATTTACCTCATTAATAAATGATTCAAATAAATTAGATTATAAATATTAAAATAATATCCAAAACATGTTCAATTCTTATTGGATGGTTTTATTTCTACCATGTGTCATCTTATCTTTGACCTTAATTATTTTTTGAATTTTATAAACTGAATATAATTATATAATAAAATAATATTTTCACACTTTCTTAAAGAGCCCCTTCTCCCCCTTATAAAAGGAGTCCAATTATACCCAATTCCTCACACCTATCAAGCCTTTATACTCGTCCAAACTCTGCCAAATTAAGATCTTTACATCCCTCTTCTCCTCCTAGAAGCCTTACCTTAGGCATAAGTCACTTCAAGAAGTCCCTTTGGTTCAAACCAAAATAAGTTACCCAAATTAATGGTTACAGTTTCTCTTAACTTATTTAATTTTATTTTAATTCTCCAACCCCTAAACTCTTTTTATTCCTTTCTTTTATAACAACACCAGAATCCTAAATATACTAGGATGTTGTTATGAGAAGGATTCTAACTACACTTATACAGACATTCATCTAGTGGACGAAGAACACAATGTTTCTGTAGATGGAAAACTAACGCCTCACGAAATGATGATTGTTGAATTAACTCCTACCACCAATCATGGTAGCCATTATGATGGAACTGTATTTATATATGATATATATTATGTTTATGTTTTATTCATGATTATATATTTTTCCTTTATATCATACATTAATGGTTTCCATTATGGGTAAACATGATAATTTCATTTGAGGAAGTGCAGACTACCACCCCCTCAAAGTGATATGACCCGTTAATAACATATATGGGGCGTATAAAGGATGGAATAAATGATATTAAATATGATATTTTAATGGAATTATAATATACCTATGTATCATTATGTTTTAATTTCTCTAAAATAAAAAATTGAAATGAAATTAGCATTCAGGCTTACCGTCTCTATGAACGGTGCATTTCATTTCATACAACAAAATGATATGTACTATTATAAATACATGTATATAATGGATATATATGATATATGTGATATCTAAATCATGAATATAATTCATAATATAATGAAATTTTGACCATGTGAATGACTTGTAACTATAAGGTGTTCATTTTTGACTCAAGTGCCAAATATCGACAAAACAAATGTTATTAACTTAAATGATATCATAATGTTTATAACATGGTAATAAGTGATATAAAAGGAATAATAAACTTGAGAAAGGTTCTTAAGCAAGTTTAAATTAACTTCAGTTTATTATTAAAGATATTAAATAATGAACGGGTCAAGTCACACACAAGGTAAGGGTTAATTTCACAATCTCTTTATTATCCAATGTTGTTTTTACGTAAATATCTACTGGGAAATATTTATTATCCACGTACATGATTCATAAAATATATTTCAACTAGATTCTTTTTAAGGTACTTATTTACTAAAACATCATTTTAAATGTTTTAAATATTTATTCTTATAAATCATTCTCATTAATGTCCATGCTTTCAAAATGGTTTTTAAGGATTTATTTATATGAACACGAATGTTTTAAAAATGTTTATTACATTGAAAAGTTTCAAAGTTGTATTGGACACATTCATTCAAAAATGTCTTTAAATTTTTTTCTTTTTAAATTGTGCGACTTTTAAAAGTTATCATGAAAAATAGATATTTCTCTCAAAGAGTTTTACAAATAAATTTCATCGATTTCAACATCCTTTGATGGATTTTAAACTTATTTGAAGTTGATTTATTATGATACAAAACATCCATAATGTATTGAAGGTTTTGTGATATGTCTGACTATGGATGTGCTATTTTTATACCATTCGTAGTTTATGGTAAAATTATTGACATTTTGTATGCTAGTTTTAATATTAATGTTTATGTTATATTTCATCCTTTTCATAATGTAACACCCCAAGCTTCCACGATATGCTTCTTATTCAATAATGCAATATCTTGCATTGTACGCAAGTTCGAGATTCTAACACACCGCGAACAATCAAAATAGTCTTTATGAATAGTAATAACCACTTTTTGAAATTATAAAACTTTTATATTTCAAAATGGACTTCATTTTTGGATTCAAAATATTGAAATTATCCTGTGTTGAATTTTTTGTATTTTTCGGAGAACGTCCAATTTTCGATAAATAGTGAAAAATAATTTAAAACAAAATTTTAAATCAAAATAATTTATAGTGATAAATTATACCATTGAGTGGTTTTAAAGTATAATTAGAATTAATTTTACCATTTTATCCAATGGTGGACATTATAATTGATTTCACTTTGAAATTGGACATAAACAATTGTCAATCTTTTGATTGATATTATTTCTAAAAAACACGCTATTTGTTTTAACAACAAGAATTAATTATAAAATTAATTAATGGAACTTATATGTTTGTAATTTTTTAAATTAAAAATAATTTTTGAATTCGGAATATCAATTATATATTAGGGTGTATTTTTGGTATTTTTCTGAGAAACTTCAATTTTTAATGAATAGTGAAACCACTAAGTGGTAGTTAAAAAACTAATTTTTTGTTTAAATAAAATTTTACCACATCTGTGATTTGAATTTCAAAAATCTAACATACATCATTATCATTAGGAATTAAAATGTGTTTCAATGGGATTATAATATTTTTTGGTGAATAGTAACTTTTAAGTTCTATTAATCGCGATTAAAGGCAATTAGTGTAATTTAAGGTAAATATAATGTTATAATAATATGAAATTAACTTTACACTTATCCTACCCTTATTGGACGAGTCTTGGCCAACCAAGAAAATCCATGGGTCAACTTGGGGACCCCATGGATCCACTTGGGTAAGAAAATGACATTAATAACTTTTTATTTAAAGTAAAAATAAAATTGTCACAAACATGTGTTATTTTACTAAAACACTTATTGCATGGGGATATAAAAGGTAAACATTAAACTATAAATATTCATTGGAAAGCTAAAACGATTTCCTACATCATGGAAAAAAAATTTATAAGTTTTAGGCATTAGATAAATAAATTTATTTATGACACCATGATGATGTAGAGATTACCTCATTAATGAACAATTTAAATAAAATGAAAAGATAGGGTACAATCTAAGACATACAATTGTATAAAACCTATTTGATGGGTATATTTAGAACCGTTATCACCTTAAACTTGAAATATTTCATTGTGGACCCTTTAAAATCCGAAAATAATTTCATAATAAAGTAACATTTCATGACATTCCAAAAGTACCCCTCCTCTCCTCTTATAAAAGACCCCGCCTCTACCACTTTATTAAAAACTTCAAAGCCATTTGGCTCAGCCAACCTCAACCCAAATACTATTTCAACCTCCCTATTTTACTCTTAGAAGCCTCACTTTGGGCAGAAGTCTTCCCAAGGAAGCCTTTTTCTCAAATCAAAAAGAGTTACCCAATTTTAAGGTAATGTCTTCTCTTATGTTCTTTTGTTTTATTTTGAGTCTCCAACCCCTTAAACTCATTTTAATCCATTATTTTGTTAAAAAACCTGTGTATTCAATATACTAGGATGTTTTTATGAGATGTATTTGATTTACACTTATAGAAACCTTCGTCTAATGGTTAAAGAACATATTGTTTCTGTGGGTGGTGAATTACTGCCTCACGAAATGATGAATGTTCAATATTCTTTTAACACCTCTCATGGTGGGCATTAAGATGTCACTATATTTATATCTGATAAATATTATGTTTATGTATTCCTTATACTTCTGTATTTTTCATTTATGTCATACCTTTATGATTTCCATTACGGGTAAACGTGATAATTTCATTTTAGGAAGTGCGGACTACCGCCCCCTCAAAGTGATTTGAATCGTTAATGCCATATGTGGGATGTATAAAGGATGGAGTAAATAATATTATATATGATATTATACTGGAATTATAATGTGCCTTTATATCATTATGATTTCATTATATTAAATACGAAATAGAAATGAAAGTTGCGTTCATGCGTACGTACGACTTTCCGTTTCCAAGAACAGTGCATTTCATTTCTTACCTCTAAATGTTATTTAATATTATAAATGCATGAATATACTAGATATATATGATATATAAGTTATCTAGATCATGAATATAATTCTTGAGATAATTGATATTTTACCACATGAACAACTTGTAATTATAAGAAGTTTATTGTTGACTCAAGTACCAATGATCGAGAAAATGACCGTTATTAACTTAAATGAATACATAATGTTCATAACAAGGTAATAAGTGATATAAAAGGAATAATGAACTTGAAAAAGGTTCTTATGCAAGTAGATATTAACTGTTGTTTATTATTCAAGATATTAGAGAACGATCAAGTCAATTCGGACACGAGGTAAGGGACTTCGTCTCAATATCCTTTCATTGAGGCATATTTTGTTTTATACACAACATTATTTTATACGTTGTATAAACCACTTTGACTTTTACATTTATTCAAAAGGAATATTTTTATACTATTATTTTTAATAAATGACAAAAAGGAGTGTTTTTTTGTCATACGTATGCGGTGAAAATGACTTCTCTGACGCTGGGACCATTATTTGAGTTTCATCTTCCTTTAGAAGCCATAACTTTTTTTTAAAATTGAAAATAAATACCATGTTTTACTTTTCTTTTATTTTGGTATTGAAAATGGTTTTATCATATCAATGTGTTGTATTGATATATTTTTATTGAAATGTGGAAATTTTATGTTTCCATTATGCATGTTTTATGTGATATGATTATGTTATGGTTTATGATATGTTTAAACCATTAATTATAAGGAATGCATTAGACTTAGTATGTGAAGAGTGGAGCCCGCTATAGCTCCTTGATGCATCGGTAGGTCTCATGAGACAAATTAGTTTCTTGGCACAAGGCCTTGACAAAATATTTTTTGTAGTCTCGGCACAAGGGCATGACTATGTGGTTATGATAGTCTGGCATTATGCATTCAATCATTATAAAAGTGGTTATTGATATTGAATGTGGTTATTCGACTAATATAATATCCATGTGAATAAGTAAATGGAATTATTTCATTTTATTTTTTCCATATTAGGCAGAAGTTCAAGTTTAAAAGTCTTTTGTTTTAGACATACATTGCCTTAAATGTTTATGTTTATTTATGAATGTTTCCGCTATATTGTCATCCTTACTGAGCATCTGAGCTCACCCATTTCTATGTTTTATTTTTCCCAGGATGTGAAGAAATATTTTATGACTGACCTACAGGGATAGTCTGAATGGGATATGAGTGTGGACTATGGGGACTATGTTATTGTGAATTTTCACTTTATGATGTAATGTAACATTTATGAATGTATCTAGTGTTTCCAAGTCTACTAAACTAATCGGTCTTTCGAGACTTGATCTTTTATGATCATGCCAAAGTTTTGTAATAATGCACCAACTCTGTGTAACTGGGGTCGGGGCGTTACAACCGGTATCAGAGGCAGTTCAGTACTAACCTTGGAAGCTATATTTAGATAAACTCTGAATTGAGCACATAGACCTAAGATAGACTTTGAGGATTAGTATAGAATAACTTCCTAGAATTTTTGTATTATAGATATTTTATGATTTTTCTGAGCAATACATCCCTGTCTAGATACGAGTAGGTAGAGGCGGCTCTAGCACATATGTACCTAGGGGTAATACTCAAAAACACTTCTTAGCGCTAGACTTGAATGGGAACTGGTGCACAACAATGGGACTTGCTGCACTTTTGGTTACGACACTCCTGAGAGATATGCTTAGGATAATTCATGATTTCTTTACAAACAATTATGAAGGGGTTGTGAGTATATATTTCATCAAAGAAAACATTTATTTTATGGATTATATCCATAAATAGTTCAATTTATGTTAAGTGTTTTACAAGTATGGAATTATGTATTTCGATTCATAAACTAATTTAGTTTATGGCATTGTTTAGAAATGGATCCTAGTGGAAGGAATGGAAACTGTATCAATTCATGCACTCCATGCAAGGATTTCCCTCCTGATCAAGATAATTATAATGGAGTTGGTGATACAACACGTGCTGATAAGCTTATCACCGTACTGGGACAACTCAATCTAGTTATGAATAATAACCTAACACATATGGAGCACCCTGATCCGCAACGTGGAGGATCAATGTTAGACCGCATCATAAGGAAACAACCACTAACATTAAATGGGAGTACAAATCCCTAAGTAGTTGAGTAGTGGATAAATTCCCTAGAGAAAATATTTCAGGCTTGTGGGAGTAGTGAAAGGGAATAGGTTATCATGGTAGTTTACCACCTCACTGGAGATATTGATCAGTGGTGGTCATTGATTCAAAACACAAAAGAAGATGATGAAGTATCATATATGGAATGGAGGGAGTTCAAAGGGCTTTTCATAGAAAAATACTATCCTCCTGACCATCGAGCAAATATGGAAAGGAAATTTCTGAGCTGGAGGCAAAAGGAGGATGAGAATGTTGCAAAGTATGAGGCCAACTTTACAAGGTTAGCGAGACTTGCTGTAGATTATATATATAACCCAAGAAGTAAGATTGATTGTTTCTTTGATGGGTTAAAACCATTTCTCCATCAAGCTTTAGTATCACAATCCTTCTCATCGTACGAAGATATTGTCTCATGTGCTATCAAGACAGAAAAGGAATTCTCTAAGTCTTATGACAACAAAGTAAAGCAAGAGAAGAAGAGAACGGTGGAACAAGAGACACATAAAAGGAAAAAGGAAAAGTTGGATTTTCTATTACGTGATAATTGTGGGAATAATCACTCCGGTACTTGTCTAAAGGGAATGGGAGTTTGTAACAAATGTATAGAAAAAGGTCACCAGGCTCATGATTTTATGGGAATGAAAATGGTTATCAATGTTGAATGCTAAAATTGTAGATAAATGGGGCATTATGAAAATGAATGCCCTAAGCGACAAGGAAACATACCTCAGAAAAGGCCAATGGAGCAAGGCCAAGCTTATGCTGTTACTACAGATGAAATTGAATAATTATTGTATATGTGTTTTTGGACTCAAGAACTATATTATGGTTATAACAATAATGTGATATATATAAGGATTGTACTGCATTACATGTTGTTTTTATTAAGGTTTTAATATGATAAAAGTAATCATATTTTTAGTATGTGACAATAAGAGAAACATTACCTTGTATGGGGAATCTGATGTTACAATTGATTTTGGAATTTAGAGACCTTTTAGAGAATGTATGGACATAGGTATTTTGGATAACTATAAAGGATACAATGGAATAAGTTTAACTTTGGATAGTATAGTTTAAGGTTTAAACATTTTTGATGATTATTTTTGGAATATTATAATACTATAGTTTTAGGAAAAGGAAAACCTAAAGGTCGGGGGATAACCTATCCTGTCGGACAAAGCTGTAGGAATCGAACCCACAACCATACTGCGACAGGCCTTTATTACCTACCACTAGCCTACAGGAAGTCCCTGGTTATTAAAAAATAGTTTTCCTAATCTAAATGGAATGTGTTAATATTTGGAACTTTGTACAATTAGGATAAATATAATATTTTTGAGTTCTATTATCTTTTTGAGTGAAAGATGGGTTTGTGGTAAAATTTTATTAAAGAATGAAAGTCTACCTGACAAGTATGTTTATTTCCTTACGTTCTTATTAAATCTCTTAAATAAATTCCTCGACTTTATGAAAGGTAACATGAAACAAAAACATTGTCGGTTATCTTTTCCTACTGGGGAATCAATGATCATTTAACGATTCACAAGTTTGTGATTTTCTTGTAGTTAACTTTTTCCTAATCCTATTTTCTACAACTCTCAATCAGACCTTGATGGGGTTTTCTCCTCCATATAAATGTTTTCATATAATCCTAGTATGGGATATCTCGGGTGACCTTTGTACTTCTATTTCTTTTTTTAATGTTATATTTTTATTAACTCTATTTCCGATATGGGTTTTCCACAAAGGTATTTTAAAATTTGAACATTTTATTTTTGAAGAACAATTTCAAATTGCGAGGACACAATTTATTGAAGGAGGGGAGAATGTAACACACAAATCTTCCATGATACGCTTCCCTTTCAATAATGCAATAGCTTGCATTGTACGCAAGTTTGAGATTCTAACACATCGCGACCAATCAAAATAGCCATTATGAATAGTAATACCCACCTTTTGAAATTATGTAAAAATTTTATTTCAGAATGGACTTCATTTTTGGATTCGGAATATCAAAATTAGCCTATGTTGAATTTTTGGAAATTTTCCAAGAACTTCCAATTTTTGATGAATAGTGAAAAATACATAATAACAACATTTTTAATCAAAAAAATTTATAGTGATATATTATACTATTTAGTGGTTTAAAATTATAATTATAATATAATTTTACCATTATATCCAATGGTGGACATTAGAATTAATTTCACTTTGAAATTGGGCATAAACAATTGTCAATATTTTGATTGATATTGTTTCTTAAAAACACGCTATTTGTTTTGACAAAAGGAATTAATTATAAAATTAATTAATGAAACTTATATGTTTTAAATTTTATAAAATAGACATCTTTTTTGAATTCAGAATATCAATTATAGCTTAGGGTGGATTTTTGGTATTGTTCTGAGAAACTTTAATTTTTAATGAATAGTGAAACCACTAAGTTGTAGTTAAATAAACTAATTTTCCATTTAAATGAAAATTTACCACCTATGTGACTTGAATTTAAAAAATCCGACATACATCATTTCCATTAAGAAGTAAAATGTGGTTCAATAGGATTAAAATAATATTTGGTGAATAGTAACTTTTACGTTCTATTAATCGTGATTAAAGGTAATTAGTGTAATTTAAGGTAAATATAATGTTATAATAATATGAAATTACATATACACTTGTCCTACCATTATTGGATGAGTCATTGCCGACCATGAAAATCCATGGGTCAACTTGGGGACCCCATGGAGCCACTTGGGTAAGAAAATTACATTAATAACTTTTTATTTAATGTAAAAATAAAATTGTCACAAACATGTGTTGTTTTACTAAAACAATTTTTACATGGGGTTATATAAGTTCAATTTTCGACTATAAATATTAATTGGAAATAAAAAAAGATTTACTACATCATGGTAATTTTTTTATAATTTTTAGCCATTAAATAAATAAATTTATTTATGACACTATGATGATGTAGCGATTACCTCATTACTGAACAATTTAAATAAAATGAAAAGATAAGGTATAATATAAGACTAAAACTTGTATAAAACCTATTTTATGTGTATATTTCAAACCCTTATCACCTTATACTAGAAATATATCATTGTGGGACCTTTAAAATCCGAAAATGATTTCATAATAAAGTAACATTTCATGACCTTCCAAAAGTGCCCCTCCTCTCCTCTTATAAAAGGCCCACAACTCTACCACATTATTCACACCTTCAAAGCCATTTGGCTCGACCAAACTCAGACCAAATTCTCTCTTAACATCTCTCTCTTACTCCTATAATCCACACTTTGGGCAGAAGTCTTACCAAGGAAGCGTTTGGCTCAAATCAAAAAGAGTTACCCGATTTTAAGGTAATATCTTCTCTTATGTTCTTTTGTTTTATTTTGCTTCTCCAAACCCTTAAACTATTTTTATTCCTTTATTTTGTAAAAAAACCAGGGTATTAAATATACTAGGATTTTTTTATGATAAGGAGTTGATTTAAACTTACCCACACCTTCATCTAATGGTTAAAACATACTATTTCTTTGGGTGGCGAATTACTGCCTCATGAAACGATGACTGTTCAATCTTCTTTTAAAACCTCTCATGGTGGACATTAAGATGTCACTATATTTATATATGATATATATTATGTTTATGTTTTCCTTATGCTTCTGTATTTTTCATTTATGGCATACCCTTATGATATCCATTATGGGTAAATGCGATAATTTCATTTTGGGATGTGCGGACTACCGCCCCATCAAAGTGATTTGAATCGTTAATTCCATACGTGAGATGTATAAACGATGGAGTAAATAATATTATATATGATATTATACTTGAATTATAATTTACCTTTATATCAATATTATTTTATTCCATTAAATAGGAAATAGAAATGAAAGTAGCGTTCATCCATACGTACGGCTTACCGTCTCCATGAACGGTGCATTTCATTTCAAACCTCTAAATGTTATGTAATATTATAAATTCATGAAAATAATGGATATATATGATATATATGATATCTAGATCATGAATATAATTTTGGAGGTAATGGATATTTTACCACATGAACGACTTGAAATTATAAGAAGTTTATTGTTGACTCAAGTACTAAAGATCGACAAAACGACCGTTATTAACATAAATGACTACATAATGTTCATAACATGGTAATAAGTGATATAAAAGGAATAATGAACTTGAAAATGTTTCTTAAGAAATTATAGATTAAATCTAGTTTATTATTCAGGAGATTAAAGAACGATCGAGTCAAGTCGGACACGAGGTAAGGGACTTCGTCTCAATCTCCTTTCATTTGGGCATATTCTGTGTTATACACAACTTTATTTTATATGTTGTATAAACCCCTTTGACTTTTATGTTTATTCAAAATGAAACTTTTTATACGAAAAGTTTTACTAAATGACAAAAAGGAATGTTTTTTCGTCATACATATGCGCCGACAACGACTTCTCCGACGCCGTGACCATTATTTGTGTTTCGGCTTCCTCTACAGGCCATAAATTTTTTTAAAATGAAAAATAAATACCAAGTTTTAATTTTCTTTTATTTTGGTATTGAAAATGGTTTTATCATATCAATGTGTTGTACTGATAACTTGTGATTGAAATTTGGAAATGTTATGCTTCCATTATGCATGTTTAATGTGATATGATTATGTTATGGTTTATGATATGTTTAATCCTTTTCATATATGGAATGCATTGGAATTAGTATATAATGGGTGGAGCCTGCTATAGATCCTCGGTATATTGGTAGGTCTCATGAGACAAACTAGTGTCTTGGCACAAGGGCTTGACAAAATCTTATTTGTAGTCTTGGCAAAAGGCCTTGAATATGTGGTTATGATAGTCTGGAATTATGCATTCTATCATTATGAAAGTGGTTATTGATATTTTATGTGATTATTCTACTAGTAGAATATCCATGTGAATAAGTAAATGGAATTATTTCATTTTATTTTTTCCATATTATGCTGAAGTTCAAGTTTAAAAGGCTTTTGTTTTAGTTATACATTGCCTTAAATGTTTATGTTTATTTATAAAATTTTCCGATATTTTGTTATCCTTAATGATCATCTGAGCTCACCCCTTTCTATGTTTTATTTTTACCAAGATCTGAAGAAATAGTTTATGACTGACCTACATGGATTGTCTGAAGGGGATATGAGTGTGGACTATGGAGACTATGTTATTGTGATTTTTCACATTGTGATGTAATGTAACATTTATGAATGTATCTAGTGTTTACAAGGCTTCTAAACTAATCTGTATTTCGAGATTTGATCTTTTGTGATCATGCCAATGTTACGCAATAGTGCACTGACTCTGGGTAACTGGGGTTGGGGTGTTACACATAAGAGGAATGTATTGGACTTAGTAAGTAAAGGGTGGAGCCCTCTATAACTCCTCGATGCAACGGTAGGTCTAATAAGACAAATAGAAGTGGAATTGGTTGAGGCCCTTTCCCAATTTGATATATGGTTTTGGCTCAGGACATAATAATTTTTAGACGTCTTGGTCGAGGCCTTGACAAAATGTTTCATAATATCTGACATTATACATTCCCTCATTAAGAAAATAATATTGACGGTTCATGTAGTCATTCGACTAGTACAATAACCAAGATTATGTTTTATTATGACATTATTTACTCATCTCATATTCATTTCATAAAACTATTAATGTTTATTATTGATAAAGGAATGTGGTTTCAATTATTCACCATGCTTAATATTTATATTATCTTCCACTGTATTACTTACCCTTTCTGAGCATTTGAGCTCACCCATTTCAAAGTTTTATTTTTCCCAGGATCACATGAAGTGTATTGTGATTGATATGCAGGGTTATGCTAAAGAAATAATGTTGCTCCTAAAAGATTATTTATGTTGTGTTTTATGTTATAATGTTTAATGTAACATTCATGTATGTAATCTATTTTACAAGAATACTAAATTGATCGGTCCTTTAGGACTTGATTCCTTGTAATAATGCCAATGTATTAAAATAATGCACCGAATCCAGGTAATTGGGGTCAGGGCATTACAATTGGAATTAGAGGATGTTTAGAAATATCATTGGAAACTAGATTTAGATAAAATCTGAATAGAACACATAGCCCAAAGATAGACTTTGAGGATTAGTATAGAATAACTTCTTAGAATTTTAGTAATGTAGAGATTTTATGAGTTTTCCAAGAAAATACATCCCTATCTAGATACGAGCAGATAGAGGTGGCTCTAGTATAGATGCACCAAGGGTTAAAACCTGAAAACACCTCTTTGAATAGACTCAAATTGGAACTAGTGCATGACAACGGGCCTTGCTGCACTCTTGGTTACGACACTCCCGGGGGATATGCTTAGAATAATTCTAATTTTATGTACTTATAATTATGAAGGATTTATGAGTATATACCTCCTCAAAGAATTTTTTTATGATTATAGATTATATCCATAAACTGTTCAATTTACATTAGGTATTTTAAAAGTTTTGAATTATTCATTGAAATACATAAACTGACCTATTTTATGCCATTGTTTAGAAATGGTGCCCAGTAGAAATAATCTTAACTCCAGCAATACGTATTACCCAAAGAGTAATAAGTATCATATCTTTCATATTGTTAAACCAACATTTATAGGGGATACAGTCTCCCATGTATTCTAGACAAATGAAAAATAGTATCATGTGTTAATAAGATATGTAAATAATTTTCTAAGTTCTTTGGATTTGAAGGGAAGCAAGAGAAGAAAAGTATGGAGGAGAAAAATATAGGTAAAGGGAAGAGGGAAAAGAATGATTTTACCATATGTGATAACTTTGGAAAGAATCACCTTGGTAAATTCATTAGGGGAATGGGACATTGTTATAAGTGTGGAGAAAATGGACACCAAGTACGTGATTGCAATGGTAAGAAAAAGGTTTCTAATATACAATGATTCATCTACAAGGATTTGGGACAATATGAGAATCAATGTCTAAATCATCAGAGTATACCCCAAATGATACTATTGGATAATAATAATGTTATGATACTACTGAAGATGAAGTGTAATGATTATATTTCTTAAGTTGTTATTAATGTATTGTGACATTTGAGTAATGTATTAATGATGTACATGTAATAAGAATTATAGAGTATATAAGGATTGTACTGCAGTACAATTTCATTATGGATTTGAGATTGTGTAGAACCACGAAAAGTGACTCAATTACAAGTGAAATTTTTGGAAAATATATGGTTGAGAGAAAGAAAACCCATAATATGGTTCTGATACCAATGTAGAGAATTTGGAATAAGAGATGGTTGATTTGGATAAACTATATTGGATATTCTTGACTTCCTTAGAACTGATTAATAGTTTGTTTATTTCATCATTGATGGAATATTCAATATTTTGGATATAAGGAATATATCCAGTATTATATAATGGATAAGGGAGCATGAATGTAATCAATATGGTTTTATGGTAATTTAGGGTGTTACCAAGTTTTAAAATAATACATGATGAAGGTGTTCACATGCTTTTATGGGGAAAAAGGATCTTCATAGTGTTTAACTTCCTTATAAATTTTAGACAGTGATTTAGGATAGATTTATTCTAGATAAGTCTAAATGTTGGAATGAATTAGGATTCTATTGTTAAGGTTACTTTTGGATTTTTATAAAATAGACAACACACAGACCATCTGATAACCCATCGCGTCAGACAAATATTTTGGAATCAAACCCACAACCATAGTGCGATTGAGATTTATCGCCTACCACTGGACTACGTGAAGTCACTGGATTGAATAATGTAGTTTATTTTTTTAAAGGGTCTTATAGGTGAATTATAAATTAATTTTTTTAACCCTATATGAATAGGATAAATAGAATATATTTGTTAAATTCTATTGTCTTTTAGAGTGAAAGATGAGTTTGTGATAGAAATTAGATAATGGATGGAACTCTACTTTTGAAGTATATGTTTTTTCTTCTCTTATTCTATGAAGAAATTAATTTTTAAACTTTAGGTAAGGAATATTAAAAATAAAAATCTGTTATCCTAATACCTTATGTTTTATTGAACCGATGATATTTTAAATCATCATAGATTGATGGCTTTGAGTCCCTCAATTCTATATTTGTTTGTGACTGATGACCTCAATCACTCCCTATAAATATTTAAATTTTTCCTCCAATTATGTGTCTCTAATTGCCACTAATGTTCCCCTAATCATTATCATAATTTTTTGGTGAATTTTTCATTCCCCTTTTCCTCTTATTAAGACTAAATTTTATTAACTCAATTTCCGTTGTGGGTTTTCCCACAATGGTATTTTATATTTTGAACTTTTTATTTTCAAAGAACAATTTCAAATTATGAGAATTCAATTTATTGAAGTAGGGAATAATGTAACACCCCAATATTTCATAGTACGTTATTTCCTCAAAGTAATTCAATAACTTTCACTACACGCAACACCGAGTTCAAACGCACCATGACTTACCAAACAAGCCGTTCAAAAGAGGTTATGAATTGGATAAACTATATTTTGAATTTTATATACTCCAAATAATTTTAACATCCATATTATGTGTTTCTTATACATAATATAAGAACAAATTAGATTTTTAGATAAAGGAAGTATTTTTCAAAAAATGCAATTTTGCCACCTTTTGAGGGAGAACCCTTTTTATCCATTATTTGACACTTTAATATATTAAATTTTACAAAATAAACAACTTCTTCATAATTGGGAGATAATAATTTAGTTTTGATAAATTTTTGGTATTCTTCTAAAAACATTCATATTTGGGTGAATAGTGAAAATACTAAATTTTAAATAAAAACAACTTTTTTAATCAAAATAATTTATAGTGTTAAATTATGAATTTTATTGGTGTTGAATTATAATTAGATTATATTTTTATAATTTAGTTTAATTTAGGCCATTATAGTTAATTTCACTTTGAAATTTGACCTAAACAAGTTCCTATTTTTGATAGATATTGTTTCTTAAAACACGCTATTTATTTTGTCAACGGGAATTAATTTTTAATTAATTAATGAAACATATATTTTTTGAATTTTGTAAAATAGATATCATTTTTGAATTTGGAATATCAAATATATCTTAGGCTGAATTTTGGGAGTTTATATAAGAAACATCAATTTTTTATGAATAGTGAAAAACAATAAGTTATTGGTTAAAACTGGATTTTTATTTAAATAATTTATTATTTTATTTAATTCTATGTTAGGTCAAAATAGATACATAATACCGATATATGTTCAAAATAATTCATTGGAGTCATTTTATTGTATGTTTAGATATATAAAAATTTTATTGAACTTTTTATTGTCTTTTACTCACCTCCTAGGAGTATTTGAAAATTTGCATAAAACAAAATTTTACCACTTCTATGAGTTGAATATCAAAAATCCGAGAGACATGGTTAAACTCAGTAAGTAAAATGTTGTTTAATAAGATGAAAATAATTTTTGGTGAATAGTATCTTTTGACTTACTTAGTGTTGTTAAAGGTAAATAGGGTAATTAAAGGTAAAAAGAATATTGTAATAATTCCAAATCACCAAAACACAGGTCCTGACCTTATTTTATGAGTATTTTCCGACCGTTTTCATCCTTGGGTCGATTTTTGGACCCCATGGAGCCACTTATGAATGATAATGACAATTTAGATTAATTTAAAGTAAAGGAAAAAATGACATAAACAAAAATCATTTAGTAATTAATTTTTATATGGTGTTATATAAGTAATAATTTTGACTATAAATATTAATTTAAAATATAAATTAATTTCCTACATCATGGTATTTGTTTTATAATTTTTAAAAATAGATTAAATTATATTATTTATGACACAATAATGATGCAGTATTTACCTCATATATAAATGATTCAATTAAATTAGATTATAAATATTAAAAGAATATCCAAAACAAGTTCAATTATTATTGGATGATTTTATTTCGACCATTAGACATATTATATTTGACCCTAATTATTTTTGGACCTTTATAAACCGAATATCATTATATAATAAAATAATATTTTCACACATTCCTAAAGAGCCCATCCTCCCCCTTATAAAAGGAGACCACTTTTAACCAATTCCTCACACCTATCAAGCATTTAGAATCGTCCAAAATATGCCAAATTAAGCCACATACATCCCTATCCACCTCTTAGAAGCCTTACTTTATTCAGAAGGCAGTTCACGAAGTTCTTTTGGTTCAAACCAAATGAAGTTACCCAAATTAAAGGTAACCGTTTCTCTTAACTTCTTTTATTTTATTTTACTTCTCCAACCCCTAAAATATTTTTATTCCTTTATTTTATATCAAATCCAGTATCCTCAAAATACTATGATGTTGTTATGAGAATGATTCTTACTACACATACACACACCTCCATCTAATTGGTGAAGAACATAATGTTTCTGTGGATTGCAAACTAACACCTCACGAAACAATGATTGTTCAATTACCTCCTACCACCTCTCATGGTGGAAATTATGATGGAAATGTATATATATATATATATATATGATATATATTATGTTTATATATTCTTAATTCTTCTATATTTTTCTTTTATAGCATACATTAATGCTTTTCATTATGGGTAAACGCGATAATTTCATTTGAAGAAGTGTGGACTACCGCCCCCTCAAAGTGATATGACTCATTAATACCATATGTGAGATGTATAAAGGATGGATTTAATGATTTATATATGATATTATAATGTAATTATAATATACCTATGTATCATTATGTTTTAATTCCATTAAAATAAGAAATATAAATAAAAGTAGCGTTCAGGCGTACGTACGGCTTACCGTCTCCATGAACGGTGCATTTCATTTCTTACCAAAAAATGAAATGTACTGTTTTAAATACATGTATATAATGAATATATATGATATATATTATATCTAAACCATGAATATCATTCTGGATATAAGGAACTTTTTACTATGTGAACAACTTGTAACTATAAGGTATTCAATTTTGACTCAAGTTCCAAATATCAACAAAACAAATGTTATTAACTTAAATGATTATGTAAGGTTTATAACATTGAAATAAGTGATATAACAGGAACAATAAACTTGAAAAATGTTCTTAAGCAAGTAGAAATTTAATTTAGTTTATTATTCAGGATATTAAAGAATGAACGGGTCAAGTCGGACAGGAGGTA
This sequence comes from Viscum album, assembly GCA_963277665.1. NCBI lineage: Eukaryota > Viridiplantae > Streptophyta > Magnoliopsida > Santalales > Viscaceae > Viscum > Viscum album. The sequence continues at coordinate 1,475,006,065 of OY728131.1, read as the reverse complement.
AGGGTTAATTTCACAATCTCTTTATTATCCGAAGTTGTTTTTACGTAAGTATCTACTGGGACATATTTATTATCCATGTACATGTTTCATAAAAGTGTTTTCAAAGGGATTATTTTTAAGGTAATTCTTCACAAAAAAATCATTTTATATGTTTTAAATATTTATTCTTCTAAATCGTTCTCATTAATGTCCATGCTTTCAAAATGGGTTTTAAGGATTTATTTATATAAACATGAATATTTTTAAAATGTCAATTCCTTTGAAAAGTTCCAATGTGGTATGGGAAACTTTGATTAATAAATGTCTTTAAATTTCTTCATTTCTAAATTGTGTGACTTTTAAATGTTTTCAATGAAAAAAGATATTTCTCTCAAAGAGTTTTACAACTCAATTTCATCTATGTCAACATCCTTTGATGGATTTTAAATTTTTTTGAAGTTTATTTATAATGATAAAAAACATCCATATAGTATTGAAGGTTTTGTGATATGTTGGACTGTGGATGTGATATTTTTATACCATTCATAGTTTATAGTTAAAGTATTGACATTTCATATGCTAGTTTTAATACGAATGTTTATGTTATATTTCAACCTTTTCATACGAGGAATGTATTGGAATTAGTAAGTGATTGGTGGGGACCGCTATAGCTCCTCGATGAATTGGTAGGTCTCATAAGACAACTAGACATGGAATTAGTCGAGGCCCTTTCCCAATTTGATATATGGTTTTGGGTGAGGCCTTAAACATTTTTAGACATCTTGGTTGAGGCATTGACAAAATTCTTCAGAACTTCTGGCATTATACATTCCCTCATTATGAAAATAATATTGATTGTTCATGTGGTCATTCGACTAGTAGAATACCCTTGATTAAGATTTATTATGTCATTATTTACACATATCATGTTCCTTCCATAAAAGTATTCATGTTTATTATTTGTAAAGGATTGTGGTTTCAATTATTCACCATGCTTAATATTTATGTTATCTTCCCCTATGTTACTTACCCTTACGGAGCGTTTGAGATCACCCCTTTCTATATTTTATTTTTCCCAGGATTACAAGAAGTATATTGTGATTGATATGAAGGGTTAAGCTAAGGGAATAATGTCATTCATAAAGGATTGTTTATGTTGTGCTGTATGTTATAAAGTGTAATGTAACATTCAGGTATGTAATCTATTTTCCAAAACAGCTAAACTGATCGGTCCTTCGGGACTTGATTCCTTGTAATCATGCCAATGTATTAAAATAATGCATCGACTATGGGTAACTGGGGAAGGGGAATTACAGTTGGTATCAGAGGAAGTTTAGCAATAACCTTGGAAACTAGATTTATAAAAACTCTGATTAGAACACATAGCCCAAATAAAGACATTGAGGATTAATATAGAAGATCTTCCTAAAATATTGGTAATGTATAGATTTTGTGAGTTTTCCAAGAAAATACATCGCTATATGGATACGAGTAGGTAGAGGCGGCTCTGGAACAGATGTTCCTAGGTTTAAAACCTGAAAACACCGCTTTGAGCTAGACTCGAACAAGAACTAGTGCATGACAACAGGCCTTGCTGCACTCTTGGTTTTGACACTCTTAGGGGATATACATAGGATAATTCTCATTTTCATTACAAATCATTATGGAAGATTTACGAGTATATACCTCCTCAAAGAAAATATTTTTTATGATTATGGATTATATCCATAAACTGTTCAATCTACATTAGGTATTTTAAAAGTTTGGAATTATTCATTGCAATACATAAACTGAACTGTTGTATGTCATTGTTTAGAAATGGAACCCAGTAGAAGGAATGTGAACTTCTACAATACGTATAATCCAAAGAGTAATAAGGATCATACCTTTCACGGTGTTAAGAAAGAATTTAGAAGGGAAATAGTCTCCCATGTATTCTCAACATATGAAGAAGTAGTAACATGTGTTAATAAGATATGTAAATAATTCACCGAGTTCTATGGATTTTGAGGGAAGCAAGAGAAGAAAATGATGGAAGTGATAAAGGTGAATAAAGGGAATAGGGAAAAAAGGATTTTTCCATATGTGATAACTCTGGAAAGAATAACCTTGGTAAATATTTGAGGGGAGTGGGAGTTTTTTATAAGTTTACAGAAAATGGACACCAAGTACGTGATTGCAAGGGTAAGAAAAAAGTTTCCAATGTACAATTATTCAACTACATGGAGTTGGGGCACTACGCGAATCAATGTCCAAATCATCAGAGTATAGCCCAAATATTACTATTGGATACCAATAAAGTTATGATACTACCAAATATGAAGAGGAATGATTAGATTTCATACGTTGTTATTAACGTATTCTGACATTTTAGTGTTATATTAATGATGTACATGTTATAATAATTATAGAGCATATAAGGATTGTACTGTAGTTTTATTTCATTATGGATTTTAGATTGTGTGGAACCAAGAAAAGTGATTCAAGTTCAGGTTAAATTTTTGGAAAATATATTGGTGAGAGAAAGATAAACCATAATATGGTTCTGATACCGAGGTAGTGAATTTGGAATAAGAGATGGTTGACTTGGATAAATTATATTGTATTTTCATGACTTCCTTGGAACTGATTAATAGTTTGTTTATTTAATCATTGTTGGAATATTCAATAATTTTGAATATAAGTAATATATCCAGTATTATATAAAGGATAAGGTAGAATGAATGTAATCAATAAGGTGTTATGGTAATTCAGTGTGTTACCAAGTTTGAAAATAATACGCGATGAAGGTGATCACATGTTATTACGAGGAAAAAAGGATCTTCATTGTGTTTAAATTCTTTATAAATTTTTTATTGTGAGTTTGGATAGATTTATTTTGGGTAAGTCTTAAGGTTTGAATGGATTAAGATACTATTGTTAAGGTTATTTTTCAATTTTTTTAAAAAGGACAACACGTAGACCGTGTGACAACCCATCGCATCAGATAGAGCTTCGGGAATCGAACCCACAACCATAGTGCGATTGGGATTTATCACCAACAACTGGACTACGTGATGTCCCTAGATTATATAATGTAGTTTCTTTTTTTAAAGGGTCTGATAGGTGAATTATAAATTAATTTTTTTAACCCAATATGAATAGGATGAATAGAATATTTTTTTAAGTTCTAGAATCTTTTAGAGTGAAAGATGAGTTTGTGGTAGAAATTAGTTAAAGGATAGAAATCTACATGTAAAGTATATTTATATTTTTTCTTCTCTTATTCTATGAAGAAAATAATTCTTAAACTTTATGTAAGGTATCTTAAAACTATAAATGTGTTATCCTAATACCTTATGTTTTTTTGAACATATGATATTTTAAATCATCATAGATTGATGGGTTTGAGGCCCTCAATTCTACAATTGTTTGTGACTGATGACCTCAATCACTAACTATAAATATTTATATTTTTCCTCCAACTATATGACTCTTATTGACACCAATGTTCTCCTAATCGAGATCATAATTTGGTGGTTACTTTTTCATTCCCATTTTCCGCTTATTAAGACTAAGTTTTATTAACCCAATTTCCGATGTGGGTTTTCCCACAAAGGTATTTTATATTTTCAACCTTCTATTTTCGAAGAACAATTTCAAATTATGAGGATGCAATTTATTGAAGTAGGGAAGAATGTAACACCCCAAGATTTCGTAGTACATTATTTCTTCAATGTAATTCAATAACTTGCACTACACGCAACACCGAGTTCAAACGCACCACGACTTACCAAACGAGTCGTTCAAAATAGGTTATGAATAGTATTAATTGAATTTTGAATTTTATATACTCCATATAATTTTAACATCCATATTATGTGTTTCTTATACATAATATAAGAACAAATTATATTTTTAGATAAAAGAAGTATTTTTCAGAAAATGCAATTTTACCTCCTTTTGAGGAAGAACCCTTTTTTTAATCCAATATTTTACACCTTTATATATTCAATTTGAAAAAATAAACTTCTTCTTTATAATTGAGTGATAAAAATTTTGTTTTGATAAATTTTTGGTATTCTTCTCATAACATTTCTCTTTGGGTGAACAGTGAAAAATACTGAAATTTGATAAATTTTTTTTTAAAATTGAAATAATTTGTAGTTTTAAATTATGAATTTTATTCGTTTTTAAGTATAATTAGATTTTTCTATATCATTTAATACAATTTAGTCCATTATAATTAATTTCACTTTGAAATTTGACAAAAACAAGTGTCAATATTTTGATAGATATCGTTGCTTAAAAACACACTATTTGTTTTAACAGTTGTAATTAACATTAAATTAATTAATGCAACATATATGGTTTGAATTTGGTAAAATAGACATCATTTTTGAATTCAGAATATCAAATATATCTTTAGCTGAATTTTTGGTATTTTTCTGAGAAACATCAATTTTTGATGAATAGTGAAAGACACTGAGTAATTGGTTAAAACTGACTTTATTTTAAATAATTATTTATTTTATTTAATTTTATTTTAGGTCAAAATAGTTATATAATACCTATATACATTCAAAATAATTCATTGGATTCATTTTATAATAATTTTTGATATATAAAAATTTTATTGAACTTTTTACCGTCTTTTACCCACCTCCTAGGAGTATTTCCAAATTTGTATAAAATGTAATTTTACAACTTCTGTGAGATGAATTTAAAATATCTTATAGACATAGATAACCTCATTAAGTAAAATTCTATTCAATAAGATGAAATTAATTTTTGGTGAATAGTAACTTTTGACTTATTTACTGCGGTTAAAGGTAAATAGGGTAATTCAAGGTAAAAAGAATATTGTAATAATTCCAAATTACATTAACACTTGTCCAAAACTTTTTTGATTAGTAATTTCTGACCATGGTCATCCTTGGGTCGATTTTGGGACTCCATGGCGCCACTTATGAATGATAATGACACATTAGATTAATTAATTTAAAGTAAAGGAAAAATTGACAAAAAAAAAACTTTTAGTAATTTATTTTTATAAGGTGTTATATAAGTAATATTTTTGACTATAAATATTAATTTTAAAGGTAAAAAGATTTCCTACATCATCGTATTTTTTTATAATTTTTATACTTCTAATAAATTATATTATTTATGACACAATAATGATGCAGTATTTCTTTCATTAATAAATGATTCAAATAAATTAGATTATAAATATTAAAATAATATCCAAAAAATGTTCAATTATTATTGTATGATTTTATTTATACCATGAGTCATATTATCTTTTAACCTAATGATTATTTGACCTTTATAAACTGAATATAATTATATAATAAAATTACATTTTCACACTTTCCTAAAGAGCCCCTCCTCCCCCTTATAAAAGGAGACCACTTCTAACCAATTTCCCACACCTCTAAAGCATTTATTCTCATCCAAACACTACCAAATTAAGATCCCTAAATCCCTATCCTCTTCCTAGATGCCTTACATTTTTCATAAGTCACTTCAAGAATCTTTTTTGGTTCAAACCAAAAATAAGTTACCCAAATTAAAGGTAACAGTTTCTCTTAACTTATTTTCATTTATTTTACTTCTCCAACCCCTAAAATCTTTTTATTCCATTCTTTTATAACAACACCAGTATCCTTAATATACTATTATTTTTTATGAGAAGTATTGTAACTACACTTACACACACCTCCATCTAATTAGTAAAGAAAATAATGTTTTTGTGGATGGAAAACTAACGCCTCCTGAAACAATGATTGTTCAATTACCTCCTACCACATATCATGGTTTTCATTATGAAGGGAATATATATATATATATGATATATATTATGTTTATGTTTATTCATTATTCTTTATTTTTCTTTATAGCATACCTTAATGGTTTCCATTATGGGTAAAGGTGATTATTTCATTCGAGAAAGTGCAGACTACCGCCCCTCAAAGTGATATAACTCCTTAATACCATATGTGGGATGTATAAAGGATGGAGTTAATAATATTATATATGATATTATAATTGAATTACAATATACATATGTATAATTATGTTTTAATTCCATTAAAATAATAAATATAAATGAAATTAGTGTTCAGGCGTACGTATGGCTTACCGTCTCCATGAACGGTGCATTACATTTCTTACCAAAAAAATGATATTTAATGTTATAAATACATTTATATACTGGATATATATGATATATATGATATATAAATCATGAATATCAATATGAATATAATGAACTTTTGACCATGTGATCAACTTGTAACTATAAGGTGTTTATTTTTTACTCAATTGCCAAATATCGACAAAACAAACGTTATTAACATAAATGATTACATAATGTTTATAACATAGTAATTAGTGATATAAAAATAATAATAAACTTAAAAAAGGTTCTTAAGAAAGTACAAATTAACTTTAGTTTATTATTAAGGATATTAAATAATGAACGGGTCAAGTCAGACACAGGGTAAGGGTTAATCTCACAATCTCATTATTATCCGAAGTTGTTTTTAGATAAGTATATACTGAGAAATATTTATTATACATATACATGTTTCATAATATAGTTTTCAATGGGATTCATTTTAAGTTACTTATTTATTAAAACATCATTTTAAATGTTTTAAATATTTATTCTTCTAAATCATTCTCATTAATGTCCATGCGTTCAAAATGGTTTTAAAGGATTTATTTATATGGATATAAATGTTTTTAAAATGTTAATTCCTTTTAAATGTTTCAAAGTTTTATGGGACACTCTGATTCAAAAATATCTTTAAATGTGTTCATTTTTAAATTGTGCTACTTTTAAATGTTTCATGAAAAAAACACACTTCTCTCAATGAGTTTTACAAATCAATTTCATCTATGTCAAAATTATTTAATGGATTTTAAACTTGTTTAATGTTGATTTATTATGATACAAAACATCCACATTGTATTGATGGTTTTGTGATATGTTCGAATGTTGATGTGTTATTTTTATACCATTAGTGGTTTATTGTTAAAGTATTGACATTTTGTATTCTTGTTTTAATACGAATGTTTATGTTATATTTCAACTATTTCATATGAGGAATGTATTGGACTTAGTAAGGGATGGGTGGAGCCCACTATATCTCCTCGATGCATCGGTAGGTCTCATGAGACAACTAGATGTGGAATTGGTCGGGGCCCTTTCCCAATTTGATATATGGTTTTGGCTGAGGCCATAATAATTTTTAGATGTTGAGTCCATGACAAAATGTTTCAAAATGTCCAGCATTATAAATTCCCTCATTATAAAAATAACATTCACGGTTCATGTGGTCATTTGACTAGTAGAATACCCATGATTATGTTTTATTATGGAATTATTTTCTTAGCTCATATTCCTTCCATAAAATTATTCATGTTAGTTAATGGTAAAGGCATGTGGTTTCAATTATTCATCAAGCTTAATATTTATGTTATCTTCCATTGTATTACTTACCCTTTCCAAGTGTTTGAACTCACCCCTTTATATGTTTTATTTTTCCTAGGATTCCAAGAATTGTATTGTGATTGATACGCAGGGTTAAGCTAAGGGAATAATGGCATTCATAAAAGATTATTTATGTTGTGTTGTATGTTATAAAGTTAAATGTAACATTCATGTATGTAATCTATTTTTCATGACTTATAAACTGATTGTTCCACCAGGACTTGATTTCTTGTAATCATGCCAATGTATTAAAATAATGCACCGACTCTAGGTAACTGGGGTCGAGGCATTACAATAGTTCCTGTAAGTCTAGGGGTCTTTAAAGGGTGGATTTTTTTTCAGTACCCTTGTTTGTGCCTTATTGGATTAAGGATTTTCACACTCCTTTTTTATTCCCATTCTAGCTCATATTTTTGGACTATACATAGAAATTATCTTTGTACCCCTGGTGTCGAGTGCACTAGTTGGAGGCCAGACAAGCCTGTTTGATGTGTAATGGGGGTGTAGAATAATGATGGAACTACATCAATCCCATGGAAATATCTTATTAATTAAGATTTTTCCATACAATTTCATCCTCGAAATCAACTAGTTGTATTCCATGCAGGCTGTTATCGACTGATTCCAATGTAGAGTCACTTTCTTAGATGTGGATGGACAGCATGTGGCTGTCGTTGGTGAGTGGGGTTTTCATGTGGGCAGTCAGTGTGCAGAACCCATTTTTCCCTTATTGGATGATCCTTTTGGGGAGTCAGAGGATGATGATATGGTGGAGCTTCCTAGGTTCATTGTGGAGTTCGTGGATGTTTTCCCCAAGAAGATTTTGATATTACCCCTTGACATGATGTCGAGCTCAGGATAGAATTACAACCTAGTGCTTCTCTGATTTCGATGGATCTTTATCATATGTAACCTTTTGAAATATGGGAGATAAGGATTTAGATTAATGATAAGATATATAATAGTTTTATCTAGCTGATTGTGTTGATGTGGGGAGCTCCGGTGTTGTTCACCAAAACAGGAGGATAATGGTATGAGGTTGTGTATAGACTAATAGAGGTTGAATCGGGTAATAGTCAAGAATTGTTATCCTCTTCCAAGGATATAAGTTATTTTAGATTAGATGAGAGGAGAGAAATAGTTCCCTATGATTGATATGTAGTCAGAATATCACCAGTTGGGGTGAAGGAGGGAGATATCCTGAAGACTACTTTCAAATGTAGGTATTGTAACTTCGAGTTCATAGTCATGTCATTTGGTGTTAGAATGCAACAGTTGTGTTTATGGGACTTATGAACTTTGTGTTTTTTGAGTTATTAGACTGGTTTATTTTCATATTCATCAATGATATCTTGATATAATCAATGTCATAGGAGGAGCATACCAAACATCTTTTAACTATCTTACAGGTTCTTCGACGCCACTATTTCTATGGAATGTTTTCTAAGTTTAATTTTTAGACATGGTAAGTATGTTTCCTTGGGAATGTGTTTTCTCAATAGGGTGTAACAGTAGACCTGTTGAAGGTTAAAAAAGTTGTTTCTTGGGAATCACCCAAGAACGTCATGGAAGTTCGTAGTTTCCTTGGTCTTTTAGGCTATTATCAAGGGTTTATACCCAATTTCTCTCTAGTTGTATCTTTGTTGATGGATTTGACTAGAAAGGGACAAGATTTTTTGTGAAGAGATCATTGTCAGGCAGCATTTTTTTACCTTAAGGGGAATTTGGTTAGTGCTCCAATGCTTTGATTTCTAAATAAGGGGTGATGTTTGAGATATTTTGTGATGGTTCTCATCTAGGTTTGGGATGTGTGTTGATGTCGCAGCAAGCAGTGATATCTTATGGGTATAGTCAGTTACTTTCTCACAAGAATAATTATAACCCCAATTTTTTGGAGTTGGAAGTGGTGGTTTTTGCACTGAAGTTTTGGAATAATTACCTCATTGGATAGTGCTTTTTGTTCTTCACAGCTCACAGGAGTTTTAGGTATATCATTTCCTAATATGATCTGAATCCACGACAATGGAATTGGACAGAGTTTCTTCAGGGCTATGGTTTTGATATCTCCTACACTATAGGTAATGGAAATGTTGTGTATGATTATTTGATAAGAAATTCATAGAATGAGGTTGTTAGGGAATCTGAGTATTCTTAGAGAGAAATGGAGGAGTTGGTATCCTTTCACTTAGATGAAAAAGTGGATAACGGTAAGGGATATTTGTTTCAGGTGATGGTGTTGTCCTCTCTAATATAGTAGGTGGAAAAGTATTAGTGGGGAGACTCGGAGGAAGAAGTTATGTGTGATTGTGTTGGCCATGATGATGCTCCAAAGGTATTGTTAGAGGATATTGGGAACCAGATGTTATTCCAAGCAATGTTTTTTGTTCTGGTGGTGATGCGTAGTGGAGTTCTTTGTGAGTATCATATCTCACCCTTGGCGGTGTACCCAAGAATATCCAAGTTGTACCATGGATTAAAGGTGCAGTTGTTGTATCCTAGGATGAAATGGGTAGTTGCGGAGTTTTGTGGAAAAGTGATTGGTTTTCCAATAGTTAAAATTTGAGCATCATGTCCCTAGTGTTTTTATACAGCCTTTACACGTCCCCAAGTGAAAGTGGTATGACATCTAAATTTATTTCTTCATAGGGATACCTAGAGATCATAGAGGTTATGATACTATCTGGGTGATGTGGATTAGTTTGTGGAATCATCCCACATACTAGAGATTAAGGAGCTGGGTGCAGTGATTCCCTTGGACAAGATTTATATGGATGAGGTGATGCATTTTCATGGATTTCCATGGCTGGTCATCTCATATCGGTATATGTGGTTTACCTCATGAGTTTGGAGGGGATTACAACATGATTTTTTCACCCAGTTACACCTCAAGACTGCTTTCCACCCTAAAGTTGATGGGAATATTGAGCGGACTATCCAAATGTTGGAGGATATAGTATGTTCATGCATCTTGGACATTGATGGATATTGGATACAACACCTTCCCTTCATATATTTTTCTTGTAATAATAGCTATCACTCTTCCATTAGAATGCATATTTTTGAGGCATTGTATGGGATGCTGTGTCATTCCCCATTGTACTTGATGGATTTGGGGAGGCAGATGTTCTTGGTCCATTAGTGGTGTTGTTCACATCTGAGAAGGTTTATCTTGTTCATGAGGGGACGAAAGCAGTGAAGGACTGGCAGAAGTCTTATTTAGATCATTGGAGGAGGCCCTTGGAGTTCGAGGTTGGGGACCACATGTTCTTGAAGGTTTCCCCCCAATGTGGGTATTAGAGTTTCGGTAGAGGGAGTAAGCTTTCTCCTAGGTTTTTTAAACCCTTTAAGGTGTTGGGTCAAGTTGGAAAGGTGGAATATCGGGTGGAATTGACATTGCGGTTGGAGAGGATCAACGATGCCTTACACATCTCCTAGCTTCATCGGTATCTTCACGATGACTCCCATCTAGTGAGTTATAGATATTGAGGATGACATGATATTTGAGGAATAGACTGTGGAGATCCATGATCGATGGGAGAAGGCGCTGCACTGGCGGGCCATTCATTTGGTTTGTGTGTTGTGGATGCATGGTGTCTAGGAAGAGAGTCCTTGGGAGTGAGAGATTCAGATGTGTGCCTAGTACCTAGAGATTCTTTGAGTTTCTTTTTACTCGGTTTTTTTGTAATGATATGTTTCAATTTTTCTTTATATGATATGGGTTATTTTTCACCTTCGCTTGAAATGTGTGTGGTGTAGTGTGTGATAAAAGTCCCAAAGTTCAAAAAGGGGAGGACCTAATTCCAAATCAAGATTAATTAATTTCTATGTGATTAAACCGATGAAATAAAGTTAGTTCCACCCAAAGTAGATAATATCTTGACATGGAGGAAATAATTCCATTAGTCATATGTTCAGACGATGTGGATGTTGTTCCTTCATAGTGCATTTTGTGGCTATTTGGGTTGACATGATAAGTCTTAGTTACAGATGTTGGATGATTTTTTCCAAGATGTAGAGTCTTCTGCTCCAACCTTATAAAAACATAGACCGGTTTATCATTGAACCATGATGTGTTTTAATACTAGTGGTGTTTCATGTATAGTAGGATCCTAGAGAGGTATGTTGCGTGGTGGTTGTTTGAACCCCTCTTTCTCCCTTATAGACTTGGTTTTGGATTTTCGAGGGTGAGAATCATTTTAGATGTATATGATGCAATGGTATGGGTCTGTCTGGTCCATTACATTGTGAGGTTCTTTTTGGTGTTGAAGTTTTCAAAGGAGGCTTGGAGAGATATTTTGGAGAATTTTGGCTGATAAAGGATTGAAGAAGGGTGATTACATGTCATTTAACTGGGTTACATGATTTGAAACTATGTTTCATGACTTATCCTAGAGGTTTCACTACATGTAATATTTCAGGGTTTTAAAAAAATAAAATAAATTTAGTGGCAACTCATTTTTTACCATAAACTGAACGGCAGGTATTACATAGTGTGAAAAAATATTACACATCATGTAATACCCTGATCAGGTTATGTTTTAAAATTATTTTCGGTGAAACATTCATTAATTTATTCATGATCTCAACTTCTTATTTTTTAATACAAACACTAAGTGCCTTGATGAGTTATTCAATACCTCCCCCTCCCACTTCGATCCTTTTATCTCAGTGATTTCTCGTTGGTGATTTGTGGTGAACTAAGGTATGTTCTCCCTTCATTTTCTAGTAATTTCTCTCAGTTTGGTATCTTTTCTTCCAAATCTTCTCATCATGCTATGGAGTTTTATTACCCATATTATTAATGGGGTTCCCTTCAGTTATTATTGGTGTGGTTGTTCTGTGAAATCATCAGATAGATGAAGATCTTATGGAATAGGTAGTCATAGGTCCATCATGTTATCTGTTCTCATTAAAGGAACATTGAAATCCATTCGAGGTAGTGTTTCCTTCGTTTCTCCTTGTTGTGCATCATGCAGGAAGGTTTTTACTTGAATTTATCTATGGATCATGGTTGTACCAAACTAATTTATGATAATGAATTGGTTAGTTGAAATTGAGGTTCAATGGGGGTTTATTATTATTCTTTGTTTTATAGTTTTGATATAGTTATGATCCTTTGATTGTTCTTACTTGATGTCGCGCCGAAAATTGTAGTCAGTGGGGAATTTTTTTAAACACTAATAAATTTTTGGAATGCATGTGTTTGTTTTGTGTTGGGAACTTACATGTGTATTTTTTTTAATTATGTACAATTGGCTAATGAATGGATTCCCTAGGATTATACAATTTCTATGATAACCCCTGAATTAGCATGTGGAATTAAATAAGGGATGATTTTATAAATCAGAAATCGTTCTTTGTTTAGATTTTGTTGTGGTGTGGTTGTGAGCACAGTTGTGTGTTGTGGGATGTATTGGGTGGGGAAAATCAATCTCATGTTGAGGGATTGGTTGATTGTGGGATGGATGAGAAGTGTTGTGTAGTAGGGTTGTGATTTGGTTGTGTAGTTATGTGTTGCTATTTTTCTTTGTGAATTGATGGTTTTGGGAGGATGACTTTGAGGAAGGATTGTGATGGTTGGTATGTGTACTTTTCTCATAGTTTCCCTCTGAATAACTTTTACTATGTTTCTTATTATGTGCTGTGTTTGGTAGTTTCCCGGATAGTGATGGAATAAATAAATAAATAAATAAATGATTTATTAATAAGTCTCATAATGGTATGGTTTGGTTTGGCTAATAGAATGGTTTTGTAAAATTATAATGATTGGAAATATAAATTGGGTTGTAGCTTTTTTGTGGTGTTGTGCATGTAGAGGTAGAAAAAAAAGTGATAGTGTGGGTTTTTCTATGTACCCATTGGTTGGGAATGAGTGTTTGGTATCTTATATGTATATACATGTATTTACCTTATGATTTATATATGCACCCCACCCTAGTTGATCACTAAAGGAAAAAACACATCTATTTTAATGGGGGAGGGAGTCTTTCCCAAACATCTCAGTGGGAGGATGGATGGTCGGCCACCCACTCTTCCCTGCTACTTCTTCTAGGTGATTATAGCCCAAGTTTCTTCTGCCAAGTTGTGGTTTGTGAGTCTCATGTGTGTGCGGGCGAGTTGTGCTTTACCATGAGTCTTCAGGATGAGATGTGGTGTTCTTTCCCAGGTGTATTCAAGATGATATATGGTTGTGTCCCATGTTTCTACGGGTGGGATGAGAGGTGTTTTTGGGCTAGGTTTATATGGGGGGGGGATGAGATGTGGTTGTATCCTAGGCTTATGTGGGTAGGACGAGATGTGGTTTTGACCCATGTGTCTGTGGGTGGGATGTGATGTGGTTGTGGCCTAGGTGTCTATGACTGGGATGTAATGTGGTATGTTCGGAAGAGTTGGGAGCTCCATGATTTTTCCCATTAGGGTGTGAGAGTGATGTAGGGTACCCTATAATTGATGTGCTTTATAATATATTACTTAACTTGTGTTATTTGGTGAGAGTGCCTTGGTAAGTTTGGGGTGGTTAGTATGCATGCTTAGGTTATATTTTACTTTTTTTGTTTTCTCACATGAGCATTAGTATACTTCTTTCACATGTCTATGATATACTTTAGTTTTTCTACTATGTATACATTTATGATCACCCTATGTATATAAATTACTTTCAGGTTTCTAGGAGGATTTCGTAGACTGTGATGGACCTTACTATATCAGATCCTGACTTCTATTATGTCACTTCTTATCCTTACTTTTGGTACATCTTTAGATCCATTTGTATTTATATTAGTTTTATTTTTCACAACACGTGAGATGGATTCTTGATTTATTTTATATTTATCGTGGAGTTTCTTTGTGGATGATCCATAATATCTCCCAATATTGTTTTCTTATAAAGAGTAATGTCTCCTATATTGTGAGATTTGTACACCCTTAGTACTATTCACCAACCTAAGGCCAACTAGAGGTGGGACTCTGGGGTCATTATCTACCTTTCTTCATTGCCAACCCAATAAGGGTATCTTTGAAGTGAGGGGGTTGTTACAGTGTTCTGTGAACAAAAATTATTATAAGCACTTCGATTTGTGTCATATACTCATTGATGTAGGTTTATTCAATGAGTTCTAGGTATCATATAATAATAAAGAGACTTTTCACTCAGAATGATTTGTTACATGGTTATTTTATTTTGATATTGGAATATTCTGATAGTTTTATGATATATAAAAAATAGCTATGAAAATATGAATAGTGAAATTATTAAATTATTTGTTTTGAAAATAGTTTTTTGAAGGAAAATGCCACCAGTTAGGAGAAAAAAACCAGTGAGAGAGAGAGCTGCAAAGAATATGGTTTTACCTAAACCACAGGTGAACTAGGATTTGGTTCAGTGTAAATTGTAGGCTTTTCATATTGATGAAAAGAGTCCAAGGATAGAAGAACCTTGTCAGGTGAATCACTCGGAAGAATTTCTAAATTGGAACCCATTGACATTTCTCAATGATTCTAAACCTGAAAAAGTATATGTATGGTTGGGAAAGATGATTGAAATTGTTGAATTCATGAAAACTCTATAAGAAATGAAATTCAATCTTGCAATTTATATTCTTGAGGACCTGGAACTAGCTTGGTTGGATTTATTTGTTCACGCTATGTTGGTTTGAAATCTCACTTGGAAAGGATTTGTGGAACTAATTAATAAAAAACCAATCTAAAAACATTAAAAATAGTGAAGATGAAAAAATTATTACAACTAGAATAAGGAATTATGTCAGGGATTAAGTATTCTACTAAATTCACTAACATTTTCCACATTTTACTAGAGGTAGCTGCGAGTGAGAGAGTGAATGCTCATATCTTTTAGATAGGACTCTAACCTAAGGTTTTCTAAAGGTTGGTAATGTTCTATATTATTGACTATAAATAGATTTTGAATAAGGAACTTGATGGAGAGAGAGACCTTATAGGGAAACCTAGTGTAATCGACACATTTATCCATCTGGGTGCTAGTGAGAGCTTCAGCATGCGAAATAACCATAAGAGGGAGAGTTATTTCTTAGGTATAAAGGAAACATAAAATCAATCTATGGGATCTATCTCTTGTCCACCACATTGAAATAATGAGTCTGGTTATTTATAGTGTGGAACACTTATACACATGAAGAATGAATAAACTATACCACTGAAGAATTATCACCACTATAATAATAAAAGGCATGTCATGAATTATTTTCATAAACTTCTTAGATCATCATGTGGAATTGTCTCAATCCAACATCTAGCTTCGTATGATTATAAAAAATAGTCTCATAAAACTAGTTATCATCCAAAGACCTAGGTGAACCATGATACCTCTCAGAACACTTCATTTGTTTATTTAGCACCTCATTAGGGAACAAAGATCTATCCTATGGAAGATGAGTGATATTTATATGGATCATAATAGACTATATTTACTGATCAATTGGTCCCACTCCCATAATGAGAGATACCATCCTTCTAGACAATAATCTTATACCAAAATTGTTTGATACCAATGTATCTCATTATTTTAAAACTTATTGTGTGGTTAAACAATTGGGATAACATGTAGAAATGATGCTTCGTATCATGAGTATCAAAAACAACCCTTAGAAAATGGAGTGAAAAGGTTTCAAATTCCTTGCATGTTAAATTACCATTGATATTGTTTCATTTCTATCGAAGTTTATATTCTTATATATGGATGTTTTTTATTTAATCCTTGGGATGTATTGGCTGGTAGAATTTAAATCACATATTGACTACTCAACTCGGCAAGTGTCATTCAATTTTCCTAATGGAACTCTTTATGTATTCATGGGGGATTGAGATAAAGATTATAGCAGAGTAGGACCTATAGTCTAAGTGGATGGAACAATATCAGTTCAATTAGTAGTAATGCCTCTAGGTGCTATAAATGAAACTAGAAATGGGACTCTTCCTTCCATATTGGATCAATACCCATATCTATTTCTAAATAGTTTATCTAGGTTACCACCCAAGTGGGAAATTGAATTTTCTATCCATATACTCTAATAAACATTCCCTACTCCACTACCATATTATATAATAGATTCAATAAATTTAAGAGAATTGAAGTTATAGAAAGAATATTTGGACATTGAATGATTCATTAGACCAAGTATAGTATCCATGGATACACTTGTTTTATTTTTAAATAAAGTTGATGGTCCCCTCTTGTCATGTGTTTATTATCATAAATTGAATGAATTTATGATAAAAAATTGGTATCCTATTCCTCAAATCAATGATCAATTCGATTAATTAAAGGTATAAAATATTTTATCTATGATTGATCTATGATTAGGGTATCATCATCTCAAATTCAGGAAAGATAATATTCTGAATGCAACATTTTAGAGTCACTATGGCCATTATGGATAGGTCATCACTCCCTTTGGTTTGATAAATGCACTTGCAGTTTTCATGGTCTTAATGAACTATGTATTCTATAGGTAACTTGATTTTTTCATCGTGGTATTTTTTTATGATATTTTGGTTTACTATTAAATAATTAATTTCCAAGAGGCGTACTTGGAAATTATACTAAGTACATTGCAGGATAATTGTTTGTATGCTATGTTTTCTAACTGAATATTCTGGATATAAGATGTCTATTTCCTTATACACATAATTTCTAAATAAGGTGTATCAGTTGATACTATAAATATTTAAGTATTGATCTCTCAGAATCTACTAAATAATATTTTATAGATATATATTTTACTTGGATTATTAGGCTATTATCATTTCATTTTTTAATATTCCTCAAGGTTTTCGCCTCCAATGACTACTATGATGAGAAAGGTTGTTCCATTTTTATTCAATAATGTAAATTAAAAATGATTTATAGAGCATAAAAAACATCTCACCTCGACACCCATCCTAATATTTCATGAAGAATGTAAGGACTAGGCACTATATTGTGATGTGTCTGGATTTGATCTGAGTTATGTTCTCATACCGGGAGATCATTTAGTGGACTATGGTTTGAAGAAGTTATGAACACATGAGAATAACAATATGATATATGTCCTAGAATTAGATATAGTTTTCCATACCTTAAATACATGAAAATTTATATCTTTAGAGAAAAGTTCAAATATATCACTGATAAAAAGAGTTTGAAATACATATTCTCTCTATGAGACATGAACTTGATGTAATGAAGATGGATAGAGTACCTACAAATGTTTGATTTTTACTTTGTATACAGAATACGTAAAGTGAATTTTTTCGATGATTCTTGGAGTTAGAAGTCATACAATGGAGTTTCTAGGGATGATCATGACTAGTGGAGACTGATGTGTATAATTGTTGACATGCATCTAGATAATGTTGCACAGGATGAACATGAAATTTTTTTCTAAGTCGATCTTGTTTCTAACTTGATGTATTTGGTAAAATAGGATTAGATAGGAGATCCAAATTGCATCACCATTAGGATAAATAAAAATGAATTAGAGACTTTTGACTACTAGATAGAGGATGAAAATTATTTGATATGTTTCCAGGATTGAATTTTGGTACAGATATCTTTCCCTAAAGATATTCTATTATAGTATTTCCATAAAAAATGGTATATTAATCTAGGTATTCAAAAAAAACATAAAAAGTATTGAAAACTCATTTCTATTGGTAGTAATGAAATAAATGATTGTAGATTATGTTATAATGTGTCTAACTTTTCATCTAGTAAACATTGATAAAAAATTATTGGTTTATATGGTGTAATATATGCCTATACCTTTATGGAAGTGGGAATATATTTGCATGAAATTTGTCATAGGTATATCAAATAATTTTTAGAAGCATGATTCTATTTGGGATATTATGGATTCACTCGCCAGGTTGGAACACTTTCTCCCAATCATAGATTACAACATTATATATGATTTGGAAAAGTTATATATTTGGGAAGTGATTATGTTTCATAGAGTTCTAGTTTCAATTGTCTCTAATAAAGATCCGCAATTCACTTCCCGATTCCATAAATCATTGAAATATTTTTATAGAACTAAATTAAACATGAGAATGATATATCATCCTTATATGAATGAGAATTTATAATGATAAATTCAAATACTAGATGATATTCTCAAATCATGTGTCATGGACTATGGTGGTTTATGGAAAGATCAATTCCTTTGGTGGAGATATTCTATAATAATAGCTAACAGGTGATGATACATATGGAACTGTGTGAGGAATTATATGGTTGTCATTTTTTCTCAACTATGATTGGTGGAAACATTGGAAACATCAATGATTGGACCTAGTATTTTCCATAAATCCATGAAAAAGATCTAGATGACAGTGAAGTGGATGGAAACTACTCAATATTGATAAAAATCAAATGCATACCATCATCACTAACCATTATATTTCAATATAAGTGACCATATATTCTTGAATGTGTCAAACACGCTTGGTAATCAATTCTTGGTGAAGTAAAGGAAACTAGATCCATTATATATCATACCATTCCATATTGTTGAAAAAAATTGGAATTTATACTTATTTGTTAGCCTTGCGGTTGAGATTTAGTGATATCCATAACATCTTCCATGTTTCTAAACTGAATAAGTATCACTTGGATACCAATAATCTGATCATTTGAAACCATGTTACTCTTGATACTGATGCATCATTTATCCATAAACTAGTTCAGATTCTGGATAGATAGGAAAGGAATCGACGTTGAATATCTATTTTGTTGTTATGAGTAATATAAAATCATGTTCATGTATAAGAAGAAACTTAAAAAATAAATAATTTTGTGATATAGAAATGTTATAAGGTTTTCAAAGTAGAAGGATACCTCTAGTTTTCCAAGGATGTAATTATAAATGGTGGTGAGAACGTATCACCCCCAATTTGAGGTACTTTTTCATTTTATGCTTCATAATTTATGTTTGGTGTCCTTAAGATAACTTATAGAAGTGTTTAAGAGGAATTTAGATAAAGTGTTATTTAATTTGGTTATATTAATTATTCATATTGTGAATTGTGATTCATGATGTGAATGTATTGTGACTAGATGTTGGGATCTTATTTAAGTTTGGGTTACATTGGGTGGATGTCTAATACCATTCACGACATGAGACTCATTCATAATGTAAAAGGGTTACCGAGTTCTTAACTTATGGTAATGAGTTTTCTGGTATATATAGAGACTTAATAATTGTTGAAGTGAATCCCTAATTCACACCATGAATGGGGTTAGGTCTATCATATTTTAATCCTTCTTATGCTTGTAAACCCTCATCCAGTTCCCATTCTTGGTATCTCAATTTTCAAGGATCTATTAGGAATTGTTGGTGATCTTCTATGTCCATCCTCTAATTACAATGAATCTACAAGAATTCGATTATGGAAATAAAAGTATAATGGAAGGAAGTGTTTAGATATTTGGAATTATATAAGAACCATCATTCCAAATGAACCTATGGTAGGTGGGTTTCCATCTTTCCAATTTTATTTTAACTTGATGTCTATTGGTTTTATTAAATAACTCCCTTCATCTTTTAAATAATTTTACTCTACTAAAACTATATTAGAATGATCTATTATTTTTCATATATTGAATTTTAATTTTGATTGTTGGACATAACATGTTTAATAAATTGATAAAAAAAGTTTCCTTAAAAGAGAGGAAAATGGTTTTTATATGATATTAGAATAATTGGGTATTGTTTTCCATATGGAAATGAACATGGCTGGTGTATGTTAATTATTTCAAGGTATGAGACCTTATTAAAATAAACTTGGTGCTCAATGCTGACTAGAAAGGTATAATGAATAATTTTCTCTAAGTGATGTCTTAGAGGAGGATGTATTACTATTTTAAATCATAGGGATATCATTCATCATGAATGGATGTGAGAGAGAGAGAGAGAGAGATAAAATCAATGATTATTCCAAATTGGAATTTATATACTACTTCATATTCTTGAAAGGGAAACTGTGTTTTGGTATAAATTATTTTAGAGAACATATTTATTCATTATATTTTATATTCTAAATACTATTTTATCTGCTTTATATATTATTCTTGATGCTTTTATACTCATGTGAGCTAACATATTTCTAGTCTTAGAGGATCATGGGAGTAGAATCTTGTGTGTTCCTACTGGGTATGATTTCTTATCCCCTTCATTTGAACTTTGGTTCATATAAAGATGTTGGTTTCAATGATACAATTAAGAGGTTGGTTTCTTGCTTCTCTAGCGATCCTCCTTGATGTTAATTTTGTAGTTGGTGGAGATGAAGCATGGATTGGTATGTTTTATGGTTGGGTGTGGTTCCACCTTAATGTGTGAGTCTTTACTTATTTAGAGTTTTAGTTTTCTATTTTACTCTATTTCACAGTTACTCTAATGTTAGTCATTGTTACATTATATATTGTTAGATCTGTCATATTTATTATGTTCGGGTTGGTGTATACATCATTTATAGAGATATATTTGGTAAATTTATTTCTATTTATCTTCATACATTTCTGTTTCAGAATATATAGGGTATATATTTCCCCCTTGTAACTTTTTTTTCAAACTCTTTTATTTTATTACCATCCATTGGTGTCCGGGTAATGTCACTAAAGGTTAGTAGAACCTCTATCTATTACTAAGGTAGTGGTTGAGGGGTGGGATGCTACATTGTAAGATTATAAACATTACCTAATGTATTAGAGAAATATATAATTCTAGGCCCACCATTTAAATATTAATCATCTATTCATATGTATATCATATGATCATGAAAACATTCAACATAACATAACCCATGGAAAAAAGAAAATGGGTTTCATCAATATTTCATTTTCATAAATATAACCCATCTAGATGAATAATTAAGATTGTGTCATATATTTATATCCCTAGTGAAACATATGTAACATCAAATGATGTTATTATTGATGAAAATTTCCTTTAAAACATCACTGGAATATTTCTTCAAGAAAATACACTTTAATTATGAAATCAATTATTTAAAATCTAAATATTTACGTAATATTTAGGAAAATTGATTCCTTAAAAATAACAATGTAAAATTGTAAATAAAAATTCAAATCAAATATATTTCATGTCATTGGGAAAATTTGTTCATGTGGTTAATGTTAAAATAAAGATTTCTTTCACATTTTTTATTGAAAGACAAAAGTGCCTCCATTGGAAAATACGAATAAGATTCCCCTTAATCATTTTAATAAAAAATTAAACATATAAAAAATGACTTTAAAAAACATTGGGTAATAAAAAATTCTTGAAATTTTTTTAAAGGAATTATGTATATGGAAGAAAATATTTATGGTATAAGAGTGGAATATAGTCAGTATTCTTAAAAACATTCTTTTGGTATCATGCATAATTAAAGGAAGAAAAATAAAATAAAAAAATGATATTTCCAAAAAATAAATATGAGGAGATAATAAATTAATTTTTTGATAGATATATCATATAATATCATCATCATAAATTTAATCATAAACAATCCCAGTAAAAATGAGACTGTAACATAAAACCCATACCTAAAGTATGACTTGCTTTGTAAGCAGTATCACGTTCTCTATATTAAATTTAAATTTAATAAAATTTTATACCCTAATAATTTAAATACTTATAATATTATATATGATTATATTATAATATTTAAAAACCCATTTATTTATAATTTCTTATTAAAATCGTCATTTCCTTTTGTAAACTATTTCATTTTTCCTGAAAGTTGCGATTTGTTAGTTTCAATACTTGTAATTTTATCATGATTAAATCATCAAGAAAATATTAATAATGATATAAATGTAATATATATTCATTATATACATATTTATAATCATCCATGAAAGGTATATATAGAAAAATGAATTACACTGTTCATGGAGACGGTAGTCCGTACCTAAACACGAACGTTAGTTTGATTTTTTAAAGAAAATAATATTTTATTATTATAGAATAATTATTTTATCATAAATATCATTTATATTTATTAAATTTATATTTATAAATATCAATGTGATTCAGTGATGGAAAATGATCTATATCACTGTGTGGTGGTGGTGGTCCACACATTCGCACAAGCGATACTTTCGTTTCAGATATGCTGGAAAAGAGGTGGAAATAGGTTGTAATATAATCATCATAACGTATTATTATATTGATTATAAATGATTAATGGAATTTTTTTAATATAATATATCTCTATAAGGATATATAAGAAATAAAATTGAAAGTTCATAGTTAAGAGTTATACCAATTCACTGAGAAACCTCCTTTGTCTTACACCTAAAGCCTTGAAAAGATGGTGTTATTATCAAACCAGAACCAATTGGAAATAGGGAGTTCTATTAGGAAAGTATTTTAATATTTTTTTTCTAATATAAGAGTATATTTAAGTGTTTATAATATAGGATATGTGGTTTCCTTATATAAGTGTGGGAGAGGACGCACTCATAAATTCTTAAAAGATTAAAATGTAATAATTTATTTTTTAAGAAAAAATGATTCCAAATAGACTATGATTCAAGGGTAGGACAATATAAGGTTTAAATATATCCATCAAATATAATGTATATAATTTTATATGGCAATATTAGCCTTATATCTTAGCTTAATCCCCCGGTAAACTCTTTTTATCCATAACCATGATAATAAAAATTATTGTTTTTACTATTCATTATGACAAAAAATGAAAGTGGCATCTTTAATTTTTTTGAAAATTATTATTTAAAATATGTAATAAGTTTTATATACATCAATTTCTATAATTTTATGAAATTACTTTCATCATCAACCCACAAAATGAAATGAAAAATTATTTTCTAGAAAAAATCAATTTTAAGTATAAAAATTCTTTTATACAAAAATTAAGCATAATGTCAATTAAAAAGACATTGATTGTATTATTTTTAAAAAAAATAACATATTAAATTTTAATATCAATTTAGAATAAAATTTAACATTTTAAATACTTTAATGGAAAAGATATATTTCTATAAAATCAGTATTATTACTATTCAATGAAATATTATTATTTTTAGAAAAAATAAAAAAATTATCCTCAAAGTATTTTTGATATGAATATTTCAAAAATTATATCCTTTTTATAAAATATAATTTCTAAAATTATTATAAATTAATTATAATCTTCACACACAATATTTAAAAAAACATTATTTT
The DNA here is from genome assembly GCA_963277665.1 of Viscum album. Taxonomy (NCBI): domain Eukaryota; kingdom Viridiplantae; phylum Streptophyta; class Magnoliopsida; order Santalales; family Viscaceae; genus Viscum; species Viscum album. The sequence continues at coordinate 1,474,982,395 of OY728131.1, read as the reverse complement.
AATAAAATATATTTTTAAAGCATAAAATTGCTTTACTCAAAATTGAATACTTATTTATTATGAATTAATATAACTATTTTCATAATATAAAACCATTTATACATAATTTTCAAAAAAAATATTATTCATGTAACTAATTTAACATCTAGTTTATAACGGTAAACTATATTACAATTCATTTAGAATCAGGGTTTCATGTAAAGGGAGATATCAAATACTCCAAGTTTATTTCAAAGGAAATGCATATAAAATATTGTGTTGTTACACTATATCCCTATTAAAATAAATTTACTCCTCAAAATTTATTCACTCTAATAAAAAAATGTGGATATCTTTGTTTCATCACAACCTCAGTTCCCTATGTATATTTATCAAATTTACGATTCCTCCAGAGAACTTTAACCATGTGAGTAGTCTTATTTTATGGTAGTTTATCTCTATGATCCAATATTTTTATTACTTTTTATTCATAGTAATGATCATTATCCAATGTTATAACCTATGAGTTCAGTACATGTGAAGGACCAGGCATGTAATTCCTCAGGAGAGATACATGGAACACATCATGAAATTGAGAGAGGTTTACTGGAAGCGTGAAGTGATAAACCGCCATCCTCACTCTATCAAGATTATAAAATGGTATAATATACCTAGGGATACACTTCGAATTCTTTATGAATCTCATAATCTGGTTCCACGTATAATCTTATTGGAATACCATTTTACCATCTTCAAATTCTATATTTCATTTATGATTATCAAGATAAATTTTCTACCAATTCTAAATTACCTTAACATACTACTAAATAGCTTTAACTTTATATAGAATCCCCTCAGCTGTCATAGGTCCTAATAGCTTTCTTTATCCAACTTAATCCTAGAACATTAGATTTTTTTCACTTATTTCTTTAGATGGATTCATAAGGAGCTATCCCAATGATCGTGTAAAAACTATTGTTGTATAAAAATTTGACTGGAGAAAGGTTTTAATCCCAACCACCTTTGAAATCCAGATAAAAAGATCTCAGTATTTCCTCCAGGGTATGAATGGTCCTCTAAAAATTATCATCTATCTAGTGATGATAAATAGTACTAAAACACACATTTGTATCCAGATTTTACAAATCACTTCACATGAACTTTGAGGTAAACCATAGATGTCGATCAAATACAATAGAATGTGGTACTTTGGGAAAAATTAACCCTCGTTTAATATATAACCTAAAAATTTAATCTAGAAAGAAATAATCTCTGGTATAATTTATGTTTGTTATGTTCTTATAGTGTTCAACTAAAATATAAATTTCATTATGTCCATTAGACAATTTAAGTAGTCTAATGATGGAATCCATCGTGATATTTTTTCATTTCCATTATTTTACAATTAATCATTGTAACATCCCCTTAAACTTATATCTATTATATATAACATTATGACATTCCAAGTAATGATATAAAAAACTCAGAAATATCAATCTTCATGTTGTTTCACTAGAAATACTCATTTATATCCCTATACATTTTCATAATTCTGTGATAAAAAGAGAATAACGAACTATAAGCTTCATCTAAATTCTCATTCTTAAAATATGGTATTGACAGGAAACATACATGGATACTAAACCACATTATTCCATAATAATCAAGGTTGAAATCATGGACACTTATTACCATGTTTTTTAGCTCAACATCTTCCTCATATTCCTCTTTAATCATTACATGAAAATATGGTTGTATTATCATTTGAGAAATATACGATTTATCTCATTATGTTATGATTTCAAGTTCCATCATTTTAAAATCCATAAATATTATATCTTTTTTATCCTTATCAGGGATAATCTAGTATGATCTTTTTGACTCAAAGCATCATCCATTATGTTTTCATTCCGAAGGTGGTAATGTATTAAGAATTAAATTATTTAATCAAATCCAACTATCTTATTTGTAATTTATTAAACTCTTTATGAGTTAGTATGTAATTAAATATTTATTACAAATATATATGTCACACATTTATCTATAAAGATAATAGCTCCCAAAATTTAATGCAATGATTACAACCACTAACTTCAGGTTATGAGTCAGGTGATTTATCTCATGAAAATTAAGTTTTAATGGAGTTTAATATAACACCATATCATTATACATTAGGAAGTATCCAAATAATTTCTTTGATATATCACAAAAGATCACAAAACCTTATCCACTATAGGGTAGTGTAATAATAGGTTCACTGACGAACATTCTCTTTATTTCCCTAAAATATTTTTCATATTCATTTACCCAAAGGAAATTGGCCCCCTTATGAGTTAACTTGGTGAGTTTATTATATATCCATGATAAATTCATCACAAAGAATCAAAAAAATCAGGAAAACAAAGAAAAAATTGTATTTTAGTCATCATGGTTGATCTGAGATAATTTTTAATAACTTCTTTATTTGATAAATCCACCAATATACAAATTATTTAGAATATATAACCCAAAAAATGAAACTTTATATATCCGAAATTAAAATTAGGTTAATTTTCCATATTTATCCTCTTTAGTTAAGATATTTAATATAATCCAGAATTGATCTTAGAGATCTTACTTTGTCTTCGAATATATAAGAATATCATCTGTAAAGACTGTCATAAACTGATCATTGTAATCTATGAAGACTCTATTCATTAAATCCATGAGGATAGTGGGGTAATAGCAATACCAAATGGAATCATGATAAATTCACAGTCTCTGTACATCATATAGAAGTATATTTTGGGTGTGTCATCAATTTTTTCCCTCAATTGATAGTATCGTGATTGAAGATTAGTTCTAAAAAAATATTTTGCTCCTCATAATTGACCAAACAACTTTTTGATATGTGTAAGATAATACTTCTTCATGATTTTAATCTTGTATTGTTTTTAATAATCAATTTAGAGTCACATTGATCCTTATTTGTTATTAAGAAAAAATAATAGATGAACCACATGGTGATGTATTTGGCTGAATCAATCTCTTACCAAGATTACCCTAGAGTTTCTTCCTCAATTATTGTAACTCAATTGGGGTAATTTTATATGGAGTCTTTGAAATTGGTGTAGCACTATATATGATTTCTATTGAAAAATAAACTTCCTGATTTAGAGGGAATCTTGGAAAATCTTCTGGGAAGACATCAATAAACATCCATACAATAGGAATGTTTTTATTTTGAGTTTCTCTCTAACCATCAGTGAAAAATAATCCATTTTAATTGGAATCAGGACCCATCAAATGGTTATGATTTCCATTGAAGGTTTATAATTATCCTCGCATCAATAGATGATCATATTTTAGTTATTAATATCAAATTTGACTTTACTTCCTTAATAATTTGTATGGGATTTACAAAAATAAATCCAATACATGACCAAAATAACATAAAATTCAACTAGTGGGAGAATAATGAGATTTGAAAGAATCACTTTTCCAAAAACATTAATCAGAGAAGAATCATAGACTTGAGATGCAACCATTGTAACATTAATACTTTTCACTACAAATTAAACATCTAATTAATGAGGTGGTATTATTATACCCTTAGAAAATTATCCAGATATAAAATATTGGGTAGATCCAAAATAAAATAAGACATTATCAATTTGATAATGGATGGAAAGCATACCTTTCACCACTTTTTTATCATATCCCACATTGGAAATAGTGACATATTGAGATTTTTTTAGATTATGGGCTTTAGAGTTTACAAACATAGATCATCATCATTAACCTTATAATTTGAGCACTTTTTATTATAATTACCATACTCTTTTCAATCAAAATACTGAAGTTTGGGTTGTCCGTTATATGATGATTTCTCTCCATTCAAATCATTAGCTATTTTTCCCCCATCACTTTGAAATTCAATTGCTTGATGACCCTCTTTTCCATACATAAAGAATTTACTAGTCCCCTTATGAAAATTTTCTCCATGTTTCCTTCCACACTTCAAGCATAAAAGAAATATCATCTTCTTTCCTCCTTGATATTTATTATTATAATTTTATTTTAATTACATTTTTATTTTCTTATCAAAACCATGAGATTGATGGGTAACTTTTATTTCTATTTCGACCTTAGTAGCACATCATACGATTTACTTATATCCATTAAAGTACTATATGGATAACTCTCTTTATAGAATTTTTTTAAGCTATTGATAGATTGAATAATCATACTTTTAGGTTGGATAATGATAACATCAGTATACCCCACAAGTCTTGTAAATTTTGACTCATAGGTAATAAGGAATTCATCATCCTTCTACTTTAGCTCAAATAATTCCTACTCTATTTTCATATGAAGAATATAATAATTTTTTTTTGAAAAATAACATTTTAAGCGCATCCCATTATAGAGAGAAAACATCATAATTTTGCCTTGAATTATTTATAAGATTCCACCATTGATCTTATTCACCTTCCAAATGATAAACAACAAAAATAACTTTTTCATGCTCTAAACACTGGAGAATATAAAATATCATTTCAGTGGTACTAATCCATTATTCAATAATTGTAGGATTAGAAAACCCACTAAAAGAATGTGGTTTTTTCCTCATGAAGTTATAAATAGAATTTTATTCCCCCCCTTTTCTCATTTTTACGTTCACCAGGATTCAGGTCTTGGGAAATTCATGTTAGAATAATAAAAATACTTGTCATTACAACTTCCAAATCACTTTTGGGTTTTTAGGAGTAAAATCAATGAATTTTCCATTACATTATGTATTAACATGGTTACTTTAGGTTCTAATGATTGAATAAAACGAAAAATTCCTAGTGTGATAAATAATAATCATAGTTAGAAACTATATAATCATAAAAAATAATTTAAATGATGCCTAAATCATGTCACATTATTTTCAATATATGAAACCTTAGGTTTAACCTAGGTCATCCATGATCAAAATATACTCAAATAAAACATAATGGTTTATAAAGAATGCGTTAATTGACCCACACATATCCCCCCAGAGTATCTAGCCATCAGTGTAGCATTAGTCCCCCTCAACATACATGGGTGAAGATCAAGTTAATAACTAATCCACCCCATTTAGAGTTGTTGCCCCTATGTTCATATCTGCCGAAACTGCATCCACTTTCTAGTTTCTATATATGGATGTATTTTCTAGGAAACCCATACTCATTTCCAGATCATAATTTGGATGTTCTCCTATACTTAGTCTTATCCTAAGGCCTCTTACTAAATTTTTCTCATCCTACTTTCCAAAGGTAACTAAACATACTCTGATACCAACTGAGGAGACCCAAACTTTACATAAATGAATATTAAATATTTTTAGATGAATATTCATTACATAATATAACCATATATTCCAAGACCATAAAGGTTTTGTTTTTGTAAATTTGATTATATAAAAAACTAGTACATATAAATATAAATTATCTCTCACATAGTTCTTCAGAACTAGTACCCTTCTAATGAATATCATACTTAAAACCTTTATTTATATATTGTGGAAATCAAACATAAAAAGGATGAGATTATATGCTTAGTAAGGGTAAAAAATAGATATATCACTTATAATTTAAGAATAACATGATAATGAGGGTATGAGAATATGATATTAACATTTGAAAACCATAACTAGTAAATCATAGATTATAAACATGAGTCATGGAATAAATCATGGTAGATATTAAGATAATGATCATAGAAGAATCAAATAACTTGATCCATGATAGCATAACATTATCAAAAGTTCATATCATAAAATATTTTCATAAATTGTTTCTTAATATTAATAATTGGAATATTATTTCATGGATACAAACAAGGACATTCATCACATGTTTTGATTGGTATAACCACCTGTGTACCTGGTTCAGGCTTTGGATAACCTTTAGTGTTCCCTATTTTGGGATTGGGATCACCAACAGCGTACCCTTTTTGGGATTGGGATAACCTCTTGTGTACCCTTGGAGATTATAAACTTTAAAATTTTCCTAATTAATTAGAGGCCTATATAATTTTGATCCCACCCATCACATATTCATAATCCATTCATATTTATGCCACAAGATCAAGAAAGCAATCATCATAACATAACCTATAGAAAATAAAACACATTTCATAAATATTTATTATTCATTACCATAAATTATCCAAATAAATAATAAGGATTTAATAATAGACTTATATCACTAGTGAAGTAAAAATATCATCAAGGATGTTATTATTGATGCAAATTTCTTTTAAAATATCACTAGATTGTTTCTTGATGACAATACCCTTTTCATTTTGAAATCACTTCTTTAAAAAATAAAAATATACAAAATATTAATGGTAAATTTTTCTTTGAAAATAACCATGGAATCCTATAATGTATTCTTAAAAATGGAATACATGATGGTGGGTAAATTTTATTGTGCATTAAATATTAAAATTAATATTAAATTCACTTTTTTTAAAAAAAGTCAAAATTACATCATTTGGAAAAAAGAAAAGAATATTCCCTTGAAAAATCTCATAGAAACAAAAACACAGATAAAAATGAATTTTAAAAAATTACTAGTAAAAACATTCTTAAAAACATTTTAATGAAAATATGGATATGGAAGAAAAGATTCCCAATTTAAGAGGACAGAAAAGTCCATTTTTCTTAAAAATATTCTTTCGATCTCTTGAGTACATAAAGAAAATAAATTTAAAGGAAAACATGTATATTATAGAAATAAATATAGTAGAATAAAATTTATATGATTTTGGAGATATGTATCTTATAATTTTACCATTATAAATCTAAGCATAAAAAATACAAAAAAATGATATTATTACCTAATACGCATACCTAAAGTTTGAATTTCTTCATAAGCACTCTAACTTCCTATATGATAAATTTTAATTTATTATAATTATATACCCAAATCATGTATAGACTTATAATATTAAATATGATCCAATTATAACATTTCAACACCCATGTTAATAATTTCTTACTAAAATCATTGTTTCATGGGGTTTACTATTTTTTTCATGAATGTCTTAGTAAGTTTGAGGAATTATACATTGATCATAGTTATATAATAAAAAAATTATTTACGATATAAATATCATATATATTCATTATATAATGATTTAAAATCATCTGTAAATGGTAAAGATATAAAAATGAATTACACCATTCATGGAGATGGTAGTTTATATGTATGCATAAACAATAATTTTATTTTATAATGAAATTAATGAAAGTAAGAAAAAAAATATTTTTTATTCCAGGATCAATATTTAATAATAAATATCATATATATTAGGTAAATTTATAATAATAAATATCTATTTTAGGATGTGATGGAAAATTATTTGTATCACTACATGGAGGTGATAGTTTGCACGTACACATGAGTGATACTTTAATTTCCAATTTTATGAAAGAGGTGGAAAATTCAATCCATCATCATAATAACATAGAAATATGTTTATTATATAGTAGTATTTATTTTATGAATAATAAAATATGTTTAGATATATTGGCCTTATTTTTTTCTGGTAAGCCTTTGAAATATATTAAGGAATATTTTCAGATCCAGTCACTGAAACAACATGTGATTTTTAGGCCCAATGATCCTAGAAATGATAGTATAAAAATATTAAATATAATAATATCACACTCATGTATTTTTCCTAAAAAATTGTAATGACTTATAAATTGATCCTCAGATTGGAAATATATGACCATGGTTGAGTCTAAAACATTGGTTTTACATTAGGTGTGAACTAAGGTTGGTCATCCCAGGATGTTTCATCAAGGCGGTCATTACAAGTACGTTTGAATGAAATAAATTAAATAAATAGTTTATTTTATTATTTAACTCCCAATGAACCTAATCTCCTCTTTTAAAATTCTATTTTAAAATTTCACTATGGTTAACCACATATCCCGGGTAGTTCTCATAGTAGGATATTCATGATTCTTCATTGGTGAATCACATCGAAGGACAATGAGAGATTGGATCGAGGTGGATTGATAGGTAGTGAACATAACGAGATATCTACATTATTGGTGAACGTGTTCATCCCCAATGATCACTCTAAATCGAGGTAGGGATGGTATATTTTGGATTTCTCCTTTTTGATTAAAATACTGATCATGGATATTGTATCTACTTTTGATCTTCATTTGGTTACCCTTTGAAAGTGTTTATTAAAAAAAATTATATATAAGTTTTTATTGATATTCCATGCTTCTCACCCTATATATCCCTAATCTATGTTTTTTGGACAAGAATTCTTCTCTAAAAATGTTCTCACCCCTGTTCTTATGCCCTTCCCCAACCCATTCTCTATATTCCTCATCTTTAACCTATTTGGTCATAGTTCAACATTGTTGGGGTGTGTTCAAGTGTGATTAAACCCAGGGATTCATAGAAATTTGGTGAAAGATGAACAGATCAGTGTTTTGTGAATGGATTGGGAAAAATCATGAGTTTTGCATGACACTCCCTAGATCTGTGATACATAGAATTAATATACAATGGGAAGTGTGTAGAGTGTGCAATAGATCTTCATGTAGTTAGTCGATCTCCGATTTTAGGCCACTAGAGGGTCGGAATCGATAGCTAGAAGTGATTCCCACTAGTTCCTTGTGGTTAATCAATGAGAAAAGTTGTTGAAAGAAAAGTATTAAGATCATTTCAAAGGATCTAGAATTTATATGAGAATATAGACTACACAGAATGCATCCTAGAAGAAAACACAGTGTGTAGCTCCCCCCCTCCTCCTGGATTCAACACTAGGGTTTTGAGAAATTTAAGAAACTTACATCATGTGGTTGAACCACATGTCATGTGACCATACCTGGGTGGACACGTTGTGTGCCAGTTGGAACACACCCAAGAACCCATGTAGTCTGACATGCCACATACTCCAGGAGTACATGGGTATGAGCTAGTGCATGGGTATGGCCAAGTACATGAACATGTACATAGGCACAACCAAACAAACACTAGCACAACCAAGACGGCATGAGCAAGCCCTGAGTGGCTAGACACACCATGTGTGATCCATAAACACCATGTACTAAGACATGGATTCCAATACATGTCCAAAATAGAACATTTCTAGGATACAAGGTTTGGTCACATGCTGTGTGAACCCCCTTACATGCCATGATTCCCCCCTTCAAATTCTTCTTATCCTATCTCTTTCATTTGGACGTAGATTTTGGCCAACAAGTTGCATATCCTGAGTATTTTTTCATATAGAACACAATAGTGACATTAATTTTGGAACACGAGATATGATACGAGATATTCTAAGCATGATTCTTCTTTAGTTGATTCTTGCTGATGGAAGTGGTTAAGACAAGATCATTAGAGAGATGTTGGGTTCAGTACTCCCTTATGACACTAGGTTGTGGGTTCCCCATACTATTAGAGATATTTTAGGGTCAGTAATCCCCTATCACACCATGGAGTGGGTTGCCTATATTAGTTTTATAGATATACTCATCACTTCCCCATACTAGAGGGGGTTTGGGTTCTCCATCTATGTAGTGGTACACCATTGTCTTCGAGCTATGATTGGGTGTTGGTCCTCTAAGGGAGTTTTGGATCCCTCAATTTTCAATCATAGATGTGGGGTGTGTGCCCCTACACTTATATTATCATGAGGTTATTTGGGATAATTGTTTTGGATTTGTGGCTCCACTAGCTATAGTTTGGAGTAGGAAAGAGCGGGCCCCTCCACAAGCATTCTATTACGGTCATACATGTTGTTGGGCATCAGAGAAGGAACTTTAGAGCTATGGGTTAACTCCTCAACTTCAACAAGGATGTGATAATGCTATCCCATTTCTCTCTCAACTGGGTTTATTTATGATAATATATATGTGTATCTATTGGGTTTTTATTCCCTCTTGATTTGGGTTGATATGACTATTTTTGTATCTTTTTATCACTCCCTTTTAATTTTCATGGCATCTTATTGGGTATGTATATACTCACCCCTATATGGTATTTTCTAATATGTTTCATGTCCTAGACATATGTTAGATAGATTGTATGTTTTAATGGTGGAACATAGTGATACATAGGGTATGTTTACCATGTACGGTGGTCGGGAATAGAGATTAAAAGTCAGTCTCTCAGATTTTTTCATTTCTAGTTATTGTCAAATTGAAACTTCATTTCTTATTGGGTGTGTATTTTTCAACTTTACAATTTGGTTGTATTTTTTTTACTCTAATTGCATTCCCTAGAGGTTATTTCATGCATCGATTCCTCTAGATTTTACAATATTTTATTGTTCCTCTCCACTATTTCATGGATATTATTGGGTATGTGCATACAAGTACATTAGGCAAAGGCCTCCAATTTTATTTTTTCCCTTCTCAGTGCTTTTCGCCAGTTTTTGGCCTATAGAGGTGGGCTTGGGGTTTTGGAAATCCATCCTTCCACTAGGGTAGGCCCCGATGGGTTGGGTTGTATAGAGTGGTATCAAAGGTGGTTCATCATCAAGACGGTGATTAAATTTTTCCCTTATCTGGATTAGTTGGGAACTTAGATAAATAGTGTTAGAGTGCCTCAAGTTTGGATTTCAGTCAAGGGAACCCATTGTTGGTGCGAATGTCAATGTATCCATACAACATGACTCTAAATACCTACTTATCAACTTATAATTATAAGAAATTGGTTATAGGGAATAATGGTATATGCATCATATAGGATGGAGTCCTTTAATTATCTTTCATGATTCAAATCCCCATATATATTCTCATATGACCATGGTATGTCTTGATTACATTCAAGATGCCTCTGTGAAGACAACCAACCAGGATATAGATTCAGGATTGTGATGGTGATATAATGTGTAATGAGGCATTATATAATGGGATATCTTAAATTATCATTCCTCAAGAAGAGTAGGTGATACCACCATCACCTGTTAAAAAGTAGTTGGCACTAGAATTTTGGGCTGAGAATGTGTATAAACTTAGTGAACTCTTTAAGTTCCAGTGTTTGAGATAGCATAGGTTCTATGGAAAGCTAGATCCCTAGATAGTGGAATATTATATTGAGTTGGTGGTTCAAGTATTTAGGCTAGTTAGGACCCCTACAGATCATTTGGTTGTGCTGGTAGCCAGTCTTTTCCATGGAGCAGCTGGGCACTGGTGGATTTTGGTTATGTAGACCCATTAAGAGACGACACTCTCATGGTCTGACTTCCACCATATATTTCATGAGAAGTATTACCCTTTTAAATTGTTCTAAATTTGGATCTAGAATCTTCTTGAGTTGTATATGGGTGATATGTCAGTGGTTGAGTACTCTGTGAGGTTCACTAACCATACATGGTACTCTTTAGACATGGTATGAGTCATCTTCTTCAAGGCATAAAATTTTAGTAAGGGTCCCCATGGAGACATTCAAGCTACTGTGGGTTCCTTATGCCTACCCACATATACTATAGATCTATTGAATCCTCACGTGACTGAGATATTCCTAAAAGAGGGACACCGAGTGTTTGGATTTCGCAGTAGGACTCCTGTGGCTAACTCATCTATAGTAGGTAGCTGGCATCAGATGTAGAGTTCTTACAATAAGAGGAATTATCAACCTTGGACTCATATACAAGGATATAAAGCTCAAGGATCATAAATAGGATCTATTCAACCCATATAGGGGTAATTTTATTCTTTTTATGGGGGAGGTCACTTAGCTCATGATTTCCCAACCCATCATGTAGAGTAGAATAGGTAGATAGTGGATGGTCCTCCACACAATAGATGCAACACCGTGATTTGGGCTCTCCCATACATTTCCAAGTTATCCCTTATGAAATAAGTGCTAGTATATGAGTATTATAATCTCTATAGGGATGATAATTTGGTGGAGGATGATGTTACAAGTTCCTTCCACCACCACCACCACCAGGTGCCCCATGTCAGGCTCGAGGAGCTGGCAGTGAGGGTCGTGAGAAGTTGTAGGCCATGGAAGCTTCAACTAGGCTACACATGAGATGATATGAGATCATATAAATTTTTATTATAATATTTTTTAGTATAATTTTATATAGGTTTGATTCATAACTTCATATCCTTATTCTTTGTGTGAGAGTTGGAGCTTCTTGTTGAGAATTTTTCCCGGTAGATTTTTCTAGAGGTTCTGACTGGGTTTGATTATTTGATATCACTTGTCTGCTGGAAGTGTGAGGTGTATATTAGTGGAAATAGTTTCATGTGGGGCATATTGGTTTTCATGATAAAATATTAGGATTTCATCTTGGGTATAGACTATTTTTCCAAGGTTCAATCCCAAATCTATTGTCATCATAGGTGGGTCATATGTATTTGGAAAGATGGGGTGAGATTCTCCTTTTTGGGTGAGAGAGATCTCATGGCTATGTGAGTAGACCGTGTGTATAGAAATCTATAGCCCATAACCCATAATTTTGATAGTTTATCCCTTAGTACATTGGGCTCTTCATGCATTTTGATTCCTTAAGTAGTGTAGGATATTATGGATGTATTCCCGGAGGATGTTTCAGGACTACCTCTTAGGAGGGAGATGGACTTATTCAATGAATTTCACTTAGAGACCATACCTATATCTTCTACAGAATATAAGATGGACACTACAAATCTTCAATGATTGATGGTATAGTTGGAGGACCTTTTAGATAAGGGGTTTATTATACCCATTGTGCCCCCGGGGTAGCTCCAGTTTTTTTTCATGAAAAAGGTGGATGTGGGATTGTGGATTTTTGTAGATTATCTTCACATGAACCGGGAAAAAATTAGGAACAAGTAACCCTTTATGAGGATTTATGACCTCTCTAATTCGTTTGGAGGCATGAGTTGGTTCTCAATAATCGACCTCAGGTTCAACTGTCACCAGTTGAGGGTTTCCAAGGATGATATTCTAAAGATGGAATTTTAATGTCACTATGGACACTATGATTTTTCAATGATGCCTTTTGGTGTGGTTAATTCCCCCGATGTGTTTATAGGTTTTATGAACTGGATCTTCTGGCTATACTTGGACCAATTTATGTTTGTCTTCATTGATGACATACTCATATATTATACGTCATAGGAGAATAATGCAGAGCACTTTAGAATGGTCTTAGACTTACTTCAAGAGAACTGTCTTTATAGTAAGCTCTCAAAGTGACAGTTTTATATTTGTGAGGTTCAATTTCTAGGGAATGTCATTTTTCAGAATGGATTAGTTATGGACCCGGTGAATATTAATGTAGTGATTATTTGGGATCCACCCAAGAGTCTATCGGAGGTGTAGATTTTTTTATCTTGGAAGGGTACTAAAGGAGGTTCATAGAATAATTTTCTAGGATTTCATCCACTTTGAATACCCTAATGTGGAAAGGGTAGTTGTTTACCTAGGCTGATCAGTGTCATATTTCCTTTGACGATTGAGGTAATGTTTGACTAGAGCTCCCTTTTTGAGACTACTGGATGAGGGAATGGAGTAATAAGTGTATTGAAATTCCTTTGGATGTGGGATTGGTTGTGTGTTGTTATACAAGTATGTAGTAGAATTATGACCCGAATTTGGTAGTGGTTTTATTTTCTCTAAATATGTGGAGGCACTATATTCTCTGAGATTTTTTTGTTTACTCATACCATCAGATTCTTAGGTATGTCTTTAGGTAGAGCGATATGAACTAAATAAAGAGGAAATAGTTGGAGTTTTTAAAGTTATATATCTTCTAGGTAGTCTAAACTCCTGAGAAGGGAAGCATAGTGGGATATTCCCTTAGAATGAAGTCTTGTTATCATTTGGTGGAGGAGGAATCTAAGATATTAGCCTCCTTTCAGCTAAACCTAGTAGAAGAGAGAGGTGTGACTTATCTTTATTTGATGGTGTTAACTCCTCCACTCCTCCAACATGTGACTGAGACATGGTTGGGATTCATATGTTTGTATGAATATCCCAAAGGCCTTTATTTTTTATTCATTTTTTATAATCCCCCTTTTAAGGGTTGAATGGTAATCCTACATTAGAGTTCTCATAGGATTTCATGACATTACAGGACCCGACGGTCATAAATGAATACATATCAGACTATTACTACATGAAACTACTCCTTCCTAGCATCTTCATCGTGATTATATCTCCACCTTTGCATGGTTTTTTAGCTAGCCATTTGTGAAAGGATGTACAGACTTGGTGCCGATGGCAAGTTACATACACTCTCGTTCTTCTAAATCTGATAGCTCTACTTTGGTGAATGTTTCTGCTTTGAATCCCCCTCTAGATCTTGTTCCTTTGTATAATTTTTCTGGTTTTTATCTGCATATCAGGTGGCCCGAAGGCCTTATGCTTGCCCAAAGTCTTTGAGGTGTCCCAAAGTCCATAAGGTGGCCCAAAATCCTTACTGAACTGAAGGACTAGGTGGCCTGAAGGCCTTAAAAACTCCAATCCCAAATTGGTGGCCCAAAGGTGAATAGTTCCAGAAGATAGAGTATCGAATAGGACCTACTACAATGCCTAATATATTACTTTCTATAGTACAACTATAGTAACCTGGAAATATTCCTTTTCCCGGAATTGAACCTAGGTCTCATGGATACACTTAAATAGTCCTCACCAATGAGGGTGAGGATCATGTGCATAGTTTGGATTCATCAACTATGAGTTTCTTCATGATTGGATATACTCAAGGGATTCACCAGATGGGTTTTCTAATGGTGGAGAACATGTCATTATTTTCTAAATATGGATAGGTAGCTGTGTGAGAGAGGTTGTTGAGGGATTATCATGCTTCTCATTTGAAACTACATCTAGGTGTATGGAAGATTTATAGAGACCTTCTATTATATTTTTGGTGGGATGGCATGACCGAAGTCTCTCTGAGTTTGTCTCTCAGTGTCTCACATGATTGTAAGTGAAGGATGAGCACCATGTTCTGACAAGTATGACATGGCCTCTTGAGATCTTGGAGTGGAAATGGAGTGAAATATCCATATAATTTTTTGATAAATATTGCATGACTAGTGAGGTGGGATGATACTATTAGGGTGATTTTTGACTGACTTATGAATTTGGTGCACTTCCATTCCATCAGGGAGTAGAGTTTTTTTGGAGATTATGGGATAGTTGAACATGAAATAGATCATCCAATTCTATGGGTTGCCCTTGAATATTATCTGTAAATAAGATTCATGGTTTACATAATATTTGTGGAGAGGCCTATAGGTGGAATTTAGGACCAAGTTGTGGATGAGTATAGTGTTTCACCCCAAGAAGGATGAGCATATAAAGCACACTATCTAGGTGTTGTAGGATATAATAGCTTGTGTTTTGTACTTCAACTATAGCTGGGAGGATTACTTTCCCTTTTTATAATTTTCTTATAATAAAATCTATCATTCTATGATAGAAATGGAACCTTTCCATGCCTTATATGAGAGACCCTATAGGTCATCATTATATTGGAATGAGATTGGTAAGGCATCTCTAGTTGGACCAGAGATGGTGCAGGCAATGATAGATACTATTTAGGTGATCTATAAATGTATGAGGACATCCTAGATCTGAAAAAAATCATGTGTGGGTCGATGTCATAGGCTATTGTAGTTCATTTAGGGAGACCATGTTTTAATGATATTCTCTACATGATGAGGTTCTTGGAGGTTCAACTAGGATGGAAAGATATACCCAATGTTCATTGATCCATTTGATATCCTGTAAAGGTTTGGTGACTTTTCTTACCACCTGGCCTCACCCTCAAAGTTATAGAAGGTGCATGACATCTTCCATGTGTCGTAGATGAGAAAACATGTGCATGATCCTACACACTTCATTGACTGGGGTGATCTGTATATTGAGAATGGATCCACATTTGCAGAGTATCAATGGATATCGAATATCATTAAGATATAATCCTATGAGTATGGATCATTCCCTTGGTTTGTATGTTGTGATAGTATGGGAGAATGTAGGAGAGATCTTGGGAGTGGGTGATCCATATATGGGCTCACTATCCCCACCTTTTTGTTTCTATTGTACTTTTTAGGGATGAAAAACATTGAAGTGGGGAATAATGTAGTGACCTTTTTTCCATGTAAGACTTTTAAATATATTAAGGAATGTTTTTTGTGACAAATAATGAGATAGTGTGAAATTCTGATAAAAAATCTAAGACAACTATTGAGAACAAAATATAGGGTTTAACTTAGGTTCAACCTAAGGTTGGTCGACATTGGATGTTCGATTAAGGTGGTCATTGGTGGCGAGATTAAGTGAAATAAATAAATTAAACAGTTTTTTTATTATTAAATATCCATCAGACCTAATATAAACTATTTAAACACTATTATAGATTTTCACTAGGGTTAACCATATAACCCTGGGAGATCACAAAGGAGAATATTCATTTTTCTTCATTAGTGAATCACATCAGAGGATGACGAGATATCGGGTTGAGGTGGATCAGTATCCAGCAAACCTAGAGAGATCCCCATATTGCTAGAAAATGAATTCTTCACCAATGATCAATAAAAATTGAGTTAGGGCTCATAAATTGTGTATTTAACCCTTTTGATTAAAATATTGAGTATGTATATTGTACCTTCTTTTTATCTATCTTGTTTCTCCCTTCACATGATCCCATTAAAATTTTCTATATCAGATATTCTTGATATTCCATGCATCCCACACTAGATAACCTTGATCTATGATTGTGGTCTAAGAACACTTGACCAATTATGTTTTAACCCTTATTATTTTTCATTTCCCCACCAGTTTTTCGCATTATTTTTCATTGGACTACGAGGTCACTTTTCAAAATTTCCAGGGTGGGTTCATGCATGATTGATCCCAAAATTTCATGGGGGTTTGTAAAATAATGAATTGATCGGTGTTTTAAAGGAATATCAGTATAGATCATGATTTGTGGGAAATACTCCATCGATCGAGGATCTAGAGCAATGATGAGAGAAAGGAGGACTGCATCACATGTCACAGAACATCATGCAGTTAGTTGGCTTCCCATTTCTGGACACCAGAGGGCTAGAATCGATGGTTGAAGTTGATTCCCGCCAGTTCCAAGTGTTTGATCGATGAGGAGAGTGGTGAAGAAAGTAGATCTAGATATCTTCATAAATGATCTAAAATTTCTATGAGAAAACCAAATAAATATGTGTAAAATAGACTAACACACATCATGTATCCCCATTGGTTGTGGTGTTATGGTTTTAGTAATGTTTAGGATTACACACCGTGTGGCCGGACCCCATGTCGTGTGACCCTACTTGGGTGGTCAAGCCGTGTGCTAGATGGAACATTCCTAGGACCTCATGTAGTCTATAATGTTGTGTACTTTGGGAGTAAATGAGCACATGCCAGTACATGTCCATGTCCAAGTGTACTACCAGATACACAAGCATGACCTCACATACACGTTCATGTCTAAGAGGAAACATGAAGGAACTAAGTGGATGCGACACGTCATGTGTGATCCATAAATATCTTGTTCTATGAAAATTATCCAAGAAATGTCTAGAGGGAAACAAGGCTAGGTGAAAATTTGGGATCACATATTGTGTGGACCCCCTTACATTTATTATATTTCCTTCTTCAACTTATTCCTCTAATATATTCTTTTTTTGGACTTGAATTTTTATCCATAGGTAACCTATCTTAAGTGTTTTTTCAAGTAAAATGTGATGGTGGAAATATTTGTTGAAGACAAAATAAAATGATATATTTTCTAATCATGAATCATTATTATAAATGATCAATTATGGTAGTGGTGAATGTAGGATCATCAGAGTGATGTCAGGGTTAGTACTCCCTTATCTTTGAGCTCCGACGGGGTGTGGGTCCTCCACATAAGTTGTGCCTCCCTCATATATTAAGCATAGTTATAGGGTGAAGGACCCTTCACTAATATTCTCATTAGTTTATATGGTTTATATGATTTGGATTTGTGGCTCCCATGGAAGTAGTGTGAAGTGTCATGGAGTGGGATCCTCCACATGGATTCTCATATGGTTGTGCATGATGTTGGGAATCTCTGATAGACCTTTGGAGCTATGGGATAACTCATTAACATTGGTCATATTGTGAGATGGGGATCCCCTTTATCTCTCATATATTTTTCTTTATACGTATATATATGTGTATATATTGGGTTTCAATTTCCTCTTGATTTGGGTTGAGTTGACTGTTATTGTATCTCTCTATTTACCCCTTTTGGTTTTTGGGGAATCATACTGGGTATACATATACTCATAACTGAATGGTAGTTTCCTGCACTTGTCATGTATTGTGTAGAAATTGGAAAATTTTATGGTGATAATAGAGAATCAGAGTGATACCATAGGTTCATTGACTATGTATGATGGTCAGGTTTGGAGATCATTATCCATGCTCTCTCAGCTTTCTTCATTTCCAGTTGTTGTTAGGTTGAGACTTTATTTATAGTTAGTCATGTATTTTTACCCTATACACTTTGGTTGTATTATTTGGTACTTTGATTTTATTCCTTATAGGTTATTGCATGCATGTATTACTCTAGATGTTACTATCACTTATTATTACTCTACACTATTGCATTGAGATGGTTGGGTGCATGCATACAGTTACATTAGGAAAATACCCCTCTTTTTTTATTATGAATTCATGGTGCTTGTCACTAGCCCATGGCTTATCGAGGAGGGCTTGGGGTTATTTCATACTAAACTTCCACTAGCTCGGAAATCCATGGTGGGTCAGGTTATTACATTATATATGGTGGAAGGAGAAATAAAATTGAAAGATATTGGTTAAGAGTTACACCTCTTTATTGAGAAACCTCCTTTGGCTTATACCTCAATCCTTGAAAGAATAGAAATGTTATCAATCCAAGGCCTTTAGAATTTTGGGATGTATTTTAGAAAATGATTTGTTAGGTTCTGGATGATCTAAGAGTCTCTTGAAGTGCAGAAAAGAGATGAGAGGGGCATTCTTTTATAAGTGGGGGGAGAGGATACACTTTGAATTTCTTAAAATATTAAAATATAATAATGTATTATATAATAAAAATGATTCAAAATGGCCAATTATTTTGATTTATGATAATATAAAATGAAAATATTGAATGAAAATAGAATTTAAAAAAGTTTTTATGGAAATATAACCCTTATCTTTCATTTTAATTCCCCTAGTACACCCATTTTAATATTAAATATGATAACAAATTTTTACTATTTTTACTATTAATTATAACAAAAAATGATAGTTGAATCATAAAAAATTATGAATATTATGATATCAAATATGTATTCTATTTTATCAAATTCAATTTATCTATTTTTAAGAAATTACTTTTAAAATAAAAATATAAAATGCATTGAACAATTATTTTCCAAAAAAATGAGTTTTTAAGTATAAAATTCTTTTTATACCAAAATTAATCATTTTAAAATTTTTAAATTCATTTATTGTATTATATTTAATCAAATTGAACAGTATAAAATTTATAAAAAATTCAAAACAGAATGGGACTTTTAAAACACTTTAAATGAAAATATAGTATTTCTATAAAAATTATTTTTTACTATTCACTAAAAATTTAATCTATTAAGAAAAATACCAAATTTTTACTTTATGATAATTTGGATATAATGATTTCAAAAATTATACCATTTTATAAATTTTTTTTTTTAAAATTCAATAAAATTAATTATAGTATTTATGCACAAAATTCAATAAGAACCATTTTTTATGAAAATATATTTCTAAAGAATGAGATGACTCAACTAAAAATTGAATAATTTTATATTATGAATTAATATATACATTTTCATAATATAAAACCTTTATAAATATGTTTCATAATGTCGTTATTCTTATTCATACCACCAATTTAAAATCTTGGTTATAATGGTATACTATATCAAAGTTCATATTTACATGGGGTTTCAAGTAAAGAAATATATGAAATAATTTATGTTTATTTAAATGGAAGTAAATATAATATATTGGGGAGTTACACCAATAAAATATATGGTGTTATCTCATATAGACTCATTGTGCCATTCTATATAGCCGGATAAATTAGTTACATGAGTAACCTCGGTGAAGGTTGGGGGAAGGTATGTAAATGCCTTTTTCATAGGTTATGAAGTTATTAGATAATTTATGGTATTGAGGTTGGGTTGAGATAGTAGGATCGGTTGGTTGCCTAGACATATAGAGTCTAGATCTAATTTTGATGGTGTGATGGGACCATGTGATATAGATAATATTTTCATTATTTTTCATACGTGTTTTAATGATTTAAACTCTTCCAATTAATCAATTTGAGCTTATTTGTAAAATTTAAGTGTTTTGGTTAATTATGGGCTTAATTGTGGAAATTGGTTAATTCTCGAAATTTAACTATTTTTTGGAGCATTATTATTTCGGGCATATCTTTTAAATTTTTTATTCAAATTGTGTGATTAATTTTTTAGGCTTTCTATGCTCATGGGATTCAACTTTGTATTTTGGAACATGGTCATATTCGACACATAATGGACCATAAAAATACCTGAAGTGGAAAAAGTTTGCTGGTAGACAGAATGGACCGCACCTTAATTTATGAGACATATCTAGGCCTACATGTGTCCAAATGATGTGATTGTATATGGAAGAGAAAAATAAATATGTGAATCTCTTTCACATTAAATTTATTGAAGAAATTCGATCATTAAGACACCCATTGAATGCCACCACAAAGAGGAAGTTGAAGAGTCACCTCAAGTAGAAAAGGTTATAATTATTAATTTGGGGATAAATTTTGTGACACATTTCCAAATTCCCATATATTTTGAGGAAGAATTAAAAATAAATATAGGAGAAACATTTATGAAGACACCTTCCTGATATTCGGCAATTTATTATACTAACCTGGCTCAATATTTAGGTGGATTAATTTTGGAGGGAACTTTTTTACTATACAAGCCTATAAATAAGAGTTTTCACTTCCATTGAAAGGGGTTGAAGAAGGTGAAAGAGGTGCTATTCTGGAAGCTTGAGTTCTTTAAGATAATTTTATTTTCTATTTTCTCTTTTGTTTGTTTTATCATGCTCTTTTCTTCCCCTTTCAACTCTATTACCCTTCACATGGAGGGGTAAAACCATTGAGTGATTGGGGAAGGGGGAGCTTCACTTTTGTAATGTTGGAGTTTTGTTATTAAATGTAAAACCCTATTTTTATTTTTAATGACTTCTATTCTCAGTGTTTCCTAATTATATTAATGTTATTGTGTTTTGGTTTTAGTGTATTCATCATTTATAGCATTGGCTAAAGACTTTTAATCTCCCTATGCTTAGGAAAATTTTTCTCTATCGAGTAGATTGTGTTAGCTGGTGAGTGTCTAGTGATCGTTGGCACATGTGTTGAACTAGTGAACTTTTTCTTGAGTTATAAGGATAAAAAATTCCCGATTATGACTTGACTTATTTGTTTAATAATTTCTTATGAACTTCCATTCACATAGGAGTGAGTTCTATTTCTTTCTTCAACCAAATGTGATTGATAACTTGATCGAGGAGTCTTTAATTTGTCATTCAATATGAAGATAGGGAAAGTAATAATTATTACTATGATAACATTAAAAAATTTGATCCTAGCCTAACCCCATCACTCTCTTCTTCCATTAGTGTTCAATATTTATTTTCAATTGCTTGCTTTATTTTTTAACTCAAACAATTTGAAAAACAACCTCTTCTTCTTTATTTAATATAAGTGACCAGTTTAATTGTTGTGAACTCCTATTAGTACACAACCTGGGTGTCCCACTTTACTACATTTTAACTTAGATATATTTGTTTTTTTCACACCCCATGATAGGAACAAGTCAAAACATGGCGTCGTTGCTGGAGAGGTAGTGCCACGAGTTTTTTTCCTCTCTCTTTCTTTTCTCTTTTCTTATTTTCATTCCAATGTTGTATGAATAGAACCTAAAATACTGAAACATGACCCATTGATCTTGAAATTGAATAAAAATTATTTGATAAGCTAAGAAACCTCAATTTACAATCTGAATTTGAGGAAATTTCTCTTACAAACTTGAGTGAAACTTCAGGTGTTCACTCTGAGCCTATTATCATGGCTGGAAATAAAAACCCGACTCTCAGAGACCTTTGTGCCCCACAATTCCTTAGTCAAAATAATCAGATTTTCATGCCAGTGTTACATAATGATTTTGAGATGAAACCTAATATGATACCATTACTCCCAACGTTTCCTGGCTTGGCAGGTGAAGATCCCAACAAAAATATTAAGGAGTTCACACATGTCTACTCAAAATTCAAACCACGTGGAGTAGCTGAGGAACAGGTAATGTGGAAGGAGTTCCCATTTTCATTAGAAGGAGCTGCTAAAAAATGGTTGTATAGTCTACAACCTGGAGATGATGATTATTGGAATGACTTGGGGAGATTCTTTATGCAAAGATCCTTCTCCGCCTCCTGAAGCATAGCCATCAGAAAAGAGATATATGCCATCAAACAATCATCTAGAGAAACCCATTACGATTACTGGGAAAGATTTCAAAAGCTATGTTCCAACTACCCACATCAATCCATTGAGTATCATCAATTTATTGTCTTCTTCTATCAAGGGTTACTGGACAATGATATGAACCTTCTTGATGCATCATCTGGAGGTGCATTGATTGAAAAGTCACCAGAAGAAGCAAAAGGTTTGATTGAGAAGATTTCCCAGAACTCGCAATAGTTTGGTATAAGAAATACTAGCACAATAGATATTCCAGAGGTACGAACTTCTCATCCATCACACTTACTAGAAACTATTATTGAATAGATAACCAATTTTGTGACATAGATAGCCTTGAAACAAGTGGGTGACCAACAAGCACCATCTAGGGTATGTGGTTTATGCTCATCACCCGATCATTTCACTGACCGATGTGCTGAAATACAAGGAATGGAATCTTGTGCGGAAAAATTCGAACCAAGTAATTACCAAAAGAATAAAGGATGGATAAAACATATCCATGTTCAATATGGGTTAAAAAATTAGAAAAATCAAGCTAGACCCCCAAACCAAAACCAGTTCCAAAACCCACCACCCTTTCAACAAAATCAATCTCATAACAGGCCTCCACACCACTAACCACCCACATTCCCAAGACCCTATGATCATACATCCACCAGAATAAAACCTTCTATGTAATAGCTATAATCTAGGCTTGATTACCTATAAGATAAGGTTAAAAAGCTGGCAAACACAATGGGATGTTTTGTTGAAATCATGACCAAGAATCAGGGGAAACATTATTCCCAAACAACCCCAAACCCAAACGAGAATGTCAGCATCATAACAACAAGAAGTGGAAAAGGGATCTCACCACGAGCATCCCATGAACCTAAAACAAGACCACCTTATTTGATGGAGAATGATGTTTTAAACTCTAAAAATTCTATGAAAATGCATTTTGAAGAAGAGAAGAAAGATGAGGAAGAGAAGGATAGGCCAAAGAATAAGAGTCAATAAACACCATTTCAAATGAAAAAAGGGAGAAGAAAGACTTCCCCCTCCATTTCCATCAAGGATGATTTAATCAAAGAAATTGTAGGAGGAGGCACTTCAAAAAGAAATTCTGGAGACCTTATAAAATGTGGAAATCAATATCCCATTACTTGGAGCAGTCAAAAAAATTCCAAAGTATGCTAAACTTTTTAAGGATATTTTCACCAAGAAGAGTAAACTTAATGGGAATGAAAGGATCAACTTCAGAAGAAGTTTTTCAACCCTCGTCACACCACAATTTCTTACCAAATGTTAAGATCCAGGGACATTCTCCATTCCATGCACCATTGGTTATTTAAATTTATCTAATGCTTTGTGTGATCTAGGTGCTTCAATTATTGCATTTCCACACTCATTATACACTTCTTTGCTGATGGGAGACTTGAAGCCCACAAGAGTGGTGGTCTATCTTGTAAACAGATCCACAGTTTTCCCAGCAGATGTTTTTGAGGATATCCGTATGAAATTAAAAGATATCATATTCCCATATGACTTCTACATGCTCAATATGGAAGAAGATATGATCCCTTCACATTCACCTATCATTTTTGGTAGACATTTCTTGAAGACATCCAAAACCATCATCAATGTCCACGAGGGGACACTCACCATGGTTTTTGGTGAGAGCATGGTCCACTTAAATATTTTTGAATCCATGAGGCACCCATTAGATGATCACACCCTCTTTTAACTTTCCCATTAAGTTGGTGCAGAATCCATTAAAGAATCAGGTTATTTCCAGGTACCCATTTCTCTTGAGGATCAAGAGAAGACAACCTTTACATGTCCCTTTGGTACTTTTTCATATAAAAGCATTCCATTTGGATTATGTAATGCTCCAGGTACATTTCAGAGGTGCATGGTAAGTATATTTTCTGATCACATTGAATATTTCTTGGAGGTTTCCTGGATGATTTCATGGTTTTTGGAAACTCTTTTGACCATTGTTTGAAAAATATGGATAAAGTTTTGAAAACCTGCATTGAAAAGAATCTTGTTTTAAATATTCAAAAGTGTCATTTCATGGTTAAGAGAGGGATTTTCCTTGGTCATTTCATTTCAAAAAAGTGCATTGAAGTTGATAAGTCAAAAAATTAAAGTGATAAATTTTTTTTATTACACAACTTGTGTGAATCATGTTAGATCTTTTTAGGGCATGCAGGATTCTACAAGAGGTTTATCAATGATTTCGGTAAGATTTATCTCCCTCTCTCAAGATTTTTTTTAAAATAAGATGATTTTTATTTCAATGGTGCATTTAGGGAATCATTTGATGATTTTAAGAGGATATTGATTAAACCACCTTTGATGCATCCACCAAATTGGGAAGAACCATTTGAGATACGTTGTAATGCTTCTAACAAATTAGTTGGAGCAGTCCTTTCTCAGTGAATTGAGGGTAGGACACAAGTCATTTCATATGCTTCAAAAACCTTGGATGTGGATCAATTCAATTACACAACCACATAAAATGAGTTTTTAGTAGTTGTTTTTTCTTTGGGAAGATTTAGATCATATTTTCTCAAAACTAAGTCACTGTATTTTTTTATCATGTAGCTCTCAGGTGCATGATGAAGAAGGATGAAGCTAAACTGAGGCTAGTGAGATTTATGTAACTACTGTAGGAGTTCAATATATAAATCAAAGACAAAAGGGATATGATAACCAAGTAGATGATCATTTAAGCATACATCCTAACACTACTAAAGGTGAGATTATAGAAAAAGAACCATTGAACGATCACCCTCTAGGAGAGCAGTTGTACTTAGTTAAAGGAGAAGTGCCTTGGTATACTGACATGGTCAATTATATTGTAACATCTTAGGTCCCATCTCATTTGAATTCTCATCAAATTTAGAAACTTAATAATTAATATAGATATTAAATTTTAGATGATCCATTTATTTGGAATATTTTCAATGACCAAGTGATAAGAAGATGTTTTATTGAGAGTGAAATTGGTTATATCTTGGGGTTTTGTCACACATTATATTTTTGAAACCACTTTGGACCTAAAAGGATAGAATGTAAGGTTTTATAATCTAGACTTTATTTTCCAACCATTTTTAAATATTCTCATGAATTTTGCAAAATGTGTCCAAAATATCAGTTTTCTGGAAACATTTCAAAGAGACAAGAAATTCCCAAACAACCACTTAATTTTTGAGATTTTTTTGAATTCTGGGGGATAGATTTTATGGGACCTTTCCCAATTTCATTTGGAAATTCTTATATCTTTCTTGTGGTTGATTATGTTTCCAAATGAGTGGATGAAAAAGCCACCATGACCGATGATGCTAAAGTTGTTTGTGATTTTGTTAAGACTAACATATTTTGTAGGTTTGGAGTGCCTAGATCCATCATTAATGATCAATGGACTCACTTTTTCAATAGGATAAAATATGATTTTCTGAAGAAGAATGGGGTGCAACATAAAACATCAACTCCTTATCACCTAGAAAAAATGGTCAAGCTGAAGTGTCTAATAGGGAAATCAAAGGAATTTTGGAGAAGACTGTTAAACCAAATTGGAAGGATTGGAGCCATAGGTTAAAAGACACATTATGATTTTATAGTATAGCCTACAATACCCCGATTGGAATGAGTCCATATAGGATGATTTATTGCAAAATTTTTCACCTACCTGTGGAACTAGAGCATAAGGCATATTGGGATATGAGAAAGATGAATTTGGATCTTGAAAGTGCTGGGAAAGAGAGAAGTTTGCAGTTGCAGGAGTTGGAGGAAATTAGATGAGATGAATTTGAAAATTATAGGATTTACAAAGAGAGAACAATAGTGTCTCATGACACACTGATCCAACCAAAATAATTCTATCCTGGAGATAAAGTGTTTCTTTTCAATTCAAGACTCAAGATGATGCCAGGTAAACTTTGTTCCAGATGGGACGGTCCATTTATAGTTACTCATGTATATCCTTACTATTATGTGAAGATTGTAAAGGATGGAGAGTATGAGCCATTTACTATTAATGGGAACAGGTTGAAGAAATTCCATTGGACCATTCCATCAGATCCAGTGAAGGAGATCCCGCTCCTCTAACCTATCTATCAATCAGATCTATCAGGTTGTACCTCTACTTTAAACTTTCTTATTGTTGTTATTCATTTTAAAATCGTCATACATGTTAAATACATTTTAATTCATTGAGGACACTACACAAAATAATTGTGGGGGAGGAACCTTTGTAGTTTAGGATGTACATTTGTTTCTTGTTTTCAATAAAATAAAAAATCGCATGTTTTCAAATTTTTGTGTGTTTATTTTTTAGTTTTTTGTGTGTTTTTTAAAATTTTGATCTGAAATGATTATAATTTTTATATTTGAAACCCATTTCATTGAGTGAACCAATTTATTCCATTAAATTGAGCTGAAATGAATGCTGAAAATGATTATGTTTCATGTTCAATTATTTTTGAATTTCATGAAATGTACCTTGATTTTTGAATCCCATGCCACATCTCACTGTATTTATCTTTGAAATAACTTTACTGTGAGGATTTTGAACCCTTTTTTCATATTCTTTTCATTCACCTCACTTCTTGAGAGAACCATACCATGCTTGTTTTAACCATAATTTGATTTATTCCTTTCAAAACTTGAGGGTTTTGGGTACATGTGTTTCAAATGATTGTGGAATTTCATTTGTTTAAAAGATCCCTTTTCAAGATAATCTCTTTCATTATGGCCTATATTGTTAATTTAATCCTTTTAGCCCTTATAAACCATGAACATCCTGTTAGGTTAGCCACATTATAAGCCAATTTTCCCAATCCAACAAACTCTTGAAGTGAAATTTCATGATCTAGTTGAACATAAGTGTTAGGGTAGCTGTCTTGTGTTATGCTACCTCATTTGGTGAAACATTGGGTGAAAAATAAAATTCTAATGAAATGTGTCTGCAGATGAAAAATAGTTCTGTTGAAATTTGTGCTATTTATGGAGCATTCATTATAATAGTAGTTGTGCCTTTTTTGGAGCTTCTAATGGAGGAATAAAGGTGTGACTTTTATGGAGCTTTCAATATAACTCATGTTTGAGAAGATTGGAATTTTTGTTGCCTAAATGATTGGATATTTAGAAATTTGTTGATATTTAATATGATGATGGAGCTGAATTTCTACTAAGGGGAGTGATGAGGATACCACAGTTGAGTGAAAATTATAATTTTTCAATTTTGTTTCAAAAAGAGCCAAGCCCTCCTCATTCGACCTCATAATTTTTCATATAAAAATCCTACCAACCAAAAGACATATAACAAACTTGCAATATCCTGATGATAAAAACATTTCCTTGACTCACATCAAGTGGAGAATTAAGAGTTTTTCAAACCTATGGTGACCATTTCATTGGTTTGGATGAGAAAAACATTGTTGAAAATTGATATTTGTGAGATGAGAGAAAATTCATGTGAGGTTGATGTCTTGTGAGCATGGGAGAAGAAATTAAGAGGAAAAATATTGAATGAATTGATTTGAGAACATAGAATAATGGTTTGGTATGATTCATGATATCTTTTATTTCTTGGTGTGGAAATGGTGGATCTCACTGGCGTGTGTTTTGAATTTTCTTTGATTAGATTTTGATTTTGACTTGTATGAGATTCCAAGTGCTAAGTGTCAGAGATTTGTTAGAGATAATGTTTTTATTAATTTTTATATGTGATTCAATGATTTAACCCCTACCAATTAATCAATTTGGGCTTATTTGTATCATTTTATTTTTTTGGTTAATTATGGGATTAATTGTGGATTTTGGTTAATTCTAGAAATTTAATAGTTTTTTAGATCTTCATTATATCGAGCATATATTTTAATTTTTTTATCCAAATTGTGTGATTACTGTTTTTAGGATTTCTATACTTGTGTTATTCAACATTGTATTTTGTACTAAGGTCCCGTTTGACACATAATGGACCATAAAAATTCATGAAGTGGAAAAAGTTTTATATTTGACAGAATAGACTCCACCTTAATTAATGAGACATATCTCAGCCTACATATGTCCAAATGATGTGTTTATAAATGGAAGAGAAATATTACTCCTCTAATCTCTTTAAAATTAAATTTCATGAATAAATTAGGTCATTAAGGCACCCATTGAATGCGACCAAAAGGAGGAAGTTCAAGGGTTACCTCGGGCAGAAAAGGTTATCATTGGTAATTCAAGGATAACTGTTGTGGAACATGTACTAATTCACTAATATTTTTAGAAATCATCAAAAAAACATATATGAACAACATTTATGAAGACACATTCCCATGATTATTCTATTATTATACCAACTATACACAAACTTTCAGTGGAGTAATTTTGGAGGGAAATTTTCTACTCCACAAGCCTATAAATAACAGTGTTCACTTCCATTCAAATGGGTTAAAGAAGGTGAAAGAGGGGTTTTTCTAGAGTCTTGAGTTCTTTAATTTCTTTGTATTTTCTATTTTCTATTTTCTTTGTTTTATAATTCTACATTATTCCACTTTCAACTCTATTACCCTTCACATGGAGAGGTAAAACCTTTGAGTGATTTGGGAAGGGGGAGCATCACTTTTGTAATGTCAAAGTTTTGTGCTTAAATTTAAAAACCTATTTTTATTTTGAATGAGTTATATTCTTAGTTTTTCCCAATTATATTAATGAGATTGTGTTTTGGGTTTGGTGTATTCATCATTTATATCTTTGTTTGAAGACTTTTAATCTCCCTCTGTCTAGTGCAATTTGTTTCGATTGAGCAGATTGTGTTAGGTGGTGAGTGTCCAGAGATCGTTGGAACATGTGCGGAACTAGTGAACTTTTTATAGAGTTATAAGGAGAAAAAATTCCCAATCGTTACATTCCTTGGTTTTTTAGTAATTTCTTATGAACTTCCATGCACAAAAAAGTGAGTTCCATTTCTTTATTCAACAAAAGGTGATTGATAACTCAATTGAGGAGTATTTCATTTTTCTTTCAATAAGAAGAGTGGGAAAATTATCTTTATGACTATGATGACATTCAAAAAGGTGATCCTACCCTAACCCCATCACTCTCTTCAACCATTAGTGTTCAATCTTTATTTTCAATTATTGATTTATTTTTTAACTCAAACAATTTAAAAAAACCTTTTCTTATTTCATTAATTTAAGTAACAAGTTTAATAATTGTGAAATCCTATTTAGAGACAATATTGGTTACCCAATTTAAGAAATTTTAACTTAGGTATATTTGTTTTTGTCACACACCATGACAGGCACATGTCAGCACAATTAGACACTCATTGTTTTGGAATGGTTCCCATGTGACATGTGATCATTATCTCAGCCTTGGAAAAAGGATGATGCCTTGTAATTTCATTTGATATTGACATGTGGCGGATCATTGTTGGGTGAGTGTAAGTTAGGATATATGTGACTCATGATAGAATGATTTGGTTTTTAGTGATTCAGTTATATAGAAATGTGAACCTGTGGGGTTCAATTGAGACTATGTAGGAATATAGGAAAGAAAATTAGAGAGGTTTTTCATTGTTTAACTATACCTTTAGGAGATGAGAGTGAGAATTGTGTGGAATTTTAGGTAAAAAGTCTTGGTGTATGAGGATAGGTGTGTGTTTGGTACTTGTAGTGCCTATTCTGGTTGAGGTTCACGGAACAAGCCATGTGCATGTATTCTTAGTGTATTTTGAGTTGTGGATGAACCTGATCACTACTAAGGTGGTAATTAAATGGTGACACACTAATGGGTATATAATCATAGTGTCTCATGAGATGTCATTCTATGTGAGGTGGTGATAGCTAAAATTGATTGGGATATTATGTTACGGTCGATCAGAATCAGACCCTAACAACTATCATGGGTTGTTTGGGAGATGTGAGCATAGATTAAGAGGATAAATACACATGTGTTAATGGGACATATTTGGGACTATGATTTATGAGTGGTTTAAGTGATGATATATAGAGATGATCACACCATGGGATTTTGAAATACATGATCCATGCTATGATTGGATTACTGAATGATGAGGATAGTGTTTTTGGAATGATAGGAACATGAATCCATTGGTGTTTTGTGCTACACTTGGGTATGATGGGTACAACCACAATAGTTAATTGTATGTGTTAATTGATAGAGCATGGTCTATAATTATTAGGTGTTTATTCTATAGGATGATGATAATAATTCTTTTATAGTGGGGAGTAAGTTATCAGTCAAAGATGTATGACCCTCATTTTGTAAGGGTTATATGAGGATTTATACTTGTTGGTGGATGTTTTTTGTGAAACCAGGTTGATGGTGTGAGTTTAATATGGTTCTGTGGAAAATACTGGATTCGTGATTTAGATGTGGTGTCAGGTGGAGTCATTGTGTTGGCATTGATCTTTGGGTTGAGTTGGTGTAATTCGAGAGTGAGTTGGATTAGAGGTGTACCAATTCTTGGGGAGAGATCATGAAATATAGTCAAGGTGGTCGGTGAGTTAGATATGAAGTCACATTAGGAGTTTGGTTCAGAATTTAGAGTTAGTATTTGGATGATCTCAGGATTCCTCTAAGAGTTAATAGACCATGATCGAGTGAGAAAGTGTGATGATGCACTGGCAGGTGAAACTGATCATTTCTAGGTGAATTCGACTAGAGAAGGACCAACTGAAGGTTTCATGTGAAATTAGGTTCAAGTATAAGGAAACCACATAGATTATTTAATTATACTTGTGGAAGAGCACCATCTAGGTGATTCCTATATCACAATACACAATGGATCAAAATTAGTCTTTCTAAGTAAAGTATTATATTAAGGGAGGAAGAAAAACCTTAATATGATTTAGTTGAAAGAACCATTATATATTATGAAATATGGGTACATGTAAGAGATGCCTTGGTGTCAGTGTTGGTGGTGAGAAGGTGGCTTTAAAAATTTTGAGTAGTGCACTTTTAATTTGAATTTGAGTATCGAAAACAAGTTTGGAAAATGGAGATGGATCATGGTGAGTTCTGGGTGAGTTAGTGAATGTTCCTGGTAAGATTCAATGGTCTCAAACCTACCACAACTTCTTAGGGATACAAAGTGTTATGGCGGGGACTTTTTAATTCCTATCTTATTATCAAGTCATTCCATTTTAGAGGAATTTTTAATTTTTGATCTAGGGCATGGGTTATTCCATGAATTGGGATTCAGATCATAAATATGAGGCATGAAACATCTCTAGGAGGTGTTTTTTATGTATAATTAGGATTGATTGGTTGTTTTGGTGTTCATGGATGTTTTGGAGTGGGGATTTTGTAACACCCTAAAATTCTAGTTTTAAAGAATACTATGTTTGATAGCTTTCCTAACACGCAACAATGAGCTTTAAGAGAACAGTGATATACTATAAAAATATTATTTTCTAAATGTGTCCATTATAACCTAGCCACTAAATTGGTGGTATGAATAGGAGTAACCACATTATGAAAAATATTTATAAATGATTTGTGTAATTAAAATTTATTTATTAAGTCATAGAAAATAGGTAATCAATTTTTAGTAAAGACGATTTATGTTTCAAAAATATCTTTTACTCAAAAATTATTTTTATTAAAAATATTGTGTCAACATTAAAATTAATTTCTACCATTTTAGAAATTATATTTCAGTAAATTAATATAATTTTTTTAGTATATCAATATTATCTTATGGTGAATTGTTTTTGTTTTTTCTATAAAAAATTAAGTAAATTGTGAAAAGTAATTATTTTTGTAAAACATTTCTTTATTTTCACTAAATAATAAAATTTAAAATTATAATTATGTATATAATTTGATCATAATGTAAAATAATTCTACATTAATTATATATAATATAATTAATTACAAAGGAATAATCATTATTCTCGATTTAGGAATAAGTTCATTTTTAGGATTAAAAAAAATTATAAAAATTATTTTTCATTTTGTATTACACATTTATATTAAAATTGATATATGAAAATTATATAAATTTAATATTGAAAAATAGACACTATATTTTGAATTATTAGGTTAAATTTTAGTAAATAGGTATCTTCTTTTTTATGATTATGAATAGTAACCATGGTAATGGTTTGTCACATCGGTAGGGTAAAAATATGTAAAACACACTAAAAACTTTGGGATAAGACTTCAAAATATCTCTAAAACTTTCCTTTATCATATTTTATGAGTTTATTTTTTCCATAATCATCCAATTTTATAAAATAGAGTAACATTATTCAATATTTACTTGATTATAACCTTAATATCATTTTATGAAAAGAATGAATACAAAATTTCACTCTGTTTTTTAATGTCTCTAATATTTTTTGGTGGGGATAAAAAAGGTTATATTCAATAAAAATATTTATTTAAAATAAAAATTATTTTTTATCATGTTAACTTATTTTTAATTTGTAGTGATATAATCATTACCAGAAAATATTACGCAATTTTCACATAGTACTTGTTCAAGTAATATAAAAATCAAATAAATAATTGTAAAAATATTTAAATAAATATAATTTGGATGAATTATTAAGTTCCATGAATTTTTTACATAAATATAACACATTAGTACTATTTTTAAATATAATATTTTAATTCAATTTTTATTTTGTTGTCTTTAAATTCAAACTATATAAATAGCCCTGAAAATGAGTTTGATGGATTCTTATGATAAATAATACTGTATCAAATGATTTAATATTCATAAAAAGATTATATTAGGCCTAGTGAATGGGATATAGCTGATAATACCTACCATTTCAACTTATGTATCATGTATCTTATTATTCTAACTTTATTGAACCCTAATGAGTGACAAATTTTTATACCACGTTAATCATAAAAAGGGTTTACAGGGGTTAAAACTAAGAGATATGGGGTAAATTTTTCTAAAACTTGTTTAAAATTTTATTATGAGATTATTTCAACTCATTATCAAATGAGATTTTAAATATCTCAATTTTGGGCCACATGAACATGAAAATTAATTTATATTAATTTAATACTTTACATTATTCCATAGGCTCCTCTCCCCACTTATAAAAGGGAACCTCCTCTTTTCCCTTATTTAAAAATATGGAGCCTTATATATTAGAAAATAACTAACCTAATACTATAATATCATCCTTCACCACAACCTATAGATTATGTTCATGTAAAAATACCATCCTTTCACGGAATAAGGTGTAAGCCAAAGGAAGTTTCTCAATGAAGTGGTATAACTCAAAAACAAGTAATCTCAATTTTATTTCTTCTTTTATCTCATATAAATATATGGTATCCATTTTAAAATAATTAATTCAGTATTATAAATATGCATAATTTCAATAATTATGATGCAACAACCATTATCCATCACTTTTACATCTTATGGGAAAATAAAACATCACTCGTGCATAAGTGTGGACTATCACCTCTATGATGCGATGCATTTTATTTTTCATAAACACTTTATTTTAGTGGATATAATGATGGATTGACTAAATATATATGATATTTATGATATTAATATAATTCTATAAATGTCACTTAATTTTAATTTTTATTTTTTCCAATCTAAAAAAATAGCACTCTTGTGTACTTATGGACTACGGTCTCCATGAAGTGATGTAATTCATTTTCAACAATAATTTATATGAATAATGGTGAAATTTTATATAAATATTACATATAATACTCATGATATTATTAAAAAATTATATTATTTGACTATGATCAAAGTACAAGGACCAAGAATACAGAACCAAAACATGCTTAAAAAACAAAGATTTTATCACCTAGAATAGTGATTTTAATAAATGATTATTAACAAATAGGGGGTAAAATGTAATAATTAAATTATATATGGTATTATATGTATTATTATGGTTCAATATTATATTTATAAAAATTATATATTTATTTTATAAGCGGTTTTAACACATACGAGGTA
Source organism: Viscum album (assembly GCA_963277665.1). Classification (NCBI taxonomy): domain Eukaryota; kingdom Viridiplantae; phylum Streptophyta; class Magnoliopsida; order Santalales; family Viscaceae; genus Viscum; species Viscum album. Next base: position 1,474,947,927 of record OY728131.1, on the reverse strand, counting down.
AGGTGGTACTTGAGGTAAGAGTTATTTGTCTCAATTTTGTTTTATGGAGACATGTTTGATGTTATTCACCGATTTATGTTTCTAAGGTATATATACTACCCATTATATTTTTTTGTATCATTAATATACTTATTTTTATGTTATTTAATGTTTTATTTAATCTATTTTTCTTTCATGGGGGCTATGATTCATATGTTACCAAAGCGGTAAGGGTTTATCTTACAATATCATTTATTTTTTGGATTGTTCATACTAAATTTACATTGGGGGAAATCTTATAGATATTATCCTTTAAAACAAATATATTTCATTATAATATAATTATTTTTATAATTTTTATGTGTTAATTCCATTTTACTCTCTTTGTTACATAAAATTATTGAGAAAATTTTTCAAAGAAAAGTCGACCTTAAATTTATTGTGGTTGATGAAATTTTTCATTCATGTTCATTATATTCAACAAAATTATGAAATTTATTTAATAAATATAAAATGTATAAAAAAATTCATTTTCTATAACTTTGAATTTATTTTCAAATGTTTTTAAAATGAATCATTATAAAAAAATTCTGAAAAAGTCCTTTTTTTACTTTTTCCAAAGGTGTGAGAAGAATGGTTTCTTTTAATATATAATGAATGGATGTATTTTTCCACTATCCTGACCATTATTTAATTTTAAGATTCCTTTAAAAAGTTTCCTTGGTAATTTTCAAAGAAAATTAGGTTATCATTATCCTGGTAATTTTTAGTTGAAATGTTTATCAATGAAAAAAGGATATTTTCTCATGTTTTCAAAAAACTATTCAAATATTATTTTAAATGTGTTTTTCTTCTCTGTCACCATCCTTGAAGGATTGGTATGATTCATTGGGGATATGATATTATTATATCATTCACCTTATTTATAAGGATTTATTATGATGATGATGATTTAATAATAATTCAATGAAACCTGTTTCATTCCCCTAGGATAATAAAGATATAATGAAACCTTTATGAAATCCATTTCTTTTCCATGGTTTATGATATGATGAAATGTTAAAAAAAATTTGAAAATCATTTCCTTTTCACTAGTTATGATATTATGAATATTTTATGATCTTTTTTCACACATATGTATGGTTTTCATTATGTGACTAGTGGTCCTCGAATTATATAAGCCTCTGATGCATTGGGAAAATCCTTATATCTCATGATATAATTATGGGAAATGAGTTGATGTGGTCAATCCACTATAAGAAATAGGTATATATTCCTAATACACTATTATATGGGAAATATGTGGTAATTATATATCAAATATGATATGATAAATAGATGTGGATGCCTAATACACTAGGATATGATGGTCTTAGTCGGTATCCTTGACAATTTTTATGGTTTCTATGCCTATGATGCTTCCACACTCTTATGAAATTTTTATATGCTTATGATTTGAACTCAAGGATCATGATTAATTTTTTTATGATTTCTCAATCTCATGACATACTAATGTTCTTTTTCCGTGACCCATGACTATGATATATGAATTTTTGGGTATGATTTTCTATTTATAATTATATGTTCTTATACCCTTATACTCAAGATATGCCTATATATGATAATTGATTAATATATATAATGTTTACACTTAATGAGAATATAATATCTCCCCTTATTAAGTTTTAATTTCTCCCTAGGATATAAATATGTGTACTATGTATGATGACTCTAGAAGGGAACCTTATGTAATTAAAGGTGTTAGAGATAATGAAGATTTTAATTAAATAAGATGTTTATGTATCTAGTATACAAGTACACAAAACCATTACAATTATTTGACATTTCTATTTGGGATATTTTTTGGAATATTTATCAAAAATATCGTATATCTATTTATGTTATTATTGGGTCTCTATAGTTTTTTTAATATGAGGGTTTTGTTATTTTTTGAGTTTAATATTATAAAAATATATTGAAACCCAAAGGGATAAATCTATGAATATGATAACATTCAAGAGATTTGGAAAAATAGAGATTGTGTGGTTTTCTAAGATATTAAAACCCCGGATACTATAACGAGGATTTTTCTATGGTAAGGATTCACCAAGATGTAACAACTATGAAATTGGTAAATGAGGTATTAAATCAGTTGACACCGGTGCATGATCTGTGGGCCTAAGAGACTCTCTGAGGGATATGATTGAGATAATTCAAATTTTCTTTATGAACCATTATGAATTATTTGAATATATTATGACTATGGATAGCGTAGGTTAAATATAATGTGTCATATATTGAAAATAAGGTGACATGATTTAGAAATACTATGAATGATTTTTCATGATTACATGATTACTCACTACGATTATTTTTTCTTATACAATGTTTTCAAATGCTATTTAATGGATAAAACCAAGATGAATTAAGTTAATGCTGATTTTGATGGATGATGTGGTGATTTTCATAATAAGAAACCAAAATAAATAGGATATGGAATACAAAATATTGTGATTATTCTTAACTTATCTCGATATATTATTAAACAATTGAACACAAATAAGTTTCTTAATGAAAAAATAATAGAAAATTTAGTTTTATAAATACCATAGAGGAATGAATATTTAACTAACTACACATTATGATTTTTTGAAGAATCACTAAGTGTAATACCTCAATGTAATAGGGATATTTTTTCCATGTGGAACATTAGGTCATTAAGAAACTAATTTTTAAGGAAAATTAAGAGTTCAATGGAAGGAAATAAATTACATCCTAAGGTACCATTTATAATTAAATGTCTTATGTGTGGGGAACATTGGAATTTTCTGAGTCAATTCCCTAATCTAAGGGTTAACTCCTAGACCAAGTAATGTTCTATGTAATTATAATCATTGAAGTGGATTTATATTTATGTTTATCTATTGGGATTCAAGAATTATATTTTAGAAGTGTTTTATCAATGATATTTTGGTTATAAGAATCATAAACCATATAAGTATTATTCTACTATAGTTTTTATTTATGTATTTTAAATCATATGTTGAATGGTACCGATAACCTAGAAAATTTATTTAGTGGTAATGTGATTTTTTTGAAAAAAACATGATTGAGCGATAAATAACCCTTAATATGCCCCAAATATTGAGATAATAATTTTTTTATGATAAATAAATTATTTATATTGATAAATTAAATTGTATAGTTTGTTTAGAATTAATTTTTGGAAGAATATATGATTTAATTGTGGCTTTATAGTAATTCAGGTTATTTATATAGGTGATTAGAGTATTTTGGTGAGTGTGTGATTAATATATATACATTTTTTGTATATATCCATATGCGTGATTGATATTATTTAGATATAATTGTTAAGATGATAAAAGAGGAATATATGATCAAACCATTCTAATATTTGGTTTTAAATTTTAGTCTAGCATATTTTGAAAAGTTTCAAGGTTAGTTATTTATGGAATTATATATGTATAACATTTGGTGTTGTTATAAAGATTTTGGAGATTTGTGTCAGGTGAATAATTCCTATTGGGTGACTTGTGCTAACCATTTTGGTTTTGGGAAATATATAAATATATAATGAATTAATTATAATTATTTTTTGGGTCTTGTGATTCATTAAAAATTAATTTTAGTGCTACATGCATGAAAAAAATCATCTTGAATATTCACTTCTTAGATTAAGGGATGATAAAAAAGTGGAAATAAATCAAATCACAAACAAAGGATGAAATTTTTCTTATGAAATGTAAAAAAAATAAAGTAATTATATATTATAATTTAATCTATCATGATAGGAATAGAATACCTAAACTCAAGGAAAAGGATCTTTAAGTACAAATAATTTCTTTTTCCTTTATTTCTAATAAATTGATGGTCTTATTTATCCCTTACTGATATATGGTTTTGTGATCATTAAATTTCTCTATCAATATCTATTATTCTTAGGAAGATATTTCTTCTCCTATATGTCAATATTTTCAATTCTAGTGAATTTTATCCTTATATGGAAACCTGATTATGTGTTATTTTATATAACCATTTTTGTCCCACATTTCCTTTTCAAAGGAACTTTTATTATCCATTTGTACGATTTGGGTTATCAACAATGGTATTTAAAAATATTGAACCTTTTTTTACAAAGATAAAAATTGTGAGGTTGCAATTTATTTTATGGGGTGTAAAACTTCAAACTTTTAGTTTAAATTAATAATATGATTGTTAGCTTATTTAACACTCAATACTGAGTTTTAAGTAAACTGTGATATACTATACGTATATTATTATTTAAATATGACCATTATAATATATACATTAAATATTTAGCATGAATATGATAAAAAATATATAAAAAATATGTATGGAGGTTTTATATAAAATAAATTTATTTTTTAATTTATAATAAATAGTTACTCAATTTTTAGTAAAATAATATTTTGCTTCAAAATTATGTTTTCTTGGGAAATAGTTTTTATTGTATTTTGTTCCTGGAAATTATAATTAATTTACAAAAATTAAATAAAAATATTTCAAAAAATGAATATCATTTTTTAATTATTATGTAAATATTATCTTAGGGTTAATTTTTGGGTTTTTTCTAAAATGATTTACTTTTCAGTGAATAATGAAAATAATGATTTTTATAAAAATGTAATTTCTTTTAATTAAAACAAGTATGTTAAAAGTCACATTATATTTATAATTTTATCATAAATTATAAAAAAATTGTAATTAAATTATATATAATATAAATAATTTTATAGAGATCAATAGTATACTTGATTTTGGAATAAGTTCATTTCTAGGATTAAAATGTATTATTTTGAAAAATAATTATTGCATTTTACACATTTATATTAAAATTTATTTCTAGCACTTAAAGAAATTTAATATTAGAAAATGGATTTCAAATTTGGAATCATTAGGTTAATTTTTTTTAAATAGTTCTCTTTTACTTTTGGTTATTATGAATGGTAACCATGGTAAAGATTTGTCACCTCGATAGGAGTAAAATGGGTAAAATTGGGTTAAAACTTTGGGATAAACCTTTAATATATCTCTAACATATTATATTTTCCTATTTTATGAGTTTAGATCTTCCATTCTCATCAATGTTTCAAAAACATGGCAACTTTGTGCTATTTTTCGTTGTTAATGAGCATTATATTATTTGAAATAAAGAATAAATTAAAATTGTCACTCTATTTTAATGTCTATATTATTTTTCATAAGTATAAAAGAGGTTATATTAATTAATAAATAATTATTTAAAATATTTATTAATTTTATTATTGTGGTAATTTATTTTATGTTTTTATTAATATAATAATTAACTTAAATTCTTATCCAATGCTGACACAATGCTTGTTTGAGTAATAAAAAAATTAAATAAATTATTTTAAATATTTAAAGTAATAAAATTTGATCAAATTATCATTTCCCATGAATTTTATAGATAAATATAACATATTTGTGATGTTATAGAAAATTATATACTAATTCCATTTCTATATTGCTATCTTTAAATTCATACTATGTGAATACACTAGTGAAAAAACATTTTTTTGGTGGTTATTTTTTATTTTTTATGTCGGATTTTGGCCAATGTTATTACAAGAGAAATTATAAACATTGTTTTTTACATCGGTTATTTTAATACCGATGTAAAAACCAAAAATTCGAAGCATTTTTCACGTTGTTTCCTCAAAAAATGACATGGAAAACGCTTTGGAGTCGTGATTTATTATGTCGTTTTTTAAATAACTGACATGGTATATACTTTATGATGTCAGTTATTACATAACTGATGTAATAAACTGCGCCTCTGAAGCATTTATCACGTCAGTTATTTTCATAAAGGACGTGATAAACCAGTCTGCCAAGTGTTTTTTCACATCAGTTAAATAACAAATGATGTGAAAACATATATACTACGTCAGTTATAAAATAAACAACATAAAAAACTATTCCATTCAATTTATTATGTCGATTATGAAATAACCAACGTAAAAACCCATTCCTAGGCATTTGTTACATTGGTTTTTAAATAACTGACGTTAAAACCCATTCCCATGCATTTTTTACGTCGGTTATAAAATAACCGATGCAAAAATGGAATTTTTTTAAATAAAACAGTTCAACCACAACTATTCCCTTCCAAAGAAGATCTAAAACAGACTAAAACCAAACGAAAACCAGAACAACCCCCCACCCACCCCCACCCCACTAAATATCCCTCCCACACCCCTAGAACCCCCCCACTGGACATCCTTCACACCCCTGGACACCCCTAGATAGCCTCCCCCACCCTCTTGGACAACCCTCCACCCCTCTGGACAGCCCTCCCACCCTCTTGGACACCCTCCCACCCCCATGGACACCCAGTACTCCCCCCACCTCTAGACCCCCCCCCACACACCCTAAACTCCACCTAGATGTCCCCACACCCTCCTGGATAGCCCCCACTCCCCTAGACAGTTCTACAACCCTCATGGACACCCTCCAACCCCCATAGACACCCTGGACAACCCCCACCCCACTGGAAATCCTTCCCACACCCCTAGAACCCCCCACCCCCACCCCCACCACACTGGACACCCCCCCACCCACACACACACCCCTGTACACCCCTAGATAGCTCCCCACCCTCCTGGATATCCTCCCACCCCCTGGACATCCCTCCCACCCCCATGGACACCCTCGCACCCCCATGGACACCCTGGATACCCCATACCCCACTAGACTTCCCTCTCACACCCCTAGAACGCCCCCCACCCCACCCCCTAGACATCCCAACCCCTGGACACCCCCTGGATAGCCCCCACTCCCCTGAATAACCAACCGACCCTTTTGGACACACCCCACCCCATTGGACAGCCCTCCCACACCCTTGGAACCCCCACCCCACTTGACACCCCCGCACCCTTGAACACCCCATGGATAGCCCCCCCTACCCTCCTAGATAGACCCCAACCCCCTAGATAGCCCTCCCACCCTCCCGGATACCCTCCCACCCCCATGGACACCCTGGAAACTCCCCACCCCCACACACCACCGCCACCCAACTAGACATCCCTCCCATACCCCTGGACCCCCCCCCCCCCCCACACACACATACAACTGGACACCCCCCACTACCACACATGCCCCTGGACACCCCGTTGACCCCCCGTTCCCCCTCCTGGATAGCCCCCACCCCCTTAAGAGCTTTCCCACCCTCCTGGACACCCTTCCACCCCCATAGACACCCCGGACACCCCCACCCCCACCCACACCCCACTGGAAATCCCTCCCACACACTTTTAAACCACCCCCACCACCCCCACCCATTTAGACACCCCCACACCCTTGGACGCCCCCTAGAAGGCCCCCGAACCTCCTATACAGCCCCCCCCCGCTTGATATCCCTCCTAACCTCCCTGACACCCTTTCACCCCCATGACCACCCTGGACACCCCCACCCCACTGGATAGCCCTCCCACACCCCTGGAAACCCCCCACCCCACTGGACACCCACCCCCACACACCCCACTTGATACCCCCTGCAGAACCCCCACCCCACCCTTTTGGACACCCTCCCACACCCATGGACACCTTGGACACCCCCACCCCTCTCCAATGGATAGCCCTCTCACACCCCTGGAAACCCCCCCCCCCCCACCCCACTGGAAACCCCCACACCCTGGTACACCCCCTGGACAACACCCCCCCCCTCCTAGACAACCCCCACCACCCTAGACAGCACTCCCACCATCCTATACACCCTCCCACACACCTGTAACCCCCCCCCCCACCCACACCACCCCACTAGACACCCCCCCCCCCCCACACCACACACACACACACACCTGGATACCCCCTAGACACCCCCACCCTCATAGACAACCCCCACTCCCCTGGACAACCCTCCCACCCTCCCTCCCCCATAGACACCCTAGACACCCCCACCCCACTGGACAGCCCTCCCACACCCCTAGAACCCCCCCCCCCCCCCACACCCATCCTAATAGTTCCCCCCCCCACACCTAGACATCCGTCCACCCTCCTAGATATCCCCCCACCCTCCGGATGGCCCTCCCAACCTCCTGGACACCCTCCCACCCCCATGGACACCCTGGACACCCCCACCCCACTAGACATCCCTCCCAGACCCCTGGAAACCCCCCAACCACTGGACCCCCCCCCCCACACACACACACCCATAAAGACCCCCTGGACAGCCCCACCCCTCATGGACATCCCCCCACTCCCCTGGATAGCCCTCCCACACTCCTGGACACCCTCTCACCCCATGGACACCGTGGACACCCCCACCCCATTGGAAAACCCACCCACACCCCTGGTACCCCCCACCCCCACCCCACTAGACACCCCCCACCCACACCCCTAAATACCCCATGGACACCCCCCCACTATCCTGGACAACCCCCACTCCCGTGGATAGCCCTACAACCCTCCTGGACACCCTCCCACCCCCATGGACACCATGGACACCCCCCCACCCACCATAAGGGATATACCTCCCACACCCCTGGAGCACACCCCCCCCCACACCCCCACCCCACTGGCCACCCCCACCACACACACACACAAACCCACCCCTAGACATCCCCTAGACACCCCCACACCCACCCACCCTCTTGGATAGCCCCCACCCCATGGAAAACCCTCCCACAGCCTTAGAACCCCCCACCCACCCACTAGACACCCCCATACCTCTGAACCCCCCCAAACCAGAATCTATACCAGAAAACCCATCAAAACTAGACCAAAACAATAAGTAGAGAAAAATTAAACATTCACATATATAACATTCAAAACATACAATGTCAAAAAAAACATAAATTCAACCTAAACGACTACCAAATACACAATTATAATTAAAATATTCAAAATTACATTTTTCACTACAAACAAACTAAAATCCAATCAAACTTGTAAAATAATTTGACCATTCCACTTTTAAGTGATTTACCTCTTGAGCACTATAGGGTTGTGGGTCATCAAATAGGTAAAAATTAAAAGGATAGTAGTTAAAATGTATAATGAATAAATCAAATGAAATATTATGGAAAAGTTTATAAGGAAATCTTACCAGGTCAAAGGTCACAAGTGTTCCAGTTGTAATTATTTCATACATAAATCTTAACATATAATATCTGCATTCGATGACACCTTGCTGTTCATGACAATTTTGTTTAAATTAGTGTAAATTCAAAATATTATTTTTATGTAATATGTAAAAAATTACAAATTATATATGGATATTTACATTTACTTGTACATATTTGATCTTGGCACTCATTTTCTTTGTGTTTTTTCGAAATTATACCCATCCACTGTTAGAAAATAATACGAATGGGATAAATTTAAAATTCCTTATAATATATACAACTATTATGAAATTGAATCTTACTTTTCCAACATATTCTTAAAACTTTCCCGCACATCTCCATGGACAGAGCATATCCTATAAAGTGTTTTTTCTCACATGGGGAAAAACACCTAACATCCAATGATCACTGATAAAAGAAAATTTAAGGTTAGTGGGGGTTTATGTTAAAATATAATGAAGTCTTTTCTAGAGATATGTTTCATGCCTGTCACAAAAATGCATCATCCAACACTGTGTGATTATATTTTGGTCAAATCATTCAGTAATATAAAAGCATTCTTTGTTCCTCATCCAATGCTTTTGTTTCAGGGGAAATCAAATGTAGGTCCATGAATCTATATACATTTTTTGCTCATTCTTCTTACACATGTTATAAAGATACCTAATACAAAATAGAAATAATTATACATTTTTAATAAATATAACATAGGGAAAATGTGTTAAGACTTACATGGAAAAAAATCATCACGTTGATACCCAACTTATCTTCAGTAAAAATCTCCATGATATCATTTTTCACAATCCCCACATTTATTGCACATCCACAAACATGAGATTCATTTAGAAACTCATAATTATCCACCATCAAATTTGAATATCTTGACAATCTGTCAAGACTCCTAGAATCTGTATCTAATGTCATAGCCATTTTTATTTGTTGTTGTCTATACAATATTTATTTACCTATGAAGTATTCTTATAAAAAATAGAAAAATATATTAGTTTTTAAATGTTAAAACTTATTTCATAAAAAATAAAATAGAAGATATAACATACATACCTCTATGGTAATGAGTCACAGAAGTCTGGTTGGACAGATTAAAAAATGGCTGATACTATGTCTAATTGCCATCACCTCATCTGTAGGTATTGGTACTCTAGTTGATCTATCTATAATATCTTGTACAGTGACCCTATGATTCTCTACCTCTAACTATTGATGATACACTATATCTCTTGTACAATATACCGGCCCATATGCCACTATATGATGTTATGGATCATCAACATACAACTCTCAATAAGTAGGAAGTTGTGGCAAAGGAGTAGGATAAAAAATGGGTTCTGTGGGATGATGTGGGGGAGTTGGAGCTACTGGCGGAGGTGGAGGATAAATAATGGGTTCTATAGGGGGAGGTAGAGGAGTGAGAGCTCCAGTTTAAAATTGTCTTTGCATGTCTACAAATATAGACCGTACCGACGTAGTAATATTTTCCTCCATCATTGCATTAATATTATAAACATCATCATACAAGGATTCTATATTTTATATAAACACCCTTAATGGAAGAAGTTGAATAACGCGACAACACTTTTCTTACCAATACACTCGTCGGATATACTTGTACATAACCATGATATTTGGGCTTTCCCAATGCTGTAGATAAAATATCTTGCCTCCCAGCAGCTTTAAATACCCTCTATGAGCTATGATCATCAATAGAATTCTATATTAATTAATTGAACATTTTTATAATGATTCAAATTATATAAAGAATATAATTATGTTATATAAATAAAATAAATATCTTACATTCCTCTCAGCTACGATTATTGATTCTTCTGAAATATATTGCCCCTATTTTTCCAACTATTCTCTCTTACATTTTTCATGTCTAAATTGAGGGGATGTAAGGGAAACCTCTCTAGAGAATAAAGACTCAACTCTCAGTTTTTTCAATTTTTCTGCCTTCATTTGTTCTTCCAATAATGTATACCCTCCCTGAGATAAACTATGAGGGTATACATTTTTAGATTGGATATTTTGATGAGATGTCCAAGTTTTCTGTAAATTAAGAATAATAAATAATTAAAAAAACGTTAATAAGATCATTTATATAATAAATCTTATAAATGTTCACATTGCCCTTACTAAAAATGAATCTTTTTTTTCTACTTTCAACAAACTGTCTCAATGTGTCTTCATTTATGAAAGGATATATATATGACATGGATTGTCATGAATCCTTTAACCGAAAATGAAATTAGATGTGAGGGTTGATTTGAAATCAATCCTTCTTCTAGCAGCCATAGATAATCATTTCTTCATGACTCCTCTAGTGTTAGGAATATCAAATTTCATCTGATTAAGAAGAGGTAAAACATATTATACTTGAAAATTTTAAATAACAGGAAAACAATAGCAAAAGATCTTACCAAAATCATCTCCCACAACTGATATATTATCTCTTTGTCCACACTTATCCAATCATCATATAAAGTTCTTACTCTTCTATTACCTTGAGTTGATACAAAACTCTTAAAATCATTTGTATTGTACCTCTAGGAATATCACTCTCATCAAACTCAACGAGTATCCTCTGGTCCTACGTATGGGCAAGTGATAATTTTGGTAAATGTGTGAACCCACATTTACCAACTCTTGAACTCTTCTTTGACGTTATGGGAGAAAATTAGGAAGATTGGGGAACATCAATAGGAGCATGTGAATGTTACTCCATAGAGGTATGATCATTATGCTCATCTCCAAAATCATGTGGTTGATCAACTAATTTATCTATCATTATCCTTCTAATAAAAAAACATTAGTTCACAAATATAATACTTCAAATATTACAATACTAGTGTAAATAGAAAATGGAAAATTGAACTAAGTTATGTAATAGTAAACATAGTTAATATGGTAATCATGTTAAACAATGGTAATGATGGTAAACATGGTAAACATGGTAGTTTAATTTTCATTAAAAAAATCAAAATATATATAAGTTACATAAAGGTAAACTATGATAAACTATGGTAAGCATGTTAAACATGGTAAACATGGTAAACATGGTAAATATAGTAAACATGGTAGACACGGTAAACATAGTAGAGATGGTAAACATGGTAATGTAATTTTCATTCAACAAAAAAAATAAATATATAATTTACATAATGGTAAACATGATAAACTAAACTAATGAAAATTAAAATAAACAAAAACTGCTATTTATTTGTTTTAATACATGTTTTAATAAATAAAAAAAATACAATATCTAACATTTTATGAAAATAATATATGTAAACAAAAAATAAACATATATAACATGTAATATTAGGAATGTAAAAATGGATTGTTTTCCCAAATTCCTTCATCATGATCGTTCCTTATGGCACAAACCATGTCTTTATTTTGCTCATCATTATGTTCTACTAATCCTTCGATAGAAGTAGGGATCTCACATAAATCAGCATATTCATCAAGTTGATCCTCCCCAACATATTGTTTTTCTCTTGTACAAAAAAATACCACTACATATCTGATTGATAAACTACATAGAAAAACTATTTTTCATGTGTTGCCATTATAAAAGAATATGTCGTGTCTTACAATCTATTCATATTAACAACTATCATTCTAAATTCATCGTGTCTGACACTATTATTACCGATAAACCATTTTAAATTAAAAAAAAGAACTTTAATTTTAAATTAATCAACCTCCCATATTTCTCCAATGACTCCATAATATACACTTGATGCAGAAATTGGGTTTTTGTCTTTAGAACTTGAAAAATGCATTGCTTCTGCAAACACCAATACACCACTATTCTGAACTGCACTTGTGTTGTCCTAATATTTCGTACGAAATTTATAGCCATTAATGTAATACCCGGACCATGTTATCACATTTAAACTTGGACCAACCACTAACCATCTTAATTTATCTAATACATCTGATCTACCAAGAAAAATATTTTTAAACCATGAAAAAAATGTTTTGTTGTGATCATTCAAAATCCACATTTCTTTCTTCTTTGGATGACATTGTTTCAACTCATTAATTTTCATTGTGATATATGGTTGAGCATCAGCTATATTATTCAAGATGTATAATCCTAACTTCTTCTTCTGTTTAGCTGACAACAATTTATCTTTCAGGCCACAAATCCCTTTTCCCTCATTATTAACTCGTTTATGGCGATATGGAGGCAAATCTATGTGCTCTTTCATAGCCAAGTAGCTCGTATAAAACTCCACAAACACCTGATAAATATACTTTTCAATAATGGAGGCTTTAAGTCGATACAGATTCTTAACATACCCCTTCAATATTTTCATATACCTTTCAAAAGGATACATCCAACGAAGATATAAAAGTCCACAATGTTTTCTTTATCAAACTAGATGAATCATTAAATACACCATTATATCAAAAAATTATGGAGGAAAATACATTTCGAATTGACAATGTGTAGAAATTTCATTATTTTCCAAAATGTTCAAAGCATTCAAATCAATCATCTTATTACAAGTTGAATTGAAAAAATAACACAAATTCATTATATTCTTTATGACATGAATGGGTAATATTCCATGCAATGCAACTGGTAGAAGTTTTTTGCATCATGACATGAAAATCTAGATATTTCATACCTATCAACTTCAAATCCTTCAAAGAGACAAAAAATTTTACATTTGAATAATAACCTTGAGGCACTTTTAATTCATGAAGAAACTGAAAAAATCTAATTTTTTCCCTCTTGGATAATGTAGGTCAATCCGAGGGAAGAAATGTTCGTTTTCCATTAGGATTAGGAGTTAACTTCAAACGTATTCCCATTGATAGCAAGTCTAATATTGCATTCAACCCATATTTTTTCCTTCCTTTAATATATAACAATGTTCCAATCAAGATGTCACAAATATTGTTCTCCACATGCATGACATCAATATTATGTTCCACTTCATGATATCTCCAATATGGTAGCTCAAAAAATATTGACCTTTTCTTCCAAATAAGTCTATCATTACCAGATTTCTATGTCTTTCCCAATGTCAGATCAAGGTTTTCCACCCTCTCAAAATACACATCAGGGGATAAAGGTTTTGGAGAAATATCAAATTCATGTGAGCCATTTAATTCCTTTGTAGTCTTCTATATGAGTGATCCATATGCAAAAACTTTTTATGACCCATGTATACTATTTTCGTCCCATGATGTAATTTACAATATGAATTATGTTGTTCATAAATTGGACATGCTTTATGCCCCTTAACACAATATCCATAAAAATTTCCATATGTTGGAAAGTCATTTATAGTGAACATAAGCACTGCATGTTGTTAAAAATATTTCATTTTATAAGAATCATACACCCTAATACCCTCCTCCCATAAAAGTTTCAAAACATCAATCAATGGTGAAAGAAAACATCAATATCATTTTCATGTTGCTTCAGACTATAGATCATTATACTCAGCATGACATATATTCACTTCATAAAAAATTCAGAAGAGAGGTTGTAAATTACCAATAAAACAGGCCATGAACTATGTGTGCTAATAAGGGTTTGATATGGATTCATTCCATATGTGCACAACCCTAGTCTGGTATTTCTAATTCCATTTCCAAGTGTAGGATACTACTCATCAATTTTCTTCCATTGTGGACAATCAGCTGGATGATATATTTTTTCATCACATATTCGCTCATCAGCATACCATTTTAACCTTTTTTCATCATGTGGATTAGAAAATAAAAATTTCAAACGATGAATTATAGGAAGATACCTAAATACCTTGGAAGGGATCTTTGTAATCTCAACATCAACCTATGATTTTTCTTTCAACTTATACCGTGATGTCCCACATTAAGGACACTCTGATAGAAATTTATATTCCATCCTATATATCATATAGTCATTCAGATAGTTATGTATTTTCTTATATCCCAATCCCATTGGACATAATATTTTTTTGGCCTTATAATGTGAATTTGGAAGATGGTTGTCTTTTGTAAGAATGTATTTCAACAATTGTAGTAGCTCGGTAAATCTTCTGTCACTCCATCAGTGTTTTGCCTTCAGGTTAATAAATCTTAAAACCATTGAAAAAACCATAAAATCCATAAAACTAGGATACAATGGTTTTTTAGAATAACCATGTATATACGAAACTGTCGGTTCTATCTCAATTTTTTCTGATGCAATATCACAAATCATTTCTCCAATTCCATCAGAGTTACCATCTTGCAAATCATCAATATCAGTAGATCTGAAATTCTATCCAGTTTTAGCATGCTAAATCCAAGGGATGTAACTCGGATTAAAACCATGACAAATCAAAAGATCTTTAGTCTCTCTACTTTTCAACTTCTTCATATTCAAAAATTTTAGGCATGGACAGAAAAAAATGTAACTGCTTGGAACATTTCATTTAGCAAATTCTAAAAAGGCATCAACACCTTCCTCATATTTATTACTCATTCCATGTGCCATAATCAAAATTTGACTCATTATTACCTATAAAAAATATCAAAATTATACATCTTGTTATGATAAAACAAATATATATTTATATGAAAAATATCATAATTTGAATGTAAAATAATATTGAAATATAAAACAAATATTTGAGTATTTCAAAAAAGATATGCATGAAAATGATTTTAAAATGAAAATATAGTTATATATAATATATTTAAATTCATCTTGGGTCCTTTCTTATTTAGGTACACAAATAATACATCCTGGTGCAACTGGATACCAAATTCACCCTTTCGTAAATAATAAATACGAAGTATATATATTAAAATATATATTAATTAACTACTAAAAATTATACATATCCCAATGATTTGAAACCATTGGGATATCCCCTGAAACCATTTGGGATAGAATACCCCAATGGTTTCACACACCGATGGCATGATGGTCGTGGCAATAGCTCTATACCAACGCTTCTACAGGAACCATTGGTATAGACAATCTGAAGTTAAAATATGCCAATGGTTTCAATGAAACCATTGGGATATATATATACCAAGGGGTTTCCATGGGGTTAGGGGTTTTCCAGGGGTGGTGGGTGCTATCAAAGGGGGTAGGGGCTCTCCTCAGGGGTAGGGGATTTTCTGGGTATTTATGTGTGTAGGGGGTGTCCATGGGGGGAGGGGGTTGTCCAACCCCTTACCCCATTGGACACCCCCCATACCCACCCCCTTGGACACTGCCTGGACACCACCACCACCCTGGACATCCCCCCACCCCCTAAACATCACCCCCACCCCTCTGGACACCCCCACCCCCTGTACACACCACCCCTAGATACCCCTACCCCCTTGGACAATCCACTCACCTTCCGAGATACCACCCCCAACCCCGGGACACCCCCCTCATCCCCTAGACACCCCCACCCCAGGACTCGTACCCACTTGGAATGCCCCCTCACCACCAAAACACCACCCCCACCACCTACCCCATTGGACACCCCCCTGGACACCCCCACACCCCCCTGTACACCCCCACCCCAAGACCGCCCCCTCACCCCATGGACACCACCCCCACCCCCTGGACACCCCCACCCCCTTAGAAAGACCCCTCACCCCCCATTGACACTCCCCTACCTCTTGGACACCACCACCCCCTTGGACACCCCCCCTAGATAGCACCCCCAAACCCCTCTAAAAACCCCCCTAGACTCCCCCACCCCTAGACATCCCCCACACAGCCCTAGACCCCCCACCCCCTGAAACCCCCACCCTCTTGGAAAGCCCCCTCACCCCCTGGACACCACCCACACCCCCTGGACACAACCACCCCCTTGGAAAGCCCCCCCCCACCAACCCCCTAGATAGCCCCAACCCCTCTGGACAGCCACCCCACCCCCCTAGACACCCCCACCCCCTAGACCCACCCCCACACCCCCTAGACACCACCCCTACCCTCTACCCACTTGGACACGCCCACCCCCGGGACAGCCCCCTCACCCCCTCGATGCCACCCCCTCACCCCTTGGACACTCTTACCACCATAGAAATCCCCATCACCCCCTGGGACACCCCCCCACCCCTTGGATACCCCCTAGACACCACCACCCCCTAGACAGCCCCTCAACCCTCTAGATAGCCCCCCTAACCCTTTGGACAACCCCCTACCCCTAGACACCCCCAAGCCCCTGGACACCCTTTACCCCTTGGACTACCCACTCACCCCCTATAAACCTCCACCCCACCCCCCTAAACACCCCTACCCCCTTGGATAACCCCCTCAACCCCTAGACACCCCCACCCCCTTGGACACCCGAACCCCCTTGGACATCCACTGCACCCCCCCCCCCTGACAACACCCCCACACCCTTTGACACTGCTAGACACTCTCAACCCCTGGATATCCCCCCACCCAGACACCCCCACCCACTTGGACAACCCCCACACCCTTGGACACCCCATGTACATGCACACACAAATGATAGAACACACAAAAATCATAAACTTGCATTGTATCACTTCCATGGTTTATTTTACCAAAAAATAATTTTTCATGGTATAAATGAACACAATGAAACTTACCATGATAGCAAGAGAAATGATAGAAAAATAAAATCTAAAAAAATTATTTTAGGGCATCGTGAAATAATAAAAAATGGAACCAAGATGTGTAAGACTTACTTTAGTATTGTGAGTCAAACTGATAGATCTGGTGATAATAAATATGATGAATGAAGTTGGAAAAATGAGGCTGGAGGACATGAATTAGAAAAATCCTTTCTAGGTTTTCTGCACGAGAGAGAGGAGTTGCAGGTCACCCGATCGAAGAAAATAGAATTGCTGAACACGGGGCATGATAACTCATTTAAAATCTTTATCGCATCATTTATTTAATAACCGACGTGATAAACAATTTTTTATGTTTATAACGTCGGTTATTTAATAACTGACATAGAAAATTATTTATAACGTCAGTTATTTTATAACCGACATTATAAATGGCACTGTATCACATCAGTTCTTTTATAACCGATGTGATAAAGCGCTCAGATTCAATATGTCACGTTGATTATAAAATAACCGACGTGATAAATCTAATATCAATTTTTATTACATCATTTATAAAATAACTAATATAAAAAATTGAGTCTCATCGATTTATCATGTCGGTTAATGTATAAACAACGTGATGCATCAATTTTTATAGCTTTGCACATCAGTTATATAGAATCGACGTGAAAATTTCCGACGTGTTAAACATTTTTTCCACTTGTGATAGATCTAAAAATGACTTTAAAGGCATCTTATGTTAAATAATATTTTTTTGAATGATTTAAAATTCCTAAAAAACTTATATTTGGTCAATTGAATGGTTTATGGTAAATAAAATCAACCAATGTCATCTTATGGGTCACTTTTCGTTTTATAGAAACTTCCATGGCCCCTAATGAGTGAAAAGATTTGATATTAATGTAATCATCAAAAGGGTTAACATGGGGTTAAAACAAAGAGATAAGGGTAGAAAAATCACCTACAATTGTCTAAATTTTATCAAATGAGATTATTTCTACTCATAATAATCTTTTATTATTAATATATCAATTTTTTACAATTAAAAATGAAAATTAATTCATATTCATTTAATATTTTAGGTAATTTCAAGGGTTCCCCTTCCCTTAGTAATAAAAGGGTATATCCTCATATCCCTTATTAAAAAATTTGGAGAATTTTAGCTCAGCCAAGAAATAACTTAATACCATCCTATCTTCCTTACCCACATATTATAGTTTCTATTTTTTTCAAAATACCACCCTTTTAAGGCTTAATGTGTAAGCCAATAGAGGATTCTCAATGAAGAGGTATAACTCTTAATTGTCTAATTTTAATTTTATTTCATATTATACCTTCTATAAATATATATTATACATTATAAAATAATTAAATTTTTAGCTAAAATATGATAAATTTTTATTGATATTATATATTAACCATTATCCATCTTTTTTTCATCTTATGTGAAACAAAAATATCACTCATGTGTACGTGTGGACTACCACCTGCACAAAGCGATGTGTTTCATTTTTCATCACCTCTTCACATTGATGGTTATAATGATGGGTTTAATGAAGATATATGATGCTTATGATATTATTAATTTTATATAATTTTGAATTGTTTTTTACTTTTCTTTCATTCCATTCATCAAAAAATGCAAACATCACGGGCAAGTACGTACAAACTATTGTCTCTACGAAGTGATTTAATTCATTTTTTTCGTCACCAATTTATATGAGTTATTATAAAAGTGTATATAATGATTAAATATTATAATAATGATATTATTAACATTCTGAATATTATTTAAACATGATCAATGTACAATGATTGAGACTATAAAACCAAAACATGCATGAAGAATGAAGTAGTTATCATCTTGAACAATGCCATTAATAATGAATTGTTAATGAGCATGTGATAATATTTTATAAGTAAATTATATATTGTATGATATGTATGGGTATAGTTTTGGAATATATTTATAATAAATCTATATTTAAAATAAATTTTTTTGTAATGCATACAAAGTAAGATATGATTTTAGATAATGGATCTTCGTCTCAATATTTTTTCATTGAGAAATATTTGATGTTATGAACCTATTTATGTTTATATGGTGTATCTAATGGTCCTTTTATGTGTTGTGTAATGAATATAATTATTTTCAATTAATTAAATGTTTTATTTCATGTTTTTTTTCTTTCATGGTTTTTAGGATTCAAAAGTTACCAAAGGGGTAACATTTTATGTTACAATCTAATTTCTTTTTGAGAATGTCTATGCTAAATTTACATTTAGGGAAATATTATTGATATTATCCTTTAAACCCTATATATTTTATTTCCATTAGGTTATTACTAAATTTTTTATGTATTAGTACCATTCTCTCCTATTTGGTATTAAAAATGATTTTGAAGAAAAGTGAACTTATTTATTATTTGGTCGACAAAATTTTTCTTCCATTTCCACGTTGTATAAAATTATTTTATGAATGTTATTACCTATAATATAAATGTTTTAAAAAGAAAATTTTCAATAAATTTTAATTTCTTTTAAATAAATTAAAATTAAATTTTTTAAAAAAATCGAACAAGTTGTTTTTGACTTCTTACAAAGTTGTGAAAAATAATGTTTTCTTTTAACGTATAGAACATTAATAGATCGCCCCCCATCATGACCATTATTTTCTGTGAATCTTCCTTTACAATTTTCCTTGGTTATTTCCAAAGAAAGGTATTTTCTCAATATTATTTTCATTTTTAGTTATAATGTTATCAAAGTAAAATTATATTTTCTCATATTTTTAATGAAATGCTTGAATGTTATTTTAAAGTTATTTTTATCGATTTCAACATCCTATAAAGATTTTTTTGGTTCGATGGGGATATAATATTATGATACCATCTAATTTCTTTATCTGGATGGCTTATTATGATTATGATTTAAGGATGATTCAATGAAATCCATTGCTTTTCCCTGGGATAATTAATTTATGATGAAACATTTATAAAACCTGTTTCTTTCCAATAGACTATTTATGTTATGATGAAACCCACATGAAACCCTTTTTTTCTATAGGTTATCATATGATAAAATAGTGAAATGTTTATGAATCGTGTTTCCCTTTCATGGGTTTTGATATAATGATATGATAAATATTTTATGATCTTGTGTCACACATATACTTTTATATCATAAGAGTTCATGATTTCTATAATAGGGGGATGAATTGTAGTTTAAAAAAACTAAACTAAAACAAAACAAAAAACCTTTTAAGTAAACAATGATCAGAATCGAACTATTTCTGATGATCAGAGTATAAAAATTAGAACCAAATGTTGTTTAATTATATCATAATTGTTTATTTGTATCACATACATGATGATGAAATAGTTTTTTATAAAGATAAGTATAAATATAAATTTATAATAAACATTCATAGTGAAAAATAAATATTTTATGAACAAGAAATTCAAAATTTTATAATATAAACATTGAATTACAAGATTATAAAATAATTTAATCTTTAACTTTAAGATTTAAGGAAGTCATAAATCTAGAATAAAGATATCTATAGTTTTAATACCTACTATAAATGTTTTGTCTTTCCTTACAAAGAAATCCCTTGATCTGATAGATCAGTATGACTTTGTCTTCCAATCCCCCTAGAAGCTCTCATTCTAATGGACCGGTATCAACTCCATCTTTCTTGACCAAGAAATCCCTTGATATGATGATTGACATCAGATCTATCGTTTTATCCCCAAAATTCCTCAATCTAATGGATCAGTTTCACCATATTATTATCCTTAAAATCCCTTGATCAGTACTATGATTGAATATATAAATACAAAAGAAAATAGATCTATGGAATTTATAATCCTTACTGTCACAAACTAGATCTAGTCACCATCAAAACAGCACCATACCCGGCCCATGCCATGGCCCGAAGGGCGTTCCTGATCCCCACGGGTTGGCACAAGTTCCCGAGTATCATAAAATGATAATTGGGAACGATTTACCCAAATTTTTTATACTTAAATCAACAAATGAATCCAGGAAATAAAATCTGGATTTTTCAAACAAAAACATCTTTTAATATAAATTCAGAACTAAATTACACAATATTAAACAATGTTTGAACACCATTACAAAGGTACAAACCCAAGAAAAGACAGCCCATGAACCTCCACATGGAAAGAGGCACTGCCCTCAAGCCATCTCCACGACACTGTATCACGATGGACTGCTAAAAACCCGAACCAAAGGCATAAAACCTATACCCAATCCTGTGACATAAAATAAGAAAGTCTACTTACACCCAAAGGTCTAAGAAGGGTGTGAGAGAAAGCCCAGTAGGATACCACCACTAAGAGATTCCATGTGATAAACATTTAAAGATGAAAAGCATGCACGTTTTCAAAAACTTGAAAGGCATGTTACAATTTCTAAAAGATGCAACTTTGAATAAAAATAGTTTTCAAGTGGGCTATTTTAACGGGTTAACACATTAAAAAAACACCAAAGCTACTAAATTTTCTAGCCAAATGTACCATATGATGATAGTAAGTATAAAGTAACTAATGAGAACAAGCAATAGGAATTAACCCCTAGGCACTAGCTAGCTTTGGGTCCCAGGTACCTCGTATCTCGGTGAGAGTAACCATCACAAAAATCCATTCTCGTGCATGCGCCACTAGTAGGGAACATACCCATAACCTAGTGGTCCCCAATCATCATCATCATTGTTTAGTTAGAGTTGTAAGCGTCAATCTTGCTAAGTGAAACTGAGGCCAAACCCCACGGATTCACTAGCATACTAGTACACGTCCACCCACCTAGACACCCGGGTTTTCCCTTTGTGCTCAAACATGTTCAAAAAGCCAAGAAATATAGTTCTCACATGTAGATAACACTTCAACATCACAAATTAACCAAACAGCCCCATGTACATCACATAAGTCACAAATTCCACTTTTCATTCAAATGCATTTTGAAATCAAACTCACACCAAAATAGCCCACAATACTTTTTTCATAACTTTCACAATCCAACACATCCTTTAACAATTTTATGAAGTCCCTAAAAATATGATAAACATCACATAATAGAACTATTCACATTTAAAGTGGCTCATTTGAAAGTATAAACAATCCAAAACAGTTTTCCAATATGGTTACACCTCTTACATAAATCATTAAACCACTCAAAACTTTCATAAAACAATTCTAAATAGTGTACCAAATCTTTTCAAATAGAAACAATTTCAAAACCATATTTCAAGGACAAAATCACACCAATACAAATTCAAAACAGAATTTCAATCCCCAAAAACATTTATTAAACAACCCCCATGTGTTATACAAACACCTCAAACAATATCACAAAAGATCCACATGAAACGCACACATTTTTAAAATCACTTTCAAGAAGTACAATAATGTTTTACACCCTAAACCCTTAAAAAACACTTTAAGTCCTAGTGGCACACCAATACCCCACCGAATCAGAATTTTCATCCCAAAAAAGATTTATTAAACCAAATTCATATGTTATAAAACAATCCCAAACAATACCCAAAGCGTTACACATGAAAAACACCAAATTTTAAGCTAAAATGAATCTATAAAAATAAATGCTGAACCAAATCCAACATAAACATTTTTTGCACCACACACATCTTATTATGAGAATGCATAATAATTAATTAAATCAAACTAAATCATATAGAAATGATTACACACGGAATCACCTACCGGAAGTGTCAAATCCCTCAAAACTTGGTTCGAAACATCAACCGTACAACCGCCGCACCACAAGGAAGATAAATTCAGAACTAGATCACAATAGTTGACCACAAATACACCAAATGAAACCATAGGATCAAACCCTAACTTCTGGAAATTTTATAACATAATGAAAGAGAGAGGAAACCCTAAGGGAAAATGAAGAAACCAAGAAGGAATCACTCACCCCAAACAATCCTGAAGAAAACGACCCAAAATCGACCAAAATATGAATTTTAAAACAGATAAAAAATTAATGGATATTCTAACAAGAATGAGAAGGTCGTGTAGGAATTGCAATGGGGGAAAAAGAGTAAGAATAGAAGGAGTTATGAATGAATGAATTTACATCTTCAAATCTTCCCGATTTTAGAAAGCCTAATACGTTTAGCTCTCAATCGTGATTTATAAGAGCTCCAAAGAGGTGAGAGAGAGCATGGGCGCGCTACTGGGTTCAAGGGGTGCGTTTGAGGCTTCGAATCACCGAAACAACCTTAAAAATGAATATGTTATTAATTAATAAAATTTTATTTTTAAAACTGGAATTGGGATTTTGGGCAGGCCCAATCCATCAAATAAAACCCATATACACCTTGGTTATGGATTTCCAAAGGCTCAAAATATTAATTGTGGTGTTAATATATCAGGGGAGGACATTTAGGAGTTGGAATGAGTGAAAAATATTAAAAAATTAATATGTTATAAAAGAAACAAAATTTATTTTTAAATCTGGAATTGGGCTCACGGTTTGGCCCAATTCATGAAAACTCATCTATTCTCCATAAAACCTTTGGAAACCCCAAAAATAAAGAATTAATGGAAATTAAAATAAAAATACATTTAAAATAAACTATGTATGTGACAACTCTCCCCTCCATGAAAACATTCCGCCCCAGAAAGTCACAGTAAGGCCAAAGCAACAACCAAACCCAACTAAGAAACCAAGAGGCACTCCCTTGCCAGGTTTCTCCCCCAAAGGCCAAAACACCTCTAGTGATCAATGAAGGAAGGAATACTCTCCCAAACCTGACATAAACCACTTTCCTAAAACAATCAAGTACATTCAGGATTTATCCCAAATGAAAACTCCTCAAACACAATCTGAACAATACTCAACCAATTTACCTAAATAAACAACAACATCGAACAAGTTTAAACGTACCCTACTATAACTAAACCATTGGGCACTCTCCAATATCAATTTTTACCCAAGAATGATGTAGGTAGTTAGATATATTTGAATTATAATACCTACATCCCAGACAAGACCAAGGAAAAATATGAGTTACTCATATGAAGAGACACAAATGGGCTCCCCACCATAAGAGACAACTTAATTTTTTTCCCGAGATAGAATCAAGACACTAATAGGGGGAGGCCCAAACAGACTCCCTAGTACAAGGGATATACATACATTAGAAATTTACAAAATAATATGTATGATACCCATTGTGGGTCTTCCCACCACAAGAACCAACCATCTTAACCGACCGGCGTGAGTTGACATGACAAGACCCCAAAATTATGGTGTTGGGACAGTTACACGGTTAGTCTGCACAGTTTGAGAAACTGTGCGATAACTATGTGGATCCTTATATCTGCATGTTTATTTTTTTTGTTCATGGTTATAACTAACCATGTGAAAACCGTGTGCTCAACTTTTCTAGACAAATTTTCAACCATTCTCCAAAGACTCAATGGAAACCAAAGTGGGAGGGAATAACATTGTGTGAGGACATGGGTACAAGACCCTCCACCTATTTCAACCTAACGGGAAGAACAGAAGAAATATGATGACACCATAGGTTTAAACTCTTCCTATCTTTCATACTAAGGATAGGACTTTGTTCAAGGGTTTAAACGACACTGGGGTTTCCCCAGACTACGCGCCATCTTCTCTCTGGGACCTATGGCTGGAGCTCAAAATATTAAAGCATCTTCGGCCTCACAGTTAGGTTGTGGAAACCCCTATATGGATCTTCTTCATTCGATGCCACAAACAACAACACAACATACCCTGATGGGTTCATCAAGACATAACACACTCCATAACTCACTTTACCAAAACCAGAAATTTCACTGAAACAAGGTATCAGAATAAGCACACACATCGCACCTTGTTTCTTTGCGTGAGAAACAACAGAAGGGAAAGACATGTATAAACACATTCCTCTAAGATAGAGGATTCGATTTTTTTTACAAGGGAGACATACTCCCAACATAACATAGAACCTCAGAGGATTGTGTGACCTTTACCTTTATGGTCAAAAGATCACACAACATCACAATGCAACACCAAACATGACCCTTGTGATTGATAGAAACAATACATGGAACATGACCATATTCCAAGTCCCTAAACAACAGACAAGTCCAAAAAGTGGACACAATATCCTATCATGACCAAAATCTAAAAATTGGTGGTTTAATAATAACTCTTGCTTCAAGGAAACTATGAAGAACCAAGAGGCCCTCTTAGACACCATCATGACACTCATCCACACTAACAACCAATGAACACTTCCACCTTTGATGAATCATGAAACATAAGAAACTAAGGCCTCTTTCAACCTTCCACAAGCACTATCCCACTATAAAAGGATCCACAAATCAACTAAATGAATGGTTGTGTACTCAATCAACAATGATCTATAAAATATTCCTTATATTGATCAACTAGAGGATTTTCCAATGGAGAAACAATACGGGTTATACTTCAGTTGTGCATTAACCATTAATGGGGGCATACCTTATCCATGAGAGAACCCAAGGACCCAACCAAGTTGGTCCATTGGTAAAAACATGCCACAAAATAGGTCCAAAAACATGAAAGGAACCACCATAAATGCATTTCAAAAAAATTTTCAAAAGAGAACACTAACCGTCCCTACGACACAACTTACCGACCAAACACAAACCCAAAACAGAGTTCAAATAGAAGGGGTTATTAGACTCAAAACATCCCACAACATCAACCTTTTCAAAAACCCATAATACAAACCATAACAAACTACTAATCAAGAGATCAGGTTTTTCTTTAAAATCAATTCTTTGAAAATAAACAGTTTTGTAGTAAGCGTATCCACCAATGGTACCCCATGGGCCTCACACATGCATGTTTTTGTGCCACACCGGACACCCTCCTCATAACCATCCCAGCACTCATCCAGTCATGCCATCAACCATCCATCATACCATATAACCCCATGCATGTGGTCACTCATGGAAATACAAAAGGGTAAAACAAAAATTCCTTCCACTTTTCAAAAACAAAATGGTCAACCAACCCAACCTTTTTCTCAAAACTGATAACAATGAGATCAAAATCCCAATTCACATCTTACAAAACATTTCATAAGGACACAACCATTTAAAAAAGAACTCACTTTCAAGTTATTCACATCAATTTCAAAACATCACATCCAATTAAAACACCATTTAATCATTTAGAAAACTATACTGGAATCACTTTTGAAAACCAACTTCAATATGGTTCCGTCTTTCAAAATAGGTGTAAGAATATTGTTTTCCATTTCAAAAAAATTCTGAAAATTCAGTTCCAACATTTCATAAATCAAAACATTCCATATTTATTTGAAAATAATTTCACAAAAACATTACACTTCTTAAAACCAAATCAGTTTAAAACCAAAGTTCCAAGATTTCAAAACTAAAGAACACAAGACAATGCGAGAGGAAACTAGTTTCAGTGGGTGACTTGGACATATGGTTGGCGGACATATTCCAATCACTTCACTATCACAGAGAGTGTTCTAGGGAATATACATAGCTCTACATGGCTTTGCAGGCCCTGCGAGCTTACTGAGACCATTAACCCAACTCTCTATTCATTTCCCATAATCATTGTTAAACCAAGAAAACCAAAGGACTCTGAAAGGTCCACACTTCCCCTGGAAACTTGAATCCTACCATGATGTGTGGTGATCAGGAACACTAACAATAACTAGAATACCAAGTCCCCACAATATAATCTCCATACTATCCTGACTCTTCCCTAAATAACATGACCCAAAGAGAGCGAACCTGCCTTTGATACCATTTTGTCACGAACCAGATCTGGTCACCATCAAACCAGCTCCAAACCCAGCCTGTTCCAAGGCCCGAAGGGTGTTCCCGATCCCCACAGGTTGGAAAAAGTGCATGGGTATTATAAAATGATAATTGGGAATGATTTACCCAAATTTTTTATACTTAAAACAACAAATGAATCAAAGAAACAAATTCTTGATTTTTCAAACCAAAACATCTTTTAATAAAAATTCAGAAGTGAATTACACAATATTAAACAATGTTTGAAAAACATTACTAAGGTACAAACCCACTAAAAGACAACCCATGAACCTCCACATGGAAAGAGGCACCACCCTCAAGCCATCTCAACGACACTGTATCACGATGGACCGCTAAAAACCCGAACCAAAGGCATAAAACATGTACCCAATCATGTGACATAAAATAAGAAAGTCTACTTACTCCCAAATGAGTAAGTAGGGTGTGAGAAAAAGCCCATTAGGATACCACCACAAAGATATTGCATGTGATAAAAATTTAAAGACTTAAAGCATGCATGTTTTCAAAAACATGAAAATCTAGTTACAATTTCTAAAAGATGCAACTTTGAATAAAAACAGTTTTTAAGTGGGCTATTTTAACGGGTTAACACTTATAAAATAAACAACAAAGCTACTGAATTTTCCAGCCAAATGTACCATCTGCCAATGGTAAGTATAAAGTAACTAATGAGCACAAAAAATAGGAAATAACCCCTAGGCACTAGCTAGCTGTGGGTCCCAGGTACATCGTATCTCGGTGAGAGTAACCATCACAAATATCCATTCTCGTGCATGAGCCACTAGTAGGGAACATACCCATAACCTAGTGGTCCCCAATCATCATCATCAAAGTTTAGTTAGAGTTGTAAGCATCAATCTTGCTATGTGAAACTGAGTCCAAACCCCACAGATTCACTAGCATACTAGTACACGTCCACCAACCTAGATACCCGAGTTTTCCCATTGTGCTCAAACATGTTCAACAAGCCAAGAAATATAGTTCTCACATGTAGATAACACTTAAAAATCACACATTAACCAAACAGTCCCATGTACATCACATAAGTCACAAATTCCACTTTTCATTCAAATTCATTTTGAAATCAAACTCACACCAAAATAGCCCACAACATTTTTTTTTCATAACTTTCACAATCCAACAAATCCTTTAACAATTTTATGAAGTCCCTAAAAATATGATAAACATCACATAATAGAACTATTCACATTTAAAATTGCCCATTTAAAAGTATAAACAATCCAAAACAGTTTTCCAATATGGTTTCACCTCTTACATAAATCATTAAACCACTCAAAACATTCATAAAACAATTCTAAATAGTGTACCAAAGCTTTTCAAATAGAAACCATTTCAAAACCAAATTTCAAGGACAAAAATCACACCAATACAAATTCAAAACAGAAATTGAAGCCCCAAAAACATTTATTAAACAACCCTCATGTGTTATAAAAACACCTCAAACAATAGCACAAAAGATCCACATGAAACACAGACGTTTTCATAATCACTTTAAAGAAGTAAAATAATGTTTAACACCTTAAACCCTTAAAAAACACTTTAAGACCTAGTGTCACACCATTACCCCACCAAATCAGAATTTTCATCCCAAACAAGATTTATTAAACCAAATTCATATGTTATAAAACAATCCCAAACAATACCCAAAGGGTTACACATGAAAAACACCAAATTTTAAGATAAACTGAAACTATAAAAATAAATGCTTAACCAAATCCAACATAAACACTTTTTTCACCACACACAGCATATTATGAGAATTAATAATAAGTAATTCAAGAAAACTAAATCATCTAGAAATGATTACACACGGAATAACCTACCGAAAGTGTCAAATCCCTCAAAACTTGGTTCGAATCGTCAACTGCACAACCGCCACACCACAAGGAAGATAAATTCAGTCCTAGATCACAATATTTGACAAAAAATACACCAAATGAGACCCTAGGATAAAAACCTAACTTCTGTAAATTTTATAACATAATGAAAGAGAGAGGAAACCTTAAGGGGAAAGGAAGAAACAAAGAAGGAATCACTCACCCAAAACAGTCCTGAAGAAAACGACCCAAAATCAACCACAATATGAATTTTAAAACAGATAAAAATATAATGGATATTCAAATAAGAATGAGAAGGTCATGTAGGAATTGGAATGGGGGAAATATAGTATGAATAGAAGGAGTTATGAAGGAATGAATTTACCTCTTCAAATCTTCCTGATTTTAGAAACCCTAATAAGTATAGCTCTCAATCGCGATGTAGAACAGCTCCAAAGAGGGTAGAGAGAGCTTGGGGGCTCTAATGGGTTCATTGGACGAGTTTGAGGCTTGTAATAACTGAAAAATCCTTAAAAATGAATATGTTATTAATTAATCAAATTTTATTTTTAAAAATGGAATTGGGCTTTCTGGTAGGCCCAATCCATTAAATAAAACCCATATACAGCTTAGATATGGATTTCCAGAGGCTAAAAATTTTAATTGTGGTGTTAATATATCATGGTAGGAAATTTAGTAGTTGTAATGAGTGAAAAATATTAAAAAATGAATATGTTATAAAAAAAAATTATTTTTAAATCTGGAATTGGGCTCACGGTTTGGCCCAATTAATGAAAACTCATCTATTCTCTATAAAACCTTTGGAAACCACCAAAACAAAGAATTTATGGAAATAAAAATAAAAATACATTTAAAATAAGCTATTTATGTGACACTTACATGTATTACATATATATTCAACTCTTTATAAGATTACAAATCTTATGAATGAGATTCTCACATAGAGTTATCTTTAGACAAAATGACTTGCAAATTCAAATGATCTCCTATTTATAGGAAATCTCCCAATGGTCATTTTTTTGAGTGAGTTACAATGGCCTCAAACATATTTCACTTTGATGACTCATAATAATCTGGATCTTGAACATGATAGCTGAGAAAGAGTTGTACTTCATTTTTCTGACATAGTTTATTTTATCACCATTACAATGCTATTATGTATTCTGTCTGATAGATATAATTATAATCACTCTGATTATAAACTTTGGATAGTCTGATCGACTTCACTATTGATTTTCAATCTGATAAACTGAACAATGTTCACTCTAATTTATCGATACTAATGTTAGTTCGATGGTCATGAATCTATTTAGTCTAATAAGCGGGAAATTATTCTAACCACTAGTTAGAAAGATATTTGATCTGATGTATCAGACTCACCTTCAGTCTGATGGATCTGATTGAATAAATAATTTTTATATTCACTTTACATTATAATAATTTATATGTTTGGTATAATATAATGTTTTCAAAAAAATCATACTAAAAAACTTGGGATATAAAAAGTTTGTAAATAGGGTTTTAATAATGTATTTGTGATTTCCAAAAATAAGGAAACGAAAATTAGAA
The DNA here is from genome assembly GCA_963277665.1 of Viscum album. Classification (NCBI taxonomy): domain Eukaryota; kingdom Viridiplantae; phylum Streptophyta; class Magnoliopsida; order Santalales; family Viscaceae; genus Viscum; species Viscum album. The sequence goes on along the minus strand of OY728131.1, from coordinate 1,474,916,964 downwards.
AGTATAACATTCAACTCAAAAATATCCCCCATCACTACTATAATATAGTGTTTTCCTAATAGATTTATTGAAACGGTTTGAAGAAACCATTGCTATACTGTAAAAAAAGGCCATATTTTCCAACAGTTTGTTCAAACCATTGGCAATGTGTAAATATACTTAATATTTCCAACGGTTTGACAAAATGATGGGAAATATTTAATTTCTATAAGATATACCTATAGTTTTAACAAACTATTGGTAAATAGAGGATTTCCCAACGGTTTTTAAAAACCATTAGGAATGTTTTCCCCCAATTACCCAGAACCCTAGCTCTCACTCGCCCGATTGTAGAACCTAATCGAGAGGTCCTTTGGAAGTTTTCTCATTCGCAAAACCATCTTCAATAAAAAAAATTTACACTTCAAATTTGTATGTTTTACATTAGTTTTAATGTTCTCCCTCTATTTTATTCTTTTTGTTATTTTGATTTCGGATAAATTAGATTCCATGCTGTTTGAGAAGTACTGAACCCTTTTATTTCTTTTCTGTTTTTTGTTCTGCACTTCAAACATGGTAAATGGTTCATTTAGTGGGATGATATGTTAGTTTATGTGGAGTTTAGTTTTGATTAAAATTTGATTTGGATTTTGTATTTATAGGTGTTGATATTGAGGATGAATTGGCATTGGTTGGGTGATGGATTGGAATTGTGAACACCCCCACCCCACCCCACTAGACACCTCCCACCTGCCTAGAAAGCCCACCACCCCCCCCAAACACCCCCCATTACACAACTCCCCACCCCCATGCACCACCCATGGACACCCCCACCCCTTGGACAGATCCCTCCACCCACCCCCTGGACACTCCCACCCCACCCTCCCTAGACACCCCTCACCTCCAATGGATAGCCCACCCCCTAGAAACCCCCACCCCCTTGGACACCCCCACCCTTTGGGCACCCCCCAAACACCCCTGGACACCCCCCACCGCTACCCCGTTGGAAACCCCCACCATTTGGACAGCCCCCTCCCCCCCACCACCCCTGGACACCCCCAACCCACCCTCCCTAGACACCCCTCACCCCCCATGGATAGCCCCCCACCCATAGATACCCCACCCCCTGGACACCCTCCACCCCATGGACACCCCCACCCACCCCCTTAGACAGCCCCCTGGACACCACCACACCTACGGGACACCACCACACCTCCTAAGTGCTTGGACCAATTTTTAAATTGGAATTAACAATGTAGTTGATTTCCCCTTTCCCTAATGGAATTTTCTAAGTTACCCATAGAGCCTTATAAATTGAATTTTTCATGTTTTTATAAATTGAATGGGTTGTTTGGAATGAAATGTCTAGTGCATGATGGTTTTCATTTATAATGAATAAAATTTTTTAAATAAAATTACTCTAAGGGGGGGTGCAGGAGGGGTAGGGGGGTTGTCCCGGTGTGGGGGTTGTCTAGGTGGGGGTGGATAGTCCGGGGGTAGGGGGATGCAGGGGGTTGGGAGGATATAGGGGTGTGGGGGAGGGGTATGGGCTACCCAAGGAGGGGTGTGGTCTATCTAGGGGGGTTAGGGTGGGTGTCCAAGTGGGGGAGGGGGTGTGTGATATCTAGGGATGGGGTGGGCTATCCAGGGGGTCTGTTCAGTGGGGTTGGGGGCATAGGCTATCTAGGTGGGGGTGGGGTGGGCTATCTAGGGAGGGGGTGGGCTATCAGGGGGTTGTAGAGTGGGTGGGCTATCTAGGGAGGGGGTGGGATATCCAAGGGTGGCAGTGGGTGGGATATCTGTAGATACCCGAAGCTTGAGGTACATGGACATTACATTACTTTTGCAGAATACTTAATACAGAAGAAAAACAGAAACACAAGGACCGTAATAGTTTAGTGACTTTGTAAACTCGGAATATAATCTTCTAATCGTGGTGAAATATCTTCAACATATCCCATAAAAATATTCCCCTTTTGTTTTACTACATAAAACCTTTCTTTATATCCTGGGGAAAAGAAAACATATAAAGGGTGAGCTCAAATGCTCAATAAGGATAAGCATCGATAAAATAAAACATACCATATACATTTGAATCTTAAAAACATGAACACATTGTTTAAACATCAAAATCTTGAGCAAGGACATAAAACATGGAAGTACGTAAGGCATAGATCATAGAGAAACATTAAGCATGATAAAATAGCATGGGAGTAAAACATGTAATTTTCGCAACCATTCAGCACATGTCATGTTTTTCATAGTAGCCAAGGCATTGCTTCCAAGACCATCTTAGTGGACAAAGTCCCTTTCTGAATCGAGTTCACTTCTCGTTCCAGTCCTGTATTACTGAACCGGTTTAACTTGACATTCCAGCCATGTCTATCTCATGAGATATAAATCTTTACCCAATGCATTGGAGGGAGATATAGGTCCCACCCATCTCATAATGAAATCATTCTTACTTATGCCACAAAATAAACATACATCATTCATAATAACCCAATAAATAAAATGGGTTTCATAAACATCATCCCATCATCACATAATCCATATAAAAGAAATGGATATCATTTTAATAATAAGGTAATTGAAACCATGTAAATCATAGAGACATTATACTTGAAACATACACATATGAAATAATTTCATCTTAGATGAAAAATGGTTTTGATAAAACACTTGAAATAAATTTTTGAGGAAAATATCCTTTCTTCTTCAAAATCATGTTATTTTCACAAAATTTCATGCAATTTTAAAAGAAAGAGATTTGTTTGAAAATATTCATGAAATATTTTGGAGGAATCTTCATGAAAATAAGGCTTTATAAAACCGAAAAAATCCATTCGTGTCATATAAGTTAAAAAAACATTCTTCTCATACTTTTGCCGGAAAAGTCAAAAAAGTACCTCGTAACGTAAACAAAAGAAAGATTCCTTAAATACCATGTAGTAAAAGTCAAAAATGGGTAAAAATTACTTTAAACATAAATTAAAACACTTTTATAAGACATGGACATGGATGATAGAAATAACCACATTAAATATGTACGAATAATCAATCTCGGATAAAAATGAGATTTGAAAAATTATCCCTTACCTTAGGTCAGATTTGCTTAGTAGGTATCCAAACCTCCTATATAATGATTTAAATAATGTCATTTACATATTACAGAATCATATTCATTGTTATTATATCATATATGGTTCACTTATGACTTTATATTACCCGTTCTTTTGTAAATTTCATGTTAAAGAGTGTTTTGGGTAAAATTGTTTCATTCGTCGTCCGTGTTTTGACTTGTAATTATTCATATGGTTACTTAGATCATGATTAATTAATTCTATAATATAAAACAGGATTTATATATAATATATATTCATAATATATATATTTATTATAGATCGATAAATGGAACGAAATACACCGTTCATGGAGATGGTAGGCCGTACGTACGCATGAACGCTGTTTTCGTTTCCTTATTGAGTTGAATGGAATTAAGTAGATGACATAAACATATATATACACATAAATCCAGTAGAATTATTATTTCATATATTTCATTATTATTCATTAAATAAACTTTATGATCATTCATGTATGGTTAACATGGAGAATGAATCTCATCGCGTCGTGGAGACGGTAGTCCATACGTACGAACGAGCGATGATATCGTTCCAATAATTATTTAATAGAATTGGAGTGGATGGTATAATATATCAGAATCAGTATGATGTTATAATAACCATATATAGTTATTCTTTACACCATTATACCCATCCATGTAAGGTGTTGGTGGAAAAATAGATTTCACCATGGCGTGGAGACGGTATTCTGTACGTACGCACGCGTGGTGATTTCTTTTCCATAGGATGGATAGATGGTGAAATAGGGTTGTTTCATACTTATAATAACATTTCATTATATGATTTATACTGATGTTATTACTTCATAATGAAACAACTAAAGAAGAAGAAGTGGAAGAAGAAATAAAGATGAAAGAATTGGTAACAGACATTACCTCTTCTTTGAAGCGCCTCTTTGAGACCTCCTTTAGGGCACTAAAATTGGTCTTTAAGGAAGACCAGGACCTCTAGGATGTTTATAGGGAAGTGTATAAGATAATTTGGCAGGTTTTGGCCGATCTTGAAGGCTCCAAGTTGTGCGAGGAAGAGAGGGAGGAGGTGCCCTTTTGTAAGGGAGGAGATGGGCACCTTTGGAATAACTTAAAATATTATTTTATTATAAAGTCATATTCGGTATTTAATAGCTCCAAATTGATTTATTTAGAAGCTAAGGTAGGGATGGGTCGAAATTATCTCATCCAATAGAATTCAGACATGTTTAGGTTACTATTTTAACCTTATCATTTATATTTAACATTAAGTTAGATAAATTTACTTTTACCGTGTCTTTTTGTGTTCTTACACTATAAGGTTAATAAACATACTATAACAAGCCAAACGAACCCCAAGTTGTTTATTATTAATATATATAACCTTATATAAGTCATTTTGCTGAACCTTAGATTTTTAAGAATAAAATAACAATTAATAATATAATATTTGTTTTAAAAAATATTTCATGACAATTTTGACACTATTTAGTAATTGATTTTTGTGAAAATTATAACAGAATGATTAGTTAGAAAAAAGTTAATTAAATCAATACTAACATTTAATATTAACCTAGAAAATTAGTGTAATTAATAAAAAGTCTCAAATTACATTTATTTGGGTATTTATAACATCAATTATGTCAATATTTCATTAATAAGATAACTTCTGCATCATCGTTGTGTCATAAATAAAATAAATTATTTAATGTCTAAAAATTACAAATAAAATACCATTATGTAGGAAATATTTTTATATTTATAATGAATATTTATAGTCGAATTTATCTTATGTATAACCCTATATTAAAAATTATCTACTTATTAAACATTGATATTAACTATTTTAACCATTCTTTAAATAAATTAATAATAAATGTTCTAATTTAATCCAAGTGGGCCAAAATGGTCATATTTTTTTTCCTAAGGTTGTTTTTGGTCGAATTAAACTTATCCAATATAATTATGACATGTTTTAGGGTAATAAAAATATCATTTTTACCCTTAATTTCCCTATTTACTTTTAACCGTGGTAAAAAAAAGTAAAAAATTATTACTCACCAAAAATTATTTTCATCTCATTGAACCACATTTTACTTACTGACATCAACCGTGTCTCTCAGATTTTTTAAATTCCACTCAAATAAGCAGTAAAATTATGTTTTATGAAAAATTCATTTTTTTAACTACAACTTAGTGGTTTCACTCTTCATCAAAAAATGAAAGTTTCCAGAAAAATAGAAAAATTTATGCCTAAGCTATATTTGATATTATGAAATAAAAAATGATGTCTATTTTACCAAATTAAAAACATATCAGTTTCATTAATTAATTAAAAAATTAATTCTCGTCGTCAAAACAAATAGCGTGTTCTTAAGAGATAATAACAATCAAAAGATTGACACTTGTTTATGTCTGGTTTAAATGTGAAATTACATCAAATGACCAACATTGTATTAAATTGTACAAATATATTATAAATATACTTTAAAACCACTCAAATTAGTAATTTATCACTATTAATTATTTCGATTAAAAAGGTTGTTTTTAATTAAAATTTAGTAATTTTCACTATTCATCAGAAAATGAAAGTTATCCGAAAAGTACCAAAATTTTACCCTAAGCTAATTTCGATATTCCGAATCCAAAAATGAAGTCCATTTTGAAAAATAAAATTTAAAAAATTTCAAAAAGTGGTTATTACTATTCATAACGTCTAGTTTTAATAATATTTTAATAGCATATCGTTGTTTAGTGAAACTCGGTATTGCGTACACGCTATCGAGGAAGGTCGTGATTGAGCGTAATGAAAGGCAAGTCAAGGATGTGTGTTGTAAAAGCTCCTTTTGGGGTAGCGTACAACACAAGACATTAATGAAATTAAAAAGAATTTTCATAAAATCTCGGGGTGTTACATTCTACCCCCCTTAAAATGAATTTCACCCTCGAAATTCGTCGGCGTTATAAATGGTTTACTATTCGAAAGTTTCTTTAATAGAAACCCACATCGTAAAAAAGAATACCAAAACCAATCTTTAAATACAAAAGTTTGAAACGTAATGGTTACCCAAATAAACTAATCAATGGGTTTCCACATAGGTGAAAATATGGATATGGAAGAGAAATCTAACCATCATGTTCTGATGGAGAGTGGTAGAGAAAATGGCTATGGAAAAGCCAGAAATCACCAAGCCATAAATTTGTGATGATTTAAGTTACCTATCTGATTCATCAGATATAAGAGCACTGGGACAACATTTTTGGTTTTCAAGATCATTTCCCTAAAGTTGATGAAATTGGAATTAAAAGAAATACTTTCTTGATTTTGGTATAGTCTCACCGTTGGTCGTTCTTTGGACAATTTACACTTCATATATTAAAGAAAAGAAGTTGAATTTGTCATTCGTGATGTGTTAGCAGATCATGTGATAGAATGATGTGTCATTCCATCTGTCTCAAACAAAAGGTTAGAAAAGTTATCAAAACTTACATAAGTCCATCTATAGTGTGATTAATCATATATGGTTCCAAAAATGGACTTATACTTATTATATTATACTACTTAATATAATAAAACTAGTTTCTACTAAACAGGGACTTCCTGTAGGCCAGTGGTAGGCGATAAAGGCCAGTCACACTTCGGTTGTGGGTTCGATTCCCACAGCCTTGTCCGACGCGATGGGTTGTTGCCCGTCTTGTAGGTTGTCCTTTTTCTAATGCTATATTACTATAACATCCCATCAATAATATTGAAAAAAAGTTCTATCCTAACTTATGTCCAACATAATCCATTCCAATATTTAGTATTATCTAAAATACTTCGATCCAAGATCATTGTATAAAGAAAATGATTACTTGGAATGTCACATAACAATCACGTGAATGCCATCATTTATCCCCCATATATCATAAGTTATATCTTGTTGGTCAAATTACAAACATGTGAATACCTTAATCATGTATTGTCTTGAAGAATGAATACCCATTGAACTTTAGTGAAAACATGAATGCAGTTAAAAGTTAACACTTTCCACAAACTAAAATCCTCAAAATTCTTTATACTCAAACCATGATATCACTTAGTCCTTATATCAATCATGAGCTCATGAATACAATCAAATATCTCATTATCTTCTTATCCATTCATTATGCGCATATCATCTGCTTACCAAAAATATCTCAATCACTTTCCATGGTTACTGGTACCATAAAATTATTGAAAACCACAATAGACCAATACATAAATATTCCAATATTCCACGATACTATATACATCATTATTTTGGAATCCCATTACATAAACACTTAATCATTCCACCACATCGTTGTCATATTCAACATTGCCAATAGTGATCGCATGTGACTTCCCTTTGTCCTTTTCCTTAAGTGGTTGCTCATGTCGATCATCACTAACCCTTGGATTAGGTCATTTATTAGCATAATGCCCCATTTCCTTGCACTTGAAGCATTGAAGTGTTGGTGGTTCATTCTCTGCAGTCTTTTCTTTATTCACATCATTAGAAACGCTTTTTTCATTACTTCGACACTTAGCTTCTCGATGACCTTCTTTTCCACACATAAAAAAATCTTCTATTCCCTTAAAGATAGTATCCACCATGCTTCTTTCCACACTTTGAGCATAAGGGAACATTCATCTTTTTTTCACCATTATTTTGAGATTTCACCTTGAACTCCATCTTTCGTTTCTTGTAAAAACTATGAGATGGATAAGTAACACCAACTTCCATTTCTACCTTGATAGAACAACACACAATTTCATCATATCTACTGAAGTCTCTTATAGATAATTCCCTTCGAAGATTTGGTTTTAAGCCATTGATGAATCGATAAACATTACTTTCAGGTTGGATGATAAATCCAGATGCATACCTTGCAAGCCTTGTAAAATTCTCTTCGTATATACCAACAGATTCATCATCCTTTTGCTTTTTTTCAAGAAACTCCTTCTCCATCTTTGTTTAAAGAATACAACGGAAGTACTTATTGAAAAATAAGTTCTTCAACTCGTCCCATTCCATGGACTCAATTTCATCTCTTGGCCTTGTATTCTTGATAAGATTTCACCATTGATCAGCTTCACCTTCCAAACGATATACTGATAAGATGAATTTATCATGTTCAGAACATTGAAGAACTGAAAATATCTTTTCAGTGGTAATAATCCATTTTTCAACAACAAGTGGATCAAAAGACCCACTGAAAGAAGGTGGGCGTCGCCTCATGAAGGAATAAATAGAATATTGTTCCCTTCTCTGCTCATTTAGAAGTCCAGAATGATTCATAGCTTGTGTAAGTATAGCAATAAGATTTTTCACTCTATCTCCTATAAGATTTGTTTGTTCAGAAGGACAATCATTGCATTTTCCATTACATTGATCAACACGGTTCCTTCGGGTTCCATCCATCGTCTAAAACCCAAAAAGAATAGTGTGAGAGGCAAAAATCACGCTAGGGAAAACAATATAATAAATGGGGAGTACCTTCAATATCTAACATTTTGGGTTACCGTAATTCTAGTACTATAAACTATACTTATACTTAACCTTAGGGACATCCCTAAACATACCTTAGAAATATCTCTAGGGATCTCACTAAAGTTCTCGCATCCTAGTTTCCAAAGGTTGACTAAACCTTTCCTCTGATACCAACTGTAGAGACCTGAAGCTTGACGTACATGGACATTACATTACTTTTGAAGAATACTTAATACATAAGAAAATCGGACACACAGGGACCGTAATAGTTTAGTGTCTTTGGAAACTCAGAATATAATCTTCTAATCGTGGTGAATGATCTTAAACATATCCCATAACGATCTTCCCCTTTTGTTTTCCTACCTAAAACCTTTCTTTATATCCTGGGGAAAAGAAAAAATATAAAGGGTGAGCTGAAATGCTCAGTAAGGGTAAGCATGGATAAAATAAAACATACCATATACATTTGAATCTTAAAAACATGAACATAATGTTTAAACATCAAAATCATGAGCAATGAAATAAAACATAGAAGTATGTAAGGCATAGATCATAATGAAAAATTAAGAATGATAAAATAGAATGGGAGTAAAACATGTAATTTTGGAAACCATTCAGCACATGTCATGATTTCCATAGTAGCCAAGGCATTGCGGCCAAGATCATCTTAGTGGATGAAGTCCCTTTCTAAATCGAGTACACTCCTCGTTCCAATGCTGTATTAATGAACCAGTTTAACTTTCCATTACAGCCATGTCTATCTCATGAGATATAAATCGTTACCCAATGCATTGGAGGGATATATAGGTCCCACCCATCTCATAATTAAATCATTCTTACTTATGCCACAAAATAAACATACATCATTCATAATAACCAAATAAATAAAATGGGGTTCATAAACATCATCCCATCATCACATAATCCATATAAATGAAATAGATATCATTTTCATAATAAGGAAAGTGAAACCATGTAAATCATAGATACATTATACTTGAAACATACACATATGAAATAATTTCATCTTCGATGAAAAATGGTTTTGATAGAACACTTGAAATAAATTTTTGAGGAAAATATTCTTTCTTCTTCAAAATCATTTTATTTTCACAAAATTTCATGAAATTTTAAAAGAAAGATATTTGGTTGAAAATATTAATGAAATATTTTGGAGGAATATTCATGAAAATATGGCTTTTATAAAACCGTAAAAACCTGTCCGTGCAGTATAAGTTAAAAAAACATTCTTCTCCTACTTTTGCCGGAAAAGTCAAAAAAGTACCTCGTAACATAAAAAAAAGAAAGATTCATTACATACCATGTAGTAAAAGTCAAAATGGGTATAAATGACTTTAAACATAAATGAAAACAATTTTATAAAACATGGACATGGATGATAGAAATAACCCCAGTAAATACGTACGAATAAGCAATCTCAGATAAAAATGAGATTTGCAAAATTATCCCTTACCTTAGGTCTGATATGCTTCGTACGTATCCAAAAATCCTGTATAATGGTTTAAATAATATCATTTACTTATTAAGGAATCATATTAATTGTTATTATATCATATATGGTTCACTTATGACTTTATATTACCCGTTCTTTTGTAAATTTCATGTTAAAGAGTGTTTTGGGTAAAATCGTTTCATTTGTCATCCGTGTTTTGACTTGTAATTATTCATATGATTACTTAGACCATTATTACTTAATTACAGAATATAAAACATTATTTACATATAATACATATTCATAATATACATATTTATAATAGATCTATAAATGGAATGAAATACACCGTTCATGGAGACGGTAGGCCGTACGTACGCATGAACACTGTTTTCGTTTCCTTATTGAGTTGAATGGAATTAAGTAGATGACATAAAAATATATATACACATAAATCCAGATCATTATTATTTCATATATTTCATTATTATTCATTAAATAATCTTTATGATCATTCATGTATGGTTAACATGGAGAATGAATCTCATCGCGTCGTGGAGATGGTAGTCCGTACGTACGCACGGGCGATGATATCATTCCCATAATTATTGAATATAATTTGAGTGGATGGTATAATATATCAGAATCAGTATGATGTTATAATAACCATATATAGTTATTCTTTACACCATTATACCCATCCATGTAAGGTGTTTGTGGAAAAACAGATTTCACCACGGCGTGGAGACGGTATTCCGTACGTACGCACACGTGGTGATTTCGTTTTCCATAGCATGGATAGATGGTGAAATAGGGTTGTTTCATAAGTATAATAACATATCAGTATATGAGTTATACTGATGTTATTACTTCATAATTAAAAAACTAAATAAGAATAATTGGAAGAAGAAATAAAGTTGAAAGAATTGGTAACGGCCATTACCTCTTCTTTGAAGCGCCTCTTTGAGACCTCCTTTAAGGGCACAAAAATTGGTCTTTGAAGAATCCCAGGACCTCTATAATGTTTCTAGGGAAGTGGAGAAGAGAATTTTTCAGGGGTTGTCTGAGCTTGAAGGCTCAATGTTGTGTGAGGAAGAGAGCGAGGAGGTGCCCTTTTATAAGGGAGGAGAGGGGCACCTTTGGAATAACAAAACATATTATTTTATTATAAAGTCATATTCGGTTATTAATAGCTCCAAATTGATTTATTTAGTATCTAAGGTGGGTATGGGTCTAAATCCTCTCATAAAATAGAATTTAGACAGGTTTAGGTTCCTATTTTAACCTTATAATTTATATTTAACATTAAGGTAGATAATATTACTTTTACCGTGTCTTTTTGTGTTCTTACACTATAAGGATAATAAACTTACAATAACAAGCCAACCGAACCCCAAGTTGTTTATTATTAATATATATAACCTTATCTAAGTTATTTGGCTGAACCATATATTTTTAGGAATAAAATAACAATTAATAATATAATATTTGTTTTAAAAACTATTTTGTGTCAATTTTGACACTATTTAGTAATTGATATTTGTGAAAATTATAACAGAATGATTAGTTCTAAAAAAGTTAATTAAATCAATAATAACATGTCATATTAACCTATAAAATTAGTTCAATTCATAAAAAGTCTCAAATTACATTTATTTTAGTATTTATAACATCAATTATGTCAATATTTCATTAATAAGATAATTACTGCATCATCGTTGTGTCATAAATAAAATAAATTATATAATGTCTATAAGTTAAAAATAAAATACCATTATATAGGAAATATTATTATCTTTCTAATTAATATTTATAGTCGAATTTATCTAATGTATAACCCTATATTAAAAACTATCTACTTATTAAACTTTGATTTTAACTATTTTAACCCTTCTTTAAAAAAATTAATAATAAATGTCCTAATCTAATACAAGTGTGCCTAAATGGTCATATTTTATTCCTAAAGTTGTTTTTGGTCGAAATAAACTTATCCAATAGAATTAGGACATGTGTTATGGTAATAATAATATCATTTTTACCCTTAATTTCCCTATTTACTTTTAACCGTGAAAAAAAAGTAAAAAGTTACGATTCACCAAAAATTATTTTCATCTCATTGAACAACATTTTACTTACTGACGTCAACCGTGTCTCTCGGATTTTTGAAATTCCACTCACAGAAGTGGTAAAATTATGTTTTATGAAAAATTCATTTTGTTTAACTACCACTTAGTGGTTTCACTATTCATCAAAAAATGAATGTTTCCAGAAAAATACCAAAAATTAGGCCTAAGAAATATTTGATATTATGAACTCAAAAATGATGTATATTTTACCAAATTCAAAAAATATCAGTTGCATTAATTAATTTAAAAATTAATTCCCGTCATCAAAACAAATAGCGTGTTCTTAAGAGATAATAACTATCAAAAGATTGACACTTGTTTATATCTGGTTTAAATGTGAAATTACATCCAATGACCAAAATTGTATTAAATTGTAAAAATATATTCTAAATATACTTTATAACCACTCAAATTAATAATTTATCACTATTAATTATTTTGATTAAAAAGGTGGTTTTTAATTAAAATTTATGAATTTTTACTATTCATCAGAAAATGAAAGTTATCTGAAAAGTGCCAAAATTTCACCCTAAGCTAATTTCGATAATCTGAATCCAAAAATGAAGTCCATTTTGAAAAATAAAATTTATAAAATTTCAAAAAGTGGTTATTACTATTCATAATGGCTAGCTTTAATAATATTTTAATAGCATATCGTTGTTTAGTGAAACTTGGTATTGCGTACACGCTATTGAGGAAGGCCGCAATTGCGCGTAATACAAGGCAAGTCAAGGATGTGTGTTGTGAAAGCTCCTTTTGGTGTAGCGTACAACACATGACATTAATGAAATTAAAAAGAATTTTCATAAAATCTCGGGGTGTTACAATGTCTAGGTGGGGGAGGGGTGTGGGCTGTTAAGGGGGGTGGGCTATCCAAGGGGGTGGGGTGGGATATCTAGGTTGGGGAGGGGTGTTGGTTGTCCAGGGAGGAGGGGGTGGGCTGGTCAGGTGTGGTGGGGGTGTCTAGGTGGAGTGGGGGGGTTATCCGGGTGGGGGTGTAGGGGGTTGTAGGTGAGTGGGGGTGGGTGTGGGCTGTCCAGGGAGGGGGTGGTTTGTCCACTCTGAAACTATACAAAAAAATATGAATCAAATATAACCAATGTATAGTTTCTTTCACACGATAAGACTTTTCAAGAAGTTCCATACCAATACTCACTCTTACCCTTCCAAGAAGAAGTTATCTCTGCAAATAAATCTCACCCAAGTTTTTATCCACTATCCATATTGATCTCACACAAATTTATCATTCATACAACTCCATATCACCTAATGATATAATAAGGCTCATACTCCTCTAAGTAGTGTCCCATAGAAACATGGCTCATAAAATATGATCCACGTATGATATTTGACGATGTGTTTACAATTGGGTGTGTTGTGATTTATATGTATGATATTTATGGTTTACACCAACAGTATTATTAGTTATCTATAATAGGCTTGAAATCATGCCACAATTGGATAAATATTTGATTTCACAGCCCTAGTATGTGGGTGGACACCCCAAACCACTTGGAAAACACCCCACCCCCTTGGAAAACCCCCCTTCCACCCCCCCCCCCCCCCCTGGACAGCCCTGCCACCCCCATAGACAGCCATGCACCCCCATGGATAGCCCGTGGATAGCCCTCCCACCCCCTGAACACCCTGTACCCCCATGGAAAGCCCCACCACCCCCTTAGACAACCCACCCACCATCCCTGTACCCCCTTGGAGAGCCCCACCCCCCTATACAGCCCGCCCCAAGATATCCCAACCCACCTGGATAGCTCCTCCACCCTCGTGGAGAGCCCGCTCACCCCCTAGACAACCCAACCCCCTAGACCCCCAAACTTCTAAGACAGCCCTGCCACCCCCACGGATAGCTCTCCCACCCACCTAGATACCTCGTACCCCTAGACACCCCCCCACCCCCATCGATATCCTTCCCACCCCCTAGACACCATGTACACCCCTAGACAGCCCTGACACCCCCTGGATAGCCCGCCCACCCCCTAGACACCTCATACCCCCTAGACAGCCCCCACCCCTTAGAAAGCCCCCCCACCCCTGGACACCCCAACCCCCCTGGACTGCCCCGCCACCCCACGGATAGCCCGCCCCACCTGGACACCTTGTACCCCCTGGATAGCCCCCCACCCCTACCCCCACCCTCATGGATAGCCCACCCACCCCCTCTTGAAACCCTCCCACCACCCCCCAAACACCCCATCCCCCCAGACACCCCCCGTGGATAGCCCACCCACCACCCTGGACACTCGTACCCCTTATGTTATTCTCCTCCTCAAGTGTAAATGATCTTATACACTCATGTATAGTTCTTCAATGAAATTTTGTTATAAATATAGTGTTTTTTCTGTTATATTATGATTCTCATATAAAGTAGTGTGTCATTTATGGTTTCATATAAATTAAAAAATTCTCATTTACATAAATATATTTTCGATGAAACATCAATCATATTGAATTTCTTTTGACTAAATGATTTATAATTTTTTTTTACAGAATGTATAGAAGCTGGATATATGAAACCGATCAGATCTCAAGTAATTTTCAAAACAATTTGAGAGATTTTTAGATTTTTCATTTCACAATGCTTTAGATACTGGTCACATACACTTCCCCTGTTACAATTGTGTTGGAAGACCTTGGTTGAGACATGAAGAAGTCATCTACCACATAACCAAATATGGTTTTCAAGAAAACTACTCTGTGTGGTGTCACAATAGGGATAAAATGACATCTTAAATTGCTGATGATCAAAATGAGAAGACTAGATTGGAGAATCTGTTAAATGACCAGTTTCTATTTATTCATCATAATGAAAAATAAAGGATTCCGACCCAATAAGATTTTGATATGACCACACATGATGCGTCTAATGAAAATGATGATGTTGTTGGGGTGAAAAAATTAAATGATGTCGCCACGACTCCATTATATCAACAATGTGGTACAATGAAAAGGCTAGAATTTTTAATCAAATTGTTTCATGGGAAAACTGTGTATGGTATTTCTAATAATTCCATCGATTAAATTCTTACCTTCTTGAAGGAATTTCTTTCAGATGATGCAGATATTCCCCCAAACCACTATATGGCATGGAATTTAGTTGAGGAACTTGGATTTTCAAGAAAACAAATTCATTCTTGCACAAAATATTGCTGTTCATTCTAGGAGGAAAATGTTGAATGAAATGAATGTATAAAATGTGGAACATCCTAGTAGAAGAAAAAAGCTAATGGAACACCATCTTGGGTACCACAGAAAGTAATGTGGCACTTTCCATTGATGAAAATACTCCTGAACCTTTTTATGTTTGATGAAATATCAACAAAAATGTGATGGCATGATACCGAGAGAATGAAGACTAGTGATGAGTTGGTTCACCCTGAAAATGGATTTTCATGTCATATATTTGATGCACTATATCTTGATTTTGTAGCTAACATGCGTAATGTGAGGTTGTTTCTTTCATGTGATGGTTTTAATCCATTTGGGTAGATGCTTACATTTCTCAACACATGGACGGTTTTTATACACATTTATAATCTTCCCCCATGGTTGTGTATGGAAAAACCTTTCACATTAATGAGTATACTAATATCTAGCACTTCTGATCCCATAAATGATATAGAAGTATACATGAAACAATTAATAAAAGGGTTGAAACTTCTTTGGGATGTGTGTGTGCGCACATACGACGCATTTTCGAAAGACATATTTCATATGCGTGATGCACTTATGTGGACGATCAATGATTTTCTTGCTTATGAAATGATTTCTAGATGGAGCATGAATGAAAAACTATCATGTCTTATCTATATGAATAATACATGATCCAGAAGACTGAATCATCATTATAGTTTCAGTTTTATGAGACATCGACGATTCTTGGAAATGGACCATCCATATAGAAATAATCATCGATGATTTGACAATACCATGGAGACCGATGATCCACCTAAGCGTATTTCTGAAACTGATGTGCTTAATGAATTGAAAGATTTTAGTTTTTCATTCGAGAAGGGTCAAAGGAAATTTGAAAAGAGAATGAATGTTTCCACTGAAACCTGTTACAATTAGAAGAAGAGAAGTATCTTCTTTGATTTGACTTATTAGTCAACCAATTTGTTACATCATTTCTTTGACGTAATGAACGTTGAAAAAAATATATGTGAAATGTTGCTTTCAATTATTTTAAATGTTAATGGAAGGGAAAAAGATGATTTACGGTCTCAGCGTGACTTGGTGGATTGGGGCATCACACCAGAATTGCATCCTGTGCATATCAGTGAAAATAAATGGCAAGTTTCATTATCTTCTAATGTGATGAAACCAACAGAAAAAAATAAATTTATGGAAGAACTAGAGACTATTGAAGTTCCTAATGGCTATTCAAGAAATATATCCAAACGGGTCAACAAAAGATATTTGAAGCTAAAATATTTGAAGACACATGATTATCACATCATTCAGAAGGAGTTGATTCCAATATAAATTTGTCATATTTTTTCCAATAATGTAAGGGTGGATATTATTCAGTTGTGCCATTTGTTTACAGATATTTGTGCTAAGATGTTGTCCAAGTCTTTCATGCAAAAAAATGCTGGCAGATGCCCCATTAATTTTGTGTGTGTTAGAGAAAATATTTCCTCCATCATTTTTCACATGCATACTGCATCTGACTGTCCATATTACAACTAAAATACTTCTTGGAGGACCTATTTCTTTTTGTTAGATGTATCCTACTGAAATAAATATGTACGCATTGAAGTATTATGTCTGTAACCAGAATCATCCTGAAGGTTCTATCATGAATGGTTACTTGGCTAAAAAATGTATGGATTTCTACTCTATGTATTTGTCTGATCTTACTAAAAAATGAACAGAACAATGAGAAACGAAGAAGAATAGTATGAGAAAATTAAACCATGTTTTCCAACACTTCTTTAAATAGGAGGAATTCCTAGATCATATACATTAACGACATTAATCCTTGAAGAGCGGGAGATGGTACATCACATAGTTTTCGTCAACTATGATTTTTTTTGATGACTACATCTTGTATGTAAATTCTATATGTATATATATTATATATATACATATATATATATCTTTTAAACTATTCCTATTTTTATCTATAGGTAACATAATACGATGATAAATAGAAATTGTTGTTCTTTATCTTTGGGAAGGACGGAGACTTTTCATAGCAAAGAGTTTTCTGCTTAGTTAAAATTAAAGGTAATAATATTAATATTTAAAATAATTAAAACAATATTTAATTAAGTTTAGTATTTATATTTATTTTAGGTATTGATTTTTCCTGCTGACTCTGTCTTTAGAAATAAAATCTTTGGCATTTGGTCTTAATATTGTGGTTCGTGACTGTAAATCAATTGTTATTAATGGGTACAAATTTATTATAATTGAACGATCAAAGAACATGTGAACATGGCATGATGGTGTTATGGTTACTTCCACAAAAGACTATTATGTTAGCGCATCAGATAGTAGACTGCAATTTGAAAATGTAGGATATTATGGAGTCATTGAAAAAATAATTATATTTGATTATTATTCTCATGGATGAGTCACGATGATGAAATGCCAGTGGTTGGATTCGATGATGATCCTGGCCACATTTATTGATGATTTTGGATTTTGATTAATTGATATGACTCACACTCTTTCTATTGATGAACCATTTTTATTGGCATCAATGTCGAAACAAGATTTTTATGTCAAAGACCATCTTTGACAAAAATTTGGTGACATTATTGAAGTAATTCCATGAAATATTTTTGATTATGGTGAATATGAAATTGACACCATTCCTTCTTCCATTAGAAACAATCCATTTATTACTTTTGATGACTCTGATATCACAATTGTCAGAGTTGACTGTTAACCTAAAGTTGTGGTGGGAAATATATAAAATCATCCATTCATGTTCTCAATTCTTTTCTTTTACCTCGACTTGGGTTATTAAGGTTGGTACAATTCAAATTGATTTAATATTGATTAAAAATATGTTTTATCTGACTAGACCGTTATATGAATTTTCAATGATTATTGGTTGAAATTTTATTTTAATTGCATTTTCTAATTTCGAATTTAAATTTATTCAAATCTATGGAACCAACATTTCTAACATGGTGAACATTTCAATGCTTCAACTGGGATTCGTATAAAATTTGTAAAACTCTAAGACATCTCTTAAACATTTTACCTGGTATAGAACATGATGGTTTGTATTCTTCTTCAAAACATGTATTGAAACATACATCATCTACCTATGCTAAAGAAATTAAATTTTTCCTTAATTTTGACAACTGCTTTACCCCTTATGAATTCGGTAGAATCAATGTTTTATGATTTTAATATACTTATGACACTTAGTAAATAACCATCCTACTAAAAATTAAATTTCTTTATTATATCTTGTATGATTTATTCACTTAATTATATATGTGTTCAAGCTCACTTAAAATAATGGATAATTAAAATATATTTGTATTCCCATATTCCCTCTCATTTATTTTGTTTTTTGGGTTACACATTAGTTATCCTTTTCTATTTACTTCCATATTTGTTTTAAAATATAGCAAATTAAACCAATTGAAGAGAGGCGATGAAAATAGATTATGGACAACAAACGTCACAAGACTAAGCTGGGCATTCCACCACTAGTGCCTGCGGTGAGTATTTTATTTCAAATATATTTATTTAAATAATATATAATGTAATGTGATTGATTTTTTAAAAAAAAATTCAGGATATATCTATTAGGCTACAGTTATTTGATGAGTTGCCTAGTAGTGGTCCCAGTACTCAGGGTGTTCGTACGAGGGGGGTGGTATGGGAGCTATACGATCTGGTCAGCATACCTGATTAGAACCTACCCCTCCCACTGACATACCATCCATCCCACATTCTAATCCCGGTGTTCCATTAGGGACACATGGGATATTTAAGCCTCCTCGATTTTCACCACCCTTTACATCTGAGCCTCCTCACCCATCTGTACCATATCCGATGATGATTCCCGCTCCCCATCCATCATTCATCCAACCATCCCTGTCATCTTTAGTTAATTCTACTTCCTTCTCTCTAGGCTTTTATATTCAATCTTCTTCGGCTCCTGCTCTATCAGAGTCTTTCCCTGCGGAGCATACATTTGGACCCACTCAGTTTGTACAGGGTGTTCCTTCAGTTTCTAGGGATCCAGTGGCACCCATTGATCAAACAACCGCAGGTATACTTATACAACCCGATCAAATTTTTACACCATTATTTGTTTTCTTTAAAACATATATTGATAAAATATTTGTTTCTCTTTCATAACAAATACATCTACTGATAGAAGGTGGGGGAGGGGGAATAAATTCATGTGTGTGGTGTGTAACTACTACACGCAGTTGATGGTGGAATACAATGAAGATAGTCAAATGATTGAAAAATCAGGGCAGCAATGTCGCAGTTTTTTGGCAACGCTTCCAAATACTCTGATATCATTCCTGTCAGTCCGCTCTCATGGAGACACCTGCCAAATGAAGTTAAGGATAAATCTTGGGAATAGATATGGGTAAAAGAATCTGTTGTATTTAATGTTATGTATTATTTTTTTATTTATATGAATTAATATTTTGGTGTCAGCTACGGTTTAATATCCCCGATAGTGAGGGTGCACAGACATCATGTCTAAAAGATTTAGGTGAGCTTTGGAGAGAATATAGGGATGAGACGTACATTGGATGCCATGCTAGAATGTTAAAAGAGTTAGAGGCAGTCCCTGTTGTGGATGATTTTTTGTTAGAACTGTACCGAAAAATGATTACTCATTGGACGACTAGCCAATTTAAGGTATTAATCAAATTAAAGGTATTTAAATGAAATTTTTTATTTTTCTCGATAATACTAATTATATAATTTTATTTTGGATTCAACTACAAGAAATTAAAAAAATATTGATGTTAAAAAATATGTCCACACATTGGGACATACTATGATGATAGATCATGAGAGGCAGCTGGTATGACAATTAATAATTTTTCATTACGAATTGTAGTTTCTATTACTACATCCATAATTTATTTGATTGCTAAAGTTGTTATATAATATTAGTTATAAAATTAAATATTTGTTTCCTATTTTTAATTATGGTTCCCTACTTTCAATGTCATTGTAGTGGCATAAATTAAATATAGAAGGATATGTTCCTCGAGAAAAACTATTTTTCTTGAGTAGAAGGAAGAAAGATGGAAGTACGGTTAATGAACCAACTCAGCAGCAGATTGTACATTATAATTTGTAGATTTAAAATTTTAATCTCTATTTTGTAACTTAATAATCTATTTATATTTGTAACAAGTTTCTTTAGAATCCCTTGATGCCCATGAACCAAACAATTTTGGGCCAAATGATCACTTATATCAGGTGTTGGGAGATGAGAACCCTGGTAGAGTACGCTGTGGAATTGGGAAGGGTATAGTCACGATGAGGTATTGGAACTCCTCAGGTATGATTTGTAGTGCCCTGAGTTCCATCAGGTTATGGAACATGCAGAACAAGCTGAAAAAAGGGCCACAAAGATGGTAGAACAGTCTGCTAGTGAAAACACTGCATTTATAAAACTAATAGATGTTTTATGTACAAAACTTCCACTAGAGGCCATCACATCTTATGATGAATATATGTCATCAACGCATTATATATGTGGTGCACCAGGTGGAAGTTCTATTGAAGGCCAAGACAATGGTGAAGAGGAGACCGAGGCGGAGGATGAGGGAGAGGAGGAGACCAAGCCGGAGGAGAAGGGCAATGAGGAGGACAAGGTAGAGGAGGAGGGTGATGAGGATTCTGAGGCTGAGTATGAGGGAGAGGAGGAAGGAATAGAAGATGGAAAGGATGATGATGAGGATGATGATGATGATGAGGCTGAGGCTAATGATGACGGTGGTGATAGTGACGGTGACGAGGGATAGATTGATCTGTTACATTTTTGAATGATATTACTAACCTTTGATTATTATTGATTTGTTGTGCCTAAATATAAGTGTGATTAGGTAGGTCACATTATCTTTATTATTTTATCTATAAATAATAAAACATGACTTGATGATTTTTTTTGACTGATTCACCCCTCCCCTAGACATCCTCCACCCCCGTGGATAGCCCTCCAACCCCCTAGCCACACCATACCCCCTGGATAGCCCCACCACCCTCGTGGACAGCGTGTCCACCTCCTGGACAGCCCCTCCCCCCATGGATTTCTCCCCACTCTCATTGACAGTGCTCCCACCCCCGTGGAGAGCTCCTCCCCCATGGACATCCCCTCCACTCCCATGGACATCCCCCCACCCCCGTGGATAGCCCACGCATCCCCGTGGATGCCCCCACCACCGTGGACAGCCCGCCCACCCACTGGACACCCCGTACCCCATGGACAACCACGCCCACCCCCTGGACACCCCGTACCCCCCTGGAAAGCCCCAGCCACCTCCCTAGATAGCCCTTTCCACCCCCCAGATTGCCCTGCCCACCCCTTGGACAGCCCGCCCACCCCCTGGACAGCCCGCCCACTCCCAAGACAACCCCTCCCCCCATGGACAACCAGTACCCCCTGGACAGTCCTTCCCACCCCAAGACAGCCCTGCCACACCTAGACAGCCCCCACCCCTGTGGACAGCCCACCCACCCTCGTGGACAATTTTCCCACCCCCTTTGACAGCCCACCCACCCTCGTGTATTGCCCCCCTGGCACCCCCTACCCCCTGGAAAACCCTGCCACCCCCGTGGACAACCCGCCCAACCCCCCTGGACACCCCGTACACTCTGGCCTACCCCACCCACCCCCGGACACCCCCTACCTCCTGGATAGCTCCCCATGCCCATGGACAGCCCCACCCACCCCCTAGACAGCCCCACCACCCCCGTGGACTGCCCACCCACCCCCTAGATAGCCCCGACCCCCGTGGATTTATGGTTTCTAACAAATTGAAGATCCCATTAATCATAGATAGCCACTTTATTATCTCATGGTATCCTTGATAACCAATAAAAAGTAGTGGATGATATTTTAGAAACTCTCATGCATAATAAATGATCTGAGAAGATCATGGCTATTCCACTTCTACAAGAGTTTGAGTAGAGACCAAGACCAAGAAGACAATAGCTGGATCACAAGAATGACAACTTGAGATATCCCCTTATGAAATTTTTGATTCATTTATAGTGGTAACATTCTAAAGAATTATAAAAAACAAAACCTTTAGTACAATAATCAGATGTTCTAAAACATGGGACACAAAATCAAAAATCCCATAAATATACATCATAAATAATTATTCATAAAACCATTTCAAAATCACATAATAGAGACTTCTTTATATTTAAAACTCTCCAATGGTTTATAAAAGTATCTTTTAAGGTTCTATTTCAAAAATCATATTGTATATTTGTCCCCAAAAAATGCAATCCATTTCCTAATAACCAAATCCCCCATCCTACCATACACACTAAAAGCATTCATTTTTGTCCTAAAGAAACACATACTATTGAAATAAAAACTATTCCAAAACCATTTAAAAATACTAATGATCTTAAAATACCTGAAATTCATTCCATTAAAACCATTAAATCCCCCCTCCACCCCTGGACACCACCCCACCACCGCTAGATAGCCCCCCCCCCCCACCATCACCCTGGACAGCCCCCCACACCCCACTGGTCACCAATTCAACCCCCTGGATGGCCCCCACCCCTTCGAGACACCACCCCACAACCTCGACACCCCCTATACCCTTGGACACACCCACTGCCACAAACAGCCACCCCCACCCCTAGACACCACCCCTCCCTTGGACATCCCCATGGACAACCCCCCCCCACCCTATAGAGCCCCCTCCCACCCCTCTTGGACACCCCCAACCCCCTTGATGGCCCCCACCCCCTGGACACCACCCCACCCCCTAGACCCCACCCCACCACCTAGACACCCCCACCTACTTGGACACCCCCACACCCATGGAAAACTACCCCCACCCCTGGACATCACCCCACCCCCCTTGGACAGCCCCCCAACCCCCTGGACCACCCCCACCCCCTAGACAACACCCCACCCCCCTTAACACCCCCATGGATAACCCCCCCCCCCCCCCCACCACCCTGTATAACCCCCCCACCCCCTGGACACCACCCCACCCCCTGGACACCAACCCACTACCTGGACACCCCCACCTCCCCTAGACACCCCCACCCCCATAGATAGCCACACTCACCCCCTTGGACACCACCGCCACCGCCCTTGGACAGCCCCCCCCCCCCCCCCCCGGACACCACCCCACCCCCTGGATACCCCCACCCCCTGAAAATCCCTACCCACTTGGACACCCCCACCCCCTGGAAAGCCCCCCAACCTACTAGACACCACCCCACCCCCTAGACACTCCCACCCTAGACACCCCCCATCCCCCCGAACACCCCTACCCTTGGACACCCCAACCCCCTTGTAAAGCCACCCCAAACCCCTAACCAGACCCCCAACCCCTTAAATTTTGAATTGAATTCTTTATGTATTTAATTAACTAATGAATTTTGTGTTAATGTTGTATGGGTATACTTGTTAAATGTGTATACATTCTGTAATTACCTTATGAATTATGTGTTAATTCGGTATGTGTGTAGAGGGTAATTAAATACAGAATTTGAAGTATTCAGATTTATGTATAAATTATGTGTTGGATGAATTTTGTATAAATTCATACAGAATTATATATGTATTATAGAGGCCTACTTGTTAATTGTGTATTGTTTTACTTGTTGTGTGTGTATGTATTATACAAGTATGTTGTGTACGAATTTTTGTGGAATTGCTGCAGCTGCACAGGGGGGATTGCTGCAGCTGTATAGGGGATACAGCACCTACATAGGGGGAGGCCAACAATTCAGCTTTTGTAGGTACAAAGGATATGCCAAAGGTTTACAACTGTTGGAATATGTATAAAAGAAGAGCTTATACCACCAATTTTATGTAAACCGTTGGTATAAGTATATGCCAACTATTTGTAAACCATTGGGATATATAATTTTAATTCATATTTACCAACGGTTTTTGGGAAATTGTTGGTAAATGTCTATTCCAACAGTTCTCTAAACCATTAGTATAGAGAGAATTCATCCCATTACCTATAGTTTAAAACCATTGGGAAACACTTATACCAATAGTGTACTGAAACCATTGGTGTATACAGAATTTTTCAGCCATATCCCAATGGCTTAAGACCCAAATATTTGGACAATCGTTGGTATAGTTTATACCAAAGGTTGGGACAAACATTGGTATAATTTATACCAACGGTTTAGACAACCGTTGGTATTTTTTATACCAATGGTTTCCCAGCCTTTACCAACAGTTTTAAACCGTCGGTAAAGATAACATTTCCAGTAGTGCATTTTAGAAATCACAAAACACAACACATAAAATGATAACTAATAACTTTAAAAACACAACAACACTAATTACTTTATCTTATTTAAACTACTATTTAGTTAATAACTTATTTTTATTTATAATGGTTTATTCGATTAAAAGAAAAGAAACTTCGGATACCCCCATAAAATTCTCTCCTAAAAACCACCCCCCTTTGAATAGGAATCTTCTCAAAAATTCTCCGCAAAACTTTTCAATGTATCTCAAAACTTCTACCCCTTTTTGATTTACAAAAATAATGGGTAAATATTACAACTCCTAAATGTTTATAAAAGTATGATATGTGAATCAATTTTATGTGAATTAACTATTCATACAAAACTTAAAATAAAGAACATATATCTAAAATAAATTTGAAGACATTGAGACATATACTATATGGATAAAATTTATTTTATTTAAACATTCACAAAAAAAATTCAAAAACTACATTACGAGTTCAATAGAAAAAGGAATCATTATTCCTTTAACAATTCTTCATGATTTCCTTCATCTTTTTAATATCATCATGATCCTTATGAACTTTTGTGACCGATTAGTCAAGCTTCACAATCTTTTCCTCTAATACCACTTGCTTCCAAACAACTTCCTTCAATCTGTCAATCTTCTCACTTATCTTCTTATTCACATCCTTTAAAAGGAACACCTCATCTTCACATGATCAGAGCATGTTTTTTCTACCTCAAAGATATGAAAATTTTCTTTCAAGATTTTGAATTATTCATTTAAGTTATCAATCATAGATATAAATTATTTAATAAACTTAACTCTGTTTGAAACATTGATCGATAACTTATAAAAATATCTAGGAAAGTCAAGTGAAACATTATTAATATCTATAAACTGATTGTCATAAACTTTTAAATTTTTATCTACCTATCATGAGCATCTAAATATTTGGTTGAAAATTTTATCGAGATCTTTAGTATTTCCTTTGAATGATTTTAAATCGGCCTCATGTTGAATTAAAATTTCATTCAACAAATGTAGGGATTCATAATTTTTTTTTTCATATTACTCTGAATATACTTATATATGACATTAATAATTGGTAAATATGGAATCAGTTTAGTTAAAAGTTTCAGAGCTTGGAATATGTAATCAATGTTCTTTATGCCTATTTTTTACTCGATTTTGATGATTATGATTGAATTTATGAATCATGAGGTCTAGAAGGAAAAAAATTTGACTTTTTATATTTTTAATAAGATTTCACATATTTTGAGACTTTTAAAATAACTATTTTTATATTAGTTTTAGCCTTGTTTGGTACCTTTATTTGGGAATACTAAGATTCAAATTCCTCTTTAGCTGAAGTCATAACATCCCCTGAAACATTCAACTCTTGATCTTTTTCAAATTGGGAAGTTAATAGATTATATTTCAGTGATAACTCTGATGAACTTTATTCATCCATTGTTTCATCTTTAGTTTTTATTTCTTGATCTTATTCTTGTTATTTTTCTTCTTCCACTTTTTTTCTTCTACTTCCAATTACTTTTTTAATAGTCGTATAGTTTTGAGAACACTTTTTCCAACATTTTAGGGTCGGATTATTTTTCCTTCTCATCTAAATTTTGATCTTTTACTAGAACTGATTTTGTAACTTCATTTATTACTTCTTTACTTTTCCCTTTTCCATCGTCTTTTGGAAAAAATTATGGAACTATTGAATTTTATAAAAACACCAGGATGTAATACAAAATAGTATTTTTGTTATGAGGTATAATTCTAGATAGTTTAACTCGTTTCACTACTGAAAAAGGAGAAACTAATAGAAATGAATTTTCTTAATATTTTTCAACTTCTTTTAATGATCTTTATACTATTTTTGCCTCAGAAAGATTTTTATTTTATTTTTTTAATCATCTTTAAATTCATATTTAGTTTGAATCTTCAAATATGATTCCTCAACATTATCTTATTTTAACCTGAGACTTTTACATATAACAATTCATTATTTTAAACATAATTCGTCATCAGAGTATAATCCAAGGATCTTTAAGTCTAGTGACTTGGAAGACTAGGTACATATAACACAGAACATGGGGATAAAAACACTTCTTTATTTAATCTCCATAATGATCTCCTA
Organism: Viscum album; assembly: GCA_963277665.1. Lineage (NCBI taxonomy): Eukaryota > Viridiplantae > Streptophyta > Magnoliopsida > Santalales > Viscaceae > Viscum > Viscum album. The sequence continues at coordinate 1,474,890,208 of OY728131.1, read as the reverse complement.
ACTTCCTTTGAGCCCTTAAATTTTCATAGGGTACCCCGGGGAACACATGAACAAAGGGATGAGCTAAAATGCCCAGTAAGGGAAAGAACATAAGAATACATCACAAGAATATGAGTTAGGAGGCATGACATAATGATATCCAAAGCATGAAACTTATAAAATCATTTGATATAAGCATGGGATCATGTAAGATCCCAGTTTTTAGAAAGGTATGTTTTTGTTGTGTTCTAGGTGAAAACCTTTCTTTTGGGACTTTAAAAGGTTTCTTGAAAGTGTGAGAGGCCTTGGGGGTGATCCGGGGGCTCGGGGCACGGATGAAGGGAAGTCTGGGCTGAGCAGACCAAGGCGCACGACCTGAGCACGGTCAGCCAAACCGTACAGCCTGCCCTGGCAAAACCGTGCAACCCTCCCTCCTCTGGAAAGAAACTAGTGCACGGTTTGTGCACAGTTTTCCAAACCGTGTGACTCCTCCGCCTCAGTGTAGTGGCATGTGCATGGTTTTCCAAACCGTGTGGCCACATAATGTTTGGAAAATTTACAAAATTGCCACTCCAGGCTTTTTAAACCCCACTCGGTATTTTCCACTCTTCCTTCTCTCTTCACCTTAGGCATGAACCAAACCTCCCAAGGACTTCAAGAGGTCAAACTCCTTCGATTCTAAGTTGTTTCTAGTGCCATTGGTTACGGATCGAAGCTCTGGGTAATGCTAACCTCATCCTTGCTTCTCTTTTTGGTTTAGGGTTAGTACCCTCTCTCCCTCTTGTTCTGAAACCCTATAACCATATATTTTGGGTGATTTTTAGGTTGAAGCTCTAAAGGTTGGTTGGATTGATGTCTAAGGACTCTATTTGGGGTGCATTCAACCGTGGTTTTGAGGTAGGTGGTCTACAAGTGATATCCGATGGTTATTTAGGGTTTTGTGCATGTTTACTTGTGTTCTTGTCTTACCTTGGTTAGATTTTGAATAAACTAGGCGTGTTTGGTAATATTGGTGCTTAAAATGGTAAATGGAAACCCTCACAATCCCCGTGGGATGTGTTGTGATTATCTTGACCTAATTAGGGTCATCCATGAGATGTGCCAGCTATTCTCGGGTTTCGGGATTGTTATTAAACAAGTGACCTTTTTGCAATGAATTGTAGAGCCCTTGATAAAAATTTTGGTATGATCGGTTAAACATGGAATAGAAGTTAGGTGATGCACCAATACTTGGCAATAACCTGAGGGTTAATGTTGAATGGGTTAAATGGTTTATTCATGGGAATGATGAACGGGTTAAATGGGTTAATTTGTAAACTGATTAAAGAACATAATGGGATAGATTATGGGTTTAACATTGAATGCTTAGTGAGATAGGCATAACACATGGTAATTGGCTGAATGGTTAAATGATTTGAATTGGTAATGTGTTAATGGGTTAAGGCATGATGTGTTTTCCCATGTGGGTTTTTGTGAAAAGTGTTTGCCGAAGGGAAATGGTTTGAATGGTTGATGGTTACTTATATATAAAAGCATGTGCACATGGATTCATAGAGTGGGGTATGACTTGAGGATCTATGCCCATGGGTCGAGTGAGACTAAGGTTCCAAACTCCACCCTAAATGCATGAGTTAGGACAGGGGACTGAGGGTATATTCTCCCAATGGTTGCATCCACCCGTACTTAGGCTTCGAGGTGAGGTTATGGTTGCTATGAGTGAGTTAGTCCTAGTGAGATAGTATAACGATGTGTTTACCCTCTTACAGGTGATTGTTGGCCTTAGTCCAATGTAACATAATGTATGTGATTAACCCATGGAAATGTGATGAAATGGTAAGTGGTGACAATGGGTGTGTAATGAACTGTAATGGAAGTGGGAATGGCTTGGCTCTAAACTGGTTGATGGCACCTTAAATAATTACTTGGAATTTTTCATTATTTTTTCTTTTTTCATGCACTGCCTATTTATACAGGATAGTTTGTAGTCACCATTGGTAGTGGCCTACTGAGTTGTACTCACACCCAGCTCCGGCCGCCGTTGGGTACCCGAGCAGACTTCATGTTTGCCGGTTAGGACAATGGAAAGGGTCCTTGCTAGATAGTTGAGTGGACATGGGTAGCACTTGGTGGAGGATTCGAACATGGAGTCAAGATCATTTTGGGGATTTTGGTTGTTGTCTTTATTTTGGGGTTGTGTCCACTTTTTCACTTGTAGTATGACATGGCATATTTATTATTGGAAATAGTTGTTATACATGTTCCTTGTTATTGGTTATTGTTTCCCCTATCTAGTTTATTTTTGTTGTACTTACTCTGATAAAAAGGGGGTATAGTCTCCCTACTTGACACAATAGACCCCCGCTGTTAGTCGGCAGCCTTTGGCGTATGGGGAGGCTCGCTTGAGGTCATGTAACCACCCGGCTCGGAGCACCATATTAGTGGCTTCCGGGTCAGGGATGTTACAAAGTGGCATCAGAGGAGTTCTTTCTTCTCCTTCTATGCGGTGTTGTTATTTGGGATTGGTAGCCAAGGTTTATATGTGTCAGGCCATTGTAATGATCTCGTTCTTGGGAGTAGCAAACCCAGGTATGGGGGAAAACCCAAGTCACCCTGGAAGGGAAATGATGTTCTTGGTTGTGTGATGTTACAGTTGATGACATTTCACCACTGGGTGATGCACATGTGGTTTGATTTGATTGTTTTATGACGTTTGGCTCGTGGCCTTAATAGCAAAAGGATTTGCATTCATGCATCATTGTAAGCACTTAGGGAGATAGGTGACATGCATTGTATTAGACACATGGACGGGGTGGGTGTGTGAGGCAGAAAAGTAGGGTGCATCATGTATTTCATGAAACCAAGAAATAATGAAAATAATGAAACAAAAAAAGTGGGTAAATGACATTTAATAGAGTAATAGGGTTTAAAACAAGTTAGAAAAAAATTTTAGGTTATCATATGAAAAGTGGGTTGTTGTACCTAGTAAAGATCTTTTGGTGAAGTCATGAATGTTTATGGTATGTGTGCTAAAACTCATGCTTGGCATTGTAGAGAAATGCCCACACGACGTCAGTTACCTGTTGGGCAACAGGAGGGTATTGCTAAGAACAATCCTCCATTAGAGGAGCAAGAAAATGTGGCGATCAATGAAGTTAGAGAAGAAAAGTTCTGAGAGAACTTGACACGCATTATGCAGATGATGGATCGGGACCTAGGGCGGGTTGTAACGAGTATGTTTGAGCTGACCAGGGAGTTCCAGCTGCTGCACCCTCCAACTTTCACCATAGAGGGTGGGCCAGAGGTAGTAGAGTTCTGGTTAGAGTCTGTCCAGATGATACTGGATCATCTATATACCCCCGTTGAAAATCGAGTAAATCTAGACACTTATATGTGGTGGGGACACGCTAGTTGTTGGTGGGACATTCTAGCCCAAATCGAGCAGGCTGAGTGAATTTGGTGGAAACCATTTCAGGAAAAGTATCTGGAGCATTTCTACCCCGAGACTTTGAGGTAGGAGAAGGCTGCATATTTTATGAGCCGGACACATGGATCACTATTAGTGATGGACAATGCTAGTTATTTCACTAATTTGGGATGCTTCGTCCTAGTGTTAGCAAGGGATGAGGCAGCGGTAGCAAGGCATTTCCAGAATGGGATGAGACATGAAATTAGGTCTCAAGTAAACATCTTAATCTTGAATATGTTCGCAAAGGTAGTATATCAGGAACTATTCTCCGATGGAAACCTGAAGGGATCTTCGGGTAGTGGGCTTGTAGTGCTGGTGAAGCAGACGAGCGGTTCAGCTACCGAAGGTCGGAAGCGATGCCGTGAGAGCTCACAGCATGGTGGAAGTGTGAAAAGTGGATGAAAGTGAAAGTTATCCTCTCAGAGTGGAAATCAGGTGTTCTGTAATCAGTGTGGTAGGCCGGGGAATATGCGTGGTCAGTGTCCTCGACCTCCAGTCGAGTGCCTTTCGTTCGGACAGATTGGTCCTGTGCAAAAGTTCTATTGGAAACCTCAACAGGTGGGTGAGTATGATTATGGAAGGCATGTACTGGATACGGGAAGGGGATCAGTTTCCCCGTATCAGGAAGGCAGTTGGAGCTCCACGGTCCATACTAGCAGGGGCTGTGGACGTGGAACTCCAGGGAAAGATTGCACAGTCCAGCAGGGTTTTGTAGCACAGAGTAATCAGGCTGGAGCCTAGGGTAGAGGGGCTGGTCAGCTTCAGGTAGTTTAGTTTGCACTGAGTGATGGAAAGGTCGTGTCGTTGACTATTCGAGGTTCGATCCATGTGGCTTCTACTTTTTCTAGTGAGTTGTTTGATACAGGTTCCAAACACTCTTTTATCTCTACCCAACTAGTGGTAGCACTGGGTTTACCTGTGGAGGGGGTGTGTGGGGTGATGTCAATTGAAACTCTGTTGGGGGTGCGGGTTGAGGATATTAAGTAGTGCAAGGGATGTGCCTTAGAAGTTAGTGGGTATCATTTTCTATGGGACTTGTTCATTCTCGAGATGTCAGTGTTTGACCTAATCCTGGGAATGGATGGGTTGGTGTTGTATCGAGTGAAAATAGACTATTACCATCATAGAGTATCATTCATGTCTCTTGAGTGTGATGCTTATGTCTACAATGGTGAATGGGATGTTCGAGTAGGTCATGCAGGACCATTTGGTCAGCGGTTGAGTGGACTCGCGGCTCGAGTAGCATGTCTCATGCTTGATGATGATGAAAGAGGGAAGCAGTCTGTGTTACCTCCTATGGTGGATTAGTTTCAAGATATGTTTCCTGAGGATTTCTTGGGGATACCCCCTGAGAGTGATATTGAGTTCACAATCGAGTTGCTACCGGGAGCAGAGCCAGTTTCTATTCCACCATACCAAATGGCACTGAAAAAACTCCAGGAACTAAAGGTTCAGCTTTAGGAGTTAGAGCATAAGGGGTTTATCCATCCTAGTATGTCTCCTTGGGGATCTCAATTGTTTTTAGCAAAGAAGGCCGATGGGTCATTGAGGTTGTGTGTAGACTATCGGAGGTTGAATCAGATGACAGTGAAGAGTTGATACCCTCTTCCTAGAATTAATGACATGTTTGATCAGTTGAGGGGTGCATCAGTGTTCTCTAAAATTGATCTGAGGTTGGGTTATCACTAGTTGAGGGTGAGGTCTTCTAACATACCGCGAACCACTTTCCAGAGTCAGTACGGGTTGTTTGAGTTTGTGGTAATGCCTTTTGGCTTGACCAATGCACCGACAATGCTTATGGATTTGATGAACTAGATATTTCATCCCTATCTATATTGGTTTGTGGTTTTCTTTATTGATGATATCTTAGTGTACTCGAAAACTCATGATGATCATGACCAACATCTTGACATCATCTTCGGTATGCTAAGAGAGCACCGGCTATACTCCAAGCTATCCAAGTATCAATTCTGGATAGGTGAGGTACACTTTCTGGGTCACATCATCTCAGAGGAAGGTGTGTTAGTGTATCCAGAGAAAGTTCATGCAGTTGAATCCTGGGAGAAGCCCAAGAGTGCTTCTGATGTTCGGAGTTTTCTGGGTTTGGCTGGGTATTACCGAAGGTTCATCCAGGATTTCTCTCGCTTGGCAGCACCACTCATGGGCCTAACTAAGAAAGGAATTGGGTTCGAGTGGTCTGAGGCATATGAGAAAACCGTTCAAGAGTTGAAGAAGCGGTTGATGACTGCACCTATATTGATCTTACCTGAGTCGGTTAAGAAGTACATTGTGTTTTGTGATGCATCTGGAATCAGAAAAGGGGCTGTGTTGATGCAGGATGAGTGGGTGGTGGCTTACGGGTCAAGGTAGTTGAGACCCCATGAGTGGAATTATCCCACTCATGAACTTGAGTTGGATGTAGTAGTGTATGCTTTGAAGTGTTATAGGCACTATCTGTTGGGATAATGGTGTACCATGTTTACCAACCATAAGAGTTTAAAGTCCATCTTCTCACAGCAGGATCTGAATCTGCGGTAGTAAAGATGGGTTGAATATCTTCAATCTTTTGACATCAGGTTGGTGTATATTTGGGGAAAGGGAAACAGTGTTTCTAATGATTTGAGCAGGAAGGTTCAGAATCATATGGTTCAGGAGTCCAGCACCAAGTGGATGGTGATGGCTTTGTTTGCAGAGATGCACTAAGAGGTGCAGGAGGAGAGTGGTCATGTCACTCTTTCTTCCTTATTGATGGATTCGACACTCTTGAGTTGAGTTAAGGAAGGTCATCTTGATGATCCTGAGTGTTTGATCATGAAGGAAAAGCTTAAAGGTGGGGAGCTACCTTCTGGCTGGGTTGTCAGTGAGGACGGTGTCGTTTGTGTTCGTGATCGTGGGTTTGTGCCAGAATGTAAATGGGAAGAGTTGATGCATGAATTCCATGCATAGAAGTGGGCAGTGCATCCTGGTCTGACCATGATGTACAGTTATCTTCGAAGGTAGTTTTGGTGGCCTGGAATGAAGAAAGAAGTTGCGGGCTTTGTGCCACGGTGTCTTGCCTGTCAGCAGGTGAAGGCCGAGCATCAATTCCCATGTGGTCTGTTGCATCCATTTCCCATTCTAGAATGGAAGTGGGATGATGTAATGATGGATTTTGTCAAGGGGATTTCGAGGACGCCACAGAAGAATGATGCAATCTAGATGGTTGTGGACCGGTTAACAAAATTGGCTCATTTCTTACTGATTCAGGAGACCTTTACAGTTAACCAGTTGGGTGAACTATATGTTGAGTAAATAGTGTTGTTTCATGGGGTGCCGCAAACCATCGTTTCGGTCCTCGATCCGTGTTTCGCATCACATTTCTGGAATGGGTTGCAGAAAGCGCTAGGTACACAGGTATTTTTGAGTACGACTTTCCACCCGCAGACGGACAGGCAGTCGAAACGTACAATCCAAGTGTTGGAAGACATGTTAAGAGCTTGTGTCTTAGACTTTGGTGGTTCTTGGGAGAAGCACCTATTGTTGGTTGAGTATTCCTACGACAATAGTTTTCAGGATATGATTAAGATGGCACCATTTTAGGTGCTTTATCGGAGACCATGTAGATCTCCGTTGTGTTTGCTAGAGGACAGTAAATCCGAGTTGTTGGGGCCAAGTCTCATACAGGAGACTTCAGAGAAAGTTAAGTTGACCAGGAAGCGGATGGCTATGGCCTAGAGTAGGTAGAAGTCATATGCAGATCAGAGGTGTAGACCTCTTGAGTTTGAGGTGGGTGACAAAGTATTCCTTCAGGTATCGCCATGGTTGGGTCCCCGATGGATTCGAATGTAGGGTAAGTTGGCACCCAGGTATGTGGGAACTTTTGAGATTGTGGAGAGTATCAGACCAGTGGCTTACCAATTGGATCTTCCATAGTGGTATGGTGGAATGAAATATGTGTTTCATGTGTCGCAGCTCCAATGGCATCACCATGACCTATATCACGTGGTTGATATTGAGGATGTGAAGCTTGAGGCTGATGTGTCCTTTGAGGGGAATCCGGTTCATGTGGTGGATTGTAGTGAAAAGGTCTTGCAAGGCAAGGTTGTGCTATTAGTTCGAGTACTATGGATTCATGGGAAAGTTTAGGAAGAAACTTGGGAGCGGGAATTGGATATGTGAGCTCAGTGGCGCAAACTCTTCTCCTCGGTGGATCAGTAAGGTTTGGAACCTGGGCTCGAGGATGAGCTGTCCTAAGGTGGGGAGGTTATAAGATCCCGGTTTATGGAAAGGTATGTTTTTGTTGGGTTCTAGGTGAAACCCTTGATATTTGGACTTTAAAAGGTTTCTTGAAAGTGTGAGAGGCCTTGGGGGTGCTCCAGGGGATCGGGGCATGGAAGAAGGGAAGTCTCGGCAGGGCAGACCAAGGCACACGACTTGCACACGGTCAGATAAACCGTGTGGCCTGCCAAGACAAAACTTTGCACCCCTCCCTCCTCCGGACAGAAGCGAGCGCATGTTTTGCGCATGGTTTGTTAAACCGTGTGGCTAAACCATGTCACTCCTCTTCCTCTGGGTAGTGGCATGTGCACGGTTTTCCAAACTGTGCGGACAAACCGTGCGGCCACTTAAAGTTGGAAAAATATAAAAAATTTCCACTCTAGGCTTTTTAAACCCCACTCGGTATTTTCATCTCTTCCTCCTCTCTTCACCTTAGGCACGAACCAAACCTCCCAAGGACTTCAAGGGATCAAAATCCTTTGATTCTAAGGCATTTTTGGTGTCGTTGGTTGCGGATCGAAGCTTCGGGTAAGAATAACCTCATCCTTGATTCTCTTTTTGGTTTAGGGTTAGTACCCTCTCCCCCTCTTGTTTCGAAACCCCAAAACCCTATCTTTTGGGTGAGTTTTAGGTTGAAGCTCCAAAGGATGGTTGGATTGAGTTCTAAGGACTCTATTGAGGGTGCGTTCAACCATGGTTTCGAGTTATGTGGTCTACAAGTGATATCCCATGGTTATTTAGGATTTTATTCTTGTTTACTTGTGTTCTTGTCTTCCCTTGGTTATATTTTGAATAACCTAGGCATGTTATGTAATATTGGTGCTTAAAATGGTAAATGGGAACCCCCACAATCCCCGTGGGATGTGTTGGGATTGTCTTGACCTAATCAGGGTCATCCATAAGATGTGTCGGCTTCTCCCAGGTTCCGGGATTATTATTAAACAAGTGACCTTGTTGTGATGAATTGTAGAACCCTTGATAAAAATGTTGGTATGATCGGTTAAATTTGGAATAGAAGTTAGGTGATGCACCTAGACTTGGAAATAACCAGAGGGTTAAAGTGGAATGGGTTAAGTGGTTGATTCATGGGAATGATGAACGAGTTAAATGGGATAATGTGTAAACTGATTAAAGACCATAATAGGATAGATTATGGATTTAATGTTGAATTCTTAGTGAGACAGGCATAACACATGGGAATTGGGTGAATGGTTAAATTATGTGAATTTGTAATGTGTTAATGGGTTAAGGCATGATGTGTTTTCCCATGTGGGTTGTTGTGAAAAGTGTTTTCCGAAGGGAAATGGATTGAATGGTTGATGGTTACTTATATATATAATCATTTTCACATGGCTTCATAGAGTGGGGTATGACTGGAGGATCTATGCCCATTGGTCGGGTGAAGACTGAGGTTCTAAACTCCACCCTAAATGCATGGGTTAGGAAAGGGGACTGAGGGTTTATTCTCCTAACGGTTGCATCCACCCAGACTGAGGCTTCGAGGTGAGGTTATGGTTTCTATGAGGGAGTTAGCCCTAGTGATATAGGATACCGATGTGTTTCCCTCTTTCAGGCGATTGTTGGCCTTAGACCCATGTAACATAATGTATGTGATTAACCCATGGAAATGTGATGAAATGGTAAATGATGATAATGGGTTTGTAATGAATGGTAATGTAACTGGCAATGGCTTGGCACTAAACTGGATGATGGCACCTTAATTAATTACTTGGCATTTATCATTCATTTTTCCTTTTGCATGCACTGCCTGTTTATACTGGATAGTTTGTAGACACCATTGGTGGTGGCCTACTGAGTTGTACTCACACCCTACTCAGGATGTCGTTGTGTACCTGAACAGACTTCATATTTGTAGGTTAGGACAAGGGCAAGGGTCCTTTCTAGATAGCTGAGTGGACATGGGTAGCACATTGTAATGGATCCAGACTTGGAGTCGGGATCATTTTGGGGATGTTGGACGTTGTATTTATTTTGGGGTTGTGTCCACTTTTGCACTTGTAGTTTGACATGGCATATTTATTGTTGGAAATGGTTGTTATACATGTTCCTTGTTTTTGGTTATTGTTTCCGCTATCTGGTTTATTTATTTTGTGCTTACTCTGATAAAAAAGGGGAATAGTCTCCCCACTTGACACCATAAATCCCTGCTGCTAGTCGGCAGCCTTTGGCGTATGGGGCGGCGCGCTTAAGGTCATGTAACCACCCGGCTCGGAGCACCGGTTTAGTGGATTCTCGGTCGGGGACGTTACAGATCATATAGACATGGAATCATATAAATGTGGCAGAATCATAAAGCATTTCATTGGTATGGTTCAAGCCTAACCGCCAATCCTGTTTCCCATTTCAGTATGGGTCAAGGCTAACCGCCAATATCGTTTCACATCACATCTCATGAGACTTATTTTTACCCAATTTATTGGAGCAGTATATGGGCACACCCATTTGAACATGTTCATTAATATTCTTTCCACACAAATATTCTTACCACATATACAATCATACATAATCAACCATACACAAACATAAGGGTACCCATGAAAAGAATTGGCTACCACAATCATGACATCAATCATAACCAATGGGCGCATCATGAAATTGTCCATGTAAGGAAAGAATTAGAAAAAACATTTATGTTCATAGGTTAAAATTGGAATATATCATGGTAAGTGGAGTGAAACATAAGTGACAACATATGAGGATTATATTTTAGAAACATTGGCATTAAAACATTTTTGTGCGGTTTCAAATAGAATACTATAGAGCTTTTAAAATAGTAAAGACAACATTCTTTTATATAAGACCATAATTGAACCAAGAAGGTTTTAACAATACAAATACAGAATTTACTAAGATAATTGTGTCTTAAAACAGATGATAGAGTGCACTTGAAGTTGGGTAAAAGTTCAGGAAGTTCCTTTAAAACGAGTTTGCTTATCAGGAAGTATCAAAGAAATATTAATTTAAAAGAATGTATATCCGTGAAAGAGAATGATATATGGATATGGGAACATGAGTTTAAAGCATATAAACATAATTTTTAATTTCTAAATAATGAAAATACAATAACATTTTGTTAAAAATAATGATAGAGCAACCCAAAGGAATAAAGGAAGTTCGGGTAGAATTCATCATGGTTTATTGGCATGGGAATGGGTGTAACTAATAGGGATTGATGAGAGAGATAAGGGGTTTCTCATCACTTATAAAACATTAGGGAAGTACGGGGAAGGTGTATAAATGTACCCCATCATTTGGTATTACACAAAAAGGCATAGCAGAGAGAACAATCTTGATTAAGAGTAAAGAGGCGAGGATACCTTACCTTAAGTCCGTTGGGGTTCTCCATTTTATATTAATGACTTTAATAGTCAAATTAGGTTTATTAATCAATAAATAAAAAACCTTATATACATGTAAAATTTTTTATACAACCTCTCTAAGGTCATTCATACCCATTTTGATTGATTATAAGGTTCAATTTCATGGTTTGGGTCCGTTTGTTTCCTTGGTTTAAATGATAAGTTCACTTGTATTTAGGTTTGGATAAAAAGTAAGATGAAATTGGTTGTACATAATTGATTTTATATAGAATTAGTTAACATCCAGAAGGTTACAAAATTCATTTGGCTAATTGGAGTGAAAGTGAACAATGGCATAAGACATTAATGATAAAACCTTGAATTAATTTTAGCGATTTTACCCATAATTAACTTGTTTTATATTATTATTTGATATCATGGGTGTATAAGGATTCCAGAACCATAAATAGGATGTATAACATACATAATAATATGGTTCAACCATAACATAAATGGTTTCATGACCATAAACAAAGATGATAAAAGAAATTGAAAACACATTATCCGCGATGTCGATCACGGACGATGCTTTAATTTTAAAACATGAGGGAGAGGAGAAGAAGAATGATTCTTGATCTTTTTCATAAAAATTATTAACATCCATAATATAAGACATTATGGAGATTTCATGCCTTTCAGACTAGGGAAGGAGAAGAGGGTATAAGAAAAGAAGGAAATTGAAAACAAAACACTTGAAAATGAAAGGGGATCTTTACCCTTTGATCTCCTCTCTTTGAGATCCCTAAAAGGACTTTGATTTTGGCCTTCTGGTAAGACCAAAATGCCTTGGACATGGGGAAGGAGCTTGGGAGGATTTTTGGGTTGAATTTGGGCTAGGCACAAGGATTGAGAGATGTGTGGGAAAGAGGTAAGGAGAGGGGGCATTTATAGTGAGGGAGGGGAGGTTTTTCCAATTATTTTATGTATTAGTTTATTATTTAAGGACACGAATATGAATAATTGTGAATTACAATCAAATATACTAAAATAATAAATTATGATTCGGTATTATCATCTTACATCAGCCATAAATCACCTATGATGCAGTATTTAGCATTTATTGTAATTTATCGTATTTTACTATTCATAAAAAATTCATGTATTTTAGAAAAATCCCAAAAATTCACCCTAACCATTTTACGACGGGTAGAATTCAAAAATGAAGTCCATTTTTCAAAAATAATTTTTTACATATGATTATTTAAATATTTAATTAAAATAATTATTTATTATCAAAACCAGTTTTAAAACATTCATTAACTCATTCTAAAATATAGGTATATCGTACTTCCAACATGAATATTATTTTTATACAACCATAGGAGATGTTACTATTCATTAGGGTATATCACTATTCATAAGGGTATGTTACTATTCATCAGTGTAGGCTACTATTAACCAAAATTTTATTGTTTTATTAGACTCCAAAAAACATCTTGAACACCACCGTGTATGCCGGATTTTCGAAATTCCAAACACAGAAGTGATAAACTTATGTTTAAAGGTCACTTATCACTTAGTAGTTCATTATGTTGTGCTTTAATGTGGTTTTATGACATAAATATAAGAAGGGAATTTCCATTGACAAACTTTGGGTCATTACATTCTTCCCCCCTTATGAAATTTCGCCCTCGAAATTTCATTTTACATTCTATGCCAAAAATAGGTGAGGGTATTTTTCCGTCATTGCTTCCTCCAATTACCATGTTTCTTCCTCAAACTTATGGTTCTTCCAGAACACTTTGGAAAGATGTGTTGTCTTGTTGCATAGAACCTTATCTCTACGATCCAAAATCTTTACTGGCTGCTCCTCATAGGAGAGATCATCTTCAAGATACACCACCTTTGAGCTTAGTACAGGTGAGGGATCAGGTATGTACTTTCTCAAGAGTGATATGTGGAAAACATCATGAACCTGAGCCATATTCAGTGTAAGTGCAAGATGATAGGCCACAGCTCCTATGCGGTCAAGGATCTCAAAGGGGCCAATATACCTTGGCCATAGCTTACCTTTCTTCCGAATCACATGACTCTCTTCCATGGAGATATTCGAAGGAATACTTTATCTCCCACATCAAACTCCAAGTCTCTTCGACAGTTGTCAGAATAGCTATTTTTCTGACTTTTAGTAGCTTTGATGTGTTTCTGGATGACTTGTACCTTCTATGTCATCTCTTGAACAAGATCGGGTCCAAGTAGCTTTCTTTCTCCAACTTCATCCCAAAAGGTTGGAGTTATACATCGCTTTCCATACAGAGCTTCATAAGGATCCATGTGAATACTCGAGTGGAAACTATTGTTGTATGAGATATCAACCAACGGAAGATGCTGATCCCATCCACCTTTGATTTCTAAAGAGCAGGATCTCAACATATCTTCAAGCGTCTAAATAGTCCTTTCGATTGGCCATCAGTTTGGGGGTGATAGGCCGTGCTGAAATTTAATTTAGTACCCAAAGCATGTTGAAGTCTCTTCCAGAATTTATATGTGATCATTGGATCGCGGTCAAAGACAATTGAGATTGGAATACAGTGCAGTCTGACCACTTCGATCACATATATCATTGCAAGTTGTTCAAGCGAGAGATCTTCCCGAATAGCGAAGAAGTGAGATGTCTTGGTGAGTCGGTCAACCACAACCCATATCGCATTATTTCCCATTAACATCTTCGGGAGACCCGTGACAAATTCCATAGTAACATTTTCTCATTTCCACATGGGTATAGGCAATGGCTACATCATACCTTTTGACTTTTGTCACTCAGCTTTAACTTGCTGACATACCAAGCGCCTTCATATATATTTCGCAATCTCTTTCATCATGTTATCCCACCAAAAGTGTTCTCGAAGATCACGGTACATTTTGGTACTCCTAGGATGGATAGAGATGGTCGAGATATGTGCATCATTCAATAGATTCTTCTTTATCTCTGGATCAAATGGTATGCATAATCATGTCCCAAATCTTAAAACTCCTTTGTCATCAATTTTGAAATTGGAGAATTTTACATTTTTAACAGCTTCCACCCTTTTCTAAATTTCCACATCCTTTCTTCGAGCAACCGTAATTTTCTCCATGAGGGATGGTTGAGCAATCATTTGATAAAGGATTCATGATGTTCCTCCCTTAATGATTTCCATGTCCATCCTTTGCAAATCTAAGAAGAACAGATCCTTTTCAATTATCATCTTTGATAAAGATGCAGGATCCTTTCTACTTAGAGCATCTGCAACCTTGTTTTCCTTACCAGGATAGTAGTGGATTGAGCAGTCATAATCCTTGATGATCTTTATCCATCTTCATTGGATCATATTAAGATCTTTCTGTGTGAATATATATTTCAAACACTTGTGGTCAGTATATATCTCACATTTTTTCCCATAGAGATAATGTCGCCAGATTTTCAATGCAAAGATCATAGCCACCAACTCCAGATCATCCATGGGATTTTTTTGCTCATCGATTTTCAGCTGCCTTAAGGAATAGGCTATCACTTTATCATTTTGCATTAGCACACAACCTAAGCCTTTCTTAGAAGCATCACTATACACCACAAAGAGTTCTCCAGTTGAAGGGAGTGTGAGTACCGGCACAGTGATAAGACTTTTTTTCAAATCCTTGAAACAGTCTTCACATTCCTGTGTCCAGATGAACATTACTCCCTTCCATGTCAGCTTGGTCATTGGTTTTGACAATCGTGAAATGCTCTTCATGAATTTTCATTAATACCCAGATATACATAAAAAGCTGCAAATCTCTATTACAGAAGTTTGCCTCAACCACTCTTCAATTTCCATTGTCTTGGAAGGGACGACATATATCCCTTTCCTGGTGATAATAAGCCCCAAGAATGATACATCCTCAATCCAAAACTCGCATTTACTGTACTTTTCATACAACTTCTCCCTTCACAAATTTTTTAACATAGTTTCTAATTTCTCCCCATGTTCCTCCTTTCTCTTGGAGTATATTAGAATATCATCAATAAAGACCACCAAAATTTTTTCAAGGAAATCTCTAAAGACACCATTCATTAAATCCAAGAAAATTACTATAGCATTATTGAGTCCGAAGGGAATCACTATGAACTCATAGTGTCTGTACCTTGTTTGAAAGGAAGTCTTCGGTATATCTTCCTTCCTCACCTTTAGTTGGTGATATCCTAATCGAAGGTCCACCATAGAGAAATAACTGGACCCACGAAGCTGATCAAACAAGTCATCTATCCATGGAAGGGGATTCTTGTTATTTATAGTGATTTTATTAAGCTCACGATAATCAATATAGAGGCACATTGTTCCATCCTTCTTCTTGAAAAAGATGACTGGATCGCCCCATGGTGAAGCACTCTGGCGTATAAAACCCCTCTCCATATTCTCTTGTAACTGCTTCTTCAGCTATTCCAGCTCTATATTGTCCATTCTGTAAGGTGTCTTTGAGATAGGTAGAGATCCTGGGATATGTTCAATTGAGAACTCAACCTCTCGGTCTGGAGGAAGACTAGTAAACTCTTCAGGGAATACGTCAGTGAAATACGTCACGATGGGCATGTCTTCAAGCGTGATTCTATCCTTTTTCGCAATCATTTGATCTAGGTAATCATGTTCATAAGTAAGCAATATCCAAACTTGAGACGATGATTCTAAAGGAGACTCATCTTTCTTCTTGCACTTGTAAAGAATCAGAGGATGCTTTAGGATGTGAAAATTGATTTACCTTTCCTAACAGTTGATGTTGGATTTGTACAAATATTGCCAATCCATGCCAAAGATTGCGTCAAATTTCACTAAAGGAAGTATAACAAGATTTTTTGGGAGATTCAGTCCACAAACACTAACCAGGGAGGAGTTATAAACCATGGATGCAGTGATCTCCCCATTTACTGTTTTCATAGATAAATTTTCCTCCAAATTTTGAGGTGGTGTTTGAATAGTTCTACTAAACTTGCATGATATGAAAGAATGTGTAGAACCAGAATCAAATAGTACCTTCTCTATTCATGAATGAATAACAAGCATACTTGTCACCAAATCATTTTCTGTCTCCACCTCATAAGTAGTGATAGCATAAGCCCTTCCTTGTTGCCTTGGAGGTTGTTGTTGATTGCCTCCAAAAAACCTCGGCTTTGGGCAATAGTTCGCATAATGACCTTGCTCCTTGCATTTGAAACACTGCACTGTAGGCAGAGTGTTGTTCTGGACCTTTCTTTCTTATTTAATATTAGCGGGATTTTTCATATCCCTTCGGCAGTTCTTGGATAGATGACCAAGCATTCCGCATTTGAAGCAATTCTTGGTTCCCTTGAGACAGTCACCGGGATGCTTCTTCCCACATTTTTTGAAAAGGGGAAAGTGAGGCTTCTTTCCATCATGGGATTTGTTTGATGAACCACCCATGTTGTTATCCATTTTCCACTTTTTGTCACTAGGCCCATGAGACCACTGAGAGTATCCAATCTCCATTTCAACTTTGAGGACACAACAGACAATCTCCTCATAGCTGTCAAAGTCTCGAATTGCCAACTATTTTCGTAGACTCAGCTTTAGTCTGCTAAAGAAGCGATCCACTTTGCTTTCGGTGTTCAGGACAAGGCCAGAGGTATACCTTTCAAGCCTTTTAATGTTCGCTTCATACGCCCCGATGGACTCATCTTCCTTCTCCTTGAGTCCAAGGAACTCTCTTTCCATCTTGAAACAGAGGGTTCGTGGAAAATATTTGTTGGAAAACATCCTCTTGAATTCCTCCCAATCTATGGAATCAATCTCCTCTTGGGACATCATATTCTTGATCAGTTTCCACCACTGATCAGCTTCCCCATCAAAACGATAGATTTCCAGTACCACTTTCTCTTCTTCCAAGCACTAGAGGACAAAGAAAGTCTTTTCAATGGATTTAATCCATTGTTCTATGAGGAGGGGATCAGAAGACCCACTAAACATGGGAGGCCTTTGCCGCATGAATGATTCTACAACAACTTGCTCTTTCCTTGGAGGAGGAGGGAGTTACGCCAAATTCAAATTATTATTCATAACCTGAGCCAGCTGAGAAAGTACTATCATGAAGTTTTGAGAATCTGCTCCTGTCATTTTAGGCACATCGTTAGGGAAATATTCATATCGCCTATCAAATTGGTTGTTGGAACGTGTTATCCTATTTCCTACAATTAACTACAAAAAATAACGTATAATTAGAGGTCTTGAATACTTATCTTTTGAGAATAAAAAGGAAACATTGAACAATAAAGGATAAAATTATAAAGAAGAAGTACATATTCACTTGTTATTCCTTAGGTTTATATCCAGGTTATCCTCACTCTATTTCTTAATTTATATTCTTATGGGGGGTTTTCCCCTGATAATGGTTTGTACTAACCTTGTGAATCTACCAAAGCATAAACCTCGAAAGTGTCGTAACCAAAAGTGCAGTAAGGCTCGTTTTCGTGCACTAGTTCCCGTTCGAGTCTAGCTCAAAGTGGTGTTTTTGGGATTTACCCCTAGATACATCTGTGCCAGAGCCGCCTCAACCTGTTCGTATCCAGACAGGGATGTATTTTCTTGATAAACCACTTACTCTATACTCACCAAAATTTAGGACTATTTTCTAATACATAGTCTCATACTTAAGGTTCTCACTAAGGTTATCTATTCCTAATCACCAAAACTAACTAGACCACCCTCTGATATCAACTATAGTGACTCGAGCCTTTTATATATAACAATTCATGATTTTAAACATAGTTCATCATCAGAGTACAAGCCAAGGATCATTAAGTCTAGTGTCTTGGAAGACTATGTACATATAACACAGAACATGGGGTTAAAAAACACTTCTTTATTTAATCTCCATAATGAGCTCCTAACTTCCTTGGAGCCCTTAAATTTTCATAGGGTACCCTGGGGAACACATGAACAAAGGGATGATCTAAAACATCCAGTAAGGGAAAGAAAATAAGGATACATCTCAATCATATGAGTTAGGAGGCATGACATAATGATATCCAAAGCATGAAACTTATAAAATCATTTGATATAAGCATGGGATCATATAAACATGGAATAATATAAATATGGTAGAATCATAAATCATTTCTTTAGTATAGTTCAAGGCTACCCGCCAATCCCGTTTCCCATTTCAGTACGGATCAATGCTAACCGCCAATCCCATTTCACATCGAATCTCATGAGACTTATCCTTACCCAATGCATTAGAGCGATATTTGGCTGCACCCATCTCAAAATATTCATAAATATTCTTTCCACATAAATATTCTTACCACATATACAATTATACATAATTAACCATTCACAAACATAAGGGTACCCATGAAAATAATTGGGTACCACAATCATGACATCAATAATCCCCAATGGACACATCATGAAATTGTCCATGTAAGGAAATAATTAGAAAATACATGGACGTTCATAGGGAAAAATAGGCATATATCATGGTAAGTGGTGTCAAACATGTGTGGAAACATATGAGAAATCTATTTTAGGAACATTGGCATTAAAAAAAATTTGTACGGTTTCAGGGAGAATACTATACAACATTTAAAATAGTAAAGACGACATTCTTTTACATAATACCAAAAATTAACCAAGAAGGTTTCCATAATAAAAATACAGAATTTACAAAGATAATGGTGTCTTAAAACAGAAGATAGAGTGCACATGAAATTGGGTAAAAGTTCGGGAAGTTCCTTTAAAACGAGTGTGCTTATCAGAAAGTATCGAAGAAATATTCACTTAAAAGCATGTATATCCCCGAAAGAGAATTAGATATGGATCTTGGAACATGATTTTGGTGTATATAAACAGAATTTTTATGTTTTACATAAATAAAAGTCAACAACATTTAGTTAAAAAGAAAGATAGAGCAACCCGAAGGAATGAAGGATGTTCTGGTAGAATTCATCATGGTTTATTGGCATGGTATCAGGTGTAACTAAGAGGGCTTGATGAGAGAGATAAGGGGTTTCTCATCACTTATAACACATTAGGGAAGGTGTATAAATGTACCCCATCATTTGGTATTACACAAAAAGGCATAGCATAGAGAACAGTCCTGATTAAGAGTAAAGAGGGGAGGATCCCTTACCTTATGTCCGTTGGTGTTATCCACTTGATATTAATGACCCGAATAGTAAAATTAGGTTTATTAATCAATAGGTCTGGAACCTTATATATATGTAAAATATTTATTATAACCTATTTAATTTCATTCATATCCATTTTGATTGATTTTAAGGTTCAATTTCATGGTTCAGGTATGTTTTTTTCCTTGGTTTTAATGATAAGTTCACTTGTATTTAGGTTCGAATAAAAATTAAGATGAAATTGGTTGTCTAGAATTGATGTTATATTGCATTAGTGAACTTCCAGAAGGTTAAAAAATTCATTTGGTTAATTGGAGTGAAAGATAACCATGACATAAGACATTAATGATAAATTCTTGAATTAATTTTAGCGATTTTACCAATAATTAATTTGTTTTGTATTATTATTTGATATCATGAGTGTATAAGGATTCCAGAACAATAAATAGGATATATAACATACATAAAAAATATGGTTCCACCATAAAATAAATGGTTTCATGACTAGAAACAAAGATGATAAAATAAATTTAAAACACATTATCGACGATGTCGATCACGGACTATGTTTTAATTTTATAACATGAGGGAGAGGAGAAGAAGCATGATGCTTGAAATTTTACACAAAAATGATTAACATCCTGAATATATGATATTATAGAGCTTTCATGCCTTTCTGATATGGGAAGGGGAAGAGGGTATAATAAAAGAAGGAAATTGAAAACAAAACACTTGAAAATGAATGTGGATCCTTACCCTTTAGTCTCCTCTCTTTGAGATCCCTCTAAAGGCCTTTGATTTTGGCCTTTTGGTAATACCAAAAGGCCTTGGACACGAGGAAGGATCTTGGGAGGATTTTTGGGTAGATTTTGGGCTAGGCACAGGTCTTGAGAGGTTTGTGGGAAAGAGGTAAGGAGAGGGGGTACTTATAGGGAGGGAGGGGAGGTTTCTTCCATTATTTTAAGTATTAGTTTATTATTTAAGTCCAAAACTGTGAATTATTGATCATTATCATCAAATATAATAAAATAATCAGGGATAATTTGGGATTATCATCTTACATCAGCCATACATCACCTATGATGCAATATTTAGCATTTATTGTAATTTATCGTATTTTAGTATTCATCAAAAATTCAAGTATTTCAAAAAAATCCCAAAAATTCACCCTAACCATTTTTTGACTTTTATAATCCAAAAATGAAGTCCATTTTTCAAAAATAATTTTCCAAATCTGATAATTTTAATATTTAATTAAAATAATAATTTATTATCAAAACCAGTTTTAAAACATTCATTAACTAATTCTAAAATATAGGTATATAGTACTTCAATCATGAATATTATTTTGATACCACCATAGGTGAGGTTACTATTCATTAGGGTATATCAATATTCATAAGGGCTTCTCACTATTCATTAGGGTGGGTTACTATTCACAAAAAATCATTTTTTATTTACTAGACTCCAAAAAACATCTTGAACACAACTGTGTATGCCAGAGTTTTGAAATTCCAAACATAGAAGTGACAAACTTATGTTTAAAGGTCACTTATCACTTATTAGTTCATTATGTTGTGCTTTTATGTGGTTTTATAACAAAAATATAAGAAGGGAATTTCCATTGAAAATCTTTGGGTTGTTACATATCTAGACCAAATTCATGATCACCAGGTTTCTTTTGAGCCTTATGTTTCATGAGTTTCTTGAACTCATCATCTGACATTTTCTTTGTTTTCTTTTGATCTTTGGGTAGTGAGGATTTAACTTCCCTCTTTTCTTTAACAGCTTATTTCTCTTTAGATAGTCTGTCATCTGATATGGTTCTTTTCATTATATCCACAAACATTTTCAAATTTGAATCAAAAACTAAATTCATCCTCGACATGGTTTCTTCACTAATGAGGGAAATATTTTCCTCATGGGATAAGTCTGATTATTAATCTTAAATACTTCCACATAATTTACTAATTACTTGTTAATGAAATAATGGAACATTATAATGTTTGATTTCATTTAATATTTCTTCTTTGATTCCACTATGATGGAACAAAATCACCATGTTTATTGGTCTCATATTCATCAAAAAAATTAAAAAAAATATGTCTGAAATTATTAGGGTGTCCCTATCATCCTTTATCAAAATAAGATATCCTTGAATCCACAACGTAACAACCCTTTCATCTGATGTGAGTTGTGAAATCTTTCTAACGTTCTCAAATAATGAAAACAAATAATCCTTATCTTTATACTTAACAAAACGTCCATGTTTTTTAGGTAATTTGTGAGAGGGAAGATATGATTCACCATAATAAGGAACTTACACAAACTCAATAACTTTTTCCTATGAAAGATTATACCTTTCACCAAATAATGTAAAAGCTATATATTCCTTATTTTCCTCAAAAATCAAATGAACTAAAGCATAAAACTCTCTAACTATCTCAGGGTAATAAAATTAAAAATCTTCTTTTTGAACACAAATCTTTTCCCAACATTGAAACTTGATAAATAATTTAAAAATAGAATCATGTTTCTCCTACCATTTTTTCTTCAGAGGTGTTTCTCTAAAAGAATTATTTTTGAAAAATCTTCAATGGTGGCTATTCTACTGAGACTTGTTTCAGCGATCAGATGAATGCTATATAATAGGACTGACCACTAAAAGAGGTAGTGAGAGTCAGGAGTAGAAGTATTAGAAACTGATGTGGGATATGGTGTTTCCCATACTTATATAGGAATTAGAGCGATGATTATCATTCTAAAAGTTTAAATGGAAGATATTGAACCTACTTTACTAATCTGATGATCATTATTTAATCAAAGAAGAATTTAAAGATAATTTTATACTATTAATGTTTTTTTAATAAAACTTTTAAGTTAAGTGGGTAATAATCTAATTATAAAAGTTATACAATTAAAATAAAGTTTTAAAAAACTAAAATGATATGTAAACAAAAACATTGATAAATTAAAATAATGAATAAGTGAAGAAATTAAAAGAATTATACCTTTTGGAGTAAAAGAGTTTCATTAGTATGATTAACCTTTTATTATTGGTTCTTGTAATGAAAAATAATTATGATCAAGTTTATAAAATAAATTATTGTGCACAAAATTTATAAAAAATTTTGAGTTGAGAATGAATTTTATCCCAAAACAAGTTATAACATATTTTGGTTTTGGAGTGTTTTATAAAAATTATGACTCTGATAAATTTTTATAAAATATATTAAGTCTGAAAAATTTTATAAAATATTTTTACTCATTAAATTTTTATAAAATAATTAACTCTGAATAACAATTTTTTTGAGAAAAAAAACTTTTAGAAAACTAATAGCATTTATAAAACATAATTTTTTTTAAAAAACATAACATATGTACACCCCATTTGAAAAGGAGTTCATTAACGTAATGAGGTTTTCATATAATAAGTAGATATGAATAATTACATAACATTGATCAATCTCAAATTCTCTTTAATACTTTTAAATCTATCAAAACTATGGGGTTTAGTGAAAATATCATCAATTTGTTATTGAAATCTGATGAATTGTAAAATTATATCTCCTTTTAGTGTGCTATGCTATAGTAAATGGTGTCTTACATATATAGTTTTATCAAGTGATCGATGTCCTGGGTTTTTACTTAAGGTAATGACACTTGTTTTATCACCCAAAATTTGAGTTTTAGTAAAACTTCTTCCATAATCAATGAGTGTGTGTTTCATCCTCAACACTTGTGCACCACAATTTATAGTCACCATATATTTTTCTTTAGTAGTGGAATGTGATACCGTGTTTTGTTTCTTACAAGACCGTGAAACTAAAGTTTCGACTAAGAAATTAAATGTTCAAGAAGTACTTTTCCTACCCACTATACATCCACCAAAGTCAGCATCTAGAAAACTTTTTAACTCAAAATCATTTACATAAGAGTAAAACAAACATAAACCCATAGTATCCTTAAGATAAAAAATATATTTTAACAAATTTAAGATAGTGTTCTTTTGGATTTTCTTAACATCTATCTCATAAGAATAATGAAAACATTAAATATGGATGAATATTTTTTAATTAAAGTAAACTTCCAATCATACCTCCAAATGTTTTTAATCTACTAGTTTCCTAACTTCATCAATACCTAGAGTTATTGATGTTCTGATGGGAGTGCTAATATTTTTATTATTGTCATACCCAAATTTCTTAATTAAATATGTTATATACTTATATTGAGATATAAAAGTTCTTTCTGGTTTTTTTGAAATTTGAAAACCTAGAAAGTATGTTAACTCACCCATCATACTTATTTCAAACTAGGATTTCATAAGTCTTCAAAGGAATATATTAAAGATTTTTTAGTAGAATCAAATTTTATTTCATCAACATACATTTTTAGAAACATAATATTTCTATTAACATCTTTTATAAAAAACTTTTTGTTCTGCATCTCCCTTAAAAAAAAAATTTGTAACAAAAATCCATTTAACCTATCATACAAAACGTTAAAGGCTTATTTGAGTCTATAATGTTTCTTCCTATGTTTCTAAAAATCTTTTTGATGTTTTTTATTTTCAAAAATAGGGTTTTTTCAATATAAACTTCCTCCTAAGCATATCTATTAATGAATACACACTTTACATCCATTTGAAATAGTTTAAAATTTAAGAATGCTTTATAAGATCGAATTATACAAATAGATTCATGTATTTCCTCCAGTGAAAAAGATTCTTCATATTCTAATCCCTTTTATTTATTATAACCCTTAGAAACAAGTATAGTTTTATATAAATATTTTATCATTTTTATCACATTTGTTCTGAAAGATCCATTTTACTCCAATTATGTAATTTTATTTAGGTTGTTCAACCAAATCCCAAACATTGTTCCTTTCAAAATCATTGAGTTCATCTTGAAAATATTTTATCCAATACACATCAATAAAAGAATCATCATGATTTTTCAGTTCAAATTGTGATAATAATTCTAGATGTTCAATTTCATTTCTCAAAGAAATTTTTATTCTAACTAGTTGATCTACATCACCAATGATATTGTCATTTGGATAATTACTAAGAAAAAATGGATTTCATGGATTTTTAAAACTCTATTCTTAAATAATAGGCTCAAAGTACTCTTGAGGTATAACTTCATAAACATATTCTTTATTTATTTTCTCATAACAAGAACTCTCTAGAATAGGTTGAAAATATTTTTTATAAATACCATCTGATGATAAAAGGTTGGGGTTGTTTGGAGACAAAAGGATTGGGGTCATCAAACATAACATGTATTGTTTCCTTAATAGTACTTGTATTTTTATTGAAAACACTATAATCATTAGTAGATGTAGAGTAACCAAAAAATATTTTTTCATTTTGATTTAGGGAAAATTTATATAATTTATTTTTAGTATTTATGATGAATACTTTGCAACCAAAAACATTGAAGTATGAAAGTATTGGTTTTCTTCCAATCCACAACTAATAATGAGTTTTATTAATAAAAGTTATAATTAAAACTCAATTTATTGTATAATAGATAGCAATAACTACTTTACCCCAAAAACATTTATCAACTAAGTATTTACTCATCATGGTTCTGGTAATCTCCTGAAGGATTCTATTTATTCTTTTGACTATAATAATTTTTTATTTAATTATAGGTTTAGAAAAGATATATATAATACATTTCTTACTATAAAAAGATTCAAATTCAGAATTTATAAATTATCGACCGTGATCTCTATTAATAGTTATCAAGGAGATGTTTTTATGATTTTTAAATCTGGCTACATATGTTTTAAAATAACAAAAGGCCTTATATTTTATGCTAGAAAATAAACCCAAGTATATCTAGTGTAATAATAAACTAAAACATATACATAGTATTTTCCACCAATAATTCTAGTTTGTGTAGGACCAAATAAATCCATGTTCACTAATTATAAAGCATCGGAAGTTGATACTTCACTAATGGAGTTAAAACTTACTTATGTGAGTTACCATATTGAAAATAATCACAAACATTATAAGTATCAAATCTAAGTTCTAATAGATCCTTTAGAAGTTCTTTTTTAAATAACTTAGCTAAAGCTCTAAAGTTCCATTGTCCTAACCTTCTATTCCATAACCAATATTAATATTATATTACACTAAATAGAGGTATGTCTTGGTTTCTAAGGTCTTCTATGTTTAAATTGTAAACAGTCTTATTCTGATTAGAAGAAATAATAAATTCATCTTTTTAACTATGAATAGTACATTTTTCATTCCTGAAGTTCACAAGATAACCCTTATCACATAATTTTCTTATTCTGATAAGGTTTTTCATAAGTTCTATAACAAATAAATTATTTTAAATTAAATATTTTCTAAGTATAAGAATATTACCTATACCGATAATCTCACCTTGAGAATTATCACCAAATGTTAATTTTGTACCTTTTATCTTTATGATATTATTAAATAAATCTTCATTTATAGTAATATGTCTGGAAAACCCAATATCTATATTCAAAATATTCATATTATTGGTACTTTCGCTATTTTTATAAAAACATAAATATGTTTGTTTCAGAATTCAAACCTTCTTGGGTCCAGTATTATCAGAAAATAAAATCTTTGGTAACCACGTTTTTCAAACATTGCTATTTTGGGAAAAGGTCATTCATTTTAAAGGTAAGTTTTATGAAAACATAAAAATGGATTTTTTTTGAGAAATTTGTTTTTCCAATGTACACCACATTAAATTTTTTTGAAAAAAGGATCACACATTGGAACAAATTAATTTTTATTAAAAATAGATATTTTATTAGTAAAACCCATTCCAAATATATCACTATGAGGTCTAATTTTTTATTCATTTTATAGATGTTTTACTTACCATAAGTAAACTTTGATAAAAGTTTCTTCAAACAAAAAATTTCTTATTTTATTTTAAAAACTATGTTTTTATTATCTTTAGTAAAAGTTTCTGAACTAAAATTTACAAAATATTTTTGTAAAATATTTTTATCCGAAATAGATTTTTTAAGATTTTTAGATAAAGTGACTTTTTAAAAATTAGACTTATCAATATCTTTAGAAATATCTGATATTTATTTAGTTAAAGTAAAAATTCTTGAATCTTTTTTAACAAGTTTTTCTTTAGAATATTTAGGTTTTTTTACAAAATTTACAATTTTCAATTTCATGAACTTTTGAAAATCTAGATACTTTATCAAAACTACGAAAGGTATTATCCTTTTCAGTTAAATAAGATTCATCATCCAATGATATAGAATTTTTCTCATTATTACTGTCAGAATAATTGGAATTTAATGTATGGTTAGTAATGGATTCTATAGTTTATACCTTTTCTATGAGATAATTATTCAACTTTATTATTTTAGTAAAAAAAAAAATATTCCTCTGTTTGGAACTTTCATTGTTTGGAGAATTATTAAATAGAATATCTCATCCACTTTCATTCCACGTGTCAGAATATTTCAAACTCTTCTTGTTCATATGATTATAATACTTCATAGCATTCCTATATATATTCCTATATTTCTTATTCTTCCTTTTAATCTTAGGAAAATTAGGTCTTATAAATCATGCATTTTTACATTCATAACATATAACTTTAGAAGATTATTTCTTTTCATTCATAACCTTATGAATTTTTTTGTATCTATACTAAAAATATTTCATTCCCACAATTTTATACATTCTTCTAGTTAAATTTTCTAACTCATTTCTAGTAATTCATGATAAACAAGAACCTAATTCAAAAATCACATTATTTTTCTTTGAATATTTCATAACATTTTCAATGGAATATACTTTAGTAGGAATAATATATGTAGTTGTAAAAGAAAAACCTCTATTATTATTTTTAAACTTTTTACCATCTCCTTTCAATATACCATTATTTTTAATGAGATTACCAATAATATAAGATTAGTAATCTCTCTTATATCATCCAAGGTTTTCTTTTTTGGGTTCCCACTCATTTGGCATGATCTCTATAATCTTTTCAACCAATATTCCATCTATTAGATATTTTATATCCAATAGAATGTAAACTATTAACAATGTTCATAAATCATTGATTCATTTTTTCTACTAATTCTCCAGGTAACGAAATCAAAAACTTTATAGATAGATCTCATCATAGTTCTTATATTCTTAACAACTTTAGAAGTTCTAATGTGAATAACTTTTAACTTTTTCAAAATACTATTATCCACTTCACATCAATATTTTCTACTACATATATTCATTTCAATGGAATAATGTAGGTATTCCTTACTCTATAATTTAGTTGGTATTAATGATTTTCTTGATGAGTAAATTTAGTAACTTATTTTTCTAGAAACTTATAACCCTAGTAAGCATAAAAAATCTATCATCATTAGTATTACTAACAAAATATTTCATTATGTATCTCCAGTATTCATAATCATTTCCATAAAATATAGGTGGTTTACTGGGATTCATATTTTATAAAGTTGTAATGTTTAGAACTTCCTTATTAAAGAAAATTGAAACTTTTTTCTATAAATGTTTTTAGTTTAGACAATTTATAAACAAGCATCTTATAAATAAACTTAATAAACTTTAAGATGATAGATAAATTAAAAACTCAACAAGTAAATTAGTAGATTTTCCTTTGATACCAAATGTTGGATCATAAGATTTTACGATGGCTACAGGAGTGTGGTTAATTATAGTTTTAAAAAAACTAAAACAAAATAAAAAACCTCTTAAGTAATAAATGATCGAACTTGGACATTGTCTAATGATTATAGTGTAAAAATTGGAACCAAATACTATCTTATTATATCATGATTGTTATTGGTACCGCAGACACACTGATAAAATGATTTGTTTTGAAGATAAGTATAAAACTAAATTTCTAATATACATTCACAATGGAAAATAAATCTTGTATAAATAATAAATGAAAAATATTATAATATTAATAATGAATTAAAACATTATAAAAGAATTTAATCTATAACCTTAAGAGATAAGGTAGTCATAAATACTTACAAAATATATCCAATGTTTTAATAACTACTATAAAAGGTATATCTTTCATTACCCAAAAAGCCCTAGATCTGATAGATTAGTATAACTCTTTCTTTAAATACCCTATAATCCCTAAATTCGACGAATCGGTAGAAACTCTGTCTTTCTTGAAGAATAAATCCCTCAATATGATTATCATCATCAGCTCTATCTTCCTGGCCCTGAAATACCTCGATCAAATGGATCATTTTCACCATCGTCCTATCCTTAAAATCCCTCGATCAATACCACAATCAGAAATTGAGATGAAAAAGAAAATATTTCTAAGGAATTTACAATCCTCATAAAGATTCCTTTGAAATTAATCTCTCTAAAATATTATAATGCTTTATAATGAGATGTTACCATAGGGTAATGTTTAGATTACTTGAGTTGTGAATGAATCATCTCCTAGTTCTTAAAATGACTAGCTATTTATAGATAATCTCCCAACAGTCATATTTCTAAATTGGTTGCAATGGCCTCAGATAGCTTGAATGTTGAATGTTCATAATGATCTGGATCTTGAACATGATAGCTAAGAATGATTTTTTACTTAATTTTTCTAAAATCATTTAGTTCAGAACCATTAAAATGTTGTTATATATTTCATCTAATAGATATAATTATAATTACTCTGATTATAAACTTCGGATAGTCAAATGTATTTCACTATTTATTTTCAATCTGATGAACTAAATAATGGTCACTCTAATGTATCATTACCAATATATGTTTGATGGTCATGATTTTTGTTAGTCAGACAGACAAGACATATTCTTACCATAGGTTAGAAAGATAGTTGGTCTGATATATCATATACACCTTCAGTCCAATGGATCATATTGAATAAATAAATTTTATATTCATTTAATATTAGAATAATTTCTATGTTCACTATAAAATAATGTTTTCTAAAAAGCATACTAAAACAATTGGGAAATAAAAATTTAGTAAATAGAGTTTTAAGAAAGTATTTGGTATTTCCAAAACTATGGAAATAAAAATTTGAATGTATTTGTGAGCCTCATCCTAGTTGGTTAGGTCTCTCTAAGTGCATCCATGAGACCCAGGTTCAAAACCAGGCATAGGCATAATTTCAGCTACTGTAGTAGTACTGTAGCAGGTACTGTACCAGGCACTGTAGCAGTTATTGTAGTAGGTACTGTTCGGTACTCTAGCCACCAGAACTATTCACCATGGGCCATCGGTTTGGGCTTGGAGTCCTTTAGGCCTTCAGGACACCCAAGGCCTTCGGGTGAGTAAGGATTTCAGGCTACCTCACGGACTTTTTTCCACCTCAAGGCCCTCAGGGCCACCTGATTTGTAGCTACACATATAGATTCTATAAGGAAACACTCAAGAGGAGGAATGATCCGGGCACATCCACCAGAGCAAGGCTAAACGGGCTTTGGAAGAATGTGAGGGTATGGCATTTTCCATCGGTACTGTGCCTGTGCACCCCTACACATGGACATGCTAGACAAATAGTTGTGCAAAGGTGGAGAGCTGAACATGATGCAGATGTTGGGGAGGAGCAGTTTCAAGTAGTTATAGTCTATATGATTTCCTTAAGACCTACGATTCATGTAATGTCTCCAAGCCTGTGGGAAATGTAATTCCTAAGCCTACGGGCCTTGTAAGGGTTCCCCCTCATCCCTTGAAAGGGGGTCGAAATGTCAATAAAATGGCCTTTGGGCCATTCTGTCAAAAATTAGAAAGTATAACTTTTGACTCAACATATATGTGGTTTTCATTATATTATGGGTGGACCTATAATTATATAGCCCTCTAATACATTAGGTAAATCCTTAATATCACATGATATAATTATGAGAAATGACTTGATGTGATCAATCCACAATAGGAAATACATAGGGATGCCAGATCCACTATGATATGGGAAATAGGTAGTGATGCATGATCCACTGTGATATCAAAAACAGTTTTTGATGTCTAATTCACTATGTTATGATTCTCTCGGTTGTTAAATTTGGTATATGAAATGGTTTTTATTCCTATTATATTACTCCAATCTTATGAGATGTTGATATGCTTATGATTTGAACTCATAGAACATGATTGGTTTTTAATGATTCCCCATTCTTGTGACATACAAAAGCTTTATACCATGACTCATGATTATTATATATGAATTATTGGGTATGATTTTTTATTAATAATCACATGTCCTCATATCCTTATGATCATTATATTCTTACATATGATAATTGATTTATATCTCCCTTGTTTACCCTTAATGAGCATCTGATCTCACCCCTTCTTATGTTTTAATTTTTTTCATGGGTTATGAATAATGGTACAATGTATGATGAGTCTAAAATGGTATGTTTTGTGAAGAAAGATTTTTGAGATGGTGAAGATTGTACTTAAATAATATTTTTATGTATTTAGTCTCCATGTACACTAAACCATTATGGTTCTCAAGCATGTTTATTTGGGATATTTATTGAATATTCACAAAAAATATATAATATCCATGTATGTTATGCTTAAGTTATTATATCTAGGGTGGAAGACTGCTAAATTTATGTATTCTATATAAAATCAATCCATGATTTAGGTTTTCACACCACAATGATTCTAGACCATGGGAGGCCCCACTTTCAGTATCCTTCACACCATGAAGGGTACTAGGAATGAGGTTTGGTGCTACGAAAGAGGGAGGTAGTGACTCCCCCTTTGTGAAGTATTTATTAGCACCACAACCCTCTTCCATACTGTAAATTTGTCACAAGTATTTGTGACTCATAATGAAACCCATGTTCATTCCACAAAGATATAGGGTGAATCTTCCCTTCACACCATGATCACTCTTGGTCATACTGTGAATAAGGTATGGGTATTTTTTTAGTGGGGTAAAACCCATATTTATTTTGTTAGGATTGGGGATATTTTGGTGGCTTCAAATGATGGGAGAATTCCATTTTGGTCAGTCCAACTCTCCCCATTCCCTCTCATGGATCCCAAGTATTTGTGGTGATTCTTAATTTGTTTCAGTGGTGGTTCAAGGTATGTTATAATACTCTTTACTCCATTCATTTTTCCTATTATATCTACTAGTTTCATTTGATTTTGGTCTAAGGTTTGTTGAATATTTATATTGTAACATAATGAAAATAATCCTAATTTATGGGGATATCAAGCATGGTGTCTAGAGTAGGTCCTTAAAGATTTATCAGAAGACATTTGGTGCAGTTTTAGTGTGCTGGAAGTGCACATTCACTTTTTAGCTGATTATTCCAACATGTTGTATTGTATAATTAATTCTAATTTGTTATAATAAATTTTTTACGTCGTGTGGAGTGAGATAGATTCTTAGAATCATGAAAGGGATTGGATGAGGTACTATGGAGCTTGTATCAGGTGGTAATGTCAATATAGAAGTATATGGACCATATGATACAATTTTATATGTGTGTTTATAAATGATAGATAATGCCTTTATATTGAATGCGATTTAGGAAAAAAATTGGATAAAACTTTCCTTAGATAAAAGTGATGGGACAACACTACGCCTCTTATGTTTGGAATAAGTGGTATTTATAACTTAGGTAAGTGATATTTCTTAAACAATAAGTCTCCAATGTGAGAATATTATGTTGGTTTTATGTGATTACTTTGGTAGTTATTTGAGTATGAGAGGTTATACAGGATATCCTTAGTTGGGTTCCTTATGATAGTGGGTAGTATTGAGAGTTTTGGGGACAAGTGATGAAGGGTGAGATGGTTGTACATATTACAAGTGTCTTGTATGTAACACCCCAAGCTTCCACGGTACGTTTCACTTCGAATAATGCAATAGCGTGTGTTGTACGCAACCTCGAGCTCTAACACACACCACAACGAATTAAACTAGCCGTTGTGAATAGTAATACCTACTTTTTGAAATTTTATAAATTTTATTTATCAAAATGGACTTCATTTTTGGATTCGGAATGTCGGAATTAGCCTATGTTGAATTTTTGGTATTTTTCTGAGAACTTCTATTTTTTATGAATAGTGAAAAATACTTAAAACAAATTTTTTAATGAAAATAATTTATTGTGATAAATTAAAATATTTAGTGGTTTTAAAGTATAATTAGAATATATTTTTACCATTTTACCCAATGGTGGTCATTATAATTAATTTATCATTGAAATTGGACATAAACAATTGCCAATCTTTTGATATAAATTGTTTCTTAAAAACACGCTATTTGTTGTGACAGCGGGAATTAATTATAAAATTAACTAATGCAACTTATATGTTTGGAATTTTGTAAAATAGACATCATTTTTGAATTCGGAATATCAATTATAGCTTAGGGTGAAATTTTGGCATTGTTCTGAAAAACTTCAATTTTTGATGAATAGTGAAACCACTAAGTGGTAGTTAAATAACTGATTTTTTCGTTTAAATGAAACATTACCACTTCTGTGATTTGATTTTCAAAAATCCGACATACATGGTTGTCATTAAGAAGTAAAATGTTGTTGAATGAGACTAAAATAATTTTTTGGTGAATAATAACTTTTAAGTTCTTAATCGCGATTAGAGGTAATTAGTGTAGTTTAAGGTACAAATGATGTTTTAATAATATGATATGAGCATGACACTTGTACTACTCCTATTGGATGAGTCATGGCCGACCAATACAACCCATGGGTCAACTTGGGGACCCCATGGAGCCACTTTAGTTGGAAAATGACAGTAATATATATTTATTTAATGTTAAAATTAAATTGATACAAACAAGAGTTGTTTTAC
Source organism: Viscum album (assembly GCA_963277665.1). Classification (NCBI taxonomy): domain Eukaryota; kingdom Viridiplantae; phylum Streptophyta; class Magnoliopsida; order Santalales; family Viscaceae; genus Viscum; species Viscum album. The sequence continues at coordinate 1,474,857,200 of OY728131.1, read as the reverse complement.
TAAAACAGTTTTTAAGTGGGGTTACACAAGTCCATATTTTGACTATAAATATTAATTAGAAAGATAAAACTATTTCCTACATCATAGTATTTTTTTATAATTTTTAGACATTAAATACATTAAATTATTTATGACATCATGATGATGCAGCGATGACCTCATTATTTAACGATTTAAATAAAATGAGAAGATAATGTAAAATCCAAGGCTTACACTTGTCCAAAGCCTATTGGATGGGTAGATTTCGAACCCTTATCACCTTATCCAAGAATTATATAATTTTGGGACCTTTATAATCCGAAAAGCATTGTATAATAATGTAACATTTCCTTACTTTCCAAGAGTGCCCCTCCTCTCCTCATATAAAAGGCCCCCACCTCTACCACCTCATTCACACATTCAAGCCAATTGATTCGGCCAACATCTGCCCAAATACTCTCCCAACTTCCCCCTATTACTCCTAGAAGCCTCACTTTGGGCATAACTCTTCCCAAGGAAGCCTTTTGATCAAATCAAAAAGAGTTACCCGATTTTGAGGTAATGTCTTCTCTAATGTTGTTTTGTTTCATTTTTCTTCTCCAACCCCCTAAAATCTTTTTATTCATTTCTTTTGTAACAACACCAGTATCCTCAATATACTAGGATGTTGTTATAAGAAGGATTCGAGCTACACTTACACACACCTACATCTAATGGTTAAAGAACATACGGTTTCTGTGGATGGCGAATTTCTGCCTCACGAAATGATGATTGTTCAACACTCATATAACACCTTCAAAGGTGGCCATTAAGATGTCACTATTTTTATATATGATATATAATATGTTTATGTTTTACTCATGCTTCTGTATTTCTCATTTATGACATACTTTATGATTTCCATTATGGGTAAAACGCGATAATTTCATTTTAGGAAGTGCGGACTACCGCCCCCTCAAAGTGATTTGAATCGTTAATTCCATATGTGGGATGTATAAAGGATGGAGTAAATAGTATTATACACTATATTATACTGTAATTATATTATAAATTTATATCATTATGATTTAATTCCATTGAATACGAAATAGAAATGAAATTAGCGTTCATGCGTACGTACGGCTTACCATCTCCATGAACGGTGCATTTCATTTCTTACCTCTAAATGTTACGTGACATTATGAATGAATGTATATACTGTATATATATGATATATATGATATCTACATCATGAATATAATTCTGGATATAATGGATATTTCACCACATGAACAACTTGTAATTATAAGAAGTTTATTTTTGACTCAAGTACCAAAGATCGACAAAACGACCGTTATTAACTTAAATAATTAAATAATGGTCATAACATGGTAATAAGTGATATAAATGGAATAATGAACATGAAAAAGGTTCTTAACTAAATATAAATTAACTCTAGTTTATTATTCAGGAGGTTAAAGAACGGTCGAGTCAGGACAAGACGCAAGGTAAGGGAATTTCTTAACCCAACTTCCATTCTTTGGGTTAATCTCCTACTTTCAAATTATGTCATGATATTATTATGTCATATATTTTATTTGTACATTATTTATGTGTACTTATAGTGAATACACATTATAGATGTACTTTATTTAAAAAAATGATCTTTTTAAGGGACTTCGTCTCAATCTCCTTTCATTGAGGCATATTTGGTTTTATACACAACTTTCTTTTATACGGTGTATAAACCCCTTTGACTTTTACGTTTATTCAAAAGGAATCTTTTTTATATGAAGCGTTCTACTAAACGACAAAAGGGAATGTTTTTCTTTCCGTACTTATGCGGAGACAACGACTTCTCCGCCGCCGTGACCCTTATTTGAGATTCGGCTTCCTCTACAAGCCATCATTTTTTTAATGAAAAATAAATACTAAGTTTTAACTTTCTTTTATTTTGGTATTGAAAATGGTTTTGAAAGCATTTTTATTATATCAATGTGTTGTATTTATATCTTGTGATTGAAATGTGGAAATGTTATGTTTCCTTTATGCATGTTTTATGTGATACGATTATGTCATGGTTTATGATATGTTTAAACGTATTCATATGAGGAATGCATTGGACTTAATAAGTGACGGATGGAGCCCGCTATAGCTCCTCAATGCATCGGCAGGTCTCATGAGACAAACTAGTGTCTTGGCACGAGGCCTTGACAAAATTTTATTTGTTGTGTTGGCACGAGGCCTTGGCTACGTGGTTATGATAGTCTGGCATTATGCATTCCATCATTACGAAAATGGTTATAGATGTTGCATGGGATTATACGATTAGTAGAATATCCATGTGAGTAAGTAAATGGAATTATTTCATTTTATTTTTTCCATATTATGCTAAAGTTAAAGTTTAAAAAGGCTTTTGTTTTAGTTATACATTGCCTTAAATGTTAATGATTATTTATGAAAGCTTCCGCAATATTGTTATCCTTACTGAACATCTGAGCTCACCCCTTTCAATATTTTAATGTTTTCCAGGATGTGAAGGAGTATTTTATGAATGACCTGTAGGGATAGTCAGAAGAGGATAGAAGTGTGGACTATGGAGACTATGTTATTATAGTTTTTCACTTTGTGATGTAATGTAACATTTATGAATGTATCTAGTGATTCCAAGGCTACTAAACTAATCGGTCTTTCGAGACTTGATCTTTTGTGATCATGCCAATGTTACGAAGTAATGCACCGGCTCTGGGTAGCTGGGGTCGGGGCGTTACAGTTAGTATCATAGGCAGTTTAGTACTAACCTTGGAAGCTAGATTTAGATAAACTCTGATTAGAGCACATAGCCCGAAGATAGACTTTGAGGATTAGTATAGAAGAACTTCTTATAATTTTGGAATTATAGAGATGTTATGAGTTTTCCGAGCAATACATCCATGTCTGGATACGAGCAGGTAGAGGCGGCTCTGGCACAGATGTACCTAGGGGTAAATACCGAACACACCGCTTTGAGCTAGACTCGAACGGGAACTAGTGCACGACAACAGGCCTTGTTGCACTCTTGGTTACGACTCTCCCGGGGGATATGCTTAGGACAATTCACATTTTCTTTACAAACCACTATGAAGGGTTAAGAGTATATACTTCGTAAAAGAAAACATTTTTTATGATTATGGATTATGTCCATAAATAGTTCAATTTATTATAAGTGTTTTCAAGTTTGTTATTATGTATTTTGATTCATAAACTAACCTAGTTTATGGCATTTTATAGAAATGGCGCCCAGTAGAAGGAATGTGAACTCCAACAATACGTATGATCCAAAGAGTAAGAAGGATCGTATCTTTCACGGTATTAAGCCAACATTTCAAAGGGAAATAGTCTCCCATGTGTTCTCAACATATGAAGAAATAGTATCATGTGTTAATAAGATAAGTAAAGAATTCTCCGAGTCCTATGGCTTTGAAGCGAAGAAAGAGACGAAAAGGATGGAAGAGAGAATGATGGATATAGGGATGAGGGGAAAGAAGAATTTTCCAATATGTGATAACTGTGGGAAGAAACACCTTGGAATTTGCCTGAAGAGAATGGGGGTTTGTTATAAGTGTGGAGAAAAAGGACACCAAGTGCGTGACTGCAAGGGTAAGAAAAAGGTTTCAAATGTACAATGCTTTTTCTGCAAGGATTGGGGACACTACGCAAACCAATGTCCAAATCATCAGATTATGCCCCAAATGATGTTATTGGATAATAATAAAGTTATGATACTACCACAGATGAGGAGTAATGATTAGAATTCTTATGTTTTTATTAATGAATTTTGTAATTTGAGTGTTGTATCAATGATGTACTGGTTATAATAATTATGGAGTATATAAGGATTGTACTGCAGTACTATTTTATCAAGGACTTGAGATTGTGTGGAACCAAGAAAAGTGACTCCACAGTAGGTTAAATTTTTGGAAAATATATGGTTGAGAGAAAGATAAACCATAATATGGTTCTGATACTGAGATAGTGATTTTGGAATAAGACGTGATTGATTTGGATAAATTATATTGGATATTCTTAACTTCCTTGAAACTGATTGATGATTTGTATACATTTTTGGATAGAAGGAGTATATCTAGTATTCTATAATGAATAAGGGATCATGGTAATTCAGTATGTTTAAAAAGAATACATGATGAAGGTGTTCACATGTTGTTACATGGAAAAAAGGATCTTCATTATGTTTACCTTCCTTATAAAATTTGGACTGTGAGTGGGACAGAAGTATTTTGGATAACTATAAAGGTTGGAATGGATTAAGTTGATCTTTGGATAGTATTGTTTAAGGTTAAAAAATTTATGAAGATTATTTTTGGAATATTATAATACTATAGTTTTAGGAAAAGGACAACCTGCAGGGTGGGGCATAACCAGATGCGTCGGACAAAGCTGCAGGAATCGAACCCACATCCATAGTACGACATGCCTTTATTTCCTACCACTAGCCTACAGGAAGTCCCTGGTTATTACAAAATAATTTTACTAATCTAAATGGTATGTGTTAACATTTGGAACCTTATACAATTAGGATAAGTATAATATTTTTGAGTTCTATTATCTTTTTGAGTGAAAGATGAGTTGAAGGTTGAAACTCTAATTGTCAAGCATAAATATATATATACCTATATCTTATTCAATTAATAAATTTATTCTTAAACTTTAGTAAAGGGATATTAAAACAAAAAAATGTGTTATCCTAATACCTTATGTCTTTTTGAACTGATGATATTTTAAATCAACATAGATTGAAGTCTTTGAGGCCCTCAATTTGACAGTTGATTGTGATTGATGACCTCAATCACTCCCTACAAATATTTACATTTTTCCTCCAATTATATGTCTTTAATTTCCACCAATGTTCTCCTAATCGAGATCATAATTGGGTGGTGACTTTTTCATTTCCCTTTCCCTCTTATTAAGGCTAAATTTTATTAATCTTATTTCCGATGTGGGTTTTCCACAAAGGTATTTTCTCTTTTCAACCTTTTATTTTCAAAGAAAAATTTCAAATTGCGAGGACGTAATTTATTGAAGGAGGGGAGAATGTAACACCCCAAGCTTCCACGGTACGTTTCACTTCGAATAATGCAATAGTGTGTGTTGTACGCAACCTCGAGCTCTAACACACACCACAACGAATTAAACTAGCCGTTGTGAATAGTAATACCTACTTTTTGAAATTTTATAAATTTTATTTATCACAATGGACTTCATTTTTGGATTGGGAATGTCGGAATTAGCCTATGTTGAATTTTTGGTATTTTTCTGAGAACTTCTATTTTTTATGAATAGTGAAAAATACTTAAAACAAATTTTTTAATAAAAATAATTTATTGTGACAAATTAAACTATTTAGTGGTTTTAAAGTATAATTAGAATATATTTTTACCATTTTATCCAATGGTGGTCATATAGCATCCCACCTTTTTATCACATAAACTTTAATTACATTTTACAAAACCGAGGATCTTTAAGGTTTAGTGTCTTGGAAACCAGGAACTTAAAACATGAAAACAACATAAAGAATTCTTCTTAAACACTTGAAAGGCTTCTCCTCATGTTCACCCTAGGCTCATTACTGAATCTCATAACCTGGGGACATACATCAAAAGAAAGGGTGAGAAGAAGGCCCAGCAAGGGAAACAAGTGAAACATTTTACATATGAACTTGAGATACATCAATAAAGTCATGAAAAGAACTTTAAGGCATGAAAATGAAATCATGAGGCATATCATAATAAAAATAAAACTTTTTAATAACTTGAAGATGTGGCTGAAACATTTAATATTGGCAATCGTTTCGTTTCACCAAGGTCCATCCCCAAGGTGTCGTTAAAAAAATTACCAAGGTTATTCACCAAGGCGTCGTTAAAATGGTCATCTCTAGAGATTAAGTCTTTACCCAATGCATTGGAGCGCTATCAGGGCGCACCCTTAAATTTTCCTTTATTATCATGTCAGCCACATATACCATCATCAAACATTTCATAAATAACCCATATAGCATAAAATAAATGGGTTTCATTTCATAATCATAACGTTTTTAAAAACTGTTTCAAGACATGATCTTTACGTCACTTTAAACCCACGGAAGGGGAGAGCGGGTCTCATGTATGTAAATCCCAGAATTTAAAATAGAACATTTTGATATATGTGTGAATACCCCTGTAGAAATAAGAGCTTTGAGTATTCACTTTATAACATAAAATAATTTTTAGAAAAGAGAGAGAGGCACTTTGAGACGAAAATTCTGCAGCATAACGGCTATGTTACAAGATTTTAGAAAACATTGAGAAAAGAGGGGACATGGGTCAAACATTCATAAATGACCCATCATACAGTAGAGAGACAAAATATAAGGGATTTATGAACATGGTAATGAAATTTGAAAATATACCATATGAAATGAAGAACATGAAAGGAAGAAAACAAAACAAGATTTCTCTTGTGAAAATTCGGCAGCCTAACGGCATCACTTAAACTTCAACAAAATTGAATTGACAAGGTCAAATAGGGTCTCTCATAATATGAACATAAGAGTCCAGTATGATAGATATAGAGATCATACCCCAACATAATATAAAGGAACTTGAAAGAATTGACATGAAAGTAGAACTTCAAAACGAGAAGGGTGAAGAACCACTTAAAAATTCGGCAGCCTAACGGCGCCACTTAAGACATCAAAATACTGAATTGAAGAGATCAAATGGGGTCTCTCATCATATGAACATAAGAGTCCAGTATGATATATATAGAGATCATACCCCAATATAACAAAAAGGAACTTGAAATAATTGACATGAAAGTAGAACTTCAAAACGAGAAGGGTGAAGAACCACTTAAAAATTCGGCAGCCTAACGGCGCCACTTAAAACATCAAAATACTGAATTGAAGAGATCAAATGGGGTCTCTCATCATATGATCATAAAAGATCAGTATGATAATTTAGAGATCATACCCCAACATAATAATAAGGAACATGAAAGACTTGAATGAAAATAGAACTTGAAAACGAGGAAGGTGAAAGAATCCCTTAAAAATTCGGCAGCCTAACAGCGCCACTTAAACATTCTTAAAACGAATTGATGAGAGAAAGGGGGGTCTCTCATCATATTAACATGAAATAGGCAGTAGGATGAATATAAAAGAACATCCTCCAACATAAGAACATGGAGTATAAAAGAAATGACATAAAAGAGATTACTTGAAAAGAAAGAGAGGGGTCGGATCCCTTACCTTAAAATGTAACTCTTAAACCTCAAAGGTTGGGACCTTGAGGGCTTGGGGGCACCTTGGGAGGACTCCTTAGGAGGTAATGAGACCAGAAATTCGTTGGGAATGAGTGGGGAGTCGAATGGATGAGAGGAGGGCTTGGTATTTATAGGGAAAGTGAGGGGACAAGACATTAATCACCAAGGGACACCTCACATGTGCTTTTCTCAAACCCATGTGCTCTCCCTTGGCATTTATCATGGAGTTAGGCCACATGGGGCCCCCATAACAATAATTCATCACCCTTGGCCGGCCAACCCTTTAAAAAACTCATGACATCATCATGACACAGTTATGATGTCATTAAACATACCGAAACCCTAAAATTGTATTTTTACTATTCACTGAAAATTCAACTTTCTCAGAAAAATCCCAAAATTTCACATTAACCAAATATCAATGCTCTGATTTCAAAAATGAAATCCATTTTATAAAAATAATTTTCTAAATATTTTTAATTTAATTTTTAAATAAAAACACTATTCATCGAAAATTCATTTTTTTCAGAAAAAACCCCAAAAATTACCATAACATAATATCGATGCTCTGAGTTCAAAAATAAAGTCATTTTTATAAAAATAATTTTCTAATTATTTTTAATTAAATTTTTAAGTAAAAAACACTATTCACCCGAAAAAACTAATACTTGAATAATAATTAATGAAACCGTTATTTAACTATTTTATTGAATCACATTACTTAATCAAGGTGCCTAGATTATTTTAAAACTTTCTTTAAGTGAGATTACTAATCCATTTGGTCATATTACTAATCCTAATCATAAAATCACTATTCATAATTTACTATTCATCGAAAATCAAGTTGGTCTTATTAGACTCCAAATTTCGTACTGAACATAATTGTAGAAGACCATTTTTTGAAAATCATTACACATTTTAAGTTATTTAAGGTTTACATAAACATTTTTTTCAAAATATTCTTTTGAAAATTCATCAAAAATATGCATACTATTTTTATCCAGTCATTTGAAAATTCATAAACTTCATCATAAGCAGAAATCCCAATTTTTATTTAAAACAAGGATTACACCAGGAAGTTACGGTCTCGTTACATAGCCCCTTATAATACCAGCATAGGACCTAAGAGTAAGGTGTGCTAGGGTGATAGAATCTTGGGGCGGCTCGGTCAACATTGCCCGAGTAGTAATTTCTATCAGTTTGAACTTCTCGCGAAGGCGATTCCGTTCTAGCTTCACATGATGAAGTTCGGCTTGGGTTTGGTCCAGAGCAAAGGCCAATGGTGCTACCTCCTTCCCAAGCTCTCTTAGATGGGCTTCGATCGGCCCAAGGCTACTAGGTGAGGCCATCAAATCTTCTTTCTATAATAATTAACCAAGATTACTTAAATATAGAGACAATAATCAAAACATTTTGTTCACGGTGGTCATATTGACCGATGGTCATATAACACTCAAAAACCAATGGTCTCATTTTATTTATAATCATGTTTATCAAATAAAACATTTTTTTGAGTATAAAAAATAACACATGAAATTAGGAAACAAGATTTATTCAAAATTTCGGGTCGTTACAATCTTCCCCCCTTAAGAAATTGCGTCCTCGCAATTTTTTTAAATTGGGTTTTGAAATTTCATTGAAAGTCCCACATCGGAAAAAGAGTCAGTAACACCATTACTTTAAAAGAAAGAAAAGGAAGTACAAAGGCCACCCGAGTTAACCCACACTGGGGGTTCCATGTAGGAAAACATGGACATGGAGGAAAAAACAAAGGGTCAGTTCTGAGAGAGAGTGATAGAGAACATGATTAGGAGAAAGTTAACCATGAGAAAATCCCAAACTTATGATGTGTGTAAACGGTCTTTGATTACCTAGTAGGAAACATAAACCAACAACATTTTTGTTTGACGTTTCTTTTCATAATTTTGAGGATTTCATTTACTACATAGAACAAAAACATAAGAAAATATACCTACCTTCAAGTAGAGTTTCATCCTTTAACAAGTCCCTACCAACACTAATCTTTTCGCCAAATGATGAGAATTCAAAAACACTTGGTCTCATAAAAGCACAAGAATCATCTTCTATAGAATCACATAATCTACAAAAGATTAACTATCTATTTCTTCTATCTTTAAACATTATCCCAAAAACAGAAAGGTTAAGGTAAAACAACTCTTCAAAAAGAAAGAATCCCATAGGAATAGAACCTACTTTTAAATCTTCAAAGTTCCATGGTACTACCCAACGTTCATCATAGACCATTCTATAAATAACGGTCCTTAAAATTCCTCAAAACAAACCAAACTAAGATTGAAACCCAAATACAATAAGGATTTGATAACATAGTCTTCCAAAACAACTTCATTGTTCATCTCCAGACAACATCAACCACTCCTAAAATATTATAAAAAAGTAGCTAACCTAAACATATTTTACCCAAGATAGGTTAGTCATTCCCTTAAGTAACCTAAATTACTATAAGTTCACATTAAATTCATCGATTCTTCAAAATATAAGTCAACCTTACTCCTCAATGAAAATACCGTATTAATCTATTTACCTCGATCAAATATGGTTCCCAAAATAATGAACGTCTTCCAAAATAATAATCATATTTTAATCCCCTAATCATCCCTGTCATATTAATACGAAAATTGTCGCATTTCCTATCACATTGGTTGTCGAAACATGTTCTTCCATTTCCCACCATTAACTAAGAAGAGAAGAATAATTAGGGGCTTAAGTACTTAGCTAATAATCATGAAAAGGAACTGAAAGCATATAAGGATAACTTGTATATGAAAGGTATACCCTAACTTGTGATCTCCTAGGTTCCCATCTAGGTTATGAATGATCATATATTCTTATGTGAACCTTTATTTTATTTTATCTTTGTTCCTTTAACAATGGTTCATACCATGCTTATGAATTTACCAAAGCATATCCCCCGGGAGTGTCATAACCAAGAGTGCAGCAAGGCCCGTTGTCGTGTACCAGTTCCCGTTCGAGTCTAGCTCAAAGCGGTGTTTTCGGGTTTTACCCCTATGTACATCTGTGCCAGAGCCACCTCTACCTGCTCGTATCCAGACAGGGATGTATTTGCTTGGCAACCCCTTACTCAATACTCACCAAAATACCAGGAAGATTTCCTATATTAAACTTTTCTATAGGGTTCCTCCTAGAGTTTTCATATCCTAATTTCCACAAATAACTAAACCATCCTTTGATACCAACTATAGCATCCCACCTTTTTATCACATAAACTTTAATTACATTTTACAAAACCGAGGATCTTTAAGGTTTAGTGTCTTGGAAACCAGGAACTTAAAACATGAAAACAACATAAAGAATTCTTCTTAAACACTTGAAAGGCTTCTCCTCATGTTCACCCTAGGCTCATTACTGAATCTCATAACCTGGGGACATACATCAAAAGAAAGAGTGAGCAGAAGGCCCAGCAAGGGAAACAAGTGAAACATTTTACATATGAACTTGAGATACATCAATAAAGTCATGAAAAGAACTTTAAGGCATGAAAATGAAATCATGAGGCATATCATAATAAAAATAAAACTTTTTCATAACTTGAAGATGTGGCTGAAACATTTAATATTGGAAATCGTTTCGTTTCACCAAGGTCCATCCCCAAGGTGTCGTTAAAAAAAATTACCAAGGTTATTCACCAAGGCGTCGTTAAAATGGTCATCTCTAGAGATTAAGTCTTTACCCAATGCATTGGAGCGCTATCAGGGCGCACCCTTAAATTTGCCTTTATTATCATGTCAGCCACATATACCATCATCAAACATTTCATAAATAACCCATATAGCATAAAATAAATGGGTTTCATTTCATAATCATAACGTTTTTAAAAACTGTTTCAAGACATGATCTTTACGTCACTTTAAACCCACGGAAGGGGAGAGCGGGTCTCATGTATGTAAATCCCAGAATTTAAAATAGAACATTTTTATATATGTGTGAATACCCCTGTAGAAATAAGAGCTTTGAGTATTCACTTTATAACATAAAATAATTTTTAGAAAAGAGAGAGAGGCACTTTGAGACGAAAATTCTGCAGCATAACGGCTATGTTACAAGATTTTAGAAAACATTGAGAAAAGAGGGGACATGGGTCAAACATTCATAAATGACCCATCATACAGTAGAGAGACAAAATATAAGGGATTTATGAACATGGTAATGAAATTTGAAAATATACCATATGAAATGAAGAACATGAAAGGAAGAAAACAAAACAAGATTTCTCTTGTGAAAATTCGGCAGCCTAACGGCATCACTTAAACTTCAACAAAATTGAATTGACAAGGTCAAATAGGGTCTCTCATAATATGAACATAAGAGTCCAGTATGATATATATAGAGATCATACCCCAACATAATATAAAGGAACTTGAAATAATTGACATGAAAGTAGAACTTCAAAACGAGAAGGGTGAAGAACCACTTAAAAATTCGGCAGCCTAACGGCGCCACTTAAGACATCAAAATACTGAATTGAAGAGATCAAATGGGGTCTCTCATCATATGAACATAAGAGTCCAGTATGATATATATAGAGATCATACCCCAATATAACAAAAAGGAACTTGAAATAATTGACATGAAAGTAGAACTTCAAAATGAGAAGGGTGAAGAACCACTTAAAAATTCGGCAGCCTAACGGCGCCACTTAAAACATCAAAATACTGAATTGAAGAGATCAAATGGGGTCTCTCATCATATGATCATAAAAGATCAGTATGATAATTTAGAGATCATACCCCAACATAATAAGAAGGAACATGAAAGACTTGAATGAAAATAGAACTTGAAAACGAGGAAGGTGAAAGAATCCCTTAAAAATTCGGCAGCCTAACAGCGCCACTTAAACATTCTTAAAACGAATTGATGAGAGAAAGGGGGGTCTCTCATCATATTAACATGAAATAGGCAGTAGGATGAATATAAAAGAACATCCTCCAACATAAGAACATGGAGTATAAAAGAAATGACATAAAAGAGATTACTTGAAAAGAAAGAGAGGGGTCGGATCCCTTACCTTAAAATGTAACTCTTAAACCTCAAAGGTTGGGACCTTGAGGGCTTGGGGGCACCTTGGGAGGACTCCTTAGGAGGTAATGAGACCAGAAATTCGTTGGGAATGAGTGGGGAGTCGAATGGATGATAGGAGGGCTTGGTATTTATAGGGAAAGTGAGGGGACAAGACATTAATCACCAAGGGACACCTCACATGTGCTTTTCTCAAACCCATGTGCTCTCCCTTGGCATTTATCATGGAGTTAGGCCACATGGGGCCCCCATAACAATAATTCATCACCCTTGGCCGGCCAACCCTTTAAAAAACTCATGACATCATCATGACACAGTTATGATGTCATTAAACACACCGAAACCCTAAAATTGTATTTTTACTATTCACTGAAAATTCATCTTTCTCAGAAAAATCCCAAAATTTCACATTAACCAAATATCAATGCTCTGATTTCAAAAATGAAATCCATTTTATAAAAATAATTTTCTAAATATTTTTAATTTAATTTTTAAATAAAAACACTATTCATCGAAAAATCATTTTTTTCAGAAAAAACCCCAAAAATTACCATAACATAATATCGATGCTCTGAGTTCAAAAATAAAGTCATTTTTATAAAAATAATTTTCTAATTATTTTTAATTAAAATTTTAAGTAAAAAACACTATTCACCCGAAAAAACTAATACTTGAATAATAATTAATGAAACCGTTATTTAACTATTTTATTGAATCACATTACTTAATCAAGGTGCCTAGATTATTTTAAAACTTTCTTTAAGTGAGATTACTAATCCATTTGGTCATATTACTAATCCTAATCATAAAATCACTATTCATAATTTACTATTCATCGAAAATCAAGTTGATCTTATTAGACTCCAAATTTCGTACTGAACATAATTGTAGAAGACCATTTTTTGAAAATCATTACACATTTTAAGTTATTTAAGGTTTACATAAACATTTTTTTCAAAATATTCTTTTGAAAATTCATCAAAAATATGCATACTATTTTTATCCAGTCATTTGAAAATTCATAAACTTCATCATAAGCAGAAATCCCAATTTTTATTTAAAACAAGGATTACACCAGGCAGTTACGGTCTCGTTACATAGCCCCTTATAATACCAGCATAGGACCTAAGAGTAAGGTGTGCTAGGGTGATAGAATCTTGGGGCGGCTCGGTCAACATTGCCCGAGTAGTAATTTCTATCAGTTTGAACTTCTCGCGAAGGCGATTCCGTTCTAGCTTCACATGATGAAGTTCGGCTTGGGTTTGGTCCAGAGCAAAGGCCAATGGTGCTACCTCCTTCCCAAGCTCTCTTAGATGGGCTTCGATCGGCCCAAGGCTACTAGGTGAGGCCATCAAATCTTCTTTCTATAATAGTTAACCAAGATTACTTAAATATAGAGACAATAATCAAAACATTTTGTTCACAGTGGTCATATTGACCGATGGTCATATAACACTCAAAAACCAATGGTCTCATTTTATTTATAATCATGTTTATCAAATAAAACATTTTTTTGAGTATAAAAAATAACACATGAAATTAGGAAACAAGATTTATTCAAAATTTCGGGTCGTTACAGGTCATTAGAATTAATTTAACATTGAAATTGGACATAAACAATTGCCAATCTTTTGATATAAATTGTTTCTTAAAAACACGCTATTTGTTGCGACAGCGGGAATTAATTATAAAATTAACTAATGCAACTTATATGTTTGGAATTTTGTAAAATAGACATAATTTTTGAATTCGGAAAATCAATTATAGCTTAGGGTGAAATTTTGGCATTGTTCTGAAAAACTTCAATTTTTGATGAATAGTGAAACCACTAAGTGGTAGTTAAATAACTGATTTTTTTGTTTAAATGAAATATTACCACTTCTGTGATTTGATTTTCAAAAATACGACATACATGGTTGTCATTAACAAGTAAAATGTGGTCTAATGAGACTAAAATAATTTCTTGGTGAATAGTAACTTTTAAGTTCTTAATCGCGATTAGAGGTAATTAGTGTAGTTTAAGGTACAAATGATGTTTTAATAATATGAGATGAGCATGACACTTGTACTAACCCTATTAGATGAGTCATGGCCGACCAAGAAAACCCATGGGTCAACTTGGGGACCCCATTGAGCCACTTTAGTTGGAAAATGACAATAATATATATTTATTTAATGATAAAATTAAATTGATACAAACATGAGTTGTTTTACAAAAATAGTTTTTAAGTGGGGTTACACAAGTCCAAATGTTTACTATAAATATTAATTAGAAAGATAAAAATATTTCATACATCATAGTATTTGTTTTATAATTTTTAGACATTAAATAAATTAAATTATTTATGACATCATGATGATGCAGCGATGACCTCATTATAAAACGATTTAAATAAAATGAGAAGATAATGTAAAATCCAAGGCTTACACTTGTCCAAAGCCTATTGGATGGGTAGATTTCGAACCCTTATCACCTTAGCCACGAATTATATAATTTTGGGACCTTTAGAATCCGAAAAGCATTGTATAATAATGTAACACTTCCTTACTTTCCAAGAGTGCCACTCCTCTTCTCTTATAAAAGGCCCCCACCTCTACCACCTAATTCACACTTTCAAGCCAATTGGATCGGAAAACCTCTGCCCAAATACCCTACCAACTTCCCCCTCTTACTCATATAAGCCTCACTTTGGGCAGAACTCTTCCCAAGGAAGCCTTTGGCTCAAATCAAAAAGAGTTACCCGATTTTGAGGTAATGTCTTCTCTAATGTTGTTTTGTTTCATTTTTATTCTCCAACCCCCTAAACTCTTTTTATTCATTTCTTTTGTAACAACACCAGTATCCTAAATATACTAGGAGGTTTTTATAATAAGGATTCTAGCTACACTTACACACACCTACATCTAATGGTTAAAGAACATACGGTTTCTGTGGAAGATGAATTTCTGCCTCACGAAACGATGATTGTTCAACACTCATATAACACCTTCAAAGGTGGCCATTAAGATTTCAATATTTTTATATATGATATATAATATGTTTATTTTTTACTTATGCTTCTGTATTTCTCATTTATGTCATACTTTATGATTTCCATTATGGGTAAAACGCGATAATTTCATTTTAGGAAGTGCGGACTACCGCCCCCTCAAAGTGATTTGAATCGTTAATGCCATATGTGGGATGTATAAAGGATGGAGTAAATAGTATTATACAATATATTATACTGTAATTATATTATAAATTTATATCATTATGATTTCATTACATTGAATATGAAATAGAAATGAAAGTAGTGTTCATGCGTACGTACGACTTACCGTCTCCATGAACGGTGCATTTCATTTCTTACCTCTAAATGTTACGTGACATTATGAATGAATGTATATACTGTATATATATGATATATATGATATCTACATCATGAATATAATTCTGGATATAATGGATATTTCACCACATGAACAACTTGTAATTATAAGAAGTTTATTTTTGACTCAAGTACCAAAGATCGACAAAACGCCCGTTATTAACTTAAATAATTAAATAATGTTCATAACATGGTAATAAGTGATATAAATGGAATAATGAACATGAAAAAGGTTCTTAAGTAAATATAAATTAACTCTAGTTTATTATTCAGGAGGTTAAGGAACGGTCGAGTCAGGACAAGACGCAAGGTAAGGGAATTTCTTAACCCAACATCCATTCTTTGGGTTAATCTCCTACTTTCAAATTATGTCATGATATTATTATGTCCTATATTGTATTTTTACATTATTTATGTGTACTTATAGTGAATACACATTATAGATGTACTTTATTTAAAAAAATGATCTTTTTAAGGGACTTCGTCTCAATCTCCTTTCATTGAGGCATATTTGGTTTTATACACAACTTTCTTTTATACGGTGTATAAACCCCTT
This sequence comes from Viscum album, assembly GCA_963277665.1. Taxonomy (NCBI): domain Eukaryota; kingdom Viridiplantae; phylum Streptophyta; class Magnoliopsida; order Santalales; family Viscaceae; genus Viscum; species Viscum album. The sequence continues at coordinate 1,474,840,940 of OY728131.1, read as the reverse complement.
TGACTTTTAAGTTTATTCAAAAGGAATATTTTTTATACGAAGCATTTTACTAAATGACAAAAGGGAATGTTTTTCTTTCCGTACTTATGCGGCGACAACGACTTCTCCGCCGCCGTGACCCTTATTTGAGATTCGGCTTCCTCTACAAGCCATCATTTTTTTAATGAAAAATAAATACTAAGTTTTAACTTTCTTTTATTTTGGTATTGAAAATGGTTTTGAAAGAATTTTTATTATATCAATGTGTTGTATTTATATCTTGTGATTGAAATGTGGAAATGTTATGTTTCCTTTATGCATGTTTTATGTGATACGATTATGTTATGGTTTATGATATGTTTAAACCTATTCATATGAGGAATGCACTTGACTTAATAAGTGACGGGTGGAGCACCCTATAGCCCCTCGATTCATCGGGAGGTCTCACGAGACAAACTAGTGTCTTGGCACGAGGCCTTGACAAAATTTTATTTGTGGTCTTGGCACGAGGCCTTGGCTACGTGGTTATGATAGTCTGGCATTATGCATTCCATCATTACGAAAATGGTTATTGATGTTGCATGGGATTATACGATTAGTAGAATATCCATGTGAGTAAGTAAATGTCATTATTTTATTTTATTTTCGCCATATTATGCTAAATATTAAGTTTAAAAAGGCTATTGTTTTAGTTATACATTGCCTTAAATGTTAATGATTATTTATGAAAGCTTCCGCAATATTGTTATCCTTACTGAGCATCTGAGCTCACCCCTTTCATTGTTTTAATGTTTTCCAGGATGTGAAGAAGTATTTTATGAATGACTTGCAGGGATAGTCAGAAGAGGATAGAATTGTGGACTATGGAGACTATGTTATTATAGTTTTTCACTTTGTGATGTAATGTAACATTTATGAATGTATCTAGTGATTCCAAGGATACTAAACTAATCGGTCTTTCGAGACTTGATCTTTTGTGATCATGCCAATGTTACGAAGTAATGCACCGGCTCTGGGTAGCTGGGGTCGGGGCGTTACATTGTAACTCCCTACTTGGTCTTAGGGAGGTCTTAGTGTATGAGGTGAGTATGATATTCCCTCCACGGCTTGACGTGCGTGATAGAGAGGTGTTAAACTAGGAGGTAGGATGAGATATCTCCCTTAGGATACCTGAGTTGAGACAAATGAATGGTTTGTGGGAAGTACTTAAAGACTTATAATTTGTATAACAATCAGGTTTTGGATGAGAATTGGCTATTACCAGTTGAGGTTAAGGTTGATAAGAGCATGTTTCCTTGGGATGATCCCTATGTTATGAGACCATGACTGTTAATGGATTTTAGGGAGTTTGGACCAAGCCTAAAGGTTTGAGTTTGGATGATCCTATAGGTTTTGATGTCACCAAGGGTCAATATGCTTGAGGTGGTATCAATTATCATAAACCGTGGTGGTTCTGGAGGACTGAGTAATACCATGAAAAGTAAGGTAATATGTGTTTTATGATAAGGGGTTATGTCTGGGTTATTAGCACCTAGATGATGAGTTTGTGAGATTGTGTAATGGGTTGCATTCCCTTATGGTGATACATGTGTGTTCTTGTACTTGTTATAGGTGATGAAACTGATGAGGGTGAGAATCGTGTGGCCTAGCTTAGCCATGAGTTGAGAAAGAACTAGTTGGACTACCATGGGTGAGAAGAAGTCTATATATGCTTGATTTAGACCATTCATTGAGAGTCTTGGGTCATGGTAGTGGACCATTCCTTGAGTAGGATTGTTTTGTGAGAGTGGAACACCCCATGTGAGAGGGATAAGTAGTGGCATGAAGCAGGGTATGGATGATGGAACCTTCCTTGAGTAGTAACACAGTGGGTTAGGATTTAGATGTGTCAGCTTACCCTTTCCATTAATGTAGTGGGTTGAGTTCTTGGATAAATACCTACCTTGAGCCTTTGGGTAAATACATGTACATATGGTATGAGGTGGGAAAAAATTCAAGAATAGCGATGAAGTATGTGCGGTTGGGAATCATGGTGTCCTGGTTATCACACAGTCGATTGACGAGTGTGTGTATCTCACCGGGTGTTATCATGTCCTGGTTATCACACAATAACCATAAAATCAGATTTATTTTCATATTTATATACATTATGTACACAACTTCATAGGATAGTACAAATTAAGGGTGCTTAGTGATGTCTTACCAAGTCATATGATCAAACCATACACAAGAACTCTCACACAAATGCATGCCTTATGTCTGTTTCCAGTTAGAGCACAAGATATACAATGGATTGGATTGAGTACCTCGATAGGAATTAAATATTGGGATGAGTCTTAGGGATGACGGTTGGGTCAACTTTTCATTTTTATTAATTTTTTTATTTTTATATGTGATTGGTCTAATGGGTGAACAGTTTAAAAGTATTCTATGATCATGAGACCATATGGTATTATACAATATTAAATTAATTATAGAATTGTATTAATTTTTTATGCTTACCCTAATTAGGTCTTGTTGGTGTTTAGTTATTTTCCACTATTTTAGAAATCTAATTTAAGTTAATAGTCTCCCCATAATATATATTTTCCCTCCCCATTAGTCAGTAGACTCGGGTGTATGGGTAGGGATGCTAGAGGCCATGTATCCCTCTGGATCTGATGTATTTTTTTGGGACATGGTATTACATGGAGGGTATTCTTTAATGATTCAAATGAACTTTAAAAACCATTTTAAATAATTTAATGTGAATATGATGATGTGATATTTAACTATCTAGGAAAGAGAACCAAATAGGAAAGTGACCATGGATAACCTAGATTGAAACATATAGATTCATAAGCTATGTTATGAATTTCATTTAGGAGATGATTATTTTAAGTTTATAGTTGTCTCTTTAGACATTTATTAATTATCTTATAACTTAATTTACATTATTTAATTAAATGAATGAATCCCATTAGAACTGAGTTAATAATGGGTGTCATGGATAAAACATATATTGTGTTAATGAGAAACCTAATGTGATGGGGGCTAGTGTGAAAATTTTCATAGAAATTATAACTCAACATTCCAAAGAACTAAATAATAATGAAAATAATGTTGCTCTAAAAAACACTCCAAGTAAAGAACAACTGGATATCGATCCCTTTATGTTAAAACAACCACCATCCTTTAGTGGTTCTTCTAACCCACCAATCTTTTAGCAATTAATTAAGAGAATTGTAGCACCCCAGACCCACCCTCCTGGAATCCAATACGAATAAGAACATACATTACATATCATATTGAATCCCAATTGAAGTGTCCCAAACATAACCACTCATTATTATAATATCAATAATGAATTTTGAGTCACTTACACACTAATGAAATTAGAGAATTATGAAATCCCACTAACAAATACATCTCATATCTTTTTCATCAAATGGAAATTTTTTACACTATATAAGAAACTACTTAATCCATAACAAATACTCTACATATCCCATAGATTTCTTATACAATATATCATTCAAGTATAATCAAACTTAATACTCTTCTTTATAACTATGTGAAATGAACACATAAGAAGTGTGAGATCAAACACTCAGAAAGGGAAAGTGTGGATCAAGTTATATCATAAAATAAACAAGGAATGAATAATATAGCATGAATGAATTATAATCAAATAATTCCATTTAATTAACCATATCATTTTGAACTATATCTATGATTAACAATATAAATAATCACGTGGATAAAAAATTTGATTTTATAGTGAAGGAATACATAATTCCATACATCATAAATCTCACCTTCAAGTCCTCATTCCAGGACATCATAAGTGTACCATCAAAGCCTCATTCTTATATATTATAAATAATTAGGTAGGAATATAGTGAATACCCATTGTAGTTTGTCTCATGGTACATATTGATTCATCTAGGGGATACATAATTTTAAACCCCAACTAAAACTAATGAATTGCAATGTATTAATCATATGAATGAAATGAATAACAATACAATACAGAATCAAATTTTCATAGTAATAAATAAACTTATGTATTGGAATAATAAACATACGAGATGGAAATACATTCCACAGTCAATAAATGAATGTACATGATCAGAATACATCTATATAAAGAAGGTTGGTGGTATTATTAAGCCATATACCATGTGTAACATAAAAACATTGAAGGATGTTGACATATAATGTTAATAACATCCTATGAATAACACTTAAAATGATATCACATAAGAAGGGATCAAGAATTAGACTATTTGATACCATGATTTTAATCCACAAAAGGTAAATAATATTATACGATTTAAAATTTAATACATGAATAATTAATCCCAAGGAGGTAAAAGCATTTAAATCCAAAGAGTAAAATAGAAATGAAATTGAAAAAAAAAAAATTAGAAAACAGTTTTTTAAAAATGTTACAAAAGAGAAATTTTCATGTAATTTTTGCAGTGATAGCATGAAAAAAAATTAAAATCTAATTTAAAAGGAAACTCAATTATATAACCTTGAAAATTACATAATTTTTTTATATATTAAAAGTGGAGTGGAATATAAAAATATGGTCATGAAAAGGAAATACTTTATAATATTTTAGAAGTAGTTTTTTTAAACCCACGTCATTAAAAGGATAATAAAATTTCCATTTGATAAATCATAAAGATAAGAATAAAAATCATAGGAGATAAAACATATTGGGGTTTCTAAATAAGAAATTATAACATTATAGGGTAGAAAAAATATGGAATTGGAAAAAAAAATTCATTAAAAGTATAAAACTTATTCTTAACCATGTAATATCTGAGACTAAAAGACTTGTAATGGTTCCCCGTTATCCCTTAAAAGGGGGGTTATCAAAAATTAATAAAAATTAAGGCCTTCGGGCCATTCGGAGCAAGAGAACAAAATCCATAGTAGAAGTAGATTTTTTATTTAAAGAAGTAATTTCCTAGAGGAAAATGGAAAATAAAATTTATAAAACATAAATTGAATAATAAAATAATATTAAATGAGTATCACAAAAGAATATGGTTTGTGACCCATTGAAAAGAAATCAGGTTGACCAAAAACCCTTACAGTTTTGGTAAATTCTGTATCAAAACAATAGGAAGGAGGGATCATGATATAAACATGAAAATAAAATAAGTGAGTGTTTAAAAATGATAATATAACCCCATAGGTCATTAAGTATATAATTTAAAATATTTTTTTTTGTGAAATAAGAAATACATTTCAAGAAGCGGAAATATGGATAGGTAACCCTTATGAATTTAGTAACAATTGATTCAAAAAACCATCAAAGGTATAAATTGAAATGGATATAAAAATAAATTTAATTTAATAAATATTATTATTAAAATAATTCCGTGTAAATTCATATACCACACAAAATAAATGAAGTGGTTAATATGGAATAAGTCTCAATGAATGAAATTTGTGATGAGAAACATCTTATGAATTTGAAAAAAAATGAATCAAAAGAATGTGAAGGATAGATTCATGAAAAGACTTTTAAATCCCATGAGAGATACTTTAATAATAATAATAATAATATAATATATTGAGGTGGTAATTTCACCATATAAAATAATTTTAGCTGCATAATATGAAAACATGTCTTAATAAAGGGTTGTTGAGATGAAAACCCTTACAAATATTATAGTCATTAAAGTAATAATCCTTAAAAAATTATTTAATGATAAATAATTGTAATTAAACATAAATAAATGTTTAAATTAAATTTTATATAATAATTGGATAAAAAAAGTCAACTTAGAAGGATTCAATTCAATAATATTTATTATAATTAAAATAAAGGAAATGGAGTAATGAAAAACCATCACCTTAATTCTTAGATTCCCCAAAATCACTTTAACCTCCTGTATAATAAAAATAAACATATTAATAAATAATTTAATAAAATTATCCATCTATTTAACTATTATAACTCTTTTATTGTAATATTTTATTATAAATTCTTCTGTTAGTCATCAGTTATTTCCATTTTCAAATATTGTAATTCCAATTGTTTGGAACATGTTCCATAATGGGCACATCAAGTCCTGTTATCTCATAATAAGATCATTAAAAACTATAAAATATATTTAAATATTTTTTTCAATTATTTATATATCAAAAAGTTCATTTTATGGGAGATATGTCGATGGTTTGAGAGTATGAGATTCCTGACGAGCTTGTTTAGGGTAATCTACAGATAAAAACTGATTATTTCATAATGACCATCATTTTTTATTTCATGAAATTAGAACCATATTCATGATATATATTAATCCTTGATACCATATATATTAACAAAATATGTTTTAAAAATATCTTTGAAATGCTATGATGAAAATCAGAACACTTTCCTCTTGGGGCGGTAGTCTGCACATACACATGAATGATGTTTTCATTTCATATAGAATAGAAGGAAAGTATAAATTGATTAATATTTTCATAGTATTAATAATGTTCTAAATACCATATTATTTAATTAGATACCCTTTTTAAATATCCATTTAATATGAATACGTAAAATGAAACACATCATTCATGGAGGTGGCGGTCTGCACGTATGCATGGCAACATTTTCATTTTTCTAAGGAAAAACAAAAAGGGTGGATATTGTTTATTATATATAAATAATTAAATATCAATATAAAAATAATAATTTTTTAATTATTCTGGTACTTTTAGAGGATAGGTATAAATAAGGAAAAATATTAGAGAGTGATTAGTTCATACGTTGAGAATTTGAACTTTCTCGTGAAGTACTTCTTATAAGTGATGTAATTAAGACAACTTATTATGGAGATATGATTAGGGAAATGGAATAAGATTATAAGGGAAGTAATATTGGTATATTTTCAAGGGAAAATTTAAAATTAATAGTTTTATTGAAGGGGTTGTGAAATGATTCTTTTATAAGTGAAGGGAATGACAATTTTTTTTACATAACCTCTTAAGATAAAAGAAACACATGCTTCACATGGAATGTGGAATCAAAAGCATATAATAATAGAGATGAGATAAATTTTATTTCATAAAAATCACAAACACTAATTTTTATACATCTTATTAACATGGTTTGGCTCTCGTACACTTGGTTAAAATCTTTTTTCCTTAATTTACTGTTACCATGGTAGCCATAATTTTAACCTAACTGATTAATTTTTATGAAAATGAAAGAAAAGAACCATATTAACCAATTTTGATATTTTTATTTCAAATATGGAAAAAATTTGTCAAATAAAAATTCTAAGGGTGAAAAAAATATTTTAATCATTAGTACACATTAATTATAAAAATACATATTTAGGAAAATTGTATTTTTAAGCATAAAAATTATGCCTAGGATAATATTATTAATATTTTTTTATTTCCTTGGAAATAATTGGTTTATCATTAAAAAAATATGAATAATTTAACATTAAAATAAATATGAAATATAATTCCACCTTGTGGATACATAATCAATAAGAACTGACCAAAAAATAGTATTTATAGAAATTCGTATCACTGATGTTTCAAAATGTTAATCCAGAGTTTTATAAATTAAATATAGGATTTTCAAATGAATAATTTTACTCTGTAATTATTTTTTTGATTGATATAATTTTTGTATAAATTTTTAAGTCATAATTATATCATGATAAATTCATAAACGCTGTAGTATTTTTGAAAACTGTATTTTTTACTATTAACCTAAAAATCAAAATTTTTCTAAAACATACCAACAATTAATACCATGAATATATTATGATGATGAATCTAAAAATGAATTTTATTTTTACAATTTAAAATGCTAAGTATTTAGAGTTTAATTTTTTATTAAAATTATAAAATATAATGAAAAAAAATTATAGGGAAATGGATTCTCAAAATATTAATTTTTATTATTCTTATTTACTACCAATTAATAATTAAAATATTGTTAATATATTATTTATATCAACAATTTATTTTATCATTATTTAACAATAATATATTTATTTTCTTAAAATAAAAAATCATAGAAAATAAAATTCATTTTTTAGAAAAAAATACTTTTTAGTCATAAAATGATATTATTAGTTATTTCGCTATACTAATTGAATTTTATCATTGAATTAATTTTAAAAATGACCGTTTTTTTATTTTTACATGTATTTTATAATTTTTTACCTATATTTATACCTTCCAACTTAAGGGCTATATTATAAATATTATATTTAATACTTAAAATTTTATATTAATAAAATTTATCATGGTTTTTTTAGTTTTGGTGTTGTGTCTGAAACGAGATATTAAAATTATTACTTTTTGAATGTATAGATACATATTTAATTCTCTAGGTGTTATGTTCTAACCCCTTAAATAAATTGACCCATCATAATTTTTGTTATCACTCACTAATGAAAAATGTTAATGGTATCTAAAAGATATAGAGGACCCAATATATAATTTATAATGAGATATAAACATTACTACCATAGGGATGACTAGAAATCCCATATTAATATTGAGTGATAAGACTCACCTATTTAAATAATTTTTTTAGAATGTTCATATTCAACCTCGCTACGATAGAAAATCATAGGTTGATTTAGGTTATTAAGTGTGACATCCTTATTTTGGTAAATAATATATATTTTATACAGATATAGCCAATACGGTCCCAAAATTACCCTAAATTCATCTATAAGAATAATAATAAGTTTTTTTCTGAACCTTAATTCCTAAAATTTTACTTGGGATGCAATAATCACACAACTAGAAGTTTTATCTAATAATTCATCACAAATAATTTGGTTGATGTTTTCAATGCACTTAAAAAGTTAATAGATACAATGGTGTGGATAGAATCAAAATCCAATAAGGCATATGAAAATATTGAGAGGATGATAAAAATACCTTAATTGTCATGATCCACTTCATTAGTAGGTCATACAACGACATTCCCTTGTCTCCTTAGCATAGGGAAATTTTTATTCATAATTTATAAACTCATCACATTTAAAATATTGAATTTATAGTGGTACCATAAGAATAAAATTATTTTCTTCCATTGTTTCAACCAAACTCTTCATTTTTTCATAGAAAGTAGTTTTTTCATTCTTTACATTTATACACAAGAATCACCCTCTTGTTCCTTTGAAACATTTCCTTAGGTGAATCTTCCCACATATTTAACACATATGAAATTTAATCATCTTCCTTATGTGGTATTTATCACCTAAAAATTCAAGAAACTCCATCCTTCACTTATTTGGGGAGTTTGGGAGTTTATTTAGGATTAGGTTATTAATAATAATTCTTAATAGTTAGTTTGGCATAATCAAAATATTTTTCTCTTCAACTCTTATCCCACTTGGTTTCCTATTGGGATAATCACCACATTGTCCACTATAATAATTTTTAACCCAGTTCCCCTGAGCATTAGCTATTACATGAAAATAAAAAATTTTAGAGATGAGAATACATAAATTAGTAAATGCATAGGATGTAAACATAAAAGGAATAACTTATAAATGATGTGTAAACTCTAACTTATGAATTGTAAAATTTAAAAATAGGTTATTCATGTTCATTTTTCTATTATTTTCTCTAACCAAACTAGTTATATATTCATATCCTTTATAATGGTTTATAAATTGTGTGTGAATCACAAAGTCGTATTCCTCAAGTGTGTCAAACCAGGTGTGCAGTTAGGCCTCTTTATCATGCATCAGGTAAAGATTAAGTTAATACTCATCTAGCATTATTAGGGTTTTTCACCTATGTTCATTTATTCTTGAGCCTATATCCACTTATAGTATCTATATATGGATGGTATTTCTAGATAAACCAAACAATTTCTATACTTCACCAAAATTTGAAATGTTTTCTTATAATTAGACATATACCAAGGCTGTATTCGTTAAAGTATACTTGTCCCAATAACTAATAATACTCAATATCGTTCTTACTATATGCTAATCAAAAAAATAATGGAAACTTATACTCCAAGAATTCAACCTAACCCTTATCCCCAAACAATATAAAATCACATAGTATTCAATATATACTTTATCTATGTATACTCTTAAGATATATATATATTTTCCACAAATATCATGAATTTTCTAAACATTATCTCTATACCTTAATCATGTACTCTCCGAACCTATTATTTCATCTAAAACTTTGTTTTGAGACCAAATATGGTAGACTAGACCTAGACTCTTGGAATCCGATGTGAATAAATGCATACATTACATATCATCTTGAAAACTAACTAAAGAAACCCAAACAACACCATTCATTATTTAAATATAGACATTGAATATTGAGTCACATACACACCAAGGACCTTTTAGATTTATAGTTTTTGATAATTAGGAAAAACCATAAAATAATAAATCCCATGTATTTTCAATCTCATAGATATTATTCCCAGTATATAAGAAACAACATAATGTATAATAAGTCTCCAACATATCCTATATAGTATCCTTACAAGAATCCCTTCTAGATGTATCAAACATAATACTCTTTTTTCATAACCATGGGAAATTAAAATATAAGAAGGTTGAGCCTAATGGATTAGTAAGGGTAATTTTACATCGAGAGGTATCCTACCATAAACAATGAAAAAATAATATTGAAAGAATAAATGATAATAAAATAATAAAATAAAACTAATTACATAAGAATAAACTATATACATGTATAGAAATATAAATAATTGCATGCAAAACATTAAGTTATTTCATTGTAAAGGAATTATTAATGTCAGGCATCACAAATCTTACCACTAGTGCCTCGTGATAAGGCATCATAAATGTACAATAAATGCCCATGCATAAATATCATAAATAATTTGGTATGAATACAATGAATACCCATGATACTTTTTCTCAGGTTACCAACCTATGCATCAAGGGGATATATAATTGCAGTTACCATGCATTATTATTTAGGACCAATACATTCATCATCTGAATGAAATGAATAACAATACAATACATAACAAAATTTCCTTAGTAATCAATAAAAATCCATATTGGAATAATAAACATATGATAAATATGTACTTTCCCAAATAAATAAATAAATTTATATGATCATAATTAATAGATATAAAAAAGGTGGAAGGTATTATTAAAGAATATCCTAAGTGTAACGTAAGAATGTTGAATGATGTTGACATAGATGATAACAAATTATTATAAATAACACTTTAAACAATATCACATAAGAAGCAATAAAGAATCAGATTGTTTGATACGATGAGTTTAATCATCAAAAATTAAATTATATGAGAGGATTTAGAAGGTAATTCATGTATCATAACTCTTAATAAGGTAAAAACATTTTAACATAAATAGGAAAATAAAAGAAAAATCATAAAAATATTTTTATAAAATAATTTTTTAGAAAAAATCTATAATAATAGAATTCTTTTAGTCACTTTCAAAAGTCATTTTCAAAGGGGTGGCATGAAAATTTTTTAAACTCTAATTAAAAATAAAACCCAATAATAGAATATATAAAATGACAAGAGGTTTTTCCAAATTAAATGCGGACTTGAAGATAAAAATATGAATAAGAAAGAGAAATCCTTTATAATATTTTGAGAAAACCTTTTTGAAACACACATAATAAAAAGGATAATAAAACAACTTTTTAAATGTAAATAAAGATTAGTCTGAAGATCGCATGAGATAAAACATATTAGGGTTTTTAATTATTATAGGATACCATTTGAAAGAAAAAAATATGAACATGGAAAAAAATGGAAATTAGGGAGGACAATGATTATTATTTAAAATATCAATTTTTAAAGAGAATGAAACCTCAAAAGAAGAAGAATTTAATGTAAAGAAGTAATTTACCATAGGAAAATGGGAAATAAAATATATAATAGATAAATGCTGAAATAAAGGAAATATAAATAACTATAACTGAATTAAAATGTTTGTGACCTAATGAAACAAAATTAGATCAACCAAAAACCCTTATGAATTTGGTAACATTTGGGTCAAAATAATATAAGGTAGTTATCATGATATACACTTGAAAATTCCATAAAATAATAAATTACAATGATAAGAGAATAAAATATAGAAATTAGTACACCATCTAAAAGAAAATTTTGTGTGAAATATGAAATATTCCATAAGAAGTGGAAATAGAGACAAAGAACAATTATATACTTGGTAGCACTTAAATAAAAAAACCATGAAAGTAATAACATGAAATAGATATGTAAATGCATTAAATTTACTGACTTTAAGATAAAAAATAAATCTATATCAATTTATAAACTACACTATAGGAAGAGAGTGGAGAATATGTGATGTGATCCCAAATATAAAAAATTTTAATATTATTTCAATGATAATTTGGCCCCATTAATTAAAGAAGTCTCATAAATGACAATGACTATTTTTGATTTTAGAAAATTAACAATTAATTTATTGATAAATTGTTCGTTTTTATATGTTATATGCATTTTCCATGTTAATGGAGCCATACATTGAAATTTAAATTGATTTTGATATTGAAATTTTATTGTTTGATTAATATAGAATTAATATTCATAAATGGGTGTATTTATTTGAGTTTTAATTGTTTTATTCATTTTTTAATTTTAAAAAAACTCATAAATTGAAATTGTTTTAAAAAGAAATTTTATTTTTAAAATAGTGAAATTTCTCTCTGGATTTATTAATGTGTTTTAAAATGATTCATTGGAAATTGATTATTTTTTTAAAAAATATTATTCAAATTAGTTAATAAAAAAAATCTTTGATGAAGTGAAATTAATTGTGGTAAAAAATATGATTTTTTTAATTAAATAAAAAAATGAATTGGAATTTGTTTTGGAATTTGTTTTAATTTTTTTCTAATTAATTAAATTGGGAATTTACCTAGACTGAAAAATTGTTTCCATTGTATGGGGAATAAAACTTTTCCGTGAAAAAAATATACTTCCATGAGAAGAATAAATAATATTTCTAATTTTGAGAAACAATTTTCTACTGTCAGAAGGGAAAACTCTATGACCATACCCCAATTTTTCGACCATTCCCTAACTACATTAAGAAGGCCCTGCTACCATAACTTTCTTCCATGTAAATTGTACCGTAAAGCTAAAAAAATTGGTTATCATCCATGCTACCATGTAAAAATTATTCTACCAAAATATGCTCACTACCGGTACCCCATCTACAACCATGGCCTCAGAAACTTCTCCTACTATGTACCTCGTCTCATGTTAATGAGATTAACCTAATCTAGAACCCATCTAAAACTAATTAAACCTCATGGAATATTTTTTTGAATATGTATTATGGATTTTGAGTTCCACCAATGGGGAAGATAACAAGGTCTGGTAAACAAAGCTCAAGTATGGATCCATTATTTTGGAATGAGATGAGGATGACTGGAGGCCAAGACTTATGGACTTGTGCTCACTAATCCTGAAGATAATCCAACTGGTACCGAGGATGATAAATTTTCAAGAACAACCCATGCTTGTCAGTGACACCTGTTGATGTTGAGTTTGGAGAACTGAATCTAATATCACCATTGTGAAAGAGGAGGATGAATGACTCAAGAAGACTTAAGATGATAAAATGTAGATGAACCTAAGACAAAACACCCTTTTGAATCCAAAGCTTTACTGGTGAGGGAGAACTAAATCCAGATAGAGCTATATAACCCTATTGAAACCGATAAGCTGCCACACCCCATTGATGCTTGGATTGAGGTGATGAAGATTGAAGACGCATGAGTAGATTAAATTTTTTTTATAAGTAATCATCCATAATCACACTAATAAATTATGTTTAAGTTGATGTACCCATAGAGTTTGTCCAATGCTCACGAAACCATAAGCATTCATCGCCTGAATTTCATATTGAAATAGTGATACCAAGACGAATTTTTGAAACTGATGCACTCATTGTTTATTTCCTCCATGGAGTCCAGGACCAGTGGGTTCCTTCTATATCCCCCAATGCATCATTTTTATCATATAATATAGTATAAACCCAATTACATAAGTCCATAGTGATCTAAAATATCAAACCAGATCTCCAGAACCTCATTGAAAAAACCCATACTGCACCGGTCCACTCTGCACTCCACCATGAAGTACAATGTACATAAACATTGTATGACATCCAAACCAATTTATCAATGAAAAATAAGCCTCATTGATCTTGGATGAGTTTGATTAAATGAGATGAAACTAAATCAAGGACCACTCTACTCGCCCTCAAGCTGTGTCCACCCTGACTCAAAACTGATTAAATATAGTTTCCATGATTGATGAAATCATAGTAAAAAAAGATTGATATTCCATAGCCTATTATAAGAATAAATTTATCTAAATTTTTAAGACTAAATTAAATTATAAACCATTGTTTCCTTAAAAATTGTGTTTTTTAATAAAATTAGTAATTCCCAAGCCCAAGTGAATGATTTGGCCTAAATCATCTTATAAACATGGGTGCAAGACTGAAATACACCCTGAATATTCTTAAAGGTAGATAATATTTCAATCAAAATATTTGTGAGGACACTCTCAACTGAACTGATCATGAACCATGACCACAAAAAATAGAATCCATCCAAAGATGAAGATCAGATCAATGAGGCTTGATACACTAAATGTGATGATGAAGAAGAATATCGTTGTCTATAAATATCTTTCCCATTACCCTAGTATAAAAAAAATAATTTATTGATTTTAGTTGAGGTATTCTATAATTATTTTTTACATTTTAATTAAATTTCATTATTTTTATTTTTATTGTTATTTTTATCAATATTTTTTGTGTGTTTATCTCCCACTGTTAGGCCCTATGATATCTTTAACTCTTGTTGATGATGAGGGGCTAACCCAAACATTATCTATCAGATGAAAACTAGTGATACTGAGTTAAAACACCCATCTTGATACCATCTATCTTATTCTAAGGATATTTGGATGGTGAGAGGATAAGGAGACAGTCATACCTCATATCTCTTACCATCTGATTTTATTTTACAATTATGGACACTCTTTTCTCCCCCATTATTTGAGTTATTTTTTTATGATGGGAGAGATGATGTGAATTGAGTATGGGATTGGGATTGTGACCCTTTTGATAGAGTGATTAGTTTATCACTTAGGGGAATATCCTTATGTGTGATGTTCATTCACAAAAATTTAAGCAGTAAGGTTCTGTGAAGCTGATTGGAACACATAGAGAATATAATTAAAGGGTCACGGTTGTGAGACATATAAGGATAAAAAAATTTAATCTAGGGGTGTATCCCATTCCCATAGTTAATTTGTTATGCATTTTCATTTTACATTCTTATTTTAATTCATCAAAATGACAACCCCTCATTGCTCTCCAATATTCAAAATTTAGAAAACAAAAAAATACATAAGTATTATGATATTGAATAACTAATCCATATACTCTCCTTGGAAAATGACCCTCATAATCTCTATATGATATTACATGTTTTAATAAAAAAAATCTATTTGACCATATCTTAATATAACCATGAGATCAACTTTATCCTTTTCAGCCTGACATGTTTATCTTTCCCTTAGGTCAAACTCAAAATCAATAATCCCTTCACAAATCTAGAGTTAGAAAGAGCTTAAATAAATTTTAGCTAGGATTTAGTTTTTTTCAAACTCTTTTTCATGACCTGAGGAGTATATTAGAATATTTTCTTGAGTCCACCGTCATAGATGAGGTACTAGAAGCGAGATTCTTATGGTAGTAGAATTTTTTCACGTTAGTGGGTATTGTAGAATAAATTTTTTATCCTTTCTGGTACAAGTTACAAAGAATAAATGGATGGTATAAGGTCATTATTATTGTTATAGGGGGAATGGTATCAGAAAATGGGCTTAGTCACTGACTTTTCCATTCTGATAAGAGAACATTTTTTCTCATTGGTAGCAATATTTTTATTCTTTAGATAAAAGTAGAATTTTCCGATACAGAATTTTTCTTCCTTGTACAAGGAAAACAATTTTCCAGTGTAGTTAAATTATAGATTAAATTAATTTGAATAAAATAATTGAATAAATTAAAAAATAAATTCAATTCCAGTTTTTTATTAAATTAAAAAATCATATTTTTTACCACAATTAATTCCACATTGTTAAGGATTATTTTTTATTAATAAATTTAATCAGATTTTGAAAAATGTAAACAATTTATATTAAATCATTTAAAAATGAATTTATAAATCCAGAGAGACATTTCACTATTTTAAAATAACATTTATTATGAAAACAATTTCAATTTGTGTATTTCAGCAAATTCAAAAATGAACAAAAGAACTAAAACTCAAAAAAGATCCATTTAAGAATATTTAATCTAGATTGAATCCACTAAATAAATTTCAAAATAAAAATAAATTTCAATTTCAATGTATGGATTCATTAACATTAAAAAATAGTAAAACATGTAAAATCCAATAATTGATCCATTTATCAATTAAATTTTGAATTTACAAAATCAAAACAATATTAACTAATTTTCCTATGTTTTCATTAAATAATTGGGCAATTTTTTATTGAAATACAATTAAATTTTTTAATATTTTTTCTCACATCACCCCCATGCTTAAACTATTTTTCTTCTGTGTGAATATATCATTGAATTTCATTTATTGAAAAGATCAACAAAAATTTTTAATTATACCTAGATCTAAATATACAAGCTAGAATAGAGAGATTACATAGATTCATCCAATGTTTGAAGTATTATACCTCATATAATAATTTTGCCTACAATCCCATTTTCATTCAAGTGAGATTTCCATGTCTAGGATTGAATCAAATTTTATTTAAGTGGAATAAAAGTTTTAATAAGAATAATTTATATTTATCCCATTCTCTTATGTTTATTAAATTAGTGTACAATTGTCTCATCTATTGATGAAACTCAAATGAATTCATTATAAGTTAGTTGTTCCCTTATTAATCTAGGTTTAATACTTCCATCACCTAAATGAATTCTTTTTTTACTATTAAGAACTTTAGTATTATGTATTTCTTATTTTATTTTTTCCAACCATGTGGGTGTGAAGCACTGTGTAAAAGATCTTATTAGATATGTGAAAATGGATTACTCACATACCTACTACCTAATTCCTAAGAGATTTATCATGGGATCTCAATTACCCATATTAATTATTTTCAAATTACATATATAAATTTATTTTGAGTTGGATCCCTAAGGTGTTCTTTTTTCATAATAGAAATGTAGTGAAAGTGGTTAAGGCGGTGAGAACGCTGATAGGACGGGAGTCGACAGGCAGTGATTGACTAATTCCGACAATTGATGGTGCCACATAGATGACATAGATGAGGTTTGGTGTTAGGAGTTGGTTTAGATGACAAGGTGGGATCAATGGGACCCATGGGTTTGGGTTTTTTGGGCCATGTATTAGAGATTTCAGATCCACTAGTCTTACAAATAATGTAATGGGATTCCTCTTCCCAAGATAATAAAAGGGATTTGTTCAGTTTAATAAAAAAAGGGGGGATTACCCCTACCTGTTAAAAATATATATAGTCAATATATTCTATATATTTAAATGCATTCAACATTGATTTTATTTTACATTTCACGCAAAAAGTTTCTTTGATGGCAAGTGTTACACAGAAGATTGAATCTTGCCAAATACTATTAATAATATTATTCAAATTGGATATTATCTCCTAGACGTAAAATTGGAGGTTATGAATAGTATTAAATAACTTATAAAAATATATATTTTAATTCATTATTTACCAATTAATTAGAAACAAATATATAAACCAAATGACTATAAATGAAATGTTTATATAAAATACTATTTTTATCTCTAAATGAGTTTTATCTTAGTAAATTAAATTAATTACTATTAGTGAATGACCATAATGAAATTTATATGTTATATATTTTATAAATTAGTTTTTATATTCGTATAATAGATTTTATATGAATAGGATAATAACAAACCCAAGTTTACACATAAAAACTTATATTTTTCTAATGACAGTTCAGTGGCTTTTTAACAGCACGCCGATTTTTATACAAAATTTTGACACTTTTATAATTTTTATTTGTATAAATAAACATCATTTTTTAAATATAAATTTAAAAATTAGGTTAGGAATAATTTTAGGTATTTTATGGGTAGTTCCATTTTTTATGAATAGTAAAAAAATACTGAATTTTAATTGAAGACTACATTTTCATATAATTCATTTATAAGGATAAACTATTTTTTATTGGTTTTAAATATTAATTATATAAAATTTAAATCTATTAATAAAATTTAGGTCCTTGTAATAAATTTCACATTGATATTGGATATAAAAACATTTTAATCATTTGAACATTTTAACTTAAAAAACCTGTTTTCTCATCCTATCTGTGGTAATAATTTTAAATTAATTTCTAGAACTTCTTTGATTTGAATTTGAACAAATGGATTCCATATTTTTAATACTCATAATTTATATTTTCTAGTACGTTCAACTTATTTTTGGACCAAAAATATTAGGGAATGTAATTAAAATTAAATACATCAATTAAGAGAAAAAATAGCTTAATGAGGGACTAAACCTTAAACTTAAAGAGACAAAATGACCTAAAAACATGTCCAAAACCTATTGGATAGAAATATTATTACCATATCCTCTATTTAATATAATTTGGTCCATTATTGGAGCCACTTTACATGGATGAAATGTGGGTGGAATTCCCTCATTCAAAATTATACAAGAATGACACTCCTCCTACTCTGTAAAAAGTCACTCACCCCTCCGAATTATTCACACCTCTAATTAATTTTTTCTCACACAAACATAGAATAAATGACCTCCAAAAATCTCTCAACTCATCCTATAATCATCAATTTTTGAATAAATAAAACCAAATAAGTTCATTGGTGCAAACCAAAGAGAGTTACCCAAAGAAGACGTAACATTCTTCAACGAGCTCTTTGGTTTTATTTCATTATCCACCCCGTAAATTATTCTTATATAATGATTATATAATAACCTCATTATAATAAATATAATGATATAATTTCATTTTAAATTTGATACCTAAACTCATACACACTTCCATTAAAGGGGATACATAATCATCAATTGTGTGTACGATGGACTACCACCTCGCAAACTAATGTTGTTAGTTCTTCCCTTACAACTTTCATGCTTGAGAATAATGATATATTTATAGTTATAATATGATATATATTACATTTAAAATTAATTTATGTTTATTTAATTTTTATATATCACACACCTTTATTCTTTCCATTTTGTGGGAATACGATAACTTCGTTTGTGGACGGGTGGACAACCACCTCCTCAAAGCGATGTGATTCGTTCACACTTTACATGGAATGTATTCAATACGGTTTTAATAAAAATATTTAACATATATGACATAAATATGATAATAGAATAATAATATACATACATACATATATATATATATATCACTTACTTTTTAAATATGAAAAAGAAATGGAAGTAGCATTCATGTGTATGTTAAACATACCATCTCCATGAATGGTGGATTTCATTTCCTATCTCAATAATTTATAGATTACTCTGAATACATATATACTGAATAAATATAATAATTAAATAATGTTTTACATTTTTTAGATGATTAAATCCAGATCTAAGTAATAGGAACAAAAATAACAAGTCAAAACATGCATGAAAAACTAAGAAATTAACACCTAAAATACTGAAAATAATGAACGATTTTTAACAAATGGGTAATAAGATATTATAAGAAGATCATATATGATATTATAAATATGATTATGATTATTTTATAAGTTAATAACATTCTTAAATCCATTATACAGAAGGTTAAATGATGTTCACTCAAAAGGAAACGCAAGGTGAGGGATTTTGTCTCCATTTACCTTGCATTTAGACTTATTTGTTATTATGAACCAATTCACTTTAATTTAGTGTATATACTGACCCTTTTTCATTTAATATCATGATTCACTCATACTTCATGTTATTTTATGTTTAACTTTGAACTATATCATCCAAGGGGTTTTGACTTAAAAATTAAGATGTGATAAAAGTTATCTTTAAAATATCACTTTTTTGTGATTGTAAACTTTGTACTGAAACAATCACTTACTTATGATATTTTTTACTATAAATTAAATTTATATTAAATATAAATATTCTTATGCAATTACTATTATTATTTCATAAACTGTATACCAATTTTACATAGGGTGTTCACTTTGATAGTTATTTAATTAATTGGGAAAGTATTGATAAATCTCTATCTTTTACTCAATATAGCTATTTGATGATAAGGAATGTTTTTTTAATTAAATAAATTATTCAATAAGTATGGAATTATTTGGAAATGAACTACATGGGTTAGTGACTGGTTAATGGAATCTGCTCGATACATCGGTAATCTCTTAATACGAAATTAGTAAGCCAAATCAGATGGGTTTTTACCAAATATGTTTGGAACTGTCTTGAGGATAGATCTTGATAGTAAAGGCATCATGTGCCGGGGAAACATGAAATCCAATAATTAATCATTTCCTTTATTTAAAATTCAGATCTTATTATTATCCATGTTATTTTTTCTTTTAAATTTTCTATGGATTCATTTTTTCTCTATGTTTATTGATTAAATGGAATGTGTGTTCAGTTATGTACCTTGTTATATTGATTAATCTTTATCCAGTTATTTAAAGGGAATATGTGTTCAGTTATCTATCTTAATCTATTGATTATTCATTATTAACTCATGATATATTCTGTTATACTTAGCTCTTATTAAGTATTTGATCTCACCTTTATTTTGTTTCCTTCCCCTAGTTATGAAGAATAGATCTTTGAATTATCTTTCAAGGATGTTATTAATTTCATTATATTTTGTATCATGTTTTATTTTCTATTTCCCAACGTAATTTGGGAATTATTTGTATTTTTTTTTCCAAAACTGATAAACTAATCTGTTTTTCGGAATTTGATTCATTGTAATCATGCCAATGTAATAAAGGAACTTAATATGGGCTTCTAGGTTCAGGGAATTGTAGTTTTATAAAAAGAAGTATAGTAGTAACTTTAGAAACTAGATTTAGAAAACATATATTGGGTAATATAACCCTAATATAGACTTTGAGGATATGTATAGAAGGATGTCCTTGAATTTTGGTAAGGTGGAGATTAAGTGGGTATTCAAAGTAATGCATCTCTGTGTGGATACATCAAGTGGATGTTGTTCTGGTACAGATATACCTAAGGGTAACAACTCTTAATAGATGTGTCAGGCCAAACTCGAGCATAACCTAATACATTAAATTGGTCCTTACTATGCACCTGGTTTGACACTCTTGGGGGATATGCTTAGGATAATTAATAATTTCTTTACAAACTATTATGAAGGATTTGAATGTTCTTATAACCCCAATGAAACCATGTTTATTATTATAAGACTAGTTATGAAAAAAAAATTAAATTTATGATAAGTGTTTCACTAGCTTTGGTATTATACATTCGGATACATAATGATATGATATAATCCAGTATATGTCATTGTTTAGAAGTTGTTCTTAGAAGGAAGAATGGTATCAATACTCATGGATAATGTATAGGTTTACCTACCAATAAATTCAATATAGATGGTATTAGAACTGATAATGTTATGGATATAATAGGGTAGTTTAATCAGTTTATGACACATAACCTTACATGGACGGGGAAACCTATTCCACAATATGATTCTCTGTTGTTGGGTTGCTTTATGTGATAGAGTCCCCCATAATTTTGTTGGATTGTTGACCCAATGGTGGATGAGCAAAGGATTAAGTCTTTGGATAATATATTCATGTCATTGGGATGTGATGAAAATGAAAAGGTTACACTTATAGTGTATTGTCTCAATGGTGATGTTGATCAATGGTGGTTGTTAATCCAGTATACTAGAGAGGAAGAAGAAATAGAACTCATGGATTGGAATGCATTTAAGGAAACATTTTTATGAAAAATATTTCCCTCTTGAGAAAAAATCTAATATGAAGTGAAAGTTCCTTAGTTTAAATAATAAAGAGAAATAAAGTATTGCGGAGTATGATGCTACCTTTACAATATTATTAAGGTATGTTACAGATTTCATATACAACACCGAGTGAAAGCTTTATCACTTATTTGAATTGAATAATCCAATTCTTCAAAGGGTGCTGGTGTCTCAAAACATTTATTTATATGATTAAATAGATTTACAAGATATCAAGATAGAGAAAAAATTATCCAAGACTAATGGATTCAAAGGGAAGTAAGAGAAAAAGGGAAATGAAGATAAAATAACAGATAAAGGGAAAAAGGGAAACAAAGATTTTCCCACAGATGATAACTATGGAAAGAATCACCCTGGTAAATACATGAAGGGATAGGGAGTTTGTTATAAGTGTAGAGAAAAGGGTCACCAGGAAAAAGAATGCAAAGGGAAGAAGGAAAATATTGTTATTTAGAGTTAAAAATACAAGGATATGGGGAACTATACAAACGAATGCCCCAAGAGTCAAGGGAATATACCTTAGAAGATCTATGAGATCAAGGTCTACCATATGTTATTGACACAACCAGAGTGGAATGATTAATCTGATTATGTATGTGGATCTATGAAATATGTTGTAAAAGTATTTTATTGATGATGTTGTCATCATATGATTTATGAAATATATAATAATTGTACTGTAATACATTTTCATTAAAAATTTGAGATCATATGTTGAATGGTACCAAGAAAAGTGATTTGGTAGCAATGTAAACATTTCAGAAAACACATGGTTGAGGGAATGATTATCCTTAACATGTTCTTGATATAGAGATAATGATGTTTGGATAAAGAGATGATTGATATGTAAAAAGTATATCAGATATTAATGAATACCTTGGAACTGATTATTAATTTATTTACAACATGGTTTATACCATCATTAATGGAGTTTACAGCGTTTTTGGATTTATAGAATATACTCAATAGCATGCATTTTATTTAAGTAATAAGGAATCATTCTTGTTTTCAATAAGTCTATATGGTAATTCAAGTTACTTCCATGTTTTGAGAAAATATATAATGATGGTATTCACATGTTTGATATGTGACAATTAAGAGATACTTTATATTGATTGATGATTAATAAGTTCATTTTAGAAATTCAGTGGCCTTCCTTCTAAAGTGTTGGATCATAATTGTTTGGACGAGTTAACCATTTATGAAATGGTTTATGTTTCTTTGGATGGGATTTTTGATATCAATGTATTACTTCACCACATAATACAACTTTCACTAAGAGATGAAGTAGAAATAGTTCAAGGCACAACCAATGGACCAGATTGCTCTTGTAAACTAGAAACATATCATGTATGTATATTTCCTAATATTCATAGAGAGTTAAATACCTCCTCAACTATAGGAAAAGGAGACTGGAAACAAAAATGTTGTCCTATTATCATTATTTTTTATGATATCAATGATTTTTTGTTAACACCATTGGTTTATGGATTTTTGGTCAACAAATTTCTCATTAACATTTTCTTTATCACTCTCTATAAGAACTTGATAGTTATATTTCTCTTCTATTTCCATGTTTTCACTAATGTTCTCCTATTTGAAAGCCCAGTTTTTTTGTGACATTTTCATTTCCTTTTCCATCTTATTAATAAGATGTGTTATTAGCCCTATTTATGATGTGGGTTTTTCAATAGTAGTATTTTACAATATCAAACCCTTTATTATCAAGATCATGTTTTAATTTTGATGTTTTTATTTCTTTAAGGTTGGGAGAATGTAACTCCCCCTGACTTTACAATATTTTATATTTAGAAAAAATTTAATTTTGTTACTATCTTGCTTTATACGCAACACCAAGCGCATAAGGGAATATAATATCCCAATACATTATAGTATATTTACTAATTTAAATAGATTCAATCTATTATATATATTTCAATTCATGAAACATTTATTTTAGCTTTCATTTTACACAATGAGTTTATCAAATGGATTGTGTTACACGTAAGACCAAATCTTACTAAATACTATCAATATTATTATTTAAAATGAAAATTATCTCCTAGAAATTAAATTAGATATTATGAATTGGAATAACTAACATATGAAAATATATATTTGAATTCATTAGTTACCAATTAATTAGAAATGAATATAGAAACCAAATAAATATAAAGTAAATGTTTATAAAAAAACTATTTATATGCTCCAAAGGCGTTTTATCATAATAAATTATATTCATTACTATTAGTGAATGACCTTAATGAAATTTATATATTATATATTAAATTATGTATTTTTTTCCATTCATCCAATAGATTTAATAGGCCTGAGATGAAAAAAGCTCAATTTTAATCATAAAAACCTTTATTTTATTCAAATGCGGTTTAGTCACCTTTTAATGGCGCACCTATTTTAAAAATAAATTTTGGAAGTTTTATAAATTTTATTTATAAAAAAAATTCATTTTTTAAATTTTAATTTAAAAATTAGGTGAGGGTGAATTTTTTGTATTTTTCTGAGAAATTTCATTTGTTGATGAATAGTGAAAATACTAAATTTTAATTGAAAACTGTTTTTTCATCTAATTTATTTATAAGGTTAAACTATATTTTTATTGCTTTTAAATTATAATTAGATGAATTTTACATCTAGTAATCCAATTATGTCATTGTAATCAATTTCACTTTGGTATTGGATATAAAAAAATTTCAAATTTTTTGAAACTTTTTACTTTAAAACTTTGTTTTCTAATCTCATATATGGGATTAATTATAAACTAATTTCTGACACTTTTGTGATTGTAATTTGGAAAAATTGATTCCATATTTGTAATATAAATAATTTATAATTAATAGTATGGAAATATTAGATTTTGACCAAAAATACTAGTGATAGTAATTAAAATTAATTGTAGTGATTAAGTGAAAATTTAGCATAACAAGAGACTGAACCTTAAACTTAAGGGACATAATGATCTAGACACAAGTTCAAAACCTGTTGTATAGAAATATTTAGACCATATCATCTATTATATATAATTTTATTCAATATTGGATCCACATAAAATGGAAAAAAGTGAGTGAGATTCTCTCTTTTAAAAATATACAAGAATATCCCTCTTTTTCCGCTATAAAAAGGAACTTCTTACTCTCACTTATTAACGTCTATCAAGAGATTTGGTTCATCCCAAACCTTCACAAATAATCTCCCAACATTCCTCCACTCATATTATAATCCCCACTTTGGTAAAAACCAAACCATGTAAGTCCTTTGGTTCAAACCAAAGGGTGTTACCCGACGAAGAGGTAACGTTCTTCAAAAAGATCATTGCTTTCATTTCTTTCTTTGCACCTTCAATTATTATTATATATTTATTGTATAATATCCTCAGTATATTAAATATAATTATATTTTTTTATGTCAAATTTATGACTCACACTCTCACACGCTTCCATTAAATGGGATACACAATCATCATTCGTGTCTTCGGCGGACTACAGTCTCACGAACCGATGTCATTCGTTATTTCATTACCACCTTTAATGGTTAGGAATAATGATGGATTTATAATTTATATATGATATATTTGATCTTTATAATTCCTTTATTCTTCTATAATTTATATATAACACACACTATTATGTTTTCCATTTTTTGGGAATATGATAACTTCGTTTATGGACGTGTGGAGTATCGTCTCCTCAAAGCGATGTGATTCATTCACACTATACATGGAATGTATTAAAGATGGTTTTAATAACCATATGTTACATATATGAAACAAATATTATACTTTAATGATAATATATATATATGTATATATATATATATCACTTAATTTTTAAATATAACAATGAAATGGAAGGAGCGTTGATGCGTATGCACGACCTACTGTCTCCATAAATGGTGCATTTCATTTATTATCTATAAACATTATGAATTACTATAAATATATATATATAATGAATATATATAATATTTAAATCATGGATTAAATTATGGATATGATAAAACCATGATATATGTATTATGAAAAAAATAACAATTCAAAACATACTCGAATAACTAGACAATTAACACCCAAAATAGTGAAAATAATGAAAGATTATTAACAAACTGGAAATAAGATATTATAACAAGATCATATATGATATTATGAATATAAATATGATTATTTTATAAGTTAATAACAGTTTTAAAACCATTATACATAAGGTTAAAGTATGTTCACTCAAAAAGAAATGCAATGTACGAGATTTCATATCAATTTATATTCCATTGGGACTTATTTGTTATTATGCACAAATTCAAATTATTGTGGTGTATATATATCCCATTCATCATTTAATATCATTATTAATTAATAATTTATTGTATTTTTAGTTTCACTTTGAACTATCTCATCCAAGGGGTTTTTACTTGAAAATTACTGAGTTGTAAAAGTTATATTTGTAATATCGGTTTCTTTTGAGATTGTTAAATTTCTATTGAAACAATAATTTCATTAAGATAATTTTTATTATACATTACATTTATATTAAATATCAATATTCTCATTCAATGGATATTATTATTTCCTAAACTATATACCATTTTTACATACGGTGTTTACTTTGATAGTTATTTGATTAATTGGGGAAATATTGATAAATCTGTATATTTTACTCAATACAGATATTTTATGACAAGGAATGTTATTAATTAATCATATAAATTATTCAATATATGATGAATGCTTTGGACATGAACTACAAGGGTTGGGGATCAATTTATTCAAGCCCCTCGATGCATTAGAAATCTCATGAGATAAAATCAGTTGGCTAAATCAAATGGGTTTTTACCTGGAATGTTTTAAACTATCTTGTTGATAGATCTTTATGGTAAATGTATCATGTGATTGGAAAACATGATGTTCGACAATTAATCATTTAATTTATTGAGAATTTAGTTATTATTATTATCCATGAGATTTTTTCTTTGACATTATCTATGGCTTCATTTTCATTCTCAGTTTATTGATTAAATGACATGTGTGTTTGGTTATTTACCTTGTCATATTGACTGTGTCTTATATAATTATTTAAAAGGAATTTTTGTTCAATTATTTAACATATCATATTGATTATTCATTATTAATTCATGATATCTTCTTCTATACTTAACCCTTATTGAGCATTTGAGTTCACTCATATTTTTATTCTCTCCCCGTTTTATGAAGAAGAAATCTTTGAATAAGATTTGAAGGATATTGTTCATTACATTTTATTTTGTATCATGTTTTATTTTATATTTCCCAATGTAATATAAAATCATTTATATAATCTGGTTTTACAAAACTTCTAAACTAATAAATCCTTATGAATTTGATTCTTTGCAATCATGTAAACGTAATAAAGTAAGGCACTGGATCCAAGATTCTGGGTCAGGGTATTAATTATCCCTGAAAGTTGTGGAAAATTCACTCATCATTCATTTGACTATCACCATTTTTAATAAAACGAAATACTTCCATTCTAGTATGGTATTTAAACTAGGTAGGGAAAAATGAAGTTCAATGATCTTTTGAAAAAACATAACAAACACTATTAAAATGGTTACGTGCATCATTTAAAAAAAGAGTGATTTTTATATATGTTTTTTTCGTTTCTTTTTGGACAAAAACAGACTTACTAAAACATTCTAAAAATAGTAAAAATATTTGTATTTACACATTCTTAAAAAATTCCTAGTAACCATTTAAATACTATACTAAATAGAATTGAATCCCTTCCCCCACACTTATTCATTGTTTTCTATTTATGTTCTATCATACAGGCATAAAAATTTTAGTGAATAAACAATAAACAATGTTAGGTACAACCTGATGATTATTTCCCTACAGGTTGAGTGAGAGTCTCCCATGGGTGATTTATAAATATCCAAAGTTATTCTACAAATTTTTTACACTGAAGGAAACATACAGAAACAAACTAAAAATTAATAATTTTATTAAAAACTATATGAATAAAAAAAGGTGGGGAAAGAAAAGAGTGTTCAGCCGTGGGAAAGAAAATTTGAAGAAAAAATGCATGAGGTTAAATTCTCTCCTCAACCTCTCAACATGCAGAGATCCTGAGAACACGATAGAAGGTGTCAGGCTAAGTCCATGAACCCTATCACTGGTATTCATCTATCGAGTGATCCTCAGGTTAGCCCCTCATTATCGATAAGAGCTTAAGAGATCACAAGACTTCATAATGGGAAAGAAACATGAAGAAAAGGTTGAGAACAATAACAACACATATAAACAGAATGGAAATGTATTAAAATGAAAAGATTAATTGCAGAAGACCTTGAATACAATCGGCAGTTTCTGGATATTTTCTATTAGTGAAAGGGGAAACACATTTATAGAAATCGACTATGTTCTTCATCTTCACATTTATTGTAGCGAGCCTCAACGAGCTTCTCTTAAGCATCAGATGGGTTGCACATGTCATGGCCAATAGTCGTGATCAATTTAGTTAGAGAGGATCCTCAGATTGGTTCCACATGTCATGGCTGATAGTCGGGATTCAAACTCCACTGTGAAGGATCAAAATCACCGTTGCGGTCCCGTTTCGTCATCGCCAACATCCCGTGCATCAAGAACAACACGGAGATGGGTCCGGACTTGTTTGTTAGTCCGTACCCACTGTGTTAGTGGTTCAAATCATCACCCAACAATTAAATGTCATGCTCAAGGGTATAAATCACATAAATTTAATATAATAATCCCCCTACCTCATAGTTGATGTCATTCGTCATCGAGCCGTGGAAGACGAGCATTACAGTAGTCAGTAATCGCAGAAGAATTGTGTCATCCCGTCAATAATGGAGGAACAGTCGTTGTCGTTGGCGATGTAGGCTCCTTGAAGTCGAGGTGCATCTAAGGAAGAAGTCCTTAGCGTTCTTCGCCGGGGATGTTATTCGTTGAAGAATGGTGTTCTTCATCAAAGAAAGATCACCTCCATTTTTAATTCTCCAGAGCCTTTTCCCCAAAAGTGATTTTCCAATGCAAAAGAAATAAGGAGGCTCACTAATTAATATAATTGTCATGAAATTCTTATTAATTTAAAATTGGTGCCAATAAATTAACACTGATATTAATTATACGAGTTGACACAATTTATGGGAAGAGAGAGGTGGGAAGGTTGCACCATAATAAATATGTGGAGTTTTTAAAGTAATAAATAAGGGGTATTTATGGGGAGTTGAGGGGTGGTGAAGGGTTTGGGTTCGTGTGAGCCCCACCCTTAACATCCCTTTGTAAATAAATTAAAATAAAATAAAATTGTGTACAACAATTTTTATTTAATTAATTCTAAATCCCCAAAAATAAAATTTCAACCCACATAAAACGCAACTGCGGTAAAGGTCCCCTTAAGCGAATACTGGCACTGGGAGTTCATCGGTGTCCTCAGATTTCAATTTCGAGCAGAAGTTCAAAAGATATAAAAACTCACTCGTACGTTTACTGAAGGTATCTGAACAAAACTTCAACAATTGATTCTAGGCACACCGTGTCTTGGAATCAGGTGCTATCAGAAGCCACAGACTCGTAAAATTTCAAAGTATTTAAGAAAAAAAATTTCCATGAAATTTACAGGTCTTTACACATTTGAACACAATTAATTCCACATGATCAAAGATAATTTCTTATTAACTAATTTTAGTTAGATTTTAAAAAACACATCCAATTTCCAATGAATCATTTTAAAACACATTTATTAATCCAGAGTTACATTTCACTATTTTAAAATTCACCTTTCTTTTTTAGAACAATTTCATTTAAATTTAAAAATGAATAACACAATTAAAACGCAAAAAATAAATCCATTTAATAATAATAATTCTAGACCGAATCAAATAATTAAATTTCAAAGTCAAAATCAACCTCAATTTCAATGTATGGATTCATTATCTTAAAAAATGAATAAAACATGTAAAACCCAAAAAATGATCTATTTATCAATTAAATTACAAAATTAAAAAAATAATCATTGATTTACTCATGTTTCATTACTTAGTGGGAGTAATTTATCATTGAAATATAGGTAAAATTTTGAAAATTTGGACTCACATCAAAATTACATCAATCAAACAAAATAATGGATGATATGAGAAACCCCTTATGAGTTTGGTAACAAAGAAATAACAAAAAATGTAAATGAGGATTATTGAAAAGACTTGTGAATCCCATGAGAGAGATCCCCGATGATATTGAGTTATGATGATTATTATAGAACACATTCTTTCTATGTTGTAAACCACATGAAAGACTTGTAAATCCCATGAAGGAGTTCCTCAGGTTCATTTTATGGAAGATATACTCGTGGTTCAATCGAACAATCCCCCCAACCACCTTGTTTAAGTTAATCTAAAAATAACAATGAATTATTTCATAGAGGTCATCAATATTTTTTTTATTACTTTAAAACCATATTCATGATATATATATATATAAACATTATATCATATATATTCGTAACACCCTTCCTAGGGTCACTCATCAATGTCTGGGTTGAGGAAGTCATTTGGACTCAAGCGCATCTCTTTATATGTTAGAGGCTACCAACTAGCAGTGATGGCCTAATCCATACAATGGGGGGACTATTCCCTCAAATCAGAGTCATAAAAATAGT
This sequence comes from Viscum album, assembly GCA_963277665.1. Lineage (NCBI taxonomy): Eukaryota > Viridiplantae > Streptophyta > Magnoliopsida > Santalales > Viscaceae > Viscum > Viscum album. The sequence continues at coordinate 1,474,810,225 of OY728131.1, read as the reverse complement.
GTAAAATAACCAAAACAAACATAGCGTAAACATAAAAGTGTGAATAATCAAAATAAACACAATGTCATGTAAAATATCCCATACAGGAGCATACAAGCAGACATACACTGGTCACCCACCAGTTCGAACTGAAAAAAATAAACAAAAAATACAATGTGTGAACACTGATCCTTCTGCCATCCCCGAGCCTCACACACTGAGTCTCTAAATACATGTAGTACTACACTAGAACAATCCACCGCATGTCCCGTAATGAACCATAACCTAAAAATAAGGTCCTCATGCCCATAGAAGTTCTTGTAGAGGGGGTGAGAAATAAATCTCATTAGGCCACCCCCAACGATGTCCCTAACATCTACTTTCATAATTGGTACATGCACACATGTTATTCCTAGCCGCGCTGAGAAATTATGGAATAAAATAAATGAAATTGCTTGTTGGGACACAATGTGCTATCTAGTCCACCACGACTGCAAGAAATATACAAATTCTTGTCGGGTCATCATGTCCTATCCAGACCACTCTCACACCTAACCATATCTTCTTCGCCGCTGTAGCATCCTGTGTTTTTGGACTGGATGAAATTTCAAAGGAATTTGAATTTTTTCATTTTGTGGATTTTTTTTTTGTAAAACGAGCTTCAGAATGGAATTTCATGAGTTGAAACACCTCAATGTGTTGTTTTTTGTTATGGTTTAAGGCCCGAGGGGTCCATCAGACATTCCATCGAGTTTCAGTAGTGTCGATCCCTGAAAACCTCAAAAATTGGAGGGAACTATATGGGGAAAACAGTTTGTCTATAACTGTGCGGACCCCAGGGAAAACCATGTGTCTTGATCCAGAGGAGCAAGAAGTACCTCATGGTTTGGTCAAACCTTGTGGGAGGACCCTCATGGTTGTACGACCGACTGATGGTTTTTAACAGTGGGTTTTTTCACGGTTTGTGCACGGTTAGGGAAACCGTGCGACCTAACCGTGTGAGGTTCTCCTTGGGTTGTGCCTTACTGCATAGTTGGCACATGGTTTGGATAAAAATGTAGCCAAACCTTACACCCTTTTATTTGGGTGAAATGAAAATTTCTCCCATAATGAAATTTAAAATGCTATATTCTCTTTCCTCATTTCTTCCCAGCCGCGTGCAACACCCCTCTCCCACTCGAGCTCCATCATTCCTCCTCTAGTAAAGTCAGTGTCTACCCCATACATTGTCAGTTTTGAGCACCATCAGCTCCTATGGATTCATCTAAGTATGATCCTTTATCCACTTGCTTCTTTTTTTCGCTTTTCATCCCCCTCTTTGTGCTATTCTCGAGTGAGTTCATTTCCCCCATTTTCAGGGAGAATGACCATTTCTTCAATTTCTCTCGATCCAGATCAAATCAAGCCTTGATGTAGAATGTGTGGGTCATCTTTGGTATAAGGTAGGTGGTATATATCTTTTTACTTAGTTTTCATCATTTTATACAATGTTGTCATGTGTTGCGCACCAGACTTACCCGGTGTCACTTTTAATTTATGAATTTTATCAAACTAAATTACTTAGACTGCCTTGTGTTTGAACCCCCTGGGTATTATGGATGGTTATGACCAATCAAACCACCCATTTAGGGTGGGTTTACATAGCCACCCCTTCTAAATATTTTTTTCCTTTGTTAAAGACACCCCTTTGGGTGTTTTTTTATTTATATGATAAATTGTGATGTTTATTGGTCAAAGGTCACCGTTGTAGTGGGTTTCTTTTTTCCTTGAGAAGAAATCAAAATTTTTAAACTAAATAAAATGAATTTTTTGATAACAATGTCATGTTTTCTAATAAAACACATCTGTTGAGGTGCGCTTTCTTCTATGACAACAATGTTATGTTTATTGGTTTGATGTTTGGATTGGGGGCATGCCAAGTGCACAGGCCTTAATATTTTTTAATTGAAATGAACAATGATATTCACCCTCTCTTGTAGAATTAATAGATTGTGATGTAGTTTGATTATATTATTATGCTTCTAATTCGAACCTTGGTTATGATAGGGTATGGTTACATACTTGGCCCCTTTAGTTATTTATATTTAAGAAGGAATAAAGTACTCTTTAAATTAACTTGTTAATGAATTATGGACGTTATGAGTGATACTTAGGTTTCTTCCCACAGAACACTGAGAAAGGGCGCATCATGTGTGTGTTCAGATTCATTGAAGAATTGTTTATATGTTGGGGGTGATACTGGTACGCTAGTATGGGCTCACTGTGCATTCTTCTTTCCTCATTATGAGATATACCAGATCCCTAGGGAAGAAAACTTGGATTGGCTTGTTGGTGAGATGGTTATACCAGGACATGAGAGAGACATAGTCCCCTATGTGAAATATATGTTTGGGATCAGAGGATGTTGTCTCACATTAGATCAAGTGTGAAACATTCAAAAACATTCAGGGATCACATTGGATGAACTTTGACAACAGTTAGCATTATGGAGCTCCTGGTGTGAAACATGTGTTCCTTTTCAAAGTTCACCTCGGACGAGCCCATGATGCTGCTTATTTAATGTTGTTAGTTACCTTAATAGAAAAGGCTAGTGGTATGATTTGACTATCCATGGTACACGTACCCCAAGCCAAACCACAAGCTTATGGTCAGTGTATCTCATCTTACCTGGTAATGTTGTTTATGTTTTCACTTTTCCCTTATCTCATTGTACAGGTTTCCCATGGTTCAAAAATTTCTAACATAGGATGAAGTAGGTATTGTTCGGATAGGATTTCTTGAAGAACCTGAGCAAAACATGGTTTTTATTTATTTATTTCTCATTCTTTCCCTACTTTTGAAAAACTTGATCACTGATTATTTTACATGCACAAACTAGATTATGCTTTAGACACCATTGGTGGCGGCCTACTGAGTATATCCCACACCCTGTTCAGGATTCCATTGCACTGAGGTACCCAAAAATACCTCCTTGGTTATAGGATTAGGATTATCGATTTATTACTAGAGTTTTTCTATGTAATTGGGGGATAGGGAGAACAGGGATGAGCTAGTACTCAGGATTCTCATGGAGATCACCCATGTGACCTTTCATTCCTTTCCTTGTTACTGTATTGTATCATATCATATATTTTATGTTTTCTAATTTATTAGGTAGCATGAGATGGGCATGTATGCTTGGTTTTATTTGGAATTGGCCATGTTTACTCAGTTATTATATTTATCTTTCACTGCTCTATCTTCCAATGTTACTGTTTCCACTATTTTCTGTTATTTATTTCCTGATATACCATTGTGCTACTCTAATAATGGGGATATAGTCGCTCCAATGTACCATTATTAGACCCTAACTGCTAGTCAATAGCCTCTGGCGTGCAGGGAGGCATGCTTGAGGCCATGTGCCAACCGGTCCAGATACAGGTTTAATGGTTAGTCGGGCTGGGAAATTATAAAGTGGTATCAGAGGGGTTTTCCATTGTCTTATTATTTTGGGTTGGTATTAAGGGTGTAATTTTGGCCTGGCCTGACCCGAACCGGCCCGGAAAGGGCCGAGTCAGGCCTGGCACGCAAAATATCAGGCCACAGCCACTATTCAGGTCGAGCCGGGCCGGCTTGAACAACCCCATGAGGTGGCCCGAGCTCAAACTCGGGCTGGCCCAAACCATCGGTTCAGACCGGGCTTTTTCGGCCCAGGCCGGGCTTTTTCTAGCCGGTCCATGGTGGGCCTTTAATATTTTGAAAATAATTTTTTATTTGAAAACATTTTGTAAACATTTTTATTTAAACATTTTTTATCTTTTATTTTTAAAAAAAATTACATTTATTTTTAAACGCATGTTTTTTGTAAAAATGTTTATTTTATTTTTTATTAACATTTTACAGTGGGTGGATATGTTTTTTTGTCTAAATAGATATGTAACATCCCAGGTAAATAAAGAATATGACATTTCATATTTATCCATATTTGTGAATAAAATATTTAAATGACTTTAAAGGGGACGCTATGCTCGATGGCGTACCCAACACGCAACAACGAGTTTCTTGGGAATCTTACGTTGCACTCTAATAATAAAATAATATTATTTTTAAATGGTAGTTAACATGTAGCCGTTGTAATGGAGGGAATGGATAGAAATAACTAAAATATGATTATATATGTTTTTAAATGTTTTAACATTTATCCAATAAAGGATAGAGGCTTAAAATATGGAAAGAATTCAATTTTAGGCATATATGCCCTAGTTTTCACTAAAGGTTCACTTATCGCCTTTTGATGGCGAACTATCATTAAATTTAGTTTTGATCACTCTTATACAATCTTTCGGACCAAATAAAACTCTTATTAAGAATCGGGACATCAAATTTTACTTTGTGTAAATTTTTGGTATTTTTCTGATAAAGTTCATTTTTTTAATGAATAGTGTAAAATGTTGTATTTTAATTCAAAACCTCTTTTTAATATAATTTATTTATATGATTATATTATCTTTTTAATTGGTTTTAAAGTGAAATTTGAAAATATTTTTACCATTAAATCCAATAGTGGTCGTTGGAATCAATTTCACTTTGAAATCGGACTTAAACTAGTGTCAATCTTTTGATACTTATTGTTTTATAAAAACACGCTATTTGCTCTGACAGCGGGAATTAATTATTGAATTAATTAATGTGACTTATATGATTTGAATTTTGTAAAATGGACTTCTTTTTTGAATTCGGAATATCAAATATAGCTTAGGGTGAATTTTTGGTAATTTTCTGAAAAACATCAATTTTTGATGAATAGTGAAACCACTAAGTGGTAATCAAGCAAACTGATTTTTCAGTTAAATGAAATTTTACCACTAATGTGTATTGAATTTTGAAAATCCGACATACATGGTTGTAATTAAGAAGTAAAATGTGGTTCAATGAGATTATAATAATTTTTTGGTGAATAGTAACTCATTAAGTTCTTAATCGCGATTAGTGGTAATTAGGGTAGTTTAAGGTATAAATAATGCTTTAATAATATAAAATGACCTAGACACATGTCCCAACCCTATTGGTTATGTAATGGCCGACCAAGACAAGCCATGGCCTAACTTGGGGACCCCATGGATCCACTTTTGTTGGGAAATAACATAAAATACTTTTTATTTAATGTTAAAGTGAAAATGACACTAACATAAATTGGTTTACTAAAACAATTTTTAAGTGGGGTTATACAAGTCCAAATTTTGATTATAAATAGTAATTGGAAAGCTAAAAAGATTTCCTATATCATAGTAGTTTTTTTATAATTTTTAGACATTAAAGAAATTAAATTATTTATGACATAATAATGATGCAGCGATGACATCATTATTTGACAATTTAATTAAAATGGAAAGATAATGAAAAATCTACAATATACACATGGACAAAACCAATTGGATGAGTGGATTTCGATGCCTTATCACCTTATCCACGAATTCTATCAATGTGGGACCCTTTAGAACCGAAAAGCATTTTCAAATAATGTAATATTTCATTGCTTTCCAAAAGTGCCCCTCCTCTCCTCTTATAAAAGGCCCCCACCTCTACCTCTTTTCCCACACCCCTCAAGCCTTTGGCTCGGCCAACCCCTGCCCATTTACTCTCTAAACATCCCTCTCCTCATCCTAGAGGATCCCCTTTGGGCAGAATCCTTTCAAAGGAAGCCTTTAGGCTCAAATCAAAAGGAGATTACACTTTTAAAGGTAACTCTTTCTCTCTTGTTCATTTGTTTTATTTTGCTTCTCCAAACCTATAATCTCTTTTTATTTACTTCTTTTGTAACAACACCAGTATCTTCAATATACTAGGATGTTGTTACAAGATTTATTTTAGCTACACTCTCACACAACTACATCAAATGGTTAAAGAACATACGGTTTCTGTGGATGGTGAAATTCTGCCTCCCGAAACGATGATTGTTCAATACTCATTTAACACCTTCAAAGGTGGCCATTATGATGTCACTATTTTTATATATGATATATAATATGTTTATGTTTTATTTATGCTTCTGTATTTTTCATTTTTGTCTTACCTTTGTGGCTTCCATTATGGGTATACGCGATATCTTCATTTAAGGAAGTGCGGACTACCGCCCCCTCAAAGTGATTTGATTCGTTAAATACCATATGTGGGATGTATAAAGGATGGAAATATGATATTATATATGATATTATACTGGAATTATAATATACCTTTATATCATTATTATTCCATTCTATAAAATATGAAATAGAAATGAAAGTAGCGTTCATGCGTACGTACGGCTTACCGTCTCCATGAACGGTGCATTTCATTTCTTACCTCTAAATGATTATGTAATGTTATAAATGCATGAATTTACTGGATATATGTGACATATATGATATCTACATAATGAATACAATTCTGGATATAATAAACATTTGGCCACTTGAACAACATGTAATTGTAAGAAGACCACTTTCGACTTAAGAACAAAATATCGGCAAAACAAATATTATTAACTTAAATGATTACATAATGTTTGTGACATGGTAATAAGTGGTATAAAAGTAATAATGAACATGAAAAAGGGTTCTTAAGGAATTAGAAATTAACTCAAGTTTATTATTCAGGAGATTAAGGAACGATCGAGTCAAGTCGGACCCGAGGTAAGGGATCCTGCAACTCTCTTTCACTTTAAGTACACTCTTTTATGTCATTTCTTTTAAGCTCATCTTTATTATGATTGGGATGTTCTTTTATATTACTCCTACTGTAATTATTATGTTCATGTGATGAGAAACCCTATTCTCTCTCATCAATCCATTTTGGACGTTTTGAGTGGCGCCGTTAGGCTGCCGAATTTTCGTAAGGGATTTTTCATCTCACTTTTATTCTCGTGAGATTTATGCTACATTTGCCACAAATTCCATTGATTGGTGTATGTACTGCCAATTATTCTAATCTTTGTGTAATATACTTTCGTTTATGAGTATTTACATCAATGATCTATTGTCCTTCTTTCATGGGGTGTATGTTTTGAAAGATACCCAAGTCGGTAAGGGAACCTTTCACCCTCCTCTTTTTTAAAAAGACTTATTTTGTTGGGTATTTTAATTTACATGTTGTTATGTTGGTATATGTTCTCATATATCCTTATTGATGTAAATTTTATGTCCAAGTGATGAGATACTCTTTTTATCTCTCATCAACTCTTTTTGATGTGATGCCGTTAGGCTGTCAAGGGAACTTTTTAACCCAATTTCGATTTCTTTGGGTTCAACATGTAGTCATTGAATATGTCATCCATTGAATATGTGTGAATGACCTTTTATTGTTTATACTTAATATCCACTGATATTGAGTGTATTTATTTTTGTCACACATATTTTTGAGATTGATTTGTCCTTAATTTAAGGATACCTTCTTTATAAGGGATTTCATCACATTTGACATTTCTATTGAGGGTTCATTGTTGTTATGCACCAATTCACTCTTATATGGTGTATATACTGTCCTTTGGAGTATTATATCATGAATCCTTTTATTCTCATGATATTATAAAGTTCTGACTAAATGTTATTCCTCGATTATTGTATTCAAGTGTCTCTAATTTTGGTAAAACCCCTTTATAACCAAAATATCGTTTTAAATGTTTTAATTATTTGTTCTTATTAATATCCATGTTTTCAAAATGGTTTTAAGGATTTATATATATGGATATTAATGGTTTAAAATGTTAAAATCTTCAAGGTGGTATGGGACACTTTGATTCAAAAATATCTTTATTAAATGTTTTAAATGGTTTTGGAAATGGTTTCTTTTTTGAATGGATTCATTATTTCAATATCCTAAAATGTTATATTGTGATTGAAATGTGGAAATGCTATGTTCATGTTTATGTGATACGATTATGTTATGGTTCTTGGGCATTGTTATGAAGAACGGGTGGTTCCGTGATAAACTAAGGGCGGGTGAGCCCGTTATAGCTCTCCAATGCATTGGGTAACGCGAAGGAGTGAAACGTTAAGGTTTCTCCGAAGAGATTTAGGGAATATACTATGATGGGTATTCCAAACGTAACCAAGAGGGTTACTCCCTACGTAAGAATGTTATGAATGCCTCAAGTTACCTTTATGTCTTATGTTTTCTATGATTTATTCATGATTTGATATGCCTATGTTTTATGGGTAAAGTATGATTTCATTCTTATGTATATATGAACTCATGTTTCCCTTCCATATTTTTATATCCCTTACTGAGCTTTTTATGCTCATCCCAAGTTTTTTAAATGTTTTTTTTCAGGTCAAGGGAAAGGTACATGATAAGATGATAGAGTCAAGGATGTGTCAAGAAAGAATCTGTGTTTAATTTTAAATAGGTTTCCGTTGATGAGAAGAATGAATTTTGTCTTTTATGTAAACACTTTGTTTAAATGTGGAATGTAATGAATGTTTCATGATCTAATTCTCTAAAACTCTAAACCTGAAAAGATCCTCAATGTGAAATCTTGTAATAACTCAAGATTAAGTAAGGTTTAAGGCTGGGGCCTTATAGTTGGTATCAGAGGTCGGTTTAGATAACTTTAGAGGTTAGGGTATTCTTTAAGCATAAGTGACATTACCATAATGGTTAGGATTTCAGAAAGAGTCCTAGTTTTAGATAAAGTGAATGAGTAAGTATATCTTAGTGTTTATCTTACTCATTAGTACATGATGGTTTTGTTGATATACTCACACTGACATATCTGTTGTTAGTGAATGGCTGGATCTCGCAGGCACCAAAGTGACAATTGGATTGAAGGAAACTGTGGTGGATCTATGATTAAGATACTAGGTAAAATGGAGGATTCAATGAGGAAACTCATGGTTGTTCTAAACCAACTATCAAGGAGTCATGATCAACCACTTCAACCTTGGTGAGTTCTCTAGTGCATTAGGTACGAGATGGCCAACTCGATGTGGAAATTCAGGTAATAATTATTAAGGTAACCATTAGGGTTTATATGATCCTTACTTTTGAGGTAATTATGGGTTATTATATGTTCTGATGGAAAATGAAAGGCATGAGATAAACTTGAGGTTAAAATATGTTATGATCATCTTTGAAGATTTTATCTCATTTTGGGGAATGTTTTAAGAATTATATAGTTTTGAAAAAAGGACAACACGCAGACCGTGTGACAACCCGTCGCGTCGGACAAAGCTGCGGGAATCGAACCCACAACCAAAGTGCGACTGGTATTTATCGCCTACCACTAGACTACGTGAAGTCCCTGGTTAGTTTGACTGATTCTTTCTAGTTATATGATTTTATTAATTAAGAGTAAGTTGATTTTGGGTTATTTAGGAAAATGATTAACTTATCATGGAGGATATGTGACTAGGTTAATTACTTTTCAATACGAGACTTTAGGAGCAACTAATATTGTTTAGAGATAAATGTTACGATTTATCTTGGAAGACTATGCGACTAAATCCTTCAAATATTTGGGTTTCAATCTTATATTGGTTTACTTTGAAGAATTTTATGGACAAATTGATTATAGAATGGTCCTCGTTGAACTTTGGGTTTTGTTGGACAAATTTTGGAGATTAAGAATAGATTTTCTTTTTATAAAGGGTTATCCTTTTCTGGAATATCTGATCTTGTACTAGCCTTTTTGGTTTTGGTTTTGGTTAAAGACATGGGAAGTATATAGTTCTATTTTGTGGATTAGGTGATTCTCTAGAATTTGATTATAGTACTCTTAATGTGAACAAGTCTTCCAAAATACTCGCCTTTTGGAGAAAATATGAGTTTGATTAGGGAATCTAATAAAAGTTGAAAGTCAACATGATAAGTGATTATGTTTCCTTATGAATAAATTCCTCAATAAAAAGTAACTTAAACCAAAAATGTTGTCTATTAACTTTTCCTACTGGGGAATCGAATACCGTTTAACCCATCACAAGTTTGTGATTTTCTCATGGTTAACTTTCTCCTAAACATGTTTTCTATCACTCTCCATGAGAACATGAACCTATGTTTTCTCCTCCATGTCCATATTTTCATACTTGGAATCCTAGTATGGGTTAACTCGGGTGACCTTTGTACTTATCTTTCTTTATTTTAAACTGTTTGTTTTACCGACTTTTGTTCCGATGTGGGACTTTCAAGGATGTTTCCAAGCGCAATTTTAAAATTGCGAGGACGCAATTCCCAAAAGGGGGGAAGGATGTAACATCCCAGGTAAATAAAGAATATGACATTTCATATTTATCCATATTTGTGAATAAAATATTTAAATGACTTTAAAGGGGACGCTATGCTCGATGGCGTACCCAACACGCAACAACGAGTTTCTTGGGAATCTTACGTTGCACTCTAATAATAAAATAATATTATTTTTAAATGGTAGTTAACATGTAGCCGTTGTAATGGCGGGAATGGATAGAAATAACTAAAATATGATTATATATGTTTTTAAATGTTTTAACATTTATCCAATAAAGGATAGAGGCTTAAAATATGGAAAGAATTCAATTTTAGGCATATATGCCCTAGTTTTCACTAAAGGTTCACTTATCGCCTTTTGATGGCGAACTATCATTAAATTTAGTTTTGATCACTCTTATACATTCTTTCGGACCAAATAAAACTCTTATTAAGAATCGGGACATCAAATTTTACTTTGTGTAAATTTTTGGTATTTTTCTGATAAAGTTCATTTTTTTAATGAATAGTGTAAAATGTTGTATTTTAATTCAAAACCTCTTTTTAATATAATTTATTTATATGATTATATTATCTTTTTAATTGGTTTTAAAGTGAAATTTGAAAATATTTTTACCATTAAATCCAATAGTGGTCGTTGGAATCAATTTCACTTTGAAATCGGACTTAAACTAGTGTCAATCTTTTGATACTTATTGTTTTATAAAAACACGCTATTTGCTCTGACAGCGGGAATTAATTATTGAATTAATTAATGTGACTTATATGATTTGAATTTTGTAAAATGGACTTCTTTTTTGAATTCGGAATATCAAATATAGCTTAGGGTGAATTTTTGGTAATTTTCTGAAAAACATCAATTTTTGATGAATAGTGAAACCACTAAGTGGTAATCAAGCAAACTGATTTTTCAGTTAAATGAAATTTTACCACTAATGTGTATTGAATTTTGAAAATCCGACATACATGGTTGTCATTAAGAAGTAAAATGTGGTTCAATGAGATTATAATAATTTTTTGGTGAATAGTAACTCATTAAGTTCTTAATCGCGATTAGTGGTAATTAGGGTAGTTTAAGGTATAAATAATGCTTTAATAATATAAAATGACCTAGACACATGTCCCAACCCTATTGGTTATGTAATGGCCGACCAAGACAAGCCATGGCCTAACTTGGGGACCCCATGGATCCACTTTTGTTGGGAAATAACATAAAATACTTTTTATTTAATGTTAAAGTGAAAATGACACTAACATAAATTGGTTTACTAAAACAATTTTTAAGTGGGGTTATACAAGTCCAAATTTTGATTATAAATAGTCATTGGAAAGCTAAAAAGATTTCCTATATCATAGTAGTTTTTTTATAATTTTTAGACATTAAAGAAATTAAATTATTTATGACATAATAATGATGCAGCGATGACATCATTATTTGACAATTTAATTAAAATGGAAAGATAATGAAAAATCTACAATATACACATGGACAAAACCAATTGGATGAGTGGATTTCGATGCCTTATCACCTTATCCACGAATTCTATCAATGTGGGACCCTTTAGAACCGAAAAGCATTTTCAAATAATGTAATATTTCATTGCTTTCCAAAAGTGCCCCTCCTCTCCTCTTATAAAAGGCCCCCACCTCTACCTCTTTTCCCACACCCCTCAAGCCTTTGGCTCGGCCAACCCCTGCCCATTTACTCTCTAAACATCCCTCTCCTCATCCTAGAGGATCCCCTTTGGGCAGAATCCTTTCAAAGGAAGCCTTTAGGCTCAAATCAAAAGGAGATTACACTTTTAAAGGTAACTCTTTCTCTCTTGTTCATTTGTTTTATTTTGCTTCTCCAAACCTATAATCTCTTTTTATTTACTTCTTTTGTAACAACACCAGTATCTTCAATATACTAGGATGTTGTTACAAGATTTATTTTAGCTACACTCTCACACAACTACATCAAATGGTTAAAGAACATACGGTTTCTGTGGATGGTGAAATTCTGCCTCCCGAAACGATGATTGTTCAATACTCATTTAACACCTTCAAAGGTGGCCATTATGATGTCACTATTTTTATATATGATATATAATATGTTTATGTTTTATTTATGCTTCTGTATTTTTCATTTTTGTCTTACCTTTGTGGCTTCCATTATGGGTATACGCGATATCTTCATTTAAGGAAGTGCGGACTACCGCCCCCTCAAAGTGATTTGATTCGTTAAATACCATATGTGGGATGTATAAAGGATGGAAATATGATATTATATATGATATTATACTGGAATTATAATATACCTTTATATCATTATTATTCCATTCTATAAAATATGAAATAGAAATGAAAGTAGCGTTCATGCGTACGTACGGCTTACCGTCTCCATGAACGGTGCATTTCATTTCTTACCTCTAAATGATTATGTAATGTTATAAATGCATGAATTTACTGGATATATGTGACATATATGATATCTACATAATGAATACAATTCTGGATATAATAAACATTTGGCCACTTGAACAACATGTAATTGTAAGAAGACCACTTTCGACTTAAGAACAAAATATCGGCAAAACAAATATTATTAACTTAAATGATTACATAATGTTTGTGACATGGTAATAAGTGGTATAAAAGTAATAATGAACATGAAAAAGGGTTCTTAAGGAATTAGAAATTAACTCAAGTTTATTATTCAGGAGATTAAGGAACGATCGAGTCAAGTCGGACCCGAGGTAAGGGATCCTGCAACTCTCTTTCACTTTAAGTACACTCTTTTATGTCATTTCTTTTAAGCTCATCTTTCTTATGATTGGGATGTTCTTTTATATTACTCCTACTGTAATTATTATGTTCATGTGATGAGAAACCCTATTCTCTCTCATCAATCCATTTTGGACGTTTTGAGTGGCGCCGTTAGGCTGCCGAATTTTCGTAAGGGATTTTTCATCTCACTTTTATTCTCGTGAGATTTATGCTACATTTGCCACAAATTCCATTGATTGGTGTATGTACTGCCAATTATTCTAATCTTTGTGTAATATACTTTCGTTTATGAGTATTTACATCAATGATCTATTGTCCTTCTTTCATGGGGTGTATGTTTTGAAAGATACCCAAGTCGGTAAGGGAACCTTTCACCCTCCTCTTTTTTAAAAAGACTTATTTTGTTGGGTATTTTAATTTACATGTTGTTATGTTGGTATATGTTCTCATATATCCTTATTGATGTAAATTTTATGTCCAAGTGATGAGATACTCTTTTTATCTCTCATCAACTCTTTTTGATGTGATGCCGTTAGGCTGTCAAGGGAACTTTTTAACCCAATTTCGATTTCTTTGGGTTCAACATGTAGTCATTGAATATGTCATCCATTGAATATGTGTGAATGACCTTTTATTGTTTATACTTAATATCCACTGATATTGAGTGTATTTATTTTTGTCACACATATTTTTGAGATTGATTTGTCCTTAATTTAAGGATACCTTCTTTATAAGGGATTTCATCACATTTGACATTTCTATTGAGGGTTCATTGTTGTTATGCACCAATTCACTCTTATATGGTGTATATACTGTCCTTTGGAGTATTATATCATGAATCCTTTTATTCTCATGATATTATAAAGTTCTGACTAAATGTTATTCCTCGATTATTGTATTCAAGTGTCTCTAATTTTGGTAAAACCCCTTTATAACCAAAATATCGTTTTAAATGTTTTAATTATTTGTTCTTATTAATATCCATGTTTTCAAAATGGTTTTAAGGATTTATATATATGGATATTAATGGTTTAAAATGTTAAAATCTTCAAGGTGGTATGGGACACTTTGATTCAAAAATATCTTTATTAAATGTTTTAAATGGTTTTGGAAATGGTTTCTTTTTTGAATGGATTCATTATTTCAATATCCTAAAATGTTATATTGTGATTGAAATGTGGAAATGCTATGTTCATGTTTATGTGATACGATTATGTTATGGTTCTTGGGCATTGTTATGAAGAACGGGTGGTTCCGTGATAAACTAAGGGCGGGTGAGCCCGTTATAGCTCTCCAATGCATTGGGTAACGCGAAGGAGTGAAACGTTAAGGTTTCTCCGAAGAGATTTAGGGAATATACTATGATGGGTATTCCAAACGTAACCAAGAGGGTTACTCCCTACGTAAGAATGTTATGAATGCCTCAAGTTACCTTTATGTCTTATGTTTTCTATGATTTATTCATGATTTGATATGCCTATGTTTTATGGGTAAAGTATGATTTCATTCTTATGTATATATGAACTCATGTTTCCCTTCCATATTTTTATATCCCTTACTGAGCTTTTTATGCTCATCCCAAGTTTTTTAAATGTTTTTTTTCAGGTCAAGGGAAAGGTACATGATAAGATGATAGAGTCAAGGATGTGTCAAGAAAGAATCTGTGTTTAATTTTAAATAGGTTTCCGTTGATGAGAAGAATGAATTTTGTCTTTTATGTAAACACTTTGTTTAAATGTGGAATGTAATGAATGTTTCATGATCTAATTCTCTAAAACTCTAAACCTGAAAAGATCCTCAATGTGAAATCTTGTAATAACTCAAGATTAAGTAAGGTTTAAGGCTGGGGCCTTATAAGATATGTATATTTTGATTCTATATATATTATTTTTAAAATGTAAAAAAATTAATGAGGGGTTGGGGCAGTAGTGGGTGAGTTTAAAGCCTTGTTATTTAAATGATTTTTAACATTTATATAATTTTTTTACATTTATTTTTTAACTTATTTATAAATTTTTAAGCGTTTGATAAATTTTTTTATTTACAATATTTTATATAAAAACTTTTTTAACAACTGTTTAAAACATTTTTTTATATTTTTAAAAATGATTAATTTAAAAAAAAATTAATTTATTTTAAACACATTCTTTTTACAAGTAATTTTTTTAAAAAACATTTATCTTTTTTTATATTATAATGTAAAAAGTATTTTCTAAGTTTTAGTTTTTAAAAAAATTAATTTAAGAGTTTTTTTTCAAAACCTATTTCAAACATTTGTTTAAAACATATTTATTTATTCCTTTTTTAATCTATTTTAACACTAGTTTAAAATGTTATTACATTTATTTTTAGAAGTTTAATTTTTTTGAACGTATGTTTTTTATATGTATTTCTTTAAACATTTAAAATGTTTTATGTAAAAACATTTTTATCAACAATTTACATTGCATGGATATGATATTCTTTTTCTAAATAGATTTATATATGTCTATAAATTTAAATATATTATGTGCAAATCAGAAAATAAAAATTAATGAGGGATTGGGGTGGTGTATAGAAGTGGGTTTAAACCGTTTGTTTAATTAAAAACATTTTTTTAAACGAATTTTAATTTTTTTTGTAGGGAAGGCCCGGCTCGGCCCGACTCTATTTGGGCCGGACCGAAATTACAACCTTAGGGGGTGTGCAGCGGTGAGTAAGTTAATTTTTTTCTAAATATATTTATATATGTATATATAGTATATATAATATATGCAAGTTTCATCATATTTAAAAAAATTAATGAGGTTGATGGGGTGTACGAACATCATTGGATGAGTAGTTATTTTTTTAATATATAAAAAGTTATTATATATAGATATATAATATGACCCAATGATGTTCGCGCACACCCCCTGACCTCATTATTATTTTTTAAATATGATGAAACTTGCATATTGTATATATATAAAAAGACACATTAATAATATATATATCAATGATATGGTAATATATATATATATAAAGTTATTAATAATATATATCAATTAAGTGCGGCGTTTAAAAATCCATTATTTTATATATAATATTAAATCATTGACATACACACACATATTATTAATGGAGTTTTAAAATCCACACTTAATTGATATATATTATTATTAGCTTCATATATATATTTATATATATTATTAATGGCTTTGTTTATATATATATATATATATTATATCATTGATATATATATTATTAATGGATTTGTTTATATATATACAGTATGAAAGTTTTGTAACATCCCAAGTAAGTAATGAATAATAGATATTTTTATCTATGTCTATTAATTATTTAGATAGTGTTTTAGAGGCTTAAAATGGGAATAAATCCAATCTTATGCATAGAATACACATATATTCTTAAAAGATTGTTTTACTGCCTTTTGATGACAACCCCTTTTTAAATAAAACATTTGACAATTTTATATTCTATATTTGTAATAATAAACATATTCTTTATTATTGGGACATGGAAATTTACATTGGATAAATTTTTGGAATTTTTCTGACATTGTTCATTTTTTAATGAATAGTGAAAAATACTGCATTTTACATCAAAACTGCTTTTTCATTTAATTTAATTATATGATTAGATTATCTTATTAATTGGTCTTAAATTTTAATATGAATATATTTTTACCATTTAATCCAATTGTGGTCATTAGGATTAATTTCACTTTGGAATTGTGCATAAACTAATGCCAAACTTTTCATAGATGTTGTTTAAAAAAACCCTGCTATTTGTTTTGACAACGAGAATTATTTTCAAATCAATTATTGAAATTTATGTGTTTGGAATTTGGTAAAATTGATTACATATTTGGAATCATAAGGTCCAAATTATGTAATCAAGACTATTTTTTTGGACATTATGAATAGTAATGATGTTAATTATCTTTAATTATATTCATTAATGAGTAATCGGGTAGTTAAGGATAAAAAAAATAATATCATAATAATAAAAATTGACACCAAAATGTGTACTAATGCTACTGGTTGTCTCATGGCCGACCATGGGATACCTTGTGCCAAACTTGGGGACCCCATGGAATCACTTTTGTGGGAAAGTGACTTGTTATCTTTTTATTTTTTTTAAAGAAAGTAAATATAACAAGAATGTATCACCTGATTAAAACATTTTTAATTTTGTCTACATAGATGATATTCTAAACTATAAATATTCATTGGAAAGCTAAAAATATTTCCTATATCATAGTATTTTATTATTATTTTTAGACATTAAATAAATTAAATTATTTATGACATCATGATGATGCAGCTATTACCTCATTATTTAACGATTTAAATAAAATGGAAAGATAATGTATAATATATGACCTAAACATGTCCAAAACCTATTGGATGGGAGGATTTCGAACCCTTATCACCTTATCCTCAAAATAAATCAATGTGGGACCATTAAAATCTGAAACCCATTTGAAAATAAAGTAACATTTCTTTACCTTCCAAGAGTGCCCCTCCTCTCCTCTTATAAAAGGCCCCCACCTCTACCTCCTTACCCACACTTCCAAAGCCTTTGGCTCAGCAAAACCATTCCCATTTTGTATCTCCACATCCCTCTCTAACTCCTTGAAGCCTCACTATGGGCAGAAGTCTTCCCAAGTAAGCCTTTGAACTCAAACCAAAGGGAGTTACCTGATTTTAAGGTAATGTCTTCACTTGAGTCCTTTTGTTTTATTTTGCTTCTCCAACCCCCTAAACTATTTGTTTTCATTTATTTTGTAAAAACTCTAGTATCTTTATTATACTAGGATTTTTTTATAAGAATTATTCGAGCTACACTTACACACACCTACATCTAATGGTTAAAGAACATACTGTTTCTGTGGATGGCGAATTTCTGCCTCACCAAACGATGATTGTTCAACACTCATATATCACCTTCAAAGGTTGCCATTAAGATGTCATTATATTTATATATTATATATAATATGTTTATGTTTTACTTAAGCTTCTGTATTTTTCATTTATGAAATATCTTTATGGTTACCATTATGAGTAAACGTGTTATCTTCATTTTATGAAGTGCGGACTACCGCCCCCTCAAAGTGATTTGATTCGTTAATGCCATATGTGGGATGTATAAAGGATGTAATTAATGGTATTATATATGATATTATACTGGAATTATAATATACCTTTATATCATTATGATTACATTCTATAAAATACGAAATAGAAATCAAAGTAGCGTTCATGCGTACGTACGGCTTACCGTCTCCATGATCGGTGCATTTCATTTCTTACCTCTAAATGATTATGTAATATTATAAATTCATGTATATAATAGATATATATGATATATAAGATATATACATCATGATTATAACTCTGGATATAATGGATACATGAACAACTTGTAATTATAAAGAGCATATTTTGACTCAAGTACCAATGATCGTTAAAACGACTGTTATTATCTAAAATAATTACATTGTGTTCATGACATGGTAATTAGTGATATAAAAGGAATAATGAACTTGAAGAAGGTTCTTAAGCAAGTAGAAATTAACTCAAGTTTATTATTCATGAGATTAAAGAACGATCGAGTCAAGTCGGACCCGAGGTATGGGAATTTGTCTCAATCTCCATTCATTGAGGCATATTTAGTTTTATACACAAATTTCTTTTATACGGTGTATAAACCCCTTTGACTTTTACGTTTATCCCAATGGAATATTTTTTATACCAAGCATTTTTACTAAACGACAAAAGGGAATTTTTTTGTCATAGATATGTGGCGATAACAACTTCTCCGCCGCCGTGACTATTATTTGAGTTTCGGCTTCCTCTACAAGCCATAAATTTTTTTTTAAAATAAAAATAAATACCATGTTTTACTTTTCTTTTATTTTGGTATTGGAAATGGTTTTCATAATGTTTTTACATATCATTGTGTTGTATTGATATCTTGTGATTGAAAAATGGAAATGTTATGTTTCCTTTATTCATGTTTTATGTGATACGATTAAGTTATGGTTCGTGGGCATTATTATGAAGACAGGTGGTTCCGAGATAAACTAACGGCGGGTGAGCCCGATATAGCTCTCCAATGCATTGGGTAACATGAAGGAGTGAAACATTAAGGTTTATCCGAAGAGATTTAGGGAATATATTGTGATGGGTATTCTAAACGTAACCAAGAGGGTTAATCCCTACGTAAGAATGATATGAATTCCTCAAGTTACCTTTATGTCTTATGATTTCTATGATTTATTCATGATTTGATGAGGTATGTTAATGTGCTTATGTTTTATGAGTAAACTATGATTTCATTGACTCTTATGTATACATGTACTCATGTTTCGTTTCCATATTTTTATTTCCCTTACTGAGCTTTTTATGCTCATCCAATGTTTTTTGAAATGTTTTTTCACTGGTCAAGGGAAAGGTACATGATATGATGATAGTGTCAAGGAAGTGTCAAGAAAGGATCCATGTTTTATTATAAATATGCTTCTATTGATGGGAAAAATGAATACTATCTTTATGTAACCACTTTGTTTAAATGTGCAATTTAATGCAAGTTTTATGATCTAATTATCTAAAACTCTAATCCTGAAAAGATCCTCAATGTGTAATCTTGTAATAACTCAATATTAAGTAAGGTTTAAGGCTGGGGCCTTATAGTTGGTATCAGAGGTCAATTTAGATAACTTTAAGAGTTATAATTATATTAAATGATTATCCAAAAATATTTTTTATGGTTAAATTGAAATGTTATAGCATTTGAAGATTACCATGTTGCTGCATCTAAGACATGCTTGTTCAGAATGGTTTTCTGCAGAGGAAACAGGGAAGCAGTGCTAGGAAGGCATGCAGAAGGAAATAACCTTCCGAATAAGCATCCTGAGATGGTCGGAATTGGAACTGAACAGTTTGTTGCAGTAATGGCACAGTTGACTCAATCGATAAATAGCGGTGGTATCCATGCATAAGATCAGCCAGATCAACCGCAGAGGAACATGTCAATGGCGGAACATTTCACGAGGCAACATCCAACATCATTCAGTGGATCATCTGACCCTGTGCTAGCTGAAGGGTGGATTAAAGCACTGTAGGTGATTTTCGATGTCATGGGGTGTTCAGACAATCAAATGGTTAGTCTTGCTATTTACCATTTGGAGGGTGAAGCAGATCAGTGGTGGTCGATGGTTAAAAATATCAGGGACGCTGATGAGATTGATGCTCTCGACTGGGATAAATTCAAAGGTATGTTTCTTGAGAAGTATTTTCCTAAGGCTGTTCGACTAAGTATGGGAAAACAATTATTGGAATTAAGGCAAGAGGAAGACTCAGTGGCTGCCTATGAAGAGAGTTTCACTCGATTGGCAAGGTATGCTCCAAATTTTATTTGATACCTTGATAGTATAATCAATTGTTTTTACTCAGTATTAAAGCCAAAATATCGAAGGGTATTGGCTTCTCGTGAGTTTAAACGTTATGAAAAGCTTGTTTGATGTGCTAAGAAGGTGGAAATGGAGTTTGCTGATGATCAAGTGTTCTATAACAACCAGTAGAAGAAGAGACCGAGGTGGAAGGAGAAAGGGAAGAATTCTTCAAAAAGGTATAATGGTAAGAAAACTAAGTTTCCAGTTTGTGATAAATGTGGGAAAATGCATGCTGGGGAATGTCTTCTGAATTCTGGAAAGTGCTACTGATGCGTTAAGATGGGACATAAGGCTCGTGATTGCACTAAAAAAGGTCAAGGTGAAGGTAATACCAAATTTGATTTACAGTTAGCGAAATGTTTTAAGTGCAATGAGATGGGTCACTATGCAAACGAGTGTCCGACAAAGAGCTTGAGTGATGGGAAGCAGTTAGAATACAAGCAGAAAGGGGTGGTGAAATCCTTTGCAACTACTTCAGCAGATGTCGGGCGATCAAATGAAGTTGTATCAGGTACTTTTTTTGTTTTTTCATATTATTCTACTATGTTGTTTGATTCAGGGTCTACACATTCCTTCATCTCTGAAATATTTTTTAGTAAAATGGGAATACCATCTCAATAAATGACTGCTGAACTTGTGGTAAAAACACCTGGGGGAAATGTTGAGGCAAAAAGAATTTATAAGAACCTTCCTATCCTTATCCGTGGAAAGAACCTACTTTCAAACCTTATTGTTTTACCTCTAGTAGAGTTTGATGTTATCCTGGGTATAGATTGGCTCTCTATTTACAATGCTAATATTGACTGTAGATCTAAAGAAGTTACTTTTCAGAAAGAAACTCAATTTGTGTACAAGAATGAACCCTTACTATTGATAACATATCAAGAGGCCGAGAAACTTGTAAAATATGGAAATGAATGTTACCTTGCACACATTGTTGAAAACAAGGGAACTATTCAGATTGATGATGTGCCAGTGGTAAATGAGTATCCTGATGTTTTTCCTGATGAGTTGCGTGGAATAATACCATATTGGGAAGTTGAATTTACTGTTGACTTAGTTCCTGATGCTAATCCAATTTCAAAACCCCCTTATCGAATGGCTCAAATTGAACTTTTAGTGTAGAAGGAGGAATTGCATGATTTATTAGAGAAAGGTTTCATTCGACCTAGCACATCACCATGGGGTGCCCCTATTATATTTGTTAAAAAGAATGATGGTTCTATGAGACTTTTCATTGATTATAGATCCTTGAATAACATAACTGTTAAGTCCATATATCCTTTGCCTCATATCGTTGATTTGTTTGATCAGCTCCAGGGAGCTCAATATTTTTCAAAGATTGACCTGAGATCGGGGTACCATCAGTTGAAGGTAAAAGAAGCAGATATTCCGAAGACCACAATCTGTACAAGATATGGCCATTATGAATTTGTAGTAATGCCTTTTGGGCTAACCAATGCACCTGCTGTATTCATGGACTTAATGAATAGAATTTTCCATGAGTTCTTGGATAAGTTTGTGGTGGTTTTCATTGATGATATTTTGGTGTTTTCTAAAAGTAAAGAAGAGCATGAAAGACAATTAAGGGTGATTTTTCAAACCTTGAAAGAAAAGAAATTGTATGGAAAATTCAGCAAGTGTGAGTTTTGGTTGCAATAAATTTCTTTCCTTGGTCATATTGTTTCTAAATATGGGATAACTGTTGATCCTGCAAAAACAATGGTTGTTGAAGAATGGCCAAGTCCCACAAATGTAACTGAGATTCGTAGCATCCTTGGTTTGGAAGGCTATTACCGAAGGTTTGTTAGAAATTTTTCACGGTTATCTAGTCCAATGACGAAGCTAACTCGAAAGGGTGTTAAGTTTATCTGGACAAAAGAATGTGATGATTGTTTTCAGGAACTGAAAAGAAGATTGGTGAATGCTCCAGTTTTAGAACTACCTTCTAGGAATTGTGAGTTTGTTATATACATCGATTCTTCATTGAAAGGACTTGGTTGTGTCCTAATACATAATGATCAGGTAATTGCTTATGCTTCACGACAGTTGAAAACTCATGAGGTAAATTACCCTACACATGATTTGGAATTAGTTGCTGTTGCTTTCACTTTAAAATTTTGGAGGCATCATTTGTATGGAGTAAAGTGTGAAATATATACCGATCACAAAAGTTTAAAGTATATATTCACTCAAAAAGAATTTAACATTAGACAGAGGAGATGGTTAGAATTAATCAAGGATTATGATTGTACAATTCATTACCTTCTGAGAAAAGAAAATAAAGTGGCTGATGATTTGTGTAGAAAAAGTAATGTTTCATTAACCATGCTACGTTTGGAACGAGATCCTTTGTATTTTGTTTTGATGAACTTTGGCATAGATGTTTTTGGTGTAGGAATTTCTTATGTTTTGTTTCAGGTATCAGTGAGATCATCTCTATCAGAAAGAATCAACCAAGCACAGAAGTAAGAAAGTGAGTTGCAGAAAAAGGTAGAGATGGTTTAGAAGGGTAAGATGCCTGAATTCAACATTGATAATGATTGTGTTTTGAGATTTGGGAAGATATTGTGTGTGCCTTGTGATTCACAGTTGAAGTGATAGTTGTTATGTGAAGCTCATAGTTCTCCGTTTTCAGTTCATCCTGGAAGTACTAAGATGTATAGAGATCTTCGGGAGTATTACTGGTGGGACGGAATGAAAAGGGATATTGTTGATTTTACTGTAAAGTGTTTGACTTGTCAATAGGTTAAAGCAGAGAGGCAGTTACCGAAAGGGATGATTCAGCCTTTACCAGTGCCAGAGTGGAAATGAGAGAATATATCCATGGACTTTGTTGTGGGATTACCGAAGACATCTCGAGGTAATAATGCAATCTGGGTTATTGTTGATCGCTTGACCAAATCTGCTCATTTCCTTTCTATACGAGATAGTTTTTACCTAGATCAACATTCCCGTTTGTATCTTAAAGAGATAGTCAGGTTACATGGAGTTCCTCTCTCCATTGTATCTGACTGTGATCCCAGGTTCACTTCTAAATTTTGGAAAGGCCATAAGAAGTCATTGGGTACTGAATTAAATTTTAGTACAGCTTTTCATCCTCAATTAGATGGGTAGTTAGAACGAACGATCCATAATTTGGAGGATATGATACGTGCTTGTTCGATGGATTATCAGGGAAGTTGGGACCAACATATTTCTTTGGTTGAATTTTCTTATAATAACAGTTTTCATTCCAGTATACAGATGGCACCATTTCAGGCATTATATGGGATGCGGTGTTGAACTCTAGCTTTCTGGGGTGAAGTGGGTGAAAGGAAGTTGATGGGACCAGAATTGGTAGAAGAGTTGGTAGAAAAAGTTCAGCTGATACAGAAACACATGAGAACAGCTCAGAGCCGGAAGAAGAGTTATGCGGACAATAGGAGGAAGGATCTCTCTTTTGAGGTAGGTGATCATGTTTTTCTCAAAGTATCACCATGGAAAAGTGTGATGCGATTTGGTATGAAAGGAAATATGAGTCCAAGGTTCATTGGACCATATGAAATTCTGGAGAGAGTTGGATCAGTTGCTTACCGAGTGGATTTACCTCTGAGTTTATCTCAGGTACACAATGTTTTTCATGTTTCTATGTTGAGAAAGTATATGCCAGATCCATCTCATGTTTTGAGTCCAGAGGTAGTTCAGTTGGAAGAGAACCTATCTTATGAGGAACAACCGGTCCAGATTCTTTACCACAGGGAGAAAGTGTTACGGAATAAGTTGATTCATCATGTAATGTTTTTGTGGAAAAACCACATGATTGAAGAGGCATCATGGGAATCTGAAAATGCAATGAGGGATAAGTACCCCCACTTATTCGATAAGTAAATAAATTGCGGGGACACAATTTTCTAAATGGGGGAAGGATGTAACATCCAATGTAAGTAATGAAAAATAGATATTTTTATCTATTTATATTAATTATTTAGATAGTGTTTTAGAGGATTAAAATGAGAATAAATCCAATCTTATGCATGGAATACACTAATATTCTTAAAAGATTGTTTTAATGCCTTTTGATGGAAAGCCCTTTTTAAATCAAACTTTTGACAATTTTATAATCTCTATTTCTGAAAGTAAACATATTCTTTATGATTGAGACATTGAAATTTACATTGGATAAATTTTTGGTATTTTTCTGACAATGTTCATTTTTTAATGAATAGTGAAAAATACTGCATTTTACATCAAAACTGCTTATTCATTTAATTTAATTATATGGTTAGATTATACTTTTAATTGGTATTAAAGTGTAATATGAATATATTATTACCATTTAATCCAATTGTGGTCATTAGGATTAATTCCACTTTGGAATTGGGCATAAACTAATGCCAAACTTTTCATAGATATTGTTTCAAAAAAACCCGCTATTTGTTTTGACAAAGGGATTTTTTTTTAAATAAATTATTGCAATTTATGTTTTTGGAATTTGGTAAAATGGATTACATATTTGGAATCATAAGGTCCAAATTATGTAATCAAGACTCTTTTTTTGGACATTCTGAATAGTAACGACGGTAATTATCTTTAATTGTCTTGATTAATGAGTAATCGGGTAGTTAAGGATAATAAAATAATATCATAATAATATAAAATGACACCAAAATGTGTCCTAATTCTACTGGTTGTCTCATGGTCGACCATTGGATACCTTGTTCCAAACTTGGGGACCCCATGGAATCACTTTTGTGGGAAAGTGACTTGTTATCTTTTTATTTTTTTAAAGAAAGTAAATATAACAAGAATGTATCACCTAATTAAAACATTTTTAATTTTGTCTGAATAGATAATATTCTAAACTATAAATATTCATTGGATAGTTAAAATTATTTCCTATATAATTGTATTTGTTTCATAATTTTTAGACATTAAATAAAGTAAATTGTTTACGACATCATGATGATGCAGCGATTACCTCATTATTTAACGATTTAAATAAAATGGAATGATAATGTAAAATATATGACCTAAACATGTCCAAAACCTATTGGATGGGTGTATTTAGAACCCTTATCACCTTATCCTCAAAGTACATCAATGTGGGACCTTTAAAATCCGAAACCCATTTGAAAATAAAGTATCATTTCTTTACTTTCCATGAGTGCCCCTCCTCTCCTCTTATAAAAGGCCCCCACCTCTACCTCCATACCCACAATTACAAAGCCTTTGGCTCGGCCAACCCCAGCCCATTTTATATCTCCACATCCATCTCTAACTCTTTGAAGCCTCACTTTGGGCAGAAGTCTTCCCAAGGAAGCCTTTGAGCTCAAACCAATGGGAGTTACCAGATTTTAAGGTAATGTCTTCACTTGATTCCTTTTGTTTTATTTTGCTTCTCCAACACCCTAAACTATTTATATTCATTTCATTTGTAACAACTCCAGTATCTTCATTATACTAGGATGTTTTTATAATAAGTATTAGAGCTACACTTATACACACCTAAATCTAATGGTTAAAGAACATACTATTTCCGTGGATGGCGAATTTCTGCCTCACGAAACGATGATTGTTCAACACTCATATATCACCTTAAAAGTTGTCCATTAAGATGTCACTATATTTATATATTATATATAATATGTTTATGTTTTACTTAAGCTTCTGTATTTTTCATTTATGGCATATCTTTATTGTTACCATTGTGAGTAAACGCGATATCTTCATTTTAGGAAGTGCGGACTACCGCCCCCTCAAAGTGATTTGATTCGTTAATGCCATATTTGGGATGTATAAAGGATCTAATTAATGGTATTATATATGATATTATACTGGAATTATAATATACCTTTATATAATTATTATTCCATTCTATAAAATACGAAATAGAAATGAAAGTAGCGTTCATGCGTAAGTACGGCTTACCGTCTCCATGAACGGTGCATTTCATTTCTTACCTCTAAAAGATTATGTAATATTATAAATTCATGTATATAATGGATATATATTATATATATGATATATAAATCATGATTATAACTCTGGATATAATGGATACATGAACAAATTGTAAATATAAAGAGCATATTTTGACTCAAGTACCAATTATCGTTAAAACGACCGTTATTAATTAAAATAATTACATAGTGTTCATGACATGAGAATAAGTGATATAAATGGAATAATTAACTTGATTAAGGTTCTTAAGCAAGTAGAAATTAACTCAAGTTTATAATTCAGGAGATTAAAGAATCATCGAGTCAAGTCGGACCCGAGGTATGGGACTTCGTCTCAATCTCCATTCATCGAGGCATATTTTGTTTTATACACAACTTTCTTTTATAAGGTGTATAAACCCATTTGAATTTTACATTTATCCCAAAAGAATCTTTTTTATACGAAGCGTTTTTACTAAACGACAAAAGGGAATGTTTTTGTCGTACGTATGCGGCGACAACGACTTCTCTGCCGCCGTGACTATTATTTGAGTTTCGGATTCCTCTAGAATCCATAAAAAATTTCAAAATAAAAATAAATACCATGTTTTACTTTTCTTTTATTTTGGTATTGGAAATGGTTTTCATAATGTTTTTATATATCAATATGTTGTATTTATATCTTGTGATTGAAAAGTGTAAATGTTATGTTTCCTTTATGCATGTTTTATGTGATGCGATTAAGTTATGGTTCTTGGGAATTATTATGAAGACATGTAGTTCTGTGATAAACTAAGGGAAGGTGAGCCTGATATAGCTCTCCAATGCATTGGGTAACGTGAAGGAGTGAAACGTTAAGGTTTCTCCGAAGAGATTTAGGGAATATATTGTGATGGGTATTCCAAACGTAACCAAGAGGGTTACTCCCTACGTAAGAATGTTATGAATGTCTCAAGTTACCTTTATGTCTTATGATTTCTATGATTTATTCATGATTTGATGAGGTATGTTAAAGTGCTTATGTTTTATGAGTAAAGTATGATTTTATTGATTCTTATGTATACATGTACTCATGTTTCGTTTCCATATTTTTATATCCCTTACTGAGATTTTTATGCTCATCCCAAGTTTTTTGAAATGTTTTTCACAGGTCAAGGGAAAGGTACATTATATGATGATAGTGTCAAGGAAGTGTCAAGAAAGAATCCATGTTTTATTGTAAATATGTTTCCGTTGATGGGAAAAATGAATACTATCTTCATGTAACCACTTTGTTTAAATGTGGAATGTAATGCAAGTTTTATGATCTAATTAACTAAAACTCTAAACCTGAAAAGATCCTCAATGTGTAATCTTGTAATAACTGAAGATTAAGTAAGGTTTAAGGGTGGGGCCTTATAAGTTTCATCATATTTAAAAAAAATTAATGAGGTTGGGGGGTATCTGCGAACATCATTGGGTGAGTGTGTTATTTTTTTGTTAATATATAATATGTTATTATATATATATAATATTAAATGATTGATATATATATATATAAATATATATATCTGTGTGTGTGTAATATGAGAAAATTGTAAAAATAATAATTAGGGGTGGGGAGGTGCGCTACAATGAGTGGGTTATTTTTTTCTTAATAGATTTATAAATGAATACTATATATAATATATGCAAGTTACAACATACTTAAAACAAATTAATTAGGTTGTAGGATGTGCATGAACATCATTAAGTGAGTGTTATTTTTTATTAATATACAACAAGTTATTATATATAAATATAATATTAAATCAATGATATAAATATATATATATTATATTATATTAAATCATATATATATACATATATATTATTAATGGACTTTTAAAATCAAAACATAATTGATATATATTATTAATGGATTTGATTATATATATATATATAATTATATATAATAATAATTATATGTATATATACACACACACATTATTATATATATAATATATAACATATATATATTATTTTTTGTTAATATATAATGATATATATATACATATATATAAATTATGGTGATAATATAAGAGACGCAACACCTGGACCAGTTGGTCAAGGCGCAGCCTAGGAAGCTTTTGGTAGGGGGATCAAATTTTCCTACCAGCAGTTTCCTGTGAAATTTTTTACAGCAGCTGGGCTTCGCACGAGTAGGCCCGACCTGCGGGCCTTCTTGGATAAGCCCAGGCCTGACCCGATGAACCTACAACCTGAGCCCGGCCTGGCTCAACATGGGCTTTGTCGGGCTGGGCTTTCGGGCCAAAATTACACACTTAGTTGGTATATAGGAGACTAATAATGTGTCGCCGCTTGGTAAATAGTGGTGCCTAGACATGATACACCTGTAGGTTCCTGGCATAGTAGAAGCACATTGGTGGGTGTTCCCAACATTAAGTTTAGCGTTAACAATGATCAATCTGAGATCCATCACAATAATAAAAGGCCGGATCTTCGGAATAGATTGAAGAATGAAAAATAAATAGGGGAGTCCCGAAACCATTGATAGGATCATCATATGTTGGTTATAATTAATTTAATTAATTGACAAGAATTACCTTGATGGAATTCCTTCTTCGTTGATGTTTCTGATCACGATCCGATGTGATCCATCAGTGTGTTATAGAATCCAAGTGTAGGATTACTTTAGTGGTGATCCAGACGTGCTCCACGTATCATTGAACATCACCAAAGGGATCTCCAGGTGCTAGCATAGAAGAGCCTTCGCTTGCGATGTCCGCCTTCGATCGCCTTGATCTGGTGGAAGTGGATATCTCTCTCGTAGCTTGAGAGCGTTCTTGGTGGAAAAGAAATTCTCTCTTGGCTTGAGAGCTTTTCCAAATCCATTGTGCACAACCACCAAAAAATGTCTAGGATAATGAGAAATATATAATTGAGATTTTTAATTACATATATTAATAAAATGAATTAATTACAGAAAGCATTTATTCATTTCATTTAATTCTAAGTAATACCCCATGTCTAATAATAACAGTTGACTCTTATTATTACTTGACATGCGCCCAACATATTACACCTAATATTATTTAATTAAATAAATAATATTATTTCACATAATTTACCAGAAAAAAATACAGAGTGTGTATATTTAATATACACGACGTGTACTTTTATATTTCTATTTTTCTTTATTTCCTCCACCACATTTATTAGACCTTGAATAATGGCTATTTATTTCTCAAATAAATATCACATCATTACTCACTAATAAATACACTATTTCGCCCAAAATATATTATCTCGAATAACTGGTATCGAAATAAATATGATCAGACGTCCCTAAATAATTATTAAACCACAATAAGGAATAATCGTTATTTAACTTGTTAAATTAATTTTTAATTGATATACTTGGACACACATAGTGTGTGAACCTCTGGGCCTCTTTCTCAGTGGCATTAGATGGAGCCTACCTAAAGTCCAAGGTTAGCGTCTAGCAACACGCCAAGGCACCCAAAGAGAAAGATGTTTAACGTCGTAATGACATGTCACCTCCTACGAAGGCTTACTGTGTAATATAACATATTTGTCTCTATATCTCGAATCAAGTGGGTTGCATGCTAGTGCCATCAACCCCTGTGCTCGATTATTCTTTATTTGAATTTGCAGAATTGAACTCCCCCATTCCTTACCATGGCCATGTATTTACTTTGGCTATATCAATTCCATCAAAGGTCATGAGATATCTACTTCCATTATAGAAAAAATGGACAAATCCTTTCTCACATTATCTATTAATGCAGTATCACTCATGACGCACCCAACATATCCTACCTTACTGTAAAAAGTGTGGCATCACAGTTTTCATCAATACATCTAAGTGCGCGAGTTGTAAAACCCATTAATAATAGTTATAAAGTCTAAGGACCAATACACAAGTCTGCAGATAAGAACATCCAATGAAACTATGAAATGTGGATTTTCTACTGGCGGGTCTCATTCCAATAATATCATCCTAGATATTACCAAGGGTGCATACTAGGAGATGGTGCCTCAATTTTTTATGAGTCCTCACCCCTAATGGGTTGTATTATTTTTTTCCCTCAAATAACATCATCCGACTATAAAAAATATATTTAAGAACAGTGTTATGACACGTCCGGGTTCTCATCATAGTAGGGATCCGCTATGACCCTTTAATACAATAGCTATCCGTAGGACATTATCACATGCATTGTCATGCTGAAGAACAATCAAGATGTGATAAGGTATTTATTAATGAATAAAGTACAAAGTATTTGGTTCTAGGCCACCAACTCCCACAGACTCCCACTTAGACTAGAGCCAACATCTATCAACCCTTAACCCGCTAGCTCTCACATGATATTCATGCTTCTGCTGAGATAGGCCTTTACTCATGGGGTCTGCCACATTCTCTTACGCGGACACTCTTCTCACTTCAACTTCACCCCTTTGATAGAAATCCCTCAAGAGGTGATAATTTCGGAGTATTTTCATTGTCCGTTGATGTGACCTTGGTTCTTTTAAAAGAGCCACTTCTGCAGTATTATCACAATACAATGTGATAGGGTTTTTACTGAAAGGCACCACATCAAGGTCATGGAAAAAGTTCCGAATCTAGATGGCTTCCTTGGCTGCATCAGAAGCCGCTATATATTTGGAATCCACTGTAGAATCAGCGAACGCTAGCTTCTTTGAACTCTTCCAGCTCACAGCTCCTCCATTGAGACAGAAAACATATCCATATTGCGATTTGAGATCGTTCTGATCTGTCTAAAAACCAGCATCAGCATATCCTCTGATGACAAGCTCCTTGTCTCCTCCATACACTAGGAACATATCCTTAGTTCTTCTCAGATACTCAAGGATAGTCTTAACAGAAATCCAAAGTTGTTCTCTTGGATCTTCTTGATATCTTTCCAACCATGCCTAATGCATAGGCAACATCAAGACTAATACATAACATGGCATACATGATGGATCCTATATCCTAAGTGTATGGGATCTTACTCATTCAATAATTCTCTTGTTGTGTTTGAGGATACATTTTCTTAGAAAGATGTAGGCCATGTGACACTAGAACCAATCCCCTCTTATATTGTTTAATACTAAATCTATTTAGTATTTGGTCAATGTATATACCCTGACTTAGTCCAAGAAGCCTCTTTGATCTACCAAGAATGATCTTGATCCCTATAATGTAGGTTGTTTCACCAAATTACTTCATGGAGAAACACTTATTCAACTAGTCCTTAACTGACTATAAGACTGGTACATCGTTTCAAATAAGCAATATGTCGTCAACACATACTACTAGGATAATGATCACATTCCCATTAAAACTCTTATAAATACATTGATCACATTCGTTCTTAATGAAAACTAATTATTTATGGCTTCATCAAATCGAATGTTCCATTACCTGAATGCTTGATTTAATCCATAAATGGATTTATGCAACTTGAAACCCCGTTTGGCTTTACCTGGTGTCACAAACCGTTCTGGTTGTGTCATATAGATATCTTCTTGAAGGATCCTATTGGGGAATACTGTTTTGACATCAATTTTCCAAATATCATAGTCATGGTAAGCTACTATGTAATGTATTATTCTTATGGATTTAAACATGTAAAATGGTGAGAAGGTTTTAATATAGTCAATTCCTTGACACTGTCTCAATCCTTTAGCCACAAGACTTGCTTTATAGGTGCTAACTTGACCATCCTTGTCCATTTTTTTCTTGAATTCCCATTTGCATCCAACATGTTTTACATCAACTAGATCATCGACCAGAACCAAGACTTGGTTCTGATACATGGAATCCATCTCAGAATTCATATCTTATGGTAATCTTACAACTTATTCAATTTATAATACTTCCTAATAGGAGATAATTTCATCATTGTCCATCAATAACGATTCACCATCCTCTGTGACTAGGAAACCAAATCTCTCTGCTTCCCTTACCTCTCTTGAGATCATACGCAGTACTTGTGTTTCTGGAACCTCATCCATGGGGACCTGTGGAACTTGTTCCTATACCAACTCTTGTGTATCTTGATAGTCAACTTCATCAAATTAAATATTTATCCCACTATCCTTTTTGAGGATGTGCTTACTCTCAAGAAAGAAGGCTTGTCTGGTGACAATCACTTTCTTATCTTAAGGGTTATATAAGTAATTTACTTTCATTTCTATGGGATATACTATAAAGATACACTTCGTGCCCCAGGGTGCCAGTTTGTTGCCTAAGGAGGCCTTAAAAATTCCCCACATCCCCATACACTTGTGTGCGACAAAATGGGTTTCTATCCATTCCATAACTCGGAGGGAATTTCATTTTCCGCATTATCTGGTACTCATTTTAATGTGTATGCTGCAATTTGTAATGTATACCCCCAAAAAGATAATGGAAGATTTGCATGACTCATCATCGACCTCACCATGTCCAACAAGGTATGATTCCTTCTTTCACTAACATCATTCCATTGTGGTGTATAAGGAAGAGTAAGCCGAGATAGGATCCCAGAATCCCGTAGAAGATCGATGAACTCTTTGTTCAGATATTCTCCACCTCGATCCAATCAAAGTTTTTTAATCTTCTTACCAACCTGATTCTCTACTTCATTATGTAATTCCTTAAATTTTTCTAATGCTTCTAACTTATACCTCATTAATTGGAAATATCCATATCCACTCAAATCATCAGTAAAATTAATAAAGTAAGAATATCCAACTCTAGCTTCTACTGGAAATGGTCCACACACATCCGTGTGCACCAATACTAGAAGTTCTGCGACCCATTCACCTTGTCCACTGAAAGGCGGCTTAGTCATTTTTCCTTGTAAACAAGTGTGACATCTATCAAGTGGTTTTATCTCAGTAAAGTCTAAACATCCATATTCGATGATCTTTATCAAATGCTTCTCATTTACATGACCGAGAAAGTGATTCCACAACTGGGTGACGTATGAGTCATGTGAGTTTCTTTCATTATCGATTGACGACACTTGGTTTTTGTAATTTAATACATACAAACCATTATTTAAATGAGACATACCATAACATAAGTTGTTCTTATAAATTAAACCACACTTATTTATGATCTTGAAAATAAATCAATCCATATTCAAACAAGATACAAAAATTATGTTCTTGGTAACACTAAGAACATAATAACAGTTATGTAAAACCAAAATCATCCCAGTCGGCAATGAGAGGTGGTAATCGCCAATGGCCAACACAGCTAGACTTACTCCATTGGTAGCTCGAAGATCCACCTATCCTCTATCAATCTTTCTAAATCTACTTTGTTCCTTAATTTGAATACAAATGTGATCCCCAAAAGCTGTATCTAATAACCAATGTGTAGAAATGGAAAGATTACACTCGATAAAGAATGGACCTTTAGTGTCCCCATGCTTCTGGATGTAGTTCCTCTTTATGTGCCTTTCTTTCCACATGAAAAATATACCACATCCAATTCCATTTCCTATCTCTGGATCTTCCCCTTCTTGAAGGGACAGTGCTTGGGGGCTTCAGACCATTTATA
Source organism: Viscum album (assembly GCA_963277665.1). Classification (NCBI taxonomy): domain Eukaryota; kingdom Viridiplantae; phylum Streptophyta; class Magnoliopsida; order Santalales; family Viscaceae; genus Viscum; species Viscum album. The sequence continues at coordinate 1,474,776,357 of OY728131.1, read as the reverse complement.
AGTCTTTGGCCCCTTTTCCTTGTCCTTACTTTTCTTATTCTCTATAATTACTGTGGGTTTTTCACACCCCATGTCCTTATCTACCGGGCGAATTAAGGTCAGAAGTTCTGATATACTCTTCACATTGTTTCTCATGTTGTAGTTGACAATAAATCTAGAGAAGGTCTTGGGAAGTGATGATAGGATGAGATCTACATGAAACTCATCAGGGAACTTAATCCCTAATATGTCCAAGCGTTCAATGTAGCCAATGAGCTTGACTAAATGAGGCCCAGCTGGCGCATACTCTCCAAGATATGTTGTAAACAAAGAATCAGAGATCTCATATCTATCTTCTCTCACCTTCTCTTAATAGAGATCCTTAAGGTGAGACATCATTCTATACACATCCATGTTTTCATGTTTCTTCAAGAGCTCATTAGACATGGCCAACAACATGAAACACAGAAAATCTGTGGCATCATCAATTTGTTTCATATAGAGAGATAGTTCCTCATCATTGGCCTCTTTTCCAGGCGCAATTGGAATAGCCTCTTCCAGCACATACAATTTCCTCTCGTGGTGAAGGATGACTTGTAAACACCTCTTCAACTCTTGGAAATTGGTACCGGTGAGAAGGTTTTCCTTCTCGGGTATGGTTTGTAATGATATGCTTGAAGTCATTTTTCTTGAATTTTCTACAAATTAAGATGAGAAAAGGATTAATACTTTATTATGATAAGACTAAGACAAAAAAATAAATTAGTACTTATTAGTCTCCCACTATTTTATCGAAATCCAATAACCCTCACTATTGGATTCGGAATATTCTGTTTCCGGAATATTCTAGTGGCAAGGATTCATATTTCCCTTCACATTTCCCCAACTAGGGTTGGTCAAGCAACTTGAAGGGTTTTAGGTAGGCATTCTAAATTTCAACTGCATTAACTCATAGCTCCTGGATCCGCTGAGTGGACTCCCCAATCCTGAAATCCTTTTATTTTGGATTTCCTCAACCTTTTCCTCTTGGTCACACCATGTACTGCTATGGAAGTCAACCCTTGATGTGAACCAAATCATGTCAACTAAAAAACATGAATTATAATTCCCCGATAATTGAAAGTACACCAACTAGTGTTGCTCAAGCACTTTGAACTATGGATTGATTCTAACCCATATTATGGAAGGCCATACTGAATTAATATTTCTTTGAGGGATTTTATCTTTATACATAAATTTCAAATTTTTTATCTTTGATTACATGCTTTTTAAAATTATGTGGGATATACTGATGTGATTAACCATGTCTAAGATAATATTTACGCATATGCCGGTATTATTTTAGTTCTATCTTGCATATTTTTTTAATTCATTAATTGTGTGATTGTGACAACACACCCAAAATAAATAAACCATGCAACTGAAAGAAATAAAATAAATGGTATGATCATGATATTGTTCTATTGGTTAGTTTATCCAGTGGTTGATAAAATAATCAAAGACCTAGGGGAGAAACACCTTGAACCATTGGGGTTCGTGTTTAAAGATTTCCACCTGTCCACCATTGTATCTCCTTGGATTAGTTTCACCTTGGCTCCTAGCTTGAGCCGCCTCCACTAGCTTGGGAGATCCATCCATTACATATGAATTTATCTCACACACAGGTGAGGGCTAAAAGAGATTTTACATAAATGAAACCTTTGGCATGAAGGCCCTACATATTAATGAGGAGAAGGATCATAGGACAATAAATTTAATTTAAATAAATAAATTAGAAGAAACCGTTCACATACAATGGTCTTGGTCTAGCTCATGATAATCCATACATGCAAAAATATTTACAAATAAATAAAACTATCATTCAATTCTTTAATTGTTCTTGTTTAAGATAAATCACGCTCGAATCATTTAATTATCTTTAATTAATCAATCCTTTTATCTTAAACCCTTTTTTGAATTTCCTTGAGATTATCATGCAACATAATTTGAAACAAATAAATTCATTTAAAAATATAAGTTTATATAACTTGTACCATGGAGGCAACTTGGTGAATTCCCGTTCAAAACTACCCAATGAGTAGAAATGAGCATTACGTAGATGTTAAATTAAAAACACATATATAAAACACCTATCACATGTTGTGCCTCAGCATTAATCCTGCACTATGGTACATGTCTCAAGGGTTTGTATAATATAATAATAAATTTTAATAACTATGTGTAATTTGGATGAGTACACGGTGTGTAGTTCAGTCTACATGGTGTGTAATTTAGTTCACCATCAATCCGAAGTACACGCTCGAGGACAAGAAGTGTAGATGTACTTCATAAATTTTCAGAGTACACAGCGTGTTTAGTGGGACACATGTTGTGCAGTATCTGCGTTACATGGTTTCCAGCCGGGCAAGCCGTGTACGAGGTACACAGTCTAACCCTAGCCCGAAGGGACTACATGCTGTGTTCAGTGGACCACATAATGTGTAATCCTAAAACTGTGTGCCACTTGTTCCTGGTCAACAAACAGTGTCATTTATGACTTAGGAATACTTCAACACATGACCATATTTGGTAGACCAGTACAATGTATTGAACCTAGAATACAAGGAATGTAATTTCAAATACTCACTATGTATTCTTGTGTTGTACGACCAGGAATGTTTGGCACATTCGGATGAGATTCTCTATTTTATTTTAATCAAAATTAAAAAAAAAAATTGTTTATGTAAGGTGAACGAGAAAAGAGAGGGGAGGAACGGATATATAGATTTAGATTTTAAAGAATGATTAACTTGAATTGAAATAACAAAAATATTAAATGAATAAATCAACAACGAAAAACTAAATAATTATAATCAATGATATAAACCCCTCTGATACCACTTGTAGGTTTCGGGCACAGATGAAGTGCGTTTGTGGGTGTTCCCAACATTAATTTTAGTGTTAACAATTATCAATTTGAGATACATCATGATAATAAAATGGCAGATCTTTGGAATGTAACAAAGAAAAAAAATAAATAGGGGAGTCCCAGAACCATATATAGGATCATCATTTGTTGGTTATAATTAATTAAATTAATTGACAAGAATTACTTTTATGGGATTCTTTCTTCGTTTATGTTTCTGGTCACGATCCGATGTGATCCATCATTGCATCATATAATCCATGTGTAGGATTCCTCTAGTGGTGATCCACATGTGCTCCATGTATCTCTAGATGACGCTGAAGGGATCTTCGTGTGATAGCGTGGAAGAGCCTTCGCTTGCGATGTCCACCTTTGAATGCCTTGATCCGGTGGATGTGGATCTATCTCTCATAGCTTGAGAGCTTTCTTGGTGGAAATGGAATTCTATCTTGTCCTGAGAGCTTTTCCAATTCCATTGTGCATGACCACAAAAAAATGGCTAGGCTAATGAGAAATATAAAATTGGGATTTTTAATTACATATAATAATAAAATGAATTAATTTCCCAAAATAATTTATTCATTTCATTTAATTCTTAGTAATACCCCATGTCTAATAATAACAGTTGACTATTATTATTACTTGACATGTGCCAAGTGTATTACACCTAATATTATTTAATTAAATAAATAATATTATTTCTTATAAATTCACATTAAAAATACATGACGTGTATATTTAATATACACATTGTGTACTTTTATTTGTCTATTTTTATTTATTTCCTCCACCACAATTATTAGACCTTGAATAATGGCTATTTATTTCTCAAATAAATATCACTGCATTTATCGTTAATAAATACATTATTTCACCCACAATATATTCTCTCGAATAACTAGTGTCAAAATAAATGTGATCATGCATCCTTAAATAATTATTAAACCACTATCAGGAATAATCTTTATTTAACTTGTTAAATTAATATTTAACTAAGATACTTGGACACACTTAGTGTGTGACCCTCTAGGCCTCTTTCTCAGTGGTATTATAAAGATCCAACCTAAATTCCAAGGTTAGCATCAAGAGGAACCCATAAAAAAATAATTTTGATGCTGCAATGACGTGTCACATCCTACGAATGCTTGCAGTGTAATATAATCCCATTGTCTCGATATCTCGAATCAAGTGGGTTGCATGCTAATGCCATCAACCCAGGTGCTTGATTATTCATTCTTTGACTTTCTAAAATTGAACTTTCCCATTCCTTACCATGGACATGGATTTACTTAGGCTATATCAATTACATCAAAGGGCCCAAGATATCTACTTCCGTTATAGAATAAAAGGGACAAATCCTTTCTCGCATTATCTATTAATGCAGTATCACTCGTGACACACCTAGCATATCCTACCTCGCTATGAACAGTGTTTCATCACAGTTTTCTTTAATACATCTATGTGCGTGAGTTATAATCCCCATTAATATTTATCTTAATGTCAAAAGACCAATACACACGTTCACAGACAGGAACATCCAATGACACTTTGAAATGTGGATTTCCCACTAGAGGGTCTCATTCTCATAATATCCTCTTAGATATTAATAAGGGCGCACACCATGAGAAGGTGACTCAAAGTTTTATGATTCCTCACCCCTAATTGAATGTATAATTTGTGTCCCTAAAATAACATCATTCGACCAGAAAACATATATTTAAGAACAGTGTTATGGAACTTTCGGGTTCTCTTCATAGCAGGGATCCGTTATGACCATATAATGCAACATCTATCCTTACAACATTATCAAATGAATTGTCACGTAGAAGAACAATAAATATGTGATAAGGTATTTATTAATGAATAAAGTACAAAGTAGTTAGTTCTAGTCCACCAACTCCAACACAACCCACACATGGAAAAAGTCTGACTAGCCACCGATGGGATTGTTGTTCATACTATTTGCTACTAAAATTGATTTTCATTTCACCTTGAGTGATTGAAGTAATTTACACTACTTACTAATTTATGATATTTATCATTTAACATTTGCCTAGTATGGTAATGTGGAAGCATTACATGCTTCATTATAGGCACGTAAGGATTTAAATTCCCCGCACATGTTATGGCATGTAGATTGCATTCCCAGGTTGTTTGAAATTTTTTGATGTTCCTTGAATGTTTTAATAACATATCTTTTATATGCCATGTTATAACATTAAATAATATGTTTTTTTCACCTTATTAGGTATTTTATTAGCATTATTATGAAATTTAATTCATTATTTTTGGCTTGTATATCATGCTTGGGTGTCTTCCCAGCTTACGTGGTAGCCTGCTATGTTAAATTATCTTACTTCCATGTGTAATTGGAATATTTCCTTATATATGATGTCACAATTATATTTACTTATTACTATTTTTATCATATATAGTTTCTAATCAGTTTTAGTTAATTAAGAAATTTTCTTTTTTCTAATTTCTATAAATCTATGCTTCTTTAAAAAATGGCTGAAAAATGTTTGTTGTAGTTAAATGGGTGTCATCCTGAAATATGTAAGGTGTATAGGAACCTTATAAATTGAAAACGAACGACCCATATAGTTGAACCATTTTAGATTCACCTTATATACCTAAGTAACATTTTATAAATTCTAAATATATTAAAATTTTCTTTTAATCCGAGATAAAATGGTTTCGATAAAATGGGACCCAATTTTCCAATTTGTAAACTGTATAGGCACTTTACATATTTGAACAGGGTGGACCATATAATCAATCCATTGCAGACACACCTAATATGAAAAAAGGATTTTTCAAAAAATTTAAAGCTATTAAATTTTATTTTATCCAAGAGAAAATGGTTTTGGTTTTATGGGGACCACCCACAACTTGTATAGTGTATGGGAGCTTTATAATTTGAGAAGAGGTAACCCATAAAACTGAATCATCTATTATGAGCCTTTTACTTAGAAACTATTGTAAATTAAAATGTTGTCTGATTTGACCTTAAATGAAATGGTTGCCTTTATATGGAAGTGAACCTCTATTATTTCCATATAATGACCCATATGGCTAAATTATACTATACACAACTAGACCCAAGTAGGTTAGTTGGGGCATGTTGCTTTTGAAATGAAACCATTAATGATGTTTTTATAAAATATAAATGTTTAAAATGTTCAGGTTTCTTTTAATTGAATAAAAAATGGTTTAACAAGACCCTCATAGGCACCCTTTATTTACCATGGCTTAGTGCTTAACCCCATGGGGGTATGCTTATGTTTTGAATTAGGGGACTTTTAATGTTGATGTGGCCACCTATATGGTTTTTCATGTAAAAATAAGGAGGAACCTTCTTTGATTAGACCAATTTAATTAATATAGAACCGTTTAATCTTCTTGATCTATAATTTTATAAGGCCTTATAAAGAAATGTTTGATGTTTAACAAGGGGTTCTGAAATAAATAGCCTAATTATAGGGTATGTTAGAAAAATAAATAATGTTTTAAAAATGAAGTTTACTCTAACTTACTTGTGTGCCTTATAGAATGTTTAAATAATTGCAATGTTTCTACCCTTCTTAAAGGGTGTATGTTATTCTTAAATGATAAACCTTGACATGATTAATGAATTAAATGAGTTTGGTTTAATTAATTAATGAATCCTTAAGTGGTGTTTTAGCCTAACCCTTATGTAATGGTAGTTTAAATCCCTTTTGTGTGTTGTATTGATTAGATCCCGTGAAACTAAAAGGTTAGAATTATTCATAGACCTCTTGTCCAATAGATTAATCCTAAGTTATATGATCTTTTTCATAATTAACTTTCTAATATGATCCCTTGGTAGGGTCGATGCTTCCTATTTTGGTAATGGGATAGCCTATAGTAGGTCACGCCCTCAGATCTCTAAATCACTTTCTAAAATCTTGTGAACCTTTTCAGGTATGTGGTATTGTTTGGGTTCCATAGTCCCATGTAAGACTCTTAGTTTCTAAAATGACACATTTTTTTAATGGGTGGTCATGTGTTTTTTTGACCTTTACTATCAGTGTGATCATTATTAAATTCTCAGTTCTAGTGGGATAGACATGCATAGGGCATGGACAGCCGCTTGGTAGGTACAGTGACCCTTTCTTCTTTCTCAACTGAGTTAGGAGACTCAAGAAGTCATCGGCTTATTTTAAAGTCATATGGAGTAATGCGACTCTGGGTTAGTTCTTTTTGTATGGGACATTAGATTCTTTAATTCATATGACCAATAAACCTATGGGTAATATCATTGATGTACCATTTTCTTTATAAATTCGAGGTAGTATGCATTGTTATATGCGATACTAATCGAGTTTTTTGAATGGTGTTTCGAACCATTTTAGTTTAGTGGTTCTTATTAAGCCTTGAGTTGTTATGTTTTGAACGACAATCAACTATGGAGTAGAGTGACCAAGGCATTAGAAAAGATCTAGACTAGTCCCAATGCTTGGGAAAATGTTCTAAAAAGATTAGGTGTTTTATCACACTAGTCAACCATTTGAATTTTATGCCTAATTCCATGACGTATGGAAGCATGAATTGAAGGAGAATCACACATAAACCTAGTATAGACCTAAACCAAGGGTGATTGTAGGTGTCTAGTTCTTTATCTTTAGCCTAACGCTTATGAAAGATGTGTTGGATACCTTTAGGACCCTTGTTTAGTGGTATATGGAGTGTGTACCATGGGATAATCCCCTTTATTTGTAAATAGGATTCTAAGGACACTCCTAAGGTGGGGATCATCGCTTAAATTCTAGTTAAAAATTTCCTTCTAAGTAAAAGAAACACAACCTAGAAGGACAACCTAGAAATGGCCAGTGCCTCTTTTGAATGACCTTAAGGCTATTAAGATTCAAACCGATGTTGGTGCTTCTGAGGAAACAAGACAATGAACTATTTACCGTATAGGAAACCTTTATAAACATTGTTAGTCAGGGAGGGACTCTAGTGGCTGTTCTTAAGCCTGGACATGATGCCTTGTGTGGTAATGGAATCGAAGTCGGTTATGGTGGTGTTTCGATGGTAGTATACAAGATCTTCTATGTAAGCAGACCTAGGGTGCTTCAACTATCGTTTTCCTTATGTTTTTGGTTATGAAGGGTTCAGAACCTTAAGAAGAACTTCATCTATGTTGTAGCGTAAGTATCTCATATCAATTTTTTGGCATTTTTTAAAATACTCTTACTGTACTATTGGCTTAAATATGACCATGTCCCCTACATTGACATCATCTGAGTACACTAAGAGAATGTCAGTTGTGCGTCACACTAATGTTTTGAAAAACACCATTGGTATTTTTTTGGTGGTTTTGATTAGAGTTCACTTTTGAAGTGTGGTTATCCTTGGAAGAATTTTTAGTTCTAAGTGAAACTTGGGTTCCCAGGTAGAAACTCTTGGGTCAGACTCATGAATACCAGCCATTTTTACTTGACTTTTTCTCCATGTAGATTCTTATTTGTGGAAATTCATCATTGATGTGTGGAAGTTCGAATTTGTACCAATTTATCTCTTATAAGAGCAGTTTATGTTTTTCCTTAGATGATATCCTTAAAATCATACTATTGATCCTGAAGTTTCCATATCCTCATTCGGGCTTTAAAGAGATGTTTAAAAGGGTGGGTATCCTGGTTTTCTAGATCGTGTGTGCACTTATGTTTATGCTAATACACGATAGCTTAAAGTGGGGGTTTGGGTAGAGATGTTATAATAATCTAGTTATAGTCTTTAATGATTATTCTCTATGAAAATCCCAATTTAACTTTGTTTAAATGCTACGAGTTTTGATTTTTAAGTACACTGGCCGTCTAAGCCTAGAGTTTTGAGAATGCTTGGATGGTAGTGGATTAACCTAACATCCTCTAGTTTCTTTAGATAAGGTCAGTTTGGAATCGACCCTTCAATCAAATCATGTCTCATGTCATGTGCTTGATTTTAATGATACAATCACCTTTTAAAAGGAAATTCAAATGGTATAGATACCATGATTCAAAATTGGACCTTAAATACATGAAACTATGGTGGAGGCACCATAGATAAAAATGTTAAAGAGATGATGTGAGGACATGTCTCTAATTTGATGGGTTTGGGAATGCACTATATTTATGCTTCAGTTTAGAGTACAAGCTTGGACTCGAGTTTCTACGACTTATATACTATGTGTTAAGGTAACACTTGGAGGTGCGTTGGGCATTTAGAAATGCAACACAGTTATTTGAATAATACTTCATGACCAAATTAGTTTGATTTATTATCTCTTTGTTTCCACAAGGATTTTATGGGACAAGAAGTTGTAAGGTTAGGATATTGTAGTGTCCCGTGTTTTTTGATTGGAATAAATTCAAAAATAAATTTATTTTTTTCATTTAGTGGATAGTTATTTTTGTAAACCCGTCTTTTAAATGAAATTATGAGAGTTACAACACCTTAATGTTTTTTTTGTTGTGTTTCAAGGCCTGGGGGGTCCCTCAATAATTCCATCGATTTCTGGGAGTTCCCAACTTAGATAACCTCAATAATTAGAGGAAAATTTTAGGGGCACACAATTTTTCTAAATTCATGCAGTACCTAGGGAAAACTATACAGCCTAATCCCAATGAGAAGGAAGTGATGCATGATTTGGTTAATCCATGTGGCATGAGATTCACAATCGTGAGACAACCATTAAGTTTTTGATTGTGGGTTTTTTCATGGGTTTCACACAGTTAGGGAAACTGTGTGACCTAACCATGTGGGGTTTTCCTTTGGTAGTGCCTTAGTGTATGGTTGGAACATGGTTTGGACAACCATGCATCCAAACCATGCAACCTGTTTTTTTGGGAAAATGACTATTTTTACCTTAATAAAATATTAAAACCTATCTTATCTTTCCTCCTTTCTTACCAACCGCATGTAGAACCCCTCTCCCACTTGAGCTCCACCATTCTTCCTTCTCTAGGCATAGAAGTATCTCATCAATTCGTTATTGATTTTGAGTGACATGGGTCCCTATGTATTTTTCTTGGTAAGCTCCTAGTTCCTATTTCTTTTGTTCTTTGTTTTTCATCCCTGTCGTCCTGTTATTCTGGTGAAATCTCATTTTCCCTATTTCAGGGTAGGTGACCATTTCTTAAATTTATCTCAAAACAGATTAAATCAAGACTCAATATCGAATTTGAGGGTATTCCTTAGTATAAGGTACGTGGTCTACATATTTTACCTCAAGTTTAATTGTTTTGTATAATGTTGTCATTTTCCATGTACCAGACTTACCCGTTGTCTCTTTTAATTTATTAATCGGAATAAACTAAATTGATTAGACTACCTTATGTTGTGTTTAAACCCTCCTTGGTATGATTTATGGTAATTAACTCAACCAAACCACCCATTTTGGGTGAGTATGTATAGACACCCCTTCTAAATATTGTATGTCTTTGTTAGAGCCACCCCTTTGGTTGTGATTTTTATTTATATGATAAATTATGATGATTGTCAGTTGACGACCACCATTGTAGTGGGTTTATTTTTTGTATTGTGAAAAATATAATTTTTTTAAACTAAAAGAAAAGAATTGTTTGATAAAAATTTCATGTTTTATAATAAAACCCTTCTGTTGAGGTGAATTATCTTTTAATCCAAAAATGTTATGTTTATTGGTTTTTTAGTTTGGATTAGTTTCATGCCTAGTGAACGAGCCTTATTATTTTTTAATTGAAATAAACAATAGTATTGGACCTCTCTTTTATCATTCATGTAATTTAATGTGGATTTATAATATGCATAGCCTCCTACATTATACCTTGGCTAGGATAGGGCACGGTTACATACTTGACCTACTTACTTATATAAATTTAAAAAGGAGGAACGTATTATTTAAATTAACTTATTAATGAATTATGGACACCATGAGTGGTAATTAAGTTTCATACCATGAAACAATGAGGATGGTATCATTATACATGTGTTTATCTTTGCTAATGAATTGTACATACACTGGGTGAAATACTAGTATTCTAGGATTGGATCACAGTACACTCTTCTTACCTTATTATGAGTGATACCTGTTCCCTAGTGGAGACACCATGGATGGGCTCATCGATGGGAAGGTTGTACAAATCCATGAGTGAGATTTTGTCCACTATATTAGATATAGGTTTGGGATCAGAGTCTCTTGTCTCACATTAGGTAAGGAATGATACTTGTGAGACCATTCAGTGATCTCATTCGACAAACTTCAAAAATAGTGAGCATTATGGCACTCCAAGTGCGATACATGGGTTCCTTGTCAAGGTTCACCTTGGATGGGCCCAGGATATTACTTATTCAATTATTGTAGTTTCCATTATAGAAAAGGCTAGTGGTATGATTTGACTATCCAAGGCATGTGTTCCCCAAGCCAAACCACATGCTTGGGGTCAATCCATACCATCTTACATAGTTCTGATGTTTTCGTTGTCACTTTTCCCTTATATCTTGGTTTAGGTTGCTCGTGGTTCAAACATTTCCAAGTTAGGCTAAAGCAGTTTTTATTGGGATAGGTGTTCTTGAGGAACTTGAGCTTGACATGGTTTTTATTTATTTATTTTTCATTTCTTCCCTAATTTTGACATAGATAAACACTGCATATTTTAAATGAAAGAATTGTATTATGATTTAGAAACAATTGGTGGTGGCCTATTGAGTATATATCACATCCTGTTCAGGATGCCATTGCACTTGGGTTCCCAAATAGACCACCTTGGTTATAGGATAAAGATTCTCGATTTATTGTTTGTACTGTGCTATGTACTTGGGATCTATGGAGCACAAGACCAATCTAGTACTTAGGATGCTTCTGGAGATTGACCAAGGGGCCTTTTATTCTTTTCCTTATTAATGTATTGTATCATATATCCTAATGTATGGTTCCTACTTTATGAAGAAGAATCATATGGACATGTATGATTGGTTTTATTTGGTGTTGACCAAGTCTACTTAGTTATTATATTTATCTTTCACTACTCTATATTCTAGTATTACTATTTCCACTATTGTCTGCTATTTATTTCATGATATACCGTTGTGATACTCTTATCATGAGGGTATAACCTCCCCACTGTACCAACATTAAACCCTCTCTAGTAGTAAGCAGCCTTTGACATATTAGGAGGCATGCTCGAGGCCATGTGACAACTGGTACGACTACCAGTTTAGTGGCCAGTTAGGTCGGGATGTTACCGTCACCATGATAGAGTCTACCTCATTGCCTCATCATCTCATACCAATGACCCACCCATACCTAAAGACACATGATAGTGTGACACAATAATGATCAACCCAATACCCACAAACATTAGTCTTGGTCACACATCCACATGTTTTTATCCATCCCTTCTCACTTAATGGAGGTCCACCGATATCATCTCACATCATCCCATAACCAAACCCCTAGGGAGGTCCGTGACCTAATACTTCTCCTGGAAAGGCCATCTATCATCCATCATACTATTCCATTTCACTCAAGGAAAAGTACACTTACAAAACCATTACCCAATCACTCAGGGTAGGGCCTAACTACATACACACTAATCTAATCCATGTTGACAAGGTCCATCACACGACCCAACCCTCATGTTGGCCAACCTCAACCCAAGATCTACACTAAATGGTCCTTCATACATCCCAACGCATCCTTAAAAAATCTAAGGATGTCATCTTTAATAAACCAAACCATACTCATATACTTTTTATAGGTCACCGTAGGTGCACTAAACCAAGACTCCCAAGAAATGTCAGCAATCATGTGAAAAAACAGCATACAAGGCCACAACCCATCACAAAAGATAAACATCTCAGTATATCCAAGCCCATACCTTAGTTATTATATCATGTAACAAACCATATCTTCACACCAATTAGGGAATCCATTGGATCCTCTATAAATTTCATGGTCCTTACTCACTGATACTATTTCAGACCCATCACTAGATGGTAACGTCATTATAGAAACTGCATACTAACCTAGAACTCAAGGTCTGGTCCAACATCCCCACCAAGCCACTGAACACACCTAGTCTCTCTACCAAGATACCATACAAATATGTCATTCTCTAAGACCCTAGGAGTCACTATTACAAGTACTGAACAACTCCCACATCATACACCTAGGTCTCGCATGACACATCTAAATCTGTAGGAGGATTTCAAACAAAAAAAGAGGAAAATCCTCATGCCAATGATCAAATAGTACGGAACACCATCAGGATAGACTCTCCATGTTAAAATTATTACATATCCATGATCTATGAGGAAAAATTCTCATAATGGAAATCCCAAAGGACTAATTATAACTCTAGGGTGACAAAATGAAAAAAATTTAAAAATGTGGAATTGAACGACACACACCTAACATACCCCCAGACTTCAACCCGTGGCATGTACCTATAGACAACATATAATTTAATTCCCTATGTAAATTAAGAGGACTAACTCCACATGGAGTGACCCCCACATGAGGTTCCTAGAAATTTGCCATGCCTTGTATACAATACGAGGTCTGGACAACTTTCATTCACATCCATCATACATGTACCTCACATGGGGTCAGGTTGTGTACTCTATATGACCAAGTGCCCTGAAACAGGGTTTCTAGATGAGCACATGGGAACACACTGAGTCACCTCTACATGGAGTGTCCTAAACACACACACATTTTATTCCTCATCTTCAACCCTCCACCCAAAAATAGGAATACATGACATCCATTCTTTGTACTACACACCGTGTAGGCAGGTTGACCAAAACAGAAACCAATGTAATTATCCTCAAAAGAATTTTTCTCCTGAAAAAATAATAGACTAACCCTTTAGGGGTCCCCATGAACATAAAAACACAATTAAAAAAACTAAAAATTATAAGACAATTTATATAAAAAATGAAAAGGCCTACCTCAAGGATAAATACCTGAAGCTTCACGTTGAATCTGCACTCGAAAGACACTTCACCTTGATCTATCCCATATTGATGCCAAGGATGAAGTCCAATAAAGATATCAACTTCCTACCCCTTTTATTACTCTATATTGAGCGTGAAAACTATAATGGAGGATCCATGTATGCAAGAAGTGAAAGGAGAAATGAGAAATGAAAAAAGGAAAAAGAAAAGAAGAAGAAAAATAAGAAAAAGATATGGGTCTTGGGCCTGAACCCAGTGCTCGTGATGGGTGGGTTTACGCCTCACCTAACCAAAATCTTGGATTCTAGACTCAACCATAGATTCATAATTTCAATACAACACTATTTTAAAAAGATATCATCAAAAAAACACACACAAATAAATAATATTTAATCAATTAAACTCTAAATATTCCATGATAATTACATTGAATCAGAATTCCACAAAAATATTATCCTAGGGTAAATACTCTATCCCATGACCAATGAAGTGGTCAAGAAAATCATATCATATAATCTGATAGGATAAATTAGGATTTCCCACTTTAAAACCACTCAGTAACAAAAAAATAAAATTTCCTTTAATTTTCTCAATCCATAATGATGTGGGTCCTTAAAAACTTCCAAACATAATGATTATCATCCCTAGGAATCCATGGTAGTACTAAAACCACATCTATCAACCTACATCTATCATCATTTCACTGAGAACTCACCATGTTTTAAATAGGAACACTAAGCATGCTTCTTCTCCATAACTCCAAATACCAAGCACACTATAATCCAAAGGATGAACCACCTACTTACCACCAACACCAACACCAAGAGGACACTCACCCACATCTGTCTCACCTAAAACACCATTGTGTCTTGAACTAACACATATTGAGGCATATAGTTCTTCCCCAGATAAGTCTCCACTCATTAAGGATGACTCCGAACCATGGTTCTCCTAACTATAGTAATGGACTGAAAAAAGTATATTACAATGATCCATTGGATGACCAACTGCATTCCGAATAATGCTTACAATGAGATTTCCACCCCACCGTATCCAAACGTAATAAAAAATAGTGACTGGATCACCCCTGATTGAATTTTTCTTAAATTCTTGCCTTTATCTTCCATCACATCCTCACAACACCTAATCACGATCCTTAACACCCATAGAAATAATGAGATCTTACAAAGAACACATTGACATATGATCCCAACTACCGATTAAATTCCCCAGTTGGATCGAAAACCACCTTATCCCACCACCATGCTCCAACTCCAATCATCGTCTCACCTTCAAACTGACTCACAATTAGATAACTCTAAAACCAACCTGATCCAAATGCGAACATATTGACTCCAACCGACACCACATATGCATCCAATATTAAAATATATTATTTTCCAAGAAACCATATATTAGATAATTATAAAACACACTAGTAACTGGTCACCACCATAACCATCCACTATACAGTCTCAACACCTCCATGACCTGTCCAACACAAGGCTCATTCACCGGTTACTGATATAAGGCCCCGCACCATAGGAGTATCTTTATTATCATCCACTAATCCAATACACTAAACTACACATCCCATGCTCCATCCATCACTATATTCAATGATTGGGTGTGGATTTTCTTCTCATACATGAGCTCTAACTCCAAAATACTTAGCATCACTCATTTCTGACTCAATGGTAATGAAATTATCCAATAGTTAATAGTGCACTTCCCTTAATATTTATTCCCTTACACCACTCCTTGAGTTTCATCCCAAATAGGTTCCAACACCATATTCATGTCACTACACTTAAGCCTTACACACACTCAACGAATACACCTATAACATCATTCCTCCCTAAAATTTCATATTGAGGACTCCACTTTAGTCAACTGTAACATGGTACATTGATCCTTAATTGATTTCACCTCTTCCCATAGAGGTAAAACTCTCGTTCTCATCTAAAACCCCAAGACACCATGAAGATTAGCAACACACCATAAAAAACCTCTGTATCATCACTTTTTTTCCAGAGCATGAAAATTTTTCAATGTACCCATGCATGAACTTCCCATTGATTGAAAACATAGCTAAGAAATGAATATACCAAATGAATTTATTCCCTATCACACTGAGACTTATCTCAAAAAGACTCACTAATTCTCACTCTCCACCACCAAAGACAGAGTGATCTATCAAGAACTCTCTCATAGGTTACCGCTCACTATCCTACTCATTTACACCCAAACTCAATTTTTGAATGCACTTGTGAAACCTAACAACACAGAAAGACTCACTACCGTGATTCATATTTCATGTAAACTAGTATTTCATGCCTAACCAATTAAATATGCTGCAAAAACATGTTAGTTTCACTAAACATCCAAAGGAATCCAACCGATCCTAATGATAACTACATGATCAACCTACACATAAGCAATATTCCAAAACCAAAATCATATACCCACACACCCACCACACTAATTGAAAGTGCCTCTAGATATCCACATGGATAAGAATTCAACTGATCCTACCCTCTCATCCTACATATATTCCATGAAAAAGGAATCAACATGCCATACCTCAACTATATCTGGGTTAAACATAGAACCACCTGGTTCAATTAAGTTGAATTCCACAAAGAAGTTATTTTTGAAATTTAAATATATTATAATTGATGCTTTATGATACTGAATCCATTTCCACCCCACTTGGGGTCCAATTCCTTAGGGAAACTCACACCCATGCCTATATAATTACTAAATCATTACTTGCTAATAATGAACCCACTAGGGTTCCATCACTGTGATGTCTGATGCATACATCAACCCACAATAGACCCAGTTGTATCCCTTGAAAACGGGAGTACATTTCAACCATACGAGAACATCCGACACCATGATCCACATGAACTTTCATCAGAATAACCATTTTTGGTCAAGTTGAGTAGAATTCCACTAACATGTTATATATGAAAATTCTATATATTTTTTGTTGAAACATTAAAATATTGAATTGCCATATGAAAATCCAATCACACACAAGAAAGAACATGTCATTTGAATCTTACATTCTTAACCATTATGCTTGTACATATGCATCATTACAACATGATAATAGATAAAACCACAACTATCATCACCCAAAAAATGCATCATATTTAATAATCCCTAAACCGTAACAACAGAAACTAAGAACATCAATTTGATAATTCTGGTAACTAGGACTTCACAATGGAAATGTACTTATAAATAAATAGTTTAAGGTCCACCATAAGAACTAATACATTCCTAATCCACCTGTCTACAAACTCAATAAATCCCAAATAAATTTAGGATCTGATAACATTCTATAATTACCTAACCTATGTTACTGATTACTGTTTGGGTCATAGATGTCACATGGATTTTTGCACACCTACCCATACTCTAGAGGCTATTAGCTAGTGATGATGGCGTAATATATATAATGGGGAGACTATTACCTAGAATTAGAGTCATAAAATAGTTTGAAATAACCAAAACATACATTGTATAAACAACAGAGTATGCATAATCAAAATAAACAAAATTCTATTAAAAATTTACAATGAGGAAGCATAAAAAAATTCAGACACCGATATCCCATCTAGATAATCCAAAATACAAAAAAAACAAAAAATACAATGCATGCATACTATCCTTATTTCCATCCTTGGGCCTCACACCCCCCGTCTCTATGTACCCATCGAGATGCACCATCCTGATCCACCATATGTCTTGTACTTAACCTGAAAGTAAATATAGGGCCTTTACGCACATTGAAGTGCCCATACCGGGGGTGAGAAATAAATCCCAATAATCCAACCCAACTATTTCCATAATATATAATTTCATAACAAGTAGATTCAAATGGGTTATTCCAAGTACTAGCTAAGAAATGACATAATAAAATAAAAAACATGCTATCCTAGATGACATGTACTAACCTGGCCACCATGACTCCTGGAGAGACACACACTCGCTTCAGGTTGTCAGGTGCTAACCAGGCCACCATGCCACCCAACCAAACCTACTTCAAGGCCATGCTAGAATCTACCTCATTACCTCATCATCTTGTACTGATGTCTGGCCCATACCCAAAGAATTAGGGTAGGGTAAAATCCATAACCTCAACCCAATACCCACAGACACTGGGAAAAATCATACATCCATAAGCCTAAACCCATACCTTTTCACTCAAGGGAGTTCCATAAGTCTCACCTCGTTTCATCCCACTACCCATACCCCAAGGTGGTCCTTGACACAAGTCTACTCAAGGTAAGGGCCTCAATCATCTATCAACCCATGCCTACTCTCTTTGGATGTTGTAAACCAAATATTCCCACTCATGGATAGGGCCCCTTTTTGAAACCACAAACCTATCACTCATGGTAGGGACCGACTACATGCACACAAATCGGAGAAAAATCTAGAAAGGTTCATCACATGACCTAAACTACGTGCAAGTCTCCCTTGACCCATGCCTCGTTTAAAAGGTTCCTTTAGTTCACAGACCCATCCCTACAGACTCTTGGATGGTCATATATAGCCCTTGACCCATCACAACAAGAAATTGAAGTATTTTTGATTGGTCATTTTTGATGGGACCATGTCCCAAATGTCCCATTGTATAAAATGACATCGCATATAATCTTTTCCAGTATATAAAATAATCTTTTACAGTGAGAGGATCCACAAGTAACAAATATCTATTTATGATGGGTGGATCGTTCCATAAAGAATAATTAAAATAAAAATAAAAAATAAAAATGAAAAAAATAAATAGATAGCATAAAAAATTAAAATAAATAAATAAAAATAAAAAACAATATTCAAAAAATATAAAAAATAAATTATAAAGAATTTTAAATATATGAATTAAAAAATATATTCCAAAAAATATGAATACTCAAATGTTAAAAAACAATAAATCACTAGGGGGTCATCTAGAGAAGGTGATGGATGAAACGCTATCCCTAAAAAATGAGTCATACATAGCATGTACTCTATCATGTACTCATGTTGATACTCCTTCAATCGACACATCTCTTCTTCCTAATGCTTCTACTATCAACAAAGCTCTTCCTTCTCCCTACACATTGTCTCTATAAGCTCACCCTAAGCACAAAGCTGATCCTCATATTGTGAAACAAATGATGATGACTCTCTATGATCTCCCCTTGAGTTGGAAGATGACATCAAAACGTTACTATAATAAATCGTAGGTATCAATCAAGACCTGATACCAATAGCTCAGGTTTTCTTGAAGGCATATTGAGTCACCTGGATCCGTGTTATGTCATAAAATCCCGCTGCACTGGTGGTCTGATCCTCAGTCTTGGCCTAAATATCATCCTTTTTTGGGAATTTGTGACCTTATATGAAGCATTTAATTTTAATTTAAAATTAAAATAGTTAAAATATTATTTGTAATTAATTTTAAAACTAAAAAAAATATATTAACCATAATATGATACTGGAGACCAACTGTAATATCTATAGTGACAAGATCGTTTTAAATACTCTTATAAATACTGAAATCTGTAATATCAGGATGTTCGACTAACATTATGAGTATAAAATTAAAAGTTCATATTTAAAGTTATATAAATTATTAAAAAAGTACTTACCATATGTCACCAATGCATAAGGAATGTACGACTACCAGCTCGATGTTTTACCTCCTACCTCACCATGTTCTATCAAACAAATGGTTTTATCCTCTAAAAACTAACTGCCATCTAGTATGAACATAATCCATCCCAAAATTGAGATGAGATGTAATCTGGTTAGTGGGTGAATCACGACTGATCAAAATCTGTGACTCCTAACTTCTACAAGGATATCCTCATTTCATTGTGTAAAAACCGATGGTAATGATCATGCATACAGACCTACCGTGCCTCCAAGATAGATTTCTTTATGCTATCATTTATGGGATACCTTAAACCCTACAAATATTTAATAATATCATGGTAATAACTAAATAAATTTCAAAATAACTATTATTTATTTACATACCATATAATGATCAAACATGGAGTGCTAAACATCAATAGAAATAGGATCCCATGACACCCATGCTTCAAAAAATAATTCCTCAATATATCACTCCCTTATCCAATAGCTATATGTGAAAATCTATGAAAGAATAGAAAAAATAATCAAAAAATAATCATATAAATAAAGAAATGAAAATTAACTAATCCACACAACTAAGCATACCTCTGTATGGGTGGATAAAACTCAAGACGTGGACGTTTCTCAGAGATAAGGCCAGGAATCATCAATTGCGCAAGTCTGTGACCCCTCTAATTTATTACTGAACCACCTACAGATTGAGGTTTAGATGATGTAGCATCAGGCCCCTCACCATGGGGTGCACCATCATCAAACTCGCAAAACAAGTCAAATAAATGGTCATCGACCATCTGAAACTTGAAATGACTATTGTCAAGAAATAATTGAAAACAAGTAATATATAGATATATATTATATTTTATTATAACTAGAATTTAATTGTTTCAATATTCATCTCCATCCTTATCTTCATAAATGATGGTCTCAATATGTTTATATTCCTCTTCAGTATCATCAATTTCCATATGAGTTTCAGCTTCATCATATCTTTTTATTTTAAATTCATTTGTTACAACAATAACAGCATCATCACCATCAACCCATAACCATATGGTTCCATAAACAATATGACAAGTAATAAATTGATTTTATATGTTAAACCATAAACAATTTACTTTACCAGTTTCAGAAACCATTCAGAAAAATTATTTTACTGATGTTATTATAGAGAAGCTGTTATACTTTGAGGAAACCATTTCTTGATATGATTATACTATAATCTAAAACAATAATAATATTAATTTAATTTAAAAAAATCATAGATTAAATTATAGGATAACTCACAATTCAAATGGTTTCATTTCTTCACAATTGAGAAGATCATATGCATGAGCCTTACGATGTCCATCACCTAAAATCCATCGTTCATGAACTCCACCAAAGCCAAGTTGGGGCTAATTAAAAACTAATAATTTATTTTTCATTTAATCTTCAACATTTCCCTCATTAAGGACCATGAAGTTATGTTTTGAGGTATATTAATATTGAAAATAGTGAGAGTTGAATAAAAAATTTCATCATACAAATAAACTTATGTAATTGATCCTTTAATTGATGCTTTGTTACATACCTTTTTATTTTATTTTTTTATACATCTATAATATTGGTAAATCTATAAAAACTATACTGGGCCTCCACATTTTCCTTATTGAGGGAAATGTAATATTAAATGTTCGATTAAATCAAAGAATGCCGGTGGGATTTTTTTTCTAATTTACATAAAATTAAAACAACACCTTCTTGAAGCCCACATAGGACATTATAGATTGTTTTATCCACAAAACAATTCTCAGAAAAAATATTACATTTCCATAATCATATACCAAATAATATAATTCAACAAAACTCTAAATGAAATAGGTATAATTTTATCCCTTATAACATGACAGTAAGGACTTTTTAATCTAGCAATATTACTATTTATGACACAACTAGAAAAATTGGAAACATAACCATAAAAATCCTCCAATCTACATTCCACTGACAAAATAAAAAAAAATTATTTGGAAACTTTATAAGACACTTTTGTATTCATAAACTTCTATGATCTGACATTTTGAAACAGTTCAAGTTCTGGTGACCTTCAAATTGGGGTAAGATCTAATCATTCATTTACATTACCTTCAGTTTTACCTGGAGTGTTTAAAACTGCAAAAAATATATTATCAAATTAGTTCTCCTCAATATTCATGACATCTAACATATAATATACCAAAAAATCAGACCAATATAGAAGATTCCAAAAATGATTATTTTTATCCAATTCATTTCATTCCCAAAGCCATATATATTTTTTGGTTTATAGTTTGAGGTAATAAAGAGTCAATATAATTTAACTTAATCCCTAAGATCATTGTTGGAGGGTCATCTCATTACATTGTACCATTTCTAAAATGATATATATTCCTTTGAAAAGGATTATCAGTAAGAAGAAAACATTGATGACTGTGGAAAAAATAATGTTTATTTAATTAATGAGCATTCATTCTTTGCTTTATCTCATACAGTATGTACATGATTTTGGACCATGTGTAATTTAGCTATATAACATATCATATGTTGGGATGTACCTAATTTTCCACATCAATGAAGCTTTATTTAAGAAATTTTGTTTGGAACAACATCATATGTACTGAAATCATTACTCTATAGTAAATTTAACTCATCAATCAATGGATTAAAATAAACATTGATATTATTTTTTTTGGATTTCTTGGAATTAATAAGGTCAAAAAGACATATTGATCATTCATCAACATCTAAGGAGGTAAATTTTACAGATTTATAAAGATATTATATAAAAAATACTGACTACTGTAAGAACCGAATGGACAGAAAACATAGTAGAAAGACCTAATCGTACGTTTCAGACTCCTAAAGAAAAATATTAATTTACTTGATCAATCCTTTTCCATGAATCACCATCACAAAGATGATTTATGTTTTTACTAGTTAAAATATTATTTTTGTGTCGTGACATCAATGACACTGTGTTCTAAGACATAAATAAATGTTGTAATATGGGTGTAAGTAGGAAATATCTCAACTATTTTACATGAATGAATCCATATTTTACTAGTTGAGCCTCTTTTTACCTCGATTGTCCACATATAGGACAACTAACTAATGAATCATTTTCACCATAATATAAGATTCAATCAATTGAACATAGAAGAATCATTAGATAACCAAGACCCAAATTACGAACTAACCACTTGCTCTCCTAGAAATTTTTAGGCAACACATTTAATTCAG
Source organism: Viscum album (assembly GCA_963277665.1). Taxonomy (NCBI): domain Eukaryota; kingdom Viridiplantae; phylum Streptophyta; class Magnoliopsida; order Santalales; family Viscaceae; genus Viscum; species Viscum album. The sequence goes on along the minus strand of OY728131.1, from coordinate 1,474,753,613 downwards.
GTAAAATTCCTTTAACCAAAAAGAATATCTAATCAAAAAACTATTTGAAATTCCATTATTTGTTTTAATTTCAAATTTTTTTGAAATTGCTTCAAATTTTCATACCTTGAAACTAGGATATATGGCATCCTCAATATAATTCAACAACATATAAAAATGAGATGGTTCCATCTTATGAGTTATATCAATATCATCATGATTTCTAGTTTGTTGAATAGATAGACCACCCATATAATGTACTAAATTTTGAAAGTGTGATTGATCTGGAACCAAATTATTAGTATCTTATCTGAAACTGTGTTCACCATACTTATAACCAAAAAACATGATTTTTTCGAAAAAAAACACAATAGATTACCATCAACATTGCCAAACATTTTAAACATACTCATATTACATTTCTTACATGGATAATTAATAGTTCCTTCTGAAACAAATTCTAGTTCTAATGATGCAAATGATAAAAAATCTTCAACATTCTCATTATATATAGGATTAATTCCAAAACTGATTGGATTCCTATGAGGATTTTCTAATATCTCTCATGTATTAAATATTAGTATCAAATTCCTCGATCCATATTTCTCTAAAAATAAAAATTAAATACAATTTTTATGATTAATTTGATAAAACAAAAAAGACAACCCAAAAAAGAATAGAAAATTAATAAATTATAATTTACTTGTAAATATTGTCAATTTTATCAATTCACCACTTATTATTAATGTCCAATTCCTTATTCCATATTTATAAAAAAACAAAAAATAAATAAATTGTTTATAAATTATTTTATATAAGAAAAAGACAATCTAAAAAAGTGTATAAAATTAAAAAATTACAATTTACTTGTAAGTATTGTCAATTTTATCTGTTCACCACTTATTTCAATAATTACTACTTATTTTTACTAATTAGAGCTAATTTTATCTAATTACTATTATGTTTTACTAATTATATTGATTTAATGTTCAGTTTTACTAATCTTTATTAATTATCTCTAATTTTTACTACCACTAAATTTTAATGATTATAGTGATTTACTGTTATTTTTACTAATTAATGCTACTCTATCGATATTTTTTAATTTTTTATAGTGTTTTATCTCTATTTTTTACTAATTACTACTAATTTTAACTATTTACAGTTAATTTTTTACTTATTATAGTAATCTAATGCTCTTTTTTACTAATATTTACAAATTAGTTCTATTTATTACTAATTACCACTAATATTTTATAATTATAGAAATTTATAATTAATGTTTTCTAAATACTGCTAATTTTCACTAACTATAATGATTAAACATTAATTTTTACTAATTTACCAGTAATTTTTATTAATTTTTACTAATTAGCGCTAAATTTTATTAAATATAGTTATTTACTGTTAAATTATTACTAATTTTTGCTAATTTATGCCATTTTTTAATAATTATAGTGATTTAGACCTAATTTTTACTAATTACCAATATTTTTGTTAACCAATTTACACTAATTTTTAGTAATTGTCATTAATTTTTACTAATTATAATAATTTAATGTTCTTTTTACTAATCTTTACTAATTACTACTAGTTTTTACAAATGTTTTCTAATTACCACTAATTTTTAACAATTATAGTGATTTATCATTACTTTTTACTAATTAATGCTACTTTGCGGTATTTTTTACTAATTATAGTGATTTACCATTAATTTTAATTAATTACTGTTATTTTTTTTAAATAGACTAGTTTACCACTAATTTTTTCTAATCAATGCTAATTTTTACTAATTTTTAGTCATTACCACTAATTTTTACTAATAATACTCATTTTAAAAAAATGTAATGATTATTATTAATAATATTAATTTTTACTAATTAATGTTATGTTTTACTAATAATGTGTGTTTTTAAGAATTATAGTGATTTTCCATTTTTTTTACTAATTGATGCTAATTTTTACTAATTATAGTGGTTTAACATTCATTGTTACTAATTAATATTATTTATAAAAAATATTATAAATTATTATTACTTATTACTAAGATCTATAAATATTTTTTAAGTTCTATTAATTAATACTATTTATTTATAAATTATAAGTAATTACTATTAATAACATCGAATTACTGATAATTAAAACAAATTATCCAAATCAAAACTATTTACTTTTAATTAAAAAAATTGCTACTAATTAAAGATAAATATTTCTAATTTACAATAACTATTGCATATACTCCATCGTCAGCTCATGCTACTACTCTGGTCATCGACACATCTCCTCCTCTTCCTACTACTGTAATCGACGCGTTACATCCTATCTACCCCGGTTTTGTCGACCTAATGAAAAATTTGGACATAGTTGACACAAATTGATACCAGATTTTACAATATCCAGGTGATGTAACTAATTTATGCCATCCGTGTACAAAATTATCACCCCTCATCACTTGAAAATTGATAACCTATTTCATTTTCAGTTTTCTAGTAATTTATAATAATTTATATTATTTCAAAGTAATTTATAATAAATTATGCAAATGTAATTTTTTTTATTAATTTATTCAAATTTAATATAATTAATTTTTTATATAAATTTATAAAAAAGCAATTAATTTATAATAATCAATACTATTTTATATCAATTTATTATAAATTATACCAATTTACTAATTTTTTTAGTTTATATCAATTTATTTCTATGTTTTACTAATTATTACTAATCACCGCTAATTATTACTAATTACTTCTAATTATTACTAATTACCTCTACGTATTACTAATTACTGCTAATTTTTACTAATTATCACTAATTATTACTATTTACCTCTAATTATTACTAATTAATTCTAATTTTTACTAATTACTACTAATTATTACTAATTAGCATTAATTACCATTATTTACTGCTAATTTCCACTTATTATTACTAATTTTTATTAGTTTATAATAATTTGATACTAATGTCCACAAATTATAACTAATTACCACTAAATATTACTTAATTTTTACTAATTATTACTAATTATTACTAATTATTACTATGTACTACTAATTATAAGTAATTACTACTAAATAGTTTTGATTAAAAATAATTATTAACAATTAATACTAAATACTTGTATTTAAAAATAATTATAATTACATTAAACTAATAAATGAAAAATAAAACTAACTAATTCTAATTAAATCTAATTACCACTAATTAATAATAATTATTACTAATAATAAATAAATAAAAGAAAATAAAAAATAAAAACATTAAATAAATACTTTAAAATTGAATCCTTCAGACGATGCAAATCCTAAAAGTGTCTCCCCTGTAAAATTTAAAACATTGAAAACTTTAAACAAAAGAATATGAGAGCATAGAATGAGAGAGGAGTTTAGAGAAGAATGGAATGAAAAAAACTCAAGGGGGAGGGTGTATATAGGTTCGATATTTGGTGATGGGAGTCCCATCATAAATAACATTATTTGCGACTGGAACTGTCGCAAATAAAACCATTGTTATTATTTACGATGATGATAAGAAAGAGTATTTGTGACTGGCCATGTCACAAATACCCTCTATCGACGTTTTATTTGCTACAGGAGATGATTTCATTGCAAATAACAAATAACGACAAAAATTATTTGCGATGGTCCCCATCGCAAATCATTTCCTTACGATAGTTTATTTGTGATGGGAGTTAACTATCATCACAAATAAAAAAATAACGGGAGGATATTTGCGACAAGGGTACATTCCTATGAAAAATAGTCTTCTCATGGTTTCACGCATAGTGTGCACCAAACATATTTGCGATGGGAAAACATTCCCCTATCAGAATTCTTTTTCATAACTATTTGTGATGATAAATGAATCTCATCTCAAATATTCTTTATCGGGGAAGTATTTGTGAGGGGTGATGTACCCATCACAAATAGCTCATCACAAAAATCCTTTTTCCCATAGTGCATCCCTGCAAACTCTGGAAAGGCCAACTCATGCACACCGAACCATGCCTCATAGGCAAGGTCACCTAGAAAACATCGTAGTAGCACATGGGGCCACAACCCCTAACAAAATACCACCAATTCAGCATGTCCAGATCTAGCCCATGACTAGTCTCACACATCCCATCACATTTTATCCCGCCCATTAGGTAATCCACTGGGTCATCCAAGCATGTCACAATCTTTCCATATCGATTCCATTTAAATCCTATAACCTACAGGTGGTGTCCCCACCCAAATTCTCCCACTAACCCAAACCTCAAGGTTAGGTCGAACATCCCTTCCAAGCCTCTCAACACACCTGGTCTCACTACCTAAATAACATCACATTTTTTCATGCTTTAATCCCATTGGAATCCCAATTTTAAGTACTAAGAAACTCCAACAACTTGCACATGGGTCTCATATCACACATCCTAACCCGTATGCAGATTCAAAACCAAAAACTCATGGAAAATCCTCCCACTAAAGCTCACCTATTCTAGAACACCATCCATATGACCTATCCATGCTGAAAGTATTCCACCACCATGATCTATGTGGGAAAATTCTCAGAATGAACTACTCATAGGTACAATTATTAATCTAGGTAGAGAGAATAAGAAAATAGCTAAATTGGGGAAGTACATGGTGTGGACCTTTTTTAAACAAATAGAGACATGAATTGGTCACCCAATTCATGTCCCAAAGAAATTTATTAAATCAAAAGTATTACAGTACATGCTCGAGGTGCAATGATCTTACACCAATTCCAACACAATAAATGAATGCAATAAATAATATTAATTCAAATAAGCTCAAATTTAACTTCATTAAAACTACTTGAGACGTCATGTCTTCGAGTAAGGAAACACGTCCAGCCGAAAGAGCAGTGGTGCTGATCAAGCTCCAATTCTTCAAGATCAAAAGAGGTCAACCCTGAAGGTGCATAGTAGATCCCTACCCACATGGAAAGAGGAAGATCCAAAACTGTTGTTTAAAAGTATGTATATTAGTGCATAGAAAGATGTAAATGGACATTTCTGAGGCTGTTAAATCTCAAAAAAACAGAAGCTAGTGTCAAGCATCCATCAAAAACCCAGCATAAAGAGTAACCAGAATTCCAGGGAAGATATAACGTGTATTTTCAATACTTCAACAAGAAGTAAAAGGAAAGTACAACCTCCCACTACTGCCTGAACCAGTTTCGCCAGTCAAAAAACAAAACAAGGCAACATTGAGGCGTATCAAACTGAAGAGTGCAGAGGGAACCAACCCTTACTATATGATGTGCACTACATCCACACAGTCTGTCACCCATATGGGGAACCCAATCCAATTCCTATCCATGTACACCACACAGAGTCTGGACAACTACCATATATAGACACTAGCCATGTAAATCACATGAGGTTTATCCATGTGCTCCCTACAATAAAGTGGCTCGACACAGAGTATCTGGCCGAGTACATGACTGCACCCTATATTTTCTCTAAATAGAATACCCTAAATAAACATTCCATGTAGTCCTCATCTTTAACCATTATCTAATGAAAGAACAATTGACATTTGTTCTCTAAACTACATGACATATAGATTGGTTTTCCTGAATGGAAACCCTTGAAATCGGCATGAAAACCCTGTTTCGCTCGAATAAACCATCGATCGATTCTCTTGGGGTCCCTAGCAACACAAAACCAATATTAAGAATAAAAAAACAAGAATTAAATGGGTATCTATATAAAAAAACTAAACCAAGTCTTTAATTATGATGAAATCACTGAAACTTCATGCTATATCCACACTCGGATGTCGTTGTACCTAAATCTAGCTCCACTCAGTGCTAATAATGATGATTGGTAGTGACATCCCCTCCCAATCTCCCTCCTTATTCTCAAATGAGTATGAAATTCTTAGCTGGGATCCACGTACTCTAGTATACAAATAGTAATTGTGAAAATAAAAATGGGAAAATAAATGAAGAAAAATAAAAAGAAAAATAAAAAATAAAAGGGGCCCTAACCCAACGCCCGTAACAAGTTTATGCCTAGCCTAGAAAAACCCCATACCTTGGAATCAACCATGGATTCATAATCTGAACTTGATGTTCCATTCAAAATATATCACCGAATGAATAGATATAAAAAATAAATTTTAATTTAAATTAATATTTTTTTTGAAAATTTAAACAACTGAGAACTATATAAAACACATTTCTTAGTGTAAAATCCTTATTCTGGTACTAACATAGTGGTTATAAAAAATTATGGAAGGTTATATAAATAAAAAAATCACCATTTTCCCTTTAAACCCCCTTAGAAAAAATATAAATATCCCATGATTTTTCAAACCCGTAATAATGTCGTTCATTATAATATTCATCAAATATGTTTTAAAACAAAAATTGTAATGTGGTGATGAAAAATAGAACATGTCACTCATGGAGGTGTTAGTCCACAGACATGCGTGGATGATGTTTTTGTTTCCCATATAATGAAAGGAAGGTATGAATTGATTTATCTTTTTGAATATTAATAATGTTATAAAATACATATTAGTTCATTAAATACCCTTTTTGAACCATCTATGTAAGGTGATAATGGAAAATGAAACATGTTGTTCTTAGAGGTGGTGGTACACACGTACACATGAGATGCTATTATTTTTCTACGGAAAATTAGAAAAAGTGGATAATAATTATTGAATAAATATAAAAAATATCATTATATAAAAAATAAGAAAAATTTCATGTTGTAACGGTCAATATTAGTTTAGAGGAGAAATATAGATAAGGAAAAAATACTAGGGAGTGATTAGTTCTTTAATTGAGAATTTAAACATTCTCTTACAATACTTTTTATAAGTTAAGGAATTAAGAAAAATACATATAAACAAATACTTATATATATTGAAGAGTATTTCTAGGGATATATAATGTGTAGAGTTTCATGTGAACTTCAAATTTTCATATTGTCTTCGAAGGGGGTGGTGGAAGGCCCCTTTGATAAGTTAAGGGAATAAAAATTATATAAATATGTCATCCTAATATTAAAGGAAAACATATTTTATATAGAAATTGGAATCAAAATTAGATAATAATTGATATTATATATGGTTTACTCAAGACACAACTCAAATACACTTTTTGAGACATGTTTTTTCATGACCCGATGCAAGAAGGCTCGAGCTGCGACCACCCCAACCCTGCCTCCAATAGGCTAGGGGACGGTGTCTAGCACTAAGTAGGAATATCACACAAATGAGTGGCCTTATCCTATGTTAGTTTTATGAATACACCCAAAAACATCTCCTTACAATAGTACAGAGACAAAGAAAATTGTAAAGAAATGCATGCATACATCTATCCCACAACCAGAGTACAATAGAAGAATTGAAAGTGTAAAAGGGAAAAACACACACCCACCAAAACTATAAAATAATCCAAATTTATTACATGAAGGGGATCACTATCAAATGAAATAGCCAAAAATATCATTGGCCAATATTTGGTAAACACCTCATTTAGTCTAGCTAACTCAACTCTACCTGCTTCATGTCCTCTTAGGACTTTGTTAAAAGGCCCATCATTTGTTCATGACACATCATGTGCAATAAAATAATGTGTGTGGTGATTATAACAATACTCATTTTGTGCACCAAAACCTAAAATAGATGAGAGAAACTAAAGGGAAACAATTTTCTTGACCCATTTATATGGAACCGAAATAGGAGAGAAACTCCATCTTGAACCCATCATAGGTTATACATGACTAGTCATGTTAGTCCACCTGGGGTGTTAATCAAGACATAAAAACACCACACTAACTACAAGAACCCCCCATATATAATTGTCTCAAACTTCAAGTCTCATTAGGTATTGACCTCATAACCAGCTACTGGATTTTACTTGAGTCTTGAAGGTAACACATGCTTACGAGGATACACTCCATGAGAACATACATCCTAGATGGAACTCATACATGACATAAAATCCATTAGTAACAACTCTACCATCCCTCATGGTACTTATAATTGAACACACTCCATCATGAACAAATTTCTAGGTCCAACATTAGTGCCTAACTCTATAGGTCTTATCACTGTAGTCTTTCACACTATGTAAGCTCATAGGAACCCAAATAGAGAGGCCATCCCCTCAAGACTACATACATTTGAGGGAGTACTTCTTTAAACCATGAAACTTTTTAATCCACTCTAAAGATAGATGGGGGAGGGACCCACACCTCACTACTACCCCATATTTGAGGGTTTAAAATCTTATAACCATCCTATGAAACAACCAAAGTACCCATAGGGATAGGCCCACACCTCACCGTGTCGAGGGAGCACTAACTACTAACTAGAAATTGGGTATAGAAGTGGAGGGAACTGATCCTCATAACTACGATCCTCGTCAGAGGGAGATCTTACTCTAGTGGAGGACCCACTCCATGTCACTACTCAAATATAGGGGAGCACAACTCTATAGATAGATGACCTATACTATGTATGTCAGGGGAGTACAACTCCGTGGCTTGAGTAACCACCCCATGGTATGATAGGGGAGTTCCACTAAACAAGTACAATCACTATGGGGGACCTTCACCATGACAATAGAAAGGGAGTACTAACCCTAGTCTAGAGGACCCACACCCTGGTGTGATAGGGGATACCTAATCATTCAGAACATTGCCTATAGAGGTCCCTCACCCTAGAATGATAGGGGAGTTCCGACATTAAGGATAGAGGGCCTGAACCCTATCATGATAAGGGAGTATCCAATATATATATACGTCATGTATGGAGGACCCATGCCCTAACATGATAGTAGAGTAACAAATATATGGATACAGGACCAGCTCTCTGGTATGACAAGTGAGTGAAACTATATCATTCCAATGATTATGGAGGGCCCACACCCTGATACTATAGGGGAGCTTATCTAGTTACAAAAAAAAATATAGGGGACCTGCACCCTAGTCATATAGGGGAGTTAAGACCCTTGGAGAACTAATCCATGGGTAGAGGACCCGCTCCCATGATAAAGGGAGTTTCATATCTACTAAACTGAGAGGTAAGGTAAAACCAACTCCCTGGTATGATAGCAGAGTACCAATCCTAGTGTATATCTCTGATACACCAATCTCATCTCCAACATCGTTCTAGTGTCAATCAAGCAATTGTTATAGTTTTCATGTATGACACTAAAACACATATATAGGTAGGGAGCCCACTCCCTGATATGATAGGGGATCACTACACTACCAACCTAAAGAGACTAGGGGACCCACATCATTAGATGATAGGGAAGGGTTCCAAACCCGACATCACCTTAGTGATCCACCTTGATCACTACCCATGGTCTAACATCAACAATACATCGTCATGCTCGAATCATGACATTCCATATCCTATAGGCCCTCATGGAGACCACTCTCATGTTCTATGAAAAAACTACTCAGTATAGGCGACTTATAATATTAAATCTAATCCCCAAATAAGGAGATATGTTAGGTGGAAAATTTTCCAAGAATGTAGTACACATTGTGTTCGAGCATCCACATGGAATTTTACCTCACCTAAACACCTATCTATGTCCTCCTATACATAGTTTGGATATACCTGTGGGCTTACACAACATTTACAAGATGTATATGGCATGTCATGCCTCACCTACCCCCAACCGCGTTCTTTCCCACACAGCTCGACCATCCACGTCTCACACACAATGTCTACCCCATTGTAGAAAGTGTGTCTCAGCTAAATAGACTATTGGTTCTGTCTCTTTCCCATTCCCATGCTTTTCACCCCATTTCCATGTACTCTGGCCATGTACTTCCACATGGCCATGTACCATCACATGACTACCCTGGCCATGTCCCCTGGCCACATGACCTGGGCTCACCACATGGCGTGTAACCCGAGTACACGACGTGTAGACCCAAAACTTAATATTCCTAAAATGGTAAGAACAAATGGTTTGTGACCCTTCACTACATGCCATGTTATCAAGAATTCCAAATTTTAATTCCCTATGAGAAGCCAGAATCTCGCCAGTTTTCCCCAAAACAAACAAATCAACCCCCATGGGATCTATAGTAGTCATAATAGGGATCTAAAACATTAAAAAAATTCATAAAAATGGGATCCAGACTTAAAAATAAAATCCTTATACATCATGTTGAAATTTCAATGCTTATGTTGGGGATCCACACTCTGAAGCCACTACACCATGATTTGAGAACGATCACCGTCATGATCGGAGATCGACAACACCTCTTCTCCTTGGATCTGCTTCGATATTTGTGATGCTCTAGGGGGTGGAGGGTATCTCCTCTCCTCTGATAGGTATAAACCATAAGGTGGAGGGTGGGGTATTTATTTAATATTTAATTAATGAATATCCTTCATTTAATACCCCACCAACACGCCTCTAACCCGACACCTAGCACTGACAGATTTTATATTGTGCATAGGGTAAACACCATAATATGAATTCAACCACATGCATATATTTTAGATACCATAATTCCCATAGTATTTATAACACATTTACAAATAAACTACATGCACATGATATAATACAATTAATATTTTTAATATCACCACTCCAAGGCTCTCTGGGCCCCAGAATCACACACTAACTTAATGCATGACTTCAGATATTTTATTAGAAATATTCCAAAGCCTTACTAGTCAAAAACCATGTCACTAAATCCTCTCCACCTTAAGTATTTTCATCCTAAAAAACAAAATACTAGGTATATAGAGAAAAACTGAACTCTCCATTAGGACTCCCACGCCAGCGTGCTAAAGAAGGGTTCTCGTGCTGCCTAAAAGCATACACTCAGGGAAAGAACAAAGACCAAACCACACCCAAATATAGATCCAACCAGGTTGACATTGTGATACAAATTGGAACTTGTATCCTTAGTTATGAAATGTAGAAAACACAAATCACCACAGTCTATCTATATTTATAGGGTCCAGTGGCACACCACCTCGCTAACCTGGCATAGATATCGACTTGAACCGAACGTTATCATTCAACCCTGGGTGAATTACACCGCAACCTCCTCAAGAATCTCACATATAAAGCTGTTTCCGAACACATGAGGGTACAAACAAAAAACCCAAGTCGGCCCATGTTTAAACACAGGGTCTTACCAGGCCCTCCATTTGCAGACCTTGAACTACCACATGCACTAGTGGAAAACCAACTGGGCATGGATGGTATGAAACCTATCCACACTGAGGAAAAATCATACAGATGAACTCCATCACTATAGAATAGTTCTATAAAAATCTCTCCCTCCACTAGGTCTTCCATATATATAGGTCGAGAAAAAAAGGATTCACTAGAAATATCAGTTACCACTCCGACACTTCAGTGCACAACAATGCCTCGAACACACATGTTAAAGGAACTCATTCAACGCACCTTGATAATATACTATTTGGGTGTCACTAACTCATCCACGTGATTTTAATCACATCACAAGAACTAATATAGGTGGAAGAAGCATACCTCTTCCTTGTGCCTCCAAAGATACACCAAACAACCCCAACATAATATTCTATCAATGCCCCGTATCACCCTGGAAAAAACATCGAGCAAGACGTGGAATGAAAAGAGTACCTCACAACAATGTATATCTGTACTATTGAAGAAAGTAGAAAGCATATATAGAATACCTATATTCATCCATGGAGCCTCTAGGTTAAAGGCCTCTATATAATAAATCTGTCCTCGCCCCCATCCTCAAGCTCCCAGAGCCTAGCACATACAACTTGGGGGTGGCAGTGGAAATAACTCGATCCATCTTACACCTCCTATTTCCCTACCCTATACTCTATTATGTCTACCATCTTGCAGATCACTTTTCTCTATACACTACCACTTTGAGCTCGGTCCATCTACTGACTCGCTCTCATCATTTCAACAGGTTAGAAAATCTCGATCAAGATGTCTCCGTCCATCACAATTGTAACACCACCAATACAATGGATAAACAAGTCCATGGCATGTTTTCTTCTTTTTAGGCCCATGTATCTGAGTATATGAAAGGGTATGCCTCCTACACCATGATATCATCATCTGATGTCTACCAAATGCTGCAGACAGCTTAGCCCTGAGATCGCCTCTATCGGCAACATCCATCAATTCCTCCAGTTGGAATCTCTCTACTACTAGAGCTCTTTACAATACCACCACATACGAGGGATGTCAAAAGGAGATCACACCCACATTAATGTCTCTATGGAGGCCCTTATTAATGGTTTGATCTCTAAATAATGGGTCTCAAACCATATCTATGGAGTATCGTGATAGGTCTATGAACCTTACCGAGTACTCTACCATGGACATGCTACCCTGTTGAAGCTGCATAATCTATTGGATATGCACCAATCTGAACATGGTTGGATAAAAATCTTCCCTAAAGAGCTGATCAAATTATAACCAAGTGATAGCCGCCTCATCATGGGGATGAAATACCAAACTCCACCATCACTTGGCCAAACCCTGAAGAAGGTTTTCCGTTGGACCATCATCAGTTCGGGAGGTGTCCTCAAAAGATTAAAAATGTGCATGAATACCTCAATCTAGTCATCAGCTACATGGGGTTCTAAATCACCATAATATCTCAGAGGTTACTACCTATGGAACTTATACAAGGCACTCATCATGTGCGTATCCTCAGCCTGAACTGTCAGTACAATCTTCTACATGATGGGTGGTGGCTCAACCAATGGACCACCTGAAGGCACAAACTCAAAACCAATTACCTACACTGAAGTCTCATATTGTGGGTGATCATCACCGCAATCCCATCATGGAATCTTGTATGGATGTTTTCATAGTGTAATCCTAAAATATAATCGAGACATGCTACGATCAAAGAGTACATCTAGGGAGTTGACTTAATAAGGACATGGAAAAACCACAACCCAGCCCTATATAACACATGTACCAACATTTCCTTATAACTAGTTCCATAATGTAATGAGTCAATATTTAGGTTATCAGAGTCATGGTGAATGGATACGTCCGCCACTGCGCCAACACTCGAGTACCTAGTCTAAAAAAAGAACTCAATACACTTTAACACGATCACTATGTAACCGAAACCAAACCCACAACACTGAATTCCCAAAGAGGAACCCACTTTTACACCACTCCTTCATGACCTGACCCAATGGGGATTGAGTCGTGACCACCCCAAGCCTGACTCTAATAGAAAAGGGGTAGGCGTATAACACCGAGTAGTCAAATCGTACATATTAGAGGCCTTATATTACGGTATATGTATGAACACACCCACAAACATCTCCATGAAACAATACAAATATAAATTAAACAGAAAATAAATGCATGTATAGATTTATCCAACATCCAAAGTACAACAGAAGTACTAAAAGCATAAAAAAGAAAAATATATACCCACCAGAACTGCAAAAGCATCCAACAACCTTAGAAGGAGGGGATCAATATCAAATGAAACAACCAGAAATCTTTTTATACATGCTCCGATAAACACCTTGGTCAGTCTAGCTCACTAAGCTCCGCCTTCTCTGGGTCTTCCTGGGACTCTATTGAAAAAATGCCATCTTAAAAAGAGACAATATATGTGGGATAATCCCATGTAAGAGTGAGTATTAAGATACTAAGTAAGAACCTCAAAACTCAAAAGAAAAGGGAGTAGCTAAAAGTAAATAGTCTCCTCGACCCAACCATAGGGAACCCAAATGATAGAGAAACTCCATCTCAAACCCATCCTCGGCTATAAAAGGATAGTTAGCTCAGTCCACAAGGAGTGTCCCCTAAGATGTGACAACACCACATTAACTCCCAGAATCCCCTAGATATAATTGTCTTTGAATCCAAGTCTCATTAGGTTCCAAACTCATAGCCTGCTACAAGATTCTACTTAAGGCTAAAAGTCAACGCATGATCAGGAGGATACAATCCATGAGATCATCCATCCCTGATGGAACTCATCTGAGATAAATAATCCATTAGAAAAAACTCTACCATCCATGATGGTACATTAGAGTGAATGTTCTCCATCGGGAATAACTTGCTAGGCCTAACTTTAGTTTCTAGAACCATAAGTTCTATCGCCATAGTCTTTCATACTATACAAGCTCATAGGAACCCAAGTGGAGAATTATTACCATCATGAGTGCATATAGTTGATCAAGAACTACTCTAGAACATTTAACCCATACATCCTCTCTAAAGAGATAGATTAAAGGGACTATCACCTCACCACTACCCCAAGTGTGATGGAGTACGGGCTTCTAAACATCATGTGAAACTACCGAAGTACCTATCGGGATAGGCCTACACCTCATCGTGTCAAGGAGACACTAACTTTTAACTAGGCATTGCACATGACAAGTGGAAGGACCCACTACTCATAACTATTCTCCTAAGCTGAGGGAGCTTCTACTCCAGTGGGGGACCCACTCCTCATTGATACTCGAAGATGGGGGAGTAAAAATCCATAGATAGAGGACCTAGATCCTATACGTAAGGGGAGTACCACTCTCCGGCTAAAGGACCTTCACCCTAGTAAGACTGGAGAGTACTACTATAAGAGTACAATCACTATAGGGGACCCACACCCTAACCATGATAGGGATGTATCGACACTAGGATAGAGGACCCACACCCTGGTATGACAGGGGAGTACATACTCTGTTGGAACATTGCATATGGAGGACACACACTATAGAAGGACAGGGGAGTTCCGACTCCAAGGATAGAGGACCCGCACAATGGAATGATAGGGGAGTACCCACTCTATCTATTCATTATGTATGGAGGACCCTTTCCATGACATGACCGGGTAGTACCAAATCCACATATATAGGACTCAATCCCTAGTATGACAGGGGATTACAACTCTATCTTTCCAATGAGTATGGAGGGACCACACCCTGATATAGTAGGGAATAATTGTCCATCTACCCGAACAATAAAAGGGACTCGCACCTTAGTCCCACATGAGAGCTCCCACCCTGGGAGAACTACTCAATTGGTAGAGGTCCCATTCCAATGATGTGTGGAGTTCCATCTCTACCAAACTGAGAGGTAAGGGAAAAATCACACCGTGGAATTATAGGGGAATACCAATCCCAACATCTCCCTCTAATACACCAACACCATATCCAACATCAGTACAATATCACAGAAGGGAGGTTCATGGTCGTTATGAATCATGTTTAAACACATCTACAGGTAGGAAACCCAATCCCCAATACCATAGGGGAGAACCATACTACAGGTATGAAGAGTCTAGGGGACTCACATCCTGATATGATATGGAAGGTTACTGACCCCGACATCACCTTAGTGATCCACCTAGATCAGTACCCAAGGTCTAGCACCGCTACTGAAAATTCATGCTCAAATAATGGCACATCATATCTCGCAGGGTACCATAGAGTCCATCATAACATTGTATATGAAAAACTACTTAGGATAAGCTAATCACAAGAATAAATCTAAGAAATGAATAAGGAGATGCGCTAGTCGAAAAAAATTCTCCAAGAAAGGAGTACATGGAATGTACGAGCATCCACACAGAATGTGACCCCACATGAACACCTGGACATGTCCTATACCGCATGGATTGGATGGCCATGTGGGATTACATGGATTATACAGGATGTACATGGTGTGTCTCACCTCACCCAGCCCTCAGTCGTGTTCTTTCCCACACGACTCAGTCATCTGTGCCTCACACATGGCATGTACCCCACTGTACATGGATTTTCGTGAATAAATGTCCTCTTGTATATGTATCCTAAACATTACCATGTCTAAAACCCCATGTATATGTAATCTAGTTGTTTACTTCCACACAACCATGTACCATCACATGACTACCCTGGCCATGTCCCCTAGATACATGACCTAGGGTCACTATAGAGCATGTAACCCCGATACACGACATGTAGTCCCCAAAAGTCATCTTACCTAAATGGGAAGAACATAAGAAGTGTGACCCTTCACTACATGCTATGTGATCAGGAATTATAAATGAGAATTGTTTGCAAGCAGTTGGAATCACCCTGGGTTTTCCTCGAAACCTATAGATTAACCCCAGGGGATCTCTAGCAGTCAAAATAAGGTTATAAAACATTAACAAAATTTCATAACAAGGAGTAATAGGGCTTAAAAATAAATTCCTACAACCTCATGGAGAAACAATGAATCTTTGGGTGCATATCCATGCTTTGATGCCACTACGCCCCAATCCAGGAGTGATAACCATCAAGATCAAAGATTGCAGACACCAATTATTCTTGGATCCATGTTGGTTCATATGTCACTCCATAGTGGGAGAGGTTTGTGCATATAATATTACACATGAACACCAAAGGGGGAGGGAGGGGTATTCATTTAATTTTTATTAAATTAATATTCTTCTTTTAACACCCCGCCAAGATGCCTCCGACCCATCACCCAGAGATAACATATTTTATGTCGCACCTTGGGTAAAAACCACAGTTTGAACTCAACCAAAGACTATTTTTTAGGATCTGAGACTCCAAACGAGATTTATTACATGTTTCCAAAGAAACTACATGCACGTGATATAATATAATTAATATTTTTAACATCACCACGCCGAGCCTTTGTGGGCACTAGAATCCCGTGTCGACTCAGCATATGGATTCAGAAATATTCTTACAAATATTCCAAAGTCTTAATGGTAAAAAATTAAGTCACTACATGTAATAGATACCCTACACTTGGATAAACTATTTTTACCTTAATTTACTTTTTTTTTGTGGTAACTACATTTTTATCATCGATAACTATTTTTTATGAGAAAAGAATAAAATACCCTTATTAACTAAATTTAAAATTATTATTTCATATTTTGAAACAATTTTATAAAATAAAATTTCTAATGGTGAGAAAAATTAATTTTAATATTAGTGCACATTATGTGCAAAAACCAATTTTAGAAGTAGTTTACTTTTAAGAAAAAAAATATTCTTAAGATAAAATTATCAATGTTTTAAATTTCCATGTAATTAATTTGTTAATTATTATACAAGAAATATTTATTTGTCTTTATAGAAAATCAGAAACCTAATTACACATTTTGGATGCATAATTTAAAGAAATGAATCAAAAACAGGTTTTATTAAAATAGTTATTACTTATGTTTAAAAAAGATAAACATGGGTTTTAAAAATTCAACATTGTATTTTTAAATGACTAATTTTATACATTAATGATTATTTATTGATAATAATTTTATAAATGTTTTTAAGTCATACTTATATAATTATAATGTCATGAAAGCTTCATTACTGGTGAAAACCTTATTTTTCATTAGAAAAAAATAAATCTTTTAGAAAAGATAAATAAATAATCATGAGATAATATTGTAATTTTGAATCCAAAAATGAAGTTATTTATTTCAATTTGAACTTCTAAAATTTTAGAATTTATCTTTTGAATAAAACCATAAAATATAGTTAGACACTGATTTTGTAGGAAGATAACTCTTCATAATATTATTTTTTGTTATTCTCATTTCCTATGAACTAATAATTAAATTAAATTAATTATATTATTCATATATAGAATAAATTTTATCATTATTTAATCATAATATATTTAGATTCTAAAAATAAAATTTTATAGTGCGTAAAAAGGTATTTTTTAAAAGAAAAAAAATTTAATCATAAAATGATATTATTAGTTATTTATCGTTGATAATTGAATTTCATCAATGATTTATTACAAAAAATTAATATTTTTTATTTCTATAAATATTTTATAATGTCGTTACCTTTATTTATACTAGCCAACTTAAAAAAAATATTATAACAATAATATTTACTACTTATAATTTTATCTAAATAAAATGAATCATAGTTTGTATTGGTCCGATGTTCCATATAAAATAAAATATTCAAAATAGTATTAATTGTAATGAACTAAAATTTTATGAATTAAATTACATTTTTTAGTGAATAAATTAATTATTATGTAATCTAGTTTTAGAAAACACATGCATTACATAAAATATTTTTGATTGATATAGCCTATTGGATTTAAAACACCCTTAAACATATTAACCATTGATAATGTAGATCTTTCACAATGGCTATTAAAAATATTATATATTAAGTATTATGATAAAGACTAATTGATACATAATGAAGAAATGATGACCCTGACTAGTAGGATCATACCCTATGAAACCCATTTATTTGAGGTCCTGAGGAATATGGATTCACTAGGATTTTTCCTTTACCAATCGCATGATTATATTAAAAAATTGAAGCTTGAGAAAACATTTTATGTGGGATGTTTAATATTATCGAGATCATGACCAAAACCATGATTGTCATACCAGCACAAGAAAGCACCACCATTGCAAGCCTTACCATTAGGGAATATGGTCGTGTAATAAGGGGTTATGTATAAAAAAACTAGTAATATGAATTTTTATACTTTACTTTTACAGAAATAATGATTATATTTATCCATTTATTTATTATTTATTAATTATTATATAATGTTTTTGATAAAAAATATATTTTGACATGAAAAAACCAAAATTGAATTCTTAGAAAATATATAGTTTCAATTAAGATATTATATTGATAAATTCGTGATTTTTTTAAATGAAAAATATTTTAATAAAATATTTTTATTATATAATAATTATTTGAATGTAAAGGATAATATAATTTTATAAAGTCCAATAAAATTTTTATAAGGGTTATAAAGTGGTCACTATCATAAAAATTAGAATTTTACCAGTAAAAATTATTTTTATTTAAAAGTGAAAATTATCATATTTGGATTAATATTTTGATAAAGTAAATAACATTTGGATATTTTTTCATATTTTTGTGTGATAACTAACTTTTTTGGGAAAATGTAAATATGGTATAAATATACAGTTTGTATTATGGAACCATAATAGCACAAAAGTTATGTAGTAAATTCCATAGAAGCAATCCACAACAAAATATATATTTCTCTTATAATATAATTCATTTTTAAGTAATTTTATTAATTTTAAAAACCATTAATGAATCCCAAAAAAATTATATTATATTTTAATGTTTTAAAATCAATTATTTATGAACACAAATTAGTTCCACATCACCAATGTTATTATTTTAATATGTCCAGTTTCCGGAAATATTCATTATAAATTAACCCCAAGGGATCCTTTAGAGAGAACTCTTTTGGGGTTCGGGTTCCTCTTATTTTATCCTTTTACATGGTATCAGAGAGAAAATAATCCAGAACCCTCCTCCTTCCAATTTTATTTCCCTCCATTTAGGGTTTCTGATAATTTCCCCCCACGGGGGACGGTGGTCCCCCATATAGGGTTAGGTTTATGTTTATTCCACCGCCCCCATCGGGCTCGCATCCCATGCAGCCTCTTGGTTCTACCCGGACTCTGCCCTCCTGGCAGTTCTTCCCCTATCGGAACCTCCTTTCTCGGCATCCACATCCCTCCCACATCTCCCGCTATGCAGAACAGCTCTACCGGCGACCCGCCTCTCACGTCTCCTCCACTACGCCGCTTGCCCTGTGCGAAGAATCTCCAACGCGGGCCTCCCGATGCTTCTCGTCCAACTGCGCCTGTGGTGATTCTCCCCGGTGATCTCCCGCTGCGTTCCTCCGCCCTGACCCAGATCCCGTGATGGCTCACTGGCAGATGACGACCTCTCACCCCCACGTCGTGACACGAGACAACCTCATGCGTGCGGCCCTCCTGCACTACTCTCTTGCGATGGCCCACCCGCTCCAGCATCCTCCCATGGTGAACTCTCAGCCAAATATTTAAAAAAAGCACTCTCTATATAAACCATGGGAAAAAACTATGGGATGCTTTGTGGTTTTGATTATTTTTTAATATATAGTACATAACCTAAGTTTATAAATTAATAAAAAATTACCTTCTCTTTTTCAGTAAATACCCACCCATATCTACTAAAAACCAATGAGATTGACTTAAATCTCCCTATGTCTCTATAAATCCATCCCAAGGTGTTCCCAATCTCTTAATAGGATCCTCTAAATATTTTAGAATTGAACTATCATGTTAAGGGGATTCACTCTTCCCCCTCTATTCAAGAAATTTATTTGAGTTATTCCTTTTGGTTTATAATTTTTAATGTTGGTATATGTTTTTACAAACAACTTTAATTTTATTTAATAAGTCCATGTAATTAGATGTCACCTTTTTATCTCATTAAACACCTACATGAACCTTTATGTATGCCCGTTATGATTCCAAAATTATCTCATGATTTTCTATGCCAATCCCGTTTTTTATGAATACCCTCACCTATTTTCACTAAAGGGTATTAACCTTTATTCAAATATAATTCATCTAGTTTGTACTTCCACATATGTAACCCAAAATCCTTAATAATGGTATTAAAAGTGATGAAATAGGTTCTTATATTGTATGATCGATATGACAAACAAATGCTTGTACATGATATGAATGTGATGTGTGAGATCCAAATTATATAGCGCTCTAATGCATTGAGTAGTATTTTTAATTCATGAGATTCTATGTATGGTGAGAATGAAGTTATCCTAAACACACTATGTTATAATGTCTCAGTATTTATCCTTAAATTATTCTTATGATGTCATGTTTTATGTTATTGATTCATTCCTTTGTATCATTGATGTTATCATCTTATATCATGATTTAATGTCCATGTTTATGATTATCACCCCTTTATGTCACCTTAATATAAATCTTCAAAACCATGTATTACTTTTATCATGTTATTAATTGATTATTATCTTACTAGGATTTATATCTCATCCCATTCTTATGCATGTCCCCATGTTATCCTGTGATGTTTTATAAAAGAGATGGAATTTTAAGAGCAAGTTAAGCAGTTTTAAACAATTTTATTTAATCACTATTTTGGGATATTATTTTATATATTTAATTAACCAAATAAACTTGTTATTTCAATATTTTGGGATTTTATTATGTTTATATTTATGAAATAAATCACGAATTAAGGTTAATTAAAGATCTGGGTTGTCATAGTTGGAATCCGTTTAGGTTCTATTTATTTTTGGGGATTAGGAATAGAAATATTTAGTGAAAGACTCAAGGATATGTCTAAATATAGGAAAACATCCCTATATCTTGGTAAATAATATATTAAGTGGTTTAAAAGAAATAAAATCATTGTTTTCATACTACAATTGGGTGTGGATATGGAACAATTATAGCTATGGGTAATAAACCTGAAAGGGGGTTATTGGGCATTGACTCGATCATCACCTGGTGCATGGTAGAACGGACCTACTACACATATTATTTAACCCTCATAGGGGATATTCTTTATTAAAATCACAATATCTTTATGAACCATTATAAAGGGAAAAAATTCCAAATAAATTTTTATTAGGAACTAAATAATGATAGCATAGTTTGGAACCTAGTAACTCATAGTTTAAGGAATGTATGTTACTTATATCCCTTCAATGTTGATAGTTTCTAGTTTATCTATTTAATAGTTTATTAATTATTACCCCTAATTTTAGATTTCTTATAGTTAAATGTTATAAATTGGAGGAACCATGTCAACAATCATAAAATTGAATATGTGGGAAAACAAAAATCCCCCTAAGAAAGAAAAAGTAACAATTGATACCTTTATGAAACAAAGGCGTTTGACTTTCAATGGATCTACCAATCCATTAATCAAGAAAAAATGGATCTCCTCAATTGTAAATATCTTCTATATCATTAAACTTATTGAGAAAGAGAAGGTCATGTTGGTAATTTATCATATAGAGGGATTAACATATCAATAGTAGGCATTGAAAAAAAATATGAAACCTAAGGCCAAGATCGAAGTGATGGAGTGGAAAGAATTCAAGGAAATATTTTATGATAACTATTTCCCCCTCATTCTCATAATAAAAATAGGAAGGTAGTTCCTTAGCCTCATGAAAAAAATATGACGAATCTATCAAGGTGTACGAGGAAAACATTATAAGACTAGGTCGATACACCTATAACTTTATCTTTGACCTCAAAAGTAATGTTGTACATTTATTCAGTGGGACAATTCCAAATCTATAACGAGATTTTGTGATATAGACTATGAAAAGTATGTAAAAATTGTTTTATGTTCCCTCAAAGTCAAAATAGAGGCCAGTGAATCTCAATGGTTAGATGATAGAAAGTGGAAAATGGATTTCAAGTCTACTATAGCAATGGTGAAATCTCACTATTGCATGAAATTCCAACATCCCACTTTTCAAAAGTGTTGGAAAAATATTCCCAAAATTTATTATAGGGGAGAAGAAAATGATTTAGGTGTGAGAATAAATAAAACCTATCTAGTAAATGTTGATGGGAGAAACCCACCAACATGATAGAAGAATATAATGCTATAGTAAACCCTAAAATAACAGTCTAATGTTTCATATGAAAATATCAAAGATACTAAGAAAATAAATGAACCAAGTCAAGGGTTGTTAATGATAACCAACATCAATAACATTTGAGGCCTAGATATAATGGGTGACCTTATTCTATCATAACAATCAAAGTGGATCCCAAAAATGATGTGCCGGAAGGTATGAAAGTTATTCATTTATAGATAGAAAACATATTTTTTTGATTCTTGTTCAATGAATTCTTTCATATCCCACTAAGTTTAGTAGAACTATTAAAACACCACCTCAAAACATAGAAGTGAATACATTAGTGAAAATGGAAAATGGGGTTATTATTTCATCTCGTGGATATATCTTCTCCCTATCTATATTTGTGGTTTGGATATCCCAAAAAAAACATTGTAACTCCACCTTTAGAGTAATTTGATGAAATTATGGGTATGTATTGACTTTCTTTATATATATCCAACATAAATTGTTGAGAGAAGGAAATCACCCTATGTATCATGAACCTCCCTTCGATTATATACAAGTGAAAGGAGGATGATGAATCACCTTTGGTATCATCATCTCAAGAATTGATATTATTTCCATATGAGAAGATGTATATGGATCAAATGATTAAGACTCTGTAAAATATCATTCTTGATGAAATTCTCATTATAAGGTAACATGCTGATGTATTTCACGAAGAATTACTTGGTCGTCCACTTAACTGAGAGGTTGAGTTCTAAATTAAGCATATACTTGTATCTTTTCTAATATAAAAACCCCATATATAATGGACACTATTGAACTTGAAGAGATGAATAAGAAACAATATAATAATCTTTATAAATGGTTTATATGACCAAGTGATTCACCGTGGTGTGTGATGGACCTCTTATTCAAGAATAAAAATGGGTTTTTAGTCCCTTAAATTGATTAGTGTAAGCTCAATAAGACCACGATAAATAAATTGTATCCCATTACATGGATTTATAACATATTAAATCATATATGTGGAGTCTATTACTTCTCTAAAATAGATCATCGATTAGAATATTATCAGGTATGGTTGATGAAGGAGGATATCCCCAAGACTTCTTTTTCATAGAAGTTACAAACACTACGAGTTCATAGTGATGCCATTTGGACTCATTAATACTCAATATATCATCATAGACTTAATGAATAGATTATATAGGTATTACATCAACAATTTTTTAGTCTTTATAGATGATATTCTTATCCATTATAAAATAACAAAGGAACACAAGGAGCATTTGAATGTTTTACTGAAGAATGAGAAAAAGGAAAAATTTTATGAAAAGTATAGTATATGTGAGTTTTGTATAGAGCAAGTAACTTTTCTGGGACATGTTATCACCATCAAAGGGATATCTATGGATACATAAAAAATAAAATGAAACTAAATTATGACCCACACCAACATCCATGATAGAGATCCATAGTTTCCTAGGACTAGCTAGGAATTATCATTGATTTTTGAGAAACGTATCATGGTTGTTAAGACTACTAACCAAGCTATCTCAAAAGAGAGTAAAATTTTTCTAAACATTTGAATGTGATGAGAGATTTAAAAATTTTAATAAGAGTCTAATCATTTCACCTATACATATATTACCCACCAGTGGAGAAGAATTGTTGATCTACAATGATGCATCCAATAAAGACCTAGGTCTTGTACTCATACAAGATGAAAAATTGATGGACAATTCCTCCCACTAATTAACTATTCATGATTCGAACTTCCCAATGCATGATATATAATTTGATTCATAGATATTCACATTAATAATTTTGAAGCATTATCTCTATGGCTTAAAGTGTGATGTATATATAGATCATAAAATTCTTAATTATATAGTCACATAAAGGGAGATCAATATATTTCAATGAAGGTGGTTATAGCTAATCATGTATTATGATTGATCAATCCATTACAATCCTTTGAAGGTGAACTATAACAAAATGAAAAGTGATTTATGTTATCATAGAGAAATATTATTTTATAATGACTATTTTATTATAAGCATATAGAAATACTATTACATTTCTTAAGAACATTACACATTATGAATTGATATAGACTACTACAACTAGGAACAATACAGAGATACACATATAAAATAACGATAAATTCACTAAAATAAACTCTAAATATTTGAATTCCCCCATAAATACCACTCCTACCATAAATACTATAAAAAGAAAGAGAATCATTTGTAAAAAAATAGATATTATCAAAGTATAAGTAAGAACCTTTATATGTGAAGTAGCGAATGATGAAGTGGAGTAACCCCAACCCCAATATCCTGGAGCTAGTGATTGATACCATTAAATTGGTATATAATATAAGTAAATCACATCTCAAAGGACCAAATAGTTTAGTATTCTTGGTAATATAGATACATATATTATTCTTTTATTACACTTGAAAACACAAATAAAAATTTTATTTTCATCAAAAATAACTTTATCCCATCTAGCATATCCTTGCAAATATTTCTTAGTAAACATTATTGAATCCTGGGGAAATGGAAAAAATAAATTTGAGCTCAAATACTTAGTAAGGAATAAGTAGAAAAAAGATATCATGAATAAATAATGAATAATCAATATCAAAAGGTAAATAAATGAATGCATATTCCATATAAATATTTTGATAGGGAATAATCAACATGGAGAGGTAAATAAATGAAAATACATTCCATTTAATCTATAAACTTACACTAAAAAGAATCCATAGATTTTTTTCATAGTTAAAATACTCTATATAATAATAACTGAATTTTAAATAGAGGTAATGCTTAATTGTTGGATATCATGTATTTGGAACATGAATCCTCTACCATCAAAACCATTCACAAGTCAGTTTAATCTATATGTAATACCTTATTTAATATTGGATTAACTGATTTGTCTCATCAGATCTACTGATGCATTGAGAGGCTATATTATATCGGGCCCCACCCATCAATTTAGGTCCAAATAAATCCTCATATATTAAATAATCAATTTAATTCATGAACAATGTGCCTTATAAAATATCTGTATTGAGTAAAGGATATAGATTTATCAATATTTCTCTAGTTAATCAAAAAAATTTCAAAGTAAAAACCATATGTAAAAATGGTATATAGTTTAGGAAATAACTATATCCATGATAAATAATATGGATATTTAGGGTAAATTTAATGTTCAATGGTCACTAGAAATTGAATAACTCAAGGGGAGGTGCATGACTACAAAAATGATTCAACAAAGTGAATGTCAATACTATAATTGGTCAAAATAATCATAATCCATCTAGAATAAGAATACAGATGATATTAATACAAATTATACCCATTGGAGTAAGAATAATTGTTGTTGTTTTGGATAAATAAAAATATTAAGAAGGTATTTAAAAACATTATTGAGGAAAATGTACTTTTCATTTTTGATTTTTTATGAAAAATCATTTAATTTAAAAATAACTTTAAAAAACATTTTCATTAAAAATATATTTTTAAAATATCAAAGTAATCATCAAATAAATGATGACGGGTAATTCCATATGAGTTAAAAAGATCTTTTATTTTGTATTATAAAAATGTTAGAAAAGTGCCTTATTCAGAAAGAGACAATAATATTCCTTTTAAAAAATTTGGTAAAAATAAAAAATTGGAATTTTTTTTATTAAATCATATAGACAAGGTTAAATTTTTTTTATTTTTTTAGAAAACATGGTTTGGTAAGAAAATAGATTTCTGACCGAAGAGAGAAATAAAGTCATATTTTTTTAAAACATTTTCTCAATAATATTAAGTAACAAAGTGTGTAAAAAATGGTACCGTCACATGAAAAATACCATAAATAACAGTGGATAATTAAATTAAATGGTTTATGATTATATAATTTCCTTTAATGGAATTCCAAGAACAAATAATCTTGATTAGAATGAGATTGTGAAATAAACACTCAGAATGATCATAATGTTGAAGTGAGAATTAATAAAAGAATAGATTATGTGTATCAACTATAAATACACACAAAAAAGTGTAAATACCTAAATATATAATAAAAATTAATTATACACATAATCATATAATATTAATGACAACAGGAAAGTAATATACCTCAATGAAAAGGAATTGAGTTATGAAATTTCATTACCACTTGGTAACTTTAATTTCAAATCCCATTAGATTAAATAATTAAAATCTAAATTATAAATACCATGAATAATTAATAATTAATTATATTAAATTTCATAGGGGTAGTATATACACCCTATAAAAGAGACTTGGTTCATAAAATTACAACATGCCTCAATGAAATGATATTGAGACTGAATCCCATATATCTTGAGTAACTTTTGAATAATGAGATCCATGAAATAATAAAATAAATTGAAACATTTAATATAATTAAATAAATTAAAATCATGATTTAACATGTCATGGGTATGTATATACACCACAAAAAATAAATGAGCGGTGAATATAGAATAAGTCTTGCAGAAATAAAATCGAGACTAAAAATCCCCTTACCATCCACTTTCTTAGGGTTGAATGCTCTTTAACCTCTTATATAACAGTTTTAAGCATGTTATTAACTTAAAAAATAACCATATTAATATTTATAATATCATATATGATACTTTTAGAACATATTATCACCCATTTTTTAATAATATTTCTTTTTTTTCATTTTTTCATGTGTTAATCGCCTTGTTTTTTTAGTATGTTTTGACTTGTTATTTTTCATTCCTCTTACCTATATGATGATTTAATAATAAAGAAGCTAAACCATGATGTAAATATAATATATATTTAGTATATTTACATATAAATTTATAATATTCCATAAAATTTGGTTATAGAAAATAAAATACACCGTTCTTGGAGACAGTAGGTCATACATAAGTATGAATGCTGTTTCCATTTTAATGTCGTATTAAAAAAAGAAAACATATGTTTTATATATATATGTATATTATAATTACAGTATCATAAATATATATATATGTGAATATCTCATATTTTTATTAAGACCATACATAATACAGTCCATGTAAATCGTTAACAAATTACATTGCTTTG
The DNA here is from genome assembly GCA_963277665.1 of Viscum album. Classification (NCBI taxonomy): domain Eukaryota; kingdom Viridiplantae; phylum Streptophyta; class Magnoliopsida; order Santalales; family Viscaceae; genus Viscum; species Viscum album. The sequence goes on along the minus strand of OY728131.1, from coordinate 1,474,726,122 downwards.
AGGAGGTGGTAGTCCACACATCCATAAACAAAATTATCGTATTCTCAAAAAATATAAATCATGAAGGTATGTGTTATATAATAATTAAATAATTATAAAGACATTATAAATATAATATATATAATATATATAATATGAATCCATCAGTAATTTCAACCTTGAAATGTGGTAATGGAACAAAAATTACATCAATATGTGTGGTGGTAGTCTACTGTACACACGATTGATGATTGAGTATAACATTTGAAAAGAAGTGTGTGAGGATTTAAGACTTAACCTTAACAAAAAAAAATATATTAGTATATTTAATATTGGGATTTTGTTATATAATAAATATATAATAATAATTTAAGGAGTGGACAAAAATAAAAGAAAAGTGATCGTTGAAGAACATTACCTCTGCTTCGAGTAACTCCTTTTGGTTCATACCAAAAGAATTCCATGGTCATATTTTTGACAAAATATAGGCTTCTAGGATTAGTGTATGTAATTTTTATCGGTTTTGGTCAATCCAAATGTCTTTATATGTGTTAAGAAGTGTGGGGGTGAGTTCCCTTTTATAGCGGAGGAGGATTGACATTTTTGTAAATACCAAAAGGTAAACACTATTAGGAGGTCTATTTTACATCATGTTCCTTCTATAATGAACCATTTTAGATAAAAGAGGGTATATAGTGTAAATATTTATATAAAATATTTTTTTTTAAAAACCTCTAGGTCATTTGGACCCTTAAGATTATAGTTTTATCACTAGGTAAACTCATTTTCACTTCAACAACTGTAATTAAATTTAATTACATTCAATAATATTTTTAGTCAAAACATAATTTTACCTTAATTTAAATTATAAATTATGATGACTAAAAATATTTAATCCATTTTTATAAATTCAAATAAAATAATTTGTAGAAATTAATATAAAATTAACCCCGCAGACAGGACGAGAAAGCGGGTTTTTAAAGTGAAAATATTCAAAAGTTTACTACGTTTTTATTTCTAAATTCAATATAAAAATGATTAAAATGAAATAAATTAGATAAATAGATATCTAATTTATCTAATTTGACTTTAAAACTAATTCAAAATATAATTTTTCATTAATAATTATTTAGATGTAAAGTCATTTTTTAATTAAAATTTAGTATTTTCACAATTCATCAAAAAATGAAACTTCTCAGAAAAATATCCGAAATTCACTCTAGTATTTTTTTTAGATTATGATTTCAAAAATGAAGTTCATTTTTTCTAATAAAATTTATAAATGTGTTAATTTGTTTAAAACAAGTGCATTATTAAAAGATGACAAAATTGTCATTAGAAAAATACAGTTTTATGCGTAAAATTTGATTTATTCTTATCTAATGCCTATAAAATATATTTGATTAATGTAAAAAATTTATTAAATATATAATAAATAAATTTAAATTATATCATTCAATAATATTAATTAATTTTATTTATTAGGATAAAATACCGTTGGGTGCATGAAAATACTTTTATAAAAACATTTTCTTTATAATCAATTGGTTTTTAAATTCATTTATATTTAATCAGTAAACAATGAATTCAAAAAAATATTTTAATAATTTATTTAATTTTATTTATAACCACTAATTTAATTTTTAGGAGATAATTTTCATTTTAAATAATAATATTTCTAGAATTCCGTAAAACATTGTCTTACATGTAATGCAAGTAATCAAGGAAACTTGTAGTTGCACGTGACACAAGATAACTTAGTATTCCATGCATTTAAATCTATATCATAAATTTAATTTATTTAAAATATTAAATATATCTTAAATTCATGAGAGGTTATATCCCTGTCAACGCTTGGTGTTGCATGCCATACACGTTATCGAATAAAAGTTGACTCTTTTCGAATTTTTGGGGTGTTACATGCAGTGATTATGATGGTGTATTTATAGGGAAACATATTATTCTAGTTTTTTATAAATTTGATAATATGTCTGATGAAATTTGTGACTATTATATAAGATAAGTGGACATTATTTTAACTTCTTAAGAAGTTTCAATAAAGAGACTATATGGATTATGAATGAAGAAACCAAAATTGTATTTTTGGAAACTATATATATATTGTAATTACTTTAAAATTATGATTTATGTTAAATTTTTAATTTATAAAAAAATTAAAATATCATAAAATATTATTATAAAAATCTTTTTATATAATTACATAAATAAATAATCTTTAGGTATTTTTTATAATGGTATGACCGTTTACTATGTCATAAAAATTGTTAACTTTCAATAAATAAGGATTTATATTTAAATGTAAAAATTATCATATATATATACATATAATTATTTTTTATAAAAAATTATCATTTTTGGATTTATATCATTTAAATTATCTTGGGGTGAATTTATGGCACTTTTCTAAAAAATTTATTTCTCATGTTAAAAGTGAATATACCATTTTTTACAAAATACCACAACTCTTATAATATAATATTGATATAATACTGATTTAAATTTATTATTACTTTTTTTGATCAAAAATAATTTATCTAATAAAATAATTCAAAATTATTTAATTTTATAAATATATGCTTATCATTTTTTGAACCATAATTTTATCATATTTATAAAAAACTGATTTTATTAGCTATATAATTGTATCATATTATAAATAATTTTATCCATTTTATAAATTTAATAAACTAAAATGGATTTAATATATGGAATTAGAAGTTACACATTTTTTAATAATTGAAATTTCATTCTTAGGAACAGAAGATACCATTGTAACCAAAGAGTTACCGCAATATAAATAAAATAATGTAAAATATTAATGTTAAAAGGTAAAGACATAAGAAAACTAAAAATGAAAGAATTAAATAGGAGGTTTAGGTATTTAAAGTACTTAAATAAACATTTAAACATTAAATTATAACCTAATTCTTTGAAATAAATTCCACCAAAATGTGGGTAGCCTTAATAACAAAATAATCATTATTTATTTATTTAAACCACCCCTCCTCAACTATAAATACTCACCATTACCTCCTCAATTTCCACACTAAAGACTTTTATCACTAATAAAATATCAATTAACCAATTAAGAGTGTATCTATGGTTGTTCTTAGGTTATAAAGAGTTTATCTACATCTTTAAGAAGCATCTTCCCAAGGTAAGGGTTCTCTTCCTTTACTTTTTTTAAACTCAATTGCCTTTTTGTATAAGCCTTTTTATTCTAAATTTATTATATTTCCAAGTGTTTATAAAAACCACCATTACTATTTTTATGGTGTCTATATAGTTTTTGACTTCTTTAATATATCATTAAAACTATTTCAATATCCCTTTTTCAAACATGTTATTCTATCAAAGTTAACCCTTGATTTTCCATGCCATATTTTTAAGTCATGAATACCCAACACTATTTTCATTCAAGGATATTTATTTATATGTATAATTAAAATATTTATTGTGTAAATCTATTTATAAAGCCCAAATTTACTATAAATGTGTTAGATATGATATGTACCTATGATCTTTGATCGATGTGGTACACATAATATTAGTCATATGTTGGGTGCCTCTTGATAACGCTCTAATGAATTGGGAAATGAAGTAATCTCTAGAGATGATATGTTCATGATAAATTGGAATAATAAATTGGTAATGATTTTTGATACCATGGTCAAAATCCTTGTTAATATATTTTACAACACCTTAGTGTTGATTTTTGGTGATATGTTTATGAATTTTTCATGTTTATCTTATACGCACATTTTCATGTCATGCCTCAAGTTATATATTAATTTACTCATGTTATTCCTTATGTTATTATGTTCATGATATTATGTTATGATTCATGTTTTACCTATGGATTCCTTTAACATTGTTTAACCCTTTCTGGGATTTATTCTCAACTCTTTTATTCGATAAATATCCCCAAGAAATCTTATACAGTGAGATTGTTTAGGATGAGATAATAATGAAATCCATTCAAGAGTTTTTTTAATTTGTTTATGTATTAATTTATGTACCATGTATATATTGGGATTTTTACCTAGTTTCTAATAAACTAAACCTACAAATTTCCTTTGAATTTATTTATGAATATTTTTGTTAAGGGTTTATGGTTAAAATTATGTAATAAAAAATCAGATCACCATAATTAGCATCTGAGGATAGCCCAGTTATTTATGGAAATTAGGTTAATAAAAACCATAATATGAACCTCAAGGATAAGTCTAAAGATAATAAAACTTCTTGAAATTTCTTTAACTAAAAATATAGTGGTTTCCAACCAATGAAATCCCTTTTTGGATACTATAAGTGTATATGTTTATTACATAGTTTTATCTAGGAGTAAAAAATCTAAAAAGAGTTTTTCGGGCATATATCGATCATTATTTTGGTGCAGAGTGAATTTTACTTTAATGTAAATCTGGTTGGAAACTCCCTGGGAATTGAATTTGGTTATTATAATCTTTTTATAAACTAACATGAAGTAATGTATAGAATGTTTAACTTGTTTCTCTTAAAAGAAAGAAAACATTAAATTTTATGATCATAGAAGTCCAATGTAAGAAATTTTTTTGGAATAAACTCTCATTTAGAAGATATTATTTTATTTATTCTTAAAATTATCCTTATTATTATTTAAGTTTTTATTTTTATTGAGTAGATGGAAATATTAGTTAGTTAACCATATTATAATTTATTTACATATAATTAATTTTATGATTTAGTACTGTCTTTTCAACAAATCAAGGATCATTTATCTTATAGAAGGAACTAAATTCTGTAAAAAATTATTATCACTTACAAATGATTTAATCATCATTATTATTAAAAAGTAAAGTTATAATTATTTTTAGTTTTTTTAAAATATTCAAATTTTCTAAAAGAAACTATTTGGTTTATCTAACACAGTTTTTATATTGAAGCAACGAATGTCATACTGAAAGATGAAGGAAAGATCAACAATATTACAGAAGAACTGAATTATTTGAATAAAAGGTATGAATTATGAGTTATTAATAAATAATATAAAATTACAAGGATGTGATTTTTTAAAGGGGATGAGATGTAATGATATAAAAATTTCATTATGTCATTAATAAAAGAACACTTATTTTATAATGACTTTTTTATTATAAGAACATATAAAGCCTATTAAATTTTATAAGAACATTACACATAATGTATTTATATGGACTAATATAACAAGGAATAGTATATGGATATAAATATAAAATAATATCATATTCACTAGAATAAACTCCATAGTCATGAATTACCCCATAAAGATCTATCTGGTCTTAAATATTGTAAAAATATAGAGAAGAGTTAGGAAAAAAATATACATTATCAAAAGATATTCTATAAAATTTGTAAGTGAAGTAGTGAATGATTAAGTGATTATGATCATTTATTTATAATGAAATATGGTTTTACTACTTTTTAGATATTTTAGAATACAAAAAATGATCATTTTGACCCTTAAATAATACAGTCAAACATTATTATCATTATTTTTTAAGTTGTAATAAAAATAGTATTGGGATTATAAAGAAAGAAACAAAAATAATATTTTTGGAAACTATAAATATATTTGAATTATACTAAATTTATGGTTTATGATAAACTTTTATGTCATAAATAAATTTTATTCTCATAAATTAATCTTATAAAAAAATTCTTAAAGGATTACATAACATAACAATGTCCTAGGTAATTTTAATAATGGTCAGACAATTTACTATGTCATAAAAAATTTAATTTTAAAAAAATAAAGGTTTTTATATAAAAGTTTTAAATATCATATTTATAAAAAACAATTATAAAAGAAATATCACTTTTTAATTCATCAAATTGAAATTTTCATAGTGTTAATTTATGTTAATTTTCTAAAAAAATGTAGTGTTCAGGTAAAAATTGAAAATACTATTTTTTTAAAACAACAACACATTTATTACATAATAATTATATGATCATGATTTAAAATTTATTAATCCTTATTATTGATAAACAATTTTTTATTAAGTAACACAATACATAATTCATTATTCTTATAATAACGTGCTTAGAATTTTTGGAACCATGATTTTATCTTTTCTAAAGAACTCTTTTTATGAGTTATAAAAATCATATTAGAATTAATTTTTATCACTTTAATAAATTTATTTAATTAAAATGGATTAAATATTTGGAATTATAAGTTACTAATTAGGAAATAAGGGTAATTTCATTTTTAGGCCCAAGAAAGTTACCGTGGTAAAAAAAGTTACCATAGTATATATAAAATAATGTTAATGGTTAATGTTAAAAGGTAATTATATAAGAAAAGTAAAAATGATATATTTAAATAGTTTTTAGAGATATTTCAAATCCATAAACAAAAATTTCATCATTAATTAAGAACCAAATTCGTTGAAATTAATGGCATCCAAAAGTGGTTTGCCTTAATAACAAAATAATAACTATTTTATCACTTAATACCACCCCTCATTAAGTATAAATAACACCCATTCCATTATCAAATTTAACAAAAAATCCATTAATTATGAATCCTATATTAATTACCCTCTAAATAGTCTCTTAAATTTGGTTTTTATGATATATGGAGTCTCTCTATAGCTTTAAGAAGCATCCTCACAAGGTTAGGGCTCTCGTCCTCCACTTTTTCAATTAAATTATTTCTTTTGTATAATCTTTTTGATTATACATTTATGATACTGTTAGTTGTTTATAAACACCCCAATTAATACGTTTATTAAGTCTTAACAATGTGTTACTTCCTTTCACTCTCATTAAACCCATTTCAATATCCCTTTTTTATACCCGTTATGCAGCAAAAATCAACCCTTGATTTTCCATGCCATATTTTTATGTCATGAATACCCAAACCTATTTTAATTCAAGGGTATTCATTTAGATGTATCATTGAAATATTTTTTGGGTATATCTATATATGAAAACTACATTACCTACCCATTTTTTATAGATGATATGAACATATGATCTATGATTAGTGTGATACACATAATATTATAAATTTGAAGGGTGCATCCTGATAGCACTCCAATGAATTAGATAAAGAAGTATTCTATAGATAAGACATTTTCATGATACCTTTAAAATATTACTAGGAATTGTTTTATGATAACTTTTTTATAGTCCATTATAAGATATTTTATGTCACCATAGTGATGATCTTTGATGATATGTTTATAAATTTATCATGTTTCTATTGTAATTGCATTTCCATTTTATTCCTAATGTTATATGTTCATGTAATCATGTTATGAATTATGTTATTATTTACATGATCTTATGTTATGATTCAGGTTTATCCTATGGTGTCCTCTTATATTTCTTATCCCTTATTGATCTTTATTCTCACCCCTTTCATTTGATAAATGTTCCTAGGAAATCCTATGTAGTGAGATGATCGTGGAAGGTATAACTAGGAATCCTTTCAAGATGATTTTAATTTTTTTATGTTTTCATTTATTTACCATGTATTTATTGTTATATGTAAATAGTTTCCATGATAATAAACCTAAAAATTTCATTATACATTATTTATTTAATATTTTTTCTGGGAATTATGGCTAAAATTAAGTTATAAAAAGTTGGGTCATCATATGAAAAAAGTGTTATATTCACTGAGTAAAAGGGATTTTGCAAACCAATTCATGATGAGGATTGAAAGGGATACAATATTATTGGACATTAAAATCCTGAAAATGGGAATAGTAAAACGATATTAATACTAAATTACTCAAATAACTACTCAACCATTAAATCATTAGAGGACCAAGTAAGCAAAAAAGATGATGTGGAGCAAGAGAAAAGATAGTGAATATTATGAAGCTTATTTTTTTAAAGACGTAGTTATATGTTTTGGAACCCATATATGTGTCCAATCAAAACCATAACTAAAAAGAGAATTTCTGGATGATTCTCATAGCTCATCCTTCTCTATTCACCTTGGAAGCACTATGATGTATAGAGATATGATACAAAACATAAGGTTAGATAACATGAATAGAGAGATTGAAAAATTTGTGTTTCGATACATGGTATGACAACATGTCAAGACTGAAAAAAATAAGTACATGGATATGATGAAACCATTTCTTATACCCATATTGAAATGGGAAAAAATAACCAAGGATTTCATCATAGAACTCCCCATGACATCTAATGGAAATAATACCATCTGTGTGGTAGTCGATATCCTTAAAAAGTTGGTTCATTTCAATACTATTAAATAAGAGTTATCTCTTAAAAAACTCAGTATGATATATTCAAGGGAAGTATAAATACTACAAGGAGAACTACTCTACGTTATATCTAATCGATATATGAGGTTTACCTCGAGGATTTAGAGGATCCTTTAGCAGGTGTTTGATATAGAGCTAGTTTTTAGTTCTGATTATCACCCTTAGATGTATAGTATATTTGATAGAACCATCCAAATAATATAGGATATTTTGAGATGTTTTACAATGAATTTTAAAGGATGTTGGGATTAACACCATCCCCTAGTGGAGTTATCATATAACAACACTTTCCATTCTAGTATTAAAATGGAACCTTATGAGGCTCTATATTGGGATAAGGGTTAGTATCAAACATAATGTGATGTAATTGGAGAGTGGAAGATCATGGGACTAGATCATATCCATGATATGACATAGATGGTTTGAACCATTAAACATCATATGAAATATACACAAAATCTATAGAAAATATATACATAAAATCATTTATGAGACATGATGTTTGAGGTTGAAGATAAGGTGTTCCTTCTTATATCATCATTGATGAAATTCATGTGTTTTGGGAAGAAGAAAAAAAAAGGCCTAGATACATTGGCCCCTTTGAGATCCTTTATTGCAATGGATGTGTGTCTTATCGACTAGCACTCCCACATAACCTATTTAAACTACATGATGGGTTCCATGTACTCCTCTTGAGTAAGTAAATATTATACCCATAACATGTACTTAATATAGAGGTGGTACCTTGGAGAATGACATTTCATATGAGACTAACTGTTGAAAATATTAGATCATAGAGAAAATGTTATTCAAAAATAAGACAACTCACCTGGTAATGGTGTTGTGATGGAACCACAAGTTTGATGGTACAACATGGGAACAATAAGAGGTGTTGAAATAAAAGTACCCTTATCTATTTTAGTGTAAAAATAAAATTTTTAGGAATAAATTTTTAAATGGGGGAATAATGTAACAAACAAAAAATTTATAAATGAAATTCCATTTTTGAATGAGGATATTCCTTACAATGTAATGTAGTTATGGAAAACACATGAACTACTTTGGTAATTTTGGACCGATATGGCTTGTTGGATTTAAAATATAGGTATGAATATTAAACACTGATAATGTATCCATTGAATAGTGATAGTTAAAAATAGTATATATATATTAAAGGTTAAGATAATGTCCAATTTACATAGATGGAAGAAACAATGGCCTCAACTAGTAGGATCATACATTATGAAGCCCATTTATTAGAGCATCTGAGGTATATAGAATCACTGGGATTTTCCCTTGAACAATATCATGCCAATAATAAATAATAGAAGATTGAGAAAAACTTTTATGGAATAAGTTCGTGCTTATCAGGATTATGAACCAAACCATGTTCTCTAAACCACCCTATGAAAGTACCACCATCATAAACCTTACCCTTAGGGTGTACACTTGTGTAATAAGGGTTTATGCATATTGAACCTAGTAATATGAATTTTTATATTCTAATTATAATTATATAATTATTATATTTATCTATTTTTTATAATCAGTTTATCAATGATTATATAACATGTTTAATAAAAAAAATATTTTGACATGAAGACATCAAAAGAGTATTTTTGTGACATTTATAGTTTCAATTATGAATCTATTTTGATAAATTCAGGAATTTTTCCAATAAATAAAAGTTTAATAAAATATTCTTATTAGATAATAATTATTTGAATAAAAATTTTAATATAATATAATGAAGTCCAATGTAAATTTTATAAGAGTCAGAAAGTAATAAATATCATAAAAACTATTATTTTCCAGTAAATCGGAATTTTAATTTAAAGTGAAAATTTTCTTATTTTAAATATTAATTTAACAAAATAAATATTATTTTTTAAATTAACAAATTAAAAATATCCAATGGCAATTTTTTTCATTATTTTTTGAGGATGTATAATTTTTGAGTTAAAATTAAATACAATATAAATATAAGGTATGTATTGTGACATCATAATCACCCAAAATTGATGTAATTAATTTCAATAAATGAATACATGAACATATATATGTATTTATCATTTAAAATAATATATTTTTAAGTTATTTTATTGATTTTATTAACCATTAATGAATACTCCAAAACCTATATTGTATTTAATTTTTTTAAAATAAATTCTTTATAAACATGACTCACTTCCACATCACAAATGATATTATTTTAAAATGTTATATTATCAGACATATAAAACATTGAAAACCACTTCTATTTGATAGAAATCATTTGAAAAAACTATGAGAAGGTCAATGGTTTAGATTATTTTGTTATATAGAGTCCAAAACCTATGTTTAGATATTAATAAAGAATCCCCCTCTCTTTTTCAGTAATTTCCCACCCAACCTCCCACTCCACATCACTAAAACCACATTGATAACGATTCTAGTCTCATTATATACCTATAAATCCCTCACAAGGTGTTCTGATGCTCTTATGAATCTATTCCCATGTTTTTAGAAGCACCCTCTCATGGTAAGGTGATTCAATCCTCTTTTTTCAAGCACTTTCATTGAGTTATACCCTTTTATTTATAATTTTTCATGTTGGAATATACTTTTTCACAAATTTCTTACTTTATATATTATTTAAAATTAATTATATAACCCTTATCACTCTAATTAATCTCTTTAATGGATTTTTATGTACACCCATTATGCTGTTGAAAATATCCTGCGATTCTCTATGTCAATATTTCGAATTGTGAATACCCATCCCCATTTACACTCAAGGGTAAACACCTATATGGACCTATTATTCATTTATTGGGTAAATAAATGTGTTCTACACACACTCCTATATCATGGTATTAAAAATCATGATATACATTCTTATGTTTTATGATCTATGTGGAACAAAAATGCATGTATATGATATGAATGTGATGGGTGGTACTGAAATTATATGGCTCTCCAATGAATTATTAAATGTTTTTTTCTCATGATATAACATGTATGGTGTGTGGAAGATTAACCTAAGAACACTTTTTTATGTTGTCCCGATAGTTAGCCTTGAATTATTCTCATGATTTTATGTTTTATGTCATTCTCACATTCCTATGTTTCCTTGATGTTATCCTCTTATATCATGATTTGATGTTCGAGTTTATGATTATCATCCCTTTTATGTCACCCTGATATGCCTCTTTAATATCATGAATTACATTTATATTTTTATTATTTTATTATCACATAACTAGTATTTATATCTCACTATATTCTTATGTATATCCCTAGGTTATACCATGCAATTTTAAAAGAGTAATGGAATTTTGATCTCATGTTAATGAGTTTTAAATTATGTTTTTTTTGTATTATTGTTTCATGTTACTATGTTATGTATCAAATTAAACAAAAAACTATGACTTTTTATCTTTTGGTATTGTATTATGTGTGTATTTATGTAATTAATCATGAACTATGGTGTAATAAAGATATGAATTTTCATATGGATTTAAAAGAGAATAGGATATTTAAATATCTGGGTGTTACAACAATGGAGAAGTTATTTTTTGTTCTAAAATTCTAGGACTATGAGAACGTCATTTATCTATTTAGTATTTGTAATTTGAGGTTAACCAATAGGGAAATCTTGTAAAGAATACTATTAAGAATGAAGAAGTTGAATTTGTGGAAGGAGATGAATTCAAGAAAATATTCCCCCCTAAAATTTTCCCATCTAACTCTTCACAATAAAATAATGATAGAATTATGTGAGTTGAAACAAAATGAGAAGGAATAAATGTGCACTTATGAAGAAAAAACGAATACAATCCTAAGATACATGTCTATTTTTTACTAACCCTATGAGTCATATGGAATAATTAATTTGTGGTAGATATACAAGACATTATAAGGTATTAACAGTAAGATACTTCGGTATATATAAAGATGTTTTTTGATGTGTGATTAAGGTGGAGGCATAATTGGAGGAATTTAATTAATATATAGACAAGAAAATAATATTGATTTTTATGATAACTGAGACGAAATATCTTATAGAGAAAATAAATTCTAATTGAATAAATTCCAAAAATGTGGGAGGAATCACGTGAGAAATTTCTTGAAAGGAACCAAAAAATGTTTCATTAATGGGAAGGTTATCCATAAAGAATATAATTACTGATCAGGAGAAAATAGGTTGATCATTGAAATAGAGAAGATAAAGGTCCAAACTAATGCTCTACCAACACTTCAATGTTTCTAATGAATGGACTTTTGGAATTATTCAAATGAATTCCATAATACAAGGGATAATGAGGATAACATACATCAAAAACCTCATATAATAACGTAATAAAGAAGATTCTATGCCACTACTACCTATAAAGTGGACCTGATGAAAAAGTGGTTAAATATACACTTATTATCAACTATAGATTTGTGAATGTATTATTTGATTCTGGTTTTTTCATTCCTTCATATCATATAAGTTTTAACATAATTCTTATTCACCACATTAAACCTTACATATGAAATTATCCATGAAAACACCAAGTGGTGCATTGATTGCTTCCAAGTTATATAAATCCTCTCTGGTCGGGGATTGTGGTAAGATACCTCATACGAATCTAGTTCTCCACCCCCATTGAAATTTGATGTGTTCTTAGGTATAGACTAGATTTTTCTATATAAATATTAAATTAATTTTTGGGATTAGGAAATCTCATTTCATATCCCAAATAATTTCATTATCAAGTAATAGTGTAAAGATGATTATGAACACTCCTTGGAATCAATCCATTTATTTTGGGTCTTGATAAACTATAAAAAGGCATACATGGATCAAAAAATTGGGGAAGAACTCAACATTTAAGAGATATTTATTTTACAAGAGTATATTAATGTTTTTCCTAATTAATTACCTAGTTTTCCGCCCAAATTATGAGGTTGATTTTTCAATTGAACTCATACTCAGTTTTATGTCTATATTAAAGCATACTTATAGAATATATCTCAATTAATTGGAAGAATTTATTATAAAACTTTAAGATAATATGGAAAAGATATTTATATACCCTAGTGCCTCACTATGGGATGCACCGATCCTCTTTATTATGGAGAAGTATGGTTAAATTTAACATTTAATAGATTGTCATGAGCATAAATAGTTTACAATCAAGAACATGTATCGTGCATCCCATATTAATTATTTTTTTGATCATCTTAGAGGATATCAATATTTGTCTGAGCTGGATCTTTTATCTGGATCCTATCAATTATTGATAAAAAGTGGAGGTATAGTCAAGATAGATTTTCACACAAGGTATTGACATTGTGAATTCATAGTGATGCCATTTAGACTCACAAATTCACTAAGTATCATTATCAATTTTATGAATAGATTATTAAATATTATATTGGAAAATTGATGGTAGTATTTATTGAAGAGATGTTCTCATATATTCGATGATAATGGAGGAATATAAAGAACATTTTAGGATTGTGCTAATGAGCATATGAAAGGAGAAATTATATTCCATGTTTTGAAATTTTGAATTTTGGAGGCAAAAAGAATCCTTCTTGGATAATTCGATCATAAGATATGGTATACCTTTGGATCCATTAAAGGCCAATGTTATTGAGGAATGGTCAAGACCAACATATGTAATTGATATCCATATATTTAATAGAATAAATTGATACTAAGGGTGTTTTTTGATAAATTTATCTTGATTATCCAATCCTCTTTACAAGTTAACTTGGAAGGGAATAAAATTCCTCTAGATAGAAGAATATAAGGAAATTATTGGTATATTAAGAAGATATTGGTCACAACACCAATATTTAGTTTATCCAAATTAGGGAATGGATTTTAATATAAATTGATGCAACATTAAGGGGTTTGTTATGAATTATTATGCAGAATGATAAGGTAATAGATTATTCTTCACAATAATTAAATAATTTTTTGAAAAATTACCCAATGCATAATATGGAGATTTAAGTATTAGTATTTAAATTAAAAATATTGTGGTATCTTTTATATGGTGAAAAGTGTGATATATATAATGATCACAAGAGTTTAAAATATATACTAAAAAAATGACTTGAATATGTACCAATGAAGATTGAAGAAATTAATTATGGAATAATATTTATAAATATATTACCAATATTGGAAGGTGAAGTAAGTCGTATATTATCTAATCATATAGGACCATGTTACCCTATCCTTGATGAGAATTGAAAGGGATCAAATCATTTTGGATATTCAAATGATGGATATGGAGATCATAAATAAAGGGATGAGATCCTTCCTTTCCCAAATTGTTTCTCTACTATACATATATTTAAAGATCAAGGAGGCATAACAATATAATATGGAGCTATAAAAAAATATTGGAAAATTATAGGGTTTAATTATGATAGAGGTAGATTTATGAGATTTCGAACCTTGATATATGTCTCATCTATACTAAAATTAAATGGTATTTTGGATGATCTACATGAATCACCCATCACTATTCATCTTGGAAGCACAAATATGTATAGAGTTCATAAAAAATATTTTTAGTGGGACAACATGAATAGATAAATAGCAGAGTATGTATCTCAATACATTATATTACAGTAAGGGAAAATAAAATATTATAAATCTAAAAGAAAAGATACAACCATTACCTATACCACTATGGAAATTTAATAAAATTAACATAAATCTGTTTTATTAGCCTTCATAAAACATATAAAGCCTCTAATTCCATTTAGATAGTGGTGGATATAATTAAAAAAATTAAACACTTCATTTATATTTAAGAAGACTACTCATTAAATCAATTGGCTATATTATATATAAAGTAAGTGGTATGAATACTTGGGATACCCCATTCAATTTTAAATGATTGAGATTTTTGTTTTACATTGATGTTTTGGATGATTCACTAATAGGATACATAGAGATGATATTTATCCCAATATATATCCCAAAAAATTATAGTCAATATAAAAATACCATTCTACTTTTAGAAGATATTTTATGATATTTATTTATGGATTTCAAATGAACTTGGGATCAACATATTCCTTTGGTGGAGTTCACATATAATAAATTTTTTCAGTCAAGCATCCAAAATGACATTATATGAAGATCTATATGTAAATAAAATAAAAAATAAAAAATTTTATGATGATGTTAGAGAGAGGATGTTGTTAGTTCGTAATCTTGTCCTAAAGATGATAAAGAAAGTTTTATTTATTCAATCACATATGAAATCATCAAAATGTTGACCAAAGAGTTATATAAAAAAATGGTGATGTAATTTAGAGCTTGATGTTGGAAAAAATTGTTCCTTAAAATATCACCTTAGATGTGGGTTATGGTATTTGGGGAAAAGGGGAAGGTGAACACTAGGTACATCAATCATTTTGTAAATTATGATCGTTTTAGGGTTATCATTTTCAATTAATGATACCATAAAACCAATCATAGGTGAATGTTTTGTTCCCTGAAATGTTTTAAAGAAGTATGTACTAGACTAATCACATGTATAAATCCACAGTGTGTGTTGTTGGAACATGATATTTATCCTGAATAGCCCGAAGGCCTTCATTTTTATTGATTTTTGATAACCCCCTTTCAAGGGATGATAGGGAACCCTTACAAGGTCCGTAGGCTCAAATATTACATGGCCCGTAGGATTAGGAGATTAAATGACCAGAAGGTCTTAGAGAATTCAACCAGACTATCTCTAAGGAACTGCCCCTCTCCAGCATCTATATCGTGATAGTAACTCTCCACCTTCGCATGGCCGTCTGGCTAGGCTTCCCGTGCAAGAATAGGATAGTCCCGAGGGCATACACATACCCTCTCATTCTGACATATCTATTTGGATCTTCTCTAGTGAGTGCACCTAATCTGAATCCTCTTTTTGGGCTGCTCTTTTTTTAGAGTCTATAGGGGGCAAGTGCATGTGCCCCGAAGGCCGTGAGGTGGCCCGAAGGCCTTGAGGTGTTATATAAGTATAAGTTAGGATGATATAAATATGTTTTATCAATGGAATAATGTATATGTATATCACATTTATTTTTATACATGCCATGTTTCTACATTTAAATAAAAATAAAGGATATATTTAATATAGATTTAATCTATTAGTAATTAATAAAATCAATTTAGGCTTAAAAATTTATTTTATAAAAAATTGTATTTTCAGGTGCTACACATTTTATAATAATAAAATAAATAAATTATGGTTAAATATAGATTTTAATAAAATATATTATTTATATGAATAATATATTAACAAATTTTTAATTATTAATTTATAAGTAATAATAATAAAAGCATTTACTATTTTAAAACTCATTTTTCCACTAAATAATTTTTTCTATATATTTTATATTATAATTTAAAGACCAATTTTATCATAATTATAAATTTGATTAGATTAAATGGAGTCCACATTTAAAATAAACACATCAAAAAATTGGTATTTAGTGTTATCATATATTTTTAGTAATTGAATAATTTCAAAGGTAAAAATTAAATCAAGATTAATAAGGATTAAAATATGCAACTAAATGTGGTTCAAATTTTAAGAAATTAACTTGATTATTAGAAACTCAAAAAAAATTTAGTTTTTGAAGTACCAAACACATTTCTCACCAACCATTACATGCCTATCTCACCTAAATCTCATGTTATTCCATCTTTACCCCTCACATAACATTAATTTTGAAGGAAAATCCCCTCTTTTTCACCATTGAAAGGATCCCACTTCAACCTACTTCAAGCCACACTTACCCTTAAAATTTATATTGAAACCCTACAAATTTTAATTCTTTTAGATTCTCATTCCACATTTTTTGAACTTGGTTATAATAAAACACTGTAATTACTCCATTTCCAAGGAGTCGTTCAAGACATGATTCGAATTATCAACATGGGTATTCTCCAATATCTAACATCCCTTCTCTATTTTTCTAATCCACCATACTGAAAAACTATTCTAAAATTACTAGAAAAATTACATAAGTTTCATTAATCTACTTAAATTTTATTTTATAATTTTCATAACAATTATCTCTCTATGTATCTCTATGACTCATCCATTCCAAAATTTTAAATGTCTCTCTTGTTACGTGCAGACCATCGCCTCTATTAATGATGTATTTAATTTTGCATCACTTATTTTCATTAATGGTTATAAGAATATATTTAATGAATAAAAATTATTTTCATGATATGATTAATATTATATAAAAATATAAATTCTATTGATACTATTAAAAATAAATGATCATTGAAAATTATCTATTTAAAACGATCAGATCCAAAGAAAAAACAATGTATTCTTATAATTATTTATCATTTAACTTATTCTTCCACCTCTTCTAAAATATGCTTCATCAAAATACTAACTTCCAAATGATATCATTATACTTATATAATAATTATATTGTAATAAAAATAATCAATTTCATAAATAGACCCACCCACTGATTACAACATGCTATTGTTTTGGTCAGTTTTACAACCAACATGAAAAGTGTTATAAGTTTGCATCATGAATGACAATGGAGACGTAATTTCTATTAACATTAGAAATTAATAAGTATATAATGTTTGGTTTATGATTATGGAAGAATAATACTATAATCTAATTGATTATTAATGTATAACCTTTTTCCCCTTAATAATTACTAAAATAAGCTTGTTATAAATTTTATCTTCACAAATAATAACTAAAAATATCATGGGATTATCTCCAGAATTTATAAATATCTATAGAACACATATTAAAATACATTGAATTGTTTATTAATTATTCACTTGGTATAATAAAATCAAAATCGACATTGATATTATAAACCATGTGAGAAATAATCAAAATCACTAACATCTGATGATGGAAATAAACAATAACCAATTAATAAACGTATAATGATTGATTATAATTAACAAGTAGAGATGATAATATATATGAATATGGTTATAAAATAATTTATTAATGTGTTTATATATATTATACATTATTTTAAATCTCTTTCATTTATATTGATAGTAAGGATATTTCTTTTTCTTATATTGATTTACATTCTTTGAGACATATACCATATTTACCACATGTTCTTTTTGTGCTATATGAAATGAAATATGTATTATTTTTACCAATCCAATCCTGAAAATTAAGGGATTTAAATATCCATCCCAATTTGTCCCTTTCAAGGGTTTTTGATTCCAGTGTTACTAAAGTCATAATGGATTTTGCGAACTCAAATTTACTTTCATTGAGTTATAATATTATTTATATAAACCCATTATTCTATGTTTTATATATTCATAAATTTCCCATTTAAAATTACAATAAATCTCTTCATTATGGGGAAAATTAAATTTTAATACAAAGTTTCTTCCTTAATGAATTTATCTCTCATAAATGTATAACATTTTAAAAAATAATTCATATCATATTAAAACGACATTTTTCTTCCATATTCATATTATTATGTTAAAAAATTATTTTCATTAATTATTTTTAATCCCAAATATTTATTATCTCATGTGAAAATTTTATTTATCATTAACGATTTTTAAAATAATATTTTTTTATCCTTTTTTAAGATGTGGGTTTCAATAATGGTATTTTTAATTTTGGGAATGTTTTTACTTTAAGTTTGAATATTTTATCATTAATTAAACATTTTATTTGGATATACATATTTTATTATTTAAAGATCATTTATTGAAATTTATTTATAAATGAAAATAAATATTTTTGAAAAAAATATTCTTGCTAATTTCTCAAAAGTAATCTTTTTTAAAGTAACTCATAATATATTATATTGATGAGGATGTTAAGAAATGTTTTATAAAGACTCTTTTTTTTAATTCCTATTTTCCTATTTAACAAAAAATATATATCCCCTATGAAGATATTTTTTATTAATCACCCTATAAACACCTTTATGAAAAACTTATTTTGGGTGATTGAATTTTGGGTATCAATTGATCTAATTCTTGAAGTTGTTCTATGTGATACCATTAAGAAATGTTACAAAGACAATTTAATTAATTAATTTTTTTATGATATGATATATGAATTATTTATATGGTATCCATATATATGGATGTTAAAATCTGGGGTACTATATTTCCCTCAAATACATGGGTTATGTTTCTATATATCAAGAGACAAAAATGAGCTATTGGTTTTTTTTGCCTATGCTACTAATGAGCTATATTTTTATGTCCAAGACACTAATTGGTCTTAGGATAGTGATTCCTAAGACACTATTTAATTTTATACAAGATTTTTATGCCTAATCCATCATGTAATGTGCTACTATACTTATGTTTATTCCATTTCTTTTTATTATATTATATTTCCCCTTCATTCCACATTTTAATGTTACATAACTATCATTATTATCCATGTATCATGTTTATTATCTCTTGTTTATACAATCTTATGCAATGGTATATATTTTTTAATTTCAGATTATATGTCATTAAATATTAACTTGTAGAGAAAACTCATTATTCCATGTTCTTTTAATTAGATATCTCTCCTATGCTTATGTTTTCTCATATGATTATGATCCAACCATTTTATGAATTATTGATTAGTTTTCCCTTAAAAATATTTTGAGATCACCCCTTCTTGTGTTTCTCTTTTCCCTAGGAAATTATATATAAGATTTTGTGTAAAAGGAAATATTATGAATATATGCTATGATATATATTGATGAAATTATCTAAAATGATATTTTTAAGTATATAGTCTCAAAATACCCTAAACCATTGGATTTTAGGGTTGTGCTATTATTTATAATATATAATGTTTAAATTATAAAATTATCATAAAATATACTCATGTTTATCTTGGGCCATCTAATATACTATACTTTACTCAAATCTTCTTTATTTAAATGATATTTTACATCAATATCTTTTAATATTTTATCTTGTTATATAGTTTCACCATGAGATTCTTAATTTCTACAATGTAATTAGTTTCCTTACTGAGTATTACATCTTAAAAATATTTTTCCTTCTCAACATACTTTTTAAGTTTCCTCATATTTTTCATGGCATTTCAATTTTTATCTTAAGAAATTCGTCAATATTTGATATTTACATATATTTAGTTTATCTCTATTCATCCTCCTCAGCACTGCATAAAGGTCCATCTTATTCATTAACATGAGATATAATGGTTTTATTTTTTCAATAGTAATTATATTTTCTTAATCACTACATTGTGATGAGTCTTCATATTTATCCACTTCTCCCATTAGATCCCTTATCTTCCATCATGGGATATTATTGTTCCTAATATCACCCTTCTTGGTTTTTAAATATTTATTTTTGTGAAAAAAATTATTGGTTATTATTATTCTCTAGCCCAATATTTTTATTATTTAACCAATAACCTATAAAATTCTATATGCCACTAAAGTTAATGATTTTTAATGGAATATTAACTTTATATTTACCTCTTCCTATTCTGATGTTCTTTAAAATAAAAAGTATGATTATATCATGATCTTTAAATAATTACTCATAATCATTAACCATTGAGATGGATTCATTCTTCTTAACATTGAGCTTGAGATATTTCATGGTTTTAAATATAATTTTATTATCCTATTTACTCTAATTATTAAAAATGTGAGACTTTAACATTTCATATAAACAATAAAATTATGTAATTAATTAATAAAACATTCATTTCTCTCTTCTAGAGAAGAAAAAATAACATAATATATATTATATAAATTGATCATTAGGTTATTGACAATGTTTAAATCTTATAATTTGTCTCAGAATACTATTTATATTGTTGATACATTCATTCAACCTTGTAAAAATGTCATTAATATTCTCATCATTATCCATTATAATATCTTAAATTTTTTTATCAAAAAATACGACTAGGCTTCTCTCACATTGAAATACCTTTGAAAAAATTATCATACTTATCCCATGTTTGTTTGTATATTTTTTCCCATCATATTTATATAGTGTTTTTGAGATAAAGACATCAAAACCGTATTCCTTTCAATACCACCAATATCCAAATTTCTTTCATTAGTAAATTTCATTAGAGTATCTTTCTCAACTGATTTAAAACTCACTATATTAGCTTCAATAACATCGTTAATAAGAGATAGAAGATAATAAATCATCATAATTTTCTAGGAATGACAATTCCTTCCATTGAATATAGAATCATAACTACTATTGAAATAATTCAAATTCCCATTTTTATATTATATCACAAAAGGATAACATAGGGAGGAACTTGGATCAACTATGATACCACGTGAAATTACTTGGTAATAAATTTTTTAACACTAAGAAGGGGGGGGGGGGTCAAATATGGGTTTCTTTATCTTTATAATTTTTTTCATGTTAGAAATTAATCAATGTGACTAGTTAAAGGAAGTGAGGAATTATCTATGTTTTTTGGAATAGATGAACTATTACCAGGATATGTTGATACATAATTTATGGGAGACATGGAAAGCCAAGAAAGTACCATGTCTCTTCACTTATATAGGAACTATAGTAAACAAGATGTTGATACTATTACAAATAGTTTCTCTATCAACTAATAAAGTATATTTTGTGGTGAAAATAAAGTCTAGGATGGATTTTTATGAATGACTATGGTAAGGATTTAATATAGTTAAAGGATATATTAGAATAAATAATAAGGAATAAGGGAAACCAATTTTTTTGATTATTCATTGAGTAATTATCTTACTAATAGTCAAGTGTTTCATTAGGGAAAAACAAATTCAACAAAAGTATCACTTTAAAATTATTATTCTACATTATGGAGTTATAAAACCATGGGTGAAAATTGGAAGTAAAAATATTACCAATATGTTGACCAAATTCATAGTATTAGAAAGTCTTGAATGGTTTAGTGTCCTGTTGAGACTTGGAAGAATGATGGTGATCAAAAGATCATTGTTCCTCTAGAAAATGGGAGAGAGAGAGAGAAATGTAAAGAATGTGTTTTAATATAATCCTTGTAAATATTCATTATATGGGTGATTATTGAGGTGTGCAGTTAGTTTATTAGATTAAGCGTTGTTTATAGTCCATCAGTAGGTTGGACGGATATCTAGTTGATTAATCAAGAATGATGACATACTTATATAAGAAGATTAATGTAGGCACGCTATTTAATGATGGATAAGGATATGATTAATGGATGGATATAGTTGGGTTGTGGATTTATAGTTTATAGAGTGTCAATAGAAAAGTTACTGCAACTATTTTAACGAATAAACAATTATTATGGAATATTTATAGAATATTCAAACTACATTTTGAATAGTGATTAGCCAAATGGATTGAGTTTTTAGTATAAATAGGTGGTCCCCATGAGGTTTCTCATGCATACTTACTAGTAATTATTTATAACTTAAGAATTTCTCTCACCTCCTTTATAGTGTTTTCCTAGGTTTATAGAAAAATTCCAAAACCATATTAAATTATTTATGTGCCAGTGTAATATTACACTATTTTATTTTTAATAATTATATTTTTGAAATTTATTTTGATATTTCTTAGAGAATATTGATAGGATACAATTTTATCTAGTACCAATGGATATCTAATATTTTTTTTTAATTTTTAATTTCAAAGGTTAGGATCCATGTTGTGGGAATACCATAAATATCATCAAGGGGTTATTGATATTAATGAATAAATTTAATGATCTATTTTGAACATGATATATATATATGAATAAAAAAGAAAATGAAAAGCATGATTAAATAATAAAATAAATTCTTGATGTACTATAATATGTGATCTAAAATCATGAGGGAGTTTTAAAAAAATTACATAGTGTAAAATAACTTGAAAAAATAAGTGTAATTTAATATCAAAATTGATGAAAAATTATAAATTATTTAAGAAATAACTTCTTTTATTAAGTAAAATAGAAAAAAATTTATGGATTTAAAAAATATTTTTTATGGATAATAAATAGTATTTAATCTAAACTAAAATATGGTATAATAATAAAAAAATTGTGTTTTAAAAGTTACTATGGTTTTTTGGATAATAAAAAATATTTTAAAGCCTAATATAAACTATAGAAAATATTGAGGAAACAAAGTCATTATAAAAAGGTAAAGTGTGGGATTTATTACAATGATTATGTTTTCAAAGAAAAAATAAAAATGTTCCTTATTAATTAGGGGAATGAAGAAAATATATTCAAATAATTTAGTAAGATAAAGAATAAGAAAAGGATGTGTGATGAAGATTAATCTTAATGGAAAATACAAAATAATTTCAATGACTATTTATTTCATTATCAAACTATGGAAATAATAAATTTTATTTTAGTGTGAAAAAATTGCAAAAATTTTGTTATTCATTAATAAATATTAATTAGAGAACCATAAAATTTATTTCACTAAATTAAATATTTTTTTTCTAGAATTGGAGGAATTTGGTGATGGTGAAACTATAGTATTCATCCAAATAATATAAATATTACTTCTTATAATTATAAATCTCAATATAAAATTAAAAAAATAATGATAATACTAACCTAGTTAAAAGAGCGCTCAAGGAAACCAAAAATGAAGGAATATTAATACTCAAAGATATATGTTTTTTCATATGCTTTTTTTAATTTATCATTGTTTGTTGGATGGTACCATCTAATTTATTAATGACGGATAATTAAAAACTAAATAATGATGGTAAATAAGATTACCAAAGATTAATTGATGAACATTATTGTTCTTTATATTGATATTATTCCATATATTTTTTGGATTGAGAGAAAATTGTGTGACTCTAGGATTGAAGTTTCATTCAATATGTTTTTTTAAATATTAATGGAATACATGGAGAATATTCCATCTAAGGAATAATAACTTATTGAAATTTATTACATTTTGAAAATAATAAACACTTGTTTTTTATTGTTTAAAGAAAAGAAAAATATAATATATCAATGTTTGGTCTATATTCTACAAAAAATAAATGACCTTACAAAGTAAAAAAATATTTATGATATTCCAATATTTAAAATAAAATTAGACAGTGTCTATTATTAATTTATACAATGAAAGATGATGATAAATATTTACTAACCAAAAAATAAAAATGAAATACACCTATTTTATTTAGAGAAAAAATTATTTTGATTTCATAACATAAAATAAAAGAAGAGTTTAAATATATATTTTTATATTTTTTATTTTTATAACATAACTTAATGTTGGATTCTAATGTGTTTAATGAAATAATTGGCTAGTTTCATTAAAATATTTCAACACATTATTGGAAATTATTATAAAATAATAATAATGATTATAAAACAATTTAGTCCAATTAAATTTACTTCTTTATAACTTGAAAACTACATTAATAATGATGGTATTAAAAAAATTAATTAGTGAGGTATTTAGAAAAAATTGAGTCATGGAGTGATAAATGAACTAAAAAACATTTATAGAATTTTTCTAATTGAAATTTTTTTTATGGAATTATCAGAATAAGTATGTATAAGTGTCCATTTACATTGAAAAATTATCACTACACAATTAGGGTGAGATGGATATTTTTTATGTGATATGGTATGATAATATATAAAATTTTACACAACTAATAGTCATTTGATCAAATTATATATCAAAAACCAGGATTTAAATTAATAAAACTATAAATACATAGAAAACGAAGGTATATTTTAAGAATTTTACTTTTTTAAAGATATTTTTTATATGTTATTGAAGAAAAACCTCTGGAATATTCTTTTGAAATTGAATTTTTTTTAATTAAAATGTTGAAATGAGTTCCATAAACCACTGAAAAATATATACATGGATGGTTCAAGTGTTGAATGATAGGTTGAAGGTGAAAATAAAATATACTAGTATTCTATATCTATTATAAGACAAACATAAGTGATTTGTTTTTTGATTCAAACATATATGGAAATTGATCATTACTTAATTGAACCTGAATAATGAATAGTTTTGAGAGAATGACTTTTATATCTCATGTGGAGCCAATTTCTTCTAATTTTGTAGTAAGATACAAATCATTTGTTCTATGATCGAATTGAAGAAAATCAGAATATTTATATCAATTAAACAACAAATCGTTTTAAAATAAAAATGAAAAAATGTGATAGGCATGAAATGTGTTTTTCAAAATAAGCTTGATGAAAATGAAAGATTGGTACGAAATAAAGTATGATTTGTGTTCAAGTATTATGTATAAATTGAAGTTATTTATGTTGAAGATACATTTTATCAATTATATATAAGGTTATTTTTATACATATAAATTCAATAAATAGTTATAAAATTCTAAAATAGTTATAATTTGTTTCCCATAAATGGTGAGATCAAATATTATGTCTATATTAAAAAACCAAATATGATTTATCCAAATGATGGAATAAAATATCTTTCTTAGAGAATGATTATTATGCTATGAGAAACCCCCTAATTATTGGTAAGAAATGATGGACTCATACATGATGATGATAATGTTCACAAGAGGCAGATTTGATCATAATTTGTATATAAAGAGAACTTGAAATGAGAATTCCATGATAATCATATGCATAAATGGTATTATATATTATAGAAGAAAACTCAATTTATGTGAGTATTTTAAATTATTATTGATATGTGAGTTTGAATATTGATGGTTGGATAAATTACTTATATTCTTAAGTTTAAATCATATCAAAAAGTTGAATATAAATTTTTTCAACATGTTAAATATTATTTTAGGATTTTATAATTTTTTTTGAATATATAAGAGTAATATAATTTGGGTATCAATAATAATTGTTAATAATTTTATCATTAAGGAAAATAAAAAACCAGTACCTGCTAATATTTTTAGAAAGATCATTGGAAACATTCTTTTCTTGATAATGAACCATCAATATATTATTTATTTAAATTAATATAATTATCAATTTCAAATTCATCATAAATAAAAATATACAATAACTATAAAGAGGACAACATGGTATGTGAATTGAATAATCAGTTACAATTTATTTTGTATAGTATATTAAAGAATGAATAGAATGCCAATAGTAATGTAAATTAGTTTGGTGATGTAGATGATAAAAGATCAAAAAGTGGCACAATATTTTCAATCATATAAAAAATATTGTATAGATTATCATGAAACAATATAATACTTATTTAAGCTTTATAATTTTAGAAATATCATTTCTAAAAAATAATATTTTCAACTAATTTGTTTAAATTAATAATTTCAGGACCTGCGAGAAGAAGTAAATATGTCAATAGAAATTTTATATTATGATGAGAGAGATTTAAATCCCATAAATAATCATGTATAAAACTAATAACTAAATGATACTAAAATATGGTTCTACTTTATCAATGTTAAGGTTTAAAAAATTCATCAAAATTAAATTCATTGTAAAAAGTGAACAAGTGGTGAACATATTCACAAATAGACCACCGTGGACAGTTTTTTGGAGTATTAGTTAAAACTCGATCTTTAACCAACTCTTTTATATCATGGATAAATTTCATACCCTATCCCATTTTTATGATTTTGGACTATTTTTTTTGATTTTCTAATAAAATATACCCTTTTGGTTTATTATTAAAGGAGGAGAATTTATGGGAGGAATTAAAGTGGGAGATATAAAAAACGTTTTGGAATCCCTTTTAATATATCTGAATCCCGAAATATGTTCTCTGGATGTTATTGCAGTGGAAATACAAGCTCATATAGAAATAATTCCTCAACTTAGTGTGCAATAAGATATGAATTCTCTAAACCCTACTCACTATACAAATTTGATCCTCACAAAAACGCAAGATAACACACACAAATGAAAGACATTCAAGAGGAAAAAATAGATGATAATGTAAGGGAAAAAAGATATTTACTTGGTCCAAAAAATTTGTGCATTACCCATGGGAGTAACACTTATTATATTTTCATTATATTATATGTTACAAGATTAAACAGTCAACAAATAAATCAATCAACAAGGATTAATTAGAATGGATTAACACTTTGTAATTCATTGATTTAATTTTAGACCATATTTAATCAAACTCAATCATTTCGCTTGGTGGTCCCTTCCATTTATTATAATTTTTAACCATTCATGTAATTTTCACCACCATCCTATATCCATATAGATTCCATCATATGTAAAAGTTTCTAGAGATCACTTCTATCCACCTATATATCAACCACTTATTTCAATAAAATTTTTAAGCTACATTCATCCCTTAACTTCCTTTCACTTACCATAGAGATATAAGGTTGTGAAAAATCATACAAACCGTCTTGTTGTCTAATTTCCCTACCGATAGTTTAAGATTTCATTGTTAATGTCTACAAACTATAGATGATACCATCATATGGATCAGATCTGTGACATCTTGACCCAACTCACTTGATAACAATATCTGAACTAGTGGCCACGTGGTCTCAAGAATTTCTCCCAATATGCCAGAGGATACAAAATACATGGGAGGGTCTTTAGGAGTATGGTGGGGAAACTATACACTCATTATTAGAGTTTGGAAAATTGGTAACCTAATAGAAGTGAATAGAATTATCATAATATATAAATAACCAAAAGTGGAATTAGAAAATAATATAGAATCCATAAATAAATTAGTAGAAACCATAACTAATGTTATATACAAAATGATGTTGATGATTTCATACTATACAAAAAGAGAATACATGGGAAATAGAGAATCAAGAATATACAACATACTATACAAAAAATGAACAAAATATAAAATTATATCTCTAATAGAATCATGATAATTATCATGTTCCTCTACTCCCATACTCTATGCTAGTACATAGAAATCAAGCGTCTATAGCAGGCCATTGAACCATATCCCTTATTACATATATGAAGTCTGTCTAGATATAAATCGGTGACCTAAACAGGATGTGAGATATACTTATTAATCCACTAACAAAAGTGTATAAGGACATCCCATCCAATAATATATATCGAATTAGTGTATAGGTAATAATTAAAGTTGTAAATGAAATATATAATACCCATGTCTGTTCAAGTTCCCAATGGAACACTCGAATAATACTACCTGGTTTGGCCTATTTTGAAAAGTCTCTAAAAGATTACATGTTTATGATTTTATTTCTAAAAGAGGATCAATACTTGTTTCATATCCATGTCATCCCCAATTGTTCATATTTTGTATAAGTGATGAACATGACACATGTTATTACACTTGATAAAAAAAGAATAAAAAGGCCATCATGTATAAAGAGTATTGACCTAATCCAAGTATGTTATTTTACATGGGAGACACCTAATTTATATTAATAAATCAATTTACATATTTAAAACATAATCCCATACATGTTATTCTACATGATAAACCCAAGTATCACTCCAGGTGTACTGTGAACCCATTACCCTACAAGCCTGTCCATTTAATTTCTCATAATAACCCATGTATCGCTCCTAGAATCATACAAAGACATCTCCCTTTGAGTTCATCATTTTATTTCCATGTAAAAAACCCATGTTCCAGTTATGGAATAATATAGTGAACTGACCTCTGAGACCGTTCCTAGAATTCCATACCAGGAACCGAAGTGTCACTCGACGCATAACATGATCAACCTTCCAAGTGTTCCCATCCATTGAATTCATATGAGAACCCATGTATAACACATGGTGTGATATAAATATATCAATGATTCATTTTAATTCAATAAGACCAGAGAGTCTATCCATGGAGTTATGAGTTGGAGACCATGTATCACCCTTAACATGGAATAACAAATGGTTATGGGATCCCAGTCTAACTATACCAGTTAACACCAATTTTAATATAATTTATCCACATCATTTATAAATGATTATTATAGCTTAACTCATATGGTAGTTCAATTTAAAATCCTAGTATTAGAAGGCATATCATAGAATAAATCCTTTAATTAAATTTAATTATATTCCCTTTTTTTAATTAGATATAACCTCTCTACCACATGGTGTAAAGAAAACACCTTATAAGGTGAATCAATTCATAAGAAACACATGGTTGTTTTATAGAGTTTAGAAACAAATCTAAAGGGTTTGTTGTATTAGGTATCGTAAACCCTTTCCAGTGATTACGTGTCACATGGGTCATATAAACCTAGGGGAAAACATTTAATTTAAGAAAATATATATTTAAGTGGTGACACATAGGAAGTCTAGTCCAAGGTACAAAAAAATACAACTTGATTTTAGGTGATAAACATGAGATCACCTACCTTAGATTGGTAGTGGAGTCCCCATATAATATCTTTTTTTATCCAGTCTAAATCTGGATAAATTGAGGAAATAAATGAACTCCCTAAAAATAGGGAAAAAGATCTCAGATGGATTTTTCATTCCATATGGTAAGATAATCAAATAAATGAAGAAATAGGAATGAAGATCTTACTAGTATGGATGAAACCTGAAAAGAAATTCATGTATCAGATACCGAACAATGAAGTTAATGAAAATACTTGGATGAGAGGTGGATATACAAACAAGAAGGGTGTCAGATGTATGTGGGGAGAATTAAGAATGAGTACAATTGTTAAAAGTGTAGAGGGTGAGAGGTATTTTAGTAATTCCAAAAATTTTATAGGGCACATGGTTTGGACTCATGGTTTGGACAAATTGTTTGCCAACAATTGGAGCTCTCTACCTAAGTGAAACTACCCATGTGGGCTAGGTGCATGGTTTGAAAAACTCTAAAAAGCCCATGCAGATATTCTCTATAATTTTTTATAGATACTTCCATATTCAGGAGGCCTACCTCACAGAGTTTACAAAATTTGATCCAACTCTTAAACAGATTCACATTTTATACACACTATTACTACTAACAATATTCCAATCATTCACCCATGTCATTTCCTCAAAAAATAAGAGCTCTAGGCTCTGAACGAGTCTTGGATTATCCTGATACATTTATTAAACTTTTAAACACTTCAATTATAAGTAAAAATAATAATTATACTAAAATTTAAAGGGTTATACTCATTAGAAAATCTGTAATCTTACAATCTACCCTATTTAAAACAACTCATCCCCGAGTTTCCCTTCCGAGGGTAGTAAAACATCATATGATAATAAATACAACAACTAGGAATGTATATTGGCTTTTCACTCCTAGTCCTTGTATTATGCATGGTCATTATACCATATCACCCACACTAGGGGAATTTACCTTCCTTAGAGAGACTTCATGCTCTGATTAATGATACGAATAGGGTGATCCTAAAAGGATGCATCTACCTATAACTGAACCTCATCAGAAAGAAGAACATGGGATGGGTCAGAATGATAATGGAGAAATTAAGAGACATTGAATTCATCATGAATAAGTGGATACCTTTTAGGTAACTAAAACTGATAGGATACTGGACTAACACTCTCCACAATCTTGAAGTGTCCAATATAATAAAGTGATAACTTCCATTGATTTTGAATCTGTCTATGACCCAGTCTTAGTGAACAATATTAAAATACCTGATCCACAAAATTAAAATCTATAGTTCATATATAGAGATAAAAATAATAATTAATCCTAGATGAAGCTATATCCATACGCTTCTTAATAATATTTACATGATCTGAAGTCTCTTTAACAAGATAAGGTCCCAACATCACTTCCTCTCGAACCTCTAACCAACACTAGGGTGCATGACATTAACTACCATATAGAGCCTCATAAGGCTCCATATGTATAGTCATTTGACAGTTACTATTACAGACAAAACACAGATAGAGGTAAGTTTTTCTACCAATAACCTCTAAAATCTAGGACTCATTCCTGATGATTTTCTGCTAACACGTGTATCGTATTCTTAGACAAATCATCGGTCAGTGGGTGATAGGTTGCACTCAGTAGTACCTATGAACCCAGTGCCCTCTGTAACCCCTTCTAGAACTATGACATAAAACAAGTGACTTTTTCCAAAACAATAATACTTGTAACTCCATGAAGGTGTATTATCTCTCTAAAATATATCCTTCCAAGCACATACACTGATAAGGTCTAAGTAAGATACCTTTTTTAATCTATCTATAATCACCTATACTATGTGATAGCCTCAATTTGAACTTGGTAATACTATCATAAAATCAATTGTGATATCTTTTCTTTCATACAGAATAATTTTCAACGACTACAAAATCCCCACTAGATACTGGTGTTTTGCCTTTTCTAGTTGACATGTGGAACATCGAGTCATGCAACCAGCAATCTCCCTTTTTTCAAGCCACAAATACTGGTGGTTCAAATCACTATACCTATTGGTAGTAATTGGATGTACTAATCAAAAAGAATCATGAGAATCTCATATCAACTACTCCCATATTTCTAAAGGCACCCCGACATGCCCATGAAAATGAAATATCTCATCCCCATCCACAAAAAACCAAATGGTGGGTCCTCACTTGAAACACTCTCCTATATAACCAAACCCTTGGGATCTAAAACATTCCTCATCTTCACTCTATCTAGAAGTGAATATGTAACAACTAAATCTATAATGATATAATACCCATGAATATCGTAAAAATATTAGTGTATCTTAGAAAAGAGGGTCATCCACTTCTACTCATTAGTGGCATCCTGAACTGCCTATGTCTAATTATTTTATCTTAGAGCATCAATTACAAAATTACCTTTACTTGGAATATAATCAAGAAACAGTATAAATAATATAGGAATTCAACCCATCTTCATTTACTAATATTCAATTCATTCTTTATAAATATATATTTAAGGATTTTTTACTCTTTATATACTACAAAATTATCTCCCAATAGATAATGCCTCCAACATTGAAAGGCATGAACCAAATCGGCTAGCTCTAGGGCATTAATAAGTTAATTAAACTCATTAGGCCTCAATTAACGTGACCCATAAACCAATAATAAATTTCTATTCGTCATAATAGATACCATCATGATGCCTTATGCAGCATAATAAAATCTATAACCTCTTCCAAGGTCAGGTAAATCTAGGATTGGTGTTGAATTCAATCTCCCTTTTATCACATAAAAGGATTTCTCACACACCTTATACCATGTAAAATTTACACCATTCATGTTCAATATTGTGAGTGGTGGTGAAAGAAATTTGAAATACTATATATATAACTTTTAATATCCAATCATCCCAAATAAACTATATATGTCAAATACATTCTTGGGATTATATATAGAAACTATAGCTCTCACCTACTTAGGATCAACTGATACTTCTGTATATGAGATAATGTTACCCTGTAAGTGGACCTTATTAATCAATACGTTTCATTTTGTGTGCTTAGCATATACATTGTTCTGTATTTGTGTTCTCAAAATTATATCAAGTTATTTTTTATGTTCATGTAGAGTATACAAGTTCACTGAGATTTCATCCACAAACACAACCATAAATGAATCCATGTATGGATGGAACCCCCAATTCATCAAAGTTATGAATACTGCTGGCATGTTCATAAGAACGAATGTCATGAGAAAAATACTCGTATTAGACATATATATAATGTAATACCGTATGTAGTATATCAGATGTTATAACACACACTTTATTGTAGCCTAAACTCAAATCATTCTTTAAGAAAACATGTGCTCCCCAGATCTGGTTAAAGTATTCATATATGTAAGGTAGTGGATACTGGCTCTTCACTGTACGCTGGTTCAGTGAACAGTAATCCATGAAAATCTTAAGGGTACCATCCTCCTTGTAAAAAAGTCAGGTATACCCCATGGGAATGTACATGGTCATATAAAACTCTTAGCTTCTAAGTCCTCAAGCATCCTCTTAATATCCTGTAACGTAGTAGTATCCATCCCTTAAAGAAGGAATGGATATCAGTGATTCTCATAGTACTATCACAATAGTAAACTCTACCACCATCTCAACAGTTAGTCCTAAAAATTTATTAAGGAAGAAATCCATTTAATTTTCTACTACAGGAAGTAAATCAGCCTGATGTGTTCCTTGATCATCCATACAAAGGCTTACAATCTGGGCTATCTCTCCACCCAACCCATGATGCTTGAGTCCAACCCAAATTTTCTAGACATTGCATTCACCCATTTGAACATAACCATTTATCTCTAGTGATATGAAGGACACCCTCTGAAAATAGTAATTGATATAATCTTGAAAAGGAACCAACTATTCTATCCTAAGAATGATGTCAAAAGCTATCATCTGAAGGACAAAGAGGTCCTATAAGAAATGATACCCACCTATCTTAAGGGGTACTCCATGAAATAGTGTAAAACTTATGAAAAAATTACCAATGGGATTTAGAGTGTAATAAACCATAAAAATACTGAATATTAAACCTAAGTCTCTCCATAATAACAAAATATATGAAGGAGTAGGAAGTGTGTGTGTTAAATAAAGTAGAAACTATAGTAGGGGATACAAAGATCATAACTCTAACCATAGATGGACTAGTACTCTGATTCATAGGTATTAGATACACTAGATAAATATGGGCATATTGGAGTCCCTGAGATATAGGATAACTACCTTGGGTAGGATCGCTCTGCTAGTGATGTAAGTAATGTGTGTAGATACCTTGGCCACGACCACCTCCTCAGCTTAATCATATGGTATTACTCTAGCTCCATGCCTGATGATGGATTGATGACCCTACTATAGAAAGTGGAGTCAACAAAGATCCTCTCTCAATGGATATTAGAGGTAAATCTTTCTAAAAATTATAAAGATGACCCATCTTGATGAAATATAGACACATGACTAGATACTTGATACACTAAGTCTTCGTATGTGATGTCCTACCACACTGATAGAATAGAACTTATTTATCTGATCTCACACTATGGTTTCTACTACTCCCATAACAAGACTCAAAACAATGTTACCTTCCACTAGTCAAATAAATTTCTTGTCAAGGAGAAAAACTATCTTGGCTCAAACCTTCAACCTCTATTAGGTTACACTCAATAATGAGTTCCTGATTGACCATCCCAAATATGGTATACAACTAGAATAAATTCACCTATTATTTGATTTCATACCTAATACCATCCTTGAAATTCCTATCATTGGATAACTCATCACCTAGAAGGATTGTTGTAAATTTTTGGAGCTCCGTGAAACATACAGAGTAGTCTATAACTAATAAAGCACACTGCACTAGGGTGCCTAAATTTTTTCCCCTATCAGACCTGAATTTCTCAGGATAGAAATAATTGTAGAAGGTCATATGAAAGTCCCTCCAAAACATATATTTATTTATATATTCATAGGTAATAAAATAGCACCATCACTTGGAAGAATATCATATTATATACATAGAAAGATTCAATCTCTTCATAAGAGGTTTCTCAAGATGCTGATGATAGATATCATGGATTCTAGATATGACTCCATAGACTATGGACCACCATCCCATGAAAACATGGGTGGATGTTACTACTAAAATTCCAACATCAACTCTTCCATAACAGGTCCATGTTGCAGGGAACATTACATATCATGCATTATCCATTAGAATACATCTCAAAATTGGGAATCAGTTACCTAGTTAGGGATAACATGAGGTGACTCAACTGGAACTACATGAGGTATTACTAGTGGTTCAAGGACTACCATCTCCAGAGTATGGTTGTCAGCACCATCCTGGAACATGACTCAAGGAAATCATGGTGTAATATCTATAAAAATTCCAATAATAAACCTCAAAAATGATTTAATAATGATATAGATCACATACATAAGAATAGGATAGGTACAATTGTTCTTATATAAGAGTAACAAATCTTTCATTGCTTCTAAATATAGGATCATGAGATGTATAAGAGCATAAGAAATCATAATATATACTACCTACTACCCACTACTAAGGTTGGTTCTAGGTTAATTTATTTATTTCCTATTAGGGGTTTCGGTATACAATATTTCAATTGAATGTTATATAGGAAAACACCCTTTATGTTAAAATTGGAACCACCATTTAATGGTAACCATTTAATTTAATATTTAAGAATCAATATTTCATAATTATTTAGGTATATAATGGTCTAGTTAGATGGGTCACCATTCCCATGTTATAAAGAAAAACTCTTTATATGAAGTAATTGGCATGAAATGTAATTTCAACCAGACTTTTACCTTTTGAATCAGAATGAAACAAGTTCATATATGATGGTTTAATTATATGTTTTACCCTTACCAATTTATAAAGGCACATACACTTTATAAATTGTTATTGGAACCAATTTAATCACAACTATAAATGTTTCATCCCATGAAACTGATGGTTCATAACTCAAACCTGCCATAATTGGTTAATTTATGCACCACCATCAAGATATATGGGAAAAAACATTTTGGTTGATGTGTCAAATTTAGTAACCAATCTTCTACCATAACTACAATAAGGAATTCTATCAAAAAGAAACAATACCAGTAAAAATGGAAATAATAATAGGTGAATGGTCTACAAGCATGAATGTGGAATCTATACCTCAATATTTTATAATGATAAACATGACACAAAATCAAGAGATCAAAAAAATGTAATCTACATGACATGGAATACATATGACATGAATATATCTATTTTCCTAGAATGATGAATGAGTCCAATAACTCATTGTAATGCTCGAAAAAGGGTAAAATTGAATCTATTTAAACAATAGTAATTGTCACATATCATGTGCTTTACCCAATAATGAAATCAATCTAACTATAATAGGCATAATCTAAGAGATCAATTCTATTCCTAGGTAATTTGGATTTTCCATTTATGGGGGTTAGATACTTCCAAAATAGGCTCATTACTAAATTATGACATATTCCAAGTCTCCTATTTAATAACCCAAAAAATAAGATAAAATTAAAAAAAGAAATCTATGATACCACTTTGTGACATCCTGACCCGTATCACTCGATAATTGTAGTTGAATCGATGAACACATGACCTAAAGTATGTATCCCCATACACCAAAGGTTTCCGACTAATAACGAGGGTCTGTAGGAGTATTGTGGGAAGACGATAACCTCATGAATAGGGTGTGGCACAATGGTAACATAATAATAATGAAAAATAAGAGAAAAATAAATTAATAATCAAAATCTGAATTATCAAAATATTCTAAATACCCTAAATAAACTGGTAGAAACTAGATCCAATTCTATATAAAAAATGCTGCTTATCACGTCACACTATAAAAAAAGATAATACATGGGAAAAAATTAGCTGGAATATACAACATTCTATACAAAAAATGATAAAAATATCAAAATATATCACCAATATCAACATGATCATAATCTTGGTCCTATGTTCCTATACTCCATCCTAGTAAAAATAAATAATCTATAGCACAACACTTTACTGTGTCCCTACCTACATCCATGAAGTCTTTTAGGGTACCAATCGATGTCCCAAACAAGATGTGAGATATTAACATTTGGCCATAACCAATGGTGTCTAATTCCATCCAATCCATGAGTATATAATGAAGTAGTGTGTAGGTAATAACGAAAGTTGTAAATGAAAATTTTAATACCCATGTCGGCCCGAGTTCCCAAAGGGAAACTCGACTGATACTACATACTTTAGAATATGCTAAAGGTTCATTGAATGATTACCCATTTATGATTTTATTTATAAATGAGGATTAGGACCCATATTATAACCAATTCATCCCTCGTTGTTCATATTCAATGTAAGGGATACACACATCCCATGTCATTACACTTGATAAAATAAAGTATAACAAGGCCATCAAGTATATAGAGTATTGATCGAATCCAAGTATGTTCTTCGACTTGTTACACAATTCATTTAGAATAATAAATTAGTTTACTTATTGGAAACCCGAGCCTATCTATGGAATTCTGCATGAGAAGCCTAGATATCAATTTTGGTGTATTGTAAACCCATTACCGTACAAGCTAGTCTATGAAATTCATCATTGGAATGAAGGTATGAATCTAGTAATGGTGTGAATAAATAACCCTCTGAGTCCATATTTGGAGTTCCACTTAATAATCCCAAGTGTTACTCATTGAATGATATAGTTTACTTCTCTATGAGCTAGTCCTTGGCCTTCCATACTGAGAACCCAAGTGTCACTCGAGGCGTAACATAATAAACCCATTAAGTGTTCCCATCCATGGTATTCATATGAGATCCTATATATTTCTCATGGTCTAATATAAATATATTTAGGATTCATTTTAATTCAATAATACTGATGAGTCTATCCATGGAGTTCTAATCCAGAAACCATGTATCACCCTCAGCATGTCATAAAAAATGGTCATGGCTTTTCAATATAACCATACCATTTAACATCACTATTAATCTAATTCAACAACATTATTAATAAAGTATAATTCTAACTCACATAAAAAGGTTGTTCAATTTCTTATCCTAGACATATAAGACCTATAATGTAATAAATCCTTCCATTCAAATTTCTTAAGCCCATTTTTATTTAATTACATATAAACTCCCTGTCACAAGGGTTAAAAAACACAAATCATAAGGAAAATGAATTCATAAAAAACTCATGGTTTTTTATTCATAGTTTAGAAACACACCAAAAGGGGTGGTTATATTATGGGTAATCAAATCTATTCAATTATTATGAGTCACATGGGTCATATAAACATAGGACCACACATTTAATTTAATAAAAAAATCATTTAAGAGGTGATGCTAAAAAATTATGGCTCACATCACAATGACATAATATATAGACAAATAAAAATTAAAGGAAAGGCATGGGACCACATACCATGGATTGTTAGTGGAAACCCCATTCAATTTTATCTTAGGATTTATTGTTGTTCATGAGAAATGAATGACATGGAAAAATAACCTAAAAATAGGGGGAAAATATTGTATGGATTTAACATTACATAGGGAATGATAATAAACAAATGGAAGAAATAAGAACAATGAACTTACTGATATGGGTCCAACATGAAAAAGGTTCTGGAATCAGATGTCAAACAATGATATTATGAAAAAAATCCTAGGATGATAGGTGGAGCTCCAAAGAAGAGGAGGAGTCATATGTGAATGGAAGGAATAAAAGATGAGGATAGTAGTTAAATTTAGGGGGGTGTTTTAGTAATTTCATCCCTTTTATAAGGAACATGGTTTGGCCTCATTGTATGGCCAAACCGTGTGTCTATATTGCATTCTCACTACCTAAGTGGAAATACACATGCAGGATAGTCACACAGTTTGAAAAACCATACACATCCTTTGTGGATCCCCTCTATAGGTTTTCTATAGCACATCACATGGGCGTGATACCTACCACACATGTTTCACAACCCATGATCCACCTCTTATGGGATTAATGGTTGAGCTGTATCGTTGCTACTAACCATGTGCCAAGCATGTGACTCTTTATATTTCGGAAAAAACCAGAACTACAGGCTTCGAATGAGCCTAAGACGCTCCCAAACCATTCTTTAAATATTTAATCACATCCATTAAAAGAAATAAAGATATTTATATTGAAATTTAAAAGAGTTCAACTCATCAGAAAATCCAGGATCTTATAATATCATCCAACTTACATGTGTCTATCAAAACTAAATATGGTGCAGTGAAGTTTGTTTCATACCCCAAAAATGTCCCAAAAATGATTTATGGGATCCGATATAAAATCTTTAACATATAATAAAATTCATTCCTCTCACTTCCACTTCAATAGATAGTATTTTTTTCTCCACCCTCTATCTATTTTCCCTATCCCCAGAGAGGTATAATTTTACCTCATATTTTCGTTGAATAAAAACGTGGAAAAAATTTCCCTTGAATTTTATCTTCAGTATATCTTCTAAATATCCAACACCTTATCCTCTAGTAGATTTTGAATTAAATTTTACTTTAGGTAAATAATATTTATCCCTTTAAGGAACACTGGATCCCGAGCCAAATTAATAAAACTCTAATTATCATAAAATATGAATCCTCCCTCTTGAAAGAATCTTATATCCATCAGAAACCACAAAAAACAAACCAACTATTGCCCTATATTTGTAATACTAATATACTCAACTTTCATTGTAAAGAAATACAATTTCTTTTGTGGCCATGATAACCACCA
The DNA here is from genome assembly GCA_963277665.1 of Viscum album. Lineage (NCBI taxonomy): Eukaryota > Viridiplantae > Streptophyta > Magnoliopsida > Santalales > Viscaceae > Viscum > Viscum album. The sequence continues at coordinate 1,474,686,695 of OY728131.1, read as the reverse complement.
TCCCTTTGTTGGAAAACAAAAAACTAGTTGTGCTCTTCCAGTTGTCTAAATAACTATTGAATTCAACATCAATATATACACATAATTAATTATCTATCACAACGAAAAAGGTTTTATCTTAAATTAGTTTTAAGTGTCAAATTATCCACTTCACAACCTACCAGTCTCCCTTAGCCTTTTTTGGCATGAATCATCTTATAACTCCCACTAAAAATGTAATGTTTGATAATGTAAAATTCATTTCATATATTCATCTTTATTCTATTGATGAAAATAGATTATTTTCCATGTACATGACGTCATATTCCATCTTAGTTGCATTATCCTTTTACATTTTTATGTGTTCGACTAATTCAACTGAGATTGTTTTACATACATTCATCCCAAATATGTTGATTAAATTGTGAAAATATTATTTTTGAGATAGAACCAATGTTATAAAAACCCTATCCCCACCATCCAATCACTTTTTTTGATATATTTAAAAGTACAATTTCTGGTTTAGTAGAAACCACATACAAACCAGGAAAACAAACCATGATGATCACATCCTTAAATATAGAATGACCAACTAGTACTGAAAACATTTCAAATTAAAAAAAACCAAATCAAACGAGTGGGTAAATTGGAAAATTCAAAAAACCAAAACAATAATGTGGCTAGATTCCAAATTAAAAATGCCATACAACCATTCATACCTCAAGATTTACACTAAAAATAAGCTCACCTAGTGAAGAAAATTCTTGTCACCAAATCATGTTATCATCTTTATCCCACTGCTGCTATACTATACACCACAAAACCAATGTTATCAGTCACTGAAGAAATAAGAACACTTTGGGAAACATGAAGCTAAAAACCATTCAATATCCTAATAGAGAAGAGCACTAGAAAAAAACAATAAGAAGAATCAAACATCACCTGAGACCTCCACAATCAAAGACCAGACGTTCGTTGCTTCCAAATCTGTACCAATAGACATTGAATCTCGTACCCATGCACCGTCGTCACCATCATCACCATCAGAGTCACCAACATAAGGGAAAATGGAATTGGAGTATAACCTCACACAAACCATCCAAAAACCACTATAAATACATTGAAAACACTAGACCACCAAAACCGGAGAAACCTCATCACCTCCCAAACAACCACGTACATACCCAAACCATTATGAATCACTAACACATCTAAAAAGGTGGAGTTATGAGATTTCAGACATGATAAAAAATATAGGTGGAAGATAAAGAGGTGATGCCAATCCAAGGATCCATAACTATAGAACCTGAACATAAACCCATAGAAATAATGAAGGGACTGAGCCTATACAGGTCAATTTGCCTTCAACTCCATCGACAACTCGAATATCACATCCCAAAAATTCAATCAGATCAGTACACCAGACTAATTGGGATAGGAGTGATGAAATTTAAAGATTGAGAATATTTGGAAGTGTATAGGACATAAACAATTACTTCTATTGTATCCCAAGGAAACAAACCAGAAAAAACCAAAAAACCAAAGAAATAAAACCACCATATCCACACTCCATTGTAACCATCCAAATATGACTAAGGAGAAAACATACTAGAGTAATATGGAATCTAACATGATGGTAAAGCTGGAAAGAATAGAGTAAGAGGGTAAAAGGGGATTCCACTACAATAAAACTATAAGAGGAGAAACTTACATGAAATCTACATGCTGAGAAGGGGGAAGAGATGATGAGACCAAATGTCTTGTAGGAGAACCACTACCAAAATAGGGGAAACCCTATAATAGGGAAAGGGTGATATAAGAACATCAATGGATAGGGGTGTGTGGAGATATATATTGGATATCTTATCTGTATCATCATTATTTGCTAATATCTTCTTGACATTTCTATGATCATTTATCTAAAACCTTCTAGAGAGATTATGCTCCATATTTGGAATTCTTCAAATTTATTATCTGACCAAAAATATATCATCCACGTAGAGTATAAGAATGATGAAAATTTTATCATCACATGCCTTATAATAGACATAGTGGTCTATGTTTCACTATAGGAATCCTTCATCTTCTAATAATGTATCAAATTTATTATTCCACTATAATGGAACTTTCTTAAGGACATAAATATTTTTATTTAATTTATAAATCAATGTATGATTCCCATCATCCGTGAAAACAATTAACTGATTCACATGAATATATTCCTCCAAATCAATAAAAAGGAATTCCATCTTCACATACATCTATTCTAAGTATAGATCATACAATTATACCTTGCCTAGTTATAAGGCCCCAGCCTTAAACATTACTTAATCTTGAGTTATTACAAGATCACACATTGAGGATCTTTTTAGGTTTAGAGTTTTAGAGAATTAGATCATGAAACTTGCTTTACATTCCACATTTAGACAAAGTGGTTACAAAAAAGACAGTATTCATTCTTCCCATTAACGGAAACATATTTAAAATAAAACATGGATTCTTTATTGACACATCCTTGACACTATCATCACATCATGTACCCTTCCCTTGACCTGTGAAAAACATTTCAAAAACATGGGATGATCATAAAAAGCTCAGTAAGGGTTATAAAAATATGCAAAGGAAACATGAGTACATGTATACATGAGAATGAAATCATACTTTACCCATGAAACATAGGCATATAAAATCATGAATAAATCATAGAAATCATAAGACATAAAGGTAACTTGAGACATTCATAACATTCGTACGTAGGGAGTAACCTTCTTGGTTATGTTTGGAATACCCATCACAGTATATTCCCTAAAACTCTTCAGAGAAACCTTAACATTTCACACCTTTGTGTTACCCAATGCATTGGAGAGCTATATCGGGCTCACCTGCCCTTAGTTTATCACGGAACCACCCGTTTTCATAACCATGCCCAAGAACCATAACATAAACGTATCACATAAAACATGAATAAAGGAAACAAAACATTTCCACATTTCAATAACAATATAACATTTTAGTATTTTGGAATAATTAATCCATACAAAAAGAAACCATTTCCAAAACCATTTAAAACATTTAATAAGGAGAATTTTGAATCAAAGTGTCCCATACCACTTTGATGATTTTAACATTTTAAACAATTAATATCCATATAAATAAATACTTAAAACCATTTTGAAAACATGGATATTAATAAGAACAAATCATTAAAACATTTAAAGCGATATTTTGGTTAAAGGGTTTTTACCAAAATTAGAGACACTTGAATACAATAATTGAGGAATAACATTTAATCAGAACTTTATAATATCATGAGAATAAATGGATTCATGATATAATATTCCAAAGGATAATATATACACCATATAAGAGTGAATTGGTGCATAACAACAATGAAGTCTCAATAGGGATGTAAAATGTGATGAAATCCCTTATAAGGAAGGTATCCTTAAATTAAGGATAAATCAATATCAAAATTCAGTGTGACAAAAATAAATAAACCCAATATAATTGGATATTAAGTGTAAAACAATAAAAGGTCATTCACACATATTCAAAGGATGACATATTCAATAAATACATGTTGAACCCAAAGAAATCGAAATTGGGATAAATCGTTCCCTTGGTAAAATTCGACAGCCTAATGGCATTACTTCAAAAATTCAGAAAACGAGTTGATGAGAGATAAAAAGGGAATCTCATCACTTGGACATAAAATTTACATCAATCAGGATATAGAAGAACATATCCCAACATAATAGTATGTGAATTAAAAGTCATAACAAACGAAGTCTTTTAAAATGAGGAGGGTGAAAGGTTCAATTACCGACTTGGGTAACTTTCGAAAAGTACACCCCATTTAAGAAGTGTCATAAAATGAATATGTAAATACCAAAAAATGGAATTATATTACAAAAGGAGTGTAATAATGGGCAGTACATAAACCACTCAAATGAAATTGTTGCAAATGTAGCATAAATCTCACAAGAATAAAAGTGAGATGAAAAATCCATTACGAAAAGTCGGCAGCCTAACGGCGCCACTTAAAACTTCCAAACTGGATTGATGAGAGGAAATAGGGTCTCTCATCATATGAACATAATAAGTACAGTGGGAGTAATATAAAATAACATCCCAATCATAAGAAAGATGAGCTTAAAAGGAATGACATAAAAGAGTGTACTTAAAAAGAAAGAGAGGTGTAGGATCCCTTACCTCAGGTCCGACTTGACTCGATCGTTCTTTAACGTCCTGAATAATAAACTTGAGTTAATTTCTACTTTCCTATGAACCTTATTAATTTTCATTATTCCTTTTATATCACTTATTTCAATGTTATAAACATTATTTAATCATTTAAGTTAATAATGTTTGTTTTGTCGATATTTGGTTCTTAAGTCGAAAATGGACTTCTTACAATTACATGTTGTTTGTGTGGTCAAAGGTTCATTATATCCAGAATGATATTCATGATTTGGATATCATATATATCATATATATCCAGAATATACATGTATTTATATTATTAAATAATCATTTAGAGGTAAGAAATGAAATGCACCGTTCATGGAGACGGTAAGTCGTATGTACGCATGAACGCTACTTTCATTTCTATCTCATAATTTAATGGAAAGAAACACTAATGATATAGAGGTATATTATAATTCTAGTATAAAATCATATATAATAACATTAAATCCATCCTTTATACGTCCCACGTATGGCATTAACGAATCACATCACTTTGAGGGGGCGGTAGTCCGCACTTCCTAAAATGAAGATATCGTGTTTACCCATAATGGAAACAATAATGGAATGCCATAAATGAAAAATAAAAAAGCTTAAGTAAAGAATAAAAATATTATATATCATATATAAAAATAGTGACATCATAATGGCCACCTTTGAAGGTGTTAAATGAGTATTGAACAATCATCGTTTCGGGAGGTAGAAGTTCACCATCCACGGAAACCGTATGTTCTTTAACCATTTGATGTAGTTGTGTGAGAGTGTAGCTAGAATAAATCTTATAAAAACATCCTAGTATATTGAAGATAATGGTGTTGTTACAAAAGAAGTAAATAAAAAGAGTTTAGGGGGTTGGAGAAGCGAAATAAAAAAATGAACTTGGGAGAATGAATTACCTTTAAAAGTGTAACTCCTTTTGATTTGAGACTAAAAGCTTCCTCTGAAAGGATTATGCCCAAAGGGAATCCTCTAGGATGAGGATAGGGATGTGGAGAGAGTAAATGGGTAGGGTATGGCCAAGCCGGAGGCTTGTGGAGTGTGTGAAATGAGGTAGAGGTGGGAGCCTTTTATAAGAGGAGAGGAGGGGCACTTTTGGAAATCATGAAACTATTATTTTATTTTCAAAAGTGTTTCGAATTTCTAAGGTCCCACATTGATATATTTCAAAGATAAGATGATAAGGCTTCTAAATATTCCCATCCAATAGTTTTTGGACAACTGTAGGTCTTAGATATTACATTATCTTTCCATTTTATTTAAATCGTTAAATATTGAGGTCATCGTTGCATCATCATGATGTCGTAATTAAATTAATTTATTTAATATCTAAAAATTATAAAAAAAATACTATGATGTATGAAATATTTTTATCTTTAAAATAAATATTTATAGTCAAAATGTGGACTTGTATAACTCCACATAAAAACTGTTTTAGTAAAACAACTCATGTTTGTGTCAATTTAATTTTAACATTAAATAAATATATATTAATGTCATTTTCCAACCAATGTGGCTCCATGGGGTCCCCAAGTTGACCCATGGGTTGTATTGGTCGGTCATGACTCATCCAATAGGAGTAGGACAAGTGTCAAGGTATTTTCATATTTTTATAATATCATTTTTACCTTAAATTACACTAATTACCTCTAATCACGATTAATGAAAAAAAGTTACTATTCACCAAAAAATTTATTTTCATCCCATTGAACCACATTTTACATACTAATGACAACCCTGTATGTCGTATTTTCAAAATTCAATACAAATTAGTGGTGAAATTTCATTTGACTGAAAAATCATTTTGCTTGATTACCACTTAGTGGTTTCACTATTCATCAAAAATTGGAGTTTTTCAGAAAATTACCAAAACTTTACCCTAAGCTATATTTGATTTTCCGAATTCAAAAATGATGTTTATATTACCTAATTCAAAGAATATAAGTAGAATTAATTAATTTAATAATTAACTCCCACTGTCAAAACAAATAGCGTGTTTTTAAGAAACAATAAGTATCAAAAGATTGATACTAGTTTAAGTCTGATTTAAAAGTGAAATTAATTCCAACGACCACTATTGGATTTAATGGTAAAAATATTTTCTAATTTCAATTTAAAACCAATTCAAAAGATAATCTAATAATATAAATAAATTACATTAAAAAGAGGTTTTGAATCAAAATACAACATTTTACACTATTCATTAAAAAAATGAGCTTTATCGGAAAGATACCAAAAATTTACACAAAGTAAATTTTGATGTCCCGATTCTAAAGAAGAGTTTTATTTGGTCCAAAAGGATGTATAAGAGTGAAGAAAACTATATTTAATGACATTTCTCCATCAAAAGGCAATAAGTGAACCTTTAGTGAAAATTAGGGTATAAAAGCCTAAAATTGAATTCTTTCCGTATTTTAAGCCTTTATCTTTTATTGGATAAATGTAAATACATTTAAAAAACATATATAATCATATTTTAGTTATTCCTATCCATTCCCGCCAATACAACGGCTACATGTTAACTACCATTTAAAAGAATATTATTTTATTATTAGAGTGCAACGTAAGATTCCCAAGAAACTCGTTGTTGTGTGTTGGGTACGCCATCGAGCATAGCGTCCCCTTTAAAGTCATATTAATATTTTATTCACAAATATGGATAAATATAAAAATGTCGTATTCTTTATTTACCTGGGGTGTTACACTAGTACGTTCTGAATAGTTTCATTCTTAACTACCAGTAGGAATATTTGTTGAGAAATAAACTCCTTCCATTTGTTGAAATCTCTCCAACACCATCTATTAATTGAGTAATTCATTCAATTATCCTCTCACTTTACGTGATATAACAACTTATTCTTAGTTTCCCTCTTTCCCTAGGGTACACCCATAAAATCCCAGGTTTCATTGGGCTTCAATGAAGAAATATCTTCATCTATTTTTGACTTCCACTATTTAACATTAGTGAGGTGGATACCTCATTTTATATATATGGTTCCCTACTATTTATAAAAATTATAAAGTTCATATCAAACCCAAACCATTGAAAAAGTATTCTAAATTTTTTTAATCTCTTCAATTTATTTGCCTACTCCATACCATCCAAATTTTATCTCTCTAATTCTCTATCTTCTAGAGCCTTAATTTTTGGTGCCCCCACTCAATATTTAACATACCTTGAACTATTTAGAATATGTTCTACTATCCTCACATCTAGAAATATAGTACATACATATTTTCTATATATTTTTTCACTATATAATATTTTTACTTTTATCCACTTGGACATTGATAGTATATTTATTGACTTCAACTATTTTAAACAACATGTTTTTGTACTTCCGTAGAACCATATCACTAAAGAGAACATATCAGCTCTAGATAACTTACTACTTTTCATCACCTCATATATAAAATCCAGAATTTCATCTCCATATGAAACTATAAATAATTATTTCTATGTTTCCTTTATCATTTTTTTTAAATTTCATGCCATAAACCAACTCAGACCACCATTGAATCGGGCACCCTAATTGGCCTATGGAAAGGCCTGAAGGGATTTCATGATCACCATAGATATCAAAATAGTTCCTGGGAATCACAAATTACCTTTGATAATGGTTTTATCAATGTAAATCCTTGAATGAGTCCAAACCAAAGACCCATAAGGATGTTTCCATACTTTGGAAAGTCATGTTCCAAATGAAATGGAATTAAAAAATCAAATAGACCACCAAAAAAAGTATAAGTATAATATCAAATAAAAAACAAGTATAAATGACAAAATAAATGATAAACATACCATAATAAAATTGGTGATTCAACCATACATATATAAAAATAATGATATAGGAAGATGATTTGATGATACATGAATAAGGTATGAAAACTAGAAAAATATTTAATAAATAACGGCTACCTAATTCCATGTGACATGAGGGAATAATCCCGACTATGTAAACACTTTCAGCCTATGCTCCAACAACAAGAAGATCCACTAACACCAAGTATACTATTCCCTCACCTATATATTTAGAAACAAATTCTACATGGTACTATTATGATTATATTGTTTATGTGAAATAACTATCCAATTAGGATCCCACCAAGTGTTTTATGAGTAAATATTATAAAGAAAAACAAGATTCGTAATTTAAAAAAAATATAAATGTAGTATTTTAAAATTTTACATTAAATAATAAAAATTAAAAAATTAATCAATTCAAAGATGGAATTAAATTACATAAAGATTAACACATCATAAACATTCACCATTGGAAACCATTAATTCATATAAAGTTAAATGCACCAATGAAACCTCATATCAACATGTGGTCCAGCGGTCAATCCAAGTGCATGAAAAACAATTGTAGAAATCATGCCTTTCCCAAAAGTATTGTGTCACCCAACCATGACACCACATCCAATCAACTAGTATAAAGCACATTTCATAGACAAGAGTTTTGGGGACACCTCAACATGACACTAGAATCTTCATAAATTTTATATATATTTAGTCAATGTGGGTTTTTTGAAACGGTAATTCAATCTAGTATTCTCTCCAGATACCTAGGTCCCTATGTGACTTTTTCCATTTCATCAAATCATGATTCTATGATAAATTACATTTTCTATTTGAAAGGGTCTTTAGAAAAATACAAAGTAAACAACCGCTATTTTTCATAAAACACCCCCTTTATAAAATGATTTGACATGTTTAAATATATAGAGAAAAATTCTTTTAAAATGATACATATATAATTAGTCATTAAAATTTACTATAAATTTCTTAAAACAATTTAAAACACATTTAAAAAAACATAAATAACAGTCTCATCGAATAAGGGTGCCTCTTGAAACGAACTACCTCAACCAATGATATCCCTTAAAACTAGATGAAATCTACAAAAAAATGAGAGAAAAAAATTATGGTGGAAAAAAAATAAACATCAAACCCCTCTATTTTTATTCATAAAATGGAAACCATAGGCTACCGTGACATTATTGTAGAGGGAAATTATAATGAAATAAGAGGATAATATAATATTAGGTGATAGAAATCAGTAACCATAATGTTCCTTAAAGAATCCAAGATATATACCACTATAAATAGAGACACAAGGGAGCAGAGAGGATGGTTTGAATAATAGGAGAGGATGTAGGTTGAGTAAGGAAGGGAAATGGGGATTTGGGGTTTAAAATCATATAGGGGTACTTTGGTTATTTACAAATTTTTTCTTGGTAGGACAATGTTTTTTTTAAACCATACACTAACCATTTGAGTGTCACTAGGACTCACCTGTGAGTCAAATGATTTAGATACTTGGTAACATAAACTGTGCACCAACTGTTTGAATCTACTCTATAGAAAATTACAGACCTTATACAAGAGTTCCAAAGTATTACTCTTAATCACGTGCTAAAAGTGTGGAAACCAAACATTTTTCAAATGTCAAAATCTCAATGGAAAAATCCCCTAAAAAAGTGAATAATATAAAATGAATAAATAATTTAAATATTATATGAAAATTTCAAAGCGGGAGTAAAATAATCCTCAGTAAATCACTTCCTACCCCCATAAAGTCATATTGATGATGGTTGATCCAAAAAGGGGTGAAGCCACTTCTCCCTCACAAGAAGCACACGCTCCAAAATCTCAGGGGGGGAATTACTCATGTAGTTTTGTAATATTCAAAACAATTGAATTTCTTTCCCATAAATAATTTTCTCTCAGTAGTAAACAATATAAATCAGTTATTCAAACATTGAGACATCCGATTCTAATTTAGGGTCTTCATAATAATAGATACACCCCAGACTATGATGATACATCTTATATTGATATAGATGGAAGAAATTATGTATTGATCTTAACTGAGAAGTAGATCTAAATATTTAAATACTTTATCAATCTTCCATATGGCCTCAAAAGTTCCCACATATAGTCAACATTCCCTATCTCGTAAATATCAGTAACCAAATTGATGTTACACCTTTTAGAACACTAGGTCATCATACAAAAACTATAAAGGATGATATTTTCAGTCCAAAAAAGACTTATAATGACTCTAATCCATCACTAGTAGATGAAAGATGGTCCAAATATTCACCTAAACCTCATAAACTATACTAGGTCATATCAAGTAGGCATCACCATTTCTAGTCCAATAAATAGAAGATTGAAATTTCTAACTTGAAAATGTCTCAAAAAATTCCAATTTGATTGATGATTTATAAGTCTTATAATATAAAAAATGAAATAATCTTAGATGGATACCTTATAAAATATAAAAATCTAGGTATCATATGAAGAGAATTCCAAAATATAAATTTCCCACTCTATTAGAATATATGTTTGTGGATAGTAGATGATTCTCAATATCACCTGATATCACATAGACTCTTGAGGCCCGTCCAAAATATGGAGGAGAACTATGGGTCCCTATTGAAAAATATAATGTAAGTAACCCTATTTTACCTCAAAAATTTCATACACATACTTCCTACCAAGCTCTTCCAATTTGGTTTTTTGTTTGAAAGATATAAAATAAGTTGATTTAGTCAACCATATGATCACCAATAAAATTACCTTTTTTAATAAAGGAGTCTGAGTCAATGCGATCACATGTTCTTTTGCATCCTCGTACCATTCCAAAATTGAGATCAACCAAGTATGGAGTAAACCATTGGGATTTTTATGTTCAGAACTAATCTATTTTAAGGTATAAAAATGAACAACAAAACATTCTTGTCTATGTTTCCTAGATAGACACCAAAAATGGTGTATTGTATCATAATACATCTTAGTGGTGTCATGGTGGATGACCTACTAAGATTAGTAAAAACATTATATCACCACATTATTTATAGGTTAAGGAACCACATACCATCCTTTAAATGAAATAATTACCTTTGAGGATAGATATAACTCATTAATGGTATCCCCACTATAAAAATATTCCATAATACTAATAAAGTCATCATCACAACGCTACCCTTGATGTATGATTCTGAGAAGTGAATGGGTTAACTAAATGATGGTATGTAAAATAACATCATTTTCCTCCTTCATTTTCAAAATAATTATAGAAAAATAACTGATAATATCCCAATCCTACCTATATTTTCTCAAATCATGGGAAGATGACTTACTATTGAGTGCTTCAGAAATTCTATTTTATATTTTTTGGTTATAGAATATTTCAATGATCAAATGACTGAATGTGTTCCATCACCACTTTTTAAGGTTCAATTATTTCTAAGAGAAAATATAAATCAGACATTTGTTACCAAAATATACTATGAAATTATCAGTTTAAAGGTAGTGTCACCAAATTTTAATTGCATGTATAACCGCCGAATACTCTAAATCATGGGTTAGGTAATTTATCTCAGGTATATGATGTTGAAGAGTGTCATACATCACCACATGATCCCCTACATGAGCATATATTCTAGGCCTAACCACGAGGAATCATAATAACCCAAATAAACCTGAATGACTTCTGGTATAATCATAATCAATGTTGGGGTTGACCACTATTTAAAATCATTGAAGGATTACTAGAAATTAGGGATATATAAAAACTATAATCCCTTCTATGTGAGATTATTAAATTCCACACTAAGACTTAATAGATCATCTATGAATCATGAGTAGAAACTAAATATTTTAACAAATATTATAATATAAAATAATATTCCTGGTTCTTCCTAATATGTGACAATATTACCTTTTCTTTTATCAATAGGAATTACCTATTCTGAAAACAAATACTTAAACAATCAAACCCCTTGAATCTAGAAGGAATTCATAGGAACTTTTGAATCATTCAATTTAAGTTGATGATATCCAGATGAAGATTCATTTTCAGAAACCGGTTTTAACTCCACCACATAAATCATGAGAATAGATAAAGGATTTAGAATATCTAAGACATGATCAATTATAAAGGAGTGAGAGGCACCAATATTAAATAAATAAAACTCCATAATTATTGCTATAAGAAATGTACTTCTTACTATTTCTAGCTTGTATCTATTCTCTCTAACACTGTATCCATTGTGTATAGCTTCTTCACTGAATATGAGGCCTGAGGTTTGCTTACTACAAAAAAATTGAACCTAAATTAGATTTATTTATCAAATTAACCTATCAAACCCCCATTTATTTATGGATGAGGTCCCAAACCATTGGGGAATCAGATTAAACCACGGATCCTCTCAGATCCAAAAATCATACACTTATATATAGAGATAATATGGATTGAGAATATTTCTATAGTTGGACCACACACTCATATGCGTGACAATTGTTTTAGTATTCTAATTAAGAGTAGATCATTTGACCTATCTTTCCCCACCCATAAAAATATATTGGACCACTTATAGAGAATACAATTGTTAAGGATTGACACTTATGCCTGGAGCCACCACTTCCCCCATTTTTAGGCTCTTTTTGTCAGAACCATGGCCATTCTATGCAAGAATTTATGTATGGTTTGTGACTTTTATTAATCCTCATTGGATGTTTCAGATACTTTTCCATTAAATTGATCATACAGTTCAACCAGAAAACAATATTGAAGGTGGCGTCATTTCCCAGTGTTGGAAACATTTTTGGGCCTGAAAATCAGGAAATAGGAAAACGTGTGTTTCGAGAATGAAATTGCATGAAAAAGGGTAGGTGTGTTGGAAACTTGTGCTTAAGGAATGTTTTAGGATCAGATAGCCAAAAAATGGAAAAGGAATGAGCTGCACGAAATATTGGAGTGGTGCACAAAAAAATGGATTGTACTCTAAATTGGTTTTGTGCTCCATAGTGAAAGCATGATGGTTTTATTGTGAAAAAGGTGATTCGGGATCAGAATGCTGAAAAATGGAAAATGCATGAGTTGTGCGAAAAATCCAAAGATGTGTGTGAAAAAATGGAACCTGCGCAAAAAAGGATTACACGTACAATGAGAGTTTTTTTGACATGGAAGGGTTTGCATGCAGGGGTCGGTGACGCCTATAAATAAAAGGTGACCCCCTTATTTGATAAATAGGAAGACTTAGAGAAGATATGAGGTCTAATGCGTGTGAAAGGTGTGTGCAAAGGGAGTTGTGTGGAAATGGTTAAGTTCCATGAGAAAGTTAAAGCTGTGTGTAAAAATTGAGGTTGCGCGTAAAAGTGAATGTTGCAATTAAAGGGGGTTGTTGCATGAAATTTTTTCCACGAGAAAAGTAAATATTGCTCACAAAAGTGAGATATTGCGTGCAATGGGTAAGTGTTGCACATAATCATCAGTGTAACCTATTTTCACGTTCTGAATATCCGGATCAATGATTAAGTGCTTTCAAGTGCATCAATTTAGGACTTTGATGCAAGCAGAGTCTCATGCTGAGAAGAGGAAAAGACTTCAATACAAATATATTGAAGAGACCTTCACGTCTATAAATTGAGTGGGACATCACCAAAGGTAGTGAGCTAGGGGGAGACAACGGGAGTGACCTGAGGGACGCAGTGAGCTATCCCCTAACTTTTGTAAAGGCAGTGTGCCTAGGACGGAGTGACTGTACATGAACATTGAAATCCATAGCTAGTGAAGTTTAGTGGAATTAGGTATAACCAGAAATCTGTCAGCGTATGCCACTTGAAAATATCCCTTAGTGGTGAACAATGTAAAAGTGCTATGTGGTATCTTTTCTTATGGTTGTTATCTTTCTGTTCCCATCAGTCTTATAGGTTTAATGAGTTCCTACAACCATGGGACAAAGATCCTTGTTTTTAAAAGAAAAAGTTGACACCTTGATTAATCCCTCCCCTCTCAGGGTGTCCAAGGTTTCTACACTTCTTACTTCTTATTCCCTTCCAAGGGGACACTATGACTCTCACCAGGCCTAGTGTAATTCCTTACTAACCCATACAACCATTCTTGATCAATCTCTACCATAAGGGCTCAATCCTCCACCTTAACATACATCAAGATCTTCAAAAATAAAAATTGAGGCTGGATATTATACTAATGGTCCATCTCAAACCTCAGAGACATCAATTCCTCATTGGATAATATAGCTATAATAATTTCGACCAACTCATAAATTCATTCTATGTAGTATATTGTCACCTTTCTTAAGGGAAATTTTTTTTTGATACTAGTCCAAAACCATATTATCTAGATAAAACTACTAATTAAATATATACATGAATTGATTCCATTATTGATTTTTCATGCTATTTATCTTGGACCATATTTACCCACCATCATTGACTAGGAGTACTTATCAGAAAGGTGTAACATTTCACCTTAATAGAAGGTGGGGTTTTGGGAAACACTAAGATCCTTTAAATTCTATGTAACCAATCATCCACCCCTTGAGGGATTTTAATACCTCAAGGATAGAGCATTATGGAAAATAAATTCTTGAGAAGAATCCTTATATAAACTCAATCCATATTCTTCTTCCTTAACCTAATATGGGGTAGGCACTACACCTTAGTCTATACCGTAGACCATATAGACCACTACCTTGATAATATTTTGATATATCCGGGGATTGGATCAGAGAATAAATTATCCATGGAACCCTCCAAAGGATTCACGAGAGGTCTTTGAGGGTGTATGATGCCACATAAAATTACATAAAAAGATTAATCCATTAACAAAAATGAAAAATCCCCAATTCAAACCATATACATCTGTGAAATATTCAAGTAAATCATATTAAAAGTGAATAAAAAAATAATTTCCTTCAATAAAATAAATAATGTGGAAGTTTCATGAACCATTCAATAATATCAAGTAGAAATATAATTCAATAAATAATCAAAATCCTATTCCTAATAACCCCTAGAAAATCAAAGGATGATACTATGGGTGTTGTCTAAAAACACTTTCACACCTCTTACTCATGCTCTGACAGTCCCAAATATTCTATATAAAACTTTCAAAATAACATACCTAAAATTGGTCTTTGATACCATTTTGTCATGAACCAACTCAAGAAACCCTTGAACCAGGCACTCCAGCCATCCCATGTCATGTCCTGAAGGGTTTTCCTGATCAATATGGTCTTGAAACTAGTTATTGGGCATTAATAATCACCTTTAAGAAGGGTTTTCATAAAAGAAAACATTGAAAGGGTCCAAACTGAGGACTCGAAATAACCTTTACATACATTGGAAAGTCAATATCCCAATTAAATGGAAATAAAATAGTAAATAAATCATGATAATTATCATAAGTTCAATCTCAAACAAAAAAAGTTTAAATGTTAGTGTACAAGATAAACATATAATAATCAAATGGGTGAGTAAACCACACACATATACAAAATAACAGGATGTGAAGTCGATTTTGGTGATACATGAATACGATATAAAAATAATAACAAAAAATGAATGAAAAGTTACTACCAAACTCTACGAGGCATGATGGAATAATCTCCAACATATCACCACCCTCAGCCCATTCTCCGCTAACAAGAATATCCACCACCACCACGATACCCTTTTCCACTACCTGTATTTTTAAAACAAAGTCTGTATACGAAAAATATATATATTCAGGTAATTTGAAATGCTATCCTAGTAGGATCCCATGAAGTGTTTCATCATAAACTATTTTTAAACAAATAGATGAATTCTAGTTTGGAATAAATTATATAAAAGTATGATTTTAACTTTTTATGGGAAATAAGACAAAGAGAAATATAAAAAATTTAAAAATGATAGTAAATAATATAAAGTAAATTTTTTAAAAAAAAATACAAGAAACATTGACCATCAGAGACACCTAAGTCCTTTAAGATCATGGGGTCCCTAGAACCCTCATACAAACTTGTTATCTAATGGCCAATACTAGTGCATTCACAAATAACTAAGGAGATCATTAATTGGAATAATAGTATAATTTCAACTTGCCATAACTCTATATCTAACCAAATCATTAAGGAGTATATGTCTTGGCTTAAAAATTTGGTGATTCCCGATCATAGTACCATGGCCTTTATCAAAGTTTAATAAGTTTATTTTGTGTGGTGATTTCCAAAGGGATAATTTATCTGAGTCATAACTCAAGATAACTATGTTACCATGTACCATTTCTCATTTATGAAAAGAATAATTCTATTATCAAGTCAATTTTACATTCAAAAGGGGGTTTAAATAAGTATAAATAAATCTTCTATAATTTTCCATAAAACATATCATTTTTAAAATTCTTTGATATATTTAAACCAAAAGAGAGAAATTATTAGAAAACACTACATATATAATCACTCCTCAAAAGTTAATATAAAAAATTAAAAACAATTATAATTTTTTTTAAAATATGAATATTTTTCCTATCAAATAAGGATGACTCAAGAAACTACCTAACTAAATATTATGAAATCAATTGCAATTGAGTGGAACCCTCTAGAAAATGATAGAAAACCCCTTAAAGAGGAAAATAAAATCCAAAAACATCAAAACCACTCTCATTAGATTCAACCATGCGAAAACCAAGGACCAAAAGACCATATGGTAGAGAGAAATAAAAATAAAATAAGACGATAAGGTTACGAGAGATGATATTAATCACTGAACATGGTGTTCCTTGAAGAATCCAAACCAAATACCACCAAATATCTAGCATCATAGTAGAGGAGAGAAGGTAATTTAGAATGGTAATGGATAGAGGTTGATTGATGAAGATAAATGGGAGTTATAGGTTTAATATTAATAAAGCGAAATTTATTATTTTCTTATTTTTAATTTTCTTGGTAGACCATGTAGCTTGGACTCACAGTTTTCCAAACTGTGCAGTAGCTGTGTGTGTTGAACTGGAAATCAATTTAAAGTTTCATGTTTTGGTAAATCATGTAAAAAAATTTGAATTCATACTATAAAAAATTATATACCTAATTCATGGTTATCATGAGGTTACTCCAAATAGTACACTAACCGTGCGATAACCTATTTTTTTAAAATTCCAAAATAAAAAAGGTGAACAACCCAAAAAAAGAAGTATAATATAAATTTATACATAATTGAAATTATATCTAAATATGAATCCATAAGTGTGATATTTTTTAATTTTAACATATGAAAGACTATTTAAAATTTTTAGGTGGTTGACATCTAGACATTTTCCAGACCATTGCTCCAAAAGTTCATAACTTACTATTGATGTAGGATTTGTATTAACAAGGTATACCATTATGTTCACTGCCTCTATCCATATATACTTAAACAATATAGAGTATATTAAAATTCTCCATGATATATAAATCATTATCTAATTAATCTTTTTAGCTACACCATTCCGTTTTGGTGTTTTGGTCACAGTCTTTTCCAACTTGATCCCTTTGTTTGAAAAAAGTTTATGAACTTGTACCTATTAATTTAAATAAATTTTTTAAATATTTAACATTTGACATAAAACCTAATTCTCTCTCCACAACGAATTTATTTTGAATAAACACTTTATAGACATTATAAATTTTTCTTATAATTGAAACCCATACATTCCTAGTAGCATTATTAATAAATGTTATAATGTAAAGTTCCTGACCATGAGACCATATTGTGGTATGTCCCAAATTGTATGAATGAAAAATTTTCAAATCTAGAGGTATGAGATTAAATAATTTTTTTTGAATTAAATCCTTATATATTTCCACAAAACACAACTTTTACACCTTCTGATGTCCATGTTATCAATCTGTAACATGCCCTTAGTTGTTTGAAATGTTATATTATTATCACTTAAATTTTCTTGTTATAAGTTTCAAAACTCTAGATTAGTAAACATTTTTTCTATAAAAAATACCACTCCATATGATCTTCTGATCAGATATTGAGTCCCATCCTTTACTCCTCTTAGAACCACCATGGAATATCTATTAAATTTCAAAAATCTATAGTCAAAACTAGTCCCATAGCTAGCCTCATCATGATAACCTTCTGAAATCATGTTCTTACACAACCCTAAGATATGTTTTACTTCTTTCATCTTTAAGATAGTATCATTATCCATATATATATAAAAATATACCTTCCCCAAAATTTCTAAAACTTTTTTCCCACCAAATGATCCTTATCAAAATGTCTAAACACATAATTCACCATGCATTCTTACCTTGTTGTTAAATGTAAATACGTAACCAAGTCAATCACCCATGAATCTACTGGAATATTTATATCGAGAAAAAGGTATTTTTTCTATAGTTATTATTATGATGTTTGAACATTCTAAAGTTGATTCCATTTGAATTTCATTCCTTGTGACTTCAATAATCCTTTTTATGTGTAATATATTCCCACAACTTCAACATGTAGGATTTGGACCATTATGAATTCATCGTCTTATCTCTTAATATTTACCGCATGATTGATTCTTCCAATTTATCTTATTGGGTGATCGTACCCAACTGTCAATATTAACTTCACTATAGGCTGGTTCTTAGACTTCCCTCTGAAAAAGTTCTTTATTAAGGATTGAGTTCTAGATATCCTTAAATACCATGTCTATATTTCTACAATATATACTCACTACCATTACCATCACATCCCATGAATCCAACCACCAAGATAGTAGTATATGTTCCTAAACCTAATCTATAAATGTCTCCTTCACTGATTCAAGATAACCTTAGGTCACATTGAATCCATTCAAATGATCTATGACTGGTTTATCATCCGATTACCTCATGTAAAGCAATCATGCATCATAAATACATTGTTATGTGCCATAGGTTTTTCATATATATCCACTAGGGCTTTTATAAGCTCTATTATTATCTTCAATTCATAAATGTTAATGTATACACTCTATGATAGTAAAATCATGATAGACCCAAGTGATTTCCAATCCAATCATTCCTATTATTTCTTTTCCATATTATTTGTGTGAACACCAATTAATGAAATATATAGGACCTTTTGAATCAAATTATCCACTATCTAAATCATATATAATCCAAGATATATTCGGTTAATATTTATAAACTATACCTTACCTTCATCTGACATCATTACTTTCATTTATAATAAATACCCACAAAAAACATTAATGAAAAATTGATAAAAAATAGAGCTACAAATGACTATGTTTTTATGAGATAATTGAACCAAATTCTTTGATACCACCTATTGGAAATCCTTATCCCTGTGTCTAATTCCTAGACTAAAATTCTTAAAAAATTACCAAAACTAAAATCCTAGGTCATTTTGGTGGGCACCGTTGATAGTGTTTTATAAAATATAGGATACCTTTACATCTTACTCCTGACACAATTCAAACCCTCACAATGAAATCAAGAGAACACTCACAACTTACTAACATTCAAGTAAAAAAAATAGATAATAAAGTTAAGGACACATGGAATTTACATGGTTTGTAATATGTTCCCTAAATACAAGGGAGAAAAACTACTTCTTTTTTCATTATATCAAAAGATACATGATTACACTCTCAATAGTCAAATATGTTAGTAAGGATTATTTATAAAGGATTAAAAAATGTCCATTCTCCAATACAATGTAAAATAAAATTCAATCACACCCAATTAGTGTGAATATAGGTATCCCTTCCTTTTATAGGAAACTTTATCTAGTCATACAAGTTTCATAGACCTCCTATATACTTGGAGATTCCTCTATATGGAAAAGTGACGAAAGATTGAAATTATTCTTATATATCATGACCACATATCTTTGTAAACCTCTCATGTTACACAAAAACAATAAATTTTATTCTCCTATTATCCAGAAATCTATATGTGAACAATTCAATTTGATAATACCATATTATGATTGAAATGCACTGTGTTGCATTTGTTGTCAATGAGGTATGTTGTTGTCAAGTAATGAATGGATGGATGTCAAGGAGTTTCAATATGTGAATGACAAAGGATGTGATGGTGTTGGTGAGGAAAGGAGAATGGCCATGGTACTAAGATGCATGTCACATAAGAGATTCACTAAGTGACATAGGATGTTGTGGTTGAAACATTCTCTATGTATATCTGACGATTGTTGAACTGGTCTTTAAGATCAAAGAACTTGTATCAAGTGGATACAATGTCACAACAATGTTAGAAGACCATGCATTGTTAAGACAATGCATGAGGAGATGAAGATGATCCATCCACTACTTCTAAGTGGATGAAGTGAGCTAAAGAAGTCCATGCACTATCACTTAGTGCATGTGAATTTGAAGATGATCCAACTTGATCTCTGATTGGATCATTGAAGAATGTTGATGAATTATTTGATTCAGGAGCATCGGTTGAAGGAAGACCCTTCAGGAATTCCATTTTTAAATATTGAATACATTATTAAAAACCATTGAGGAATTCAAATGAAGAAGAATATGAGAAGAAATGAAGAGGAAGAATGGATTGGAAGAAGTGGCATTTGGCATTTGAACTTGGGTTACTTTGTTTTTATACAAAGTCCCTAAGTCTCTACTTAAGCAAAACATTAGCCACCAAGGGCCAGCCTTAAGGGTTCAACCCAAGGCACATGTGGGACTAAGTCACCACGCCCAATGGGATCCCATGGGGCCAGCCCGAGAGAGGCCGGAGCCATGTATAAGCCCCAAGGCCACGCGGTGATGAAGCCCGCGCAGCGTGAGCGCGAGGAGCGCGCCCATGACAAGCATAGTGGGCGCCAGTGGCGCGCCCGAGTGGCAGGGGTGGGCGCAGAGCGCGCCCACAGAAGAACTCGGTGCGGGGCGGCACCGAGAAGGGAGGAGATTCAACTGGCCGTTCATGGGAGCGGAACTTTGATAAACCGCGGAAATTCCACGAGGCGATTCGATGTGGGACGACGAAAAAATTCCCGGGATCTAATCTCGGTCGTCCATTCCATCGCGCGCAGATCTGGACCGCTTATCTCATATGGCGCGGAGATGATCTAATCCCGGCCATCAAACTTCATTAAACACACGATCTAACGGCTCCCGGCTTGTCTCCTTCCTCGAGGTCAGCCGAAGGCCTCCCCGACACCGCCGACGAACCAGGCGTCCTCCGAGCTTCACAATTTGAGTTCCCGGCCACCATTGCTGAAGATAATGGGTCCATTAAGTTCGTTTGGCCATGAAGAACACGACCATGCATAAAAATACTCATGCATTCAAAGAAATGGGAAAATTCGAGGTTGGCCAAAGGAAAACGAAGTGCCGAGGCCTCGGTGTATTCGTGCTTTGCGTGGATTGTTTTTAAACGAAGGTATTCATGCATTTGCATGCGCATGCACGTAGAGGAATGAAAAATAAATGAACCAGCATGGAAACAGAGAGATATACAAGATTTCACAGAATCTCGAAATCCCGAAAAACTCGGGGATTCAAGTTATATCGCACGCGGACGATCCGGGCATCTCTCTGCCTATATAAAAAGAGCTCGAGGCTCTCATTGTGCTTGCTGAAAACCTTGGAAGACCCGTGAGTGCCTTTGTGCCTCGCAAAGTAGAAGCCCCGTGCACACTTGCGCGGCTGAAGTTCCAGAGCCACCCGAGGCTCTGAAGGAGGTCCCTGCCCGCGTACTCGCGCGGCAGAAGGAGCCCTCACTGCCCGCAAATTTGCGCGGCAGGATGAGCTTGTGCGGCCAGCTTGTGCCTTGCACTTGCGCGACCCGAGGCCGCATCACTTGCGCGCCCCGGGCTTGGTTGAGGCTTGCGCGGAAGTAGGATGTCTTGCACCCGAGCCTTGCGCGACGCCTTTCACCCATTGGATTTGCGAGAAGAACCTACGGGCAGTAGATGTGCATAGGAGGAGGCCGAGACCACACATTGGTGTGTGTGTGTGCACAAAAGAAATAACAAGGCCAAGACACCTTAGTTGTGTGCAAGAGAAGGAGGCTTTGTACTTTGTGTGCACAAAGATTAAAGGAAGGCGTAGGCATAGCTTGGGGTGTGCAAAAAGAGTGGAGGCCAAATATACACTCATTGTGTGTGTGCAAATCAAAGAACAAGTTGTGTGTGCAAAACAATAAAGTGGCCGAACCTAGTGTGTGTGCAAACTAAAGTGTACACACTATGAATAAAGAGAAGAGGACTCTCACACTATTGTAGAACACACTTTTAAGTGTGTAACCAAATTGAACAAAGTGTGTGAAGTTCAAGGAAGGTGTGTGCTTGAAGTGATTACACCCTTTGTGGGTTTATTGCACCAAGAGAAGAAGAAGGGGTGAGCATGCTTACATGCATGCACGTGCACATGTGAACAAGTTGAATCTGCTTTTGTGCATTTGAGTTGACCAAGACCAAGAAGATCTTGAAGATTTTGAGAAGCCATGAAGTCAGTGCATGAGGAAGCTGAGTTTCCATGCACTCAGTGCATGCAGATGATTTGAAGTCAGACTGAAGCCAGACTGAAGTTAGAGATATCAGTTGTCTAAGTTTTCAGTAATTGAGAAGAGCCTGATCAACAGAAGTGATCAGAAGTTGTTGAGAAGGACCAACAGACCTTATCAGAGGCTGTTGAAGATTCTTGAAGAGAGAGGCCAGGTCATCCTTAGAAGAAGGTGATAAAGCCTGAGCAAGACGAGAAGACCTGTTCATCACAAGTGAGCAGAGGTACAGAGCAAGGCCAGCAGTCTTTATCCCAGATTGCTGAAGATACTTGAAGAAGCTTAAAGTGAAGAAGAGCTACTCGTGTGACTCGAGGAGCCAGGAGAAGCCCCCTGTGAGACTCAGGGTGGAAGAAGTCTTCAGTGGGATTCTGGAGCAGGCCAGTGGGACTCTGGTAACACTGTGGGATGCAGTATAATGACCCTCCTATGGGACTCAGGAGAGATACAGTGGGATGTTGTATCGACCATTGTAATTCTAACAAGTTGTAATGGGAGAAACCATGTTGGGGCGTATAACCAACATGGCAAGGACGTAGGCCTTTGGTGCCGAACCATGTAAATCCTTGTGTCCAGTGCCTTTACATTTACTGCATCATTCGTGGAAAGGTGAGAGATACAAGAAGAGTGGATCGAGACTTTAACCAGCCATAGAGGTTTAATTGATAAAGAATCAATTAGTAAAAAGTTTCAAGGGATCACTGATTCACCCCCTCCCCCTCTCAGTGATTCATACTGATCTGGGCACTTCAATTGGTATCAGAGCGAGGTTGCCTCTAAAAGATCCAAGGGAGTCTTTATGAAGTGCAGATTTGAGGAAATGAGCGACCAGCCTCAAATGGAGATATCTGCCAAGACTCAGAAAAATAGAATGAATAAATAGGCCAAGAAGATGAAGAAAGCCTGTCCTAGCTGTGATGAAGTTGGAACAATGAAAGATCTTCAAAGTGCAATCGAATATCTTCAGAATGCAGTCCCCAAGGAAGTGGCAATGTGAATAGCTACTGGCATCCTTGATCTTCAAGAAGAAAAATCACAGTTAGAAGAAGAAGCCAATGCAATGGAAGATCAATTGGCAAAAAGGGTTGGCATAACCAACACTCTCATAAAGCTAGTGAAGGCTAAAGATGAAACCATTTCTCTTTGAAATGAAAGATATGAAGACACTGTTGAAGAATTGCAAAGAAGCCTTTCTGAGAAAGAATTCTTTAAAGTAATAATCAAAGATGTTTACCATGAACTGGAGAAGAGGCATAGAGTATCAATGGTTGTTAAGGATGCTCAACTTGCAGACAAAGTAAAAAGGGTGAAGGAGATTGACAACTCAATGCTTGAAATGAATAAGGTGCATGAAGACCAGATGAAACAGCTGGAAGATAAATGGGAAGGAAAGCTAAGAACTGTTGAGGATGAGAAGAACTCCCTTAACATGAAGTGTTTAGAATTAGAGGTGATATTGAAAAATCAGCAATCACCCAAAGCCAAAGCCTCCCAGACAGCTGGAAGAAGAAATGTTGCCACTCAAGTGAGCTTTGAGAAGGATGATTCTAAAATAAAGACATCCTCTAATGAAAGGGCAACATCTTCAAAAAAGAAGGTACCATCCATACCATCTTGTACTCATGCTTCTAAAAGTGTTTCTACTAAAAGTGCAGGATGGAAGAATGAATCCAAACAAGTATGGATGAAGGAAGTGAAGAAAGAATGCTCTCCTGAAACAACACAGCAAGTCAAGAAAAGTACCCAAAAATCAGAAGGACTGAAGAGGTCAAGATTTGTGGGTCAGTGTTGGTGTTGTAATAAGTATGGGCACTGTGCAAAGGATTGTTGGTACAATCCACTGAATGTCAAAGCACAAAGGAAGCCCATGCGAAGGGGGAGCAAGCCAGAAGAAAAGAAGCAGCATCCACAGGTCCAGAGACATCTGTTTACTGCAAATATATTTGGATTACTTGACAACATCTGGGATGATTGCAAAAGTGGTCAAAAAGATACATGGCAATCTCCAACTGTATCCAGAGCTCAAAAGAAGAAAAGATCACAGAACCTGGCTCAGAAAGAATCCTTGGGAAGCAAGCAGAAGAAAGATGAAGATGCTCCCAAGAAGATTTTGTCAAAGGAAGAGAAGTCCTTGGATTTGAAATCCAAGAAGGGTGATGCATCCAGAAGGCCCACCAAGAAGAAAACATGCTTCTACTGTGGAAAGAAAGGACACACCATGGATCTTTGTGAACAAGCCATGGAACTGAATAGAAGCAGACTGGACTCAAACAGACAATCAATCCAGATGAAGCAGATGGGATTGATTGAAAATATGTTGCCTAAGAAAGGTAGCTTAACAGCATCAAAAGAACCATGTGGAACTTCCAGAACTGAGGCCACACTTCCAAGTGACTTACTTGTCATATGGCCAAATCAGTTGCAACTTGCCAAAGATCTGCAGAGAGCTGAAGATGAAGTTCTGGCAATTGATAAGGCAAAAGGGAAGAAGAAGATTTCACATGAAGATGTGTTGAGATCCACACCAGCACAAACATCATTGAAGATCAAATGTGCAAGTGTGAAGAATGGTGAAAATGGGACATCTCGGTTGAGAGAATCTTCTCAACCTTGTTGTTCACATTGATGAACCAAGGAGGTTCCATCTTATTCCCTTATACTTCTGGTATTTACATGTGCTAACATTGCAGGGAATTGAAGATGATGATCATTCTCATCTGGAGAGTGGTTTGGACAGAATGGAGTGCACCCCTTGAGGGGGAGCCAATCAGAAGAAGATGGGATTCTTAGATTAATACCATATTGAGAAAAGTGAAGGTATTCTAATCATACATTCATCCCTTGTTTCTTAACTGTATTCATCATGACAATTGAGGGGGAGTATTGATTGAAGACAAATGGTTGAAAGGGGGAGCTTTATCTTTGCACCAGAACTTTCTAATGAGTTTTGTGAAGTATGTGCAGGATTTAGCAATTCATTGTTATATCTGAAAAATTTCAAACCCCTGAAGCATGATCTCACATGTACAGTGAATGATGGATAACATTGAGTTCCTTGGTTACATCACTCTTGTTTTCTACACCGGGTTAGCCCACGTAGACTTAGAGTTGATTTACTAAAGGTTCTTTTCTAAAGAGAACATGTGACATCATCCCTCTCTTAGTGCTTTTCAAGAAGATGCTATTCGAAGGGAGGAAGAAATATTTTGAAGAGAACCACACCACACCTTTGCATTTGATTGCCAATAAGGGGGAGAAAATATTGGCACACATATTGACCCATTCATATGTGCTGAAGAAGTGTATTGACAACAAATACAAAGGGGGAGATTGAAATGCACTGTGTTGCATTTGTTGTCAATGAGGTATGTTGTTGTCAAGGAATAAATGGATGGATGTCAATGAGTTTCAATATGTGAATGACAAAGGATGTGATGGTGTTGGTGAGGAAAGGAGAATGGCCATGGTACTAAGATGCATGTCACTTAGGATATTCACTAAGTGACATAGGATGTTGTGGTTGAAACATTCTCTATGTATATCTGACGATTGTTGAACTGGTCTTTAAGTTCAAAGAACTTGTATCAAGTGGATACAATGTCACAACAATGTTAGAAGACCATGCATTGTTAAGACAATGCATGAGGAGATGAAGATGATACATCCACTACTTCTAAGTGGTTGAAGTGAGCTAAAGAAGTCCATTCACTATCACTTAGTGCATGCGAATTTGAAGATGATCCAACTTGATCTCTGATTGGATCATTGAAGAATGTTGATGAATTATTTGATTCAGGAGCATCGGTTGAAGGAAGACCCTTCGGGAATTCCATTCTTAAATATTGAATACATGATTAAGAAGCATTGAGGAATTCAAATGAAGAAGAAGATGAGAAGAAATGAAGAGGAAGAATGGCTTGGAAGAAGTGGCATTTGGCATTTGAACTTGGGTTACTTTGTTTTTATACAAAGTCCCTAAGTCTCTACTTAAGCAAAAAATTAGCCACCAAGGGCCAACCTTAAGGGTTCAACCCAAGTCACATGTGGGACTATGTCACCACGTCCATGGGGATCCCATGGGGCCAGCCCAAGAGAGGCCGGGGCCGTGTATAAGCCCCGAGGCCACGCGGTGATGAAGCCCGTGCAGCGTGAGCGCGAGGAGCGCGCCCGTGACAAGCATAGTGGGCGCCCGTGGCGCGCCCGAGTGGCAGGGGTGGGCGCAGAGCGCGCCCGCAGAAGAACTCGGTGCGGGGCGGCACCGAGAAGGGAGGAGATTCAACTGGCCGTTCATGGGAGCGGAACTTTGATAAACCGCGGAAATTCCGCGAGGCGATTCGATGAAAAAATTCCTGGGATCTAATCTCGGTCGTCCGTTCCATCGCGCGCAGATCTGGACCGCTTATCTCATGTGGCGCAGAGATGATCTAATCCCGGTCGTCGAACATCATTAAACACAGGATCTGACGGCTCCCGGCTTGTCTCCTTCCTCGAGCTCAGCCGAAGGCCTCCCCGACGCCGCCGACGAACCAGGCGTCCTCCGAGCTTCACAATTTGAGTTCCCAGCCACCATTGCCGAAGATAATGGGTTCTATTAAGTTCGTCTGGCCATGAAGAACACGACCATGCATAAAAATACTCATGCATTCAATGAAATGGGAAAATTCGAGGTTGGCCAAAGGAAAACGAAGTGCCGAGGCCTCGGTGTATTCTTGCTTTGCGTGGATTGTTTTTAAACGAAGGTATGCATTAATTTGCATGCGCATGCACGTAGAGGAATGAAAAATAAATGAACCCGCGTGGAAACAGAGAGATATACAAGATTTCACAGAATCTCGAAATCTCGAAAAACTCGGGGATTCAAGTTTTATCGCACGCGGATGATCCAGGAATCCCTCTGCCTATATAAAAAGAGCTCGAGGCTCTCATTGTGCTTGCTGAAAACCTTGGAAGACCCGTGAGTGCCTTTGTGCCTCGCGAAGTAGAAGCCCCGTGCACACTTGCGCGGCTGAAGTTCCAGAGCCACCCGAGGCTCTGAAGGAGGTCCCTGCCCGCGTACTTGCGCGGCAGAAGGAGCCCTCACTACCCGTAAATTTGCGCGGCAGGAGGAGCTTGTGCGGCCAGCTTGTGCCTTGCACTTGCACGACCCGAGGCCACATCACTTGCGCGCCCCGGGATTGGTTGAGGCTTGTGCATAAGTAGGCTGTCTTGCACCCGAGCCTTGCGCGACGCCTTGCACCCATTGGATTTGCGAGAAGAACCTACGGGCAGTAGATGTGCAAAGTAGGAGGTCGAGACCACACATTGGTGTGTGTGTGTGCACAAAAGAAATAACAAGGCCGAGACACCTTAGTTGTGTGCAAGAGAAGGAGGCTTTGTTCTTTGTGTGCACAAATAATAAAGGAAGGCCGAGGCATAGCTTGGGGGTGTGCAAAAAGAGTGGAGGCCAAATATACACTCATTGTGTGTGTGCAAATCAAAGAACAAGTTGTGTGTGAAAAACAACAAAGTGGCCGAACCTAGTGTGTGTGCAAACTAAAGTGTACACACTAAGAAGAAAGAGAAGAGGACTCTCACACTATTGTAGAACACAATTTTAAGTGTGTAACCAAATTGAACAAAGTGAGTGAAGTTCAAGGAAGGTGTGTGCTTGAAGTGATTACACCCTTTGTGGGTTTATTGCACCAAGAGAAGAAGAAGGGGTGTGCATGCTTACATGCATGCACGTGCACACGTGAACAAGTTGAATCTGCTTGTGTGCATTTGAGTTGACCAAGACCAAGAAGATCTTGAAGATTTTGAGAAGCCATGCAGTCAGTGCATGAGGAAGCAGAGTTTCCATGCACTCAGTGCATGAAGATGATTTGAAGTCAGACTGAAGCCAGACTGAAGTTAGAGATATCAGTTGTCTGAGTTTTCAGTAATTGAGAAGAGCCTGATCAACAGAAGTGATCAGAAGTTGCTGAGCAAGACCAACAGACCTTATCAGAGGCTGTTGAAGATTCTTGAAGAGAGAGGCCAGGTCATCCTTAGAAGAAGGTGATAAAGCCTGAGCAAGACGAGAAGACCTGTTCATCACAAGTGAGCAGAGGTACAGAGCAAGGCCAACAGTCTTTATCCCAGACTGCTGAAGATACTTGAAGAAGCTTAAAGTGAAGAAGAGCTACTCGTGTGACTCAAGGAGCCAGGAGAAGCCCCTTGTGAGACTTAGGGTGGAAGAAGTCTTCAGTGGGATTCTGGAGCAGGCCAGTGGGACTCTGGTAACACTGTGGGACGCAGTATAAAGACCCTCCTGTGGGACTCAGGAGAGATACAGTGGGATGCTGTATCGACCATTGTAATTCTAACAAGTTATAATGGGAGAAACCATGTTGGGGCGTATAACCAACATGGCAAGGACATAGGCCTTTGGTGCCGAACCTTGTAAATCCTTGTGTCCAGTGCCTTTACATTTACTGCATCATTCGTGGAAAGGTGAGAGATACAAGAAGAGTGGATCGAGGCTTTAACCAGCCATAGAGGTTTAATTGATAAAGAATCAATTAGTAAAAAGTTTTAAGGGATCACTGATTCACCCCCTCCCCCTCTCAGTGATTCACACTGATCTGGGCACTTCAATGATCACCTTAATATCCACTAAATATTTCACCGTAACTAATATCAACCTATGGAAAATACCATCATAGGAATGACATCGTCTAGTCAACCTATGTTTGACCGTCTTTCATTTGGTTTAATGAATTGGGATTCACACCCCAAAAATAAATTGGTTGATATGATCCAAGAATGGTATGATGATATAAATATTTCCATCATGGAAGAATACATTATTATAGGTGTTTTTACTCTATTAAATTTTGTATTTTGAATTATGGTAATTTTTTGTGTGTTCAAGGTTAGTAACATCACTATTTTTTAGATTTACATAAATGTTATTTAAAAAACATTTGATGGAAAATAATTCCTACATTGTTCTCAAGATATGTAAAAATAGATTTGATTTCTGAATTTATACTAGGTATATAGATTTTAGTGGCATGTTTTCTGTTAAAGTATTTTTAATAAACTTAAAGAAGAATATTTTTAAATTCACATTAATTATTTTAAATTATTATTGTTTTTTTTGAATATTTAAAATAGAAAATATTATATGTAGATATATGAATTTATGAATGATATTATAATTACATATAATAATTTCAATGTTTATTTTTATGATAACATGTGATTAAATATGAAAACCACACCATGGTATTCAAAACATCTATAAATGCTGATACATATTGTAATATTTGAATTGAAAAGTATACTAAAATGGAGGAAACTCCATGTTTTAATATAATACTAATTGTGAAGTCATGATTTTATTAAGGGGTTTTATATTAAACTACTGGTGATAATTCTATTTACCTGAATGTTTATTTTTAGTATTTTTTAAAGAAAAATAATCACATTTCGGTTTCCAAAAAGTCATGATTATAATAGAGGGTAGTATAATATCCCACATAAGTTATCATAGTTTGTTGGTGTAGGTTAAAATATATTATCATGGGTAATGGATCATGGAGGACTTCATTCCATTTCAAATTAAACCTTTTTTGGTGATGTCATAACATGGAGATACAAATATAAATTTATAATATGAAATTCCATAAAGTGTGAAATAATTACATTATCAAAGACATTTATTGAGGAAAATATGGATCCCATTAGTCAAGTTATATAAAAGTATTTTAATTATGACACTACCTTAGTTGGAAAAAAATTTATATAACCACACCATATATCAAGACTTTTTTACTGGAAGTGATGTAGGATATTTTGATTGTATGAAGAAGTCAATAAAGATCATAGTATAGTGAAACCAAGTAATTTTTGTTTTAATTTTATATATTAAAAGTAAATCATGTTTATTATGATTTATTGGTTGTGAGTTCTATTTTTTAATGATTTTATTTTAATAAAGAAACTATGTTATAAATGGTTGAAAAATTATGGTATTGATAATTTATTTTTCAAGATATTTTATACATGCCCATTATATTTTTAAAGAGAAGAATTATATTTGGTAGATATTGTTAATGTTAGATGGATGTATTTGACTATAAATTAATTGAGGCAACAAGTATAGAAATAATGAATGATCTTCATGATTAAAATTAATCGTTAGAATTCATGCATGGGTAAGAAACTTGGAATTTGATTTATATCGATACTCTTGTTGATATTAGGATATGTAATTTAGAGATAATTATAGATAAATAAGAGGAATATAATTTGGATATTCTTGAATATAATTTAGGATTTGGTTATGTAAATAAGTTATTATCACATTGTTTATATGGATAAGAAGACTGCTATATGGGTCTGAAATATGAAACTATTATAGTTTGTATCCCTTTTTTATTTGATTTGATATTTGAAAATTTAAGTTATCCTATTTTAATTATATTCCAAATATAATATGTGGGAGGAAACTAAAATGATGGATTATCCCATGTAATTAATATTAGACTATTCATGAATCATTGTAATAACATAAAATATATTAGTGATCTATATATGATGAAATGTTTAATTTTTTTAATTTTGGGTTTACCATATATATTGGAGTGTGAACCAATTAAATTACTTATTTGATTATGATTTTGGATATGAATTAATTTTTTTAATGAAATATTACATATCAAACTTATAATAAGGGTAAAAATTCCAAAATATTGTGCTTTAAAAAAGGATGTTTAAATCAAAAATAAACTTGATTAATCACCCTATTTGTGTGATTAATACTTATAAAGACCTTAGTGATACCATCCTTTCACCCTTTTTACCACTTAGACTCATAATCACACAAAAATCAATCAATTCCATGTCAAGTAAGTATTTTAATTTCATTCCTTTAATTTTTTAAGTCTTAGTTACAATATTTACTTCTTTAAATTCTCTAAACACATGATCATTATCTCTCTATTTATGGTTTTTACATTCACTATTTTCTTGATTTTAGACAAACACACCTTGTGTATTTTATTAATGGTACTTGTCCTTTGATTACAAAAACTATTATTTTATTCTTTTGATATTTAACAGTTCTCTTATTTCCCATTTATTGAAAATATATTTTCATTAGTTATTTAATCCTATAAAACTATTTTCAAATTTCCTCCAATAATATCCAATATTTTCTAACTTAAGTTTATTACATGAAAAAAGTCACACAATTATAATATGTATAATATTCAGAAATCTATTTATAAAAAAACATCATCATTTTTAATATCATAACCTCCCACTTTAACCTTTAAAATGACATTGATTCTATATTGAATGACATTTCCAAAACTAATAGTACCATTCACTTCAGCCACATATTTTTTTGGTAAATTAATATTTTTCGTAATATAGGAGGAATAATTTTATGGATAACTATATTTTCTAGAAGTGTAAAATTTAAACATATCAATAAAAACCAATATACATTGGGGAACAATTATTAGGATATAGTGATTCCTCTAGTAATTGAAGATATATATTTAATTAAATGAAAAAAGGGATATATGTTTTATTTTTTTTCAATGAATCTTGGATCAACTATATTTTTTCTCAATGGACATATTTTTTTATCCTTCTCTCAGTAATATAGTAATTTTTTTTATAAAAAATAAATTGTTATAATTTTTTGAAATATTTAATATAAAGAAATCATTCTAATGAGAATTGAACATTTTCTTTCATATATAATTTTACACTTTATCAAAAACCTCTCCTCATTAAATTTTACTTTTTAATAAATAACATAATTTCCAATAAATTATTTTTTTAAACCATTACACCTTTAAAATTCATCATACTCTTCCAAATATTTTTATTTACTTTTAAAAAAAATCAATAGTAATTTCCTGAAAAAATCACCTATTTTCATTAAAAATAAATTGCAATACATTATTTAAAATTTTTATTTTTCAACTTTAGTAAATAAGATAGGTTTTATTTAAATCGTATGATAAGAAATATATTATATGATAATGAATTATTAATATTGAATTAACCTCTTAATTTTCATGTTAGTTCTTAATTATTTTGTATAATATAAACCCCAAAACACTATCCTTCCACCCTAGAATATATTACTTCCATCAAAAAATATTTATTACTTTCGGGACCTTTTCCATAAATATATATTGTATTTATATCATTATGTTCAGTAGAATTCAGTAAGCACACATTGGTACATAATGTATTTAAATGAAATTGATGGTTTTTTGTTAGCATAGTCATTTGTCAGATAAGTTTTTATTGAGTAACTGTATAGTTATGGGTTGTGTTTGGTAGGATGAGCAGTTTTATCAGAAGTATAGAGTTTTGTAGGGCCAATTTAAATGATTTATTCAATATAATTATTGTATTTCTTAGTAGAACTAAGTTGTGTTCATTTGAATTTATTCTTATCTAGATATGTTCAGTACATTGAAGGATTATAATCAATCCAAAATTATAGATTCATTGGGTATAAATTTTTTTAAAGTATACATTACATTTCTCTAAAATTATTATTATTTATGTATTTAATTTTTCAATGTTTACAACCAAACTCTAAGAATAGGAAAAAATTTAAACAGACATTAATTTTACCTTAAAACATGAATTTATAAAATAATCACTTATCTTAAGTTATTTTCACATTCAAGTATTATTACCATCAGAAAAATTTTATGAAAATTGTGGATAAAAATTACCAAAATTAAGCAACCAAATATTTAATCTTTACTTCACTTTATAAAATTATTAAAAAATTATTTAAAAAAATAAAAAAAATATAATAAATTGAAAAATAATTTAATTATTTCTATAGTGATTAATATGCACATTTAAAAAAACATTAATATTATCTATTTAATTATTCCCATTATATATAAATTAAATAAAATAAATAAAAATTTTCAAATTATATAAGTCCATTATTAAATATTTTATTGATATTTTGATTTTCAATTATTTATTTCAAATATGAAAATTAATAATTTACCATTAACTCATATAACTAAAACTCACAGTATAATATTTTTATCCATTTTCTATTTTATAGGAATTTGAAAAAGAAATTTTTAATTTTTTGTATGAAAAAGAGTAAAAAATTACAAAAACCATGTTTCTTAATATTAATTACCACATTAGACCCTTTGTGGTAAATAATAAACAATAGGTTGGGGTAAAATTATATATTTTTCATTCAAAATAATAAATTTAAAATCATTAGAACTATGAAATTTTAACCCAAGAACCTCCAATGATGATTTTTATAGAAATGTTCAGAAATGGAAATGCATTACAAACTCATAATCAATAATGATTTTTTTTTATTTTAATATTTTTTATATAAATTTTTTATATAATTTTTTTATAAAAAAATGTACAAAAATTATTTAGGAAAAAATTAAATTGAGTTCACGCTCAAATTACATAGAAAAGGTTTAATAAATTTTTCACATTCAAAATGGATTTTTTAAAATTTTCTCTTCCAAGTATGCATCCAATCACTCATGATATATATTCTCAATTAAATGTTTTATTATATTAAAAGAACTCATGCCTTATCAATTTAATTAAACTTTATAAAAATGTTATGTTTAAATAATGAATAATGTGAGTTTTCTGAAAATAATGTCTTACTAGTCAAAAAATTTAAAAAAAATTAGTGTTTTTACACTGAATATTTACCAATACATAGTAAAAAAATATTCCCTATTTTTTTTACTAATTTTAAAGAATCTAACTATATTATTTTTATCCAATTCATGTAAAGGGATAAGTAAAAAATACAAATCAAATAATAACTTCACTCGTGTTATGTAACTCCTCTTTAAGACATGTGGAATATATTTTATTTGTATCCAATAATTTCTCACAATATAATGGAATTAAATATTATTATTGAGTAATTTACTTGAAAAAAATTACGAAAATATCATTTTATTATTTTATAATTTAATAAAAATAAAATACTCAAACTTCCTAAAAATATTGGGTTTCCTTTGAATAAGTTTTATGTTTATCATCTTTAACCTCATGATTCACAAAGACAATATATAGTCTTAGGATGAGTGTGGTTTGTAGTCTTTAAAACAACAAATATTTATTTTTCCATGAATAATTGGAAAAAACAAGAGTTCATCAACTAAAAAGTGTTTTTGGAAGAAACCAATTCATTCATATAGTAAAATTTTAAATTAACGGCCACTATTTTAAAATAAGATATTCTATTTTCTAATCGTTATTATAGTCAAGAATGTTTTTATTCCATTCCAATAAGAGGTAGTTACAAGGTAAAGGTTTCTTTATCAGCTATAGGAATCCGCTCATAGAATTCTATCTTAATTATGTCATCACATACTAACAAAACAAGTGAAAAATCTATTAAATAACCCATGAAAATTGTAGGAACTAGATTTTATATAATAAATACATTCATATATTTTTTTCCAAATCAATATAAAATTCCCTCATTTTATTATATTTTAATTCATTTCCATCAAAAATTGTTTTTAGTTCAAAAGTTATAATTGTGGTTAATTTTAAAAAATATTTAAAATATTGATGTAAACCATTAAAAAACACATTTACCATATAATGAGCTGAAATATTCACTTATTAGATTGTTTAATTATGGATATTCCTCTTCATGAAGATAAAAGTTTTAATTATTTTATTTTTTAATTAATGAAAAATTTTACCAATAAGAGTTTCCTAATATTGTATTATTTATTGAGTGTTTTGAGAAATTTTATTAATTAAAAACACATTAGAATAAGATCATTGAAGAATTTATTCAAATTTTGATTCTAAATTATTAGATCTCTGATTAATCAAATCAATATTTGTTTATAAAAGTTAGATATATTGTTTTCATATTAACTCTACATTCTTGATAAATGATTCATCTACATTACCATGCCACCCAAAAATGAAAAATATTATTTGTCACTAGATCACAATATAATATCATTCAACTTTATATGAAATAATTAATAAGCACTAATAATAATGGCAGAGTAATAATGTAATTAAAAATGAAGAATAAATAATTCACATGAAATATATATATTAAGAATGGAAACATTTAATATTAATAATTAAATAATGAAAAAATAATTAATTACAAATAAAATATTTGATTAAGTAAATTTTCTATCATTATTTTTTTAATTTTTTTTATTTTTATGTATTATTAAAATTTTATATTTTTGCTAAAACCATGTGCACCCACAATACCGTGTCCCCAAAAAATAATTCAAAAATGTGTTTTTGATATTTGTATCACTCATTGAAATAAATGGTCAATAATAATACTAAAAAATCATTAAGTATATGGTAAAATATGTATAGAAGAAAGAACATTGGTTTCAAATAGAAATAGATATTTAATTTTAAATGAAAAATCATTTAAGTTGTAATTGATCACCCCACAATGGGATAATGTGGAAAGATAATGAAAAATAAAAAAAATTAGAACAAGAGATATTAATTTCTAATGAAATTGGATTTTAATAGAGTTTTTTTTAATTTTATATGAATTTAAACATAAATAATAATACCAATATCATTAATTAAAAATTATTTATATTCACAATAATGACTACTTAACTCTAATGCACTCTATTAATATACATCAATATTTTTATTCAAATTACCCCACTAAATTACAAGAACCAATCATTAGTATAATTATGATTAAAATGTTAATAATAAGTTTCAATCATGGATAAATCCAATAACATTTTCTTTTAATGATATTTTTACCCCCAAGTGTATAAATCAGTCTTCAACCATCAATACTTGTTCCAATCCCAAAAAAAATTAAATTTTTTCCATTTAATATAAATTTAATGATGAATAAGGGAGTTGTTTTTAAAAAACTATTGATTCAATAAACATATAATGTCTATCCAATTTCAATTCATAAACCCATAAGTAATTTTTAGAATAATTATAATAAGAAAAATAATCATATTTGTAAATAAATTAAGGGAATAGAAAAATAACATAACATGTTGATACAGACCCACTGAATCTAACCCTCTTAATTTTAGCTGATAATCCTACAACTAAAAAATTACAATTGAAGATAAAAATTTTCTATTAGATGTTGATCCAGTGATCTTTATTTCAATATTACTCTATAAAACCCCTAATGATGGTCCCCTATAAATTGATGTTGGTTGTCACGACCCGCCTTCACCAAAAGGAGGGAAGGGAAAGCAGATTGCCAGACCCTTCCTTCTTTAAGATGAAGGAGAGGTAATGACCACCAAGAAAAGTGTTAGATTCATATCTTCATTATTTACTGTTCATAAGAATATTGTAAATGAATATATAGAAAAGGAAATAACATGTCAATTATAACCAAAAACAGAGAGAGAAAAGTGTAATGAAGAATGCGATGCATATCTTCTTTGATAAAATTCAATTGATCGGTCGGGTTACCTTATCCCTATCTTATCAACCAACATGTTTAAGAGTAGATGATGTGTTCATTCATTATTTCCATAAATTCATGAAATATCATGTAGTAAAATAGAATAACATGTCGTAGAGAATATGTAAGCAGATTCACCCTTAACTCTCATGTACTTTTCATATGCGAGGAATAAAATTATATGTATAAAAATATTATATATGTAGTTTTTGGAATATAATAATATAAAATAGCCACATACCAAATATATTTAACTAATCCAACTCCATCAGTAAATGAACCAATATAATGATGATGGAACGTATGTATGATAGGTCAACAGATATGGTCGATCCTAGTACTTGGATCTGATGTCGGTATGTTTTTCTGGCCTTATGGTTGGTCACTATCATGGTTAGTTATTTTTAATTATGGAATATGAATAATTATATCTGATCAATACTTCTTCACATGGTAGATTCATAATATAGTCAGTTGGAGTCATCATGTAGTATCTTTTATGTCTTCACCAAATTTTTATCTGTAGTAAATATACAGGGATAGTCATTTGATTCTCTTCATAGGATTGATCTAGTTAAAAGAAAAATTTCATATGTATTACTCATGGCTGATCATTAGTAATGTGTATTTTATCGTTAGAGTTATAGGTATTTTAAATACATCATAAACTTTATATTCATTTATGGTTTATTGAGTACTATGATAATTTTACCCATGCGGTTGATAAATTGTACATGTTGTTGGTTGAGTATATATGTGTCCAATATAGTGTAACACGTGGTCGATCCAACATTTACAAAGTTTTCATCAAAAAATATTTTTCTATATTACAATTTAAAAATAATTTAAATAATAATAAACATGATTTATGATCATTGAAATAATTAATTGATAGAAAAAGACAATAATAACCCCCTTTTTAAAAATCAAATATCATAAAATAAATTTTATTCAAATAAAAAAACAAAAAATCATAAATTACCCATTATAAATTAAAATTATGATTATTTTATACAATTAAATTGTGGTAAATTCCATTAAATTATCCGTACCATTCTCATCCACCTTTTGGGATTATAAAAAATACACTAAATATAGTGGAGAGAATAAATTAAATATTGAAAATAATTGTTGGAATTGGTATAAAAACACAATGAATAACATTGATAATTAATATAGAACATCACATAATTCATTCAAGATAAAAAATGAGAATATATTCATTTAAATAGTTTATAATAAGTTCAAAAATAAAAAAATTCCCTATCAGAACAATAAATAATAATTAAAATCATCTTCTATCATGGATTTAGGATCTATAAGTTCTTTTTCTTTTCCAATATAAGACTCATGGTTTGTATTGGGAAGACGAGAATAGGGTTCACTAATTACATTAATCCAAACTTCATACTTTAGGTGTTGTATGACCTAATCATGTGAAATCCA
The DNA here is from genome assembly GCA_963277665.1 of Viscum album. Classification (NCBI taxonomy): domain Eukaryota; kingdom Viridiplantae; phylum Streptophyta; class Magnoliopsida; order Santalales; family Viscaceae; genus Viscum; species Viscum album. The sequence goes on along the minus strand of OY728131.1, from coordinate 1,474,648,237 downwards.
AAAAGTGGTAACTTAGATGTATGAATAGTTGAAGAAAAAGACTGAGTGGGTGATATTGCTGGAATTATTGAAGGAATTTCGACTATAATGTTGAAAATATATATATAAGGGACCATTATATTGGTAAAATACCTAAAATAATTGGAAATACGGTATTTTATCTCAAAAAATTACTTCATTTCCTTTAAGAAATTATCCAATTAGGGAGAAAACACTTTCAAACAATAAAACTATGTACTAAAGGATATAGACACCCATGGAATTTTAATGTCACTAGAAAATGATTTAAATAATAATTTATAGTGGTCCTTAGTGAAAATTCTTAATATATAATACTTAATTTCCTTTCTAATGTTTGTTCTATCTTTGTTAATCTACTTTGAATCAACTCTTAAAAAATAAATAATCTTATCATATTGAGTTTCAAACATTGATTTAATTATATCATTGAATTTTTAAATTGAATTTATGATTGAATTCATATTATATCCTATAATTTTCCTAATCAAACCATCATCAATATTTGCAGCAGTAGGAGGGGCAATGGAGATAGAGGCATGTGAAAATACACCATGTTCTCTATGATTTTGACTCCTTATTAAATCTTGAAAATTAGATTGAATAAATAATGTATTCTCATTCATATTTTAGATCTATTTTTTATATATTATTAATATTTACAAGTAACCTAAATTGGATGTGATTTATGATATATGTAATAACCATAAAAACTCATCCATCTTTATAACCCCAAAACTAATATCAATATCCAAAAATTGCTTTTTTATATTAAAAATACCATATTTAAACTCACTCTAATCACACTTTATTGAAAACTATAAAAATATGAAGGATGTGAAGGTTAATCCTAATCAAGAATATACTTTTTATATTTTTCTTGTACTTCAACATCTTTAACATGTTCTTGAACATAAATATTATTCATTAGAGTTGGAACATACATACCATCTAAAACTATCCCAATATTTATATCAATTTCCTATTATTATTTAGGTATTCGAGATCTTAGATAGTATATCTAAATAATTTTATCAAATTAAATTTTATCCTTTAAAGATACCTTAATAGGTTTTGGTTCTATCCTTTAATAGGTTTGGGTGCTACTGAGATAACAAGTCCACAATTATTCAGTAGACCAACCTCACCATCATGATCATTCTATACCCTATAAAGATGATCCAGGGGAATTTACCCCTTATAAGTATTCTCATTAATGAAATATTCCCCCTTACTTATGAATTTATGGATTATATATCACACTTCCATCTACTATAGGAATGGAATTCCCATTAGAGTCATCTTCACGAGATGCTGAGTTTGTTTTTCAAATAGTGTCAATCAAATACTGTTTGGTCTCTTCAACATCATCATTGTCCAATTATTCAATTATTGAATGCAGATGTAGAGGGGTTTTAGGGGGTATAAAATATACATCTTTTAGTGAATTAAATTCCATTAACTTAGGTTAATATCTATTCTCTTTATAAAAAACTATCACTAATATTTTACTATGAACATTTATAAATCCATCTCAAGAATATTCCAAAACCTCATATAGTTTAAGAATAAGGTCTAATTTATCCTTTAATATTAAGGAGTAATTGATTATATTATATATTTTATATATATTCTAATTATTTTCCACCCACATAATTCCCCAAGGTTTCCCATTTACTTTCATACTTTTACATATTGTGTGGTTGTGACACATTCCACTTGATGATTCTGACATGTCCTCCCCCAGAGGAACAAGTACCTTTGTAACAATAAAGGAATATATCATCATAGGGTATGTAACAATGTTGATCATTTAAGAGTTAAAGTACACTTATTCTATATTCCTCATCATACAATGGGTCATAATTATCTAAATTTCACTCTCTAATAAATATAGAAAGAAAGAATCATGGTTCCTTGAGACACTAAACTCACCCTTACTTAAATAAAATTATATATTGATTGAACTTTATAAAAAATATTCATTCACTATATAATTCCATTTCATTAAGTCTTACTAGGTTTTTATATCCATTTAGCTCATCATGATATCTTTAAAACTCAATACTCGATTTTCCAATAGGATAATATCTTTGGAAATCTTCCAATTCTTCTTCATAAGGAACAAGTAATTTTTTCTCATTTTTTCAAAGGAAAAAAAATTATTCTCTATATACCAAATTTTAAATGAAATAATTATTATCACAAACCTGAAATATAGTTTTCAAATAAAACACCTCTAGGAACCTATGATAGAAAGGACATCAATTTTCAATAAACTAGTCACTCCATCCTTGTTGTTGAATCAGTTTCAAAACCAACAATTTTCCCAACGTCAACTATTACGCATCAAATTATTTCAATAACATCACTATAATATTTTAGTTACTATAGTTATTAGGGTCAATAGATTCACTTCAGTCATCATTTCATTTATTTTAGAAATGTTACACATTAGAAGATGCAATATCAAATTCTTATTTCATACACACCATATTTATAGAGTTCTGAGAGGCTTAGGACCCCAAGGTAAAGGTTTTGAAAAGGATAGGTAGAAAAGGGAGAAACTAATTGTTTGATATACTTTTAAAGAGAAAATAATTCAAATTCACATCGAGTGAATTTAAATCATTATGCGAATAGAATAGAAAATTAAAAATAAATAAGAAAAGAAAAATTAAATAGAAAAATTCATGAATTTTAAAATTTCAAAAAATATAGGAAAGGTATCTTTACTAACCATGTGAATTGTATCATGGTCACCCAAGGCAGTTAAAATCAGTTAACCTACCCCATGAATAACTTATAGTAGATTAGAAAATCAGGGTACCTTGACCTACCACTTGGCCATTCCTCACGACACCCTAAAACTTACGGTCACTTCTAATGTATTTGACAAAACTATTACTAGTATAACATTATAAAATAATGACAATGAAGAAATATTAATAATTCTTAATAAATGTCTAATATAAATAAGTATCTTTACATTTAAAATCTTTGTAATGATATCAAAACGTTTTTTCTCAATGGAAATGAATTCAAGAGTGATACCACCCTTTTGAAAATGATCATTAATAAGTGATGTATTATATGAATATTATTTTTCCTAGAGAGTGAAATAGGATTCAAAGATATGTTAATAGTTGTCACAAAATTTAGTTTTATGTATGGATTAATATCCATTGTCTAGTGGAGTGTATTTCATCCATATAATTTGTGTACAACAACTGAATGCGACTTTGTACTTAGCCTCAATAGTAGATAATGAAACTGAATTTTATTTATTAATACATTACGATACTACTAAATTTTCCAATAAATGACATGTTAAAAATATTCTTTTTCTATTTATCATAAATGCAACACAATCTACATCTAAATAAATAACCAATTCATGTTAATGTCCTATAATATAGAGCAATCGAAAATTAATCATATTCTTGAAGTATTTAAAAATATTTTTAACAACATTTAAATTATATTCCATGTTTTTTACTAAAAAACGAGTACAAATACACACATTAAATATTAAGCCATAGACTTATACATTACTTAATATTGAGTTACTTCAAGAATACACGTTGAAGATCTTTTCAGGTTTACAGTTTTAGAGAATTAGATCATAAAACATGCATTACATTCCACATTTAAACAAAGTGGTTACATAAAAGATAGTACTCATATTTCCCATCAACAGAAACATATTTAAAATAAAACATGTATTCATTATTGATACTTAATTGACACTATCATCACATCATGTACCTTTCCCTTAACCAGTGATAAACTTTCCAAAAACTAGGGATGAGCATAAAAAGCCCAGTAAGGGATATAAAAATATGGAATGAAAAAATGAGTACATGTATACGTAAGAATCAATGAAATCATAAATTACTCCTAAAACATAAGAACGTTAACATACCTCATCAAATAATTAATAAAACATAGAAATCATAAGACATAAAGGTAACTTGAGGCATTCATAACATTCTTACATAGGGAGTAACCCTCTTGGTTACGTTTGGAATACCCATCACAATATATTCCCTAAATATCTACGGATAAACCTTAATGTTTAACCCCTTCACTTTACCCAATGCATTGGAGATCTATATCAGGCTCACCCTCCCATAGTTTATCACGGAACCACTCATTTTCATAACAATGACCAAGAACCATAACATAATCGTATCACATAAAACATGCATAAAGAAAACCTAACATTTACACATTTCAATCACAAGATATCAATACCACACATTAATATAATAAAAACATTATGAAAACCATTTTCAATACCAAAATAAATGAAAAGTAAAACATGGTATTTATTTTTCATTTAAAAAAATGTACGTCTTGTAGAGGTAGCCGAAACCCAAATAATGGTCACGGTGGCGGAGAAGTTGTTGTCACCGCATACGTACGACAAAAATATTCCCTTTTGTCATTTAGTAAACGCTTCATATAAAAAATATTCCTTTTGGATAAACATAAAAGTCAATGTGGTTTATACACCGTATAATATAAGGTTGTGTATAAAACAAAATATGCCTCAATGAAAGGAGATTGAGATGAAGTCCCATACCTCGGGTCCGACTTGACTCGATCGTTATTTCGTGTCCTGAATAATAAACTTGAGTTAATTTCTACTTGCTTAAGAAACTTTTTCAGTTAATTATTCCTTTTATATCACTTATTACCATGTTATGAACATTATTTAATCATTTATGTTAATAACGGACGTTTTTTTGATATTTGGTACTTGAGTCCAAAGTGAACTTCTTATATTTACACGTAGTCAAATATCCATTATCTCAAGAATGATATTCACGATATAGATTCCAAATATATCATATATATCCAGTATATACATAAATTTATAATATTACATAATCATTTAGAGGTAAGAAATGAAATGCACCATTCATGGAGACGGTAACCCGTACGTACGCATGAACGCTACTTTCATTTCTATGTCATATTAATGGAATTATAACTAAATGAGAGATATGTATATTTTAATTCCAGAATTAAATTCATCATTTATATGTAACATAAATCATATATATCCATTATATATGTGTACTTATAATAGTACATTACATTTGGGGATAAGAAATGAAATTCACCGTTCATGGAGACGGTAAGCCTTACATACGCATGAAAACTACTTTCATTTCTATGTCATACTTTAATGGAAAGAAATAATAATTATATAAATGTATATTATAATTCCAGTATAATATCATATATAATATCATTAAATCTATTCTTTATACATACCACATATGGTATTAACGAATCAAATCACTTTGAGGGGGCGGTAGTCCGCACTTCCTAAAATGAAGATATCGCGTGTACCCATAATGGAAACCATAAAGGTATGCCATAAATGAAAAATACAGAAGCTTAAGTAAAACATAAACATATTATATATCATATATAAATATAGTGACATCTTAATGGCCACCTTTTAAGGTTTTATATGAGTGTTGAACAATCATCGTTTTGTGAGACAGAAATTCGCCATCCACATAAACAGTATGTACTTTAACCATTATATGTAGGTGTGTGTAAGTGTAGCTAGAATAATTCTTATACCAACATCCTCGTTTATTGATGATACTGGTGTTGTTACAAAAGAAATGAAAAAAAAAGAGTTTAGGGGGGTTTGAGAAAAAAAATAAAACATAAGAACACAAGAGAAAACACTACCTTTAAAACAGGTAACTCTTTTTGATTTGAGCTCAAAGGCTTCCTTGGGAAGACATATTCCCAAAGTGAGACTCCTAGGATTAAGATAGGGATGTGGAGAGACAAAATGGGCAGGGTTTGGACGAGCCAAAGGCTTGAGACGTGTGGGTAAGGTGGTAGAGGTGGGGGCCTTTTATAAGAGGAGAGGAGGGGCACTCTTGGAATGTTATAAAAGGTTACTTTATTATAAAATTATTTTCGGATTTTAATGGTCCCAAAATTATATATTTCGAGGTTAAGGTAATAAGAGTTCTAAATATACCCATAAAATAGGTTTTTTACATGTGTAGGTCTTATATTTTACATTATCTTTTCATTCTATTTAAATCGTTAAATAATGAGGTAATCGCTACATCATCATGGTGTCATAAATAATTTAATTTATTTAATGTCTAAAAATTATAAAAAAATATCATGATGTAGGAAATCTTTTTAGATTTATAATGAATATTTATAGTAAATAAAATGACTAGTATAACACCATTTAAAAATTGTTTTTATAAAACAACTCATGTTTGTGACATTTTAATTTTAACTTTAAATAAAAAGTTTTTAATGTCATTTTCCTGCAAAAGTGGCTCCATGGTGTCCCCAAGTTGAACCATGGATTGTCTTGGTCGGCCATGAAACATCCAATAAGGGTAGGACATGTGTCCAGGTCATTTTATATTATTAAAACATTATTTTTACCTTAAATAACACTAATTACCTCTAATCGTTATTAAGAACTTAAAAGCTACTATTCCCCAAAAAATTATTTTAATCCCATTGAACCACATTTTAATTCTTAATGACAATCACATATGTCAGATTTCTGAAATTCAAAACACAGAGGTGGTATAATTTCATTTAAATGAAAAATCAGTTTTTTAAGTGCCACTTAGTGGTTTCACTATTCATCAAAAATTGATGTTTTTCAGAAAAATACTAAAACTTCACCATATGATATATTTGATATTCCAGATTCAAAAAAGATGTATTTTTTACAAAATTCAAAACATATAAGTTTAATTAATTAATTTAATAATTAATTCCCGCTGTCAGAGCAAATAACGTGTTTTTATGAAATAATAAGTATCAAAAGATTGATACTAGTTTAAGTCCAATTTCAATGTGAAATTAATTTCAATGACCACAATTGGATTAAATGGTAAAAATATATTCTAATTTCACTTTAAATCCAATTCAAAAGATAATCTAATCATATAAATAAATTATATCAAAAAGAGGTTTTGAATTAAAATGCAACATATTTCACTATTCATTAAAAAAATGAACTTTATCGGAAAAATACCAAAAATTTATCCAAAGTAAATATCAATGTCCCAATCATAAAGAATAAGTTTATTTTGAAAAATATAGCATATAAAATTGTTAAAAGTTAGAAATAAAAATTGTTCGCCATCAAAAGGCGTTAAAACAATCTTTTAAAAATATTAGACTATTCCATGCTTAAGATTGGATTTATTCTCATTTTAAGCCTCTAAACACTATCTAATTCAGAAATAGACATAGATAAGAATATCTATTATTCATTACTTACTTGGGATGTTACACCCTTCCCCCATTTAGAAAATTGTGTCCCCGAAATTTATGTACTTATCGAATAATTGGGGGTATTTATCTCTCATTGCATTTTCAGATTCCCATGTTGCCTCTTCACTCCTGTGGTTCTTCACAAAAACATAAATGATGAATCACCTCATTCCGCAACACTTTCTCCATGTGATCATGAATCTGAACTGGTTGTTCTTTATAAGAGAGATTCTTATCTAATGAAACTACCTCTGGACTCAAAACATGATATGGATCTAGCATGTGCTTCCTTAACATTGAAACCTGAAAAACATTGTGTACCTCAGATAAACACAGAGGTAAAGCCACTCGGTATGCAACTGATCCAACTCTCTCAATAATTTTATATGGTCCAATGAACCTGGTACTCAGCTTTCCCTTCTTACCAAATCGCATTACACTTTTCCATGGTGAAACTTTGAGAAAAACATGATCACCTACCTCAAAAGAGAGATCCTTCCTCCTGTTGTCTGCATAACTCTTCTGCCTACTCTGAGCCGTTCTCACGTCTCTGTATCAGCTGAACTTTTTCCGCCAACTCTTCTACCGATTATGGTTCCATCAGCTTTCTTTCACCAACTTCATCCCAAAAAGCTGGAGTTCGACACCGCCTCCCATATAATGCCTCAAACGGTTCCATCTGTATACTCGAATGAAAACTGTTATTATATAAAAATTCAACCACAGAAAGATGTTGGTCCCATCTTCCCTGATAATCCTTCGAACAAGCATGTAGTATATCCTCCAAAGTCTGAATTGTTCGTTCTGACTGCCCATCTGACTGAGGATGAAAAGGTATACTAAAATTTAATTCAGTACCCAACGACTTCTGAAGGCCTTTCCAAAAGATAGAAGTAAACCTGAGATCATGATAAGATACAATGGAGAGGGGAACTCCATTCAACCTGACTATCACTTTATGGTACAAATGAGAAAGTCGATCTAGAGTGAAAGTATCTCGAATAGGAAGGAAATGAGCAGATTTTGTCAAGCGATCAACAATAACCCAGATTTCAGTATTACCTCGAGATGTCTTCGGTAATCCAACAACAAAGTCCATGGATATATTCTTACATTTCCACTCTGGTAATGGTAAAGGCTGAAACATCCCTTTCGGTAACTGCCGCTCTACTCTAACCTACTGACAATTCAAACACTTTACAGTAAAATTAGAAATATCTCTTTTCATTCCATCCCACCAGTAATACTCCCGCAGATCTCTGTACATCTTAGTACTGCCTGGTTAAACTGAAAACGGAGAACTATAAGCTTCACATAACAACTCTCTCTTCAACTATGAATCACATGGAACACACAATCTCCTCCCAAATCTCAATACACAATCATTATCAATGTTTAATTCAGGAAACTTACCCTTCTGAACCAGCTCTACCTTTTTCTACAACTCACTGCCTTGCATCTGTGCTTGCTTGATTCTGTCTGATAGAGATGATCTCACTAATACCTGAAACAAAACAGAAGAACTTCCTGTACCAAAAACTTATATTCAAATGTTTATCAAATCAAAAACCACAGGATCTCGTTCCAAATGTAACATTCTTAATGAATCATTTCTTTTTCGGCTCAAAGCATCAGCCAGTTTATTTAATTTTCCCGGATGGTAATGAATTGTACAATCATAATCCTTGATTAATTACAGCCATCCCCTATGTCTCATGTTCAATTCTTTCTGAGTGAATATATACTTTAAACTTTTGTGATCGGTATATATTTCACACTTTACTCCATACAAATGATGCTTCAAAATTTTTAAAGTGAAAAAAACATTAGCTAATTCCAAATCATGTGTAGGGTAATTTACCATATGAGTTTTCAACTGACGTGAAGCATATTCAATTAACTGATCATTCTGCATAAGGACACAACCCTGTCCTTTCAATGAAGCATCACTGTAGATAACAAACTCACCATTCCTGGAAGGAAGTGCCAAAACTGGAGCATTCACCAATCTTCTTTTCAACTCCTGAAAACAATCATCACATTCTTTTGTGAAGATAAACTTAACACCCTTCCGAATTTGCTTAGTCATTGGACTAGATAACTGTGAAAACTTTTCAACAAACCTTCGGTAGTAACCTAACAATCCAAGAAAACTATAGATCTCAGTTACATTTGTGGGTCTTGGCCATTCATCAACAACTCTTTTTTTGCAGGATCCACAATTATTCCATCTTTAGAAACAATATGACCAAGGAAAGAAATTAGTTGAAACCAAAACTCACATTTTCTGAATATCCCATACAATCTCTTTTCTTTTAAGGTTTTCAAGATAACCCTTAAATTACTTTCATTCTCCTATTTACTTTTAGAAAAAACCAAAATATCATCAATAAAAACAACCAACAATTTTTACCTGAGTCAACTGAGCCATCATTACAACAAACTGTTTAGTTCTGAATCTTACCATCTCCAGATATTGATTTGAAAGGTCATTTCCCTATTTATTCTTTTCCAGAAAAGCTGTTATGTTTCCTCTATGAAAAACCATTCTTAACACAGAAATATCTTAGGTGAAGCAACATGGTAATATTTAAATGCTATATCATTTCAATCATACCATAAATTAATTTATAATTTAACAATTTTCTAACTCCTAATGTTGTCTAAACCGACCTCTGAAACCAACTATAATGCCCCATCCTTAAACATTACATCATCTTGAGTTACTTCAAGAATACACGTTGAGGATATTTTCAGAATTGGAGTTTTAGATAATTAGATCATAAAACATGAATTACATTCTACATTTAAACAAATTGGTTACATAAAAGATAGTACTCCTTTTCCCCATCAATGGAAACATATTTAAAATAAAACATGGATTCTTTCTTGAAAATTCATTGACACTATCAGCACATCATGTACCTTTCCCTTGACATGTGAAAAACATTTAAAAAACTTGGGATGAGCATAAAAATCTTAGTAAGGGATAAAAAAATATGGAAAGGAAACATGAGTACATGTATACGTAAGAATCAATGAAATCATACTTTACTCATAAAACATAAGCACTTTAACATACCTCATCAAATCATGAATAAAACATATAAATAATAAGACATAAATGTAACTTGAGGAATTCATAACATTCTTATGTATGGAGTAGCCCTCTTGGTTACGTTTGGAATACCCATCACAATATATTCCCAAAATCTATTCAGAGAAACCTTAACGTTTAACCCCTTCGCGTTACCCAATGCATTAGAGAGATATATCGGGCTCACCCACCATTAGTTTATCATGGAACCACCCGTCTTCATAACAATTCCCAAGAACCATAACATAATCGTATCACACAAAACATGCATAAAGGAAACATAACATTTCCACATTTCAATCACAAGATATCAATACAACATATTGATATAATAAAAAAATTATGAAAACTATTTTCAATACCCAAATAAAAGAAAATTAAAACATGGTATTTATTTTTCATTTAAAAAAAGGAATGGCTCGTAGAGGAAGCCGAAACTCAAATAATGGTCACGGTCGCGGCGAAGTCGTTGTCGCCGCATACGTACTAAAAAACTTTCCCTTTTGTCATTTAGTAAAATGCTTCATATAAAAAATATTCCTTTTGGATAAATGTAAAATTCAAAAGGTTTTATACACCGTATAATATAATGTTGTGTATAAAACAAAATATTCCTCAATGAATGGAGATTTAGACGAAGTCCCATACATCGGGTCCGACTAGACTCAATCGTTCTTTAATGTCCTGAATAATAAACTTAAGTTAATTTCTACTTTCTTAAGAACCTTTTTCAAGTTCATTATTCCTTTTATATCACTTATTAAAATGTTATGAATATTATGTAATCATTTAAGTTAATAACAGTCATTTTGTCGATATTTGGTACTTGAGTCATAAGTGAACTTCTTATTTTTACAAGTTATTCACGTAGTCAAATATCCATTACATAAAGAAAGATATTCATGATGTAGATGCCATATATATCATATATATCCAGTATATACACGCATTTATAACATTACATAATCATTTAGAGGTAAGAAATGAAATGTACCGTTCATGGAGACGGTAAGCCATACGTATGCATGAATGCTACTTTCATTTCTATGTCATATTAATGAAATTAAAACTAAATGAGAGATATGTATATTTTTATTCCAGAATTATATTCATAATTTAGATGTAACATACATCATATATATCCATTATATATATGAACTTATAATAGTACATTACATTTGGAGATAATAAATGAAATGCACCATTCATGGAGACGGTAAGCCGTACGTACACATGAACGCTACTTTCATTTCTATGTCATACTTTAATGGAAATAAATAATAATTATATAAAGTTATATTATAATTATAGTATAATATCATATATAATATCATTAAATCTATATTTTATATGTACCACATATGGTATTAACGAATCAAATCACTTTGAGGGGGTGGTAGTCCACACTTCCTAAAATTAAGATATCGCGTTTACCCATAATGGAAACCATAATGGTATTCCATAAATTAAAAATACAGAAGTTTAAGTAAAAAATAAACATATTATATATCATATATAAATATAGTGACATCTTAATTTCTACCTTTGAAGGTGCTATATGAGTGTTGAACAATCATCGTTTCGTGAGGCAGAAATTTGCCGTCCACAGAAACAATATGTTCCTTAACCATTAGATGTAGGTGTGTGTAAGTGTAGCTCGAATACATATTATAAAAACATCCTAGTATATTTATGATACTGGTTTTGTTACAAAATAAATGTAAAAAAAGAGTTTAGGGGGGTTGGAGAAGCAAAATAAAACATAAGAACACAAGAGAAAATACTACCTTTAAAACGGGTAACTCTTTTTAATTTGAGCTCAAAGGATTCCTTGGGAAGACATCTGCCCAAAGTGAGGCTTCTAGGAGTAAGAGAGGGATTTGTATAGACAAGATTGGCAGGGTTTGTCCAAGCCAAAGGCTTGAGAGTTGTGGGTAAGTTGGTAGACGTGAAGGCCTTTTATAAGAGGAGAGGAGGGGCACTCTTGGAAAGTTATAAAAGGTTACTTTATTATAAAATGATTTTCAGATTTTAAATGTCCCAAAATTATTTATTTAGAGGATAAGGTGATTATAGTTCTAAATCCACCCATCCAATAGGTTTTTGACATGTGTATGTCTTATATTTTACATTATCGTTTCATTTTATTTAAATCGTTAAATAATGAGGTAATCGCTACATCATCATCGTGTCATAAATAATTTAATTTATTTAATGTCTAAAAATTATAAAAAAACTATCATGATGTAGGAAATCTTTTCATCTTTTTAATGAATATTTATAGTCAAAATATGACTTCTATAACCCCATATAAATGTTTTTTTAGTAAAACAACTCATGTTTGTGACATTTTAATTTTAACTTTAAATAAAATGTTTTTAATGTAATTTTCCTACCAAAGTGGCTCCATGGGGTCCCCAAGTTCACAAATGGATTGTCTTGGTCGGCCATGACACATCCAATAAAGATAAGACATGTGTCTAGGTCATGTCATATTATTAAATCATTATTTTTACCTTAAATTACACTAATTACATCTAATCGTGATTAAAAACTTAAAAGTTACTATTCACCAAAAAATTATTTTAATCCCATTGAACCAAATTTTACTTCCTAATGACTACCATGTATGTCAGATTTTTGAAATTAAAAACACTGAGGTGGTAAAATTTCATTAAAATGAAAAATCAGTTTTTTAAGTACCACTTAGTGGTTTCACTATTCATCAAAAATTAATGTTTTTCAGAAAAATACCAAAACTTCACCCTAAGATATATTTGATATTTTAGATTCAAAAATGATGTCTTATTTACAAAATTCAAAACATATATGTTACATTAATTAATTTAATAATTAATTTCCACTGTCAGAGCAAATAGCGTGTTTTTATGAAACAATATGTTTCAAAAGATTGACACTAGTTTAAGTCCAATTTCAAAGTGAAATTAATTCCAATGACCACTATTGGATTAAATGGTAAAAATATATTCTAATTTAACTTTAAAACCAATTCAAAAGATAATCTAATCATGTAAAGAAATTATATTAAAAAGAGGTTTTGAATTAAAATACAACATTTTTCACTATTCATTAAAAAATGAACTTTATCGGAAAAATACCAAAAATTTATCCAAAGTAAATTTCAATGTCCCAATCATAAATAATATGTTTATTTTGACAAATATTTCTTATAAATTTTTCAAAAGTTAGATAAAAAAATGGTTCGACATCAAAATGCGGTAAAAAAACCTTTTAAAAATATTAGAGTATTCATTGCTTAAGATTGGATTTATTCTCATTTTAAGCCTCTAAAACACTATATAATTCATAAATAGACATAGATAAGAATATCTATTATTCATTACTTACTTGGGATGCTACATTAAACATAATATCTGACCCAGTAGATATTATATATAATAAACCCCTAATCATACTAATTTAAATAATTTGGTCAACTGGTTTCCCAATTTCATCCAAGTCAAATTTACTTATAATAGTAATAGGAGTATCAAACCCATAATTTCTAACTGTACCAAAACGTTTTTAAAAATATATTGTGTATTTTATTTATTTAAAAAAAATTCCATCTTTGTTTTGAAAAATTTTAAATCTAAGAAATAATTTTAGCCTAACCATTAAACTCATATAAAATTTATTTTCATAAGCTTACAAAATTCATTACAAAAATAGTTTTATGATGAATAAAATATGATATCATCAACATATATATTTTTATAACCAAAAAAAATATTTAAATTATTTTTATAATGTTTAGGATTTCTTATACCTTTTTAAAACTCATTTTAAATCAATAAAGAGACGATTCTATCATACCAAGATATAGGATACTATTTTAAACAATAAAGAGATTTTTAATATTTAAAAACACAATTTGGAAACTAAGGATTTAAAAATCTAGGTCATTGTTCAACAAAAACATTCTAAATTCTAAAATCATCAATAGATGAAATTTTAATATCCATTTGATTTAGTTTGAAATGTTTATGAGTTAAATATGTTAACAATATTATAATGGATTTACATCTAGAAAAAGTTGGAAATGACACTTCATAATAAATTACTTAATATGGGCTATAACATTGAGAAACCAATTGATAATTGTTTCTAACTATAGTTCTTGATTCATGAACCTTGTTTCTAAAGAATGACTTTGTGCCAATCATAATGTAGTATTTGGTTCACTCAAATAATTCCCAAAATTTTATTCATTCAAATTGATTCAATTCTTATGCATAACCATTTCCATAATTATCACTAATTGCTTTAGCAATGTTATTATGTTATAGTTGAGATAACTAGGTTTGATGATCAAACTAGTTTCTAATAGATTATATGGTTAGAGTAAATTATCAAGACCAACTATAAAATCATCCAAATTATGGTTCTTGTGGGTACTATTAGTTATATAGATTGAAGTCCTTGGTTTTTATAAGTTATATTAATTGGAATATAGGTATGTTTGATCTTTTATGGGAGATTTAATATGTAAATAAGTATCAGGATCAATGGTCTTAGAAGAATTATTTATTTTTATACTAGATATATTATTCTCATGTTCTTCTACTAAAACTTTAGCATCACATGGATCTGTCTCATTAAAAGTGATATGAAAAGATTCTTATATAATCATGGTTATTTTATTAAAGATTCTGTAATATTTACTAGAGGTTGAATAACCTATAATAATTCATTCATTACTCTTTGGTGAATTTATTAGATTCAATTTTTTATTAACAATAAAGAGTTTACATGTAACAAATCTGAAGTAATTAACCTTAATTTTATACCATTCTATATATCATAAGGAATATTATTTAAGAGAGGTCTTATGATAACCCTATTAATTACACAACAAGATATACTCAAAACTTATAAAAACAAATAACTAGGTAAGTCATAGTCAGTAAGCATGGTCTATGAAATTTGATGGAGATTTTTGTTTCTCCTTTTAACAACCCAATTTTTATAAAGTGTTCTAGTGGTAGAGTAATTATGTCTATAGCATATTTATGAACATAGAGTCTCAAAATCATGATTCTCAAATTCAAATCCATGATCAATTATCAGATTATTAATGGTATGTTTATTATGTATCTATATATATTTTCATACTTTATAAAGCTGGAAGTAACATTATTTATATATGAAAAACACCCAAGTGAATCTTGAAAATCGTCAATAATGATATAACATATTTCATTCCAAATATAAAAGAAACACTAGAAATTCATAAAAAGTCCATGTGAACTATATATAGGTGTTTATAGGTAGACACCTCTTTCTTTGGTTTGAAATACATCTTGGGTTTCATTCCCTTTCGGTAGGGATTTCACAATTTGTCTTTTGGGAATTCTAGTTTTGGTAAATTCATAAATAATATTTTTCTATATAAATTCTTAAGAGATTTCTCATAGAATTGACCTAGTATCTTATTTCAAAACAATTAATAATTAATAAAAGCACTTAATAGAGAAATATTTTGCGAAAACAAATAATCTATGTTGACATCATACACATTATTATTCTTTAGAGCAGTAAAAAAAGCATTCTTTGAATCATAATTTTTTAAAGAATAATTATAAAACATAAAATGATAACCATAATTTCATAATTGGTAAATAAAAATAATTTTATACATTAATTAATAAATATATACAATAATAGAAATCAGAATAGTTTTAGTGTTAAAGATTTGTCTAAGGAAAATTATTTTTCCTTTATAATTATCATTGAATGTGACTTTTCCACCATTAAATTTCCCCAGGTTTATAAATATTTAGTAGTCCCTAATAATATTCCAAGAAAATATACTATCTAGGTTTCATATAATATTACTATAATAATTTAATAATTTTCTCTATTCACAATTATCCAAGAAATTATTTTGGTTCCCACACTGTCATGGGTCTAGAAAAGATAGAAAATAAATACCTCAATATTAATTTTTTTCACATGTTTATTAATAAAAGATTTAAAAGTATTATATAATTTTTTTATCTTAAGTTCAAAGTGGGTTTCATTTTATCCATAAGTTCCTTTAGAATTGAAAATTATTTTTTTACTTGGTGATTTAAAATTTTGAACAAGATAATTATAATAAAAATTTCTTTGCATTCCATATTGATATCCTATATAATTTCTAAATTTACGAGGTTTTTTATTACCCAATGTCATTATTAAGATATATATTCCTCTAGTAATATTATCCTAATATTTACTAATATGATAATTATCAAATTTGAGATCAAATTATTAGTTTTTTTGTTTTAACAACTTGGAATTCCTTTATTAATTAATTTAAAGATCAATTTTATCACTAGAATATAAAGATTAAAACTTCTTTAGAAATTTATATTTATTATTAAGATCATTAAGTATTACCTAAAACATAGAACAATATTATTATAATTAATTATTAATCATTTCATAAACATAATTATTAGAAAGAGTGCTAGTAGTACTGTAACATGTACTTTAGATTCCATGACCATGAAATATAAAATAACATGTTTACAGTCATAATCCTTGTCTAAATGAATTGATCTATCCTAAAACTCTCTCTAGATAGCCTTAATTTTTTTATTTTTTATCTTTACATTATCCTAAAATTTATTCTTGTATTTTATTTAGGAAAATTATCATTGATTTGGACCTTTCTCTTTGATTTATTTCTTGTAACATCTCAAGATATATCATCATTATTCCATTTTACATTTTTATTATATTTTCCCTTGTAATTTTATTTTCTTAAAATCCATTTATTATTGTAAAATTTTTTATGACTCTTAGAGAATTCGATCAATCTCCTCATCCCTATCCAAATTAGATTCAATTCCACTGATATTTTTATTCATCATTACTTCCTTTAATTTTGAATTATAAGTTTTAAATGAAACATATTTTATTTTGGGTTCAACATCCTAATTGAAACCTTTATATTCTTCTTCATCCATCATTAGTTTTTTTGTTGGATCTTTGACTTGTAGTTTATTAATTTCACATGATTCTCTAATGGAATCTGTTGTGATTCTCTATTTGGTAGGAATAATTCTTATAATTTTCCACACCTTCTTTTTCTCATCCATGAATTTTTAGTGTGAAATAATTTTATTTATGGTATTAATAAACCTAAATCTTATTTTAGGAATAGTTTCATAAGGATTCATTTTAAAAGTATCATATTTAGTTATACATGTTTTAAAGAACATTTCATCAATATTATATGTCCTCTCATGAGACAATGCTAGGGTGTCCCAGTTTAGAAAATTAATATTCTAGGTATATACATGATTAGATTCTCATTCAAAAATAGAAAAATTATGTATTAATATCTTTATAGTTACAATCATACATTTAATTTATAGCATCAATCCATTATTTCATAGGTGCTTTTTATTTTTCAGATTTATCATCAATTTCACTACAATGTCAATCCCATAATCTCAAGATTTTTTTTTCATTTTTAAATTCCAGTAAGAATAATTTTTCTATTAAAATAAATAGGTTTATTAGTATAATATCCTTAAATAAATTAAGAATCAATATGGGTAGAATATTAAACAATAAAAAATTGGTATCTTTCCCTCAAGACTTGATCATAGTCAAAATCAATAAATATAGTTTACAAGTAAACATAATGATCCTAAAATAACATGATTTGATAAAAATGATGTCCTAAGATGATTTCTCAAGAGAGGCAGTGAATCGAGATTCCAATAAAAATATTTATATTTCTAAAATAATTTATAATCCATTTAACTTAAAAAAACATAGTTAACAAATATAGTTATAACATAGAATTAGATTCTTTAAATAATTTATAAAATGCATCAATTAATACACAATAAAAATAAAAGAAATTACTTTATCTTTTTAAAATATTCTAATAACACCTAATAGTATATATATATATATCACCAATAAATTCTATTTTTAAGATTCTTCTTTATAAAATATTATTTTTAAAATACCTAGTGAAAGATAGTGGAGTGAAATAAAAGTATAAAATCAAACAACATAATTAAAAATAATTGGAAGAGTTACAAGTTGGAATATATTCCACTACACTTGATAGTAATCCACCAGTATGGAAATTTATTATAAATAAATTGATCCAAAACCTGTATCCAGTGAACTAATCCACAACAAGGATCTGGTTATAAGAAGACAATTGTACATAGGTAGTCCAGAATTATGGATAATCCTATTCTAAAATTATTTATGGGAGAAAAAATGTAATGTAAATAAATGTAAGAGAATAAAAAATCATCTTTAGTGTTCAAGATATTGTTCCATATAAATATATATAAAAGAACACAACTCAAATATAAAATGAAACAAAGAGATAAAAGTGTAATGAAGAATGTAATGCATCCATTGTCTAATAAAATCGGCTGATCGGAATGTTTTACATCTTCTTATATGATCTTACAATAAGTTTCAGAGTAGGAGTGTTCATTAGATATTTCATTTAGTAATTACAATGTCATGTAGTAAAAATGAGTATCTTGGCGGTGAAAAAATGTATACAAATTATCCCTTAGATCTCATATACTTATCATGTGTGAGAAATCCTCTTACGCATTGAAGAATATTCTCTGAGTACACTTTGGAATATAATTATCAACCCTAGAACTATATTAAAAATCTTTAACTACCCTAATAGCTTTATTAATTTCCTTAAAATATACCCATTGGTATTTATCTATGTTAGGTCAACACTCACAGTCAATTTTGGTAGGTGACTCTAGATTAGGGTAGGTTTCTCACAATATTTGGTTAGTTACTATCATGGTAGGTTATTGTTTATTCTATTAGATAAATAATTATAGTTTATAGGACTTATTTATCTGGTGGATTCATCATGGAGTCACTTGGGGTTATCATGTAGTAGATTAGAGTCTTTATTGAATTTTTAGTTTCAATCGATAGAGAGACATAGTTGATTGCTTCTCCTTATATGGTTTATCATGTACTTAGAATTTTCTTGATTATCTTACTAATTGTTGATCATCAGTTATGTGCGGTTGATTTTATGACTCTTTGTTAGTTAAAATACATCATAAAGTAGATATTCATTGATGTTTGATTAAGAACTTTGAATTTTGTTTTTCCCACGAAGATGATATTCTGTATATCAATTTTATTGAGTGTACATGCTATAGATGTAATGAATTTTTTTTTGATCCAACACATACAATTTTTTAAATAAATTTCTTTTTCATACAACATATAAATCACTAGAATAATAATAAAAAATATTTATTATTATTAAAACATGGAATTTTTGTACTATGGGGATAGAATCTAACAATCTAATTATATGATTATCCTCCATTATTAACCAAAACCATTAGAGGATATTTGGGGGATCATTCTTTCCTGATTCATTTATGAAATCCATGTATTGATCTCGATTCCATGAACCTACTATAATTTTCTATTTATGTTGGATATCTTTATTACTCTTCCCATTGTTCTTCATGAAATTGAATTTAGAATTATTTTTAGTGATATTATTATGAATTTCATCTATCATTGTGATTAAATTATTTGCTTAGTTTTTTCTATTATTTTTTGGTGGGTATTCGATAATCATTCATCATTTATTTTTGATCCCACTAAATGTTATTCATCAAAAAATCATTCTTATGATCAATGATTGGGGGTCAGTAAAATGTTTAACTAATAATACTCTACATTATCTAGGAATTTTCTCATTATTTAAAAATAATTATTTTTTTAGACCTCCCAATGATTAGCAGTTTGTATTTGAGTGGTGGTTCAGATTTTTTTGGGTTAGTGTGATGCCCATTTAGGTAGAGTAGTATAGAAGGGGAATAGATGGTGTGGTATGGAGGTGGATGATGCATGAAGGAGGACCCATGATCAGTGGCTAGGGAATAAGATCAACAAGTATTAGTGATGACTAGATGATGGTAGAAATGTAAGACAATGGAATGGAATGAACACCAGGGAACTGCAGGTGTGATGTTGGGTGCATGTAGTGGTGAAAACAGTGATTGGTATAGAAATTCGAAGCATATAAGATTTATTTTACATGAATTAGCACTCAAATGGAATGTTATAATTTATAAAATTACAATATCATGAATTAATCAATAGATGAGGTTTCTAAAGAAGAGATTAATATAAAAAAAATGTGTACTTTTGAACTACGCCCTATGTTTCTCATTCTTATATGACCTGTGGAATACTGGAGTACATTCCTGACTATCCCCCCAAAAAATACACATTCTATATTGGGTGAGGGGCACATTGTGTCAAAATAAATGATACAACTCAGGATATTGGGGTACAATCATAACAATCTGATATCCACCACATACCTAAATTTCATATAGGTTCAACATACTAGGTCTCTATAAAGGACATCCATATATACAAGTCCCCATATGTATGGATGATATATGCACATTCTTGACTACTTCCCAAGGCTCACACACAATGAAATTTAGAGTATATTTTATATTTATTGCATTCATCAATTTTTTTATTAAATTTTCACTCAAGTGTCAAAATATGAAAAAGAAAAAGTGGATTCTTTGTGATTTCTACATAAATCACGATAAGAAATTATTTTTTGTCATCTAAGGCCATTTTTAGGCATATTTATTAGTTTATGATCTTTGATTCATTGATATGTAGATCGAGTTTTTTGTGAGATTCCCAAAGTAGGAATAAAGTCTGTATCCCCTATGTTACCTACTAATACTAGTGTGTGGGTCCTACTCACACTTTAAAGAGTTGGTAAACCCTCACATATTATGGGTATTTTTTATGATATTCATGTATTTTGGGAATGGGGTAGTACCCCTTTGATACCAACAAGGAATGGTCCCATATATGACTAAAATATTAAGTATCCTCATTATGGTGAAAGGAATTAGTACTCAATTAATTGAGTAGTTATACCCTTGATTGATACACATTTCACTTGATGAGGTGTGAGTCCTCCATATGTGTAAGTAATCTCTAAAATAGACATGTATTCCTTAATTAGGAATGGGTTCCCCACTTTGATTTTTGATATCTGATGTTGTAGTTATGATGATTTGGTAGTTTGGATATTAATGGGATGTAAAATTTACTAGGTGTCCTTGGTTTCCATTATGATTTGAAATTTATGAAGTTAATATGTTACATATCCAATTTTTCAATATCCTTAGGTTTATTAACATTAAGGAATAACTGGGTTTTCCTTGGTTATCGTGTTATTTGGTTTTATGTTACTTTTTTTTCATTATCACTCTATTTTCTTGATATTTTCTAGTATATATTTTTATACTCACCCTTTAACGTATTTTTTATTTCCACACTTGTTGTGTCTATGCAGAGGATGAACAATTAAGAGGAAACTTCAGTTGATATGTTTCTGTTTGTGATAGATATTAGTGTCTCTTGATGGAAATGGTTATAGATGGTGTTTTTATTGGTATCTTTTGTGATAGGGAGTTACCTTTCCAGTTATTTAGGATTTGTATTTATTTTTGTGATATTGAGTAATTTTATTTGAGACTATTTATTTAGTGTTTCATTTGTTATTTCAAAATGCCTTATTAGAGACTTTTTCATGCATATTAAATTATCATTGGTTATTATGACTAGTGTGTCATCGATATATTTTATACCAGGGATACATGTCTATATACAAGTTTATTAGGACAAGGCCTCCCATATGCTTGATATGTATTCTCATCATAATCACAATCTCCTAGCCTATTGGGGGATGGTTTGGGGTGGCCCATTAGAATAAACTATTGGCCATGTGAGGTACCAATTATTTGGGTTTTGTTAGAGTGGTATCAATGAGAGACAATCTTAGTGATGTAGATTAGATTTAGGATTCTTAGGACAATTCACTTTGGGAATCTTATATAAATTGTGCCAATGGGTTTTGATTTTAGTTTTCATACTTAGGAACCCATAACAGGATTGGGTGATTGATGTATACATTTTATATGACTCTGATAATATATTAGTTAACTCATAACTCTAAGGCATGATTTCATGGGTACAAGGATAAAATTGTACATGAATCATGTAGCATGTCAGTTAAGTTTTCCTCCAATTCATTATAATGTTATCTCAAGAATATAAACATTAATAACTAGGGGATCATCATTGTGAATATATAATATAACCTCACTTTTTATGATACTAGACTTAGAGGAAGGGTAATGAAATTTTCATACTAGTACTTCAACTTCTAGTCTCTGATCAGTTGAGTGTCGATGCATCAATTCAAGGACCTAAGTGAGAGGTATCATCACCTCATGAAAAGATAGAAAACCCTCCAACCATTGTGTAGTTTATAAAATGTACACTTATGGAGAATATGTAAATCCATATTAATTAGAAGGAATATACCTATAGGCTACAAGCACTACATGATTTCTAAAATAAGTTCCCCCTAATATTTAAGGTGATATTGATCCTAAAGTGATTGTGGATTGGAAAATATTAATGAATCATGTGATCCATAAGATTATAAACCTTCTAACTAGATGAATGTTATTTTTTTGAGCCTTCTTGGAATTACAACTCATTTTTGGATTCTAACCATTCAGAATCTTGATGTGTAATCTTTAACCAGGTTAGAGTTTGAATGAATTTTTATAGCGGAGTAATATACCTTGATGTTGAGGGTGGTAAATATTTAAGAGGTACTAGAACTTTATTAGGGTAGCATGATCATATATGAGTATGCATTAATATTCATGGACATTATGAGGTACTCCCTGGGTATGGTGTCTAATGGATTTATACACACTTATAATTTTAAGTAAATATTTTAGAGTGATATTCAATATAGGGATATAAATTTATTCAACTCTACCTATGAAAATGTTTTTGGGAGATAACTTGTGATTTAGAGCTCCCTAGATGATATTTTTTCTAGTACCAGTGTAGAACCATGTTTCCCCATGTAAATTCATTAGTAGAAGCCACCCAATGAAAATCACGACGTGATTTCATTGAAAAAAATGGAACTATAGATCCAATCATAGGGGTTCCAGGATATAGGGATCCCATGTAGGGTCCCATCAGTAGGGAAATGAAATTTTTTCATGTAAAGGGAAATGAAACCTTCATAATATTTTTTTACTGGATGAGATGTTAAGGGGTTTCAAATAAGTATTGTGGTTGGACCTCCATGTTAGAGGAATTGCTTAGATTAGGGTCTTCCCCATACTTGATTGGGTGGCCCAATAGTATGAATATTCATATGAGCAGCTTGGTCATATTATAAGGAAAAATATATCCAATTTTACCACCACAACCTCCAGGTGGCCCCTACAAGAAACAAAGTGTTGGTGATTAGGCTCATGGTTAGTTACATGCGGTGAAGGGATATGATCAGGTATCACCAATAATGGTTTAAGGTATGATATATGTATTTTTATAAACTTGTATCCATACTGATTAACACTAATAAAATCCATTATTTTCTTAATAAATAATTATTATAGGAGTTTGAGAAACAAATAGACCCCTAGACCATGCTCTTTGGTTGAAGACTCCTACCATATGCATTATTCACCTCACCTAATTCTACCATCAATAAGAGATTACTAATGATTGAAATGGGATTCATGTGATCTTATCGTGGAGTAAATGAGGCCCTATGATTTTATACATGGTATAGAATGTTTATCATAGTCTAGGATTGGGTGAATGTGTAATTATTATAGAGTTATTTTTAGTTGAATAAATGGGTATAATATCACCTTCATTAGTGAGTGGGAACTTCTGGGGGAGTGAGTAGGAAAAACCCTTATGACGAGTCAATCTATTACCCATAAATTGGAGATCTTGGATTTGTAGACTGTGAATACTTTTGAGGATAAAATTACATCTATTTTATAGGAGTACATGGATGTTTTTTTAATTGAAATAATAGGGTTATCACCTTAACAAGATATCAATTTTAGAATTGATCCACATCCTAGTACCACACCTATATCATTAATATCTTGTTAGATAGACCCAACTGAGTTTTGAGAGATGAAGGTGTAAGAGGTGGATATTTTGGAGGAAGATTTTATCAGGACTAGTATATCCCCATGGGAATCTCCCATTCTATTTTTAATAAATAATTATTAGAGTTCAAGGCTTTTTTGACTATCACTACTTAAACTAGGTGACCATCAAGATAAAATACCATCTCTTAAGGATTGATAACCTATTTAACCAGGTTAAAGGAGAAATTTGGTTCTTAAAGATTGAAACATGTTTCTGGTATCTTCAAAACCAGGTTTGTAAGGAGGAAATACCAAATATATTTTCCAAATTTTTTATAGGAATTATGATTTTTTGATAATATAGTTTGGAGTAATGAATGTCATAGATATTTTCATGGGACTCCAAGACCAGATCTCCTATACATTTCTAGAGTGGTTCATAACAGAATTCATTGAAGACATCCACACCCACTAAACATTAGAATATGATCATTATGATCATCTAAGGATTTTTCTAGAATTTATTTTAGTGAACTAGTTGTAAAATATACTCATGAAGTGAGTGTTATATACTAGGTAAGTCAATTTCCTCTCTAATTTCATCTTATAGGGAGGAGTATATATTGAACCTAAAATGATTATATATGTGATGGATCGGGAGCCACCCAAAAGTATGTTTGTGGGGTCAAACATAATTCATATATATAGAAATTATAAAAGATTCATAAATGAATTCATTATCATCACTAATTCCATGGCACCCTTATCGAAAAGGGAAATCCTTTTATAATTTATTAGAAATTTTAAGGGCCCTTCAAGGTGTTAAATTGAAGTATGAAAAATTATTATATTCTATGACTTCAAAATGAGGGAGTTGAGTCTGTGGTGTTTTACACTACCTATAGAGATGAATATAATGATGTGGTTATGAAGATTTTGATAGTGATTTGATATGGGTTTGGGAAGATAAGTCCACATATGAAAAACTATGAAACCCATGATTTAAATCTTATAATAGTAGTGATCTAATTGAAGTCCTCAACACTCCACCTTCCTTATGAGTGATTAATGGTATAAATATATCAAAATATTATATGTTATATATTCTCTTAGTGATATCATAACCTAATCCAAATAATATGACTAGAGTTTCTAAACGACTATGACTTTGAGATAGTATATAATCTAGGAAAGGTAAGTGTGGTGTTTGATTATCTTAATAGGAACATCATGCTTAGTTAATGAAGGGTGTGACTAAGAAGCTAGCCTCGATGTAATTTTTCTAAATGGAGTATGGATATGTTTCTTAAATTCAATCAATTATGGTGGCCCCAAATTTTTTTAATGAGTATGATAATACTAGAATGGATATATCTATTATAAGGTCTTATATGATTAGAATTTTCCATGGATGAACCTAACTAATTATTTGAAGGTGGGTAGCATGTCATTCTCTTTCGATGGAGAATAATGTTTCTAGTTGTGATGTGTGTGGAGGTATTGAGGACGTTTCATGACTCCCATTTGGTAGTATATTTTAAAAAAAAATATATTTCAAAACGTTAATAATAATTTTATGTGGATTGGTATAAAAAATTGTTTTGTAGGGTTCATTTCAGGGTGTGTCACATGTCAACAAGTAAAGAATAAGCAGTAGGACCTAATCAATTTTATTAAACTTATTGTGTTACCATATTTGAAGTGGGGTAATATATTGATATATTTCATGACTAGATATCCATATTTGATGAAGGGAAATGATGTTATCTGTGTAAATATTGATCGATTAACCAAGTTGGTATATTTTTCACTTATATGGGTACATAGATTAATGAAGAATCTCAGATGTCAATATATATATATATATATATATATATATATATAAGATATTGTATAGTTTCTTGGAGTAACCTGAATGAGTATTTTTAACAATTAATCTAGATTTACATCTCAATTTGTAGAGGTTCTTTTATGGGGCATTCAGAGCAAGAGGAAAATTCAGGTTTTTGAGGTTATAATGAAGGATTTCATGCTCGATTTCGTAAAGAGTTGATCCGATCACATACAATTGTTGGATTATTTTTATAAATATATCTTCCACTATAATATAAATGTAGAAACATTCAGGTAATTATATGGGAGACTTTATAGGCCACCGATTTGTTGGACATAGATGGAGAAGTCATTTTTTGGATCTTGAACTAGTGTGGTCATTGAAATAGATGCTACAAATGATCTAGAAGAATATGTGGATAGATTAGATAAATAATAATTCCTATATAGAGTAATAAAAGAGTACATTAGAGTTCGATTAGGGAAACCATGTTCTACTTGAGGTCACTCTATGGTTTGGATTGAGAAGTTTTGGTTAGGGGTGAAAGTTATTCCCAAGGATCAACGATGCATTCTAGATTCTATGAATCATAGGAATGGTTTATTATAACCTTGAGTTACTAAAACAATTTAACAAATTATTTAAAATTTTATATATGTTCCTATTAAGAATATATGTACATGATAACTAATTTTTTGTTCAACTGGGGTGAGTTGGACATTGATGATTTTCCACCCTTATAGAGTACTGGGTGGAGAACGAGAATCAGTAGGATAAGAACCTTTGGGGGTGAGTGATTCCATTGGTGCACATCTTGTGGAAACATGATAATATTTAGGGGCTATCAATATAGAATATATATCATATTCCAACTGAAGAACCCCATATTTTCACTCCCAAATCCATTACTAAAATAGAATATTTACACATATTCCTTATCACCATGTATGATTAAATGAACAAAATATGCATATATATTAAATCATCAAACATGGATATGAATTACACCTCAGTAATAAACAAATAATCCCATGTCCTAAAGGTGTAGTGTCTTTAGAGACTAGATATATTATTGTATCATTGTACAATATTTATTCAACATCTCTCACAAATATATTTATCACATGTTATACATCTATATATATCATACAGAATACCCTAATTCATTACTTTGGGAATAGATACATAAGAAGGGGTGAGCTCAAAATGATCAATATGGGAATTTTTTTCCATTAGTCACAATGTGATGAACCCAACCTAGATACCCTCTCAAACTAGTACCAAACCTGAATTTCCATATACCAAAAGGGTGTTCCTAATCTCTATGGGATGACATCTAGAACACGAGAAACAACAACAAATAGAGAGAAAATTTTCCCCCAACCTAAAGCACAAAACATGACTTACATACATTCATAGGATGAAACAATATAAGAAAACACTAGTATATATATTTCATAACAAAAAGTGAATAATGGAGGTGAAATAATCTCTAATAAACAAGTCCACCTACAATGGAAGATGAAGATAATTAAATAATCAAAAATTATCCATGTGATAGTAGAGAAAAACTACCACCCTCTCACCATAAAGTTACCCAACCCCAGATGATAGAAGACCTCTCTTCCTCACCACATCACCTTTTTTTTCCTGCATAAAAAGGAAAAACATGGTCTCTGAACTGCCTAAGGGGTGCACAGGGTGTGATCTAACAAGCTTAGTAGGGTCCCACCCATGTGTTCCAAAACAAGTCACTTTACAATAATACAAGCATGTTCTACATTAAATAAAACAATGAATGATATTCAGTTTAATAGTTTTTATCTCAAATGGATGGGAAAAAATTAATTTTCCCCTTTCCACATTTTCAAATAAAATAGGTAAATCAATTTCAAATAATTTAATATACATATATCGAAATAGATATATCAAATCAAACCAAATAATGCATTCGAATTCATATCAAATCCATGGATGTAAAACCAAAATAGTATAAGACAAAACATAATTAACAACACGAAAATGATCACACTTAGTCAGGATAATAGGATCCTTGTACTTAAAATATAAAATCACATGTGCATCAATCCTCTATAAATTTTCATTGAGTCTTTAGAGTAGATGAACACCCTATAAAGTAACCCCACAACAGGTCTAAAAAGTCTATAGAATAATAGGACTAGGTATAAGAGGAAATCCCCATGACCTAACCCCCTGATAGTTAATGGGGCCTATTACTACACTTTCCACCTAAGTACCAATGTCTTCCCATGTTCTCTATTTTCTAAACCAATTAATCAAACCATTTGCATCAAACCATGATTTAAAAATCATTTCACAATAACATTTAAAAAATTATTTTAACACACCCTACAATTTACCAAAACTAGGGGAAAACCATTTTTATCAAAAAACCTATTTACAAACCCCAAAATCAAATTCAACAATCATGCAATTTTATTTATAATAATGTTTATAAAAATACAGAGTAGTATAGTTCACCAACATAGGATAGAGATGGAACAACCTACCTCAAAACATGAGTCACACATACCCATAATGGGATCTACCAATAGGAAGAACACAAAAATTAAAATGGTGTCCATATAATCAATATACACATCTTATAATGGATTCATTTTTTCAAAAACTTTCATACCCACCATACCATAACCAATAAATAATTGGCCCTGGTATAAGATCACACAATGAATCTAGAACAAAATCAAGATAATTATCACCATGAGTCAAAAGATCAAATAATTCAACATAAAAAAACTACCGCAGTCAAAGGAAATGAAAAGGTAGAAAGGATTTCTCACCTGGATAGATGAAATCCAACCACAATAGAGATAAATCCTAGAATGAAGTTGTTTAGATGGAGTGGAGGTCCCCAAAATAACCAAAGAAGAGATTATAGTTAAGAGAATGAAGTCTTCACATTGAAAAATTAAT
Organism: Viscum album; assembly: GCA_963277665.1. Lineage (NCBI taxonomy): Eukaryota > Viridiplantae > Streptophyta > Magnoliopsida > Santalales > Viscaceae > Viscum > Viscum album. The sequence continues at coordinate 1,474,619,031 of OY728131.1, read as the reverse complement.
GAATCAATCATAGTGTGAACTAAAATCCTTCTCTAGTAAACTTATATGGTGTGTAGTGACTTTACATGTAGTGTAATCCATAAATCTCACTTACACTAAAAAACCCACAACATTTTTATTAAAACCCCAATTTTTATCATTACACAACATGTTATATTTCGAACTATGTATCCAGATCACAACATGAGCCTGGTAGACATTACACTTCATGTAATCCCATTACATGAAATATAAATTCCCAATTGACATTAAAAATATTATGTTTTTACACAAAAACCCAAACCACCTCGATTGTTCTTCGAACTTGGGGAGAACCCCATTAAGCAATCACATGTTTATAATCAGACTCAATTAATTAAAATATACACACATCCATGAAATTTAGTTCATTTTCCCAAAAAATGATCACCATCCTCAAGAGTCCAAAGATTCACCCAATTAAAGGGTAAAACAGGAAAAGCGAATGTAATTAATTGATATTTAGTAACAAGATGTTACAAACTCTCCCTCATAAGAGTTTTTATCCATGGGATGCAATTTGGGAGAATGAAGTCTGGTAAAAGGGTGAGGCCACTGCCGCCTCATCAACGACTCATGCTCCCATGTCTCTTGAGAATCTGATTCTTGTCTCCATACAACTTTGATAAATGGAATTGACTTCCCACACAAGACATTCACTTGAGAGTCAACGATCTCTAATGGATGCTTCACAGTAGATTCATCGTGCTTTAACTCAATCTCTTCCCAACTCAAAATATGACTGGGATCATGATGATATTTCCTAAGTGGTGGTATGTAGAAAACATACTGAATTCCTATCAACTGCACCAATAATGATAGCTGATAAGAATCCTACCCAAGCAGCTTAGTGACCTCAAATGGCCCAACACATCTGAGTGCCAATTTTTTATATTTTACAAGGTGATGGTGACCCAACAAATGGAAAATAATCAAGAAAACCCATTCACTTATAGAAAACTCCAATGGATTATTTTTTTGATCCTCATATGATTTATATCAACCCTGAGCTATAACAATATATCGACGTATATCCTAAATCATCATTGACATCTCCTGAACCAAACTCAGTCCCACAAAAGATTCTTTTCACACCACTTCCCTACAAAGAGGTAACCAACATTGGATACCATGCAGATTCTTGAAAGAAACATTCCGATCAAATAATGATAAATATTTTTATAAGTAGACTCAAACAGCCATATATAGATATCCCAAGATCCACCAAAATCCCATATATATTCATGGAACATATCCTCAAGGATATGAATAGTATGATCCATATAAATGTTTGTCTGTGGATGATAAGTTGTACTCAACTTAACCTAATTCACAATTTCCTCTTGGAGACTCCTCCAGAACCTCTATGTAAACCTAGGATCCCTATCTCAAATAATGGTAGATGGAATACCATGTAACCTTGCAATCTACTGTACATACAACATACCCATATCATCAACTTTAATGGTGTACTTGATTGTAATTAAATGAGGTGACTTTTCAACTGACCAATCACCATCCAGATATAATTTCTTCCTTGAGGAGTCCGTGGTAATCCAAAAAAATTCCATGTATGTCTCATTCCATTTACAGAATAAAAATAGAAGTGCCTAAAGAAAACCATAAGGTTTTGATGCTCTAATTTTATCTATTGGAATTTGTAATAGTGGGACACATAATCAGAAATGTCATGATTCATACCCAGCCAATAGAATTGACGTCTCATGTCATACTACATGTTATTAGTGTTTGGATGAAATTCCGATGAATAATAGTGACAATAAAACAAAACTAATATCCTCATAGATGATGGGATGAGAAAATGATCCCTAGAACATGGAATACCATCTGAAGAGAGAGACCACCCAAATATTCTCTCCCCACTATCTGGGGTATCTCAAATTCATCTTCACTCATCCAACTACTAATAAATATATATAATAGTCTCATGGAGATAAGATGATAACTAAAAACTAGACAAAACAATACCAAAATCATCCCCTTGAGCATCCAAATAAAACTGAGCAAAGAGACCCATAAGGTTCCACTCTTTCATCAATTCTAAAACAACCTCTGATATAAATTTCCTATTGAGAGTGTCTGTAATGAAATATCCCTACCCCATGGTGTTGGAGATATCATATTCAAATGTAGAAAGGTATTCCACCCACCACCTTTTTTAGTGATTCATGTCTTTCTGAGAAAATATATATCCTAGACTCTTATGGTCAGAAAAGATGGTGAAATTTTCCCCTAAAAGACAGTGTTTCCAAAACATAAGTTCATGAAAATTGTTTAAATCTATATATAATGAGTGGGGTAATTATTCTCATGTGTTAAATGATGAAGATATACATAATATACCACATGATCATATTTTATGAGAACATAACCAAAAACAGTTTCAGAATCATCATAGAAAACTACATACCCATTACTGGGCCTAGGAAAGATCAGAATACAAGTTGATCTCAAAATTATTTTTATCTCTTTAAAAGAAGACTAATTTTTTTTAATACCATAATAATTTAAAACCTTTCTTAGAAAGATAAATAAAAGGTGATGATAAATTTAAGAAATCCATGATAAACTGTCAATAATATTTTGCATGTCCTAGGAAGCTCCAAATCTCAAATATAGTCCACAGATCTTCCCATGAAGAGATAAAATTCACCTTCTTAGGATTAATTGGTAATCTATGATAAAAAATCATGTTCCTTAATAAATACACTTACTAGATCCAAAAATTTATTTTTAAATGCTTAAAAAAAAAACACTACCTCCTTGGGATTTATCGAACCAAACCCAAATGGTGCTCGTTCTCATGATTAGATCTGTAATAAACCAAAATATCATAAAAGAACACTACCAAAAAAGTGTTGAGATGATATTAGAATTTTAAATTCATTAAATATATACAATCTATAGGATTATTTTTCAAAACAAACCAAATCAAAATATATATTTAAAGGATATACATGATCTTAAAACAAATCTTCAGTAGATTAGACACAGAAAATATGAGATGATTATAACCCAAACAAAGATCAATATTCAAATACTACTTTTCCCCCTTAACTAATCAAGTAAATATTCCACACAAGGAAAAGGATACTTATTATTAAATGTTACCCCATTAATCTTCAGATATTCCATGAAAAATAAGAGTATGACATATTCATTCTTATAAAAAATCACTATTGATGGCCATGCTGAAATACTAGGGCAAGGAAAATATATTTTCCATCAGATCATGCAACTGAACATTGAGCTCTTTCAATGCCACTGGTGCCATAAAATAAGAAGATATTGAAATCATCTATGTACCTGGAACTAGGTCAATTTTAAACTATACCTCCCTCTCTAGAAGAATCAGGAAGAAATAATCAAGAAAAAAAATCCAAAATATCTCAAAAAATAGCTAGAAGATCAAAAATAGAAGAAACCTTATCAGGATCAACCACTACAGTAAACAAAAAACTTATGATCTCTGGGCGGGAAGGTCATACATGACCATACCTCAAATCCCACTCTCACTAAAACACCTATGATCTCCCAAAGATCATAAGAAACGAGACACTCTGATGATAACAATCAACTTAATATTGACGGGCAACATAAAAATCCATCCTGATGATTTTGTAAAAAAATTCAGTTTAAGAATGAGTAAATCCCAGAATATCTTTGCATCAGATATCAATAGAACACAAGAAGGACAATGAAACCCGTGCACTTTCCTCTTCCAAAGAGTTGTTTCCAACTCTATAAAAAGTAAAATTAGATCTCTTTGAATATTATGAATTTCAAGAAATGGATAGATATAAACAAGTGGGAAGAACTAGTATCAAATAAAGCAATAACTACTAAGGATGAAATAAATATGGTACCTCTCACTATTGTTGGAAATGAGTTTGCCTCCACTAGAAACTCATCTATTGTGTGAAGGTGATTTACTCTTGTGTCCTATGGATGGATCCCTATAGTCTTTGAATCATCTGACTATGCTACAATATCTTTTGTAACCGAATATCCCTGACCATATCAAGGAATAGACATATCCTAATAGAAACATTTTATATGACCAAAACGTCCACAACCTTTTCACACCTTTTTTAGGTTAAGAACAAGAACACTATGTTGTTAGGACTTTGAAACTCTGATATCAATTCATAGGCACACTACTAGAGATAACTGGAGGTATCAAAGAGGCATGGTTCCAAGAAACACCTTCAAAACTCCTTCAATGATCTGTCCACTTTCTGTTTTACCCTGGAACACCACTGAAGATTCCACTAGGTAAAATATAAGGGAAAGAATATCGCACCGTACCTACTATATTCATCTCTTCCATTATATCCCTATCTACATTCTCTACATAGGTCAAAAGATTCGGAATAAATACATGTGAATTGATATCTTCTGTAACTCCCCAACCCCAGTTACCCAGAGTCGGTTCATTATTACGTAACATTGGCATGATCACAAAAGATCATGTCTTGAATGACTGATTATTATAGTAGCCTTGGTAACACTAGATACATTCTTAAATGTTACATTACATCATAAAGTGAAAAACTACAATAACATGGTCTCCATAGTTCACACTCATATCCCCTTCAGACTATCCCTACGGGTCAGTCATAAAATATATCTTCACATCATGGGAAAAATAAAATATAGATAGGGGTGGTATCAGATTCTCAGTAAGGATAACAATATAGCGGGAACTCTCATAAATAAACATAAACATTTAAGGCAATGTATAACTAAAACAAAAGTCTTTTAAACATGACCTTCAACATAATATAGCAAAAATAAAATGAAATAAATCCATTTACTTATTCACATGGATTTTCTACTAGTCGAATAATCACATGCAATATCAATAACCACTTTCATAATGACAGAATGCATAATGTCAGACTATCATAACCACATAGTCAAGGACTTGTAACAAGAATACAAATAATATTTTGTCAAGGCCTTATGACAATACACTAGTTTGACTCATGAGAACTACTGATGCATCAAGGAGATATATCATGATCCACCCAACACATATTATGTCCAATGCATTCCTTATATGAAAAGGTTTAAACATATCATAAACCATAACATAATCGTATCACATAAAACATGCATAATGAAAACAGAACATTTAGACATTTCAATCACAAGATATAAATACAACACATTTATATGATAAAACAATTTTCAATACCAAAATAATAGAAAAGTAAAACATGGTATTTATTTTTCAATTTTTTAAAAAAGATATGGCTTGTAGAGGAAGCTGAAACTGAAATAATGGTCTTGGCGGTGGAGAAGTTGTTGTCGCCGCATACGTAAGACAAAAAAACATTCCTTTTTTGTTTTTTAGTAAAATTCTATATATAAAAACATTCCTTTTGAATAAACGTAAAATTAAAAGGGGTTAATACACCATATAAATGAAAGTTGTGTATAAAACATAATATGCCTCAATGAAAGGTGATTGAGATGAAGTCCCTTACCTCATGTCGACTTGACTCGATCATTCTTTAATCTCCTGAATAATAAAATAAAGTTAATCACTACTTGATTAAGAACCTTTTTATGATCATTATTATTTTTATATAACTTATTTCCATGTTATGAACATTATGTAGTCATTTAAGTTAATAACAGTCATTTTTTCGATCTTTGGTAATTGAGTCAATAATAAATTTCATATAATTACATGGTGTTCATGTGGTAAAATATCCATTTTCTTTAGAATTATATTCATGATATAGATATCATATATATCATATATATCCAGTATAATCATGCATTTATAATATTACACATCATTTATAGGTAAGAAATGAAATGCACCGTTCATGGAGACGGTAAGCCGTACGTACGCATGAACGATACATTCATTTATATTTTGTATTTAATGGAATGAAATCATAATGTTATAAAGGTAAATTATAATTCCAGTATAATATCATATATAATATTATTTACTCCATCCTTTATACGTCCCACATATGGCATTAACGATTCAAATCACTTAGAGGGGGCGGTAGTCCGCACTTCCGAAAATGAAATTATCACGTTTACCCATAATGAAAATCATAAAGGTACGACATAAATGAAAAATAAAGAATTATAAGGAAAACATAATATATATCATATATAAAAATAGTGACATATTAATGGCCACCATGAGAGGTGTTAAAAGAATATTAAACAATCATCGTTTCGTGAGGCAGAAATTCACCAGCCACAGAAACAATATGTTCTTTAACCATTAGATGAATGTGTGAGTAAGTTTAAATCAAATTATTCTCATAAAAACATCCTAGTATATTTAAGACACTAGTTTTGTTACAAAATAAAGGAATAAAAATAGTTTAAGTGGTTGTACAAGCAAAATAAAACAAAAGAACATAAGAGAAGACATTACCTTAAAATCGGGAAACTATTTTTGATTTGATCCAAAGGCTTCCTTGAGAAGACTTCATCCCAATGTGAGGCTTCTAGGAGTAATAGATGGAAGTTTAGAGAGTATTTCGGCAGAGTTTGGCTGATCCAAATGGTTTGATGGTGTGAATAAGGTGGTAGAGGTGGGTGCCTTTTATAAGAGGAGAGGAGTGGCACTTTTGGAAAGTCATGAAATGTTACTTTATTATGAAATTACTTTCGTATTTTAAAGGTCCCAGAATGATATATTTCGAGGATAAGGTGATAAGGGTTCGAAATATACCCATCCAATAGGTTTTAGACAAGTTTATTTCTTATATTTTACCTATTCTATTAATTTTATTTAAATTGTTCATTAATTAGGTAATCGATACATCATCATGGTGTCATAAATAAATTTATTTATTTAATTCCTAAAAAATATAAAAAAAGGACCATGATGTAGGAAATCTTTTTAGCTATCCAATGAATTTTTATAGTCTAAAATTTAACTTATATAACCCTATGTAATGATTATTTTAGTAAAAAAATACATGTTTGTGACAATTTTATTTTTAATTTAAATAAAAAGTTATTAATGTCATTATCTTACCCAAGTGGCTCCATGGCGTCCCCAAGTTGACCCATGGACTGTCTTGGTCGGCCATGACTCATCCAATAAGGGTAGGACAAGTGTCAAAGTAATTTCATATTATTATAACATTATATTTACCTTAAATTAAACTAATTACCTTTAATTGCGATTAATAGAACATAAAAGTTACTATTCACCAAAAATTATTTTAATCCCATTGAACCAAATTTTACTTCCTAATGACAATGATGTATGTCAGATTTTTGAAATTCAAATCACAGAGGTGGTAAATATCATTTAAACGAAAAATTTGTTTTTAACTACCACTTAGTGGTTTCACTATTCATTAAATATTGATGTTTCTCAGAACAATACCAAAAATCCACCATATGCTATAATTGATATTCCAAATCCAAAAATGAAGTCCATTATGAAATATAAAATTTATATAATTTAAAAAATTGGGTATTACTATTCATAACAGCTACTTTTAATGGTCGCGGTGTGTTAGAAATCGAGGTTGCATACAACACACACTGCTCTATTATTCAAAGAGAAGCTTACCATGGAAGCTTGGGGTATTACAATGTCCCCTCCTTTAAATAATTTTGTCCTCAAAATTTATAGAATATTTCTGCATAAAAATACTTGGGTGGTTCTTCATCATAAGTTCCTCGTGTTCCCACATTGCCTCTTCCATCTTATGGTTCCTCCATAGAACTTTTACCAGACGAGTCGTCCAGTTTCTCAGCACTTGTTCTCTCATATCCAAAATCCTGACAGGCTCCTCGCAATAAGACAGAGCAGATTCTAGTTCTAATTCCTCATAGGTGAGTACATGCGTTGGTTCAGGCATGTATTTTCTCAACAGTGATATGTGGAACACATCGTAAACTTTAGAGAGACTTGGAGGCATTGCCAAATGGTAAGCTACAGCCCCAATTCGTTCTAGAATTTTGAATGGTGCGATGTACCTGGGACTTAATTTTCCCTTCTTACCGAAACATATAACGCCCTTCCATGGAGATACCTTCAAGAAAAAATAATCTCCTACCTAAAATTACAAATCCTTCCTTCGGTTATCGGCATAGCTCTTCTGCCTACTTTGAGCTTCTTTGAAGTGGTTTTGGATTACATTCACCTTTTCCATCATTTCCTCAACATGTTCAGGTACTATAAGTTTTCTTTCACCAATATCATCCCAACAGGTTGGTGTACGACACCTCTTTCCGTATAATTCTTCATATGGTGCCATCTTAATACTTGAATTGATGCTATTGTTATAGGAAAATTCTACCAGAGGTAAATATTGATCCCACATACCCTGAAAGTCAAGTGAACCTGATCTCAACATTTCTTCTAAGGATTGAATAGTCCATTCTAATTTTCCATCTATTTGAGGGTGGTAATAAGTGCTTAAATGAAGTTTAGTGTCCAGGGCTTTCTGGATACTTTTCTAGAATCTTGATGTAAAACGGGGATCATGATCCGAAACAATCGATAGAGGTACTCTGAGAAGTCTTACAACTTTGTTAATATACAATCTTGCTAAACGTTCAAGCAGTAAATCTTCTCTTATAGTAAGAAAATGTGCTGACTTGGTAATACGATCAACAATAACCCATATTGCATCATTCCTTCTACGATTCTTTGGTAGTTCCATGATAAAGTCCATCGTACTATTATCCCATTTCCAATCACGTATGGGAAGAGGTTTTATAACTCCTCCAGGAAGTTGCCTCCCAGCTTTCACTTGTTGAAAAACCATGCATCTTGACACAAAATCAGCAATCTCCCTCTTCATGTTGTTCCACCAAAAATGTTCCCTCAAATATATATACATCATAGTGCTACCATGGTGTATTGAGAAATTGGAACTATGAGTATAATCCAATAATTCTCTTTTTAGACCAGCTATATCGGGAACACAAAGTCTCTTCCTATATTTCAAAATTCCATCTTTATACACAAAGTCACTAAATCTACCATCATTCACAGCTTTAATCTTATTTTGAAACCCTTCATCATCGGTATGAGAACTCTTCATCCTTTCTAGTAAAGATGGTCTGGAAACCATTTGAAAAAGCATTGATGTTTCACCTTCCATAGTTATTCCCAAGTCCATCTTCACTAGATCCTTGAAAATAGGATCTCTTTCAATTCTCATATTGTTCAAAACTCCTTGATCTTTTCTACTTAAAGCATCTTCCATCTTATTTTCCTTCCTCGGGAGGTAGTGTATCGTTAAATCACAATCCTTGAGTAATTCAGGCCATCTCCTTTGCCTCATGTTGAGTTCTTTTTGTGAGAAAATTTACTTCAAACTCTTGTGATTAGTATAAATATCACATTTTTCACCGTAGAGGTAGTGTCGCCATATCTTCAAGGCAAAGATCACAGCTGCTAACTCGAGATCATGAGTAGGATTCTTTTTCTCATGAATATTCAACAATCGTGATGCATATGAAATAACCCTATCATTCTGCATGAGGACACAACCGAGTCCTTTCTTCGATGATTCACTATAAATAACGAACACATCATTCCCTTATGGTAGAGTCAATATAGGAGAATTGACTAATATTCACTTTAGTTCTTTGAAAAATTATTAACACTATTTTTTCCAAACAAATTTAACCCCTTTACATGTCAGCTTCGTTAATGGGTTAGCCAATCGGGAAAAATTCTGGCCAAAAGTTTGATAATAACCTGCTAAACCAATAAAACTGCATACCTCAGTTATACTTGTCAGTGATGGCCATTCTTGGATCGCTCTTGTCATAGAAGGATCAACCGATATTCCATCCATAGAGACAATATGGCCAGGAAAAGAAATCGTCTGAAGCCAGAATTCACACTTGGGAAACTTCCCATATAATTAATGTCTTCTAAGAGTCTTTATAAAAATACACATGTGATTTTCATGATCTTCATAGCTTTTGGAGTATACCAAGATATCATCAATAAATACCACTACGAAGTCATCAAGATATTTCTTGAAAACTCTGTTCATTAGATCCATAAAAATAGAGGGTGCATTAGTCTGCCCAAAAGGCATTACTATAAACTCGTAATGCAATTACCTAGTTCGAAATGTTGTCTTCGGAATGTCTTCCTTCTTCACACACAACTGATGATATCCAAATCGAAGGTCAATCTTTGAAAAGTATTGAGATCCATGTAGTTGGTCAAATAAATAATCAATGTGAGGTTGGGGATACTTGTTCTTTATTGTTATTGCATTGATCTACCTGTAGTCGATACATAACCTTATAGATCCATCATTATTTTTAACAAAAAAAAACAGGGTCGCCCCATGGAGAAAAACTAGGGAGAATAAGGCGCTTATTACTCAATTCCTCTAGTTGTTTCTTTAGTTCAACTAATTCCACAGTGGCCATTCTATATGGGGTCTTCGATATGGGCCTTGAACCAGGCATTAAGTCAATAGAAAACTCAACTTCTCATTCTGGAGGATGACCAAGTAAATATTCTGGAAACACATCAACATATTCTCTCACAATAGGTAAATCCTATATTTGAACATTCCCTTCCTCACCCATAGTTGATAAAGAACATTTTTGTGCTCTAATGGGAACTAATTCACAAAACTATTTTGCAATGATATTTCCATTTGATGTTTTCACAGACAACTCCCTTGTTAAATCAAATTGGAAATATCTACTCTTCTTAGCACACTGGGAAGATATGAAATAATTCGATGATCTAAAATCAAATAATGCATTTACTAAACTTGAGGAAACCATTAAATTACCTACCACCACATCTTTCGGAGATTCTACCTCAGTAGTAGTGATAACATAAGTTTGTCCTTGATCCCTTGGCCTTTTCTGAGGTATGTTCCCCTGACGCTTAGGACATTCATTTGCATTATGTCCCATCTCCCTACAATTGTAGCATCAAACATTGGTAGCTTCTTTCTTCCCCTTACAATCATGAGTTTGGTGGCCTTTTTTACAACACGTGTAACAGACTCTCATTCCTTTCAAGCAAGTACCAAGGTATTTATTCCCACATTTAATAAAAGATGGATAATCAACTTTTCCCTTCTTCCCCTTATTTCCATTTCCAGAGTGATCAGCAGATCTCTTATTCACTTGCTTTTCTTTAAAGTCGCAAGACTTAAGGAATTTCTTTTTCTGTCTTAATAGCACATGAGAAAATATCTTCGTATAACGACAAGGACTGTGAGACCAATTCTTGATGGAGAAATGGGTTTTACCCATCAATGAAATGATCAATATTACTTCTTCGATTATGTATATAATCTGTAGCATACCTCTCTAACCTAGTAAAGTTGGCCTCATACTTTGCGACATTCTCATCCTACTTTTGTCTCAGACTCAGAAATTACCTTTCCATATCTGCTCGATGGTCATGAGGAAAGTATTTTTCTAAGAAAAGAACTTTGAACTCCCTCCAATCCATATTGGATACTTCATCATCTTCCTTTGTGTTCTGAATCAATGACCACCATTGATTAGCATCTCTAGTGAGTCGGTAAACTTCCATGATAACCTTTTCCCTTTCACTACTCCCCAAGGCATGGAATATTTTCTCTAAGGAATTTATCCATTACTCAGCTACTAAGGGATTTGTACTCCCATTGAATGTTGGTGGTTTCTGCCTCATGAAGCTATCAAACATTGATCCTCCAAGTTGCGGATCAGGGTGCCCATACGGGTATGGTTATTATTCATAACCTGAGTGAGTTGCCCCAGTATGGTGATTAGCTGATCAGTACCAGTTACATCACCAGCTCCACTATAATTATCTTGAGTAGGAGTGCAATCCCTACATGGAGTGCGTGTATTGATACAGTTTCCATTACTTCCACTAGGCACTTTTTTTAAATAATGGCATAAACTAGATCAGTTTATAAATCAAAATACATAATTCCATACTTATAAAACACTTAACATAAATTGAACAGTTTATGGATATAGTCCATAATCATAAAAATGTTTTCTATGAGGAAGTATATACTCAAAAACCCTTCATAATAGTTTGTAAAGAAAATGAGAATTGTCTTAAGCATATCCCCTAGGAGTGTTGTAACCAAGAGTGCAACAAGGCCCGTTGTCGTGCACCAGTTCTCGTTCGAGTATAGCTCAAAGCAGTGTTTTCAGGTTTTACCCTTAGGTACATCTGTTCCAGAGCTTCCTCAACCTGCTCGTATCCAGACAGGGATGTATTTTTGGAAAATACACAAAATCTATACTTTACCAAAATTCTAGGATGTTCTTCTATATTAATCCTCAATGTCTATCTTAGGGCTACGTTCTCTAATTAGAGTTTATCTAAATCTAGCTTCCATGGTTAGTACTAAACTGCCTCTGATACCAACTGTAATGACCCAACCCCAGTTACCCAGAGCTAGTACATTATTACGTAACATTGTCGTGATAAAAAAAGATCATGTCTCGATAGACCGATTAGATTAGTAGCCTTGGAAACAGTAGATACATTCTTAAATGTTACATTACATCATAAAGTGAAAACTGCAATTACATGGTCTCCATAGTCCACACTCATATCCCTTTCAGACTATCCCTGCAGGTCAGTCATTAAATATTTATTCACATCCTGGGAAAAATAAAACATAGAAAGGGGTGAGCTCAGATGCTCAATAAGGATAACAAGATAGTGGAAACTTTCATAAATAAACATAAACATTTAAGGAAATGTATAACTAAAACAAAAGCCTTTTAATCTTGAAATTCAGCATAATATGGCAAAAATAAAGTGAAGTAATGCCATTTACTTAGTCACATGGATATTCTACTAGTCGAATAATGACATGCAATATCAATAACCACTTTCATAATGATGGAATGAATAATGCCAGACTATCATAACCACATATTCGAGGCCTTATGCCAAGACTACAAATAAGATTTTTTCAAGGCCTTGTTCCTAGATACTAGTTTGTCTCATGAGACCTATCGATGCATCGAGGAGCTATAACGAGATCCACCTGTCACATACTAATTCCAATGCATTCTTTATATGAAAAGGTTTAAACATATCATAAACCATAACATAATCATATCACATAAAACATGCATAATGGAAACATAACATTTCCCCATTTCAATCACAAGATATAAATACAACACATTGAAACGATAAAACCATTTTCAATAACAAAATAAAACAAAATTAAAAATTGGTATTTATTTTTAATTTTTTTTTAAAATTTATGTCTTGTAGAGGAATCCAAAACTCAAATAGTGGTCATGGTGGTGGAGAAGTCATTATCGCCGCAAACGTACAACAAAAAAACATTCCTTTTTTTTGTATAGTAAAATATTTCCTATAAAAATATTCCTTTTGAATAAATGTAAAAGTCAAAGGGGTTTATACAATGTATAAATGAAAGTTGTGTATAACACAAAATATGCCACAATGAAAGGAGATTGAGACGAAGTCCCTTACCTCATATCCGACATGACGTGATCGTTCTTTAATCTCCTGAATAATAAACTAGAGTTAATCTATAATTGCTTAAGAAACTTTTTCAAGTTCATTATTCCTTTTATATCACTTATTTCCATGTTATGAACATTATGTAATCATTTAAGTTAATAACAGTTGTTTTGTCGATCATTGGTACTTGAGTCAACAATAATATTCATATAATTACAAGATGTATATGTGGTAAAATATACATTATCTATAGAATTATATTCATGATATATATATCATATATATCATATATATCAAGTATATGCATGCATTTATAATATTACATTACATTTATAGGTAAGAAATGAAATGCACCGTTCATGGAGATGGTAAGCCGTACATACGCATGAACGCTACATTCATTTCTATTTCGTATTTAATGGAATGAAATCATAATGATATAAAGTTAAATTATAATTCCAATATAATATCATATGTAATATTATTTACTCCATACTTTATACATCCCACATATGGCATTAACGATTCAAATCACTTTGAGGGGGTGATAGTCCGCACTTCCTAAAATGAAATTATCGCATTTACCCATAATGGAAATCATAATGGTATGACATAAATGAAAAATAGATAATAATAAGGAAAAAATAATATATATCATATATAAATATAGTGACTTCTTAATGGCCACCATGAGAGGTGTTAAAATAAGATTGAACAACCATCATTTCGTGAGGCAGTAATTCGCCACCCACAGAAACAGTATGTTATTTAACCATTAGATGAAGGTGTCTATAATTGTAAATCAACTTCTTATCATAAAAACATCCTAGTATGATTAAGGCAATGGTTTTGTTACAAAATAAATAAATAAAAATAGTTTAAGGGGTTGTAGAAGCAAAATGAAACAAAATACCATAAGAGAAGACATTACCTTAAAATCAGGTAACTCTATTTTATTTGAGCCAAAGGATTCTTTGGGAAGACATCTGCCCAAAGTGAGGCTTCTAGGAGTAATATAGGGAAGTTGGGAGAGTATTTGGGCAGAGTTTGGCCGAGCCAAATGGCTTTGATAGTGTGAATAAGGTGGTTGAGGTGGGGGCCTTTTATAAGAGGAGAGAAGTGGCACTTTTGGAATGTCATGAAATGTTACTTTATTGTGGAATGGTTTTCGGATTTTAAAATGCCCAAAATGATATATGTCGAGGATAAGGTGATAAGGGTTAGAAATATACACATCCAATAGTTTTTAGACAGGTGTAAGTCTTAGATTTTTCCTTATCTTTTCATTTTTTTAAAATGTTCATTAATGAGGAAATCACTACATCATCATGGTGTCATAAATTAATTTATTTATATAATTCCTAAAAATTATAAAAAAATTACCATGATGTAGTAAATATTTTTAACGTTCCAATGAATATTTATATTCGAATTGTTAACTTATATAACCTCATGTAATAATTGTTTTAGTAAAACAACACATGTTTGTGACAATTTTATTTTTTAATTTAAATAAATAGTTATTAATGTCATTTTCTTACCCAGGTGGCTCCATGGGGTTCCCAAGTTGACCCATGGATAGTCTTGGTCGACCACGACTTATAAAATAAGGTAAAGACAAGTTTAAAATTAATTTCATATTATTATAACATAATATTTTTCTTAAATTACACTAATTACCTCTAATAGCGATTAATAGAACCTAAAAGTTACAATTCAACAAAAAATATTTTAAACCCATTGAACCACATTTTACATCATAATGAAAATGATGTATGTCAGATTTTTGAAATTCAAATCACAGAGGTTATAAAATTTCATTTAAACGAAAGATTAGTTTTTTAACTAGCTTTAAGTGGTTTCACTATTCATTAAAAATTGATGTTTCTCAAAAAAATACCGAAAATCCATCCTCAGTTATAATTGATATTCCGAATCCAAAAATGAAGACCATTCTGAAATATAAAATTTATATAATTTCAAAAATTGGGTATTAATATTCATAACAGCTACTTTGATTGGTCATTGTGTGTTAGAACTCGAGGTTGTGTACAACACACGCTATTCTATTATTCAAAGAGAAGAGTACCATGAAATATTGAGGTGTTAAATCCTCTCACAAACCCTATAAGTAATTCTGATATTTTAAATAGCCATTATTTATAACCTCTAGTGAAAAACTTACCAGCTTTACAAATTGATTAGTATATTCTAACACTAAATGATCTCCGTATTGAAAAAATAGGAACTCCAGAGACTTTACCATCATCAGTGAATCTAAAAAATAGTTAAAAGAAGAGATTTTTGAAACCATTCCAGTCCAAACCAACTTGCCTATCCACCCATACCATAGAATACAAGCATCACTTTCTAGGACCCTCAATTATGAATGTCACATACTTCACCTCGATACTCTCAAGTGTATCTAAGAAGTTGAAAATATGATCAGTATTGTCAACCTAGTCCTCCACCTCTTGATGTTTATCCTTACCTTTAAAGGATAGTGGATTCTCACGCAAGAACTATTGTGATCAATCAATGTCTCCTACAGATCCTATATATACCTCAATAAATATGTTTTGAATATGTGGTACATTATAATTAATACAACATATTTCCCACAAGATAGCCTAAAAAAATTATTATCATGGGGTGGATTCCCATTAGAAGTAGTAGATGCGTCCTCTTGTTGAACCCGAGTAACACATCTCATATGCATACTACTACACACCAAATCTGAATAAATGATAATAAAATAAAATAATCATAGTTAAAACCATAAATACCATAATATAAAACATATATTAAAATTAATAACTCAAAACAGGATACACACTTCCCAACATGCCAAGGTAACTTGAGTTTCATCATAGCAAGAGGTAGACATACACTCACCACAACCTACCCATCAAGTCCTATATATTCTATCTCTTGTCTACCAAACATCCCATGAAAAGTAATATTGAAGACATACCATCCCTTTGAAATCAAACCATGAAAAACCCAACCTATATATCCTCTCAAACCAGTAACCAAACCAAATTCATATAGACCTTACGGGAAATATAGATCCCCATGGGATTGAATCTTTCATCCGAGTAACAAAAAAAGAGGGAACAATTTTTCCCAACATGTACCATACAACATTCCATATATACATGCATAGGAAAAAACAATGAAATAAAACATGAGTATATATATGCCATAAAATAAATAGAAAAATGGAATCAAAATAATCCCCAAGACACATGTCAAAATAAAAATGATGACAAAGGAAAATAGCTATAACAACAATATCCACGTGACAACATTGGAAAAATCCCACTATCTCAATATCTAGCTACTCAAACCTAGATAACAGAAAACCTCACCGCCTTACCGTGGAACCTTTCTTTCCTTATAACGAAAAATATAATAAGGACTACACACCTCCAAAGGGGTGTATAGTGTGTGAGATAATATGATCAATAGAGTCCCACCCAGGTGTTCCATAACATGGATCTATACAATAATCCAAGCATGATAAACTTTAAATAATAAAGTCATGATACAATGTTTAGTAGTTTTTTTCTCAAAAGTATGGTAAAATTTTAATTTTCCCTTTTAAAAATTTCTAAATAAAATAGTTAAATTTGTTTCAAATAATTTCATATGCATATATCAAAAAAAATATATCAAATATAGAAAAATCATGTATCACATGTCATATCATATCCATGTAATTACAACCAAAATAGTACAATCAAAAGCATATGTAACATCATGCCAAGAATTACAGTAGGTCAGGATAGCTAGGAAATTCATACCTAACATATAAAATTGTGCACAAAACAAGACTCTAGACATATGCACTGATTATATAGAGTAGATAAACACCCCATAATGTGAACACCCAATATGTCAAAAAATACCCTAGAACAACAGGCCTAGGGAGAAGAGGAAATCCCCATGGGAAACCACCCTGATAGTGGATGATGCCTATTACTACACCTTTCACCAAAGTACCCAAGGATTCCTATTTCCTCTATTTTCCAAACCAATTCATGAAACATTTTAAATCAAACCATTCTCTAAAAATAATTTCACAAAACCATTTTACAATGCTTTGAAAACACCATTTCATTTTCCAAAACTAGGGGAAAACCATATTTTATCAGAATCCTTTTTCCACACGCACAAATAAAATCAATCAATTATGCCATTTCATTTATAAACCAATTGATAAAAAACAAATGTATTCCAGTTCACCAATACAGTTTAGAGATAGAACCACCTACTGAAAAACTTTGGTCACACATGCCCAAAATGGCATCCACCAACAAGAAGAACACAAAAAAGAAAACAAAGGCCCTAGAATCTATCTACACATCTTATAATTGCATAAATTTAACAAAAAGGGGTCTACAAAAAGAAAAGATCACAATATACTTCAATTAAACACACCTTACTCACCAAAACCAAAAAATAATTTTCCCTCAAACTATGATCACAAAATAGATCTAGAAAAGAATCAAGAGAATCATTACCATGGGTCAATAGATCCGATAACACAAAACAAAATCTCTACCACAATAAAAATAAATGAATAAGTAGAAATGATTACTAACCTAGATAGATATAATCCAACAACTTTAAAGATAAATTATTAAATGAAGAAATTCAAATGTAGCATATGTCTCCAAAATTATCTAAGGAGAGATCTAGGTCAAGTGAAAGGAGGTTTCATATTGAATGAATAAAAAAAAACACATACAATACCCTAAAATCCATATCTGTGTAATTTACATGGTGTGTAACCCCTATACACTCTGCCTAATCCACAAAGACTATATATTCCTAAAACCCATTGACTTTTTATTAAAAACCCAATTTTTAACTTTACACTTTGTGTAATATTTACATAATGTGTATTCTTTCACTATGTGTATTCATCTCATGAAATGATCCTAGTGAACATTACATGTCACATACTCCTATTACATGGAATGAAAATTACCAATAGATAGAAAAAACATAATATTCTTACATGAAACCCCAAACAACATTGAGAATTATACTAAATTTAGGAGAAACCCTCTTACCCATCACATATTTATACCTATACTACATTAATTAAAACAAATATGCATCCCTAAACTTTATGTCATTTTTTGTAAAAAATGATCTCCTTCTTTGGGAGTCACAAGATGCACCCAATTAAAAAAGTAAAACAAGTAAAGATAAGGGAATTACCTGAATGATGATAACATAATGTTACAAAAAAATCTTTAGATCATAATAATGTGAGAAAACATGATTATGGGGGAAATATTTGATTAAAAGGACATAGAATCATATGATTCATCCATAATTCATGATAGAAGGACATATAAACTTAAAGGATAATACATATACCATGGTGTAAGAATGTTTATCCATGAAAAAATAATTACAAGGCATGAAAATTTCATGAGGATGTGGAAGACATAGAAATATCAAAAAAGAATATGTATAGGAAATCATAACATTATTAACAAATATAACTTTAATCATTTACACTCAAAAACATATAAACAAACCTACTCATAATAATGTCCACATGTAAATATTTGAAAAAACCTACCCATATTCATTCCTATACATAGACTTGTAATTAATGTTAAACAATTTTCCACTTGAGAATCATTTTCAGGCATCATCACCATGTCCTTTGGGTCAGACATACTATGATATATAAATACCTTATTTTCTCACCTATTTCAGTTTTTAGAGATTTCAAGATCCTAAGATCTATAAGTTATCCAAGCCCCACAAAACTATAACATGAATTTAATCGTTCATGAGATACAACTTTAGTTATCACATTGGAATGAATTTGATTCTCTTCAACCTTCTCTAGTTTTAGCACCTCATCTTCCACAATATTATAGGTGGAGTGTTATTTTAGTTGAATACACTTAATTTGAGAGAGAAAATATACATTCCAAGCCAAGTGAATCACTATTTTATTATAACAGTACAATATGATAACCTCTTGACTCTTCTTGATAACCTACATCACCCCCTTCAACCCCAAAAAATCTTTACATACTTTTATAATTTCAACATACATAGTTTTTTTGGTCGATAGTGAAACTACTGGTTCTCACCAATGCATCCAACTAATATTTATCCCTTTGAATTCAATCAAAAAATAGTGGTGATCTTTTATGAAACTGTATATCCTCTAAAGTAAGCATCTAGAAACCCTATCAAGGGATCATATATTTTGAAATATCATACTATATATGTTGTATGTTTGTTATAATAGAAGATTCACTTGACAATATCCAAGTTTTACATTCCCATATTTTCCATAAATCATCAGACCATACATACCGATTGAGTAATATTAGGCCTTTTCCAAACCACTAAATCCATCACACTTCAAATAAATGATTCATACAAAATTTTCACAATGTAAAATTAATTATCATAAATTTTAGGAATTTTTTACATTGAAAATTTGAAGTTCCTGACTTGGGGAGTACTTAGAAGTTTTGACCCATTAATTCTAAACATAAATAGTACATTTTTGATATAATCTAAATGAGAAAGGAAAAAAGTTTTGAAATAAATTCTATTTAGATTCATATACTTGAAATATTCTTATAATAATCAATATAATTTAGTTTTATACTTCTAGACATTTAAAACATCAACATTGTAATGCCTCACCTTGAAGGACACTAAAATATCTCTCTTGGCTAGTGCATCACATAGCCTGATGTGTGCCTCCCCATATCATAGAGGCTAAAAAATACTAGTGTGGGTCAAAGGTGGTATGGTTGGGAGACTATACCCACATATCATGGTAAAGAAATAGTGCAAATAAAGGTAATCACATACACTATATTTATTGGTAAACAATAAAATTATAACCAATAAAGTGTCAAAAAATAATGAATAACCCTGGAATAATAAATGAGAAATATACAATACATTTCAGGAAAGGCACACACCTACAACATAGTATTTAAAATATCTCACACACCATTAGATTAAGGACTGGGTAGTCCACAAAAATGAACCTAATCCTTAACACTATCACAAAACTCACATGCTCTATCCCAGCAACCATGAAATCATTAACATCAAGATCTTTCCCAAACCTTCATCTTAAATGCAAGTATGATAGCTGCTCGGGTACCTAAGTGTCATGGTTGCCTGAGTAGGGAGTGAGTAAAACCTAGAAGACCACCACCAATAGTTTCCCTATGATTAGAAGTCAATAATGAAGTTAATGTATGAGTTCTATAAATAATCATTTATACCATTTATTAATCAATCTATTTTATAGTTTACAGATTATCAAATTATATTAAAAGAAATAAAACAACAATAGTTGTATAGGCTCTTTTGTGAAACCCAAAATCAGTCAAAACATACATTTTCCAATTTTTATGAGTTATTGGTCTTGAGAAACAACCTGGATATGTTAGTACCAAGGTATACAATAAAAGAAACCATAGTCACAATTATTTAAGGGAATCCACATGTCTTAATCGGGAATTCGCTCTCATAAAATGCTATAGGGAATACAAATGGGTGACCTTGTATATAATTTTAAACTCAAGGAACCATACTTAATAGTTTTATGAAAAAATTTATTATAATCCACAACTCACACCTAAGGCATTCTGATTTCATAGCGATTTACTATTTATTTCCACCCATACACCATAGTTTTAAACTGGCATTATATTGAAAATTAAAAATATAATAACAAATTGAACATAATGATTAATTAAATAATTTAATTTTTATCAATTTTAAATAGGTAAATTTTAATCTTTTTAATTATTACATTGTTGGAGGAGGAGATTTGGAGAGCCCATGATGGAATTCAAGAAAAATAGGCCAAATTGTGTGAGAGCTCAAGAAACTTTGTGGACATAAATATATAATACGGAGAATACATGAATCCAATTTGGATAAAAATTGGTTTAAGAGTGTAAAAATTTATGGGATAAATTTCTATTGGAGACTATAAATATCAATTTTTCGATTTGTAGGCCCAAAATTGGCCCATGATGTGATGAGATTCTAGACGGGCCAGATTGGACCACCCTTATAAAATTGGAAAATAACTCAGGCCTCAGACCTCAAATTGGGATGATTGTTCATACATTGGATAGATAACTCAAAGGACCACCTATACACTGAATTTTAAGGCACCTTCACATGTTTTGTGTAGTAAAAAAGTTAGATAAATGATTAAAACATATTTCATGAATAATCACCCAGTCTTATAGAAACATGACTAATTTTTGTGGAATGTTTGATGTATTTTCCCATAAAACCACTCATAATACTAAATGTCAAATGAAAATTAGACTAGGGGTGAGTTTTGATAGGTTGGGACATGATTATTTATAATATTTATCTTCCTCTCCTCCCATGGAGTTTTGAACTCCTTGTGATCACCAGGGGAGGAATGTGATACCAATCCCAAGCATCATGTCTATATTATTTTAAATGATCATTTTAATTCACAGTTTTAATGTTGTTTTTATTCATCCTATATTCTTATTAAATTTATTTATGAACTGAAATGTAATACTCAACTCATTTGATCATGTTTAGGGGTGTCAATTCATGTGATGTTTCACACACTATTCACAACATCTTCTTCCCCCTTTTTATTATGGTGTTTGTGTGGGTTTTATTGGTCAATTTAACTCTAATAAAAATTACCATGGCCATTTAATTTAATGTAATGGTAAAACATTATGATAATATACAAACCAATACAGCACATCGAGTTCTACATGTGTTTCCTTAGTGAGTTTTAGTTATGAATTTGAACATAAATCACCAAATCATCAGCAGTAACAGGTGAATTATTTTCTGTTTCCGAATGATCCATATGATGTATCATAATATAAACTTATTAAAATTATGGTTATAGGTGTCAAATTTTTTTATTTAAATATCTATACACTTTATCTTGAAAGCGATGAAGGTTTAGCATCATGAGAATTCCATAGGTTAATCATGCTTAATCATATCTATTAATTTCTGTTTTCTTGTATAAATTTATTTTATACACTTTATTATTAACTAAAAAAAATAAAAATTTTATACAATAACATTCCCCATTTATTTTCATAATAAAAAAATTATTTTTAATTAATTATCTAAGGTTCTATTGAGAGACAACCTAAGGTTCCTGATATACGGCAGAAATTCTAGTAAAAAAACATCTAATTTGTTGCGCTCGAAAACAAAATCATATTTGGATCCATTAACAGGGTTCCAAAATTATTTTTTCCATTTATTTATTTATTTATATATTTATTTATTACCCATTTAAGTATTTACCACTTCACTTTTTTTTTATTGTGTGTGTTTCTTCTTATTTTCTCTCTTCTTCATCCCTCTCTCTATCTATTTCTACAATATAAAATTATATTTTATTTTATCCTTTAATTATTCTTAAGTAATTTTGTTTTATTCATATTAAAATTAATAAAACAATCTTGAAAACTTTTTTGCATGACATGATTTGGAAAAGAAATATTACTTCGAATTGATCTACAAATTGAAAAGACACTTCACTCAAAAATTAGGTCATATAGAGTAGTAAAATAAATTAAAAATATGGAATACATTGTGGAACCTCAGGTGGTCCTAAACCAATAAAAAATTGAACCAAATAAAACCCTAGAGATCATGGCTGCAAATAATGAAACTTTAAATGAAACGAACACCCCTAATGTAGAGTACCAACATATATACTTCCATTACAATGAGGAAGAATCTATCTTTTGGCTATGATCGGGCCTCATACAACTCCTTCTTAAATTCCATGGTCTTCCTTGTGATGACCCTCACAAACATCTCAAGGAGTTTTTCATAGTTTACTCTACCATGAAACCCCAAAAATGTGATTGAGGGCCTCATAATGTTTAGATCCTTCATTTTCTCCCTTGATGGTGTAGAAAAGACTGTATTTACTATTTTACTACCAAAATTGTGGGTTGGAATGACCTTAAAAGACTCTTTCTAGAGAATTTATTCCCTTCCTCCCAAACTGCATCAATTATAAAAGAAATATGTGGTATTAGGCAATCATAAGTAGAGACCTTTCATGAATATTGGGAGATATTAAAAATACATTGATCAAGTTTTCCCACCACTAAATGAGTAAACAATTATTAATTCAATACTTATAAAAGGTACTAGTCACCATTGATCGTGGAATGATATATGATGCAGTTAGTCGTTGCCCTGTTGATAAAACTTTTATCATCACTTATGACTTAATGGACAACATCACTCAAAATGTACAATCATTTGGTACAAGAGAAATTTTACCAACCCAAGGAGTTCATGAGGTAATTCGTTCATCCCTAGAGAAAAAGGTAGATAATAAACATGACGAGATTAATACCCTTATAAGGAAATTATATCATGCACAAGGTAATTCACACTCTCCTACCATTCCATTACATTGTGGTATATATTCTGATAACACTCATTTTTCTGACTAGTGACCACAACATCAGGATTCATCTAAGTTTTGTATAGAATTATTCACTAGAAATCCATTCCATCCAGAACCTCCCTTCAAACAAGAACCATTCTGGACAAATCTATACCCCGAGTGGCATGAACATTCATAGTACTGACAAGAAGAAAACTCATGCTACCCTACTCAAAATTGGTATCAACATGGACAAGGTATGGAACCTTCTTATCATTTTACTTCTTAAAACAATTCTCCTCCACTGAAATATGAACAATGACTTGAGGAAATGGAGAATAAAATTGCATCCTAGAACCTCCAGTTCATACAAACCATGAAGTCACCTATTCAAGTCCTATGAACTAAAGTTGGAAAATTGGAAAATAGTATTGGTGAGATAAAGATGAAAGGTTCTAAAAAAATACCATTAAAACATGTTTCTACTCATAAGGACAATTTTAATGTATGCATAATGAACTTAATAGTGGTAATTTTGTTTCTCCATCCATTAATTCTACCAAACAGGTATATCCCATCTTGAAAACTCTCCTTTACTACCCTAAAATTTTTAATGTGAATAAAAATAAGACAAAAAGGTAAACAAAGTTATTATTTAGGATTACCATAAAAAATAAATTCCCCTTCCTATCCTACAAAAACTCTCTAAATCTAATAATTTTTTTAATAATGGTATTGACAAAGAAACAATGCATACATTTAAAAAGGTAAAAATTAATATTCCTATTTTGGATTCAGTTAAACAAATTCATCACTATGCCAAATTTATTAAATAAAATTTCACCTATAGATTTTGATTGAAGGGGAATTAGAGATTCAACCTTGGAAGGAATTTCTAAACATTGATACAACCATTGATTCCGACTAAATACAAGGATCTGGGAACTTTTACATTACCTTGAACCATAGGGGATGAATTCCTCTCTGAAGCAAATCTAGATTTAGGTGATTCAATTAATGTAATACCACACTCCATTTATACATATTGGCATGTTGTAGAGATCCAACCAATGGGAATTATCATGGAACATTCCAACTGAAGAACAACACACCCTTAAGGAATGATCAAATATGTACTTATAAGAGTGAATAATCTAATCTTCCATAAATACTTCTATATTCATGAGATGGAAGATACCCTAACATAGGGATATCCTTCTATCATACTTGGGAGCCCATTCCATACAATATAAAAGATGATCATAAATATTCATAATGGTAAATTGTCCATGGTTTTTGGTGGAGAAAAGTTATTTTTAAATATCTTTGATTCTATAAAACACCCAAATTAAGAGAACTCCACTCATCCTGTCTATTTGATGGATGTTCTCTAAAAACATACACACACACACACACAAAATTATCTCCTCCACCCATAGTCTGATTCATATTCTTCTTCTTCACTATTGGATGATTTGAGTTTTTTAATGTTTTGAGTGTTGTGTGGGTTTAGAAAAGTGTAAATTTTATGCTTTAATTGATGAGTGTGTTCATTTTGAGGTACTCATGACCATCGATGATTCTGTAAATATAATTTCCTTAAATTATCTTTCCATAGAGAATAAACATTAGTATAAAGATAGTTTCATCAACCCCACTCCCCCTAAATCTCCACCATTAATACAAAAACCATTGGTGTTATAATTAAAACCACTTATATCTAATTTAAAATATTCATCTCTTGATGGTATTGAACAATTTCCCATCCTTATTATCAATAACCTCTATCCATAGTAAGAATCAAAACTACTTGAACTTTTAAGGGAGATTAAAAAGGTGATAGGATGGAAATTGGGTCATATTATTAGAATTATACCATCTATTTTTATACACCATATACTCTTATATTCCGAGGCTAAACCCATAATGAATGCTCAATTCTGGTTAAATCCCATTCTCCATGAAGTGGTAAAATTATAAGTCAATAAATTACTTACTGCTGTGATATTCTATATAATACCTGAGAGTAAATGGTTTAACCTAGTGAAAATTGTACCTAAAAACTAGAAGAATGGTTGTGTCAAATGAATGGAATGAATTGGTTCCAACTTGTGTGAAAAACAGTTGTCAAGTCTATATTTACTACCATCGACTAAATCAATCCACGTGAAATGACCAAAATCCTTTACCATTCATTTACCAAATGTTTGAAAGATTGTCTTGTAAGTTACATTATTGTTTCCTTAATGGGTATTCAGGATATTTTCAAATCCATATAGATACTAGGGATCAAGAAAGGACAACATTTACTTGACGAATCCAAAAACATTCATATAGAAGGATACATTTTTCTCTACGTAATGCTCTTAGTACTTTTCAAAAATGTATGTTGAGTATTTTTTATCAGTACCTTGATAATTGTATGGATGTTTTTATGGATGAGTTCATGGATTATGGATCTTCCTTTTATGACTATTTGGAGCACCTAGGTTATTTCCTCCACCATTTCATTGAAAAAGATATTATATTAAATTATGATAAATTCCATTTCATGGTTGAGCGGGGGATAGTTCTAGGGAATGTTATATTAAATGAAACAATTCATATGGAAAAATAAAAAATTTATTTAATTTATACCCTTCCATATCCAAAACCTGTTTGTGAGGTGGGATATTTCTTGGGTCATACTAGTTTTTACCACTAATTCATTAAATAATTTAGTAAGAGTGCACTACCCTTGTCCAAGTTATTATAAAATATTTTGAGTTTTTTTTAATAAAAATTGTAAGGATGATTTTAATTCCCTAAAAAAGAGTCTCATGTAACCTACCATCATCCAACCACAAAGGTGGGATATCCACTTTAAACTTATGTGTGACACATATAACTTTTTAGTTGGGGATGTTTTGTCATAAATGGTTGATAATTCTCCTCATGTCATTATATATGCCTTATGTAACCTTGACCCTAGAAAGGAAAACTACACAACCACTGAAAAATAACTCCTTTATATTGTGTTCACCTTAGAAAAATTCCATTCATATCTTCTTGGGTCAAAATCATTATGTTTTTTGATCATACTACCCTTTGTTTTATCGATAAGAAACCTGAAGCTAAGCCCCTACTCATAGGGTGGATGATCCTCCTCTAGGATTTTGATCTTGATATTCGAGATCAAAGAGGAGTGAAAAATGTTGTAGCCAAACATGTTAGTTTGATTTCCCCAATATTAAACCACCATATTATCTCCCCCTACCAATTGGATAATTCTTCCATCCTGAGAACCTTTTTGATGTTTTGGACCATACCCCTTAGTATGCAGACATCGTTTATTTTCTACAAACATCTAGGGTCCGCATTAATTTATTCACTTTAAAATCCTAGAGAATTAAGCATGATTCATGATGGTACATTTGGGATGACCATTGTAGAGATTTTTTAGTGACCATGTTGTTCATCGGCATGTCCCTAACCATTAGTTCACCTCTATTTTGACATTATTGCACAATTAAGCTTGTGTGGAAGACTTTGGCTCTCAACATACAGATTGAATGGTCCTTGACTTAGTAATTTATTGGAGAAAAACTATATAGAGATTCCAATCAGTTTTTTCAAGTTATGTACTCGATGTCAATTCATAGAGAATATCTCTAAGAGGAATGAGATGACCCAACAACCCATGTTATTTTGTGAGATCTTTGATGCATGAGGCATTGAATTCATGGGTCATTTTAAAAATTGATTTGTATTTATGTACATATTATTAGATATTTACTACATATAAAAATGGGTGGAAGAAAAGGCCACCTAGACCGATGAAACTCGAGTGTTTGTTGATTTTGGGAGGTCCCATATTTTTAGTATGTTTGGTTTTACATGATTCATCATTAGTGATCGTTTTTCACATTTTTTAAATTGCATCATAAAAAACATGCTCTGTAAGTGTGTGTTTTTTCATCAAGTCTCTCCTTCATATCAACCCCAAACTAATGGATACGAAAAAATTCTCAAATTAGAAATTTAAGCAAATATTGGAAAAACAGTACAACCTAACAGGAAATATTGGATTTTGTCCTGGGATGATAAACTTTGGGAACACCATACAACTTTTAAAACCCCGATCAGAATTTCACCCTAAATGATTGTGTTTGGAAAAACTTGTCACCACTTTGGGGAGGTATAACACCATGCATATTGGGTTGTTAAAAAATTTAATATGAATCTTTCAAATGCAGGTGAGCATTGGAAGTAGGAAATTGAAGATTTGGAAGAAATTTGATGTGATGAATTTACAAAATCCTGAATCAATAAAGATAATACATTGGTTGTCCATGATGTGATGATTCATCAGTAGAAGTTTAATATTTGTGAGAAGGTCCTCATATACAATTATTGGATAAAGCTCCATACAGGTAAGCTTCTTTCAGGATGGATCAGTCATTACACTGTTACTAATGATTAACCTTTTAGTGCAATATAAGTCTTACAAGAGTATTGTGGAAAATTAATTACCATCAATGGGTAGAGACTTGAAAACTTTTATATGGATTTTAGAAACCACTTAGTGGAGGAAATTCACCTTCATGAAGTAACATACCAGTGGAACCCAACATGTTTTATCCATACTTCACACATTCACTTTTATTACAGTGAGGACAATACACACTCTAGGCGTGGGGGTGGGTACATTCTTGGGTTCATTAGTATTTTCATCATCTTTATTATTTCTTATCATTTTTTCATATTGAATAGTATTTTTACTTTTCCCCACCTTGTCGAGTTCATTAGGATTTTCATCACCTTTATTCTTTCTTCTCTTTTTTCACTTGATGAATAGTATTTTTTACCTCCCCCTATTTTATGATCACTAGATCATAGTTATTATTGAAATTTTTTATCTAATATCTTGATTTCATGTGGTTTTAACATTTAATGAAATTTTTTCTTATTTATAGAATGTGAATTATTTCATGAATTTGACATTGGGGAGTGATTTTCAGAAAAAATGTTTGTTTTTTGATGACCTGAATTGTTGTATCTCTACAAACCCTTTGTGATTAATGATACATTTTATGTAATTAGTTTATGGGAAAATTATGTCACTTAATATCTCTGCACATATTTTCACCAAACCATAAAGTGTGAATATTTCATAATTAATATAATATAAGTATAAGTTAGCTTAATATTTATCATATTTAAAAAATTATTTTCCATATGTTCATTCGTTATAAGATATGTTTTATTACTATACCAGATTGACCTATGCATGTGTACCTATTATCTGAAAATTATACACCCTTAATATATATATATATATAATATATATAAATAAATAGGGGAATGATGAAAAGTAAAAAAAATAGGGATATATAGGTTTTGATATTATTTTTTGAATTCTGGGAATGCTTAAGTGGGCAGGTCTTGAAATTTGATTATAAAGGATGTAGAGAAGGTTCGGTTTAAAGAATTACATAAGAAGAAAATTTTAAAATAACATATATTTACTAGGTAGAAAGTGGAAAGAATATCCTGAAATGGATTTCACACAAAGATGTAAAGAGTTATAATAATTTTTAACTTTTTAATTCCTTTCTATGATTGGTATAATTAATCTATTTTAATTTTATTCTTATATAATTTATGAGACCTATTTTCCCATGATCACTAGGAATAACTCCTTAGTGTGGTTTTTTATTTGATCACATTTCTATATTGAATTAAAATTTAAGTGAATGTTAAATATTCATGAAGTTGGGGCTATCTAAATGCATCATTTTTTTCAAATTTTAAATTTTACATTAGTGAAAATGTTTAGGTTCATGGGTTTTATTATATAGCGATTCACTATTTATTTCTACCCCTACACCACCGTTTTAAACTCGATTTTTATTGAAAACTTTAAATATAATAAAAAATTTAAATTCATGTTTTATGAAATAATTTAATATTTATAAATGTTAAATTATTAATTATTAATTATTTTAATGATTACATTGTAGGATGAGGTGATTTGGAGAGCCCACGATGGAATTCAAGTACAACAGGCTAAACTATGTTAGAGCCCGAGCCCACTTATGGAATTAAATATCTACTATGGATAATACATACCTAAAATTGAGATAATTTTTTTTGTAAGAGTGTAAAAATTTGTGGGATACATTTATCAAGAATACCATGGATCCCAATTCAACCATTTAGAGGTCTAAAATTGGCCCATAATTTGATGAAATTCTATGCTGGCCAGATTGGATCACCATTTGGTATTTGTAACATAACTCATGACTCAATCCTCTAAATGGAATGCTTCTACCTACCATGGTTATATAAATATTTTTTAATCCTATAAACATTATTTTAAGACATTTTAATACGTTTTGGTCAATAAACTATCTAGATAAATAAGGAGGAGAAACTCTTCGATGAATAGTCACATAGACTCATAGATACTTGACTTATTTTTGTGAAAGGATGGAGGTATTTGTACATAAAAGCACTCATAAACCTCATTATAAAATTTTTTTAGACTAGGGGGTGAGTTTTTATATATTGGGACGTTCTTATTCCTCATATTTGTCTTCCACCCCTCCCATGGATTTCTAAACTACATGTGATCACCTGGGGAGGAATGTGATGCAGATACAAAGCTTCTTGTTTGTATTGTTCTGAATGATCCATGTCAATACAAGATTTAATGTAGTTTTTATTCATACTACATTTTTATTTAATTTATTTATTCACTATTATGTCACACTCAACTCATATGATCATGTTTGGGGGGTACCCATTCACGTGATGTTTCACACACCATTCTCCACTTCTTCTTCCCCCATTCAATTGTGGTGTTTATGTGGTTCATATTGGTCTATTGAACTCTCATAAAAATTGAAATTGAAATTTAATTTCATTTAATGGTAAAAAATTTAAACAATATACAAACCTAGATAGTTCATCGAGTTCTTCATGTGTTCCCTTGGATTGTTTCAGTTATGAAGTCGAACATAAATCACACAATAATCGATGGTAATTAGTGAATAATTTTGTGTTTATGACCGAACCCTAGGATATATACTCATATAAACCGTGTAACATTATTTTAATAAATGTTACAAACTAGATATTAAAATATTTATTCCATATCTATTGAATGTAATGAAGGATTATCATCATGATAATTCCCCAGGGTGATCTCCCTTACTCAAATCTATTAATTTCCAATTTCTTGTATTGATTGATTTTTTAGGCATTCATCATAAAAAAAAAAAAAATTTCATAAAGAATCTTTACCCTTTTATTTTTATAATAAAAACATTATTTTTTAATTAATGTTCTAAGGATCCTTCAAGATATGACATATACCGTAGAAATTATAGTAAAACAAAACATCTAATTTGATTCTCTCAACAATGCGATCACATTTCCCCCATAAGGATCAATCAAATTTCATAGAGTTTATCTGGAAACATTCAAAATGTATAACATGAAGAAATACCTGAAATTAATATAAGGAATTTGATACATATAAACATTACCTGAATCCATGGGGGTTCCCCCCAAAGAATTTCATGATGATAAATCTAAGTGGAATCCAATGGTTTGATGAAGGCATTCCATAATTTTGATTATCAATGAGTTTAAGGGTGTCATAACACCATGTAATTCATCTAAGTCCCCTACTAAAATCTAGTTTGCACTAATATAATTAAACACCAATAAAGTCCATATAAAATCTATGAAATTTATCTAAGGAATTCCTAATAAATCAATAATAAATATGGAACTCATTCAACAAAAACATTTTGTTTATTCCTTACATTTCAGTTAAATAATACATTGGATCGCCACATTTCCATTTAAAACATATCATTCATTAGAAAAAGAGTTCTATTGTTACTGTTAACCGAGTCCATAAGAAATCATTATATGGTCTTCTTCTTTCCTTTACTCAATTAACCACAAGCCTACAAAATTCACATTACAATAAAATATTTCCAATTAAGACCCCTATTACCATTCAAAATTATCATTCTTAAACATATCAACTTATAAACTCACATTTCATTATAACACCTTATGTCAATCATTAACTCCACCCCAATGTTATCTATGATTGTGAAATTACATTTTATAACCATCGATATAGAACATGATTTCCCATTTGACCAATTAAACATAATTATTCATTTAAAAATACAAGGAGAACTTAAAAAACTATTTCCACATTTCCCTTTCCCAAGTTGTGACACTATCAAACTAAGCTAATTATGTTAAAAAACTAACCTATTAATTACAATTGGAACACCTTACATTTAGTCCAATGGAATAAAAATTAAGAAATTATCCCTAAATAAGGATTAACCAAACATTTAATTAATTTAGGTTGATGTTTGAAATTCTAGTATTCCACACACTCATAAACTTATGAAAAATAGGTGAGAATATGAGTTTAATTTAAGCAACCTACTAACTTAACCTTAGAAGGGTCCCTTTGTTTGATACTAGCCATTCGGTTGATCTAAAATGGGAAAAAATGATGAAGTAGACAATAGCCCATAAATTTATTAATATTATAGATAATTAATGTGTGTTTACCCGATAGGGAAATAAATAGTAAAAGGGAGGAAATGAACTCACACTCTTAAATCTAGATATGATTCATCCATGGTGACACTAAAAATGACGAGTAATCAAGGTAGATACTTCCGTAGATATGAGAACAGTGTGAAGGCATTTGGGGGATGCTACTAGCTATAAGAAAGAAAATAAATCCTAAGAGTGGTATTAAGGGGGTGGCCTTGGTGAAATTACTAGGCTACCCCAATTTAAAAATGGATATAGGGACATTTATTTGTTGTTGGACACCCATCGATGAGTTTTTATGTCTAAAAACCTTTCAAAGGATACTATATATGACTCCAACTAACAAGTGACACTATAAATTTTTTTCCATAGGTACCAACCTCCTCCAAACCATTTGAACAACTCTGTGACATTTATATTGGGGTTAAACTTATAAACCCTAAAATTCCAAAGACCCATTGTCACATATAATTGTGAGAAATGAGATATATTAAATTAGTTAATTGATTACAAGCAATAAGATCAAGAACTGATTCACAAAAGAGTCAATTGAAATAGAAATATCAAATGAGGAAAGTAAATAACAACAGATGTAACTTGCTTTGGTCCCTTTGAGGACCTACATGCACAACGCGAACACTAAAAGGGTAACGATTTTATTATGTATCAACAAAATGAATCGAGAAACAATTAAAATCTTGAATGATAAATAATAAAGGACCACATAATCTATCCAAGGAGGTCAAGATTGATGAACTATGTGGAAATGATCAATCCTGCCATGTAGAGTCAGCTCTGTCCACTCCTGGACGAACTCATTCACACACACCGGTGAAGGATAAAACACCATACATGATAAAAAAGATTAAATCTCTAAAGATCCAAGAAAAATATACCAGAACTAGGTTTCAACTGAATATATGTCAAACACACTGAACCTTCTTGAAGCATAGTCATCCAAAACCTAGAACAGACGTGATTCCCCACTAAATCTCTACCGGAGAAGTACTTCAGTTTTAAAAGGTGGAATGACATAGTTAAGGGAAGTGTGTGTGCTGATAAAACCTAGTTCTCTTCCTTCTTCTTCATGAAATCAAGACTGGTCCTCACCTTTAGAAACCATCGATCCAGACATGATGCTGCATACCTAAGATCTAGAAAAGAGAGTGACACCCTCGAGCATCAATGCATGCACAACGCAATCAAAGCACATAAAAACATATCAGTAAGAGTCATTGGATGAAGGCCACATAGAAGACTAAGATCATCAAAATAGTTCTCATAAAAAAACATGATAACTCATGGGAAAAGTGGAACAGTCAGATAGGAGGGACGACAACACCAGTAGATCACAACCGATCAAAAAAACACATTGGGATGTCAACTGGGCCATTGGATCATAATTGATAAACGGTCTAGATAAAAGGGTGCCACTATAGGTTTAAAGAAAACAAAATATGAGATATACAAATAATCCAAAAACCAAAAAACAAAACAACACCAACATGAACAGTCCCATAAAACCATTATAAATCCCCATGAAAAACCCCTAATAATGAAACCACCAAATATAAGAAATTAAATTCATTTAAATTAAATACATGAAGAGTAATATATCAAAAAATCGACACCTTTAATTTTTTTAAAAAATAAAATGATGATGTTCTCACAACCTACATTATAGAATTGGGACTAAATTCAAAAGTTTAAGACAATGCATGAATTTAGAAAATTGAATGACCTTAGTCAAACTATCGGCCATGTTATCATTTGTGGGTATCTTTATGACACTCACATTCCCAGATTTTATAAAATCCCTAAGAAAATTCAATCTAATGTTAAGGTTCTTTGATCTACTATGGAATACATAGATTTCAGGAAAATATAAAGTAGATTGGCTATCATAGATTACCATTATACTATTACCGGGAAATGATAGCTCAGAAAAAAACCTTTGATCCAAATGGATTCCTTAATAGCTTATGTCAAGGAAATATACTCTACCTTTATAGTGGAAATGGTAACCACTGATTTCATATTTTATTTCCTGGATAGTAGTACTCCATATGCAAGAAAAACATAACCAATGATAAAATTTCGAGTATCTATGTTTGCAGCATAATTAGAGTCAAAAAAATCCAACTATATCATCATAAAAACTACTATTTAGGCTATATCTAATGAAAAATTTATCTAAAATAGAAAAATACATTAACAACCATTTTAAAGCATGCCAATGAGGCTTACCTGATTTACTTATAAACCCGCCAAATGTACAAATAACAATATAAATATCTGGCCTAGAATAGACCATAGCATACATATGACTTCCTAATACATTAGCATATATAATATTATTCATAAAGGTAGTTTCATCTTCATTTATTGGGGATTCTTTCAAGGAAAATTTAAAATGTTGTCATAGGGTAACACTTACAGGTTTAATATGTTCAAACAAGAATATCATTAATACCTTCCTAACATAAGTAGATTAGGATAGGTATAAGGTTCTGGTCTTCCTATCCCTAATTATTTCCATACCTAAAATTTTATTTTCCAATCCTAATTATTTCATTTCTAAGGCTCCATTTATCTATTTTTTGACAAAAATTATTATCCTCATATTCTTTCAAATCAAAAGAATGTCATCTACATATAATAATAGGTAAACAGACTCATGTTTAAAAGTTTTATAATGTATTCATGCATTAAATATACTTCTAGAAAATTGATTTTCAATCATGTAGGAGTCAAAACTTTTATACAATTGTCTATAAGATTTATTAAGCTCATACAAAGACTTATTAACAAGAAAAACATGATTGGTTTTGAATAGATTTGAAAATAAATAAGGAGGAACCATATAAATCATTTCATCAAGAGTACCTTGTAACGAAGAAGTTTTGACATTTAATTGTTTATCATGAAAATCAAATTTATCCTAAAAAATAATAAGAATCTCAATAGATGAATTCTTGAAAACAGGAGATAATATTTCACTATAATCAATGCATTCACATTGAATAAAGCATTTAGTTTACATTCAGACTTTATACGTTTTTTTATTCTCTCCTACATTGTTCACTTTTCTTTTATAAATCCACTTAGAACCTATAAATTTAGGATATTGGGTCTAGGAACAATGACCCAAGTATTGTTATTGAGTAGATATTCATCTCCTCTCACATTGAACTCATCCACCTAATGGATTATTTGGAATTATTGGATTGCTTATATGATTGATTCTCATCATTAAACAAGTCCTACACTACATTAAAGGCATAAGAAGCAATGTCTTCTAGGTTGAAATGGGTTGGAGGTCAAATAAATGTTCTATATCTATCATGAGTGAGTTGATAGATGCTCAGGTCATCGGGTTCCTCTGTCTCAGGATCAAAATCTGTACTGGGATCAGATTCAGCTTGGGTCTGGGAAGTAGGAAGGATAGGAATACAAATGGACTGGGATTGATCACAGAATCCAAAAGGTACTTCACCAACTAAGGTTATTAGAACCCCTGGGGGTCCTTCAACTTCATTAGAAGTCACTACAGGTTCAGGTTCATTATCACCAGGTAGAACAGATTCATGAAACACCACATATCATCTAATAATACATTTCTGAAGTCCTGGTTTATCTAGCCATAAATGATACCCTTTAACACCCTCTAGAAAACCCAAATATATACACTTAACAACCATAGGAGTTATCTTATAATTTTGTGTATGAGCATGATCTATGAATCCAAAAATACTATGGTATAATAAACATAGGTTTGAACCATTCTAGAGTTCATAAAGTTTCTTAAACGAGTTGGTAGAATATGGGAAGTGGTTAATGAGGTACACTGCTGTAGAAGAATTCTCGGACCAAAAGGAACTGGGGAGTTTTGAGTGGGATTTCATACACATCACACTCTCAATCATAGTAATATTAATTCTCTCTGCTAACCCAATATATTGTCGTGTTTCCACAATAGTCCAATATCTTTTAATTCCATGGGATTCAAAAAATTCAATGAATTCTGTGGATGGATATTATAGACCATTATCTATCTTTAATGACTTATGTGTCTTATTATAATCACTATCAACTACATCTTTCCACTAATTAAAAGATTAAAAGTATCAGACTTATGCTTGAGTATAAAAAGACAGACCTTTCTAGAGAAATAGTCAATAAAATTCATACAATATAAGTCTCCACCATGGGAGGTTACCGTAGAAGGACCTCATAAATCAGAATGTACACACTCATGGGGTTATTTAGCTTTATACATAGACCTACTGAAACTAAATCTTCTGAACTTACCATATACAAAATCCTCACAGAATGGTAGGCTACTAGAATTTACATTAATTAAGAAGACATATTTCATAAGTTCACTAAGAACATTTGAACTTATGTGCCCTAGTTTTCTATGCCAAAAAGTAGTGAAATAACATTCTAAACTATAAGTTGCATTCAACCAACTTCTTTAAAATTTTACATCTAACACATACAATCCATTTAAAATGGATCCCTTCATAATAGTGAGGGATCTACGACCTACTTTAAGGGTTCAAGACCCTGACTTAAAGCTATACCCTTTATTTTCAAGGGTTCATAGGGATATTAGGGTTTTGATCAATTCTGGTACCCACCAAAATTCCTCATGAGACTTGATAGTACCATCATGAATCTCTAACAATACATAACCTATTCCCATTATGCGGAAAATTATTTTATTCCCTAGAAAAACCTCCCCAAATGTTATTTCCCCTAATTCAGAAAAGAACTCCTTCCTAGGGAACATATGGAATGAACATCCTAAATCCAGGATCCATTCATCAAGGATGAAAATGTCAGAGATATTCAACATACCAGAAGTGTCAATGTCTCTTTCAACTAACAGGGAATCACCATTAGTACTATCTTTGTAGTCACCTTTCCGATTAGGAAAGTTTCTCTTAATGTGTCTAGGTTTTTTTCAATGGAAAAAATTTATAACCTTGCTTTTAGACTTGTTTCTATGTTTTTTAGATTGACCGCTTTCCTTTCTCCTTCCCCTTGACTTACTTCGGCCTCTAAATTCACATTTGTCCCTATACTCTCCTTTTTCCCTAACATTTAAACCCTCAGCCTCAGATTTAATACTACCCTTCCTTTGAAGGTCTTTAGAGATAAATGAAGTTTTACTTTATTAAGAGTTAATGTGTCTTTTCCATGCATTAAAAAGTCTTTAACAGAGTTAAAATAATCTTCTAATGATGTTAAAAATATAATGGCTTGATCTTTATCTTTAAATTTAATGTCTATATTGGATATATCTAACAAGATTTTGTTAAATTCATCAATATGTATCCAGATTACAGTTCTAGGACACATTTTAAATATATAAAATCTCATTTTATTATACAATCTACCAACTAGAGACTTAGTCATATGAAGGCATTCAATTTTAGATAATATACTAGCAGTAGAGGACTCATATGAAACTTATCATAAAAACGTTATCTCTTAAAGATAAAAGTATCAGACTATAGGCTTCCCCAAGGGTTTCCTCAGGGACATATATATAAGAAACAATAGCCTTCCCATCAGGGGTAGTAGTGGTAACCTTTTTTTCTAGAAGTGTCAAGAGCAACTATTAGGTCATTATAATCAAATAATTCTTTCATTTTAACTCTCTAGAGATTAAAATAATTTTCTCCATCAAAATTACCAATATCAAATTTAGTAAAACCCATATTAACATTATTATAGGATCTCATACCACTTATTGGGGTTAATCATATAAACCCTAAAATCCACAAGACCCACTATCATGTATAATGGTGAACAATGTGATATATTCAATTAGTAAATTGACTACAAGAAAAATAATCAAGAAAAAATTCACAAAAGAGCCACTTGAAATAGAAATAGAAAATGTGGGATGTAAAGATCAGTAGATGTAATTTGATTCAACCCCTTTGGGGACATACATGCATGGTGAGAACAGCACCATGGTAATGATTTAATTAATCAATAATAAAGGGAAACAAGAAACAATTACAGACTCGAATGAGAAATAATAAATGACCACAAAAACTATATGAGGAGGACAGACTTGCTGAACTAGGTGGTTTTGATCAATCCTGTCACATAGATTTAACCTCATCCACTCATGGAAAGACTCACAAAAACATTAGTGAAGTATACAAAAGCATACATGTTAAAAAAGGGTAAATCTCTATAGAGACAAGAAAAATATAACAGAACACAGTTACGATTGAAGAAATGTCAAACAAGAAGAACCTTCTTATAGAGTAGTCATCCAAAACCCAGAATAGAGGTGATTCCCCACTGAATCTCCACCGAAGAAGTACTCAAGTTATAGGAGGTGGAAGGACTCATCTAACGAGAGTGCGGGTACCCGAAAACCCCAATTATATACTTTTTCGTGAAATTAATACTGATCCTCACCTCTAGAAACCCTCAAGCTAGACATGATGCAGTAGACTCGAGCTTTGGAAAAGATAGAGACACCATCGAGTATAAATGTGGGAAACACGTAATGAAATCACATAAAAATGGATTAGTTAGAGTCATAGGATGAAGGCAACATGTACGGCTAATATCATCACAATGGGTCTCATAAAAAATAGTAGGAAAACTCACAGGGCAAGTGGCATGACTGGATAGGGAAGAAGACAGCACCAGTGGACTGAAACTGATCAAAGAAATACTCCAGGAGGTCAACTGGGTCATTGGATCATAATTGATCAACAATCCAGTAAAAATGGAGCCACTATAGGTTTATGGAAAATAGAATATGCGATATGAAAATAATCCGAAAACTAGAAAACAAAACAACCCCAAATTAAACAGTCCCTTGAAACAATTATGAATCCCCATGAAATGCCCATAAGAATGAACCAACCAAATATAAGAAATTCAATTAATTTAAATGAAATACATGTAGGGGAATATATCAACAAATTCAAACCCCTCGAATAAACCCAACCAAGAGGTCTCACTACAAGAAAATCACCACGTAGCGATGGTTTTTTTTTCATATGGTAGTGGATTAACCCACCTCTACATGATTCTATGAATGTTTCATAAAACCGCCACTAAATTGGGTGTAAGTAACCAATATGCTGAGGTTTCTTCAATCTAGTGGTGGTTTTTGTTAAGTGTAACATAACCCTTTTTAGCGGCGGGTTTGTGAGGTCTTAGCGACCATTTCCAGGGAAAACATTTGATCATTGTTAGTGGCTATTTTAATCGTTGCTAAAAAAATCCAATTTTCCCAATAAAACCGCCGTTAAAACTAAAAAACCACCCCTAAAATACATGCACTATATAATTTGGCAGTGGTTTAAACTGTTTCCAATAATAGGCTACCACATTTTGTGGTGGTTTAAACTACTACTATATATGCACCATTTATTTAGCTGTAGTTTAAACCACTGCTAAATGTATATTTATAAATAAAAAACTATTACATATTCTGTAACCCTAGTACTAGTACCCTGAAAAAAACCATGTGTAGAGTTTTTATAATAGAATAATCTAATCCACCCAACATTATTCAGTAATCAACAATCTGAAATATTAATATAAACATCCTAAAATAAATAAATTGAAATATGTTTGTTTACTACTCTGTGCCACACATGATACATAAACAAAATATGTTCGGTGACTACTCTGTGCCATTCTTGATACTTAAACAAACTAATGGTTTCCAAATTTTTCCAACATATAAAACAAACCACTAATCATTATCAAAAGATGAATACAACTCTTCACCCTCTCCACCTCCATATCTACTTCTCGGAACAAGCACCTATAAGAGTATTATAATGAAAATTAAATACTTTTTTATAATTATATTTAAACTTAAAACCAATAAATATTTGCAAACTAAATGATTTTGAATTTTTTGTGATTTACCTGCTCACCACCACCTATCATCGATGCGATATCACTTCGGATAGATCCAATTATCTTCTGATAAAATCAGTCAATGCTTTCTACAAACCGGATATCTGAGTCCCCTGATTTTCAATTTTTTTCTGCATTGAAAAAAAAAATCTCTATGAGCATCTCAGGATAGGTAGTGACTACAACCAAGAGTAGATACAACATAAATTATTGATGGTCTATCAAATACCTCAGATGGTATGTGTCCCATACCCATCCCGCACACTCGACCAAGATGCTCCTTCCCAAGCACATGACCAAATGGGTCAGTCTGGGAAACTGAGTAGGACTATGCGAGATTGAAATCCCATACTTTTTTAATTTTTCCCTATAAATCAGATATCATCCATATTATAATAAATATATATTACCATAGTTACAAATGAAAATAAGTTATTATAATGAAAAATGAATTCATACCCCAACTTCTTTGGAAGACTCATTAATAAAACTTTTATTAGTTTTTTATGAACATCCAACCACAATTTTATTCGGGATGCTGGGTTCCCTAAACTCTATGAATTCATAAAACAATGATAAATAAAAAATTATTATATATTTAACAGATAATATTCTATTGTAAATAGTTGTGTGAAAAATATGAAGAAGTAGAGCACAGTGATATGTTATAATCTTGATCCGGTTGTCCTAAAGTCTCAAAAACATCACTTGTAACATTTATTTTTGTATCACCATCAAATGGTTGTTCTGATATGTTTTTATGTTAATGTTGGTTCTCTTTAATGCATAATGTATCATTTATAAGGTTTTTTATTTCATTTTCCATTGTCAAAAAAGTTGGGATCTCATTCTGTGGATTGACATCAGTGCTCAAACATTTTATAACGGTCGATACTCTATGAAATATCCAACACAAATATTAAGCAGAGAATTGATTCAATAAAAAGTGTTCATAAACATTATCTATTTTAAACCATCTTCTAAATTTACATTTAGGACATGGATATCTTATTCTCCCATCAACAGATCGATAGGAAATTAAAAAATCTAAAAAATCTTCTAAAACCATAGCATACTGAGGTGTGTTCCTCGGTAATGTGATCCATCTTTTATCCATATATCACAATGTACCTACAAATTTTTTAAAAAATTAAAACAGATAACTATTACTAAATAGGAAAAGAGATTCATATATACAATTTTAGAAAAATATAAATATATTAAATAAGGTTTTCCCATATAAATAAATAAATTTCATATATAAGGGGATGTATAGAAACCATATTTTCCAAATTTCTTGATAGATGTAAAAATATATAAGATAGTCCTATGATAATTAGTGGAAATATAAATTTAGGTATCTCTATTTCATAATGATAGTGTTTTGTTTTAAGAGGATTCCATGCTCATTGATTTGAAAAAGGAAAATGTGTAACATCATGTCTATTAATTAATTTTTGACAATATGGGATATCATGACCATTAATTATGAATAACATAGAGGACTATCATGTATAGAGACTTTGAATAAATAATATAAAGTATTATTTTCGTTAATTATAATTAGAAATAAGGAACATCATGTCTGTATATTCCAATTGAACGTTACTGAATGTCATATCCTTAAAATAATAATAAAAATATGTAATTTCACTTACATTATATATTTTATTAATTATGTAATCACATACCTTCCAAACTACATTTGTGGATATAAATTAACACTCAATACATTATTCAATTAATTTAATAATTTAAGCAATATAGCTGATAATGAATATGAGGGGAAATGGTGTATAATCTATTCCACTACATCATTTTATTAACCCAATTTATCAAAATTCACTAGATAATTAAAATCCTAAAATGACTTAGTGGTGATTAGGTCATAAATGGAACATAATTCATTAAGGAATGAAGTGAAAATGACCCATGTAGTTGTTTGGTTTAGTTAATCAACCTCTAACTGGATATCAAGGTTTTCTATCATGTCTATAATTTAATTCCAACAATTAATTTTGGGGTTTATCTATTTTAGGAGAAATGTAGGAAAATTATGTAATATGGAACAACAAAATACTAATATAAAAACCCAAAAACAATTTATGTAAAAGTATGATACCACTGAACTTATACCAATAGATGAATATGTTGGACTTCATTTATTCAACTTTGAAAGGAATTTTCAACATTTAATAGAGGGATAATGACCACATGATATGAGCATTGGATATAGACATTGACTGAGGGTATATAATCTTATATGGGAGTCATTTCCCTCTTTATTGTAAATTAAAATCAACATGTGATAAGATGATATGCCACTAATAAAATCTATACGTAAATAAAAATGAAATTCCAATTAATGAATTTAATTTCATACATAACTAAAAAAAATTAAATTTTACCAAAAAAAATCTTAGAAAATGACTAAGAACTGTAAGTAATTTTGAGAATCAATGAATTTATATGTTTAATACTACATGTTTTCACCAATAATGACCTATTTGAGTACTATTATATGTGAATAATTTTCTGAGAAATATAATTTAAAAAACCCTGGTGAAATGAAACCATGAGTATATAAATACTGCATGAGACTGATAATACATAAAAAATTGTATTAATAACATGTATTATATAAACAATATATGAAAAACATATACATATTAATATCAACGTAACTCTGTGTGAAAAAGTAAAGTATTTACTCCATAAAAAAGTTCCAAAAAACAATTCAAGAATTAAAAATTCTTTCCAATTTAGAAATAAGATTTTAATTTAAATGTAAAAAATCTAAATCTAATTATAACTAAACCAAAACTAATCATTAATGAAATAAAATATGGAAATATTTCATAGAAAACAAAATTGTTTCTTGAAATGGAAAATAAATTATTTTATCTGGGTTAATACTATGAATGAACTAAAAAAATAAACTATTATCAATATTGTTTTTGATGCTCTAGAATTTACATTCAACCAACTATAATATAAAGTAATTATCAAGAAAATATAAAACTTCTTAATGAATTATACAAATTATATAGAGATGTGTCTAACCATTTTACAATAATTTTTAATATTCTCACCCATTTCTTTAAGAATACCTATAAATAACTAATTCTAACATTACCCCTTAATATTAATTCTATTATAAAAATCACACCAAATAAATTTTTAATGAAAATTATAATCACTGAATCTTAAGAATAAATGAAAAATCATAATACAAATAAAACCATAGTATGATCTTGATAAGAATTTGATAAGGATTCATGT
The DNA here is from genome assembly GCA_963277665.1 of Viscum album. Classification (NCBI taxonomy): domain Eukaryota; kingdom Viridiplantae; phylum Streptophyta; class Magnoliopsida; order Santalales; family Viscaceae; genus Viscum; species Viscum album. Next base: position 1,474,575,316 of record OY728131.1, on the reverse strand, counting down.
CAAATGAAATAGACTGTTAACCAATGTTGAATTTTTGTAACTGATGACTTCAATTATGAATATAAAGAGGAAGACATATGAGGAAAATCTAAATTATAATTCATTCCATATATAAAAAATTTAAGGTGATCATAGATGGCTAATACCATATAACAATGATGGAAAAAAAGTCAAAATGAAGAATATCATTTTCTCAAATGTCGATACCTTCATGTGAGTGACAGGTTTATGTGTTAAACTATCCCCTGAAACACACCATTTTTATCAAATCCATTCCATATAGATTAAATATTGAAATAATATATATAATTAAGAAAAAAAGAGTATCACATCATACCTAGAGAAGAAAGGCACATAAAGGGACCGTGAGCTGAGCGGTGGTGAGGGTCGGCAGGGAACAACGAGGCGATGTGAGGGGTGGCGATTGGTGATGATGGCAGACGACGAGGTTTAAATGATGATGGTAAGAGGATATCAGTTATGCAAGGGAGGATAGGGCATCGAGGAGTCTCGGGGTCGGGGGGTCATGGGTGTCAGGGGAGGGGGAGAGTGCTAGATGTTAAAAAAAATTAAGTATTTAGCGGCAGTTTATAAAAAACCATCATAGATTTTTTTTAAAAATAGTAGCAGCGGTTCAGTAACCCCACACTAATAAAACACTACTAAATATATAGTTTTTTGTAGTTTATTCATGAGTCCTATGAAAAATTTAAATTGACCCATATCTTTCTGATCGTATGGGGGTTTACAATGTTTTTCATCCACGTGTTTAAACCTTGATCAAAGAGTAATTAATAAAAATATATAATAACAATGATGAAAATTTCATCAACATACAAATTCATGTGACTATGATCATCCACACTCATCTAGAAGAACCCTCATTCAATTATGATGCTTTTAAATATCCAATTCTACTATTACGGTTCCTGATTAATCCCATAATTATTTCACTTGAACTTTTACACTAGAACCACATTCTATTTTAGTATAAATTTTTTTGCCTCATCTATGTACATTTATTCCTTTTAATCCCCATAAAGTAATGATATCATGAAATATAGTTGGTCAAGAATAAAAACATATATGGATACCAGGATAAGCACCATAAAAATATTTTCATGCTTCACAAAAGGAGATAAAATATTACCAAACTCCACTCCTTCCAATAGTTGTAATCCATACACAACTATCCATGTATTGTACAAAAGTATATCATTCTATTCATTCTTTATATGATAAGGCCATTTTTTGTGACATTCCATCTTACCTTACAGAATATTTTTAGCTAATATATATCAAAAACATTCATGGAATTGAAGTATTCCTACATTTATAACTCCAAATAGAATAAGTCACACAGACTTATTGTCTCAACTAGGATTTTGGGGTCCCCACTATCTGTGACAAGTGGAAATAGAAATTTATAATTAAATTCTTTCAATGGACTTCTGAACTAAGTATCTAGCCTTAATTCATAATCTTAAAATCCTTCGAGAAATCACACATTCAAAACAATACCATGATCTTCCATTATACTCAATAATTTTTGTACATCAGGCATTAGTAATTCTATATATTGATATATGCTTCTTATTCTATAATATGGTTGTACCTATCAATTTCTATCTTGCATGATACCTAGAATTTTTGAATTAGACTAAACTATGTTCATATCAACATGTATTCTCTCTATTCATCCCTTATTTCCAAGAGTATCTTCTATCTGGTTTAAATATTTCTATAAAATCTCCCCATTAAAGAGGACATTCCAAACTTTGGTGACCATTCAGTGACCATTATCCTAATGTCTTAAACGAATGCTTGTTTCACCATAGCCATCATAGAAACCTATTCATGACTTATATTCTAACTCACCCCTATCATTAACATCGATATAGGTAGATGTGATATGCATAAAAACATTTTTGTGAGTAAGGCCCACCTACTTACAGGCTAGAGTCTTGTGAAATATATCATGCCAATGGTTTAGATAGACTGTGATTTATAATATAAGCCACCAAATTATTTAATTTGGCCCAAAAAACCATTGGAAAACTAGAGCATAACATCATTATTCTAGATCTCTCATTAAGTATATAATTCATCCATTCTATAACTAGATTGTGACTAGTTTTTTCATAAACTATAGTCTTCATCTAGAGATGTTAATCCAATATAATTTCTAGAAAACTATTATCACATATTCACCTCTATTATTAAGCCAAATCCATTATATCATAATTACTAACTCATATTCCACCACGTATCAACATTCAATGAATTCCAGAAATTCATAAGACTTATGTTTTAGAAATAATAGGCAAACCTTCTATTTTGAATCATCGATGAAGGTAAGGTAAAATAATTTTCTTTAATGTGATGGAATTGGTGGTGGTCCCCATAAATTGGAATGAACAAGATCAAGAATTTGATTATATGGGGTCCTTCTATTTTAACTAAATTATAACTTCCACTTCTTTCCATTGATACAACTCTCATGTGTCATATACTCCACTCAGTTAAGCATCAATACTACTTATGTAACATCCCAGGTAAATAATGAATAAGAAATATTTAATAATTATTAATATTTTTGAAATTAAAATTAATTTTACTTTAAAGGGGGTTCTATGATTAATAGCTTACTCAATACGCAACAACTTATTTCATTGAAATCTTACGTTGCACACTAAAAATATAATATTATTATTTAAAATGGTAGTTAACTCCTAGTCATTGTATTATAAGGAATGAACAAAACTAACTACAATATGATTATATATGGTTGTTAAATGTGTTTACATTTTTACAATAAAATTTAGAGGCTTAAAAATGTGAATGAATCTAATTTAAGCATAATTTACATTAAAATGTCGATTTAACGCCTTTTAATGGTGAACCCTTTCTAAATATATTTTTTTACACTTTATTAAATTCAATTTGACCAAATAAAATATTTCTTTAGAATGGTGACCTTAAAATTTACATTGTGCAAATTTTTGGGATTTTTCTGAAAAAGTTCAGTTTTAATGAATAGTGAAAAATATTGTATTTTAATTCAAAACTCCATTTTAATCTAATTAATTTATATGGATATTTTACATTTTTAATTGTTTTTAAAGTGTAATTAGAATATATTTTTACCATATAATCCAATTTTGTATATTGTTATTAATTTCATTTTGAAATTGGAAATAAACAAGTATCAATCTTTTGATAGTTATTGTTTCTAAAAAACACGCTATTTTTTTTAACAACGGGATTTAAATTTAAATTAATTAATGCTAATTTTTATTATAATTTGGTATAATAGAAATAATTTTTGAATTCATAATATCAAATATATCTTATGCTTAATTTTTGGTATTTTTCTGAAAAACATCAATTTTTTGATGAATAGTGAAACCACTTAGTAATAGTTAAAAATGGACTTTTTAATTAAATGAATTTTTACCAATTCTATGAATTTAATTTCTAAAATCATATATAAATGGTTTTTATTAGTAAGTAAAATGTGGTTCAATAAGATGAAAATATGTTTTGGTGAATTGTAACTTTTGACTTTTATTTACTACGGTTAAAGCTAAATAAGATAATTCAAGGTAAAAAAGAATATTATAATACTTCAAAATTACCTTAACACTTGTCCAAACCTTATTGGTTGAGTCATTTGAGTCCATGTTAATCTTTGGGTCGATTTTGAGACCCCTTTGATCCACTTGGATGTGATAATGACAATTTAGATTAATTAACATAATGTAAAGGAAAAAATGTGAAAAACAAATAACTTTTAGTAAATTAATTTTTAAAAGTGGTTATATAGATTATATTTTCGACTATAAATATTAATCGTAAAGATAAAAACATTTCCTACATCATGGTGTTATTATTGTTATTTTTAGACATTGAATAAATTAAATTATTCATGACACAATAATGATGCAGCATTTACCTCATTAATAAATGATTAAAATATATAAAATTATAATGATTAAAATATTATCCAAAACATGTCCAATTCGTTTTGGATGATTTTATTTATAATATGAGTCACCTTTAATTAAACTTTAATGATTTTTGGACCTTTTGAAATCAAATATATGTTTATCATAAAATAATATTTTCACTCTTTCCAAAAGAGCCCCTCCTCTCCCTTATAAAAGGAGACCTCTTCTAGCCAATTCCTAAACCCTCTCAAGCATTTTAGACCCTCTAGAAATTTCCCAATTAAGCTCCATAAATCCCTATATTCCTTATAGAATCCTTCAATTAGGCATAATGAACTTCAAGAAGTCCTTTTGGTTCAAACCAAAGGTAGTTACCCAAATTAAAGGTAACATTTTCTCTTAAATTGTTTTCTTTTATTTTACTTTTCCAAAATCTAGGATATTTTTATTCATTTATTTTGTAAAAACACCAGTATCCTAAATATAGTAGGATTTTGTTATGATAGTTATTCGAACTACACTTACACACACCTCCATCTAATGGATGATGAACATTATGTTTCTGTGGATGGAAAACTAACGCCTCATGAAATGATGATTGTTCAATTATCTCCTACCGTCTCTCATGGTGGCCATTATGATGACAATATATTTATATATGATATATATTATGTTTATTTTTTCTTTATTCTTTTGTAATTTCTGTTTATAGCATGCCTTTATGGTTTCCATTATGGGTAAACGCAATAATCTCATTAGAGGAAGTGCGGACTACCGCCCCCTCAAAGTGATATGACTCATTAATGCCATATGTGGGATTTATAAAGGATAGATTTTATGATATTATATATGATATATTATGTGACATTATACTAGAATTATAATATACCTATGTATAATTATATTTTAATTACATTAAAATGATAAATAGAAATGAAAGTAGCGTTCATGCGTACGTACGGCTTACCGTCTCCATGAACGGTGCATTTCATTTATTACCTCCAAATGTTATGTACTATTATAAATAAATGTATGTACTGTATATATATGATATATATGATTTATAAATTATGAATATCATTCTGGATATAATGTACTATTGACCACCTGGACAACTTGTAAATATAAAGTGTTCATTTTTGACTCAAGTACCAAATATCGACAAAAGGAACGTTATGAACTTAAATTATTACATAATTTTTATGACATGGTAATAAGATATATAAAGGAATAATACACTTGAAAAATGTTCTTAAGAAAGTAGAAATTATCTTTATTTTATTATTCAGGAGATTAAAGAACAATCGATTCAAGTCGGACACAAGGTAAGGGACTTCGTCTCAATCTCCTTTCATTGAGACATATTTTGTTTTAATACACAATTTTCTTTATATTGTATGAAAACACCTTTGAATTTTTATTTCATTCAAAGGTAATCTTTATTATACAAAGATTTTTAAAAAATAAAAAAAGGAATGTTTTTTTACGTAAGTGGTCACAACGTCCTTTCTTCCACAGCGAGTATTATTTGATATTTAGCTTCCTTAAAAAACTTAATGTTTAAAAAAAAAATAAATACCATATACTCTATTAACATATTTTGGTATTGAAAATTATTTTGTGAATAGATTTATTATTTCAATATCTTGAAATTATATTTGTTATTGCAATGTTTAAATGTTATGTTTCCTTTATGCTTATATTATGTGTTATGATCATGTTGTTGTTCTTGGGTATTATTTACGTATACAGGTGCTTCCATGATTAACCTAAGGTGGGTGAGCCCGAGATAGCTCTACAATGCAATGGATAATGTGACGGTGGTAAACTTGAATGTTTCTCCTAAAAGATTTATGGAATATATTGTGATGAGTATTCCAAAGTAACTCCCTATGTAGCTGTGATAGCTAAAATGTAAGTATGATTTGGATGCCACAAGTTACCTTTATGATTAAGGACTACTATGTGTTATTCATAAATATTTTGTTTTAATGAGGTATGTAAAAGAGTTTATGTTTCATTTGTTTTATTGAAAAAATGTTTTCATTACTTGTTTTATAAACCTTATTGAGCTTTTTATGCTCATCCCATGTTTTGAAATGTTTTCATAGGACGTAAAGATAAATAGGGTCAAGGATGGTTTCAAGGAAAATTAATGCTATTTAAAACATGGAACTAGACATGACTCTTTTTTTCAAGAGTTATTATTTTATGAAAAAAATGGAAATTGTGTAGAAGTGTCTACCTTGCGATCCTTCGAGTTGTAATAGTTATGTCCTAACTCTCTAAAACTCTAATCCTGAAAAGATCCTCAATGTGAATTATCCATTTGATTCAATATTATGTAATGTTTATGGCCAGGTCCTTATAGTTGGTATCAGTGGTCGGTTTAGATAACATTAGGAGTTAGGGTATTTTTAAATTAATATCCATAAAGCAATTTATGTTAATATTGAAATCATATAGCATTTACAGATTACCATGTTGCTTCACCCAAGATATTTCTATGTTCAGAATGGTTTTACGCTGTGGAAACATGGCACCTATGTTGGGACAACATTAGAAGGAAGAAAACCTTCCAAATCAGCAACCTGATATGGTCATAATCGGAACTGAATAGTTTGTTACGGTGATGACCCAATTGACTCAACCTATAAATGATGATGGTATCCATGCACAAGATCAGCCAGATCAACCATCGAGGAACATGTCAGTAGTGGAGCATTTCATGAGGCAACATCCCCCATCATTCAAAGGATCATCTGATCCAATGCTAGTAGAAGGGTGGATTAAAGCACTAGAAAATATTTTCCATGTCATGGGTTGCTCAGAACATCAAAAGGTTAGTCATGGTATTTACTGTTTTGATGGTGAGGCTAATCAGTGGTGGTCGATGGTGAAAATTATCTAGGACGTTGAGGAGATTGATGCTCTCTATTGGGATGAATTCAAAGTTATGTTTTATGAGAAATATTTTCCTATGGTGGTTTGTCTTAGGATGGAAAAACAATTCCTAGAATTGAGGCAAGAGGTTGACTATGTGGCTGCTTATGAAGAAAAATTCAATCGACTGGAAAGGTTTGCTCCAAATTTCATAAGAGATCTTGATAGTAAAATCAACGGTGTTTACTTAGGATTAATTCCAAAGTGACGAAAGGATTTAGCTTCTCATGAGTTCAAATGTTATGAAAAAATTGTTCGTTGTGCAGAGAAGGTGGAAATAGAGTTTACCAATGATCAGGTATTCTTTGAAAAACAATAGAATAAGAGGTCGAGGTGGAAGGTGAAAGGGAAGAACTCTTCAAAAAATTCTGATGGTAAGAAACTTATGATTTCAGTTTGTTAAAATTGTGCTAAAAAACATGCTGGGGAATGTCTTTTGAATTCTGTTAAGTGCTACTGATGTGTTAAAATGGGACATAAGGCTCGTAATTGCACTGAAAAAGATCATGGTAATGGTAAGAGAAAATATGATATACAGTCACTAAAATGTTTTATGTGCAATGAAATGGGTCATTATGCAAATGAGTGTCCAACAAAGAACTCAACTGAAGGAAAGCAGCCAGACTACAAGAAGAAAGGGGTGGTGAAATACATTGCAACTACTTCAGCAGAATTTGGGCCATCAAATGAAGATGTATCAAGTACATTGGTTGTTTGTTTAGATTATGCCAATGTGTTGTTTAATTAAGGGTCTACATACTCTTTTATTTCTGAGAAGTTTTCTAATAAATTGGGAATTCCATCTCAGGATATGAATACAGAACTTATGGTAAAAACGCCTGGAGGAAATGTTGAGGCAAAAAGAAAACATTAGAACCTTCATGTCCTTGTGTGTGGAAAGAATCTACCTGCAAACATTAGTATTTTTCCTCTAGTAGTGTTTGATGTTATTTTGGGAATGGATTGGATTTCTGTTTATCATGCTAAGATTTAACACAGAGCTAAAGTGGTTTCTTTATAGAATGATTTTCAGTTTTTATACAAAAATGAACCCTTTCTTGTGATAACATATCAGGAAGCTGAGAAACTAGTAAAAGATGGAAATGAATTTTACCTTGCACATATTGCTGAAAATAATAGAACTGTTCAGATTAATGTTGTTCCAGTTGTAAATGAGTACCTTGATGTTTTTCCAGATGAGTTTCCTGGTATTATACCTGATCGGAAAGTTGAATTTACTGTTTACATAGTTCTTGATGCTAAGCCAATTTCAAAACCCACTTATCAAATTGCTGAAATTGAACTTTTAGAGTTAAAGAAGAAATTGCAGGAGTTATTAGATAAATGATAAATTCGACCTAGCACATCACCATGGGGTGCTCCTGTACTGTTTGTTAAAAAGAAAGATAGTTCAATGAGACTTTTAATTGATTATAGTGCATTGAATAACATCTCTGTTAAGAACAATTATCCTTTGCCTCATATCGATGATTTGTTTGATCAACTCCAGGGAGCTCAGTATTTTTCAAAGATTGATTTGTGGTTGGGGTACCCTCAGTTGAATGTACAGGAAGCAGACATTCCAAAGACTGTGTTTTGTTCTAGATATGTCCATTATGAATTTGTACTTATGCCTTTTGGTTTAACCAATGCACCTGCAGTATTCATGGATCTTATGAATATAATTTTCATGAGTTCTTGGATAAGTTTTTGGATGTCTTCATTGATGATATTTTAGTGTATTCTAAAAGTAAAGAAGAGCATGAAAGTCATTTAAGGGTTGTCTTGAAAACCTTAAATGAAAAGTAACTATTTTGGAAATTCAGAAAATGTGTGTGTTGGTTACAACAAATTTCATTCCTTGGTCACATTGTTTCAACAAATGGCATAACTGTTGATCCTGCTAAAACAAAAGTTGTTGAAGAATGGCCAAGACCCACAAATATTACCGAGATTCATAGTTTTCTTGGTTTAGCAGGTTATTATCAGAAGTTTGTACAAAATTTTTCAAGGTTATCTAGTCCAATGAAAATGTTAACTCGAAAAGGTTTTGAGTTCATTTGGACAAACGAATGTGATTATTTTTTTTCAGGAATTGAAAAGAAGATTGGTGAATGCTTCTGTTTTGGAACTACCATCCAGAAATGGTGAGTTTTTTATCTACAGTGATGATTCGTTGAAAGGACTTGGATGTTTCCTTATGCAGAATGATCAGGTAATTGCTTATGCTTTACATCAGTTGAAACCACATGAGTTAAATTACCCTACACATGATTTGGAATTAACTGTTGTTTTTTTTATTTAAAAATCTTGAGGCACCATTTATATGGAGTAAAATGTGAAATATATACTGATTACAAAAGTTTAAAAGATATATTCACTCAAAAAATAATTGAACATGTGACAGAGGAGATGGTTGGAATTTATCATGGATTATGATTACACAATACATTACCATCTGGGAAAAGAAAATAAAGTGGTAGATGCTTTGAGTCGAAAAAGTAATGTCTCATTAACCATGATACGTTTGGAACAAGATCCTTTATTTTTTGATTTGATAAACATTGGCATAGAAGTTGTTGGTGCTCTAAATTCTTCTGTTTTGTATCAGGTGTCAGTGAGATCATCTCTATCAGATAGAATAAAGCAAGTACAGAAAGAATACATTGAGTTTTAGAAAAAGGTAGAGTTGGTTCAGAAGGGTATGTTTTCTGAATTTAACATTGATAATGATTGTGTTTTGAGGTTTGGAAAGAGATTATGAGTTACTTGTGATTCACAGTTGAAGAATGAGTTGTTATGTGATGCTCATAGTTCTCCATTTTCAGTTCATCCTGGTAGTACTAATATATATAGAGATCTATGGGAGTATTACTGGTGGGATGTAATTAAAAGAGATATTGCTGATTTTGTTGTGAAGTGTTTGACTTGTCAGTAGGTTAAAGAAGAGTGGGAGTTACCGAAAGGAATGCTTCATCCTCTATCGGTACCAGAGTGGAAATGGGAAAATATATATCCATGGACTTCATTTTCATATTACCAAAGAAATATCAAGGTAATAATGAAATATGGGTTATTGTTAATCGATTGACTAAATATGGTCATTTCCTTCCTATTTGAGATACTTTTTCTCTAGATTAACTAGCTCGGTTGAATGTTATAGAGATAGTCAGATTGCATGGAGTTCCTCTCTCCATTGAATTTTATCATGATTATAGGTTTAATTATAACTTTTTGAAGGGCCTTCAGAAGTCGTTGGGTACTAAATTAAATTTTAGTATAGCTTTTCATCCTCAATCAGATGAGCAGCCAGAACGAACATTTCAGAACTTGGAGGATATGTTACGTGCTTGCTCGATGGATTACCAGTGATGTTGGGACCCACATCTTTCTTTGGTTGAATTTTCTTATAGTAATAGCTTTCATTCGAGTATACATATGGCTCCATTTGAGGCTTTATATGGAAATCGTTTTCAAACTTCAGCTTTTTGGGATGAAGTAGGTGAAAGGAAGCTGATGAGACCAGAATTGGTAGAAGAGATGGCAAAGAAAATTCAGTTGATTCAGAATCACATGATAACAGCTTAGAGCAGACAGAAAAATAATGCAGATAGCCAGAGAAAGGATATTTTCTTTTGAGGTTGGTGATCATGTCTTTCTCAAAGTTTCTCCATGGAAAAGTTTGATGCCTTTTGGTAAGAATGTAAAGTTGAGTCCGAGGTTTATTGGACCTTATGAAATCCCTGAGAAAGTTGGACCAGTTGCGTATAGAGTGGCTTTACCTCCATGTTTATCCTAGGTACACAATTTTTTTCATGTTTTGATGTTGTGAAAGTATATGCCAGATCCATATCAAGTTTTGATCCCAGAGGTAGATCAGTTTGATGAGAATCTCACTTACGAGGAACAACCAGTCTTGATTCTTGACCATAGAGAGTAAGTGTTGTGGAATAATGTAATTCCCCAGGTAATGGCTTTGTGGAAAAACCATATGGTAGAATAGGAAATGTGGAAATCGGAAAATGTTATGAGGGATAAATAACCCCACTTATTTTCATAAGTAAAATTGTGAGGACACAATTCCCAAAATGGGGGAAGGATGTAACATCCCAGGTAAATAAAGAATAAGTCATATTTTTTATTTATTAATATTTTTGATTTAAAAACTAATTTTACTTTAAATGGGTTTCTATATTCGATAGCATACCCGATACGCCAAAATGAGCTTCTTTGAAATCTTACGTTGCACACTTATATTATAATATTATTATTTTTAATGGTAGTTAACTCCTAGCCATTGTATTGGTGGAAATGAACAAAACTAAATACAATATGATTATCCATGTTTGTTAAATGTATTAACATTTATCATATAAATTTAGAGGCTTCATAATGTGAATGAATCTAATTTAAGCAAAATTTATATTAAAAGGACGATTTGTCGCCTTTTAACGGATAAACCTCTTTAGATCTAGTTTTTTCCAATTTAATACATTCTATTTTACCTAATAATATCTTTTTTTAGAATGGTGAAATTAAAATTTACTTTGTGTAAATTTTTGGGATTTTTCTGAAAAAGTTCATTTTTAATGAATAGTGAAAAATATTGTATTTTAATTCAAAACTGCGTTTTAATATAATTAATTTATATGGTTTGATTATATTTTTAATTGGTTTTAAAGAGTAATTAGAATTTATTTTAACCATTTAATCTAATTTTGTTTTTTGGAATTAATTTTATTTTGAAATTGGACATAAACAAGTATCAATCTTTTGATAGTTATTATTTCTAAAAAACACGCTATTTGTTTTAACAACGGGATTTAATTTTAAATTAATTAATGTGAATTATATGTTTATAATTTCTTATAATAGACATAATTTTTGAATTTGGAATATCAATTATAGCTTAGGCTGAATTTCTTGTATTTTTCTAAAAAACTTCAAATTCTAATTAATAGTGAAACCACTTAGTAGTTAAAAAAACTGACTTTATCATAAAATGAATTTTTACCACTTCTGTGAATTGAATTTCAAAAATCCGACATACATGGTTATTATTAGTAAATAAAATGCAGTTTAATAAGATGAAAATAATTTTTGGTGAATAGTAACTTTTGACTTTTATTTACTGCGGTTAAAGGTTTATAAGGTAATTTAAGGTAAAAAGTATATTATAATAATTTAAAATTACCTTAACACATTTCCAAAACCTTATTGGATGAGTCATTTTTGACCATGGTCATATTTGGGTTGATTTTGGGACCCCTTTGAGCCACATGGGAGTGATAATGACAATTTAGATTAATTAACTTAAAGTAAAGGCATAAATGACAAAAACAAATATCTTTTAGTAAATTAATTTTTATAAGGGGTTATGTAGATTATATTTTAGAATATATATATTAACTGGAAAGCTAAAAAAATTCCTACATCATTTTATTTTTTTTATTTTTAGACATCGAATAAATTAAATTATTCATGACACAATAATGATGCAGTATTTACCTCATTAATAAATGATTTAAATAAATAAGATTATAATGATTAAAATATTATCCAAAACATGTCCAATTCATATTGGATGATTTTATTTCGAATATGAGTCATCTAATATTATAATTTAATGATTTTTGGACTGTTTGAAACCGAATATAAGTTTATAATAAATATTATTTTCAAACTATCCAAAAGAACCCCTCCTCTCCCTTATCAAAGGAGACCACTTCTAACCAATTTCTAACACCTCTAAATCCTTTTGGTTCATTCAAACACTTCCCAATTAAGCTCCCTACATCCCTCTCCTCCTCAAAGATGCCATAAATTAGTCAGAATTCACTTTTAGAAGTCCATTTGGCTTCAAACCAAAGGAAGTTACCCAAATTAAAGGTAACAATTTCTCTTAAATTGATTTCTTTTTTTTTTACTTCTCCAACCCCTAATTTTTTTTATTCCATTCTTTTGTAATAACAATAGTATCCTCATTATACTAGGATGTTGTTATGATAAGTATTCAAACTACACGTACACACACCTCCATCTAATGGATGATGAACATAATGTTTCTGTGGATGACAAACTAACGCCTCACGAAACGATGATTGTTCAATTATCTCCTACCGCCTCTCATGGTAGCCATTATGATGCCACTGTGTTTATATATGATATATATTAGGTTTATGTTTTCTTTATGCTTATGTAATTTTCATTTATATCATGCCTTTATGGTTTCCATTATGGGTAAACATGATAATATCATTAGAGGAAGTGCGGACTACCGCCCTTTCAAAGTGATATGACTCGTTAATGCCATATGTGGGACATATAAAGGATAGAGTTAATAAAATTATATATGAAATTATATGTGAAATTATAATTTAATTATAATATAACGGTGTATCATTATGTTTTAATTCCATTAAAATAATATATAGAAATGACAGTAGCGTTCATGCGTACGTACAACTTACTGTCTCCATTAACGATGTATTTCATTTCTTACATCCCAATGTTATGTACTATTATAAATACATGTATATACTAGATATATATGATATATATGAAATCTAAATCATGAATATCATTCTGGATATAATGGAGTATTGACCACATGGTCAATTCAAAAATATAAGTTGTTCATTTTTGACTCAAGTACCAAATATCGACAAAATGAACGTTATTAACTTAAATGATTACATAATGTTTACAACATGGTAATAAGTTATATAAAAGGAATAATAAACTTGAAAAAGGTTTTTAAGAAAGTATATATTAACTATAGTTTATTATTCTGGAGATTATAGAATGATCAAGTCAAGTTAGACACAAGGTTAGGGACTTCGTCTCAATCTACTTTCATTGAGACATATTTTGTTTTAATACACGATTATCTTTTATACACTGTATAAAATCCTATGACTTGTCATTTTATTCAAAGGGAATATTTTTATACAAAGCGTTTTACTAAATGACAAAAAGGAATGTTTTTTATGTAAGTGGTGACAACGACCTTTCTGCCACCACGAGTATTATTTGATCTTTTCCTTCCTTAACAAGCCATAATGTTTAAATGAGGTAAGTAAAAGAGTTTATGTTTCGTATGTATTATTGAACAGATGTTTTCATTCTTTGTTTTATAATTCTTACTCTACATTTTATGCTCATCCCAAGTTTTGAAATGTTTTCACTGGACTTAAAGACGAATAGGGTCAAGGATGGAATCTAGGAAAAGTCATCTATCTAAAACATGGAAATAGACATGACTCTTTTTGTCATGAGATTTTATTTTATGAAAAGAATGTAAATTGTGTAGAAGTGTCTAACTTTTAATCTTTAGAGTTGTAATAGTTATGTCCGAATTCTATAAAACTCTAAACCTGAAAGGATCCTCAATGTGAATTATTCATTTAATTCAATATTATGTAATGTTTATGGTTGGGTCCTTATAGTTGTTATCAGAGGTTGGTTTAGATAACATTAGGAGTTAGAGTATTGTTAAATTAATATCCATAAAGTAATTTATGTTAATATTGAAATCATATAGCATTTACATATTACCATGTTGCTTCGCCTAAGATATTTTTGTGTTTAGAATGGTTCTCCGTAGAGGAAAAAGGGCACCTATGTTGGGACAACATTAGGAGGAAGACAACCTTCAAAATAAGAAACCTGATATGGTCAGAATCGGAACTGAATAGTTTTTTATAGTGATGACACAGTTGACTCATGTTATAAATGGTGGTGGTATCCATGGAATAGATCAGCCAGATCAACCATAGAGGAACATGTCAGTAGTGGAGCATTTCATGAGGAAACATCCCCCATCATTCAGAGGATCATATGATCTGGTGCTAGCAGAAGGGTGGATTAAAGCACTAGAAATGATTTTCGATGTCGTGGGTTGTTCATAACATCAAAAGGTTAGTCTTTTTGTTAACTATTTTGAAGGTGAAGCTGATCAGTGGTGGACGATGGTTAAAAATATCTAGGATAGTGATGAGAATGATGCTCTCGATTAGATGAATTCAAAGGTATGTTTCTTGAGAAATATTTTCCTAAGGTGGTTTGTCTTAGGATGGAAAAATAAGTCCTGGAATTGAGGCGGGAGGTTGACTCAGCGGCTGCTTATGAAGAAAAATTCACTCGACTGGCAAGGTATGACCCAAATTTTATACGAGATCTTGATAGTAAAATCAACCTTTTTACTCAAGATTAAAGCCAAAGTATCGAAGGGATTTACCTTATCATTAGTTCAAAAGTTATGAAAAACTTTTTCATTGTGCGGAGAAGGTGGAAACATGGTTTTCCAATGATCAGGTATTCTTTGACAAAAAATAAAATAAGAGGTTGAGGTGGCAGGCGAAAGGGAATAACTCTTCAAAAATGTCTTATGGTAAGAAACTTAAGTTCTCAGTTTGTGAAAATTTTGGTAAAAACCATGATGGGGAATGTCTTTTGAATTCTGGTAAGTGCTACTGATGTGGTAAAATGGGACATAAGGCTCATAATTTCACTGAAACAGATCATGGTAATGGTAAGAAAAAATCTGACATACAATCTGTAAAATGTTTTCAGTGCAATGAACTGGGTCATTATGCAAATGAGTGTCCAACAAAGAACTCACCTGAAGGAAAGAAGCCATACTACAAGAAAAAAGGGGTGGTGAAATCCTTTGCAACTACTTCAGCAAATGTTGGGCCATCAAATGAAGTTGTATCAGGTACACTGGTTGTTTGTTCAGATTATTCCAATGTGTTTTTTGATTCAGGTTCTACATACACTTTCATTTTTTAGAATTTTTCTAATAAATTGGGAATTCCATCTCAAGATATGTATATGTAACTTATGGTAAAAAAACCTGGAGGAAATGTTGAGTCCAAAAGAAAACAGAAGAACATTCTTGTCCTTGTGTGTGGAAATAATCTACCTGCAAACCTTATTATTTTGACTCTAGTAGAGATTGATGTTATTTTGGGCATGAATTGACTCTCTGTTTATCATTCTAAGATTGAATTCAGAGATAAAGAGATTTCTTTTCAGAATGATTGTCAGTTTGTATACAAAAATGAACCCTTGCTTTTGATAATATATTAGGAAGCTAAGAAACTAGTAAAAGATGGAAATGAAGGTTACCTTCACATATTGCTGAAAATTAAAGAACGGTTCAGATTAATGATGCTCCAGTGTTAAATGAGTACCTTGATGTTTTTCCTGATGAGTTTCCTGGTATTATACTTGATCAGAAAGTTGAATTTAATGTTGACTTAGTTCCTAATGGTAAGCCAATTTCAAAACCCCCTTATCGAATGTCTCAAATTGAAATTTTAGATTTAATGAAGCAATGGTAGTAGTTATTAGATGAAGGATTCATTCAACCTAGCACATCACCATGGGGTGCTCCTATACTGTTTGTTAAAAATAAAGAAGGTTCAATGAGACTTTTCATTGATTATAGAGAATTGAATAACATCACTGTTAAGAACAAGTATCCTTTTCCTCATATCGATGATTTGTTTGATCAGCTCCAAGGAGATCAATATTTTTCAAAGATTGATCTGAGGTCGGGGTACCATCAGTTGAAAGTACAGGAAGAATACGTTCCAAAGACCGCGTTTTGTACTAGATATGGCCATTATGAATTTGTAGTTATGCCTTTTGGTTTAACCAATGCACCTGTAGTATTCATGGATCTTATGAATATAATTTTCTATGAGTTCTTGGATAAGTTTAGGGTTGTGTTCCTTGATGATATTTATGGTGTATTCTAAAATTAAAGAAGAGCATGAATGTCATTTAAGGGTTGTCTGGAAAACCTTAAAAGAAAAGAAACTATTTGGGAATTTTAGCAAATGTGAGTTTTAGTTACAAAATATTTCTTTCCATGGTCACATTGTTTCAAAAAATGGCATAACTGTTGATCCTGCTAAAACAAAAGTTGTTGAAGAATGTCCAAGACCCACAAATATAACCGAGATTCATAGTTTTCTTGGTTTGGCATGTTATTAATGGAGGATTGTTTAAAAGATTTCACAGTTATGTAGTCCAATGACTATGTTAACCGGTAAAGGTGTTGGGTTCATTTGGAAAAAAGAATGTGATGATTGTTTTATGGAATTGAAAAGAAGATTTTTGAATGATCCTGTTTTGGCACTACCATCTGGAAATGGTGAGTTTGTTATCTACAACCATGCTTCTCTAAAAATACATGGATGTGTTCTTATGAAGAATGAACAATTAATTGATTATTCTTCACATTTGTTGAAACCACATGAGTTAAATTACCCTACACATGATTTGGAATTAGCTAATGTTGTTTTTTTGCTTTAAAAATTTGGAGGCACCATTTATATAGAGTAAAATGTGAAATATATACTGATCACAAAATTTTTGTGTATATATTCAATCAACAATAATTGAACATGAGACAGAGGAGATGGTTGGAATTAATCAAGGATTATGATTGCACAATCCATTACAATCTGGGAAAAGCAAATAAAGTGGCTGATGCTTTGAGTAAAAAAAGGAATGTCTCATTAACCATGCTATGTTTGGAACAAGATCATTTGGTTTCGGATTTGATAAACTTTCGCATAGATGTTGTTGGTGCAGGAAATTCTTCTGTTTTGTATTAGCTGTCAGTGAGATCATCTCTATCAGACAGAATAAAGCAAGTGCAGAAAGAATACAGTGAGTTATAGAAAAAGGTATAGTTGGTTCAGAAGGGTATTTTGCCCAAATTTAACATTGATAATGGTTGTGTTTTGAGGTTTTGAAGGAGATTATATAGTCTTTTTGATTCATAGTTGAAGAATGAGTTGTTATGTAAAGCTCATAGTTTTCCATTTTCTGTTCATCCTGGTAGTACTAAGATGTACAGAGATCTTCGAGAGTATTACTAGTGGGATGGAAAAAAAAGAGATATTTCTGATTTTACTGTGACGTGTTTGACTTGTTAGCAGGTTAAAGCAGATCAGAAGCTACCAAAAGGAATGCTTCATCCTCTACCGGTGCTAGAGTGGAAATGGTAAAATATATCCATCGACTTCGTTGTCATATTACCAAAGAAATCTCGAGGTAATAATACAAACTGGGTTATTGTTGATAGATTGACTAAATCTGGTCATTTCCTTCCTATTCGAGATACTTTTTCTCTATATCGACTTGCTCGGTTGTATGTTAATGAAATATTCAAGTTGCATGGAGTTACCCTCTCTATTGTATCTGATCGTGATCCCAGGATTAATTATAACTTTTGGAAAGGCCTTTAGAAGTCATTGGGTACTGAATTATATATTAGTACAACATTTCATCCTCAATCAGATGGGCAATCAGAATGAACAATTCAGAAATTGGAGGATATGTTACGTGCTTGATCGATGGGTTACCAAGGAAGTTGGGACCAACATCTTTCTTTGGTTGAATTTTCTTATAATAATAGCTTTAATTCTAGTATACAGATGGCTCCATTTGAGGCTTTATATGGAAAGTGTTGTTGAACTCTAGCTTTTTGGGATGAAGTAGGTGAAAGGAAGCTGATGGGTCCAGAATTGGTAGAAGAGATGGCAACGAAAGTTTAGTTGATTCAGAAGCACATGAGAACATCTCAGATTAGACAGAAAAATTATGCAGATAGCCGGAGAAAGGATATTTCTTTTGAAGTAGGTGACCATGTATTTTTAAAATTTTATCCACGGAAAAGTGTCATACATTTTTGTAAGAAGGGAAAGATGAGTCTGAGGTTCATTGGACCTTATGAAATCCTGTAGAAAGTTGGATCAGTTGCGTACAGAGTGGCTTTGCCTCCAAGTTTATCCTAGGTACACAATGTTTTTCATGTTTTGATGTTGAGAATGTATATACCAAATCCATCTCATTTTTTGAGCCCATAGGTAGTTCAGTTGGAAGAAAATCACTCTTAGTAGAGAGTAAGTGTTGCGGAATAAGGTAATTCACCAGGTAAAGGTTTTTTGGAAAAACTATATTGTAGAAGAGGCAATGTGGAAATCGGAAAAAGCTATGAGGGATAAATAACCCCATTTATATTGATAAGTAAAATTGTGAGGACGCAATTTCCAAAAGGGGGAAGGATGTAACATTCTAGGTAAATCAAGAATAATACATATTTTATATTTATTTATATTTGTGAATTAAAAACTAATTTTACTTTAAAGGGGTTTCCATGTTTGATACCGTACCCGATATGCAACATCGAGATTCTTTGAAATCTTATGCTTCACACTAATAATATAATATTATTATTTTAAATAATAGTTAACTCCTAGAAATTTTATTGGTGGGAATGAAAGAAACTAACTACAATATGATTATACATGTTTGCTAAATGTATTTACATTTATCTAATAAAATTTAGAGGCATAAAAATGCGAATGAATCTAATTTAAGCATAATTTACATTAAAAGGTCGATTTACCTCCTTTTAATGGTGAACCCTCATTAAATCTAGTTTTTTCCACTTTAATATAATCTATTTGACCAAATAAAATCTTTCTCTATAATGGTGAAATTAAAATTTACTTTGTGTAAATTTTTGGGATTTTTCTGAAAAAAGTCCATTTTTAATGAATTGTGAAAAATATTGTATTTTAATTCAAAACATTGTTTTAATATAATTAATTTATATGGTTAGAATATCTTTTTAATTGGTTTTAAAGAGTAATTAGAACATATTTTTACCATTTAATTCAATGTTGTTTATTGGAATTAAATTGATTTTGAAATTGGACATAAACAAGTATCAATCTTTTGATAGTTATTGTTTCTCAAAAACACGCTATTTGTTTTAACAACGATATTTATTTTTAAATTAATTAATGCCAATTTTATTTATATAATTTGGTAGAATAGACATAATTTTTGATTTTGGAATATAAATTATAGCTTAGGCTTCTGAAAAACTTCAATTTTCGATGAATAGTGAAACCTCTTAGTAGTTGTAAAAAAACTGACTTTTTCATTAAATGAATTTTTACCACTTCTATGAATTGAATTTTGAAAATATCACATACATGGTTGTTATTAGTATGTAAAATGTGGTTCGATAGGAAGAAAATAATTTTTGGTGAATAGTAACTTTTGACTTTTATTTACCGCGGTTAAAGGTAAATAAGGCAATTCAATGTAAAAAAGAATTTTATAATAATTCAAAATTACCTAAACACTTGTCAAAACCTTATCGGTTGAGTTATTTATGACCATGGGCATATTTGGGTCGATTTGGGGACCCCTTTGAGCCACATGGGAGTGATAATGACAATTTAGATTAATTAACTTAAGGTAATGGCATATTTGACAAAAAAATATATCTTTTAGTAAATTAATTCTACAAGGGGTTATATAGATTATATACTCGACTATAAATAATAATTGGAAATCTAAAAAAAATTCCTACATCATGGTATTTTTTTTATAATTTTTAGACATCGAATAAATTAAAATATTCATTACACAATAATGATGCTGTATTTACGTCATTAATAAATGATTTAAATAAATATGATTATATTGATTAAAATATTATTCAAAACATGTAAAATTCTAATTGGATGATTTAATTTCGAATATGAGTCATCTTATCTTAGAATTTAATGATTTTTGGACTTTTTTAAACCGTATTTGTGTTTATAATAAAATAATATTTTCACACTTTCTAAAAGAGCACGTCCTCTCCCTTATAAAAGGAGACCAATTCTAACCAATTCCTAACACCTCTAAAGCCTTTTGTATCATCCAACCTCTGCCCAATTAAGCTCCCTAAATCCCAATACTCCTTTTAGAAGCCTTAAATTAGGCATAAGGCACTTCAAGAAGTCCTTTTGGTTCAAACCAAAGGATGTTACCCAAATTAAAGGTAACGATTTCTCTTAAAGTGTTTTCTTTTATTTTACTTCTCCAAACACTAATTTTTTTATTCATTTATTTTGTAATAACACCAGTATCATCAATATACTAGGATGTTGTTATGATATGTACTCAAACTACACATACAAACACCTCTATCTAATGGATGACGAACATAATGTTTCTGTGGATGGAAAACTAACGACTCACAAAATGATGATTGTTTAATTATATCCTACCGCCTCTCATGGTGGCCATTATGATGAAACTTTATTTATATATGATATATATTATTTTTATGTTTTCTTTATGATTATGTAATTTCCATTTATATCATGCCTTTATGGTTCCCATTATGGGTAAACATGATAATCTCATTAGAGGAAGTGCAGACTACCACCCCCTCAGAGTGATATGACTCGTTGATGTCATATGTGGGACGTATAAAGGATAGATTTAATGGTATTATTTATGATATTATATGTAAGATTATAATGGAGTTATAATATAACTATGTATCATTATGTTTTAATTCCATTAAAATAATAAATATAAATGAAAGTAGTGTTCATGCGTATGTATGACTTACCGTCTCCATGAATGATGCATTTCATTTCATATATCCAAATGTTATGTACTATTATAAATATATGTATATACTAGATTTATTAGATATATATGATATAAAAATCATGAATATCATTCTGGATATAATGTACTATTGACCACTTGGACAACTTGTAAATATAAGGTGTTCATTTTTGAATCAAGTACTAAATATCGACAAAATGAACGTTATTAACATAAATGATTACATAATGTTTATTACATGGTAATATGTTATATAAAAGGAATAATAAACTTGAAAATGGATCTTAGGAATGTTGAAATTAACTTTAGTTTATTATTCTGTAGATTAAACAATGATCGAGTCAAGTCAGACACAAGGTTAGGGACTTTGTCTCAATCTCCTTTCATTGAGGCATATTTTGTTTTAATACAAGATTTTCTTTTATATGCTGTATAAAATCCTTTGACTATTCATTTCATTAAAAGGGAATCTATTTATAAAAAGAGTTTTACTAAATGACAAAAAGGAATGTTTTTTACGTAAGCGGTGACAATGACCTTTCCGCCACCGTGAGTATTATTTGATCTTTGGCTTCCTTAACATGTCGTAATGTTTTTTAAAAGAAAAAATAAATACCATATACTCTATTTATGTATTTTTGTATTCAAAATGATTTTGAGAATGGATTTATTATTTCATTATCCTAAAATGATATTTTGTTACTGCAATGTTGAAATGTTATCTTTCCTTTATGCTTATGTTATGTGTTTTGATCATGTTTTGGTGCTTGGGAATTATTTATGTATACGGGTGGTTCCGTGATAAACCTAGGGTGGGTGAGCCCGATATTTCTCTTCAATGCATTGGATAACGTAACAGAGGTACTGTAGAGACCCGAAGCTTGACGTACATGGATATTACATTACATTTGCGGAATACTTAGTACATAACAAAAACACACACACAAGGATCGTAATAGTTTAGTGTCTTTGGAAACTTGGAATGTAATCTTCTAGTCATGGTGAAAGATCTTCAATATATCCCATAAAGATCTTCCCTTTTTTTACCTAAAACCTTTATTTATATCCTGGGGAAAAGAAAACATAAAAGGGTGAGCTCAAATGCTCAGTAAGTGTATACAAAAGAAAAATCAAACACATCATAATCATAAGAACATAACTTTTGGAAATCATAAACTGCAAAAGAGAGCATAATTTCATAACATGGGATAAATCATGGCATTGAAATGTAATCACAATAATCATAACTTAAAACATGAAACTTTGTGGCATTCACACATAATAATAGAGAATCATTTCTTGTTAGTCAAGACTCATTTACAAGACTATCTTAGTGGACAAAGTCCCTTTCTGAATCGAGTAACCCTCGTTTCAGTCCTGTTTCACTGAACCAGTATGACCTACCATTCCAGCCATGTCTATCTCATGAGATATGAAATCTTTACCCAATGCATTGGAGGGAGATATAGGTCCCACCAATATTATAATGAATCCATTCTTATGGGTGCCACAAAATCATAAACCATACATCATAGCATAACCCATGTAATAAAAATGGGATTCTTAAACAACATGGCATCATAAAACAATTTATATAAGAGAAAGGAATTCATAAAAATAATTCCATCACAACATAATAAAATCAATGTAATAATATGGATAAAACAGAACCCTTTATTATCTTAGATGGAAAATAATTTTGATAAAACACTTGAACTCCATTCTTGAGGAAAATATCCTTCCTTCTTCAAAAACATTTTTCATTTCTTAACATGTCATATGACTTTAAAATAAAAGAAGTTTATTAAAAATAAACATGAAAACTTGTAAAGGAATCTTCTTGGAAATAATGTTTAAAAAATCCATTCATGCCGTATAAGTTAAAAATAACATTCTCCTCATACTTTTGTCGGAAAAGTCAAAAAGTACCTTATATGGTAACCAAAGGAAAGATTCCATTCATACAATGTGGTAAAAAGTAAATAAAGGGTAAAAATGCCTTTAAACATCCATGGAATAATGGTAAACATTTTATGAAATCATTTTTAGAAATCTTGGTCATGGATGATAAACATAACCCCAGTAAATACTTACATATAAGCAATCTCAGATAAAAATGATATTGAAACTTTATCCCTTACCTTAGGTCCGATTTTCTTCGTAAGTGTCCGAACCTCCTGTATAATGATTTAAATAATGTCATTTACTTATTACAGAATCATATTCATTGTTATTATATCATATATGGTTCACTTATGACTTTATATTACCCTTTCTTTTGTAAATTCATGTTAAAGTAGCGTTTTGGGTAAAATCATCTCATTTGTCGTTCGTGTTTTAACTTGTAATTATTCATATGATTACTTAGATAGTGATTACTTAATTCCAGAATATAAAACATGATTTATATATAATATATATTAATAATATATATATATATATAATATATCAGTAAATGAAAAGAAATACACCGTTCATGGAGACGGTAGACCGTTCGTACGCATGAACGCTGTTTTCGTTTCCTTATTGAGTTGAATGGAATTAAGTAGATGACATACATATATATAAAAATAAATCCATTAGCTTTATAATGTCATATATTTCATTATTATTGCTTATATAAACTTTATAATCATTCTTAAATGGTTAACATGGAGAATGAATCTCATCGCGTCGTGGAGACAGTAGTTCGTACGTACGCACGAGCGATGATATCATTTCCATAATTATTGAATTGAATTGGAGTGGATGATAAAATATATCAGAATCATTATTATGTTATAATAACTATGTATAGTTATTCTTTACACCATAATACCCATCCATGTAAGGTGTTGGTGGAAAAGCAGATTACACCACGGCGTGGAGACGGTATTCCGTACGTACGCACGCGCGGTGATTTCCTTTTTCCATAGGATGGATAGAAGGTTAATTAGAGTTGTTTCATATTTATAATAAAATATCAGTATATGAGTGATACTGATGTTATTAATTCATAATGAAACAGCCTTAGAAGAAGAAGTGGAAGAAGAAATAAAGGTTACAGAATTGGTAACGGAAATTACCTCTTCTTTGAAACGCCTCTTTGAATCCTCCACTTAGGGAACTATGATTGGTCTTTGAAGAAGACCAGGACCTCTAGGATTATTATAGGGAAGTGGAGAAGTGATTTTGGCAGGGGTTGGACGATCTTGAGTGATCAAATTGGTGTGAGGAGGAGGGGGAGGAGGTGTCCTTTAATAAGGGAGGAGAGGGGCACCTTAGGAATATCTCAAAATATTATTTTATATTAAAGTTAAAATCGGTTTATAATGGTTCCAAAGGGTCTTATTTCGAAGATAAAGTGAGGATGGGTCTAAATCCTATCATCCAATAGGATTTAGACAAGTTTAGGGTATTATTTTAACCTTATCAATTAGATTTAACTCTAAGTTAAATAATTTAACTTTTACCGTTTCTTTTTGTTTTCTTTCACTATATGGTTAATACACTTACTATAACATGCCAAAAAAAACCCAAATTGTATATTATTAATACATATATCCTTATCTAAGTCATTTGGCCGAACCTTAGATTTTTAGGAATAAAATAACAATTAATAATATAATATTTGATTTAAAAACTATTTTGTGTCAATTATGACACTATTTGATATATGATTTTTGTGAAAGTAATAACAGAATTATATGTTCGAACCAAGTTAATTAAATCAACACTAATATATCATAGTAACATATAAATTATTGGAATTCATAAAAAGTCTCAAATTACATTTATTTTGGTGTTTATAACATCAATTATGTCAATATTTTATTAATAAGATAATTACTGATCATCATTGTGTCATAAATAAATTAAATTATTTAATGTCTAAAAATTACGAATAAAATACCATTATGTAAGAAATCTTTTTATCGTTCTATTGAATATTTATAGTCGAATTTATCTTATGTATAACCCTATATTAAAAATGTTTTAGTAAATAAACTTTGATTTTAACTCTTTTAACCCTTCTTTAAATAAATTAATAATAAATGTCCTAATCTAATCCAAGTGGGCCTAAATGGTCATATTATATTCATAAGGTTGTTTTTGGTGGAATTACACTTATCCAATAGAATTAGTACATGTGTTAGGGTAATAGTAATATCATATTTACCCTTAGTTACCCTATTTACTATTAACCGCGGTAAAAAAATGTAAAAAGTTACTATTCACCAAAAATTATTTTCATCTCATTGAACCAAATTTTAGTCCTTGATATTAACCGTGTCTCTCGGATTTTCGAAATTCCATTCACAGAAGCGGTAAAATTAAGTTTTATGAAAAATTCAGTTTTTTAACTACCACTTAGTAGTTTCACTATTCATCAAAAATTGATGTTTTTCAGAACAATGCCAAAATTTCATCCTTAGCTATATTTCATATTCCGAATTCAAAAATGAATTCTATTTTACCAAATTAATAACATAGAAGTTTCATTAATTAATTTTATAATTAAATCCCGCTGCTAAAACAAATAGCGTGTTTTTAAGAGATAATAAATATCAAAAGATTGAAACTTGTTTATAAGTGGTTTAAATGTGAAATTACATCCAATGAACATTATTGTATTAAATTGAAAAAAATCTATTTTAAATATACTTTAAAACCACTCAAATTAATAATTTATCACTATTAATTATTTCGATTGAAAAAGTTGTTTTTAATTAAAATTTAGTAATTTTCACTATTCATCAAAATATGAAAATTATCCAAAAATCACCAAAATTTCACCCTAAGATAATTTCGATATTCCGAATCCAAAAATGAAGTCCATTTTGAAAAATAGAAATTAAAAAATTTCAAAAAGTGGTTATTACTATTCATAACGTCTAGTATTAATAATATTTTAATAGCATATCGTTGTTTAGCGAAACTTGGTGTTGCGTACAACACACGCTATCGTGGAAGGTCGCGATTGCGTGTAATTCAAGCCAGGTCAGAGATGTGTGTTGTGAAAGCTACTTTTGGTGTAGCATATAACACAAGACATTAATGGAATTAAAAAGAATATTTTTCATAAAATCTCGGGCTGTTACATTCTACCCCCCTTAAAATGAATTTCGCCCTCGAAATTCATCGGGGTTATAAATGGTTTACTATTCGAAAGTTTCTTTAATAGAAACCCACATCGTAAAAAACAATACCAAAACTTGGCTTTAAAAACTAAAGTATGAAATGTAACGATTACCCAAATAAACTAATCACTGGGTTTCCACATAGGTGAAAATATGGATATGGAAGAGAAATCTAACCATCATGTTCTGATGGAGAGTGGTAGAGAACATGGCTATGGAAAAGCCAATAATCACAAATCCATAGATTTGTGATGATATAAGGTACCAACTGATTCATCAGGTATAAGATCACTAGGACAACATTTTTGGTTTTCAAGATCTTTTCCCTAAAGTTGAAGAATTTGAATTAGAATAAATACTTACTTTATTTTGGTACAATCTCACTGTTGTTCATGCCTTGAACAATTTCCACTTCATCTCTCAAATAAATGAAGTTGAATTTGTTATTCGTGAAGTGTTAGCAGATCATGTGATAGAATGACGGGTCATTCCATCTGTCTCAAACAAAAGGTTAGCAAAAATTATATACATAAGTCGATCTATAGTGAGATTAATCATATATGGTTCCTAAAATGAACTTATACTTCATATATCATACTACTTAATATAATAAAACTATTTTCTACTAAACAAGGACTTCCTGTAGGCCAGTGGTAGGTGATAAAGGCCAATCACACTTCGGTTGTGAGTTCAATTCCCACAGCCTTGTCCGACGCGATGGGCTGTCGCCCGTCCTGCAGGTTGTCCTTTTTCTAAAGCTATTTTACTATAACATCCCATCAATATTACTAACTTATGTCCAACATAAACCATTCCAATCTTTAGGCTTATCCATAATACTCACGTCCACTCTCAGAGATTTAATTCCATCATTGATCCCCATATATCATAAGATATATCTTATTGGTCACATTCCAAACATTCAAAGGCCTTAATCTTGTACTCTCTTGAATACCCATTGAACCATAGTGAAAACTTGAATGCAGTTAAAAGATAAAACTTTCCATATACCAAAATCCTCAAAATTCTATATACTCATGCCATGATATCACTTAGTCCTTATATCAATCATGAGCTCATGAATACTGTTAAACATTTCATTTTCTCATTTTCCCTTCATTATGTTCATACCATCTTATTTCCAAAAATATCTCAATCACTTTGAATACCACATTAGACCAATACATAGATATTCCAATACTCTATGATACAACATTATTTTGGAATCCCATTACATAAACACTTAATCATTCCACCACATCGTTGTCATATTCAACATCGCCAATTGTGATCTCATGTGACTTCGCTTTGTCCTTTGCCTTAAGTTGTTGCTCATGTCGATCATCACTAACCCTTGGATTAGGGCATTTATTGGCATAATGTCCCATCTCCTTGCACTTGAAGCATTGAAGTGTTAGTGGTGCATTCTCTGCAGTGTTTTCTTTATTCACATCATTAAAAACCCTTTTCCATTACCTCGACACTCAGCTGCTCGATGACCTTCTTTTCCACACTTAAAACATTTTCTAGTCCCTTTAAGACAATCTCCACCATGCTTCTTTCCACACTTTGAGCATAAGGAAACATTCATCTTCTTTTCACCATTATTCTGAGAATTCTCCTTGAACTCCATCTTTCATTTCTTGTCAAAACCATGAGATGGATATGTAACATCAACTTCCATTTCTACCTTGATAGCACAACGCACAATTTCTTCATAGCTTCTGAAGTCTCTTATAGCTAATGCCCTTCGAAGACTTGGTTTTAAGCCACTGAAAAATCGATCAACTTTACTTTCAGGTTGGATGATAATGCCAGATGCATACCTTGAAAGTCTTGTAAAATTCGCTTCGTATATACCAACAGATTCATCATCCTTTTGCTTTAGTTCAAGAAACTCCTTTTCCATCTTTGTTCGAAGAATACGAGGGAAGTACTTACTGAAAAACAAGTTCTTGAACTCATCCCATTCCATGGACTCAATTTCATCTCTTGGCCTCATATTCTTGATAAGATTCCACCATTGATCAGCTTCACCTTCCAAACGATATACTGCTAAGATGACTTTATCATGTTCAGAACATTGAAGAACTGAAAATATCTTTTCAGTGGTACTGATCCATTTTTCAGAAACAAGTGGATCAGAAGACCCATTGAAAGAAGTTGGACGTTGCCTCATGAAGGACTCAATAGAATATTGTTCCCTTCTATGTTCATTTGGAAGTCCAGAATGATTCATAGCATGTGTAAGTATAGAAATAAAATTTTGCACTCTATCTCCCATAAAATTTTTTTGTTCAGGAGGGAAATCATTGCATTGTCCATTGCATTGATCAACACGGTTCCTTCGGGTTCCAGCCATCGTCTAAAACCCAAAAAGAATAGTGTGAGAGGCAAAAACCATGCTAGGGAAAACAACATTGTAAAGGGGGAGTATCCTCAATATCTAACTTCTTAAGTTAAATTCTAAGATCGTTACCGTAGTAATATGACTGTATCCTATATGTATACTTATCCTTAGGGACATCCCTAGACAAACCTTATAAATATCTCTAGGGATTTCACTAAAGTTCTCGCATCCTAGTTTCCAAAGGTTGACTAAACCATTCCTCTGATACCAACTGTAGAGACCCGAAGCTTGACGTACATCGATATTACATTACATTTGCGGAATACTTAGTACATAACAAAAACACACATACAAGGATCGTAATAGTTTAGTGTCTTTGGAAACTCGGAATGTAATCTTCTAATCATAGTGAAAGATCTTCAATATCTCCCATAAAGATCTTCCCTTTCTTTTTACCTAAAACCTTTATTTATATCCTGGGCAAAAGAAAACATAAAAGGGTGAGCTCAAATGCTCAGTAAGGGTATACAAAAGAAAAATAAATCACATCATATTCATAAGAACATAACTTTTGGAAATCTTAACCTGCAAAAGAGAGCATAATTTCATAACATGGGATAAATCATGGCAGTGAAATGTAATCACAATAATCATAACATAAAACATGAAACTTTGTGGCATTCACACATAATCATAGAGAATCATTTCTTGTTAGTCAAGACTCATTGCCAAGACTATCTTAGTGGACAAAGTCCCTTTCTGAATCGAGTAACCCTCGTTTCAGTCCTGTTTCACTGAACCGGTATGACCTACAATTCCAGCCATGTCTATCTCCTGAGATATGAAATCTTTACCCAATGCATTGGAGGGAGATATAGGTCCCACCCATCTTATAATTAATCCTTTCTTATGTGTGCCACAAAATCATAAACCATACATCATAGCGTAACCCATGTAATAAAAATGGGATTCTTAAACAACATGACATCATAAAACAATTTATATAAGAGAAAGGAATTCATAAAAATAATTCCATCAAAACATAATCAAATCAATGTAATAATATGGATAAAACCAAAACCCTTTATTATCTTAGATGGAAAATAATTTTGATAAAACACTTGAACTCCATTCTTGAGGAAAATATCCTTTCTTCTTCAAAAACATTTTTCCTTTCTTAACATGTCATATGACTGTAAAATAAAAGAAGTTTATTAAAAATAAACTTGAAAACTTGTAAAGTAATCTTCTTGGAAATAATGTTTTGAAAATCCATTCATGCCGTATAAGTTAAAAATAACATTCTCCTCGTACTTTTGTCGGAAAAGTCAAAAAGTACCTTATATGGTAACCAAAGGAAAGATTCCATTCATACAATGTGGTAAAAAGTAAATAAAGGGTAAAAATGCCTTTAAACATCCATGGAAGAATGGTAAACATTTTATGAAATAATTTTTAGAAATCATGTTCATGGATGATAAACATAACCCCAGTAAATACTTACGTATAAGCAATCTCAGATAAAAATGAGATTGAAACTTTATCCCTTACCTTAGGTCCGATTTGCTTCGTAAGTGTCCGAACCTCCTGTATAATGATTTAAATAATGTCATTGACTTATTACAGAATCATATTCATTGTTATTGTATCATATATGGTTCACTTATGACTTTATATTACCCGTTCTTTTGTAAATTCATGTTAAAGTAGCGTTTTGGGTAAAATCATCTCATTTGTCGTTCGTGTTTTAACTTGTAATTATTCATATGATTACATAGATAATGATTACCTAATTCCAGAATATAAAACATGATTTATATATAATATATATTAATAATATATATATATATATATATAATATATCAGTAAATGAAAAGAAATACACCGTTCATGGAGACGGTAGACCGTTCGTACGCATGAACGCTGTTTTCGTTTCCTTATTGAGTTGAATGGAATTAAGTAGATGACATACATATATATAAACATAAATCCAGTAGCTTTATAATGTCATATATTTCATTATTATTGCTTATATATACTTTATAATCATTCTTAAATGGTTAACATGGAGAATGAATCTCATCGCGTCGTGGAGACGGTAGTCCGTACGTACGCACGAGCGATGATATCATTTCCATAATTATTGAATTGAATTGGAGTGGATGATACAATATATCAGAATAATTATTATTTTATAATAACTATGTATAGTTATTCTTTACACCATAATACCCATCCATGTAAGGTGTTGGTGGAAAAGCAGATTACACCACGGCGTGGAGACAGTATTTCGTACGTACGCACACGCGGTGATTTCCTTTTTCCGTAGGATGGATAGAAGGTTAATTAGAGTTGTTTCATATTTATAATAACATATCAGTATATGAGTGATAATGATGTTATTACTTCATAATGAAACAACCTTAGAAGAAGAAGTGGAAGAAGAAATAAAGGTGAAAGAATTGGTAACGGAAATTACCTCTTCTTTGAAACGCCTCTTTGAATCCTCCACATAGGGAACTATGATTGGTCTTTGAAGAAGACCAGGACCTCTAGGATTATTCTAGGGAAGTGTAGAAGGGATTTCGGCAGGGGTTGGCCGAGCTTGAGTGCTCAAATTGGTGTGAGGAGGAGGGGGAGGAGGTGTCCTTTTATAAGGGAGGAGAGGGGGACCTTAGGAATATCTCAAAATATTATTTTATATTAAAGTCAAAATCGGTTTATAATGGTTCCAAAGGGTCTTATTTCGAAGATAAAGTGGGGATGGGTCGAAATACTATCATCCAATAGGATTTAGAAAAGTTTAGGGTATTATTTTAACCTTATCAATTAGATTTAACTCTAAGTTAAATAATTTAACTTTTACCGTGTCTTTTTTTTTCTTTCACTATATGGTTAATACACTTACTATAACATGCCAAACGAACCCCAAATTGTATATTATTAATACATATATCTTTATCTAAGTCATTTGGCCGAACATTATATTTTTAGGAATAAAATAACAATTAATAATATAATATTTGATTTAAAAACTATTTTGTGTCAATTTGGACACTATTTGATATATGATTTTTTTGAAAGTCATAACAGAATTATATGTTCAAAACAAGTTAATTAAATCAACACTAATATATCATAGTAACCTAGAAAATTAGTGTAATTCATAAAAAGTTTCAAATTACATTTATTTTGGTGTTTGTAACATCAATTATGTCAATATTTCATTAATAAGATAATTACTGCATCATCATTGTGTCATAAATAAATTAAATTATTTAATGTCTAAAAATTACAAATAAAATACCATTATGTAGGAAATCTTTTTATCTTTCTAATGAATATTTATAGTCGAATTTATCTTATGTATAACCCCATATTAAAGTTTTTTTAGTAAATAAACTTTGATTTTAACTCTTTTAACCCTTCTTTAAATAAATTAATAATAAATGTCCTAATCTAATCCAAGTGGTCCTAAATGGTCATATTATATTCATAAGGTTGTTTTTGGTCGAATTACACTTATCCAATAGAATTAGGACATGTGTTAGGGTAATAGTAATATCATATTTACCCTTAGTTACCCTATTTACTATTAACCGCGGTAAAAAAAAGTAAAAAGTTACAATTCATCAAAAATTATTTTCATCTCATTGAACCACATTTTAGTCCTTGATATTAACCGTGTCTCTCGGATTTTTGAAATTCCATTCACAGAAGCGGTAAAATTAAGTTTTATGAAAAATTCAGTTTTTTAACTACCACTTAGTGTTTCACTATTCATCAAAAATTGATGTTTTTCAGAACAGTGCCAAAATTTCATCCTAAACTATATTTCATATTCCGAATTCAAAAATGAAGTCTATTTTACCAAATTCATAACATAGAAGTTGCATTAATTAATTTTATAATTAAATCCCGCTGTTAAAACAAATAGCGTGTTTTTAAGAGGTAATAAATATCAAAAGATTGAAACTTGTTTATAAGTGGTTTAAATGTGAAATTACATCCAATGACCATTATTGTATTAAATTTAAAAAATATATTCTAAATATACTTTAAAACCACTCAAATTAATAATTTATCACTATTAATTATTTCGATTGAAAAAGTTGTTTTTAATTAAAATTTAGTAATTTTCACTATTCATCAAAATATGAAAGTTATCCGAAAATCACCAAAATTTCATTTTAAGCTAATTTCGATATTCCGAATCCAAAAATGAAGTCCATTTTGATTAATAGAAATTACAAAATTTCAAAAAGTGGTTATTACTATTCATAACGTCTAGTTTTAATAATATTTTAATAGCATATCGTTGTTTAGCGAAACTTGGTGTTGCGTACAACACACGCTATCGTGGAAGGTCGTGATTGCGTGTAATTCAAGCCAGGTCAGAGGTTTGTGTTGTGAAAGCTCCTTTTGGTGTAGCGTTTAACACAAGACATTATTGAAATTAAAAAGAATATTTTTCATAAAATCTCGGGCTGTTACAGGTACTCGTGAATGATTCTCCTAAGATATTTAAGGAATATACTATGATGGGTATTCCAAAGTAACTCTCTATTTAGCTGTGATAGCTACAATGTAAGTATGATTTGGATTCCAAAAGTTACCTTTATGATTTATGATTTCTATGTGTTATTCATAAATCTTATTTTTTCATGAGGTAATTAAAAGAGTTTATGTTTCGCATGTATTATTGAACAAATGTTTTAATTCTATGTTTCATAACACTTATTGAGCTTTTTATGCTCATCCCATGTTTTGAAATGTTTTCACATGACTTAAAGATGAATAGGGTCAAGGATGGAATCAAGAAAAAGTCATGCTGTCTAAAACATGGAACTAGACATGACTCTTTTTTTCAAGAGTTTTTATTTAAAAGAAAAAAGTTGAAATTGTGTAGTTGTGTCTACCTTTTAATCTTTTGAGTTGTAATAGTTATGTCCTAATTATCTAAAACTCTAAACCTGAAAAGATCATCAATGTGAATTATTCATTTAATTCAATATTGTGTAATGCTTAAGGCAGGTTCCTTATACCTTTAGCATCCATGTTCTGTAAAACAGTCTCACCAATATGACTAAGATGGTTATGCCAAATCATTTTTATTATAAAAGTTATTTCTATAGCATTCATGTTTTCTTACCGAACCCCATTCAGGTTTAAATTTTCCCCTTCCACATCATGTGAAACAAAAATGGAATATTGTATGATCTTCCATGTGCCATTGAAAATAATAACATTGAATCCTAAATTATCATACTTACTAGTATATGTTAGTCTTCTCCATAAACTTGAGATGTGGAATACACCTTGTAAATACAACATCAATATATTACTAGTTAGAATAATCAAATATCATTTGAAATAAACCTCAAGTCCCTCTCTATACAAAAGATGAACATTGTATAGGATTCCTAACAGTTTTTTTCATGAATCCTATATCAATTTTAAACTAAAATGAATCTATAGAATAAATAATCCATAACTACATCAAACTCATGATGCTTAAAATAATAGTGTCACCCCCTTCAACACTATATTCTGGTAATGAAGTAGAAGCTCACATGACAAAATTTATCCTCTATCTTGGAAATGATTTAATAAGAATCTATCTATTTCATAGTGCTAATATATAGAGTTATTAGGACTATCCAGCTTCTTAGGAATCTTATCTCTTATGTTTTCTTCTCTTAACCTTTGAATTTTTCAAGTGGAGCACCCCCAACCTCTGTATTAATTTTTTTTTCTGTAGATCCTAAAACCTCTTTCATTTAGATCAATCCATTCTAGATCATATCATAGATATCATATAAAACCTAGTAAATATTTCTACATGAATTTCTCATTATAGTTACCATCAAGTCACATGTTTATATAACAAATGATAAAAGAATCAATTCCCACACACCTTTAGTTAACACCATCCTAGTGGAGTACATATGACTTCATATCTTGTTGAAATAATTTAGATCACAATCCATTAAACATTATTCTAACATAATCATCTTGAAACATCAACTTACATGTTTTAAATATAGTCCCTTATTTTATATTTTTTCTTCACCTCATAGTTTTTTAAATCCACCTTCCATGATAAAATCATTCATAATACACCTAGTTCCTTCTTTTCATGTTTTTTCTACTCCATATATTCCATAAATTCCATATTTACTAAATATATTGTATATAATTATGATTATAAAATTGGTAGTTATCCTCATTTATCTTATAGAAATTATGTAAGATTCATTTAAATTTTCCATCCTCAAATTTCCTTTTGTTAACACCATATTTCAAAATAAAAAACTCAAAATAAATAATAAATGATTATATGTACCTCAAATTTTTATAAATCCATTGTCTGAGATATCCTTCACAACTCTAAACAAATATTCAATTCCACTTTTAGAATAAATACAGTACTTCTGGAAGACTCAACTTTCAGAACCTAAAATGTATAATAAGGTTGTCATTAGGTTATGAAATAGTCAATGCTGAGGAATAATGTATGTAGATGAGTGAAGCCTCACACATCAACCATGCACCATATGAATCCCTCATTCAGACACTCATTCCAAACCTTCAAAATGAAATAAGTAATGAAAATATGTAAATAAAATAATGAGGGATCACAAGGATTATAAATGGTTCAGATGAAGCCATAATCCATGGAAAAAAAAATCCACTAGAGTAAATAATAGATTATAATGGAAATGAGAACTCTAAATAAATTAATAATAAAATTCAATTATTAATCTAAACCCATTCACTGTATAAGTAATCCCCAATAATAATTTTATAGTATCTATATTATTTTAATTCACGTTTGATTACCATTTGAGATCAAAAAGAAGATGCCTACTATGGTCCAATATCCTTGGGCATCAACATACTAAATTAAAGGAAACATCCACCTAAACTAGACCATTAATTTTATAGTGAAAAATTTCTAAAAATATTACAATATTAATATTACATATCATCATAAAGAATCTTTTGTTAGTCCTTTTCAGTTTCTATAACCACATCTATGCCATGTATTTAGAACAAATCCTATTTCTTCCTCACACGCATCATTTAGAATCAACCAACAATTTCTACTAACACTTATAGTCATTTGAAACATCATCCACCTTGAATCTAGAATATTTTACAAAGTTATAGATGTTACTCCTTTCTGGAATATTTACTTCATATCAAGAAAATTGACTCTTACATGATGCCAAACAAATTCTAGATCCAATTCTATGTTCTTTATCAAAAAATAGATCTCATGATCAATGAGTGGGGGATAAAAATTCCCATTCACTAATATTTACCAACAAACATCAATTTTCACCCATATTATAAAAATTTATCACCCTTGACCTTAAAAAATTATGATGGTTCAATAAAAACACAATAGGGTGGAAGGCTAGAGGATGACGGGTTAGAGTAGAACCAGTTTATATGAGGCTTTGATAAAGGTGATATTATCATTAAAAAACCTCTATGTGATATCCAAGAGTTAATATGGTACACCAAATTAGTTTTGTATTATTGTATAGAAGTTCAGGCAAGTTGGAGTTTTGATATCCCATAACTAGAGGCATAATAGAAGTCTAGACATGTACGAGTGTGAAATAATTCTATGATACACCCAAATTTCATGAGTTAAAGGCCTATAAATACCTATATTTTACCATTAAAAGTGTTTATACATTACGATTCCATATTTCTTGGAAGTTGAAACTCTCAAATCATGCAAAACTGGTTTTTTTTCTTTTGGAAACCCAAAAAAACATTTTTGGATCCAAAAAGGAGGGAAACTATGAGAATCACTTTATGGAAATACTTTAAAGTACTATCTTGAATTTAATTAATTTCCACAAATCTCCCTCCAAATAAGATCATGCTTTGCACAAGGACAAAAACTTTTTGCAAGTTAACATTTTTAACAAAAAACAAATTTCATAAAAATTATTTCATGGAAATCAATACAATTCCAACATTTTGAGAAACCTATTTTCATGAATGTTGAGCGAATGTGAGACCCACACCTATCTGATATACATTCCTTGTGAAAAAAAACCATACACATGGATGGTAGCCTAGAATTTTATCCAAAATCCCATTGTGTTAATCATTGGTTGATCAACATCCATACTTGTTTCTCTTAAGAATAGGGTAAGCATTGTATGTAACCTTTTCCCTTAAGAAAGAACTGGGAAGCACATGTGTAATACTAACACCTTTCCTTCCTAATCGGAAGTAGAATGTGGGCCTCTTAATAGGTGTATAACTCGTAACCTATCATTCCCCCTTCCAAAAACAAGGTTGATCTGAGAAACATAATGTGCAATCTTTAATATATCTATTAATTTCTCCCCCTTTCATGGAACAACCATCGGTACTGCATAAAGGTAAACTAAATAGTCCAATCCTAAAAAATGGCCTTAAACTATATAACTTGATCTATGTTGATATTTATTCCTACTTAAATAGGATATGTTGGATTCTTTATTGAGGTTCAATCCTAATAACAAAAAAATCTCACTTTACAATGTCACTTATAATGGATTATAAATAAAATAAAATTTTGGAATTACTTAAGCCTTCCACATTGTCCCTAATTAAATTTAGATCCAGTCTTCCCTTATATAAAAGGAATAGTGGAAAATACACTAAGAATATAAACTGTGACCTCCCTTATGTGATGTGAAAAAGTTGATTCATCCCCACTGAAGATTAAACCATGACCTATCTTATTTTTCATGAATAAATGGATTCATTGTATCACCCCAACCCCAAAATCCCGAAGCCAGTGAATTACTTTAATACATTGGATTGAATACAAGGAATCAAATCCTGAAGGACTGATCATTTTAGTAGTCTTGGAAAATAGATTATATAGGTGAACTTTATATTATAGTTAAAAACATAAAATACAACATTGATAATCCTTTTATAATGCCATTACTCTCCTAGGTTAACCATACTTATAAATCATAATACACCTCTTAGTATCTTGGGAAAATAAAACACAAGAAATGGGTGAGATCAGATGCTTATTAAGGTTAAAAAATACCCCAAAATCCTTCATAAACAAACATAAACTTTTAACGCATGGTATAAAATTATAACAAAAGCCTTTTAAACATTACCTTCAATATTGTATGGGAATAATAACTCAAATAATCACATTTAAACATTCACATGGATATTCTAAGAGTCGAATAATCACATGTAATATCAATACCTAATATCATAATGAGGGAATGAATAATTCTGGACATCTAAAACATATCATTTAGGCCTCTACCAAGACATCTAAAAAAAATGGTTAAGGCCCCGTCCAAATCCATATATGAAAGTAAATAGGAAAGGGCTCGGCCATGTACATATCTAGTTTTTCTCATGAGACCTACTGATGCATCGAGAGGCTATAATTGGCCCCACCCATCACTTACTAAGTCCAATAAATTCCTAATATAAAAATGGTGAAACATAAACAACATAATCTTTTATATTAAGAACTAGTATATGAATTATAAATACTTTAACCATAAACTAAGAATGGAATCTAAATAGCACATCCATAATCAAAATGATCATAAAACACTCAATAAAATTTGGTAAATGATATCATAATAGATCAAACTCAATTAAGAATAATATACAATAATATATGTTCAAATTGATGAAAATACTCTATTAAAATCATTAAAAATAGCTTGAGACAAATACACCCTTTTTCATTGAAATCATTTATTAAAAATATGTGTACTTATAAAAGAAGACATTTAGAAATATATTTTTGAATCAAAGTTTCACATACCACATTGATAATTTTGAAAAGAATTAACATTTTAAAAAATTAATATCCATATAAATAAATCCTTAAAACCATTTCGAAAACACAAACATTAATGAGAATGATTTAGAAAATACCTTTTTAAATAATTTAAAATAATGCTTTAGTTAGAGTCCCTTACATAAAACCATATAAATAATCATTTATAAAAAATTTTTATTAAATTTAAAATAGACATAAAATTTCCTTTATAATCCTTTTAAATCCATATAAATAGTTATGTAGTATAAGATCAAGAATATTTAAATGAAGAAAGTATTAATTATTTTAACATTCAAAGCATCCCATACAACTTTGAATATTTAAATCAAATGACGGATATCATAAAATGAATCATTATATAACATGAAGAAAATTTATTCATGATATGAAATATAATAGGGTCAGTACATACAACACACACAAGAATTAGGTGGTGAAATTGGCTTATATCTCATTAAAATTTAAAGTGAGACGAAATTCCTCGACCATAAGTCTGATACTCTCCGTACATGTAAAGAACTCATGTAGAATGGTTTTAAAAATATTATTAACTTACAATATAATAATAATAATATTTATTATATCATATATGATTCATTTAAGACTTTTTATTACCCTTATATAAATAATTTCCATGTTGAAACAACATTTCGGGTAATAATCGCTTTCTTTATCGCACATGTTTTGACTTGTTATTCTTGATTGTAGTACTTAGATCATGATATAATTACTTTAATAAAGTATAAAATTATTTATATATTTTATATATTAAAAATATAAAAATATATAATAGATATATATATGAAATGGAATACACCGTTCATGGAGATAGTAGGATGTAGGTATGTATGAACACTTTTTCTGTTTTCTTATCGTGTTGAATAGAAGTAAGTGAATGACATATATGTGTATAAATAAATATATACATACATACATACATACATTTATATATATATATAATTTCAGTAGCAGTATTATGTCATATATTTAATACTTATTCATAATATATATTTTTATAATCATTCTTCGATGGTTAACGTGGAAGATGAATCTCATCACGTTTCTGAGACGGTAAGTCGTATGTATGCACAAGCGACGATATAATTTATTTAATGGTTAAATGGTATCTAATTGGATAGAATATGAATTTTAAAGAAAAAATACAATGTTATAATTATTATTTTTAAATTTTTTAATCATCGTTTTACCCATAGAAATAATGTGTGCATGAAAAATAGTTTACACCATGGTGTGGAGATGGTAAACCATGCATACACATGCATGGCAATATTGTTTTTTGTAGGAAGAGTAAAAGGAGGAATATGGTTGTACCATAATAATATAATAATATAAAAATATATTACCTGATTTATTTATAATTTTATTATTTAAACAATGTAGGAAGTGGAAGTATAAGAAGAAAATTACTTGAAATAGTTTGAAAAAACAATTACCTCTTTTTTGGGTATGTCCTTTTGATTTGAACAAAAATACTCATTAAGTTTGTTTTCATAAAAAATTAAGCCCTATATGATGATTTGAGGAAATCTAGGAGAGGAAATGAGAAGGGTTTGTCCATGGAAAAGGACTTTGGATGTGTGAACTAAAGAGAAGTAGAAGTGACTTTTTATAAGCAAGGTGAGGAGAACTTTAAAAAACTCTTGAAATATTAATTTATTATAAATTTATTTCGGTTTCTAATATCTGAAATGTAATTTATTTAGTGGATAATATGATTATTAGTCTAAATATTTTCAAATAATATATTTTATATATGTTTAGGTCATAAAAGTAACCTTATCTTTTAGAATTAACCCTTAGTTAAACAGTTTAACTCTTACAGTGTCTTATTATATTTTTACACTACACGGTTAATATAATTACTATAAAATTCCAAAAGTACCTAAATTATATAATTTATGACATATTCAACATTATCCAAGATATTTGTCTAATCCTTATATTATTATGACTTTTATATCATTTAATAAAATAGTATTCATTTTAAAATATCATTTATGTCAATTTTAATACTATTGAATATTTTCATTTTTTAAAATATCAAAACAACATGATAACTTCAAAAAAATATATAAAATGTGTCAATAACATGTCTTTGTTATCTAAAATAATTATTGGATGCCATTAATAAGTAAAATTATATTTATTTTAATATTATTATTAGCATTTATTTTATTCTTTCTTTATTAAAGTAACTACTGCATTATCATTGTGTCACAATTAAATTTAACTATTTAATGTATAAATATTATAAATAAATTATATTTATGTAGATAAATTTATTATATTTATAATTAATATTTATAGTTTAATTTATCTTATGTATAACTCTATATTAAAAAGTATTTAGTTATTAAAATTCGTAAATGACACTTTTAACTATTCATTAAATAAAATACAATAAATGTATTAATTTAACAAAAGTGGATTAAAAAGGATCATATTTTTTGAAATATTATTTATTTTTGTCTAAAAACAGTTATCTAATGAAATTATTTCATGTTATTGGGTAATTTTATATTATTATATTATTATTTTTACCTTTAACTACACTATTTACCTTTAATTATGCAAAATAAAATTCAAAAGTTACTATTTACACAAAAATTATTTTGATCCTCTTGTGTAACACCCCGACCCCAGCTACCCAGAGTCGGTGCATTACTTCGTAACATTGGCATGATCACAAACGATCAAGTCTCGAAAGACCGATTAGTTTAGTAGCCTTGGAAACACTAGATACATTCATAAACATTACATTACATCATAAAAATGAAAACTACAATAACATGGTATCCCTAGTCCACACTCATATCCTCACTGACTATTCTTGCAAGTCAGTCATAATACACTTCTTCACATCCTGGGAAAAATAAAACATTGAAAGGGATGAGCTCAAATGCTCCGTAAGGATAACAATATAGCAGAAACTTTCATAAGAAAACATAAGCATTTAAGGAAATGTATAACTAAAACAAAAGCCTTATTGAACTTGAACTTCAGCATAATATGGAAAAAGTAAAATAAAATAATGTCATTACTTACTCACATGTATATTCTACTAGACGAATAATCACATGAAATATCAATAACCACTTTCATAATGAGGGAATTATAACGCCAGACATTCTGAAACATTTTGTCAAGGCCTCGGCGAAGACGTCTAAAATGATTAAGGCCTCGGCCAAAACAATAAACCAAATTGGGAAAGGGCCTCGACCAATTCCACATCTAGTTGTCTCATGAGACCTACCGATGCATCGAGGAGCTATAGCGGGCTCCACCCGTCACTTATTACGTCCAATACATTCGTCATTTGAATAGGTTTAAACATATCATAAACCATAACATAATATTATCACATAAAACATGCATAAAGGAAACATAACATTTCCACATTTCAATCACAAGATATCAATACAACACATTGATAAAAATGCTTTCAAAACCATTTCCAATACCAAAATAAAAGAAAGTTAAAACTTTGTATTTATTTTTCATTAAAAAAATGATGGCTTGTAGAGGAAGCCGAAACTCAAATAATGGTCACGGTGGCGGAGAAGTCGTTGTCGCCGCATAAGTACGGAATGAAAAACATTCCCTTTTGTCATTTAGCAAAACGCTTCATATAAAAAAGATTCCTTTTGAATAAACGTAAAAGTCAAAGTGGTTTATACACCGTATAAAAGAAAATTGTGTATAAAACCAAATATGCCTCAATGAAAGGAGATTGAGACGAAGTCCTTAAAAAGATAGTTTTTAAAATAAAATAGATCTGTTATGTGTATTCACTATAGGTACACATAAAGAACGTAAAAATACAAAATAGGACATAATAATATCATGACATAATTTGAAAGTAGGAGATTAACCCAAAGAATGGAAGTTGGGTTAAGAAATTCCCTTACCTTGTACTTTTCCTTGGTTGGGGTATGTTAACCTCCTATATAATGGTGAAATAATATTTATTAAATTATACAAGAATCATATAAATTCATATGATATCATATATGATCTTTTAACATTGCTTTGTTAACAATATCTTAGATTTATCGTTGTTTCGAGTGTTAACTTACTCGTTTTCTTTTATATGTTTTGTTACGTAAGTCGTGTTTTTCATGGATAGGTTGTATTTTATTCATATCCAGAATGATATCATGTCCTTAAACATTATGTTTAAATCATCAAATGATAATTATACTTGAATGGATACGACAGAGAATGAATCTCATCGCGTTCATGGAGACGGTAGTTCGTACGTACGCACGAGCGACAATATCATTATTTTGATATTAAAAAAATATATAATTGGATAGTATATCTTATATACAGAATCATTATCATGTTATATTTATTATTTACATGAATTACATATCATTATTATACCCATCTAAATAATAATATATTGAATAAGAATTACACCACGACGTGGATACGGTAAGCCGTACGTACGCACGTATGGTGACATGTCATTCAAATGATGGGTAGAATACTGAATATGGTTGTTCCATATTTATAATAACATCACAGTATATAGAAGATATTGGGGTTATAATTTTAGAATTGAAATAATAAACAAAGAGGGAGTGGAATAAGAAAAAAACATGAAAGAGGGTGATGAAAATGTTACCTCTTCTTCGGGTTCTTCTTTTGATTTGATCAAAAGGACTCCTTAGAATGGCTTTATGACTAAATTAAAGCTTCTAGGATGAAGGGAGAGAAGTTGGGAGAGTATTTTGGCAGAGGTTGGCCGAACCAAAAGGCTTGAAAGTGTCAATTTGGTGGTATAGGTGGGGGCCTTTTATAAGAGGAGAGGAGGGGCTCTTTTGGAAAGATTGAAATGTTACATTATTATACAATGATGTTCGGATTCTAAAGGTCCCACACTTATATAATTCGTGGATAAGGTGATAAGGGTTCGAAATCTACCCATCCAATAGTCTTTGGACAAGTGTAAGACTTGGATTTTACATTATCTTTTCATTTTATTAAAATCGTTAAATAATGAGGTCATCACTGCATCATAATGATGTCATAAATAACTTACTTTATTTAATGTCTAAATTTTTTAAAAAAAATACTATGATGTATTAAATCTTTTTATCTTTATAATGAATATTTATAGTCAAAATTTGGACTTGTGTAACCCCACTTAAAAACTTTTTTATTAAAACAACTCATGTTTGTGTCAATTTAATTTTAACATTAAATAAATATATATTAATGTCATTTTCCAACAAAAGTGGCTCCATGGGGTCCCCAAGTTGACCCATGGGTTGTCTTGGTCGGCCATGACTCATCCAATAGGAGTAGGACATGTGTCAAGCTCATCTCATATTATTTAAACATTATTTTTACCTTAAACTACACTAATTACCTCTAATCGTGATTAAGAACTTAAAAGTTACTATTCACCAAAAAATTATTTTAATGTCATTGAACCACATTTTACTTCTTAATGAAAACCATGTATGTCGGATTTTTGAAAATCAAATCACATAATTGGTAATATTTCTTTTTAACGAAAAATCAGTTTTTAACAACCACTTAGTGGTTTCACTATTCATCAAAAATTGAAGTTTTTCAGAATAAGGCCAAAATTTCACCCTAAGCTATAATTGATATTCCGAATTAAAAAATGATGTCTATTTTACAAAATTCCATACATATAAGTTGCAATAATTAATTTTATAATTAATTTCCGCTGTTACAACGAATAGCGTGTTTTTAAGAAACAATTTATATCAAAAGATTGGCAATTGTTTATGTCAAATTTCAATGTTAAATTAATTATAATGACCACCATTGGATAAAATGGTAAAAATATATTCTAATTATACTTTAAAACCACTAAATAGTATAATTTATCACTATAAATTATTTTGATTAAAAAAGTTGTTTTTAAGTATTTTTCACTATTCATAAAAAATTAGAAGTTCTCAGAAAAATACCAAAAATTCAACAGAGGCTAATTTCGATATTCCGAATCCAAAAATGAAGTCCATTTTGATAAATAAAATTTATAAAATTTCAAAAAGTTGGTATTACTATTCACAACGGCTAGTTTAATTAGTTGTGGTGTGTGTTAGAGCTCGAGGTTGCGTACAACACACGCTATTGCATTATTCGAAGGGAAACGTACCATGGAAGCTTGGGGTGTTACATTCTCCCCTCCT
The DNA here is from genome assembly GCA_963277665.1 of Viscum album. Classification (NCBI taxonomy): domain Eukaryota; kingdom Viridiplantae; phylum Streptophyta; class Magnoliopsida; order Santalales; family Viscaceae; genus Viscum; species Viscum album. The sequence continues at coordinate 1,474,530,464 of OY728131.1, read as the reverse complement.
TCAAATAATTGTGTCCTCACAATTTCTAGGGCATTACTGCATAAAAAGACTCGGGTGGTTCTTCATCATAAGTTCCTCTGGTTCCCACGTTGCCTCTTCCATTTTATGATTTCTCCACAAAACCTTTACCAGATGAGTCATCCAGTTTCTCAGCACCTACTCCCTCACATCAAGAATTCTGATGGGCTCTTTGCAATAAGATAGATCGGGTTCCAGTTTTAATTCCTTGTAGGTAAGTACATGTGTTGGGTCAGGCATGTATTTTCTCAATAGCGATATGTGGAAAACATCGTGATGTTTGGAGAGATTTGGCGGCATCGCCAAACGATAAGCTACAACCCCAATACGATCTAGAATTTCGAAAGGTCCGATGTACCTGGGACTCAACTTACCCTTCTTACCAAAACGTATAACTCTCTTCCATGGAGATACCTTTAGGAAAACATGATCTCCCACCTGAAATTCCAAAACCTTTCTTCTGTTATCGGCATAGCTCTTCTGCCTACTTTGAGCTGATTTGATGTGGTTTTGGATTACCTTCACCTTTTCCATTGTTTCTTCAACCAGTTCTGGTCCCACAAGTTTTCTTTCACCAATGTCATCCCAACAGGTTGGTGTACGACATCTCTTTCCGTATAACGCTTCATAAGGTGCCATCTGAATGCTTGAATGGAAGCTATTGTTATAGGAAAATTCTACCAGTGGTAAATATTGATCCCACATACCCTGAAAGTCAAGAGAGCATGATCTCAACATGTCTTCTAAGGTTTGAATAGTCCGTTCTGATTGTCCATCGGTTTGAGGGTGATAGGCAGTACTCAAACGAAGTTCAGTATCCAAGGCCTTTTGAAGACTTTTCCAAAATCTTGAAGTAAAACGAGGATCACGATCAGAAACAATCGATATGGGTACTCCATGAATTCTTACAACTTCATTAATATATAGTCTTTCTATACGTTCAAGTGGTAGATCCTCCTGTATAGCCAAAAAATGTGCTGACTTAGTAAGACGATCAACAATGACCCATATTGCATCATTCCTTCTAGGAGTCTTTGGTAGTCCCATGAAAAAGTCCATCTTAATATTATCCCATTTCCACTCAGGTATGGGAAGAGGTTGCAATACTCCACCAGGATGTTGCCTTCTAGCTTTCACTTGTTGACAAACCATACACCTCAACACAAAATCAGCAATCTCCCTATTCATATTGTCCCACCAAAAATGTTCCTTCAAATCTCTATACATTTTGGTGCTCCCAGGGTGTATAGATAAATTGGAACTATGAGAATCATCCAGCAATTCCCTTTTTAGATCAGGTATATCGGGAACACAAAGTCTCTTCCCAAATTTCAAAATTCCATCCTTATACACAAAGTCCCTCAATCTTCCATCATTCAAATATTTAATCTTCTTCTGAAATTCTTCATCATTGGTCTGAGAACTCTTAATCCTTTCTAGTAATGATGGTTTGGCAACCATTTGAAAAATCATTGATGTTTCACCTTCCTTAGTTATTCCCATGTCCATTTTCACTAGATCTATGAAAATTGGATCCCTTTCAATTCTCATCACATTCAAAACTCCATGGTCTTTTCTACTCAAAGCATCTGCCACCTTGTTTGCCTTCCCCGGGTGGTAATGTATCGTGCAATCATAATCCTTGAGTAGTTCAAGCCATCGCCTTTGCCTCATGTTGAGTTCTTTTTGTGAGAAAATATACTTCAAACTATTGTGATCAGTATAAATCTCACATTTTTCACCATAGAGGTAATGTCTCCATATCTTTAAAGAAAAGATCACAGCTGCTAACTCAAGATCATGAGTAAGATAGTTTTGCTCATGAATTTTTAGCTATCGTGATGCATAGGCAATAACCTTATCATTCTGCATAAGGACACAACCAAGTCCTTTCTTCCATGCATCACTATAAATAACAAACCCATCATTCCACGGTGGTAGAGTCAATACAGGGCTTTGACTAATCTTCTCTTCAGTTCTTCAAAACATTCTTCACACTCTTTTTTCCAGACAAATTTAATCCCTTTATGTGTGAGCTTTGTCAATGGGTTAGCCAATCTGGCAAAATTTTGGACGAAACTTCGATAATAACCTGCTAAACCAATAAAACTGCGTACCTCAGTTATACTTGTAGGTGCTGTCCATTCTTGGATTGCCTTGGTTTTAGAAGGGTCAACAGAAATTCCATCCTTAGAGACAATATGGCCATGAAAACAAATCTCCTGAATCCAGAATTCACACTTGCTAAATTTCCCATATAATTTATGTCTTCTAAGAGTCTTCAGGATATTGCGTAAGTGATTTTCATGATCTTCATGGCTTTTGGAGTATACCAAGATATCATCAATAAATACCACTACAAATTCATCAAGATATTCCTTGAAAACTCTATTCATTAGATCCATGAAAACAGAGGGTTCATTAGTCAATCCAAAAGGCATTACTGTAAACTCGTAATGCCCGTACCTTGTTCGAAATGCTGTCTTTGGAACGTCTTCCTTCTTCACACACAACTGATGGTATCCAGACTAAAGGTCAATCTTTTAAAAGTATTGAGCTCCATGTAGTTGGTCAAACAAATCATCAATGCGAGGTAGGGGATACTTGTTCTTTATTGTTATAGCATTGATCTCCCTATAGTCGATGCACAACCTCATAGATCAATCTTTCTTCTTATCAAAAAGAACAGGGGATCCCCAAGGAGAAACACTAGGTCGAATAAATCCCTTATTACTCAATTCCTCTAGTTATTTCTTTAGTTCAACTAATTCCACAGTGGCCATTCTATAAGGGGTCTTCGATATGGGCCTTGATCCAGGAATTAAATCAATGGAAAACTCAACTTCTCATTCTGGAGGATGTCCAGGTAAATCTTACGGAAACACATCAACATATTCTCTCACAATAGGTACATCCTCTATTTGAATATTCCTTTCCTCACCCTCAGTAATTTCCTTCTCTTCCTCCCCAATAATTGAATTTAGTTGAGCTACTGGGGGTGGATCTAGATAAGAATTATGTGGCGATGATTCTGCTCTAAAGATAAGGTGTTCCTTATCACCATCATCAAGAATCGTTACCTGTTTCCTCTTACAATAAATTTTTGCATCATGGTCCGAAAGCGAATCCATACCGAGGATTATATCAAATTCAATCATGGGTATGTCGATGAGATCAGCAGGTAAAGAACATTTAGGTGCTCTAATGGGAACTAATCGACAAAACTTTGTTGCAACAATACTTCCCTTAGGGGTTTTGACCGACAACTCCCTTGTTAAATCAAATTGGAAATATCTAATTTTCTTAGCAAACTGGGATGATATGAAACAATGCGATGATCCAGAATCAAATAATGCATTTTCTAAACTTGAGGAAACCATTAAATTACCTTCCACCACGTCTTTCAGAGCTTCCACCTCTGCAGTAGTGATAGCATAAGCCCGGCCCTGATCCCTTGGCCTATTCTGAGGTAAGTTCCCCTGACGCTTAGGACATTCATTTGCATAATGTCCCTTCTCTCTACAATTATAGAATTCCACGTTGACAACCACTTTCTTTCCCTTGAATTCATGAGCTTGGTGGCCTTTCTCGCCACACTTGTAACATACTCCTTTTCCTTTTAGACAGGCACCATGGTGCTTCCTACCACAATTATCACAGGGTGGAAATTCATTTCTACCCTTCTTCCCTGTTTCCTTATTTCCTTTCCCAGAGTTTTCAGCGGATCTCTTCTTATCTTTCTTTGATTTAAAGTCATAAGATTTAGAGAATTCCTTTTCTGTCTTGATAGCGCACGAGACAATACCTTCGTATGAAGAGAAGGCTTGTTATACTAAAGCTCGACAGAGAAATGGTTTTAACCCATCAACGAAATGATCAGTCTTACTTCTTGGGTTACGTATGTAATCTGCAGCATACCTTTCTAACCTTGTAAAGTTAGCCTCATACTTTGCGACATTCTCATCCTCCTTTTGCCTCAGACTCAGAAATTGCCTTTCCATATCCGCTCGATGGTCTCGAGGAAAGTATTTTTCTAAGAACAACTCTTTGAACTCCTGCCATTCCATGTTTGCTAATTCATCATCTTCCTTTGTGTTTTGAATTAGTGACCACCATTGATCAGCATCTCCAGTGAGGCGGTAAACTGCCATGACAACTTTCTCCCTTTCACTACTCCCCAAGGCATGGAATATTTTCTCTAAGGAATTTATCCATTGCTCAGCTACTATAGGATTTGTACTCCCATTGAAGGTTGGTGGTTGTTGCCTCATGAAACAGTCTAGCATTGATCCTCCACGTTGCGGATCAGGGTGCTCCATACGAGTAAGGTTGTTATTCATAACCTGCGTGAGTTGTCCCAGAATGGTGAGATGCTGATCAGCACCAGTTGTATCACTAGCTCCACCATAATTATCTTGAGCAGGAGGGAAATACCTACACGGAGTGCGTGCATTGATATGGTTTTCATTCCTTCCACTAGGCGCCATTTCTAAATAATGGCATAAACTAGATTAGTTTATGAATCAAAATACATAATTCCATACTTGTAAAATACTTAACATAAATTGAACTAATTATGGATATAATCCATAATTATAAAAATGTTTTCTTTGAGGAAGTATATACTCGTAACCCTTCATTGTGGTTTGTAAAGAAAATGGGAATTATCCTAAGCATATCCCCCGGGAGTGTCGTAACCAAGAGTACAGCAAGGCCCGTTGTCGTGCACCAGTTCCCGTTCGAGTCTAGCTCAAAGCGGTGTTTTCGGGTTTTACCCCTAGGTACATCTGTTCCAGAGCCGCCTCTACCTGCTCATATCCAAACAGGGATGTATTACTCGGAAAACTCACAAAATATCTACAATACCAAAATTTTAGGAAGTTCTTCTATACTAATCCTCAAAGTTCAGCTTGGGTCTACGTGCTCTAATCAGAGTTTGTCTAAATCTAGCTTCCAAGGTTTGTACTAAACATCCTCTGATACCAACTGTAACACCCCGACCCCAGCAACCCAGAGTCGGTGCATTACTTCGTAACATTGGCATGATCACAAAAGATCAAGTCTCAAAAGACCGATTAGTTTAGTAGCCTTGGAAACCCTAGATACATTCAAAAACATTACATTATATCATAAAAATGAAAACTACAATAACATGGTCTCTCTAGTACACACTCATATCCTCACTGACTATTCTTGCAAGTCAGTCATAATACACTTTTTCACATCCTGGGAAAAATAAAAAATTGAAAGGGGTGAGCTGAAATGCTCCGTAAGAATAACAATATAGCGGAAACTTTCATAAGAAAACATAAGCATTTAAGGCAATGTATAACTAAAACAAAAGCCTTATTGAACGTGAACTTCAGCATAATATGGAAAAAGTAAAATAAAATAATGCCATTACTTACTCACATGGATATTCTACTAGACGAATAATCACATGAAATATCAATAACCACTTTCATAATGAGGGAATGTATAATGCCAGACATTATGAAACATTTTGTCAAGGCCTCTTCCAAGATGTCTAAAATGATTAAGGCCTCGGCCAAAACCATAAATCAAATTGGGAAAGGGCCTCGGCCAATTCCACGTCTAGTTGTATCATGAGACCTACCGATGCATCGAGGAGCTATAGCGGGCTCCACCCGTCACTTATTAAGTCCAATACATTCCTCATATGAATAGGTTTAAACATATCATAAACCATAACATAATCGTATCACATAAAACATGCATAAAGGAAACATAACATTTCCACATTTCAATCACAAGATATCAATACAACACATTGATAAAAACGCTTTCAAAACCATTTTCAATACCAAAATAAAAGAAAGTTAAAACTTTGTATTTATTTTTCATTAAAAAAAATGATGGCTTGTAGAGGAAGCCGAAACTCAAATAATGGTCACGGTGGCGGAGAAGTCGTTGTCACCGCATAAGTACGGAAAGAAAAACATTCCCTTTTGTCATTTAGCAAAACGCTTTATATAAAAAAGATTCTGTTTGAAAAAACGTTAAAGTCAAAGTGGTTTATACACCGTATAAAAGAAAATTGTGTATAAAACCAAATATGCCTCAATGAAAGGAGATTGAGACGAAGTCCTTAAAAAGATCGTTTTTAAAATAAAATAGATCTGTTATGTGTATTCACTATAGGTACACATAAAGAACGTAAAAATACAAAATAGGACATAATAATATCATGACATAATTTGAAAGTAGGAGATTAACCCAAAGAATGGAAGTTGGGTTAAGAAATTCCCTTACCTTGTACTTTTCCTTGGTTGGGGTAGGTTAAACTCTTGTATAATGGTGAAATAATTGTTATTAAATTATAAAAGAATCATATACATTCATATGATATCATATATGATCTTTTAACATTGCTTTGTTAACAATATCTTAGATTTATCGTTGTTTCGGGTGTTAACTTACTCATTTTCTTTTATATGTTTTGTTATGTAAGTCGTGTTTTTCATGGATAGGTTGTATATTATTCATATCCAGAATGATATCATGTCCTTAAACATTATTTTTAAGTCATCAAATGATAATTATACGTGAATGGATATGACGGAGAATGAATCTCATCGCGTTCGTGGAGACGGTAGTCCGTACGTACGCACGAGCGACAATATCATTATTTTGATATTAAAATAATATATAATTGGATAGTATATCTTATATACAGAATCATTATCAAGTTATATTTATTATTTACATGAATTACATATCATTATTATACCCATATAAATAATAATATATTGAATAACAATTACACCACGACGTGGAGACGGTAAGCCGTACGTACGCACGTATGGTGACATGTCATTCAAATGATGGGTAGAATACTGAATATGGTTGTTCCATATTTATAATAACATCACAGTATATAGAAGATACTGGAGTTAAATTTTAGAATTGAAATATTAAACAAATAGGTCGTGGAAGAAGAAAGAAACTTTAAAGAGGGTGATGAAAATGTTACCTCTTATTCGGGTTCTTCTTTTGATTTGATCAAAAGGACTCCTTAGGATGGCTTTATGACTAAAGTAAAGCATCTAGGATGAAGGGAGAAAAGTTGGGAGAGTACTTGGGCAGAGGTTGGCCGATCCAAAAGGCTTTAATGTGTGAATAAGGTGGTAGAGGTGGGGGCCTTTTATAAGAGGAGAGGAGGGGCTCTTTTAGAAAGATTGAAATGTTACATTATTATACAATGCTTTTCGGATTATAAAGGTCCCACACTAATATAATTCGTGGATAAGGTGATAAGGGTTCGAAATATACCCATCCAATAGTCTTTGGACAAGTTTAAGCCTTGGATTTTTCATTATCTTTTCATTTTATTAAAATCGTTAAATAATGAGGTCATCACTGCATTATAATGATGTCATAAATAATTTAATTTATTTAATGTCTAAAAATTATAAAAAAAAATACTATGATGTAGGAAAGATTTTTGGATTTCTAATGAATATTTATAGTCAAAATTTGGACTTGTGTAACCCCACTTAAAAACTGTTTTAGTAAAACAACTCATGTTTGTGTCAATTTAATTTTAACATTAAATATATATATATTAATGTCATTTTCCAACAAAAGTGGCTCCATGGGGTCCCCAAGTTGACCCATGGGTTGTCTTGGTCGGCCATGACTCATCCAATAGGAGTAGGACAAATGTCAAGCTCATCTCATATTATTAAACCATTATTTTTACCTTAAACTACACTAATTACCTCTAATCGTGATTAAGAACTTAAAAGTTACTATTCACCAAAAAATTATTTTAGTCTCATTGAAACAAATTTTTCTTCTTAATGAAAACCATGTATGTCGGATTTTTGAAAATCAAATCACAGAAGTGGTAATATTTCATTTTGACGAAAAATCAGTTTTTAACAACCACTTAGTGGTTTCACTATTCATCAAAAATTGAAGTTTTTCAGAATAAGGCCAAAATTTCACCCTAAGATATAATTGATATTCCGAATTAAAAAATGATGTCTATTTTACAAAATTCCAAAAATATAAGTTTAATTAATTAATTTTATAATTAATTCCCATTGTTACAACAAATAGCGTGTTTTTAAGAAACAATTTATATCAAAAGATTGGCAATTGTTTATGTCCAATTTCAATGTTAAATTAATTCTAATGACCACCATTGGATAAAATGGTAAAAATATATTCTAATTATACTTTAAAACCACTAAATAGTATAATTTATCACTATAAATTATTTTGATTAAAAAAGTGTTTTTTAAGTATTTTTCACTATTCATAAAAAATTAGAAGTTCTCAGAAAAATACCAAAATTCAACATAGGCTAATTTCGATATTCCGAATCCAAAAATGAAGTCCATTTTGATAAATAAAATTTATAAAATTTCAAAAAGTAGGTATTACTATTTACAACGGCTAGTTTAATTAGTTGTGGTGTGTGTTAGGGCTCAAGGTTGCGTACAACACACGCTATTGCATTATTCGAAGGGAAACGTACCGTGGAAGCTTGGGGTGTTACATCTTGAACAAAATTTTTCATACTTAATAAAACCATGTATCTACGTTTTTCAAAATTCAATTCACATAAGATATAAAATTATGTTTAATGGTAATATGAAAATGTGGCTAGAAGGCTGGTAAACAGACATTAAAAAAGTTAAATGAATTTTTTTATCTAATTCTATTATAAAAATAATTCCACTTACATAATTTTTTTTAAAATATGTCTTATTTATCTATTGTGACTTTAAATTCAATTTAACGTAAAATAATTTTTTAAATGAATAATTTAGTTTTTTCACAATAATGTAGTGTTTTCACTATTAATCTAAAATTGAATGTTTTTAGAAAAATACCAAAAATTAACCCTAAGATTATTTTGATATTCCAAATTAAAAAATTATATCTATTTTACCAAATTCATTTTATAAGAGAGTATAAAACTAATTTTATTATTTTTCACAAAAGGGCATAAATGTATTTCCTTTAAGAAAATAGTATTCCTAAAAATATAACTATTTTACCCAAAGTTACACAATTAAATATAAATATGATTTATTTATGTGAAAAAATTATAAATAACATTTAAAAATTATTTATTACTATTTATGTTTCTATATTTAATAGATAAGTTATAAATATATCCTTTAAATAATTTTAACACTAAAGTGTTGTTTCGCAGAAACTCAATCTTGCTTGTTACACAAGAAAAGTTAGTGTTGCGTTCAAAAAAAGTTATTGAAGATAACATATCATTAAATATTGGGGTGTTATATTCTCCCATCATTAAATAAATTTGAACCTCACAATTTAAACTCGAAATTGAAAACTATGGGTCAGACTTTTCAAAATATCATTATTGAAATCCCACATCGGAAAAGGATTAATGAGACCTCCATTTTAAATTAGAGAATGGGAAGTAATAATGTCACCAGAGATAACACATACTAGGGATACATTTAAAAAACATGGAAAGGAAAGAAAATTTTACCTTCGTGTTCTAATGGAGAGTGATAAAGATCATTTTTAATAGAAAATTAATAATCAGAATGATATAATGTTGTGATGATCCAAGAGTCCATTTGATTTATCGCAAAATAAAGTACAAGGAAAACATTTTGGGTTTTAAGATCCTTTCCCTATAGTTTAAGAATTAATTTACTTCATTGAATAATAACAAAATAATCATACTTACATGACAAGTAGAGTTCCATCCTATAACTAACATTTTCCACAAACTCATCTTTCTATCCAAAAGATAATAAAATTCAAAACATGTTCTATTTATCTTAATCATATATGGTTCCAAAAATGAATTTATACATTATATTTCTTAAAATATAAATAAAATACTATGTTATAAAAACCAAGATATCGCTTAGGCCAGTGGTAGGTGATAGAGCCTTGTCGCACTTCGGTTATGGGTTCGATTCCCAAAACCTTGTGCGACATGATAGGTTGTCACCTGACCAACTGGTTTTCATTTTCTTAAAACAATATTGTTCCCAAAAAATCTTATGAACAGTTTTAACAATAAACAATACAATGAAATGTTCATATTAATCTATTTCAACCATTAAACTTATCTAAAATACTTCTATCCAAGCTCACTGTCCAAAAATTTATGAGGAAGGTCACATAACATAATGAATATCTTTTTGTCACATAACAAGTATGTGAATACCTTCATAATATATTCTCAAAATAAAACATGGTAAAACCATGAATTACTATAAAAACCTATTTAAATACATCTGTGCTTCACTATTCCTTATGTAAAACATAGAATACTAAATATACTCTTGAAATACAAAAATGTTATAAACTCTAAGAATGATGGAATAAATAGACCATTAATCAGTTCCAAGGAAGTCAATAATATAAAATATACTTTATCCAAATGAATTATCTCTTTATTCCAACATCATTATCTTAGACATATTATGGGTTATCAATCCCTCAACCATATATTTTTCAAAAAGTTTAACTTGCAACATTATCACTTTACTTGGTACCATACGATATCAAACCATTAATGAAATTGTACTATAGTATAATCCTTATTTATTTTCATAACTCATATAACGACTACATCATTGATAAGACACTCAAATGACATAATTGTTCAATAATAAAATACAAACATTAATCATTTCTCTTCATCTTCAGTAGTATCATAACATTATTATTATCCAAAAGCATCAGCTAAGGTATACTCTGACGATTGAGATATTGATTCAAATAGTGTCCAATATCCTTGCCGATGAAACATTGTGCATTGGAAAAAAATTGCTTACCCTTAAAATCATCTAATTGGTGTCCTTTTTATTCACTCTTATATCAAACTCCCATTCCCTTCAAGCATTTACCATGGTGATTTTTCCACAATTATCACAGGTGGGAAAATCCTTCTTATTCTATTACATTCCTTTATCGATATTTTTCTCTACCACCCTCTTATTATATTTCTTCCCTTAAAACCCATAGGACTTGGATAATTATTTATTTATCTTATTAACACTTGATACCATTTCTTCATATGATGAGAATACGTGGGAGACTATTTCCCTTTGAAATGTTGGCTTAAGACAATGAACGATATGATACTTCTTACACTTTGGATCATTTGTATCGATGGAGTTCTCATTCCTTGTACATGGCACCATTTATAAATGATGACATACACTATGTTAGATAATATCATAATGTATAATCCAAATACTAGAAAAATTATATTCTCTAATTGAATATTTACACATATATAGTCTCATAATCATAAAAAGGATTTATTTTGGGACAAATTTACTCATAAATCCTTTATAAAAGTTTTTAATGAAGATTTGAATTATCATAGAAATATACACAAAGAGTGTAAAACCAAGTGCGTAGTAAGTCCCGTTGACATATTCTGGGTCACCTCAAGTTGAGCGCATAACACCTTGTCGGATTTGTTACTCCTAGGTACATCTGTTTTAGAACCACACCCACTTGTAGAATCCAGACAGTGATGTATTTCTTGGAATACCCACATAATCTATATTTTACAAAAACTAAATGATATTCTTCTATACTTATCCTGAAAGTCTATCTTAGTGTTTTGATCACTAATCTATGTTTTATAAATATATTTTTAAGGTTGTTGGTTAACTTCCGTTGATAACAACAGTAATGCCCCGACACTAGAATCTCAGAGTAGGTGCATTATATTAATAAATTGGAACGATTACATGGAATTAAATCCAAAAGTACTAACTAATTTAGCAGGATTTAAAAATAGATTACATACATGAACTTTACATTACAGTTCAAAACATAAAACACAACATTTATAATCCGTTGAAAACACCATTATTATCCTAGATTAATCGTGCATATAAATCATAATACACTTATTGGAATCTTGGAAAAATAAAACATAATAAAGCGGTGATCTAAGATGCACATTAAGGTTAAAGAATATCGTAGAAGACTTCATAAAAAAAATAAACTATTAACGGATGGTATAAAATTATAACACAAGACTTTTAAACATTACCTTTTATATATTATGGAAAGAAAAAATCAAATAATTCCATTTAAACAATCACATGGATATTATAGTAGTCAAATAATAACATGTAAAATCAATAAATAATAAAATAATGAGGAAATGAATAATTATGGATATATAAAACATACAACTGAGGCCTTAGTCAATACATATGAAAATAATGGTTAAGACCTCAGCGAAATCCAAATCTGAAAAGAATGGTTAATGCCTCGACCCAGTTCATATCTAGTTTTTCTCATGAGACTGATCGATGCATCGAGGGGATATAGCGTGCCCCACCCTCACTTAATATGTCCAATACATTCCTCATATAAAAAAGGTGAATCATAAACAATATAATCTTTTTTACTAAAAACTATTATATGAAATTTGAATACTTTAAGCATAAACCAAGAATGGTATCTAAATAGCACATCCACAATCAAACTGATCATAAACCATTTAATAAAACATGGTAAATGATATCATAATATATCAAACTCATATAAGAATTAGATCAAAAAATGGATGTTCACACTGATGAAAATACTCTATTAAAATCATTAATAATATTTTGAGACAAATACCCCCTTTTTCTCTGAAATCATTTATTCAAAATCCACACACTTAAAAAAGAAGAAATTTAAAAATAGATTTTTGAATCAAAGTTTCCCATACCACATTGAATATTTTGAAATTAATTATAATTTTAAAAAAATAATCTCTATATAAATAAATCCTTAAAACCATTTGAAAAACATGAACATTAATGAGAAAGAATTAGAAAAATATTTTTTAAAAAACATTTAAAACATTGTTTTAGTTAGAGACCCTAACTTAAATACATAAAAATATTCCTTTTGAAAATATTTGGATGAAATAAAAAATTGAAATAAAATTTCATTTATAATCCTTTTAAATACATATAAATAGTTATGCAGTATAAGATCAACTATATTGAAATGAAAAAAGGATTAATTCTTTAAACATTAAAAGTTTCCCATACTACGTTGAACATTTAGATAATAAGTATAATATATTAAATTTAATATTTAAACACCATGATGGAAATTTATTCATTATATGAAAAATAATAGGGGAAATACATACACTACACCCATGAATTAGGTGGTGAAATTGGCTTATATCACATGAAAATTAAAAGTGAGACAGAATTCCCTAACCTTAGGTCCCATACTCTCTGTACATGTCTAAAACTCATGTATAATTGTTTTAAAAATATTATTATATTATAAAAGAATAATAATAATATTTATGATATCATATATGATTCATTTATGACTTTAAATTACCTGTTTATTAATAATTTTCAAGTTAAAGAAACTTTTCAGGTAATAATCACATTCTTTATTGCACGTGTTTTGACTTTTTATTCTTGAATATATTACTTAGATAATGATTTAATTACATAAATAATGTATAAAATGATTTTTATATTATATATATTCAGAATATATATATATATAATATAGATATATGAAATGGAATACACCGTTCATGGATACAATAGGCCATATGTATGTATGAACGTTGTTTCCATTTTCTTATCATATTGAATGAAAGTAAGTGAATGAAATATATGTATATATATATATATTATTAAACTTGCATTTTTTCATTTATTTTATACTTATTAATAATATATATATATTTATAATCATTCTTGGATGTTGAATGTGGAAGATTAATCTCATCGTGTCATGGAGATGGTAAGTCGTACGTACACACAAGCGACGATATCATTTCTTTAATGGTTAAATGGTATGAAATTGGATGAAATATGAATTTTAAAAAAACAATATGATGTTATATTTCTTATTTAAGTAATTTATATTAATCTTTATACCCATATAAATAATGTGTACATGAAAAACAATTGACACCACAACGTGGAGATGGTAAGCCTTACGTACACACACATGGTGATACTATTTTTTGTAAGATCGGTAAAAGGAGGATTATGGTTGTACAATAATCATAAAAACATATCCATATATATTATATTTTGGTGTTAATATTGTATTATGAAAACAACATAGGGAGTGTAAGGAGAAGAAGAAAATAACTTTAAAGAGTTTGATAAAATGATAACCTCATTTTCAGGTAACTCCTTTTGATTTTCACAAAAGGATTTATTAAGTTGACATTATGACCAAATTAAGTCATATAAAATTATTTGAGGGAATTTTGGAGGGGAAATGAGTATGGTTTTTACAAGAAACATGGATTTTGAGGTGTGAATTAAAGATAAGAATAAGCACCCTTTTATAAGTGTGGTGTGCGGCACTTTAAGAAAATCCTGAAATATTAATTTATCATAAATTTTTTTTTCGGTTTCTAATCTCTAAAAAGTGATTTATTTCAAGTATAATATAATTATGGGTCTAAATCCTTTCAAAAAAAAAATATTTTATAAATTTTTAGAGCAAAAAAGTAACTTTATATTTTACAATTAACCCTTAGTTAAATAGTGTAAGTCTTACTGTGTCTTCTTATATTTTTACACTACATGGTTAATATAGTTAGTATAAAATTCCAATTGAACATAAAATGTTTCATTTATGAAATATTTTACATTATTAAAGTTATTTTTCCAAACCTAAAATGTTTAGGAATTTTATATAATTTAATAAAATAGTATTTGTTTTAAAATATCATCTTTGTCAATTTTAATACTATTGAATATTTCTATTTCTAAAAATATCAAACCAACATGATAAATTAAAACCAATACATAAAATATGTCACTAACATGACTAAGTTATCTAAAAAATTATTATATGTCGTTAATTAAGTAAAATTATATTTATTTTAATATTATTAAAGTCATTTATTTAATTCTTCCTTTATTAAATCAATTAATGCATCATTATTGTGTCACAATTAAATTTAATTATTTAATGTCATAAAAATTATTAATATATTATCACTATGTATATAAATTTCTTATATTCCTAATGAATATTTATATTTGAATTTGTCTTGTGTATAACTCTACATTAAAAATTATTTAGTTATTAATATTTGAAAACGACACTTTTAACTATTCTTTTAATAAAATATAATAAATGTTTTAATTTAATAATAGTGGCTTAAAAAGGATCATATTTTGTGAAAGAAGATTTATTTTTGTCTAAATACAATTTTCAAATGAAATTAGGACATGTGTTTGGGTAATTTTATATTATTATAATATTTGTTTACCTTTCATCACCCTATTTACCTTTAATCGTGGTAAATCTAATTCAAAAGTTACTATTCACCAAATTTTTTTTAATAACATTGAATCATATTTATTATACTAATTATAACCATTTATGGCTATTTTTCAGAATTCAATTCATTGAAACTGTAAAATTACGTTTAATGCAAATGTGCGAATGTGGCTAAAAGCTGGGTAAAAAGACGTTACAAAAAGTTCAATGAATTATTATATCTAATTCAATTATAAAAATGTTCCAAATAAAATAAATTGGGTTAAAATATATAATATTTATATATTATTACTTTAAAATAAACTTAATGTAAAATAATTATTTAAATTAAAATTTTGGGTTTTTAACATTAATGTAGTGTTTTCACTATTCATCAAAAAATGGATGTTTTTGAAAAAATATAAAAAATTCACCCTAAGATAATTTTGATCATACAAATTCAAAAATGAATTATATTTTACCCAATTAATTTTCTAAGAGTGTCTAAAATTAATTTTATTATTTTTCAGAAAAAAGTCATAAAAATTAGTTCCTTGAAGAAAATTGTATTTCTAATAATATAATTATTTTACCAAAACATATAAAATTCATTATAAATATGATTTATTTACGTGAAAAATTTATAAATAAAAAATAAAAATTATTTATTATTATTTATGTTTCTATATTTAATTGATATGTTATTAATATATCATTTAAATAATTTTAACACTAAAGTGTTGCTTTGCATAAACTCAGCATTTCTTGTTACAAAAGCCATGTCGGTGTTGCGTGAAACAAAATATATATAAGATAATATACTATGAAATATTGAGGTGTTACATTCATCATAACATGATGTTAAACCATTCCCCAAAATAAACGACTAGTATATGAGGAGTAGCCCCTAATGGACTTTAAACAATGGGTGTCCCCAATGGAATCTAAAAATGAGCCTTCCCTTACATGAGGAGAATAAGAGGATAAGAAAATATTATATGAATAGCGTGAGAGAACCCATTTACATATTCAATGAGTATAATATGTACAGTGTAAATTTCATAGAATTACCCCATCTTGATTCTTCTGATACCCATCCTTCCTCATATTATCGGTATGGGGAGCCTTAGGTGATGATCCTAAGGTTTCATAAGTGGTGATCCTAATATGACTTATGTGATGAGAAAAAGTTACATCATGTGATGATAATGGGTTACCATAGTTGATGGGGTTAGGATTACATAGGTGATGAGCCTAAGATACCTTATATGTCCAACATAGGATTCCCTCATGGCCTATCCTGTGGATGAAAAATAGATCCCCAAGATGTCTCGCACCATGCCTAACAAACTCATTGTCCCTGTCTGAAGGTGTTCACCCTGATAAGGTAGTAAGTGATTTAATTAAATAATATACACATGAATATGGAATCTTTAATGGGATTCATTTTCATTAATGAAATTTAGTAGAGAGACGTAGACTAGGTGAAAATATTATTAGAGAGACACCAACACCTCATTATCCTGTTATGATCAATGATCCATAACCATCACCTCAATGGTGATAGGATGCTTTCATTTTTAAATGTGGAATATGGTACGTAGATCACAACTATACATGATGTAGTCTAGTATAACGATCCAAATGGGATGTTTTATAAAACGAAATAGTGAACCCCACATGTATTCCTTCCCCTTCAATAGTTAGTGGATGAGTAGCTTGGGGATTCATGAGATTCACTCAAATATAACAATGAACATGATATGAATACATTATCCTAAAATAGATATATAATGTGTAATGTTAGACTTCAACACCATTAGGCATCACTGATGTTGGGAATCATCTTTATCACAAATGTACTTATATTTTTATACAAATATCATATAGAATTCCATAAAATGAACATTCCAGGTGAGGTTCCCCTACTAAATCTACCATGAATAGGGGTATTAAGAGAACCAGAGATGATACTGCAAGCTAGGTAACCTACATATAGCAATCATGCATTATTATGGCCAAGAATAAACAACCATGTATCCCATGGCTACTAGCAGACCTCACCCACTTTCCCCTTCAGAGATTATACAGAAGAGGGTCCTCAGTGACTTTATCATTCACTATAATAGAAAATGAATCATCATAACATAAAAAGTGGATAAAGAGGATCTAGAGTTCATGGATACATATTAGTTCCAAATACAATAGAGATACCATATGTTGTAAGCACCTCATATTACCACCAAAACTGCTTTAGGAGCCTTTACATAGAGAGAAACAATGAATCCTTCCCCTACATATTATAGGAAGGAGACAAACAAGTCATAGATTCACCAACTACCACCGAGGATCAAATAAGGTGGGATCCTTACAGCAGATGAAAACATTCATATAGGGATACCAAGATCCCAAATGGATAGTAACATCCTTCCCCTCCTTTGACCGTGAAGCCTTAGACCCGCACTACTAGATCCGGTGCCATAAACACTTACTTTATATACTCACTTTGATATTATTTGTAAAATACAGTATATAGAAATATTTATTTACAAATAAATAATTATTAATTCATTGCCTACATCACAGGATGATTTTATGTTTTAGGGCTTTAGATAATTAGGA
Organism: Viscum album; assembly: GCA_963277665.1. Taxonomy (NCBI): domain Eukaryota; kingdom Viridiplantae; phylum Streptophyta; class Magnoliopsida; order Santalales; family Viscaceae; genus Viscum; species Viscum album. The sequence goes on along the minus strand of OY728131.1, from coordinate 1,474,512,572 downwards.
AAAAATAAATAATTATCAAAGCTAATGTTCTCTGTATCAATGAGATACTTTATTCCATTATATATAAAACTACATGATCCATAATTAGCCCTCATAATCTTCCATAAATTTTTCCAGGCATGCTATCCTTATAAAAATGTCATAAATAGTACTTTACTTCATCACCTGGGTAAAAGAGAGCATAAGAAGGGGTGAACTCAAATGCTCAATATAATAAAACATACAACTGATGTAATAATGGAATAAAAAATGAATAAATATTTTTGTAAGAATAAGAAAAAAACATGAATCCATAATCAAATTAAAAATGATTGCAATATATATCCATGTAAATAATTTAAAACATTTATATCAATAATACTAATCTCATACTAATGGAATGCACAATGACGAACTTCAAAACCATGCTATGAATGACTTTTTCTAAAACACTATCCTGTTCTGTGGAGAGGTATACACGAAAACCCAACATACTTTATCTCATGAGACCTATATATAGACCGAGAGTCTATATTATTCAGGGCCCCAAATATCAATTTTGTAAGTATATGGATTCACCATAAGAGTGAGAAAGACGTTTCATACCATTCTTTATAGAATCCCTTATTGAATAAAACATGACCAATCGTATAATAAAATATGTGAAATACCAATATATAATAAACTTGAATTAGAAGTCAATAATCACTATGAATATTAATAATTTTCCTCAAAAAAATAATGTAATAAGATAGTCACAACCCATCCAAATAAAATGGTAAATGATCAAAGAATACATAGTAAACTTTCCCAAAATCATCCATATTGAAATAAAAACATAAAAATGAAAATAATTTTTCCCATTATAATAGCATAACATTCTTTCCAAGTGAAAATTCTAACTAACCAAGCTTGATGTACATATAAATTACATTATTTTAAGCATAATACCTAATACATTGCAAAAATAATGCCCAAAGACCCTATTATTTTAGTTCCATTCGAAAATTTGAACACATTATTCTAATTTGGTTAAATATCCTCAAAATCACCCGTAAAAATCTTCCCCTTTAGTTTTCCTACCTAAATGCTTTTTTTATATCCTAGGGAGAAGAAAACATATTAAATGGGTGATATTAAATGCGCAGTAAGGGTAAAGAAGGAAAATATCAAACAAAACGTGAACATAATAATGTATAAACATGAAAATAACTTTTTAAAATCACATCATGTATAGAATATATCAATGTATTGAGTCATGTAATAAATCATGGCAGTTCATAAGGCATAAATCATAAAGTAACATGGGTCATGTGAAAAAAACATCGGTATAAAATATAGAATTATGGAAAAAATAAAAGAATAGAAAATTATTTCCATATTAGTCAAGTATTATTTACAAGACCATTATAGTGGAAAAAATCATTTTCCAAACTATGTTCACTCATCTTTCATGACTTGTCTTACTAAACCATTTTTACTTCTCATTCCAACGCTGTATTACTGAACCAAGATCATTTCCCATTCCAGCCCTGTAAAATGTACTCATGACCATTTCCCATTCTTTTCTTGTCTATATCATGATATATAAATATTTATCCAATTCATTGGATGGAGATATTGGTCCCACACATTACATAATGTAAACCATACATATGAGTTCAATAAGAACATAATTCATTAATAATATCAAAACCCTTGAAATAAAATGAGTTTCATAAACATCATTTGATAATAATCATTACCCATAGAATATAAACATGTTTCATAATTATTATAAATATAAATCAACCCTTGGTATAATAGTGATAAAATACCTAAAAAAATATCCATGTTAAAACATAATTTAAATTTGAGATATCACATGATAATAATTCTTAAAGAAAGTATCCTTTCATATTTGAAAACATTTTCTTTACAGAAAATGTCATGTAAATTTAAAAGATAACATTTTCTTTGAGAATCAACTTTTAATATTTTAAGGTAATATTAAAGGAAATATGGTGACATGAAAGAATACAAACCTCCTCATGTTGTATAAGTTAAATGAAAACATTTTTCTCGTACTTTTTTCAGATATGTAAAAAAGTACCTCAAATTGGAAATGAAATGATATTACTTACATACTAATTAGTAAAACTTCACCAATGGGTAATATTTACTTTAAAAATTTTTATAAGAATAAAAAAATATTATATATTACATATTTTTTAAACATTGACATTGGTTATAAATATACCTCTGTAAATACTTACATATAAACAATCTTGGATAATAATGAGATTGTGAAATTATCCCTTACCGTAGGTCTTAGTTCCTTAGAATGTATTAGATACTCTAGTATAATGGATTAAAAAGTATTATAAACTTATTGAAGAAGTATATTTATATTTATTATTTCATATATTATCATATTATCAACCTTTTAATAATATCTCATTATTACTCTTGTTTTGGTATTAACTTCTTTATTTTTGCATGCATGTTTTGTCATATAAGTCCCAATTATTCTAAATAGGATATGTTTACATCCTTAACCAAATTAATTTAAGGTAATATATATCATATTTATTCATTATATACATTTATATAATCATACATTAATGGTGGACAAGTAAAGGAATTAAATCTCATCATGGAGACGGTATGTCGTACATATGCACGAGCGATGACATCATTTCCTAAATAGTAAAAAGTACGGAAGTGGATGGTATATTTGTTTTTATAGAATAAATATCATGTTATAATAACAATATATGTATATTATTTACATAATTATACCCATCAACAAAAAGTGGTGATGTAAAATGGATTACACTATGGCGTGGAGACCGTAAGGCAGACGTACGCATGTGTGGTGGTTTAGTTTTTTGAAGGACAGATAGAAGGTTGAATATGGTTGTTCCATAAACATAATAAATTATCAACATATATATGATACTGTATTTATTACTTTATAATGTAAACAACTCAGTATGATACTGTATTAGAAGAAATAAGATCAAAAAAATCGGTAGAGGAGATTACCTCTTTTCGATGAACTCCCTCTAGATCTCCACTTAAAGGCACCAAAGTTGGTATTTTGAGAAGACCATAACCTCTATAATGTAACTATGTATGTTGATAAGGGAAATGGGTAGGGTATAGCTAATATTCCAGGCAATAAGTGAAGTGAATAATTGAGGTAGGAGGTTCCCATTTATAATTGAGGTGAGGGGCACTTTTGGAATCTCCAAAAATATTAATTTATAATAAAATTAAATCCCATAAAAAACCTCAGAAATATAATATTTTATTATATCGGATGACATAAGGTTGTAATATCATTAAAAAATAAATTTTATACAAGTTTTTCTATAAATTTATACCTTGTCTTTATGATTATCCCTTAGTTATTCTATTTAAATTTTAACTAAGGTAACAAATGATTCAAAATTAAAAGTGTAGTTTTTACTATTTTTACTTCATTTAGAATATAAATAAAAAATTGAGAATATTATAGAATGAATTATAATTATTTTTTATTTTTAAAAATCTTTTATGATCTTAAAATAATTTAATAAATAATTATTTTGAAAAAATATCAATAGTGTCAATTTTAACACCCTTTATTTCTTGGATTTAAAAAAAATTAACATAGGTTGTTATCATCAAATGAAATATTTTATTACACCCCTAAGGGGTAATGTTAATATATATCATTAGTTTTATACATTAATTATCCCAAACTATATTTATTTTAATATTTTTAATAACATTAATTTGGTATTTCCATTAATATAATAATTACAATATTAATATTGTGTAATTATTTAATATACATATTTATTGGGTATAAATTAAAAATAAAATACAATTATAAAGATAAATATTATATAATTCAGAGGAATATTTATAGTCAAATATATCTTATGTAAAATTCTACATTAAAAATATTATATTTATTAAAACATGAATGTGAGAACCTTAATATAACTTTAAATAAAATATTATTAGTGTAATAATATTTTCTTGTGTCACTCAAAATGGTCAATAATTATACCCTTGGATGATTACGGTCTATATATACCTGAAAAATAATATTTGGTCAAGTGTTATTGTCTTTTAACGATTATTATAATTTTAATTAAAATATTTTTATTTATTTTTCAATAATTAAATAATATCTGTGTCATTATTTTATATGTCTTTAAGGTAATTATTTATAAAATAAAAATTATATTCAAATTAACATCATAAATAAAAAAAATTTATCTTTCAAATGAGTAATTATAGTCGAACATATCTTCTATATAACCTTATATAAAAAATGATATAGTTGTTAAAATTTGAAATAGACATATTTTACTTTTTTTAAATAAAATATATTAAATGTTCTAATATCATTCAAGTGGATTTCAAAGTATATAATTTATACCCAAGGATTATTTAGGTTAAAATATACTCATAATATTATATTAGGAAAAGTGTTAGTGTAATTTTATAAAATTATTTTTTCCTTCAATTACGCAATTTACCTTTTTACAATATTAATAAAAAATTACTGAAGTTACTATTCCTAATGCCCAAAAATAAAATAAACATATTTAAATAATTTTTAACCACATATTTTAAATATTTAATCCATTTTCGAAAATTAAAAACTCAAATTTTATGGTAATTAAATTAAAATTAATCCCATTGTTGGAATAAGAAACTATGTTTTAGAAGATAAACATGTAAACGTTTGAAGTGTTTGTACATCTAAATTCAATGTAAAATTAATTCCAATGACCTAAATTATATTAAATGATATAAATTTAATATATTTAGGATTTAAAACTATTGAAATATATTATTTAAAACTATAAATAAATTTTATGAAAAACTATTTTTCAATTAAAATGCATTATTTTTTTATTATTCTTCAAAATGTGAAACTTATTAGAAAAATAAAAAAAATAAAAAAAAAGTAAATTTTGATAATCTACTTTAAAAGAAGATGTTTTTTTCAAATAGAATATGAAAATGTTTCAAAAATAGACTTAATATTTGTTCACAATCAAAAGATGATGAAACTACATTTTTTGAAAAATACTTATTTTATCCAAAATTTTGAATTTGTTCTTTATCATGTCTAAGAAACATATACGATGAATTTTGTACATTATTTTAAATATATTACATATATATTTCAATAATTAAATCCATCAAGAGTGATTTTATTATTTTATAAAGTCACTTATATGCATTAAAATATTTTTTCAGAAAAACATTTCCCTTTATTCAAACAGGATTTTATTCTCATTTATATTTAATTAAACACCATATAATTTATTTTATGTATACATGTGTAAATAATATTTTCATAATTCAGATAATATTATTCATATCCTTTATTATAAGGGCTAGGTTATAAGGTAACATAATAATATTTAGTTGTTCACTTAAACTCGGTCCTGTGTAAAATAAATTCTATTAAAAAAACTTGAAATTGTGTGTTACGCAAGCCAGACATAGTGTTTAGTATAAAAAAAGATATGTTGGTGCTGAATGTTTTGAAAGACTATCTTGGTGTAGCGTACAACACAAGACATCAAATAAATTAAAAAAAATCTATCCCATAAAAATCCTAGAGTGTTATATTGTACCCTCCATAAAATAAATTTAACCATCAAAATTAATTAGGGTCATAAAATGATTAATACTTTATATTTTATTTCATAAAAACCCACATCATATAAATTAATAAAAAAACATCCTTTTTAAAAATGGAATTTGAAAAATAATGGTTACCCAAAGTAAATCATAACTAGGTTTCTATAAATGATAACATATGTAACTATTTGGGCATGAAAAAAATAATAAATAATCATAGAGATTGATAAATATCATTGATCACTATAAATTAGGTGATCTAGAGAATGTTAATAATCAAATAAACATAAACATATGATTTTTGAAAGAGTTCATTACCATCATCAAAAAAGATGATACCAGGAAATCCTTTTAGATCATGATACCATTTCATAATGTTGAATAATTTGTATGAGAAGATATACTTACTTGATTTCTTCACAATCTCACCCCTATTTTTGTGCATTGATTAATATCCACATCATCTATTATTATAAGAAATAAAGTTTAATTTATCACTACTGAAGCATTAGCAGGTCATGATATCCATAAATATAATGATAGGCCATTATATCTGTCTTTATCACAACAAAATTTTTAGAAAAAGTTACCAAATATTCATAAGTCCACATAAAATGAGATAATACATTAATTTAAAAAAAATCATCGAAAGTATAACGTACACTTTCTATAAATGGATAATCATACAATCCTTAAAAAAATTTAAAATCTAAAACATTTGAAATAAGTCAACTAAATTGGCTTAGCATTTATCTCCCATATATCATAACGAAGTTCTTGGACGTTATTTCCCAAACATGTGAATACTGTAATCATGTATTCTATTAAAACATAGTAATAACAAGATTTAATATACATAATTATTGAAAAAATTCATGTTTCTTTATTCCAAGGATTTTTGTATATATTCATTAAGTCCAAAAGGTTTTAAATTTCATCAACGATAGCATAACCCACATGTCAAAAAAATCCTTAATCAGTCCCCAAGAAATCAACATCATCCAATTTAAGTATTTATATCCAATATATCATTATCCAATTATCATTATCTCATCACCATGATCATTTTAAGGGTTATCCTTCCCTTAATCATGTGTTTTACAAAAATATCAACTTATTACCTCAATCACATTTCATGGTTACTAGTACCATTTAGTATATACTCTTAAATACTTAAGTAAAAATTATATTATACCAATCCATAGATGTTTCATTATTCCTTAATACCATAAAAGTACTTATATAACATTATTCTTGAATTACAATACATAAACCATAAATAATTCCACAACTTCATTGTCATACTACATATCTCCAATAGTGATCACATGTGATTTTCTTTTACCTTTATCCTTAAGGGGTTTTTGACATTGATCATCATTAATAACCCTTGGATTAAGGAAATGGTTACCATAATGTCCATTTTCATTGCACTGGAAACACTGATTTATGGGAGTTTAACTCTTTAGATATTTCTATTTATTCCCATTACTTCAGAAATTAAATGCCTGATGTCGTTATGTCCCACACTTAAAAAATTTATTTGTCCCCTTAAGACAATTTTCTGCTTGTTTCCTTCCACACTTTTACCATAAAGAAAATATAATATTATTTACTCTATAGTTCTTTTATTTTCCTTTTAATTATATTCTTATTTTATTACCATTACCATGAGATATATGGGTAACTGTAATCTCCTTTTTTGTAACAAAAATATGAGGTAGGTACTTACTAAGAAAATTTCTTGAACTTATATCAATCAATGGACTCAATATTATCATATTGAATCATATTCTTGATAAACTTCCACAGAAATTCTCTTTACCTTCTAAGCAATAATTTCCTAACTTAACTTTCCTACGTTTTTAACAGTAGGTAATGGAAAATAACTTCTCAAAGGTACAGATCCATTTCTTAGAAACTAGTGGATAGGTTCTTCCTCTAAAAGAAGGTTGAAGTTTCCTTAAAAATGATTCAAGAGAACATAATTTCCTCAATTTTGAATTTGGATGCCTAGTACGATTCATGGATTGATATAGTATTATGGTCATAGAATCAAGATTATGCATTCTGGCTCCCATAACATTTAGTTACTCAGGAGTAAAATCATTTCATTGTTCATTGTAATCACTATTAATGTGGTTCGTTCGGGTTCCAACCAATGACTAAAACCAAAATTAAAGAGTAAGAAACTGTTATGATAATGAGGAACCACATAATCATGAAGATTCACTTATAAGATGTCTAAATTATGAAACCTTATTTAATATATGACACCTCAAGTTCATACTAGGTTACTCATATAAAAACTCTATTTAAATCTTTCATGATGGTTCATGAATAGTTTGTGAATTCCAAAAGAATATCCCCTAGGAGTGTAAAACATGGTGTGCAGAAAGTCTCGTTGTCGTGTACTAGGTTACAATCAAGTCAGGCCCGACGCAGCTTTTCAGAGTTGTTACCCCTAGGTACATATGTTACTAAGCCACATCCACTTGTAGTATCCAGATAGGGATGTAATTCTAGGAAACCACACGCTCAATCTTTTAACAAAATTCTAGTATTTTTTCCTATACTTTTTCTCATACTTAGACATGTCCTTAGGGTTCTCACTAATGTTTTATCATCCTATTTTCCAAAGGATAACTAAAATGTTTCCTTGATACCAACTCTATCAACCCAACCTTAAGATACATGTAAATTTAATAACTTTCTCAAAATACTTAATACATTACAAAAACAAACACCCAAAGATCATATTATTTTAGTACCTTTAGAACCTTGGAAAGAATTCTTCTAATTTGGTCAAATATAATCAAAATCTCTCATAAAGATCATAACTTTTAGTTTTCCTACCTAAAATATTTCTTTATATCATATTGTGAAGAAAACATATGAAAAGAGTGTGCTCAAATTCTCAATAAGTGTAAACAAGTAAAACATAAAACAAAAAATGAACATAATAATATAGAAATAAAAACATATCATTTTAAAATCACATCATGTATAATATATATCAAAATATTTGGTCATGAAATAAAACATTGCAATTCATAAGGAATAAATCGTAATAGAACAAGAGTCATGAGAAAATAACATTGGCATAAAACATAGAATTATGAAAAACAAATAAGAATATAAAATAATTTCCACATTAGTAATGGCCAATTACCAAGACCATTATTGTGAAAAAATACCCTTATTTAACTGAGTTCAATCCTTGTTATAGCCTTGTATTATTGAATTGGGTTTACTCCCCATTCCAGCCCTATATTAATGAACTGAGATCATTTCTCATTTTAGGCTTGTATTACTGAACTTAGAACATTTTCCATTCCAGTCCAGTCTATCTAATTATATATAAATATTTAACCAATAAATTATATGGAGATATAAGTATCACTCATCACATAATTAAAACCATACATATGTGTTTCATAATAAAATAATTCATTAATCATATCAAAACCCGTGAAATAAAATGGGTATCATAAACATCATTCAATCATAATCAAAAACCATGGAATAGAAATGAATTTCATAAATATCATAAACACAAATAAACCATTGGTATAATAGTGACAAAATACATCATTAAAAATCCCCATTTTAACATAATTAAAAATTTTGATATTACTTGAAAATAATTATTGAAGAAAATATCCTTTCTGATTTGAAAACATTTTCTTTAATTAAATTTCACTGCAATTTTAAAAAAATTATTTAAAAATAACCTTGTAATATTGTTTGGAAATCTTAAAGGAAATAATGATACATGAAATTGTACAACATTTTCATTCTATATAAGTTAAAAAACATCATCCTCGTATGTTTTTGGGATAAGTCAAAAAGAACCTCGTATTGAAAATGACAAAAGATTCCTTTCATACTATTCAGTAAAAATTAAGAAATGGGTAAAATTGACTCCAAAAAATTTCATAATAATAGAAAATATATTTTATAATACATTTTTAGTAAAAAATAAAAATTCATTATAAATATACCCCAGTACATACTTACGTATAAACAATCTCAGATAATAATGATATTGTGAAATTATCCCTTACCATTGGTTCGGGTTACTTCGTATGTATCAGATTATACTGTATAATGGATTAAAGAGTGTTATAAAATTTTTCAAAAAATATTTATGATTATTATATCATATATGATATTATTACCCTTTTAATAATATTTTATTACTACCCTTCTTTTGGTGTCAACTACTTTATTATCTTATGCATTTTTTGTCATATATCTCTCAATTATTGTAAATATTACACATTTCCATAATTTTGATAATTATATTAAGGTAATATATATCATATTTATTCGTAATATAAATTTATATAATCATTCATGAAATGTGGACATGGAAATGAATCGTTTCACGTTGTGGAGATGGCAGATCGTATGTACGCACAAGCGATGATATCATTTCATTAATTGTAAAAATTATGGAAGTGGATGGAATATTTGTTGTTAAAGAATAAATATCATGTTATAAAAACTATATATATATATATATTTTATTTCCATAATTATACCCATCAATATAAAATGGTTATGAAAAATAGATTACACCACGGCGTCGAGATGGCAAGCCATACGTATGAACATGTGACGATTTTGTTTTTCATAGGATGATTAGAAGGTGGAATATTGTTGCTACATAATCTTAATAAAATCTTATATTATATTTTATATCAAATATATTACTTTATAATGAAATAAACTCATGAAGAGTAAGTATAAGAAGAAATAATTTTGAAAGAATTGACAGAGGAGATTACCTCTTCTTCGACGAGCTCCCTATAGATCTCTATTTAAAGGAAATAAAGTTCATATTTTGAGAAGACCTTCAACTCTATAATGTAACTAGGTAATTTTAAAAGGAAAATTGGAAGGGTATATCTGAGATTGATGACACATCATAAAGTGAAGAAGTGAGGGAGGAGGTTCCCTTTTATAATTGAGGTGATGGGTACTTTTGGAATATCCAAAAATATAAATTTATAATAAAATAAAATCCCATAAAATAACCTAAAAAATGTAATATTTTATAATATGAGATGATATAGGGTTTTAATATAATTAAAAAATAAATTTTATACAATTTATTTTTTCAATTTATACCTAATCATTTTGATTAACCCTTAGTTATTGTATTTTAATTTTAACTATGTTAACAACTGTTTCAATATTAAAAGAGTTTAATTTTTACTAATTTTATGTCAATTAGAAAATAAATTAAAAATTTATAATAATTTAGACTAATAATTTTATATTTTTAAAAATATTTTTTATATTTTAAATAATTTAATAAATCACTATGTTGACAAAATATTTGTAGAGTCAGTTTTGACACTATTCAATTCCGGGATTTTTAAAAATATACAGATAAGATGTTAACCTCGAAAAGAATATTTTATTGTATCACTATAGGGTCAAAGTCATATATAAAATTCATTGGATATATTAATTATACCAAATTATATTTATTTTAATATTTTTTATAACATTAATTTGATATTTCCATTAATAAAATAATTACTATATTAGAATTATGTAATTATTTAATATACATAATTGTTGGGTGAAAATAAAAATAAAAATAAAAATATGAAGATAACTCTTCTATATATTATAGGAATATTTATAGTCGAATAAGTATTCTGTAAAGTGCTACATTAAAAATGTTATATCTATTAAAACATGAATGTGACAACTTTAATATTACCTTAAATAACATATTATAAGTGTCATAATATTTTCCATGTGGCTCCAAATGGTCAATACCTAGAACCTTGGTTGATTATGGTCGAGATATAATTTTCTAATAATATTTTTTCATGGTTTTTTTCTTTTAATTGTCATTATAATTTTAATTAAAATTATTTTATTGATTTTTAATCAATTAAATAATTTCTACATCATCAATATTTAATCCTTTAAGGTAATTATTTATATCCTAAAAATTTCAAATAAAATACCATTATAAATAAAAATTAAATTAAATTTTAGATGAGACATTATAGTCTAACATAGATTCTGTGTAACCTTATATTAAAAATTATATAGTTGTTAAAATTTGAGTAAGATATTTTTAACTTTTATTTAAATAAAATATATTAAATGTTCTAATCTCATCCAAGTGGCTTTCAAAAGATATAATTTATACTCAAAGATGATTTAGGTCAAAAAACACTCATTAAATTACATTAAGACAACTATGAGGGTAATTTTATAATATTATGTTTACCATTATTTTCCTAATTTACATTTTTTATGGTATTAATAAAAAATTAGTGACGTTACTGTTCATAATTCCAAAAAAAATAAACAAAATATATTTACATAATATAGAACCACTAATTAAACATATGAAATCCATTTTTAAAAAATCAAAACACACAAGTTTTAGTAATTAATTTAAAATTAATCCAATTTTTAGAATAAGGAAAAATCTATTAAAAGTTAAAACATGCAGAAGATTGAAATTTTTTTATATATAAATTCAATTTAAAATTAAATACAATGACCTATATTAGATTAAATTATAAAAATAAAATATATGTTTACTTATAAACTATTAAAATTTATAATTTAACACTTAATAAAAGTTACAACGAATTTGTTTTCAATTAAAATGCATTATTTTTTTTACTATTAATCATAATGTGAGACTTATCAGAAAAATAACAAAAAATCAAAAAAACTAAATTTTGATAATCATATTTCAAATAAGAAGTTTATTTTTTAAAATATAATATAAAATGTGTTCAAAAACTATATATAAAATGGGTTCTCTATCAAAATATGGCAAAAAACATTTTTTAAAAAAATACTTGTTTTATCCAAAAAATTGAATTTGTTCTTATATCATGTCTAAAAAAATATAAGATGAATTTTAAAAATTATATTTGAATATATTACATATATATTTCATTAATCAAATCCATCAAGATTAGTTTTATTATTTTATAATCTCACTAATTTTCATTTAAATAGTTTTTCAGAAAAACTTTTCCTTTTATTTAAAAAGGGATTTATTTTTATTTATAATTATTTTATCACCAATGAATTATATATATATATATATATACATTTTTAAAGAATATTTTAATAATTCAGTTAGAACTTTTAATTTCATCTGTTATAATGGCTAGGTTAAAAGGTAATATTATTATATTTAGTTGTTCGCTTAAACTATGTCTTTTAGGAAATGTATTTTATTAAAAGAACATGAAACTGTGTGTAACAAAAGCCAAGAATAGTGTTGAATATACCAAAATAGAAGCCAGTGTTGCGTCTAGTGAAATATTATATTGTTGTAGTGTACATCAAAAGATATCAAATAAATTAATAAATATTTATCTTATAAAAATCTCAGGGAGTTACAAATATCACCCAGTCTGAATTATGTAAATATGTGGTGTTCGTATTATATAGGGGAATGAGTATACCGGTAAGTTAATAATAGAAAAACATGATCATAATCCATAAAAATAAATAATGGGGATGATTTTAAATTAAAATAAACCCAATTTAAAAAAGTAATTGAAGAATTATATTAACATATATGAAACAAATCTTATCAAAAATAATTCCTGAAATAACATCACAAAAGAACGGATCAAGAATCATATTGTTTCATACCATGAGTTCAATTCAGAAAATTATAATATATATATATATATATATTAGATGATAAATCATACAATATGATCCCCATTAAAGTAAAGTATATCAAAAGTAAAATGTGAAATAGAAGTAAAAGGCTTAAAATAGATTTTAAAAAACATTTTTCACATTTACATAAAATAAAAATTTACATGTCACATTCAATGGTAAATTTTTATAGGGTAATGTGGATGATTTTTAAAACCATTAATTTTATAAAAAATACTTGACAATGTATCCATGAAAAGACATAACAGTTAACTTTGAGAAAATATTGGAGGAAGATAAAACATATGAACATGATAGTAAAAGACCCTTTCTATTATTTTCAATATACCTTTTCTTCAAAACTTACATTAAAAAAAGAGTAAAAAATATTAATTTGTATTAAAACATCATTTTCACAATGTGAATTATAAATTAATGTAAAATAAAAGAATTGGGTGTGAGAACCTAAGAATTCAAAAATAATATTTCAATATAAAACATTATAACTCAAAGAAAGAAGACCGTGTTATCAATTTTCCTTATGGATAACATACTACATGAATCATCAAATATTTTAAAAAGGTTTTATGTAAAAAATGTAAAAATAATGTAATAATACATAAATCAACCATATCACATAATGTACCTACCTTATATGGAATAATTTCAAGTGAATAATTATAACTCAATGAATGAAAATTTAGTTACCAAAAAATCATACAACTGGGGTAAACATTTAGTAAACAAAATTGGATGAAAAGAACTCTTTTTTGGATTTGTATATCCAATGAATTATACGGAAATAATTTACAAAAAATCCAATGGATAGTAAATAAATAGAACACCATAAAAAGTAATCATGGTGCATAAGATGTATCATGTCTCAATGAATTAGAATTGAGACCAAGAAAACCATTATATATTGGTTAAAAATTTAATAAAAAACCCATTGAATGATACAGAACATAATTAAAATTAAAATAAAAATAATTAAAAAAAATTATTATATGATATCTCAAATAGGTATTATATACACTATATAAATTAAAGTAGGTGCATAAAACAAAACAAGTCTCAAAAAGAGGAATTTGAGATGAAAACCCTTACCATGATTCTAATTTTTTCTATACCTAAAATAACATAGTGAATAAAATAATTATTTTCATTAAATTCATAAAAAAACTTATTCAAAACTATAACCATTAATACTTTTAATTTATAATCATTCTATAGATATATATTAGTTAGTTTTTATCTATTTTCAATATTTTCTGTAAGTAATCTTCATTATTTTAAACTGTTGGTCAGAGTGGACACTCAAGAAGGGGGGTGAATTGAGTTCCAATTAAATTTTTTTTAAAAACCATTACTAAAATCCCCCAATTTAAAATAATAATTGAATTGTAGTGAATTTGAACTATAGCAAACATTCAATTACGTTCTCAAGGGATTGATTAATTCCCAGTTAAATTAATCAGAACATCAGATTAGCTTTTGAAACTAACATAATGATTTACAAATAATGAAAACACTTGCTAATTCAATTATCATAGTAACTTTGAAAAACACTTTAAATTTTAAAGCACATAGCAGTGAAATAAAAATGTTTTAGATAAATCTAAACAAAGAACATCAGATATAACCAAGAGGTTCAGTCTCAAGCTGAGACTTAGTCCTCTCAAAAATTTATATAAATTTCATCCACACCCTGGATCGGGGTTCACAACAGTTTACAACTGTCCAGATCAAAGACCTCTACCACAGTTGTTCGTGGGAAACAAAAATAAGAGCAAATACAGTTGTCCAAGTAACACACGACCTCTACCACTATCCATAGTGGGAAATAGAAGATATAAGAAGTTTGACTGAGGATTTAAAGATCCTCCAGTTAAGGTTAATGAGACAGTGTATGTGTAAATTAAAACTAATGACACACACTACTCGTAATGTAAATAATAAATCAATGAGCAATATATAGAGTTTAGAATGGCTATAGTGATTGTAGTGTAGCTCTGGACTCCTTCGGATTGATCAGAAATGGTTCTGAGTCCTCTTCTGGTTTTTGTCTAGAAAACAGAGTGTCATTTGCTTGAAATCCAGGTTCAGAGACAGTGAAAATGTAGTCGATGATGTTCTTCAAAATCCTCGTGAAAGTACACAGCTCTTCTTGAGTAAGCGCGAGTGTATATGATCTTATGTACCGTCTTGGTCATGCATGTATATCTGTATGACCTCTTCTTGTGTATGTCACTTGTAGATCACTTCTGTATGTATGTTGTATCTCCTGTAGTAACATGGACTTCTTATATTTATGGCACGAGCTCCGGAAAAAGAAATGATTTCTTTTTGCAGGTACGAGGTACGGTTCCATGACATCCAACAACCTTCATTAAATAAATGAAACAACATTAAAATATACCTAATATGACCGTTGGATAGATTAAACAAAGATAAAGAAATTAAGCCAGCGTCTGATTCTCGGTAATGGTAGCTTTGGGTAACGGAAGCCTTATGTATCGGTAAGTCTTTTTATTGGTAACCTCTTGTATAACGGTAGCCTTTCTATCGGTAGACTTCATGTCTATCGGTAGACATGATCTGTAGCGATAGACTTAATGTACCGGTGACCTTCACGTAATGGTAGACTTTACAAATCGGTAGCTTTGTTCTGTAACGGTGACCACTTGTCTGTTTAAGAATTCTATTAATAGAATGAGTTAAGTTAGAATATATATCCATCTAGTAACCAAATTCTCTGAAGATACTATATATTATAATATATGAATATGTGCATGGTGTATAGAAATACTGAAATAAGTAATTAGTCATTAATCAATATAGGGATTATCAAACTATAACTAAGCATAATTGGGATTATCAAAATAAGAGTTCAACTAATTCTCATAGAGGGTTCAACAATCTCCCCCTTTTTGATAATCACAACTTATGCCAAAGTAATACGAAAATTAAAATGGTGGCAGAGGAAAAATTTCCTAAAAAGAAAACTTTTAAAACAACGTTCTAATTATTCTCCCACTTGCAATTGCACTCCTAGTTCTCATTAGTTTCATTTTGTCCCCCTTTGTGATTAACAAAAAGAAGGGTAAAATCAGAGAAAGGTAGAGACTAAAAGAAAACAGATCACATAGAAACATAGTAAAGTGGATAATGTATGAGTAAATTTCCATTAATTCACAAAAGGTACAAAATGATAAAGTCATTATTACAAAAATACAAGTGAATCCTTTCAAAAACATCCAGAATCACTCAATCTTCCTCTTGGAAAAGAGTCTTTCCCTTAGTATCAGAAGAGTATGAAGGTTCATATTGAGTATATATCTTGGGAATAGCTAAAAGAACAACTGGAGGGTCAGCCACTGAAACTGCACCAGATATGAAATCTATGCTCCCTTGTGGGATCATAGGTGTCAAGCTTCGAATAGCCTGAACTCGAGTCAAATGAGGTGTACTCCCATAGGCAGAGGCATGAAGAGCAGGAGGTACAATCACAGGTATGGCATCCACATGCAAAAATGGTAGCAACAGGTTCCTGAAATCCATAATAATACTACCTCCTCTCTCCATTGTTGACACAAAATCATCTCGATTTTCAATGAATTTATACAAGGAAGGAGTAATCTCCCTGAGCTTACTAACATGTTCTCTGAAAGCTTGAGTCACTGGAGGCAACTTCATATTCTCCATCAAGATCTTGAAATTATTGGTCATTTGATGCTTGGTATAGATCTTCTCAAAGTAAGAATCGACCTTATTCTTCATGGCCTCTTGATATGTAGTAGCTGCTCGTAGGTGATGAAGAACAAAACTACTAACCTCCCTAGTGGTAGAAAGGATCTGAGTATCTGAGGTGCCACTGGTACTGGCCTTAGCCAACTTTTCCTGGATCATAGTTTTGATCTGGCCAATGTTCACAGTGGAGCTAGATGAGGGAAGGGGTTTTACTAAGAAAGATACTATCTCTTTGAAAGACTGTGTCAAATTACTAACCACCTTCTGAACAAGTGCATCATGACTGTTCAAATGTTCTTTGACTGATATCTTAAAAGCCTCAAATACTTCCACAAATTGATTTACTACTTCTTTTATATATCTGATATTAGTATTCTCTTGGGTTTGAGAGCAATTCATGGCAGTCAATGAAGAAATAGATTGTCTTAGAACAACCACAGCTCCTGTCCAACTCTCAATTTGTGTATGGCATACTGTAACTTCATCCATCATTTCATTCACTGGACTAGACACATCACATCCCAGAGATAGCTCTAGGGATTACTCCACACTCTTCATTTCATCAACAGGCTTTTCTTCAAATATGTCACTGATTCTCTCAGTGCTTCTTTCATTTTAGCCTATAAAGACTCAAGGTCCTCCTTGGTTGCCAAATTTTCATCCACAATAGGTAGGATAACTGAATCCCTTTTATGATGGTCTTCCTCATCCGAATATCCATAATTAAGTCCAAGAACCATATATCCTGGATCTGATGACCAACCTTCGATGTCATACAACACAGAAACTGAACCAAGATGCTCCCCCTCACTTAGAGCATTCTCATGAGGGATCTCCTCCAACTGTTCTGCTCGTGGTAACACCACAAACTCCTCTACAACTTCAGCAGATTCAGTAACCATTTTATCTAATAGTTCAACAGTGGGGTGAGTCCTATCCTTTTCTAATTCATCAATGCCTCCCTCAGTACTGGCAGTAGGTGCCACTACTGCTTTCTGATCAGGCACCAACTTGACTGTACTATCTATCAGAGGGATCAAAATGAGCTCTTCTTCTTAATTTTACTCATCATCTGCTTCATCAGCATCCTCCTTTTCTCCAAGAACAAAATGATCGAATTTGGTTGCCTCATACTCTTCAGAGGTGTCCCTAAAAACATTCTGATATGCTTCTACTACTTCTTCTTCTATGGACTCATTATCACTTTCCTTCAGAACTGTTTCTCTCCTTGGTAGTTCTTTTGGAGGGCTAGCTGCTCCATATGAAATATTTTGGTGTACAATACTAGGAGGTAAATCTGGGTCTCCTCCTTCCTCAACGGATGCCTCTTCCTCCTCAGTTTTAGCCTCATCATCACTGTAGATTGGTTCTGGCTCATCTGGTCCAAGACCAGGATCCTTCACATCCTTTGGTCTAGAAGGATGTCCCACAAGAGTGTACTTGTCATAGATTTTACCTTCATCATTAACCCATGATTTCTTCCAAGTGTTCTAGCTAACATTCATAAACTTACAAACAGTCCTGGTGATGCAAAAATTATCCTTAACCACAACAGTTTCTTCTTGAGGTCCAGCTACCTCCTTTGCCTTCATCATAATAGAAATCAACTTAGAGAAGAATAATGCATTGGACTTAGACTTTGGTCTTGTCATATCCTCAATCTGAATCATTAGAAATCTGCACAAATTCACCTTTAATCCATTCTTTAATAGATACAACAAATAAATATCCTGAAATATGAGGGTAGAAAAATCTCCTCTCCTTGGACAAATCACATATTGAATGAACTTAAAAAGTAGTTTATCCTCCCCTGCCATCTCTACAGCAATTATCGTTCTAGGAGTTCCATTTCCTGTCAATTCTAACAAGGAATCATCATATTTGAAAAAGTCACTAGCAATAGGTATGGATTTTGAATAAAATCCATAATCACATCTATGAGGAACTCTAAGGTTCTCAGCCCATTCAACAGATGAAGATGAAAACTTTTGACCATTCACAAAGGAAATCATCCTCTTCTCCTCTTCTGAAGTCTCAAAACAGACAAACTCATAGAACTCTTTTACCAGTACTGGATAATACGGTCCATTATTGTTTATGAAGCATTCGAGCCATCCATTCTCTTGTAAAATATTTAGAATCATGGAAATAATTTCCAACATCCATTCCACACATAACACCTTTTCCACTACAATTTCTCGCTTCGATAAATGCGGATTCATAGGATTCCTTTGAACAAAACCTCAAATGCTTCTACTAGAACTAAAATTGGTTACATTCTTCTTCGTAGCTTGTGGCGCATCACTCGCTTCATCCACTGAGGGTCACATCACATGGGCCGTTTCAGATTCTGAGGCGTAGGGTTTTGCGAGCTTGAGAGGTTTTAGGTAGGAGGGATTCGAACAGATGGTTTCACAGTGATTGAGTGATGTCTAGAGTCAGGTTTAATATCATTTAGGATTCACATATAAAATAAATATCATATTAAAAATGGTTCGAAGTCTCGGCATTAATACGATAATTCAAAACAGCGCGAGAGATGTACCAGTGAGGTGTCCTTAAATGGCGAGGTCTATCCTAATGTTGAGGTTTATCCTAACAGTGAGGTTTATCCTAATGGTGAGGTTTATCCTAATGGAAAGGTTTATCCTAATGGTTTAAGAGTAAGTTATCATTCTTAATTCGTGTCTAATGAAACTCAATCTTTCTGAACACAAAGGCTTAGTGAATATTTCAGCTAATTGGAGTTCAGTGCCCATAAAATCAAGAGTTATATCACCTCTTTGATAATTATCTCTTAGAAAGTGGTGTCTAACATCAATGTGTTTGTTTCTAGAGTGAGACACATGGTTCTTTGAGATGTTGATCGCACTAGTGTTATCACAGTTAATTGAAACATGTTTAAAATCGAATCCATAGTCCAATAAATTATGTTTCATCCACAGAATCTGTGCACAACAACTACCAATAGCTATATACTCTGCTTCAGTAGTAGATAATGCAACTGAGTTCTGTTTATTACTACACCATGATACTAGGTACTTTCCAAGTAAATGAAATGTTCCTGATGTTCTCTTTCTAACTAACATGTATCTAGGAAAGTGAGCATCTGAATAACTTATTAAATCAAAGGATTGTCCTTTTGGGTAAAATAGTCCCAAATTAGTAGTATATTTAAGATATTTAAAAATCCTTTTAACAACATGTAAGTGTGACTATTTAGGATTAGCATGAAATCTAGCACATATACATACACTATACAAAATATCAGGTCGACTAGAAGTAAGATAATGTAAACTCCCAATCATACCCCTATAATTAGTTTGATCTACTGGTTTCCCAGTTTCATCAATATCTAATTTATAGGTGGTACTCATAGGTGTATAACTTCCCTTAATAGTATCCAAATCAAAACATTTTAATAAATCCTTAGAATATTTACATTGATTTAGAATAATACCATCTTTAGTTTGAAATATTTGAAATCCAATAAAGTACTTTATCTCTCCCATTAACCTCAAATCAAACTCATTTTGCATAACATTTGAAAATTCAGTACATAGAGAATTTTTGGAAGATCCAAAAATAATATCATCAACATATATCTGTACTATTAAAAAATCTTTTGAAATTATTTTTATAAAAAGAGTGGGATCAACAATTCCTTTTGTAAATACTTTTGAATAAAGAAAATTTGTAAGTCTCTCATACCAAGCTCTTGGAGCTTGTTTTAAACCATATAAAGATTTAGAAAGTTTTAAAAATTGATTTTGAAAGTGAGGATTTGAGAAACCAGGTGGTTGTTCTACAAAAAACATCTTCAACAATAAAACCATTTAGAAAAGAACTTTTCACATCCATATGATATAACATGAAATTCAGATGTGATGAAAAGGCAAGTAAGATCCTAATTTCTTTTAATCTAGCTACAGGTGCAAAGGTTTCCTCATAGTCAATTACTTATTCTTGATTGTATCATTGTGCAACTAGTCTAGATTTATTTCTAATGATGTTTCTAGATTCATAAACTTTGTTTCTAGACACCCAATTTGTGCCTATGGTTAAAGTGTCCTTAGGTCTTTCTACTAATTCCAATACTTTATTTCTTTCAAATTGATTTAGTTCATCTTGCATAACCATTACCCAAAATTCATCATTGAAAGAATCATTGATATTTTTAGGTTCTAACTATGAAAGAAAGGCTTGATGTTCAACCTGATTTCTTAGAGAAGCTCTAGTCTGTGTTCCTCTATATAGATTACCTACAACAACATCTAAAGGATGGTTCTTTAGAATCCTAGTTGGTCTCAAAAAGGTAGGGCTAGTGATTTCAGGTTCATCAACAAGTTGGGAATCAATAGAAGCAGGTTCTGGAAAATTTCCAGAACTGGATGTATTAACTATAGGTCCACTATCTTTATCATTAAGGTTCAAAAAAGAGAGATTATCTTCACGATTTTCAAGAGAGTTCTTAGGTTCATGTGGGTCAGTTTCATCAAATTTGATGTGAACAGATTCCTCAACACATTTGGTTCTCTTATTGAAAACTCTATAGGCTTTACTAGAAATAAAGTAATCTAGGAAAATTCTTTCATCACTATTTGATGCAAACTTATCAAGATTAACTTTGGTATTAGGAATAAATACTTTATAACCAAAAACTCATAAGTAGTTAACATTAGGTTTCCTATGGTTCCAAAACTCATAAGGGGTCCTCTTAAGAATAGGTCTGATCAAGACTCTATTGATAATATAACAAGCTGTATTGACAGCTTCAGCCAAAAAAGAAATAGGTAGGTCATACTCATTGAGCATGGTTCTGGAAATTTACTGAAGGGTTCTATTCCTCTTTGCTACTACACCATTTTGCTGTGGTGTCAGAGGGGCAGAGAAATTGTGACAATAGACATTGTGTGAGCAGTAGGATTCAAACTCATGATTTTCAAACTCACGACCATGATCACTTCTCAAAGTTTTAATCTTAAGTCCACTAAGGTTCTCTACAGACTTGGGATATTTAACAATGTATGAACAAGCTTCACATTTGTGAGATAGAAAATATACCCTTGTATACCTAGAAAAGTCATCTACTAGAACATAGACATAGTGCTTCCCATTTAAACTAGAAACTCTAGAAGGTCCAAACAAATACATGTGAACCAACTAAAGAGGTTGATAAGTTGACACTTATTTCTTTTATTTAAAGGAAACTTTATGTTTCTTTCCCTTTTGATAGGGATTACAAACATTATCTGTTTGGAATTCAAGTTTTGGTAGGTCTCTAACTAAATTCTTCCTACTAATTTTTCTAAGTGAATGTACATTGCAGTGTCCTAATATTCTGTGCCAAAGCCAAGACTCTTTATGAAAAGCATTTTTACAAGTAATATTTTTCATAGCTAAAGAATTTAAATCAACAACAAAGACATTTTCATTTCGCAGGGCAGAAAATACTAAATCATTTTAAGAATTAAAAACATTGCAAGAATAATTTTCAAATTTAACATTAAAACCATCATCACATAATAGAGAAATACTTAGTAAATTATACTTATGTCTATCAACCAATAGAACTTTAGAAATTAATATTGAGTCAGTGTTACCAATATGGCCTAAGCCGATGATTTTCCCTTTAAAATTATCACCAAAGGTGACAAAACCTCTATCAACTCTGACTAAGATTATAAAGCATGAGAAGTCTCCTAACATATGTCTTGAACATCCACTGTCCAAGTACCAAGTCTTTCTACAGGATCTCTTTAAGAAGATTCCCTACAACATAGATGTAGATAGGAAATGATTTTGGTACCCGGATTTTCTGGGGTCTAGACAGGTTAGCCAATAAAACATTAGGTACCAAAATTTGTCTTATGGGTCTCTTATAATTTGTAGAATAAAGAGATTTTGAAAGATAAGCCCTGTTCGATCAGTAACTATGAATATAACTAGTTGAAGGATATGAAATTCTATACCTAGAACTATCTATATTCTGTCCAGATTTATGAATAAATCTAGTTTTCGTAAATTTTCTTTGTCCAGGTTGGTATCCTATACCAGTAGTATATCTAGGTGCAATCTGCTTACCTAGAATTTGATTAAGAGTATCATTGACATTTGTAAACTTTTCTAAATCCTTTCTAAGTTGCACATTTGTCAATTTCACTTCAGTGTTTTCTTTATGTAACTGAGCATTTATTTCCATTTCTATGTCAAGATCAGATTTATGTTTAATAGTTAAAGCATACTATTTCTTTAAACCATTGTATTTGTCTTTCAACTAAATACAGGTTTCTTCCAACATATCACAGTATTCAAACAGTTTAGATTTTGACATATTTTCAGTATCAGAATCATCTCTAGAATAATATGTATTTAAAGCAGGTGTTTCAGCTTTTACCTTAGAAGTGTTTGTCATAAAACACATGTTTGCCTTATTTCTGTTTTCAGTCCCAGAAGCTTCAGATTCACTGGAGCTATCCTCAGAAGCACTCCAAGTAGCCTTCATGGATTTCTTATACTTATTATCCTTATAATCACACTTCTTCTTGTATTTCAGATTTGGAATGTCTTCTTTTATATGTCCTTTTATTTTGCATTCATTGCAGAAAACTTCATCAGATTTTTCAGATTTCTTCCAGTCCTTTTCCTAGTGACCCTTGTTGTCATACTTACCTTTGTAATTTGATTTTTTTAAAAACTGCTTCTTCCTATAAAAATTCATAAATGTTCTGGCTATGTGAGCCATTTCTGCATCACTGTCACATGCACTTTCACTTTATTCATAGCTTTACCTATCACTCATGGTCTGAATTTTCTCTTTATCCTTATTCTTTGAAGTTGATGTCATGAAGGAAACTAACTACCTTTTTGGTTCATCTTCTTCTTCTTTGTTTACCTTAAGTTCTTCTTCATACATCATCAACATACCAATATGTTCCTTGACTATAAGTTTACCAATATCACAAGATTCTCTGATTGAAATAGAAGTGCCCCTCCATCGTTCAGGTAGGCATCTCAAAATTCTCATGATCTGCTCATTTGATGAAACGTCCTTTCCAAGTGAGATCATTGTATTGACAATTTCGTTAAACCTGAGATACATATTAGAAATGGGTTCATCAGGATTTATCTTAAAATTTCCATATTTAATAGTATAGGTGTTAACTCTCATTTCATATGATTAGTTGTTCCTTCATGAGAAACACTTAAAGTATCCCAAATTTCGAATGCAGTCTTACAAGTAGATATTCTGTTAGATTCCTCATCTCCTAAAGCACAATACAGAGAATTCATAGCCTTGAAATTATTATTGTAAGCTGTCTTAGTAGCTTCATTCCAAGTTGATCTAACAATAGTGGTAATTTTAAATTCTTATTCTATGGTAGTCTAAATATCAAAACCCATGCTTTTGAAATGAATTTTCATGTTAATCTTCCACTGAGCGACGTTGTTTCCATTGAAAAATGTTGGTCTATTAGTAGCAACACCTTCAAGTCTGTTATCCATGATAACTAGGTCGAAACAAAAAATTTAAAGTGATAAAAATTTAGAAATAATAGACATTTTAAGAACTTTAAAATAAAACTAAAATCACAGTTGAAAAACAGAGTACTTAAGAAAATATTTTAATCCTCTGATACCAAATTTTTGATGGAGTGGACACTCAAGAGGAGGGGTGAATTGAGTTCCAATTAAAATTTCTATTTAAAAACCTTTACTAAAATTCCCCAATTTAAAATACTAATTGAATTATAGTGAATTTGAACTAAAGAAAACTTTCAGTTAGGTTCTCAAGGGATTGATTAATTCCCAGTTAATCTAATCAAAAGATCGGATTAGCTTTTGAAACTAACCTAATGATTTACAAATAATGCAAACACTTGCTAATTCAATTATCAGAGTAACATTGTAAAACAGTTTAAATTTTAAAGCACTTAGCAGCGAAATAAAAATATTTTAGATAAAACTAAAAAAAGCGCAGCAGATATAACCAAGAGGTTTATTTTCAAGCTGAGACTTAGTCCTCTCAACAATTTATATAAATTTGAACCACACCCTGGATCGGGGTTCACAACAGTTTACAACTATCCAGTTCAAAGACCTCTACCACAGTTCTTCAGGGGAAACAAAAACAACAGCAAATACAGCTGTCCAGGTCACACACGACCTCTACCACTATCCACATTGGGAAATAGAAGATGTAAGGAGTTTTAATGAAGATTTACAGATCCTCCAGTTAAGGTTCAGGAGACAGTGTATGTGTAAATTAAAACTGATGACACACCTTGCTCATAATGTAAATAACAAATAACTGAGAAAGATATAGAGTTTAGAACGACTCTAGTGATTGTAGTGTAGCTCTGGACTCTGACGGATTGATCAGGAATGGTTCAGAGTCCTCCTCTGGTTTTTTTCTGGAAAATAGAGTGTCATTTTATTGACATCCAGGTTTAGAGACAGTGAAAATGTAGTCGATTATGTTCTTCAAAATCCTCATGAAAGTACATCGCTCTTCCTGAGTAAGCGTGAGTGTGTATGAGCTTCTGTGTCTTCTTCATCGTGCATGTATATTTGTATGAGCTCTTCTTGTGTATGTCACTTGTAGATCACTTATGTATGTATATTGTATCTCTTGCAGCAACAGGGACTTCTTATATTTATGGCACGAGCTCCGGCAAAAGAAATGATTTCTTTTTGCAGGTACGAGGTACTGTTCCCTGACATCCAACAACCTTCATTAAATAAATTACAGAGCATTAAAATATATCTATTATGACCATTGGTTAGATTAAACAACAATAAGGAAATTAAGGTAGCATTAGATTCTCTGGAACAGTAGCTTTGGGTATCGGTAGCCTTGGGTATCGTTAAGTCTTTGTATTGGTAACCTCTTGTATAATGGTAGCCTTTCTATCAGTAGACTTCATGTCTGTCGGTAGACATGATCGGTAGTGGTAGAATTAATGTACCGGTGACCTTCACGTAATGGTATACTTTACAAATTGGTAGCTTTGTTCTGTAACAGTGACCACTTGTTTGTTTAAGCATTCTATTGGCAGAATGTGTTAAGTTAGAATATATATCCATCCAGTAACCGAATTCTCTGAAGATAATATAAATATTATAATATATGAATATTTGCATGGTTTACAGAAATACTGAAATAAGTAATTAATCATTAATCAATATAGGGATTATCAAACTATAATTGAGAATAATTGGGATTATCAAAACATGAGTTCAACTAACTCTCCCAGAGGGTTCAACATAAACTAGTTTTATAAAAATGATGTTGGTATTCATTATTATTAAAATTTAATCATTCCAAGATAATAAAGGTTACTATAATATATTTAACATGATATTTTATAAAGATATATTTTTTAATTTCATGGTAGTTTTGGTTACGATCCATCAAGTTAAAATCAGTAAAGAGAATGTTTTGATGTTTCATAATGAGTGAAGGGTTATTTATTATTTCACTAGTTAAATATTCATATAAAATTAGCAAAAAAATTCATTTAATTTTTTTTAAATATTACACCAGTAAATAATTTCTTATAGTCTTCCATGATATTAATGCATAGTATTGTTTATGTTTGTGGTTAAACTGACCTAAACAAAAAACAACCCTAATTAAAGGCTGATTATGAAGTTTTTAGTAAAATATAATTATATCAGAAGCATAAGAATATTATTTGGGTATTATTATCATCATTTATCAGAATTGAAAATATTTATAAATAGAATATAATTTATATAAATCCATTACTTAGAAATAAGATATCATTTTCTTCTTAGTTCGCTTGTTTTAAACTTTTAAATTAATGATAATCATTTTATAGTCATTTCATTAATAGGTAATTCAGTTATTTATTACATAAAATTGTTGATAATAAACATTATATTTATCCTTTATTCCCATCCTCATGATTAGACATGCAAGGCAGTGATGAAAAGAAAATGAAAATCAATCATTTCATAGATGTTGAAATCCACAAGTTTGTATAGTTGATGATTTTATATTCCTTGGAGTGGGAGAAGGGAGTAATATGGAATATTATTTCAGAGTAATAAAAATTATATAAATATCATAATTATTTATTAAATTATCATTTATACTATCCTTGTAAGGCAGCGAAGGAAAATGAAACATGTTGCGTTGTTGAGCCGATAGTCCGCACAACACATGAATTATGGTATCATTTTTAATAGAAAAGGGAAAATGTGATCAATTATTATTCCTATAGAATTATACATTAATGTATATAACCAAAAATAAATTCATTACATATTTATTTTGAAATTATATCAGGGTAAGAAAATAGAAAAGAAAGAAGTTAAGTAAAAATGACTACTCATGTTGAGAACTTTGATATTTCATTGGAAGATCCCTTAGAAATGGATGTCATAAACTTATTTAATGTAATAATAAGCTCAATAGAGTGAAATATTATTCTATGGGAAGTAAAAATGGTAGGTTTTTTGGATTAAACCAAATTTATAGGTGTTCCATGAAGGGGTTGTGATATGCCCTTTTATAAGTTGTGTGAATTACATTTTTGTAATTTTTTTGACATAATATAGAGGGAGAACATGTTAAACATGTAAATTGGATAAAAAATTAGTAAATAATTGACTGAGAAATATATAAGGTATACCGAAACATCATACACTCAATTATAAATTTTTTTATCTTGTTTTATGTTATTTATTCCATTTAATTATAAGTTTTATCTTTTTAGTTATTACCGTAGTAACTAGTTTTTACCTAAAGAAACTTAATATTTATGCCTAAAAATATTTAGGTCCTTATTAATGAATATGGAACTACCAATTATAAATTTTAAATTAATTTCATTTTATTCAATTTATTAATTTGGTAAAAATTATTTAAAAATAAATATAATGTATTAATGTTTTTGTGGAAATATTACTTATGCTCTAAAACATATAATATGTGTTGGTAAATTAAAACCAAATTTTTAAAAACTTATTATGTCATATATAAAATAAATAGTTATTATTTTAAAAATGTTTCATGATTTTGAAATTCATACTTATGTTCTAATAATTTCATAAAAGTCACATTTTTTCTAAAATGATATTCTATACTATTAAACTGAGAATCGTTATTTAAAGAAAAAAAAATTGATCTCAAGATTATTTTATTATGTATAATACAAAAATGATGTTAAATTTTATTATATTTATTTTCTAAAATTTGATAATTAAAAATTTAATTAAAATCCTAAAATAAAGTGGAAAATGTTCATATTGGAAAATGACAATTTAAATTATTAATAATTATTTATTATTATTTCCTAAAAAATTAATAAATATTTTTTAGTAATATGTTATTAATATTATCTATATATTATATAACTATCTAATCATAATATATTTTTTTTCTTGAAATATAACACCAGTTTTTGAAAATTATATTTTTAAGAAAAAAATAATTTTCATAATTATATTATCTATAATAATTGAATATCATTCATTTTAAAAGAATATTTTATTTTATTTATATAAATATTTCAAAAATTAATTACTTATATTCATTTCTTCTTATTCATTGGTCTGGATTTAATAGTCATACTAAAATATTTATATTTTTTATAAAAATATATAGTTTTGTATTAAGTTCTGTGTTTCGTGTGGAGAAAGCAATCAAAAATTTTCACATATTTAAAGGTAATTATATTATTAGTTCCTGGGATTTTATATTATCCCCCTATTAAATAAATTTATTCTTCTAAATTTTCATCCTTAGTCACTAAATAATTTATGTGTGTGTTTTCTTAACATATTCATCATTTAGGATAATCCTCTATATGACATCTACCAGAATCTCTTACGATATATCAAGCTACCTATATTTATTTAAAAAAATTATAAATCAATAAAACTATATACTCAAGTATTTTTACACCCTAATAATATATTTAAATAAAATTTCATTCACAAAATAATTCAAATATCTATGTCAAGAAACGTCAAAAAAGTTATATATTCCTCAAAAAATTAACTATAGCTTTATTCATAAAAAGGTACAATCCAATTATTTATAAGGTTACACACTATTCAATATATATTATAATAAAAAAATGTGATGAACTTCACAAAACATATCATTAATAAATTATCAATATCAAGGTCACCAATAATATCTTACTTGCTTCTTCAAAATCAAACCACCCTCTATTATCTTAACATTAAGAATATATTAAACCTAACTGTTATCTATAACACAAAAAGTGTAATTTTATATTTATCTCAAAAAATATAAAATTTACACAAAATTATTTATCACGGTTATTGATATAACTTAATATGTGATTTGAATCCATTAATGGAAAACTACTAAAGAATAATACTTATATGTTTCCCATAATGCCCATTAAAATTTGGAATATACCAAAATGTCAGCGATATATATCACTTAATAATGTGAATGAATAAGAGTTTCAAGATTTAATTTCTATAAAAATATTACTATCACTACCTTAGGTAAGACTAGGAAAATTTTATTTTCCATCATAATAGATAAATAATATTATTTTTAACCATTTAATTGTGATCTGTTATTTGGTAACAAGACATAGTTGTTTCTAGGTATATACCATTCTAATCTTCATTTCTGATATCCCATTAAAACTAAATATCAAAACATAAATGGTTATCAATAAAATGATATTAAATGATCATATGTATATGAAAAATAAATCTTAATAAATCTTCTATATTGATACCTTTGTTTCATCCATTGATACTTCTAGTTCAAAATACCTTTATTTAAGAGATGTTCTCTTGTAATACATAACCTAATACCTTAATGTAATTAGAAAAAATTCATTTATAATAGTTCATAAATATAATGAGACTGAAAAATTAATTTCCCACAAAAGTTTCTATCCAAATGTTCAGTCTTAGGCCCACTCACTATGCAATGGGTTGAAGATAGAGTCAATACTCAATCTACCTTTTACAGGGTGATTACCTAAAGATTTGTTTGTTCCAAAAATGCATCTACATTAAAAAATAATATAGGGGTGTTATTTATAGGAAACCCCATACCCAAGAAATTACTAAAACTTTATCATGTCATCCTATACTTAGACTCATTCCTAGTACTTTCACTAATGTTCTTTGAACCTAATCCCTAAATAAAATTTTCATTATTTCTAAAGTATTAAATCATATATTATCACAAAGGGATATATATTATGATCAAACATATGTTATCAATCCTTAGATTATCCTTAACTAACATCTTAGTCTCAAAATTTATTTAAACCTCACTTTGATAACAATTATGATGCCCTGAATCTGCACTCCCGAATCTGGGGCCATAAACACATATTTTACATACTCACATTGATACCAGTTATAAAATCCTAGATATCACCGTCCATAATTTAAAATAAAAAATAATTATTAAATATATTATTTCAAAATTATAATTTAATATATATATCTTTAGATAATTAGGCCAAAACAATAACTAACAAATCCCATGTTCTTTGTATCATGTGGACATTTTTTCCTATTATATACAAAAAAAAATTAATCCATAATGAGTCTTCAACATATCCAATAAATTTTTTCACATGTTCTATCTTTATAAAATTTCACTTGTACTGATTTTATTCATAACCTTTGGAAATGGAAATATATGAAGGGGTGAGGTCAAATTATAAGAAAAGGAAAACATACAACTGAGAAAATCATGGCATAAACATGGAATCAATAGTATGGTGAGAATATTCAAATTACATGAAGCCATAATCAACATGAATCTTAGAGCATTTTATATATATGAAATTAAATGAAAACTTGGATATCGATAATTATTTTGTCATATATATAGAATTCATAATTTAGAACATAAAAAACATATTGTCCATACCTTATTCCAATACACTATCTTGTTATTGGTAGAGGTATACACCAAACCCCAACTTGTTCAATCTCATGTGCCCTATCAATACATCAATGGTATATATAATTCTAGACCCCACTCATAACTAGTTTAAGTTCAATGCATTCATCAAAATAATGAATAATATTTTTCATACCATTCCCCATGGAACCTCTTTCTGAATAAAACACGGACATCATATAATGAAATATGTGGAATGCTAATTCATAATAAACCTGTGTTGGTATTCAATAATAATAAATAATATTAATACTAATCCATATATTAAATAAATATATAACATGTATATTACCCCTCTAGAGAAACAAGGTGGATAGTAAAATAATACAGTCAGATTTACAAGAATCACTCATATTGCAATAAAAACATATGGGATACTAATAATTTTACTTATATAAATATAACTAAATTATTTCTCAAGTGAAAATCATCTAATATTAATTATATAAAAATAAGATGTTTGTATTGTATATATAAATGAGTATATGATTATATCAATACTATAATAACATGATCTTATGCAATATAGAAAATTAAGGTGGAATGTTTCAAAAAACACAACCATAATGTAATTATGGAAACATAGAATTTTGTTGACATAGATGAACAAAATCCTTGCAAAAAGAAGGCTTTGAATGATATCAAAAAATATGGGATCAAGAATTTAATTGATTGATACCATAAGTTAAATCTAATAAATGTTAAAATATATATATTAGAGGACAAATCAGGAACCATAAGCCCCAATAAATTAAATCATTTTGAAAATGTTATGGTAAATAGGGTAAAATAGCATTTAGGAAACATTTTTAACATTTACATAAAATTAAAATTTACATGTTGATTTCAAAGATAAATTTTGAAAAGGTGACAGGAATGATTTTTAAAAACTATATTTTTAAAAAGAATAATTGATAACCGGGACATGAAAAGACATAAATTCATAGTTAAAGAAAATTCAAGAGTAATAAAAAACATAATAAAGTTAAAGGAAAACATTTTTTATTATTACCTTCATTTCAAAACTCACATTACATGAAGAGTAAAAAAACATTAATTTTTATTTATATTTAATTTTTGCAAAGAGTATTATAAAATAAAATATAAAAGAATAGTATATTTAGAGAACCGAATCATAGAAAAGAAAAGTCCATTATGAAACATTATACTACAAAAAAAGAAGATTTGAGTTATCAATATCCCATATGGGAAACATAATCCATGAAGCATGAAGCATTTTAAATGGTGTTTATGTGAAAAAATTTCAAATTTTGAGAATTATATATAAAATAATCAAATGGAATAATGTAACTATATTATATTAAATAATTTCAATTTAATTATCCAAACATAATGAATTAAAATTGATTTACCAAAAACAATTATGATAGGTGTAACACCTAACAAAATGGACATTTGAAGAAAATAAAATGATTTTTCTGAGTTTATCAAATGAATTAAAATTAAATAACATATAAAACATTCATGGAATAGTAAATAAATATAAAAAAATAAAAATTAAATATGGTTTATAAAATGTAACTTGTCTTAAAGAATCAGAATTTTGGTTAAGAAAAACCTCATGACTTGGGTAACATTTTACGAAAAACCCCTAGAAAGAGAGGGAAGGTAATTTAAATTAAAACTCCATTATTAAAAGACAATTCATTATTTTATATCTCAAATAAGTAGTATATACAGCAAATAAGAGAAATTAGGTTTTTTTTTAAAAATGTCTCAAAGAGAAGAATTTGAGATGAAAACCCATATGTCAAAACATTATTCATTTTGTACTTTCCAAATATATCATAAATAATTAAATTTTGTTCATAAAAATCAGTAACTAATAACCTTATTTATAACTATACCATTTATAATTTTCATTTATTATCATTTTATACTTTTAAATATTATTATTTTACCTATTTTTAAAACCAAGTGTAAGTAATCTTTATGATTTTGAACTAGTTTCATAAAAACCACGGTGGTATTCATTCTTGTAAAAAGTTAATCATTAGGAGATAGTAACATGTACTAGATAATATCATCCATCATAGTTTATAAATATGTATTTTCATTTCATGGTGGTTTTGGTTATGATCCATGTGGTTGAAATCAACAAAGAGCTTGTTTTAGTGCTTATTAATGAAAGAAGGGTGATTTCATAACAAATGTGTTAAATAATACTATAAATATACCAGAAACAAAAAAAATATTATTTACATATTTATATTATATTATAATAGTAAAAAATATCTCATATTGATCCATGATATAAATTCATATTATTGTTCATGCAAGTGGTTAAACTGACCCAGACATAAACTGCCAGATTAAATGGTGATTATGCGGTGGTTTAGTTTTAATATCATTATAACTGAAGCATAATAATATTATTTATGTATTATTATTATGATATATTTAAATTGGAAATATTTTTAAATATATGATAATTTATATAAAGTCATTACTTATAATGAAGAGATTATTTTCTTCTTAGTACACTCATTTTAAATAATTGAATTAAAGATAATCATTTGTTAATCATATCATTGATATGTTATAAAATATTCCATACTATAAACACAATTATATAATGGACTTAATATTTATCCATTAATACCATCCTCATTACCATCCATGTATTATTTTTATGAAAAAAAATCAATTGATGTTTGACATATCATATCATGCCACTGATTTTAGCTTACACAATGAGGTATTCATTGATATAGGTGGAAGGATGAGCCCGTAAGGGGAACACCGGCGCTCTCTAGGGTTTCTCTCACGCCGTCGTCCCCTCCCCGGAGCTCTCTTCCTCTTCTCTCAGTCTCGGCGGTTCGAGGTGGTGGTTCTCTGCTGTTGCGGCATTGATGGCTCGTCTGCGTGCACTGGTGTCTATTCCATGACGCAGTGTTGAATCTATGCTTGAGCTCCCGATCCGGCAGCTTGAGTTCGATCCTTCATCCTTAGGACTGGGTGCTTGGAGGTTGAGTGGTCTCTGGTGGTTGCGGATGGTGGCGTCGGGTTCTTTCTTTGTACGGTTTGATTTCGATTTTTCCTTTTTGAATTTGGGGTCTCTCTCTTGACTTGTCCCGGATTGGTTTCTCTCATCTCATACTGGCGAGGTGAGGTTTGATTATGCCGCTGTTCTGAGTTTTCTGTGAGTTTTGGTTTCTTTGCTGTGGAAATGGTTTTGGTGGCGGAGTTGCCTTGGAAGGGTTGGATGAAGCTCCGTCTCCTCTTTGGGGGCGTTTTGGTGTTATGTGGCCTGCTGAAGATCATTGCGGATGCTGCTGATTCTGGGAGTGGTCTTGCGTTGATGTTTCTAGTGACCTTGTTGTCAAGCTTTCCGGTGGACGGTGTCGCCGGCGAGTGAAGAGGGAGGCGCGTGATGATGGGTTCTCGTCTCGTGGCTGTGCGTCCCGAGGAGCCGCGTGACGTGCGGTGTTTCATGGCCCGAGGAGCGGATATGACTTTTCATGTTTTGTGTGTTAGATATTTTTTTATTTTGGATTGTAATTTTCGGGTTCACGTGAAACGCTTCTCGAGGTTTCGCGCGGCTCGAGGAAGGCTCAGGGTTCGTGGTTTTTGATTTTTGAATTTCGGATGTCGCTTGTGCTTGGGGGATCAGGTGTATGGTTGTAAGGTTTCCGGTTCTCCTAAACCTGCTTTTACTGTACTTTTCCTTTTCTTTAATAAATGGTCAGGGACTTTGTCCCTGGCTGAGCTTTCCTGGTAAAAAAAATCAATCTTTCAATGAAGGTAGTAGTCCACACATATGCATTGTTAACAATTTCACTTTTAATAGAATATGAGAAAGTATTAAAATGATATTTTATTTTAGAATCATAATCTTGACGTAAATATAATATTTATTTTTTAAATTACTTATTTATACAATCCATTAAATGTGATAAAGTAAAATGATACATGTTGCATCAGGGAGATAGTAGTCCATACAACACAGAAATTACGATATCATTTTTCTTAAAATAAAAGAGAAATGGTGGCCAATTATTATTCCCATATAATATAAAAGTTAATTATATAAAAAATAATTATTTAATTATAAATTTATTTTGATTCTATATTTATAAAAGAAAAATTGAAAATAAATAAGTGAGGTAAAAATGATTACTCATATTGAGCACATTGAGATTTCATTAGAAGATCCATTGGAATTGGATGGTGTACGATAATATCATGTAAAAAGAAGATAAATAGAGTGAAATATTATTATAAAGGAATAAAAAATTTCTTATATTTATGAATAATTTTTTTTTGGAGTGGCGTGAAGGGGTGGTGTGAGGCCCCTTTTATAAGTGGTGATAATGGCATTTTTGTAAATATTTAAACATAATATAAAGGGGTCACATGTTAAACATGTATAGTGGCTCCAAAATTGAGAATTAATTTATTGAAGGAATATAAAAGTTTAATCAAATCCAAATACACTAAATTATAGAAATTATTTAATCATGTTTCAATCCCTTTACCCTTTGATCTATTACTTTTATCCTATTTACATTCACCGTGATAACTAGTTTTTACCTAAGTTAAAATAATATTTATGCCTAAAAATAAATTGGACCTTATTAGATAATTTAGACAAAATAATTCTAAATTTAAAATCCATTTCGTTTGATTAAATTTATTAAATTTATAAAAATTAATTATTAAAGAAAAATTTATAATATTATAAAATAATTTCTTCAGAAAATATTACCAATGTTCTAAAATCTAAATTATTTTTTTGTAAATAAAAAATAATTTTAAAAATTATTAAGTCACATGTAAAAAAATATTCAATGTATAATTTTTATCATGAATTTCTAACTCATAATCATATAATAACAACGTCATAATATTCATGTTAATTATAAAAATGATAATTTGCACTATTCAACTACAAATCATAATTTTTTTAAAAAATCCCTAAAATCATAACATTATATTATTATGATTATTCCAAAATTATGTTTATGTATTTAAATTAAGTTTATATATTTTTATAATTCAATATTTCTGTATAATCTCAAAATATGCTGGAAAACTATTAATATTGGGAAATTGATTTTTCAATATGATTACTATTATTTATTATAATTTCCTATAAATTAATAATTAAATTATTAGAAATATATTATTTTTATTATCAATAAATATTATTATTATATAATAATAATATACTTAGTTTCTTGAAATAAAACACCAATTTTATAAAAATATATTTTTAAATATAATTTTTTTGTTGTTGCTTTTTATTGAATTTCATTCATATTAAAATATAAATTATTTTATTTATATAAAATTTAATAATTTGGTAACTCTTATTTAGTACTTCTAATTTAATGGATAGGTTTTAATGGTCATACCTAAATATTAAATTTTATCTAAATATATCACTATTTTGTTTAAGATTGGGTTTTCATGTTGAGAAAGATATCAAACACATTTCCACATTTAAAAGAAAACATGTATTATAAATGTCTGTGTGTGGGGGGGGGGGTTTACACCAACTAGCCTAGTCGAGACTATAAGGTGGCCATTCTAGGGTAAGACAATAACTCTTTCTCTATTAGTGGATACTAGTTCTTTCATCCCGGTATCCCATGCCATCCTCACCACCATGTAAGAAAATATATTCTATTGATTGGGATTAAGACAATGATCATCCACTAGGTTTGTTGTATTAAATCTCCATACCACTGGAACCATCATCATCCATTATAGTAGTTCTACCTATGTTGAATATATGTACCATAGATGTCCTCCCCATGATCTAAACAACTAACACCATAGAGGTCCTCCCTATGTGGAAGATTTGTACCTTGGATGTACTCCATTTTATATGACCACCAATAATCAGAGAGGTCCTCCCCATGTTGAATCATTATACCACTCTAAAGGTACACCCCATGGTTTTGGGGATATTTTTTCCCACAAAGGTACTTATAGTGAGACAAAAAACAATGTATGTGGGAATAATCTATGTAAATGAGAGAATCTAACATTTAGGGAACTTCCACACCGACTCTGAAGAAAGAACTTGGGAAAAAAATTTATATCACCAAATATATTTTAGAATCCAAGACCATTATAGATTCAAAATACATGTTTACACCTCCACCATTATAAATCTTGGGTGAAGTCACCATTCGGACAAGGAAATCAATTCATGAGGCTGAAGTACACAAGGTCCCGAAGACACTCTAAAAATACCTATATACGGGGGATTCCTTGGCCTCATTCTATGGAATGGACATGTAGCTTTCCCTGAAAAAATGGAAATATATTCTCCTCAATTATATACAAGATATAAGAGAAACTTATGGATCTTGATTGACACTCTAGGATGATGAGCCACATGCACTTGATGATACCCCAAAATAAGAGAATGAAATCTATCCATCTTATATGTGTATTCTGATAAATTTCACATAACCTCAAAATGGTACCTTCTTATCCAAGGGTAGGTTGTCTGCAATTATAGAACTCCCATCCATGAATTCACAATAAAAGAGATATTCATCTCTCCCTCTAGTGACTTCCCATTAATCCATCACTTTAGAGTATGATTATTACCTCGAGTGAGGTGAAGATGAATATGATAGCCTATCAGAGGACCTAGACAATAACTAATTCTATTTTCTCCATAGAGTAACTACATGATAATTTGTGTTAGATTTACACCTAATATACGTATCATA